>JAGVSL010000044.1:0-2400000 GCA_022494535.1 Himalopsyche phryganea | reverse complement strand
ATTACATGTAAAATTGTTTAATTTGTAGCCAAACGCATAATCAATAAATTAGTAGTATGTACATACGCTTAGGTTAAATATTTATTATTGTAAAGCCGCACGTGCATACACATAGAGCTGCATACGGCTCGCGAACCCGGGGGGCCAACACCTTGCTTAGAGGAAGGGATACTAATAAATTATTATGTTCTTAAAATTCTGCCATGTTCTTGGTGAATTATATAAATATATCATATAAAGTTTTATGATTATTATAAATATTAAGTACGCAATGTTTCTGAAATGATTTCATGGTGCGATGAAATCGATCACATTTTTTTCGCAAACATTTTTAAAAATATTTTTACCTTTTTCAAAAAAATATTATCATACTAATATGATTGATTTTACCACATTTAAGCAATGCCATAAAATATGTTAGATCATTAAAAAGTAATAAAAAATTTCAAGTGGTAATTCAAATTATACATGGATTTATTGATGCTTATAAACTAAAAATTATTATTTTATATTCTTCGTATTGAAATTTTCCTTTTTTATTCTTGATGTCGTATAATACAATTTCTCTGTTGCTTTTTTATTTTTAAATCGCAATGCTTATTTTTGTTTAATTTAATATATTTTTTTACTGAGATTGATGGAATTTCAACATCATATTTGAATTATTCATGTTTTTTATTTATGTCAATTATTCTAGGAATATTTTATAACTTGAATTTAATAAGCCACCTGTCAAGATGTTTGGATATAGATAAGTTCTATAACAGAAATTATTTTGATTTGATAATAGTTATTACAATAATAAAGGTAAATAATTTGGAAAATTTCTGATACTGCCCCACCTTGCTTGTAATATGTGTTTTTATTAGTTAACAATTTTACCCTCAGAAATATAAACAGTAAAAAGTAAACTAAATTAAAATTGCTACATTTTTTAATGAAACGGATTTTAATTCTAAATAATATAAGCGCTTTACAGATAAAAGTACAAATATATAATTAATGTAATATAATAAATGAGAATTGACGGATAATACCTATAACTAGCGTGATTCATTTAACTATAATTTGAAAAAAGAACCAACCTTCAAGTAAAAAAATCATTTATCGCCCAATGCTTTTTTATATCGTAACCATGATGCAATCAAAATGATTCATTCCTCTACATTGTTTATTCTGAAACAATATTAAAGATGCGAGCTTTAAAACAATCGCTAAACAAAAAATTTCATAACTTTCCCTTTGAAAATCTTGATCGAGTCGTCTCGGACAAGAAAAATGATGACATAACAAAGGTCTCCTACGATTGATTTAAACTTTCTCGAAATGAGCTTTGTTCTTATGCATCTCAAAATCAATTCCAAGGGGTTTGTTCGTTCTTCTACAAATGGATGATTCTTATCGTATACCAATGCAGTGTAGTGTTTATGATACAACAAAATACCATTATTAATAACAGAGCCATTAGTGACGAAGTATTTCGGATACGTTTCGGATGCTATAAAACTGATATAAAATAAATGTGTAATAGTGAAATGATAACGCATAATATTTATTAAATTAAAATTTGAAGACTTATTTCGCTAAGAGTATAGTTTTGATGATAGTGTTGTCGAAAATGTTAGTTGGTGTCTGTAACCTATCAGTTATCAGAAGAATTCGGCTTAAATTACTGGTAAGGTAAATATCAATACTTTAAGGTATCGACTGATGGTGCTTGATGGAATTTTAATATCAAATTTCAAGAATTCAAATTCAATATCAATACGCTGATTTTCGTAATACAACATTTGAGATATTAGGCATCGTCTTGGAACGACAACAGATCCGTATAGTACTTCACTCAAGTGGTCTTAAAATCCGTAACGTCAAGAACAATGTTTCCTATAAATAATATATTTTTAATATCTACACATATAAAATAAGACAAATTACATAGGTGATTTATGCTACCATTTGAATGAACTTGCCTAAAGTTAATTTCTAAAAATTGATGCCAAAATGACAAACCTTTGAAGGACTAACTAATAAGGTAAATTACGTTTTAATGTTTCTCTATTATAATAGACTTTTACTAAATAAATACCAATTGTACAACATAATGTATAATTTAAGACATCGACTGAGGGTGCTTGATGGAATTTCAATATCAAATTTGGATTATTGAGATTTTGTACACTTCCATGTATTTTGTCACTAACGACCCGGGTTTCGCCTTTCGGCATCTTCAAGCGTTCGTGCGCTCGAATAAATGAAAAAGTACTTCTTCAGCTAAATAAAACGTTTTGCACAGATGGAGTATAAAAAACGACCATTATTTTTAAGTTTTTTATGGTTAATGGTAGCTTTTTGGTCAAAAATCGAGGTAAAATTAAGCATTGTTAAAACAGAAACTCGTGTAACACAAATATACATCTTACAATTAATTGAAATAAACATTGATTATAAATGGTAGGCAGTATCAAAACAAGCTATTGATACATTGCATTGTTTGCTTACGAAAGGTAAAACAACTTTGTCGATAAGATAAATGATAAAACTAGGTTCAGAAATTGAATAACATTAATAAATAAATGCCTTCCTTATCGTTCATAAGAAGAATGCAAGAACACGATATGTGTTATCCATGAGAAATAGTTTAGGAACAATGTTTATAATCTTATTATCATTATTACGTAGTTAAGTGATAATTATTTATTATTTCACATTTGTCCATGGATTTTCCGCTCGATTTACAGGTAGTCCGCGTCTAACGGCGGTTCGACATACGACGGTTTGCACTTACGACCAAAGTTTTTAAAAACCTTTTTTTTTCTTATCGCAACACGGAGTACCATTGCCAACGGTTGATGCATAATAAAGATCAGTGACAGCATAGTCAGAATGGATATTTATTTATATAAATCTACATATAAACCATTGATGTGCGATGGGTCTATCTCTATCATACAACCTAACTTGTGTATTAGCAAGTAGTATACAAGAGCAAACGCTCGCATGCGCTCGTATCTCACTCGCATCCTTCTCTTTACAAGTGATTGAGCATGAAAGAGAGAAATCCACGGCACGCGCTTGAATTGTACGCTTAATTTTTGAAGTGAATAATTATTAAATTATACCCATAAAGTCTGTTAAACCATAAGCCTAAAGTTGTATATTTAACGGAATACACGTAAAAACTAAGAAACGAAACTTAAACTAATTAAAAGATATGGAAATGGTTAAAAAGTGAAGGACTTCAACGAAAATCAAATCACATTCGACGATCTCTACCATTTTGAAGAAAATAGTAAGAATTAGCGAAGCAGTTATACGATGAAAATCTACAATTATAACCAACAAGACTTGATCTCATCAATTAAATGGAAAAACTATTAGTGATTTGGATGGAGTTAGACTAACGACCAAAGCTTAGGAACATATCTTGGTCGTAAATCGACGAGAACCTTATTAAGAGGATTAAGATGTTCAATTAAAACAGTTTGTTATCATTCTAATATACAGAACTGCTTATTACTCAGTTGCTCAATATACCTTTTTAGAAGATAATAGATATAAAAGGATAGGGCCGGAAAGGACTTGTGGTAAGCTAATCGCTGTCACTACGACCCGTTTTTAAGAGGTGGGAGGGAACTCCACAGACATCAAAGGCATTATATTTTAAAAATAAAACATGATTTGTTTTGTACTATTTCCACATTTTTATAATGATCAAGACCGGTTTCCCTTATCACAAGCAATATCAACTGATCATTATTTCATGTACCAGTTGATAATGCTCGTGATGAGTGAAACCGGTCCTGATCATTATAAAAATGTGAAATTAGTAAAAAATAAATTGGGTTTTATTTTTTAAATATACTGCCGTTTCATCCAGAATAGACAGTTTTACACCTTAAAAAGATTAAATCACCAGAAATCGATTGAAAAACCAATTTATGAAACCTTCCGTACTGATATCCGAGCTCGTGAGTACCTCAATCTCGGCAGCCGAAGCCAACGACGTAGACCACTCAACCACGAACGTGGCGGAATAAGCGAAATTACAATTGTAGACTTTCATAGACCCGTCTATGTGACAGTTTTGGGGTTCAATGGGATAAATTACCATGTGCTGACTCATTTAAAAATGATCTACGTCAAAAGGACCAATTTTATGAGGATATTTAATACAAAAATGAATTATTTTTAAGAATAATTTCGAAACATGTCAATAAAAATGTGTGATTTTTGCACAATTACAGTGATAAATAGATACGTCCTTATACTAATATAAATTTCTTCGAATTGAATCAGTGCCTACAATTACAAATAATATGGTAAGTAAATAAGATGTCGTTATAATCAAAATACCAAAGTGTGATTTAATTTAAATTATCCTTATTTAGGGAATTCCGAAAAATTTATATTTACATGACACCGATATAAGAAGATTTTCGAATACCTATGAAGTTGACAATAATTAACAGCGGGAATTTTCAATCATCATTTATTTATATTTTACAATAGCAAATACACTGCTCTTTATATGGACTGAGAATTAAGTGGAATTATACTTGGAAATTCAATTAAATAAATTCCCACTCCAATGTGTGCTGTTTGTAAATATCTGATATTATGGAGATGAGTGGATTCGAATATTTGAAGATATCTTGGATAAACTCATCTTAATCAATATTTTATTGAGGTTTCTGACCATCCCGGATTGCACCTTTATATTGATGATTTGGGCACCGTAACCAAGTGGAATTTCATCCTTAAGGTTTGCGAGGTCAAACCTCCGAATACATATTTCCAAACATACATTGATTTGTGTCTAAATTAATTTAACCTTTTAAAAGTTTTCATCTATTTATCCGTATCATATCTTGAAAACAGGGTATAAATAAAGCGATGATTTAATGTTGTTAGAATTTTCCAAATCAAAACGTTCTTTCAACCATTTATTGATAAAAATATTCAATTGAAATGCTTTGTCAGGAGTCCATAAGATCCGAATTGGTAGCATAAGTAGTGATCCGAGGCCGGGAAAAAATCGTGATTTTACCCTGGAATAAACTCGCATGGGAAATTTGAGATAATACCATTATAATATTGTTTAGCATTTGGTAACATTTATTTTAAAAGCTTGGCATTTTATAGATATGCCAACATTCTATCCACAAATTTGAGGTAACGATGAGTTATAGATGGAAGTAAAGAACGTATTCAATATCTGATCACGAGTCACATCCATGTATACTTGAATCGAATACAAAATATTTATGGAAACGTTTCTGTTTTTATGTATGAAGTTAAGCTCGGCGAGATACACATGAATAAAAATAAGTTTCGAAAAATCATTCAGAGGTGTATATGTTTACTTAAAATTTACGTACACAGTAGTCTAACTGATCTGTATGCAACCGGGCAACGTGGGCTATGAACCCATTCAATCTGAATTGGTTTGTACGCCAATCGACCGAGGGGTAATTTCGGGCCCATATTATTAGCGAGGTATTAACATAATCCGGTCATGTTTCTACAATAACTTTGTTATTTATTGAGGCTAGTGTTTCAAACGTGGCCACACTGGGTTTCAAAAAATCAGTGACAGCGAACCATACCCGGTACAAACGTATGAACGGATTTCTTCAAAATTAATTTTCATTGCCAATTCATAATTGCAACTTCGATATAATGGTCTTCAATTTATATCGTTAGTCTAGAATTCAAATCTCGTATTTCATAAAATAATAGATTTAAATTCCATTTCAAAAGATATGCTTTATCGGAAACATATTAAACCAAAATGTTATACATAATCATTCACCAAAAATCAGGATGAAACTTTTCCACCTCTGACAAATATTTTTGAGTGATTTACAATGTTCTACATCTTGTATATTTTCATAGAATAATCGAGAGATACTCTTACAATGAAAGTTAGTGTTTCAACATTATTTACTCAGAAAATTATCAAATACGCGAGGTAATGATTGCACAGACGAGAAATTTTCCTCTCATTTTAACATTCCTGTTTATTGATTTTATATAGCTGGATTTAAAGACGTTACAAACGTTAAGCGTTAATAGTAAAAAAAACTTTAAGGGTATTTACAGTATTCTTGTAACTGGGACTTTCTCAGAAGCAACTGCTAAATACTTTAATTCATATTTATAAAGGTAAAAAGGAACTCATATGAGTCTAGCTCACTCTTCATAAGACGTAGATTTTGTAAAATGTCTGATATTAACATTACTTGATAATGAATCTAATGTCGTAGGTATTAGCTTTGTGCGTGCATTTTATAACGAAAATCACATCACACATTCAGCATCATAATGTATGTCGTCACGTTTGTATATTGGCCTATCCACTAACTGGCCATGCTCAAATGGCTGGAGAGCGAAATCATCACTTGAAGCAATGAATTTGCTCGTAAGTCATTTGGACGAGCAATAAAGCGATTAATTAGCATTTAGTCCTTTTTTTAATTCCTCTTTTATTGAAATCATATATAAAGAAACATACTAACAAAGATTTTGTTGACGATCGCTGTTCAAATATGAAAATTTTGCTTTTTTTTCCATGCATTTGCATATCTAAACGATGAAGTAAATAATATCCAAGTTTATTCGACGTTGGCGGTGGATATCATAATATTGTGCATGGCCAGTATATTAAGCGTTTAATAAGCTATATCATCGGTCTGAAAAGGAATTAGAAAAACTGTATTACAACATTTTTTGATTTCTACTTTATTGTTATACGAATAAAGCATTGCTTTTGAAGTTAATATAGCAGACTTAATGGAAAATAAAACGGAATTATTCGTCATAGGATTACATAATAGTCTTGATTTAATCAAACCTTATTTTTTTGATATATTCGGCAGTTGGATTGTATTTAGAAATTTTAAATTCAAATTAAAATTAACTTAATAGCTATAAACAAGTTATTTAAATTAACTTTTTTATATTTATTCATGTTTGGTTTTCATATCTCTTCCAGGCTAAATAAATTCATCGAATTTATATGACTTCAGCGGTAATAATATTATTTTTGTCAAATCCCTTTCTGTAGGTATAGCCACATTTTTTTTGTTTGTAGGAGCAATTAGTTGATAACATTATTGATGGCGATCAACTGATATCGCGTGTAGTGAGAGAACAATAAAAACCCAATTTTCATGATCCAAATATATATATGTGACGGTAGTGATTGAGATGTAAAAATCACCCGCAAAAGTTGTCATTCATTACTTTTAAGAACTGAAACGTCGAGTAGTTTTGATTCGTTTAAACAAGAAATAGTACAATTTTACTTTTTTTACGCAATACATTAATTCCAGAAATTGACCCGTAAAAAATTATCAAGAATGTATGGAAAACTAAAATTAGTTCTTTAAGTTGGTGTAAAAAAGACTTTTTTTTAATGTAAAGGGACTGGGTATATAGGCCGCGATTGACCAAAAATACCTTCGCAGTCAACGCCCTGGTCATCCCTTGTATATATATGATGGAATATTATTTATTTCTTTAATTTCTTAATTAAATCGAAATTTAATTGCTGAACTTTCATTATATTGTTAAGTTAATAATAATATTGATTAAATTTGAATTATTGAGATTTTGTACACTTCCATGTATTTTGTCACTAACGACCCGGGTTGTTGAGTCAGTTCGAGTCCATTCGTGCGCTCGAATCCCTGAAGATGCCGAAAGGCGAACCCCGGGTCGTTAGTGACAAAATACATGGAAGTTTACAGAATCTCAATGATTCAAATTTGATATTGAAATTCCATCAAGCACCCTCAGTCGATGTCTTAAATTATATTAATATTGATTAACAATACTTTAACATAAAATGATGGTAACTACTATTTAAGATATCGACTGAGGGTGCTCGATGGAATTTAACGATTCAAATCTGATAGTAACTACCCTATGCTATTTATTTTTTACACTGTGTTATAATCAATGTTTTCAATTTTTATTAAATCATTATTTTATTATTTACGTTATGTTGAAAAAAAGATATTTGATTGTGTTGATATGTCATGTAACAATCAATAGAAATAAGAAACAGAAAACTACCCAAAATGATTTTTTTCCAGTCTCATTCGGGTCGAACAGTGGGTAAGAATATGAAAAACGGATGGCGAAATATTTGCTGAGATGATGCGTTAACAATATTATTATATAGTTTAAGCAAATAGATAGTAATGCGTTTTTCATGTCATTTTGTACACCTCTAGTATTAAAATAAATCATGCGGTTTCCAATAATTTCTCAGCATTGTTTATCGGACTTTAATAATCATTCTAGAAATTCATTTTTATTGCTCTTTTACGATCTTTCTTGCAATGGTTTGACAGTAAAAGCGATTAAGATCTAAATCATGTTATTGTAAAGCTGTAGCAGAATAGAATACAAACATAAAATAATTCTGTGGCCATTTATTGGCAATGCTATTTTATAGAATTATTGTTATAAGACATCAATTAATACTTAAATTCTAAAATCGCCTTAGTTAAACGTTTGATATACGTACAATTGTAATGTACAAGTTACCACAAATATGTCATAGATGAATATTTCATTGGCCATTTATGTAGATTGATATTTAATCGAACCGTTTTTATAACGTTTCAAATAAATATTTAAATTCCTTAATCACTATAGTTAAACTGCTACACATATTTTTGGTCCTTATGCGATGTGCAGTCGTTATTTTATTTAAACAAATTGAATATAATATTGAACTAAATTACTATGCTAGCTTGTAACTGCTTATCTTTATAAAAATAAAAACACATTTTTTATACAAAGTGATTCCAAAACTTTGTCAAAGGATCAAGATCGGTTTCGCCCATCGTGAGCATTAACAGATATGATAATGGTCCTGATTCTTTAATACAAGTGTGTCTTTATTTTTATATATCGATGGCTTAAAGCAAAAATATCATTTTCCAAATAGCGTGTTCTCCAGAAACGAAAATTGAATGTGACACACCCTGGTTTTTGTTAAGTATAAGTGTCATTAATGTCCAGAACTGAAAATAGCCAGCGGCAACAGCAATATTTCGCAGAATATGCTCTTTCTTGTCGCCAGGCGTTCAAATAGCCCCCGGTTACGTCCGCTGGACGAGTCCATTTTTACGGAAAGGGGTAGCTCAAACTTTGCAGGGAGTTTTTTTAATTTTTGTAGACAGTCGATTACGATCCGCCGAGCGGGACGAGCTGCGGCTCGTGGCGGCGGAGGTGACGTGACGATGTGAATTGTTTGTTTTTTTTTTATTTGCATTGGACTTTATTTAAATTCGTTGTGTCATTTGTATTATAACTTACAGTAAATTCAGTTACTAAGTAAATGTAAATGTAGAATCAATTTTATGTGCTAAGATTTATATATTTGTGTAATGTTAAACCACTGCATCTTGAATGGAAATTAAATAAGTTTTGAACCGGATATGAAATGGTGTTTGTCTGAGATCAGCCCTTCCAGGACTCCGGATAACCAGCCGCTCGCCTCTCTTCGATCCGGTCTCTTCTTAAATGCTTATATGATTGCCAAATAAAAAAAAATACTTCTATTGTGTTCGATTTCCTTATTTTATTCAAAATTATTCAAAAATATGTTAACGATATTTACGCAGAAGAAAAATACAGACAAAATAGACTAAACTTTACTAGCTAAATATTGACTACATGGAAGTAATATAAAATGACATCTATGCTTTAAGCTATCGAAATAATACATAATGCTTTTCCACCAAGAAATTGACACTTGACGCCATAGAGTGACTATTTTATTAGTATTTTGAAATGAAAATTGGATCACAAGGAACTTATAACTCAATGATTGAAATGCATTATTTTTTATAATATTTTGTCAATTTTTGATTTTTAATATTTTTTTTGTAACATGTTGTAAAAAACTCATAGTTTGAAATTTATTCCTTCGCCTACTTAGGTTAATTATTTAAAAATCCAATTAAATATATGTCCTTAAATTTGTAAATAGGTTTCAACTCATAATAATTAAGTTAAGCGTATATTAGTCGTGCCATATATTAATTAAAGATTAATTTACTAATACAAAAGTACGAGCAAAACTGCATCTCAATTCTAGACATCTAAAATGTTTCAAGTGCCCTTTCGTTTTTGGGGCAACGATATATTATTATATAATTTAAGACATCGACTGAGGGTGCTTGATGGAATTTCAATATCAAACTGGGATTATTGAGATTTTGTACACTTCCATGTATTTTGTCACTAACGACCCGAGTTTCGCCTTTCGGCATCTTCAGGCATTCGTGTGCTCGAATGCCTGAAGATGCCGAAAGGCGAAACCCGGGACGTTAGTGACAAAATACATGGAAGTGTACAAAATCTCAATAATCCAAATTTGATATATTATTAGTTTTAAAAGTGGAATAATTCAAAGGTGGCTTAAACAAAACGATCTTCTTAAATGACTTTAACGGGATGAGAAAATCTCACTTTACTTTACAATGAATCAGGTAGTTAAGCCAGAAGACATTGAATACGATGTACTCTTGCGTAAAATTACAAAAACTTAAAATTGTGATAAAATAACAGCCAAATCTTCGCAAAAGATCATAACTGAAAATGGTTCATTAGCAATATTGAAACTAGAATTATCGAATATAAAATTAAAATTGAAAAATTTGTTCCGCTGGTTGTGTTACTAATTGTGACATGCGTTGCGCCTCTTTGAGAAGAATCTTCAAACTCTATCGCAAAGTTATTCATTCAAGGTATACCTTGATTTTTATTTTTAAATAATATTACCAATTATCATAATAGTACTAATTAAAAATGAATTACCTATAAGACACTAGCGAGTATCCGGCATGCGTTGCAATGCCACTCAAAAAAGAAAGTGTTTGTATTTTAATTCTGTTTATTGAAGTGCTTTTAGAAACACAACAATTTTTTTTTCTGTCTATTGCGTACACGAATAAATCAGAAGGTTTGAGAGATGTCGCTATTTCTACGAATTTGATTCTTTATGTTAGGTTTTTTTTAGATATATCTTTATTGTGAGATTGATTTTTATATATTATAAGACCTACTGTAGGTTAAAAATTACAACTTTCAGAGTCGGGCTCAGGCCAGGCTGGGCCGGGCCTGATTGTAGTATGTCTATATCCTCCGCGCAAGTACAAGCAATAACTTGACAAAGTTTTATCTGAATATGATAAGCGGTATGGCGGTGCATAAGATACGAACAAACACACATTGATTTATATAGTACATCTTTATTGATTCTTCTGAACTATCTAGTGCTAAATTCTTTTGCCTGATAATTTGATAATATTATGTAGTAGCTTTATTACGATAATAATGTGAACAAGCAGTATTTATTATTTCTATGTGGTGTACCGTAAAAGATTTGATGAGATTTTGTATAACAGATGATATTTATATAATAGCATAAAATTCTATGTCAATGGCCGAATACATAACAGTCCTGAAAACCAGTATTTCCCAAACTATGGGCCGCCGACCCCTGGGGGGCCGTAGGGCTTCTGCGTGGGGTCACAAAATGTTCCAGTAGAGCTTCAACTATTTAATTATGGATTTTTTCCTTTTACATATGTATATATTCTTTATATAAGAACACAATATTCGTAATTTTATTAAAATTGTGTGTGTGTTTAAATACGTATGTTATATATAATGTCAAATAAAACTTTTGACCAATAAAATGATTTAATTTTATGGGTAGGGTGTTGTGCATCCAATTCCGGGCCCTATATGTGATCCTGGTATTTCGGGATTCAGAATTTCTCAATTCCGGGATTGGTTATTGAGTGTATTTTAATGCATGAAATTCTACATTTAAAATTTTATTTGTGTCCATTATTGTTTTAATTGGAATGTATATATCGTCGTTGTTCTGGAAGAAGACGCTAACTGAAAGATACTAGTTTTAAGAAACTGGACTTTGAAGTTTGTCAAATGTTTGACATGCTATACCTCTTTCATTTTGTTTGTTTGTACAAAACTGTTTTTGAGTAAAAGTGTAATTTACAAAAATTAGGGGATTATGGGATTCAATAATTGACCGGGATCCCGGGATTGGAAGCCCTAGTAGTGTGCCGTGTTTGTTTGTTTGGGAAAAGTTTGGGAAGCACTGCTGTAGACCAGCAGTCGAACATTTCGAACTTAACGTACCACTAAATTCACAATTTTGAATCTTGCGGACCACTAAAATGATTCTTTCTTGAAAGATAGAAGGAAATATTAGATAATGATCATCAAAGTTAATCTTTTCTTTTATGAAATGCAGTGGCGTAGCTGGGATGCAGTGGGTTTTGCCGTCCGCGGTGATCCTAGAGTTAGGCGCCTTCCCCCCCCACTTTCCTCCAAAAATGATGACTTTATATTTACTTAAATGATTTTATATTTATTTAAATGTGTTGGGTTAAGGGTATTTTTTAAATTACCTACTAATATTTTTTTAACTATTACGACATAGAAGATTGCGCCGCAGGATAAAAATGCTATTAACACTTTAATTAGAGTGATATTTCTGCCGCGCGTTTGAAGTATGTTTATGGATTCTTAACTCCAACTATGTTAATGAAATAACTTTGCGGGCTACCGGTTGACGACTGCTGCTCTAGACATCTTGATCTAGAGTGTTTTCTTTCCTAAAAGACACATTGGCCCCGGATCGTTTCAAAGTTCAAATGCTAAACGAATATATCTGTTGAGGGTGGTCCAAATGTTGAGTGCTGAGATCTAATTCTTTCTTTTGACATGTATGTGCTCTTACGGCAAATATCAAATCCAAATTACAACTGTTTGCGATTAAAAAGTCGTTTCATATATATTGAATAATGGCACGGAAACCAAAATTTTAGAACAGTTCAATTCAGCCGGCTATTTCCCGTGATTATATCTATTTATCTCTTATTCCTCGGCATGTATTGAAACCCCACACTGGGAGCAGAAATGGGCTTTCTTGGGCTAGAAATGAGTTGGTTAAACATACTCGTTTGTTTATGTCCATCATCGATGACTTGATACATAGTATATTGAATTTTGTGCACGTGCAGTAAGCAAGACTGAAGCTGAAACGTCAAATTTGTTGCGTGCCGATTGTTTCTAACAGTGAGCTTTACGGTTTTCATAGAATTTATGCTGCCTTACGACTTATTATATCTGAATAATTTCAACTAATAATAGAAATAGCTTTGAACCTGAAATAATTAACTTGAGGCTTAAAATTAATTATTTAACAATAATACTGTTGATTTTTTTGAATAATTGAGATTTTGTACACTTCCATGTATTTTGTCACTAACGACGTGGGTTTCGCCATTCGGCATATTCAGGCATTCGAGCGCACGAATGCCTGAAGATGCCAGAAAGCGAAACCCGGGTCGTTAGTGACAAAATACATGGAAGTGTACAAAATCTCAATAATTCAAATTTTATATTCAAATTCCATTAAGCACCTTCAGTCGATGTCTTAAATTAATACTGTTGATTATTTTATTGCCGATCATGCATTAAAATCATAAAAGATATTTCCCGCTATATGAGTTGGGTTGTTTTTCCATCCGTTTTATTTATTATTAAAGAAAACAATTGTTACTTTTTGAACCACGGCACATAGTTATTTAATACTGTTTTAACAGAGAAAAATAATAGACAATGAAGACAGCTTGAGTATGTGATTAAAAAATGCTCTATTCCATCGTTTTGCCATATATTTGAGAAGAAAAATACACGACAGATTGACAGATAAGCAAAATCAATTGTTTTATTGTTCTACTCTTTGTCATATAGTCATCAATACCGAGTGAAATGCATCTCAGGTCTACAAAATTATGCCTGATGAGACTTCGTTAGTGATATGTAAACTTTGTAACTTTATAATATCAATATTTTCTTTTCAATACGGCTGATTATAGACGATTGATAAACGGATGCCTCTTGACGGACACACTGTGTTTTATCTGATAAAATCAAATAAAAGTGTTGGCAGGAACTAAGAAATAGATGTAATTCGATTTCGAAGCATTCTTTAACAAACTATAATATTTTATATACCTACAGGTAAATGTAAAAATGAAAATAGAAAAAAACTGAAATCGAACATATTGCAGTTTTTTTATTAAATAAATTTCTCACTAGTTTCGAATAATGTTAAATTATTAAGATTTCAATAAATTCACTGGCTTATTAAATGTAGCGACGGTTTATATTTGGTAAGTTATAAATGGTAGGTAACTAACTTAATTAAAAGAATTACCCTGTAGAGGTTGGATTAAGTAAGTTTTGAAACTACTACATATTGCTTTACAACATGAAAATATTCGTACTTTGGGTAAATTATCGGTTTCCCTGATTCACATGTATGATGATTTGGTATGCTCCTATTTGTAATTAAATTTCTTACAAAACTGCAATGTTATTAACAGCGTTGAGAAGTTTTTAGACACAGAAAAAGAGAAGCATGTGGTAAAGTATATTTACCTAAATATGTACATACGAATCATTAATATAATAATACTTGCCGACAATTATGATACATTACAGACATTAAATTTCATTAATTAAGCCAAAAGTTGAATTCTATACTTCACCACTGGCCTTGTTTTATTTTCAAATCGAGAATAACATTAGACTGCTTGTATAAAAATAAATTAATTGTCTAACATCGCATTTATTTACTTTGGCGACAGTGCGGAAGACCACTGGAACAGGTATAATACCGATCGTGCTAAATTATACGAAAAATTCTCGCCGTGCTTCATTCGTCAACTGTATTTGTCTCGATACGTCTCGGATGTAATTATAACTACTGAGAGTTGTTAGCCCATAAACGGAATAAAATATAGCCAATAAGCACCGCGTTATTAGCGCAAATGGCGACCGGATTGCGATGACTGCATGCCGATTGGTCGAACGGGATGTTACCATGACAACTTTCGCCTTGACAATTTTATAATAATTATCATTTTATACCTATTGCTAACAGTCTATCGATCGGGCTGATGTTAAACTACGGCTTTGGTATTATATAAATTAATTAGACTCGTAATAAATATTTTTATATCACCTAAATAACCTGATTATTTCATGTGACGAATATTTTTCTAATAGAATATTATATCGAGTGTTTCGTATACATAACTGACTTAATTTCATATTATTTTTTAATTTTTAAAGCATAATAACCACTACACGCTTAATTATAATTAAAAAAATACAATAGTTTGAATTTTATATTGTAAAACACATCATCTTCCACTTTAAAATAAACGAATTAAATAATATTAATGTATATCACACGCCCTCTACAGCAATGTATCAATAGATCATTGTTTGATTAATGTAATTATTATCATTAATAATTGTTGGTATAACAGCCAATCCAATAAGATGCGATTTCCTCCATCCTTAGAGATATTAAATTGTACATACAGTGAGTCCCGCTGTCTTGTCTAGTTAGATTTCGGGTGGTGTTTAGCTTGCTCATTACCGAGCGCGGTTTTTTTTATGAATAAAAGAAGTGTTCGATGGCGTACTGGTGCGTGCTCTAGTATGTGTACCACAATATTGAGAAACACTATTAATAAGTAATTGAATTATTTTTTCGAACTTTATATTAGAAAGTCGATTTTAAAGAAGCCCAAAAAGGGATCAAAGGGTACGTCCATATGTGACGTCAAGCTATACTGGGGAAAGGGATCTAAAGCAATTAAACAACGAAACAGAGAAGGGGGGGTTATTAGGAAAATCCGTCAAGCTAACCAGCTTTGGCCTATAAATGTAGCATGGTCCCATACAAATTTGTACCACAATACGCTTGTACAGTTTTATACCAATTTAGTAAAATATTTTGAATGAAAATAATGTTATTTAGAATGGACATTATTAATTTTAAACATACAATTAAAACTGATAAAATTGTTATTCGACTTGTTGAGAAAGCGTTTAGATTTTAAATACTTATCTTATATTACATTCTAATATATTTTCTACTGTTTATCCGATGTATTCGACTAGACAGTTTTGACAACCAAGTTTATGTACGCCACTTTAACAGAATGACTTTGAATTGAACTTCTTTTCATTAACTAAGGAAATAAAATATTCCCTGAATTGTAAAATCCAAAGAAAGCTATTTGTCATCCGGCAAGTATTTTTCGATATTTTTAATGATGCCTCCTGAAATAATTTACGTCAGTTTTTTCATTCATTCTCTTCGGTCCCAAATTAAAATCTTAAATGTCGATTCATATCGTCAGACTTCGGTTACCAAATGTTTAAAGCCGGCATCAGGTTTGCTAATTTAATATATAATTTTATTTTGGTAATTTATTTTATTTGATTTGACGGTCATTTGCATTTTAGTTTTCATGTTTCACATATAGAACCAATCGATTATTATTTATTATAAATTATTATTTGTGTATAATTTGATAATTTCTGTCTAATTTAGTGTGTAGACACTGGGAAAGTGTTGGGTTTTTGACATCTACGCATATGTGACATAAAGTCGCACGTATACAATATAAATGCTAATGCCCAAATACAAATTACGACCGTAATAAAGTGCTTAATGAATATTCAAAATAACTCAACGCAGAGATCTTTAGCTAATAATATTTTGAAAATAATATTTCTTTGTATTAATTCGGCCATTGATTGTTTGTAATCGATTTGGTATTGAAAAAGTGTACTTTACGATGAAACAAAATATTCCGAAACAAATCATTAATGTAAAATATATTATTATGTTAAAATTGACATTATGAATTTTTATGAATGGAATTTGTTTTTTAAACAAAATAAATGTCTATATTGTTCAGAAAGAATTGATTATATTAAATTGAAAATCTAAATGAATTTATATATTACAGTTTAATGAAATAGACACGACCACGATGCAACGTGTTCAAATAAACAGTCATTATCTTCTTAAACATAGTTTATTATAGCACAAAAATGTTTTGTGTTTTAATGGTTCATAATAATTACTTTCGACTGCATAAAATATGTTAATTATACCATTGTATAGATCAAATACAAATTATAACAGCAAAATTTTTGATGTGACGAAGGGTATTGAATATGTTCGGATAGATACAATATTTAATTAATATATATTTGTACATATACTATACAGTGTATACTATACACAAACAAATTATGGTAAACTTATAATATAAGAAAAACGCAACCAAATTACTTTGGTTATTATGATTTTACATATTATTTATAATATATTCAGAAATACATAAATGTACCTATACTTTTCTAAATGAAAAAATAAGTGTAGACTAAAATAGGGAACATATGAAAATGTAGATAGAAACTATGTTTTTTTTTAGTAAAAACTGACTAATGGTTGCCGAATCTGTAGCCGAGGGGTAAACGTGTTCTCTCCTTTGCTCTTCGGTTGCGTCGTCCACAGATTCAAATATCAATACGGATACCTAAATAAATTGATTTTTCAACGTATTCGTGGATTTTTGTTCCAAGGCACGGATACCTGTGATGTCTAAATTCCTTTCCACCCTAGAAAGATAGATTAGTTAACTGATAGTCCGGTGTCCGGTCCTACCTCCATCGTTCTATCCTTACCTTCGACAATATTTATTTTTATTGTGTCTTCGTTCTGTAACTTCAGAAGAAAGGATAACACACAAAGTTTTAGATATGTAAAAAATATACAAATGCTACTCCATGATATTATATAAATTATTGAGTTTCAAATAGAACAGACTGTGATTAGTTTCTTTCAAATCTCGTAATACCGCAACTTTTATTTCTTAATTGATATTTAAGAAATGTTGATTCAATGGAATGTGGTTAATTAATTGAACTATCTAAATATTTGTGTATTACATCGTGTTAAAGATGAGTTTCTCAAACTTTTTGATTTTTAAGCTTCTTAAAATAAAACATTTGTTGCATGACGCGTAAAGCTTAAATCTGTTTTCAATCTATTCAATTCAGTTCAATTTACTCTGAGGGGTAGAGGGAGACTAAAATTATGTGACAAATTATGAAGGTTACAAAAAACATGACGTCAAAAAAAAAACAATTTTTAAGAGAGAATAAAATATTTCATAACAACTGAAATTGAGAAATTACGAAGAAGTGCTTATAAGAATCTGATCTTATTAAGTAGGCGGTTAAAATATTTTGTAACAATATGTGGTTTTTAGTTTTTGATGAATTATAACACTATTGTCAGGCTGCAAACAGGCCGCGTGCAAAATCTCATAATGTCGATTGCAAATTTTCAGCAGTTTTTTTTTGTTCGTAAGCATTAAAAATACAGACGAAACTAGAAAAATGGTTCTCAATATTCCAAAAAAAGAAAATAAATATGATTCATATAATGAATTTACTAAACATACATGGTTTGCATTCTATCTAAATGCTTTTCTCGCCCTCATACGCCCCCTAACCTCTTGGAGGCTCCGTGTGATGGATATACGCTTCGAATATCGAGTGGAGATGGAAAAAGAAGAAGAGACAACGAATTCTCGAAGTCGTATACGATATGTATTCTTCATATTTTTCTCCATGTCATTTCGGTGGCGTTTTGTAAGACAAGCGAATTAACAATGCTATTTTACATACAGTAGCATTATTTATCTATGCATAATTATAAACTTACTACCGAGTTTATTGGAAAGTCTTGAACAAATAAAAAATCCTCCGTATTAACAAAAATATGTAAGTGAAGGGAATGTTATTTTTTCACGTGAATTTTGATTTTGCTCCAATTTTGGATTCGACCTTTTTACAAAACTCCAAAGATTTTTTCAACATCTTCCCAGTAACAAATAACCTCGTTCACTACAGACATAGGCCAGTCAGTGCAGTTGCAGACTAAACTATAGCTGTGTAGCGTGTGGTTTAGATTTAGTGCAATGCCAACACTGAATGTTTATTTGTGTGCAATGAACGCAACACGTCGAAAAGGTGTCACTAATGGAAAACATTCATTCTCTTATGCCGTGTTTCTAGAATTAGTTCGCCAGACAAACGACGGGCTGTGATTAATTCCATTTCAACTTGAACCTTGCGGTTTGTTAAGCGTTATAACTCTGTCCGTTGATGAACTCCGTTGATGTGCCTTGAATATAAATCAAACTCTATTACTTATATTGATATTTAATTAAAATTGATAACTATGTTTTTACTCTGGTTATTTTACTAGATTTTAGTCTATTTCACCTTTAAGAAGCATCTTCGGACTCAAAGTTGTCAATTCGACACTCCCTACCTATAATCCCGTATCTGCAAACATGACCTTTTACGGGAGAGGGTCTCAAAGATTCAAAACGCAGTTGCAAAGTAACGGATCTATCTTCTTAAAAATTGGGACAGTGCTATTATTTTAAATATAGCTTCTTATTTTATATACAATTTTGCTGAACAGTTTATAGTTATTGAAATATTACACATACGACGTTGCACTTCGGTTTTTAGAAAAAAGTCTTTTGTATAAGTGGCTAGTTACGTTTTATTATGCGTACCTTTAGAACTAAGTGCGTAGACAACGAAAATGAAAAGGACGTATAATCACGTACGTGGCACTTGATTATACGTAAGGCGTGTCGAATTGAGCGTCGCTATGCAGAAAAAGACAGACCATACAAACCACTAACAGAAATATGAGCATTTAAGTTCACTAAATACTTTTGGAAATTATTAAATGCAAAACAAGTTAAAGTGTGTCTTTGGCTATTTTGTGAGTTCGTCGATTTCAGAACATTTAACCTTACTATGGGAAAGCTACTCTTTCAGTGCGGATGTCGCGGCAAAATATTGTACTAACACAAAGGATCGTAAATAATTTTAGTAAAATTTCATAAATATATGCCCAGTCAATTATGAGCGCTCAAGTTAATCTCCCTAATTTCTCTTTACTGTATCATTTATGCCAGTGCTTCCCAAACTGGGGTCCGCGAAATTTTTTTAGTAGAAAGTACAAATATTTATTTATGAATATTTTTCTTTATCACAAAAAACTACAGCTCTCTTCTTTCTTTCGTGATCAGAAGTGGATGTGTTTTGCAATTTATTTATCAGAAAAGAAAGCACAATTTTGATCATGAATATAATGATTCAGGTTTTCCAACAAAAGCTTACTTGATCAAAAGGTATTAAGTCAAGGATGCACGGAGATGTTTTCACGTTTGAATGAGTTTCTGATAACAAATGAAATATCAATCTGGACCCAATTAAAAAAGGTTACACTTGATCACATGGCCGAATCAATACTATTTTTCGAAAGATATTTCGCAAACCTGAATGAGCATCAAAAGTACAATTTGATAAGAACCCCATTTTCTAAGTCCTTAAAATATGATGACATTAGGTAGGCAGCTCGAGAAGAGTTGATCGATATCAAATCAGATAATTTGCTTGATGTGGAATTCAATGAAAAAAATATTTCAGAATTTCGGATAAGGCGACAGAGAAGAATATCCATCTTTTGCAAAAGGAGCCTTGGTAATCCTTATTCCTTTTGCGATTACAAACCTGTGTGAAACTGCACTTTCATCATTACTTTTTATAAAAATAAGCACAGATCATCCCTTTCCACGGAGACTTTGGAAGAATCCTTGCGGGTTAGCAATTCTGACTTTGAACCAGATATCGATTTGTTGAGCAAAACAACCGAATCCATCTCATAAAATTGTTTTGTAAGCTTCATACTATGTAAAGTTTTTCTTACTTTTTTTTTTATAAGTAAGATACTATTTTTTGTGATAGAATATAAACATGTATGTTTTAATAGTTATAATTAATGTCAAATAAAAATTTTGACGAATAAAATATGTTTTTTTTCTGGGGTCTGAAGATTATTTTTTCAGATTTAGGGAGGGAGCCGTGGCATGAAAACGTTTGGGAAGCACTGATTTATGCGATACTAAAGTAACAATCATCAAATAATCATAAACTTCTTTGGTAATTCAAATAATTTAGTCTTCGAAAATTCTTACAAAATATAATTTAAGACATCGATGGTAGGTGCTTGATCTACAGAATCTCAACAATTCAAATTTCTTACAAAATATGTCGTCTGATACCAATAAAAACTTTCCTCTTAAAATCAGCGTTTCTATGTTACGATTTTTCTAATTAACTTTTAATAATTATTAATTCTTATGTCCACCTTCAATGATAAAAACCAACGGATTTTGTTTCACAATCTAGACTCATCGCCATTGTCACCAATATAGTTCCTTGAAATAGTGTTTAAAATAAAAATATTTCCTAATTTTCTTAATTATTTATTATAAACAATGACACAAACTGCATACTATCTGACAGTTCAAGTTTATCCGTGCACTTGAATGCCCGAAGGAGATGCCGAAAGGCTAAACTCAGGTCGTTTGTGACCAAAATTATGAAATTGTACAAAATATGAACAATTTAGCTACAATCAATAAATTTATATATAAATTATTTCGATTCTGAAAAACTTTCCTAAATTAGATTGAAAATTATTTCCGGCTCCATAGTAATTCGAGAACAGTGATTTACACTTCAATAAAATCAATCAGTAGTGTATTATCATATATAATCATGAAATATTACTAAAGTATCGCTAAACACTTAATAAGAAAAAAAATATTGGTTGAGTAGAGTAGTCTGCACCGGCCGAAATTTTGTACCCGGTCCGAGACCGACATCTTAATGTCCGGCCAGCCCGAACCCGAGTGTCTCAATATTACACTTGTTATCCAAACCCAACCCGAGGTTCGGCCTGAGCTCAAATCTGAAATGTGTTTCCCCGCCCGATCCCGACCCACGGGCCAAGCCCGGGCCCGTACAGACCTCTATGGTAGAGAAATCATGGAATTTAAAACCAGGGAATTTTGACTTTATCTACAAAAGCCAACAACGGTGAAGATTAAAGCATTTTAACGATGCAATAAAATGAAAATTTACTGATCGTTAAAATGACAGTGGATAATGATTTTCTGGTTTTGCGAGCCAAGACTCCGTATATCGCGTTACATCCTCGTCTGGAAGAGAACCACGACATCCTTTTGAAGATTTAAAAAAGTTAATAGAAAATTGATAACTTTGTTATTCCACTGATTGTGTTAAAGCTGTGACAAGTAAATAGATTTCATTTTTTATTAAAATTGCATTAGCACAAAGTTACCGCCGTATCCATCAAAAATATAATAATATATATAAAAAAATATTAATAAAAAAATGTATCTTACGGATCGAAAATATCTTTCACTCAAAATAAACGAAACCAATTTTTATTCTGGGTATTATTTTTATTCATCGTATATTTTAAGAGCAGGATCTTTACGATGTGTTTACGGCAGTAAAATAATTGAATGCTCAAAATTGAGCGTAGCTTAACACACGTCAAATCATCGGCCGGTACGTGTTGAAATTGCGACAGCTGTGTGATCTCGTGGTAATCATCTCGTGAATGCGAACGGTTAGCGGTGCTCTAGGACTTAATCATGCATATTATTATCATTATCAGGATTTAGTAGCAATTTTCTCATTTATCTAGTAATATTGTGAATTATATTTAGGTTGTACTGCTCTTTATTTATTATTATCTAATAAGAAATGACAAACAAAAAAGTCTTATGTACATCTCAAACGATTATTAATAGTAAAAAACTCTAATTTGAATACCGTCGTTTGTTAAATGCAGAATAGCAATGTTGGATAAACAGAAAAAAAAATTCCATTTTGTTAACTAAAACCAGAAGGTATCAAAGACTTTTGTTAAAAAATGATTGAATGCCTGATCTCTGCTTCTTACAATCCGTATCTTGCAATATAAATAAATAATTGATGTTAGAACAGTAAATATTAATGGCCTATACCCACTTCCAACTTCCAACCAAACAAACGACATTAAAAAGGGTACATACCTAATAAATAAATTATTAATGACTAAATGACAGGCTAAACAAAGTAATTGATTTTGACGAAATACAAAAGATTCGACGATTATGAGGCAAAGTAAGTAGGACAATAGATTATAATTATACAACACTAGGGTAAAATTTTGATATTAAACTTATTTCTCACTGGAAAAGTAATTATTTAACAGATTATGAATTAATCAAGGAAATAAAAGCCATATTGTGGTCTCACATTGCAATCCAACCACCACCCGCCACGAAGAATTGCAAGTTGTACCTACGTTCTATTAGCTTTCTTTTGGATTATTATAAGTAGGTAACCTTGAAAAGTCGTCGGGATATCATAAAATAAACATACGGGAGTTTGCTAGACTACTGTATAATTTATTATAATAAAATAGTATATATTTAGTCTGTATATTTTTATCAAGAAATCTCGGAATACCCGAGCGTTCAAAGCGGCATCTATTAGATTTATGACTGTCGTAAACGTATTCATGACACCGGAAAATTGCCAAGCGAAAAAATATTCAATTTGCAATATATTTGTTCAATTTCTTTGAAGTATGTTGACTTTATATGGAAAAATATTACAGATTTATATAAATTATTGGCTATTTACAGACAAATTGGGTCGAATTATTTCCATATAAATGTTTAGGTTTCGGGGAATCACGAATATACATGGTCAGAACTCAGAACCATGTTCCACTTATTCAACGCATGCATTCTGTCGATGCTGCTTTACGGTTGCGAGTCATGGCACATCACTGACCTCACTAAAGCACATGGTAACTGTATTCTTTGCTTTGAAAACAGATGCTTTCGGCGAATACGGTGGTTTGGCTTTGTCAGGAACTCGGAGGTAAGAGAGCGGACGGACCAGCCCCTTATTACATCCAAAGTAAAAAAGCGGCTAAGAACCTGGCTTGGACATATTCTGCCGATGCCCCGGGGAAACTCGAATCCTGCCTGTCTCTTCTACCAACCGAATGGATTCCGTCGCCCTGGAAGGCCGCTGATGACATGTACTCAACGAAGATACGGGGCGCTGGGATGACCTGGGAGGAAGCAAGAAGACTGGCGGGAGACATCTTGGAGAAACCGTGTGATGGCCATATTTTCATAGTAGGGAGCGGATATGGTTGAAAAAATATTTCAAACTGCATTTATGATACAGTCCATTTAAGCAAAGATTTATCAAATAATTTTCGTATACCTAACATATTCACAATTACATCGGGGCACGAATTAGATCAAAGCGCACCGGAACGCTTGTAAAAAAATCAAAATTTCCGCTCAGGTTGGTAAATAATCAATGGTACTCAAAATTGAATACAGTTATTATTGCGGAGAAAAATAAAGAAAATCATTCAAGTAATTTTTTAAAATTATTGAGCGTTTTGGTTCGCCGAAGTCTGCATTTCGAGCCCTGGCATACATTAAAAAGGGAAATATGTAAAAGTTTATACTATAAGACCATTGGAAGTAGAACTATAGAAGCTATTGAGTAGTCTTTGATTGTTTTTTTTATTAATATTAGCTTATATTGCGTTTATAGAATGCAAATATAATAATCAAGTGACGGAATATACTTAGTAGGTAATTATTTTTCCTTTGTGAGTATAAATTAAATTAATACAGTTTCTGTGTAACCATATTCAATATGGAGCATACGGACTCCTAATAGAGTTTATCTCAACAGAAGTTGATCTACGAGAACTGCTTGCTCAGTTGCTCAACCTCTTTCGAAAAGAGTAAGGTTAGTGGGCTTTGCTTAAGACCGGACTAGTTAGTGGTTAGCTTATCCCTAATCACTAACTAAACACCATTTATACCTTCAAACACAAATCGATTAAAAAATCAAACCATGATACTTTCCCTAATGGTATCGAAGTTTTCGAACACGTGAGAACCGAAACCAACGACGTTGACCACTCAGCTAGAGACCTGATTACTAACACAGTTAACTCTCGATTATCCGAAACCCATCATGGGATGGGGGGGGGGATATAATCAAATTTATTATAACTGTTAAGTTTTGAAATACGATACCGTAAGTATTTATAGAAGGCACGCTTTAATTAACAACTTAATGGCTGCATGTTTTTTCGCATTCTCGCGAAAAACTGTCATTTCACTAAATTCACTATAATTTGTAAACCAATTGAGATATCTATTAACAAAATTTGATTTGATGGCTTCCAGATAGTTCGCCGCATAAATCAATACCGTTTGAGCAGTGATCCTATATTTGTGGATTGCATAGTTATGTGGTCTAATGAAAAAAACTTAAATCTACTAAAGAATCCCTGCTTCTCATATCATCCCTGTTGCAGATGTTACAACTCACCCCGGAACAAGAAACGGTTATCATAATGACTCAAGCACCATAAAAAAATGCAACAAATCACTACGCAATCCGTAAATAATAATAACCAATGCTACGAGAGAGAAAAAAATAAACGTGTATCATCTAGGGGTAGTTTTACAAAACTGCGTGGTAAAAATATTGTTTATGTTTTGTTAAATAATTCTTTGATACCACCATTTCTCTTTGACATTTGTTATCAAATTCAATTATAACCCAGTACTTTTTCAATAGAATGGAATGAAGGACTCGTATTTGAGTCCGCGTCCATTAACCTGTTTTAATGTAAATTTTAATTAAAAAGAATTATTTTTCACGAAGTTCTTCACAATTTTACAATAAAACTTTTTCTCAGAATTTTTATAGCCCGTTCATAGTTAAACTGATTATACTTCCGAAGTTTGCATTTTCTAATATTTTTACGCACGTAAAATGACTTAAACTTATACTTTGAAGTTCTCTCATCTCCCAAAATATTGAATTTGTCGGTAATTATGTTTGAGGGTTTGATTTGTTCGTAGCAATTTTCAAATAACTTCTGGTTGAGGATTTATATGTGGAAACAGATTAATCCAAATCACACGTGGCAAATGGAAAGATCAAAGGAGATAAAAATAATATAGGCCTATGCAATGCAATACTATTATATGGTAGTCTAAACACTCCAAATAGATGACCTAATCTACAAAGGTATGTGAACCTTGCTGCGATCACAGATCCAAATTTTGGTATAATATTATGACTTTTATTATCTTATAATTTTTTTTGTATCATAATATTATTCTTATGTATCTACGTGAAATATATTTGGATCGAAAATTCTTCCTAAATCGATTTTATTTGTTTACCTAGTTTTATTGGGATATTTACAATTGCTAACTCAATTTATGTGGTAAAATTTACTCAGTTTTTGTCAACTTATATGTAGTTGTAGGTACACGCCGCGTTATGTAGGCGGTGATCGGTGGATCATTTGAAAAAAAATATTTCAGATGCTGTTGCATTCGATGTACTGAGGAAAAAATTTCTCATCAGCATATATTGTAGTCTCGGTTGCTTTTGTGTGCATTTAAATGAATTTAACGTGAAATAAAAACACAAAGCAATGTAACAAGTACGACTTTTTCATAAAATAAATACTTTCATTACGTGTTACTCTTACTACACATAATTGGTTAATTACGGAGTCAGACTACACCACTTAAATCATACAAAAACAAACTATTGACCAAGGTTACGATCTCGTTATTTTTTTTTGTCAACTTCGCAAACACGAATGAAATCTCTCTGTTCCAATGATTTAGTATAAAATGCTTCTTATTTATTTTGTCAGGTTCACCTCGAGTGACTTTTTACATCTTATCGTGTGAAATATTTGACATGAAATTTTTTGATAGTACAATATAAAAAGATATTATAAACTTTTACCTTCACATTGCAACCATTAAACAGTATTCTCGGAACGAATGGAATCACACCCATATCGATATAATGTTCATACAGAAAAATCATTATTATTGTATACAGACAAAGGATAGGAAAAATGTACTAAGTGAATCAAGTATATATCAAGAATCCATATAGATCGGACAAATTGTGTCAATTCTGTATTTTTCAAAAATTTGCCAGGATTGCTGTAAATAAGTTGATTCATTAAGCGATAAAAACAACATAAATAATGATAAAAAGTAATTCTCGGAGCGTGTATATAATAAAGCCAATTTTTTGTCACCTTTCGAAAAAAATGCTACCAATAAAATGAGTTTTTTCTCTCCCATATATCTTTCGAAGTTAATGGATTAAAAAAATTTGGAGAAAATAGCTCTGTGTACAGAGAGAAATGTGCAAAAGACAGATTTAATCCATTGACTTCAAATTGTGACAAAGGAACCTTTATTTATTTTATTATTCCCATTCAAATAAATTGTTATGTATAAGATTTGCGAGAAGATAATAGTTTTCTGCGTGCAGAACTCGGTAAATGAAAACTGTGGTAACCTGGGATCGAAAGTAGCAGAGTAAGGATGTAACAGGAGAATAATAAACTTTGATATTTTAATTCTGTTAAGTTATTATGTGCTGTAGTAATAAGGCAACAGTATCATATTTTTATCGTCGACATTTGAACGTGAGACTCATGTTTGAAAGAACTGATACAAAGAGGTTATGACAAACTCCATTATGTGCTATTATATAAATTATTTATTAACTAATTTGAATTGTTGAAGTTTTTTTACATTTCCATCTTCGGGCATTAGAGTATACGAATGAAGATGACGAAAGGCGAAACCCGGGTATATAACTTCAACAATTCAAATTTGATATTCCATCAAGCACCGTTAGTCGATATCTTCAATTATATTTTTTTTCGTTACGTATAAAAAGTAACGGATAGAAAATGCTTCTAGTATAGATATTTTTTCGATATGTGATCAACAAATTTTTTTTGTTCTCTTACTTAAATTACAATAAATATATGAATGTTGAACACATAATTTTTTATAATATTATAGTCAAATGTTCCAATTTATCCCATCATTGTTACAATAATCTAGACACGGGTCAATTCAGTCATCAAAAATCAAAACAGTTTCCTAAGTTTGAAGAATTTCGCTATAATAATCAACTGTATTTTCAATTTCGATTTTACCATAGTTTCATAAATTTAAAACCATTAAAAAGAACATCACTATTCTAAAAAAAAATGCTCAATTACAAGCGAAAATTCGTTTTTTTGTTCGGAAAAACCGTATTTTGATTTCCGAAAACTGAATGTTAAAAAACGTGTTAGACAAATAGTGAAGTAATTATTTATAATTGAAAATTTGGTTTTGCTATATTTGCTCCTAGTATCCCCTACGGTTTTGGTTGGATTTGGCTGTTGTCTCACTAGAAGACAGTTGAATTCTTGTAACAGTGGCATCGGTCAGTTGTTTTTCTTTAGAGTGGAAATGTATTTGAAAAAAAATACATGCAATGATTTTTCAATTGTTGGTATTTCCAATTTAGATCAGAATGTTACAATTATTAATTAATTAGTATTGTTCGTTATTTATTGATTGAACTGATGAACTGAAGCTATTGTTTATAATAACAATTCATCGGGAAATTGATTCGAGCCAGTGAAATAAATAAAATTCTTTATTTAAAAAGATTTGGGTGAGTAAATCAATCAATGAAATTTGTTATAACTCTATTGAACGATTCGCCTAGGTGTGTGCAGGCTGATCGCTATTCTTCCGTGTAATAACACTCATGTTTCCATTTTGTAAGAAATGGCTCGAAATTCCTAATTGATAAATTTATTTAATACAATTGTATGAATAAATCGTTTGATGTATTGAACAGAGATAGTTATTACACATAAAACGCTCTGCTATAAACCCGTTTTATTTTTGCCTAATCGCCCTATCCTAAACTTCTCTGGGAAGGTAAATTAAGCAACCTACTTATAACCAATCCTCGCCCAAATTAATGGTGCTAAATTATCATATTTTGCAGTTCATATCCCCCAAATTTAAAGTTAAGTAAGCATGCCTTATTGTTTATTGACTTAAACCTAATTTAGTTAAACAAGTATATATTTAAGTAGCACCAAAGAATATTTGACACATCGTTTTTTACTATTATTACTATTATCCATTTAAATATTGATAATACATATTAACGCAGTAAACGAAGACGAGAAGAAGCTCGCGAGCATGGCAGAAGCCAATATAATGATAACATAAAAACCGATTTAATGACTTAGCCGACTGTGAAAATAAGTGAATTAGTTTATATGAAGAATATCACATCAACAATGGCCGTACAAAAAAATACTGCAAAAAATATTGTTAACTTTTTAAGATATGGCATAATTTAGTACTTCAATGGAAAAGCAAAATTCAAGCTGATCTTATTTAGTTTTCTAGAGAAAATAATAATATGAACAAAAAAATGTTGAACAATTCATTTGAAATTGACGATAAATTTCGTTAAGTTTAATGAATTTCTATGAAAAGTAAATATATATATATATAGATCCGAATAACAAAATGTCGTATCTTATCTTATCGGAGTAGTTATTCCAAGAAATAAAGAGTAGGAATGAAAAAGAAGCCATGTTCACCTTATTTAGACGAAATTGGCACTTTTTTTATTCTATAAACATGTATCAAAACTCGCAACGAATACTGTCACCATTGATCATGTTGTATATATATTTTTATTACAGGTTTATATTTTATACTATGGATTGAACAATGTATATTGTCTGCATAAAATTCAAACGTCGCATTAGTTTTAATTTAATAGTGTTATGATGATATTTCAACTATCTTCTTATAATTCATAATGTTCTTTTTTCGCACTCCAATCTTCAACACAGTTTTTTAGGATTTTAATCGTCGCATTATAATTTAGGTTTAAAAAAAATCGCGGTCCGTAGCAAAGTGGTCCATGTTGAACACGTGATTAGTTTCAAGTCTTTTCGTGATTCGATTCTTGTTTCCTCAACACCAAGGATGAACCTAAAACTGGCTCCACATCTGAGCATATGTGCGCGCTAGAGTCATCAAACTCCGCACCTGAGCGAATCATATGCCCATAAATGCTTAGATGTGGACCCAGCTTACGAATATTTATATTTGCCCCCGTTTATAAGGCAGAATAAGATAAAAGAAGGATGGTCATTTAAAATCATATACATCCATATTGGTGTTTTAGTCGAGTGATTAACGCTTTTAAGCATTCATCCTATTTGGTTGCGGGGTCACTATTTCGAATCATCATTATCCATGCTTTAATTTACTATATTACTAAAAGCAAAGTTTAATATTAACATTTTCAAAGTAATTTTGCGTACGAAATAACTATTTAATACACACCGGATTGTCAAGAATTGTAATTTTAACAAAACAATTATAATAATATATGGATTAATGAAGTACATTATTCCACATTTGAAATTTATTAATCCTTTTGTGGTTTTTACGCCAGTTAAGTATACCCTTTTTTAAAAAATCAAAGCTGGTAGTTTATAGTCAATAACTGTAATGTTGACATACTTTTTAATGTAATTATGTTAAGATATCAAATGCTTTACAACTTCAATAAATGTCATAGCATATTGAGTTGTAAAACTAGCTTTTTTATTAATCTAGTTAGACAATTGATACGTATTAAGACAGCTAGTAGTTCTGACGATATAGCTATTCACCAATTCATATAATTCTTATAGAATTAAAAAGTTTCATTTGTCTACCATATTACAACGGAGTTCTACCATTTAAATGGCAATTCAATCAATGAATATCTGTGATTTCAACATTTTTCATATTAAAGACGTAATGCATCTATATGTCGGCGTTCGTGGCGCAGTTGGTAGCGTCGCTAGCTACGTTTACAGATGTCTCGGGTTCAATTCCCGATGAGGAAGGTTTTCATAGATTGATCTTTCAATCGATTTATGGATTTCTGTTCGTAGTCTGAGTCCTCCGTCCCACCCATCCCATCCTCGTGGGGCGTAGCGAGAGCGATTAGCCAACCACTAGTCTTGCCCTAGCCCTATCCTTCTATCCCTACTCTCTTCGAAAAAAGAGAGGTTGAGCAACTGAGTGACAAGCAGTTCTCGTAGAAAAATTCTGTTAAGATACCTCCGTTAGGAGACCATATGCTCCACATTGGAAGCGGACATGGAAAAATTTCTATAAATGCATATTGTAAAGTTATGATTAAAATTGAAAAAATATTTACAATATTTTTACAGGGATTGTATAATATTGTCAATAGCCATTTCACCATCCGTTGTCAGAAATATGTTTCCTTAATAATTTAAAAAAATATTTAACAGCAATAGACTTTAAAAAAAGACTTTTTAAAAACAGGTCACTGTTTAAGCACGTCACTGTTGTCCAATCACATACAGTAAACAGTTAGTTGAATAGTGTTATAAGAAATGTTGAAATGAAATGAAAAGTTTTCGTCTCTTGACATTTTTTCTCAAATAAATTTCGTTGTTTCGGAATCTTCACATTTTCACTCATCCTTAAAGCTATTGTACAAGCCATATGTCATTGATTAACAGACTGGGAGAGTTTTCCTTGGAACAAAAACAATAATTTGTTAAAAAAATCTGTAGTTAAATGTTTTATACACAAATGTATCTGATTAAATATATTATACATTCAACGTACCTGACGCGAAAAGTCACCTTTGTTAGACCGGAAACTGAAATAAAAATTTAAATCAACTACTTTTTGAAATTCGAATAGAGGTGAAATTTAAATTTATTTTTAACCCATTAACGTCGCCGCATCGTTTCATTATCGAATTACCCATTAGCGTCGCATATATTTTTGTTTATTATTATAACGTGCCGACAATATTACACCTTCACACTGCAAGCGTCATGAGAGTTTTAATTCCGAATTGGTATTTAAGATATCAAATTCTCCCATTTATTGAGGCGGCGGCTTTAGAGTAAAAACGACTCAACTGTTTTACATAATATTATTCCTCATGGAACTTGTTTTTTTTCCAAGTGCATTTTTCCATTGTACAGAAAAACGGATGCAAAAATAGAAAATGTTGGTTTTTCCTATAATTTACATTAACAACGTTTCAACGTAACATTATATAAGATAATTTTTTCATTAAAAAGTTATTAATAACCGATAATATTAATCAGTTGTTAAAAACGTATTAAGCACAACCGAGGAATAACAAACGACACCTCGTAAATAAGTGACAAAATAATAACTTTTTTAATTTTTTTTATAAATCGCATATAAATTATTTGAACTTATTTAAAAAAAAATAATACATATTACTAAAATTGTCAAATACCATAAATGTTCTTAACGGAGCAGAGTTCATAATTCTGTTCAATAATATCTTCCCTATTTTCCTTTTATATGATAGAGAAAATTTACTAAGAACTGACCATCAGTTGATAATTCTCGTGATGAGCGAAACCGGTCCTGATCATTATAAACATATGGCAGTAGTACAAACAAACTGTGTGTTTTTTTAAAATATAATGCTTTTCCACCAAGAATTGATAGTTAACACCTTAAAAGTGACATTCCCTTTAGTTATATTATTATTTTTACAATATGCTAGAGGTCTGCAGGGGCCGAAATTTCATAAAATTACCCGGTCTGAGTCCGTCATTTTCAGGCCCGGCCTGGTCCGAGCCCGAGTCTTAAAATACCACGCTTGTTACCCGAAGTCCAGATTTATTTTTCTTAGCCCGAAAAAAGTCTGATTTATTAAAATATTGGATTATTGAGATTAATCCAAATTTGATATTGAAATTCAATCAAGCACCCTCAGTCGATGTCTTAAATTGTATTAAAATATTGTTATTCATTTATACTTTTCAAACAATACATGTTATTTTTTCCATATTTCCAACGATATTCATAGCACATGTGAAATAAACTATTTAAGTTATAAACGCTATTGCTTTATGGCTGACTCATGACCCGAACATAGTACGAAATATGTTTCTTAAATTTGAATTTCTTACCCGAGCCCGAACCTGAATTATCTTTACCCGCCCGAGCCCGGCCCACGGGTCGAGCTGGGCAAAGGTCCGCGGGCCCATGTAGACCTCTACATTATATTTATTTCTTAGATACATACCTATCTATATATATATAAATGAATGTGTTTGTTTGTTTGTCCACTATGCATTTCTCTTCCATTCATCCAATTTCGATGAATCCTTGGTGAGTTGTTGTAGGCACACCCGTGAAGGTTTCTGGACAAAAAAAAATCTAAAATCTGAAAAGAAAAATAAATACGTACAGATAGTGACATTTCGGAAAAACCTTCTGATTTATTCGTGGAATAATAACATATATTGTTTGAAAAATATAAATGAATTACTATATTGAAAAAAAATCGGACTTTTTTCGGGCTGAGAAAAATAAATCTGGGCTTCGGGTCGGGTTCGGTTAACAAGTGTGATATTGAGACACAGGTTCGGGCCGGGCCGGACCTGAAGATGACAGGTTCGGACCGGGTAATTTTATGAAATTTCAGCCAGTGCAGAACTCTTATCCAAAAGCACTTTAATAAATAGAATTAAAACACAAACCCATTCTTTCTTTGAGTGGCATTGCAACGCATGCCGAGTACTCACTAGTCTTAAATATTTTTCGTAAAAAAATTTGAAATTGCAGATATTTATTGAATAAATTTATAGTAAACAAGTACAAATATCAAACTATTTCGTTTAACAAGAATTTATTTATGATTACATGATTTACATGACACACGCCGTCCTATGAAATATACTTAAACTGACTTTAGCTATCCTTATATTTTTTTCCATGTCCGCTCCCAATGTGGAGCATATGGTCTCCTAATGGAGGTATCTTCACAGCATTTTTTCTACGTGAACTGCTTGTCACTCAGTTGCTCAACATCTCTTTTTTCTTTTTCGAAGAGAGTAGGGATAGAAGGATAGGTCTATGACAGGACTAGTGGTTAGCTAATCGCTCTCGTTACGCCCCATGAGGATGGGATTGGTGGGAGGGAGGACTCAGACTACGAACAGAAATCCATAAATCGATTGAAAGATCAATCTATGAAAACCGTCCGCACCGGGAATTGAACCCGAGACATCCGTAACCGTAGCCAGCGACGAAACCAACTGCACCACGGACGCTGATCTTCTATACCAGCAGGTATATACAGATAAACTAACTGATATGATGATGGCGTGAGACCGGAATACATCATTTTAAAACCAAACGTTAACACAAGTAAGATGATATTTTAGCGTAATTCGTTAAAAAGTTAGTACCTAAAATGTATGAATCAAAATCCGTTTAAATATATTTCTATGGCGAGACGAATCCTTACGGATGGCAACCCAGAAGTGATGGCAATAGTAGAGTGAAGCAGAAACACTGGCAGAAGGTGCAATACCGTCAGCAGAAATGGACAACAATACTGTTTCACTAGCCGTCGACCGCACGGGTTCGCCCGTGTTTCCGCACAGGCGGACAGCCGCTCTATTCTTAAATTAAACCTCTGTAATACTACAGGTTAGGTACAAGATGTCTAAAGTTATGACTATGGCGTGATACTGCAATTATTATCAACTATTTTGTCACTAACGAACGACACGGGTTTCGCTTTTCTTCAATTCGAGTCCATTCGTGTGATCGAATGCCTGAAGATGCCAAAAGGCGAATTCCGGGTCGTTAGTGACAAAATAGATGGAAATGTACAAAATCTCAACAATTCAAATTTGATATTGAAATTCCATCAAGCACCCTCAGTCGATATCTTAAATTATTATCAACTATGTTATACAAATCCTTGTAGAACTACAAAATTTGCTATTTTTTACCCTTTATACACTTTATATTTCACTTAATAAAAATTTTTTTTAGCTGAAGATAATTCTCACTTTCCGAGTATAAATGTTGTTCCCGGTGTGTAAATTAACGGTAAGGGAAAGTGTCTGTTTTTGTAGCATTTGGTTGTTAAATTGGATTTGTTTTTATATCAATGATTGATGTATCCATTATTCACCTACTATATTATGAAGCATTTTAGCGTCCAGCGAATTATTATTTTTGTTAAATAAATTAGTTCATCTCAAAATGTCATATTTTATTTAAGTTGTAGTCAAAAAAGATCAAAATGTATAAAATATATTATAATACTAAATATGATAAATTAGGTGAGATAATACGTTGATATATTTATAGTTTATTTCTTGTTGTACAGGGATTGCAATACATGAATAATATGTCAATACCGGTATTAATGTTGATACAGATACTACAAAAATAAACCAAAATTTGCAAAAAAAGGTTAATTGAGAAAATAGCACAAAATGAACAAATCAACTTCGATATTTCCCATCGAATACTATCGTTATTTAACAATATATATCACAGGCAAAAAAGATGATTTTCATAAATCATTGAAATTTGTTTTTCTTTGAATTAAAACATATCATTAAAAAGGCTTGTTGATCTATGCTAATGACGCATGTTCATTAAAAAAATAAGTCCAACTAGAGAAAAGGCCATTTCATATTCAATGCTTGATAGGCGAGCAGTAATTTATTAATTCACTGTAACGTAAAATATTCTAATATCGGTGTATTGCATTTTCAAAACCGGTATTGAAAAGATAGACCGTGATCCTGGTTTCGTGAATACCGGTATTGCGATCCCTAGTTGTATATATAGATGAGCAAAATCCAATTGATCATAGTACTGCTAAGTCCTTGTGGAATAAAACACAGTGTTATTTTATGCTATGAAAAGATGTATATACATTTTGGGATTGACATTAAAATTACATAATCTTGGTAACTAATTATGATCTCCGTTTTGATGGATATCTAAGCTTTGTAAAATAATTGTCATTAGATGTCTACTTCTAGTAGTGACTCAACAGTAGCTTCTGCTGATGACGATAATATCGTCGTTAAATTTTATGTGAAATGACTTTGACAACATGTGGACTTGTCGGTTTTTGCTGTATGACACCTCGTTAGCACCGGCTAACTAGATTCAATCGATAGTTAATCGACTGCATTGATATATTTTGCTTGTATATTATAAATATAGGAGAGAAACTTGTTTCGTAGATAAATGACATTGCGTGTAGGTTTTTTTCATCGAATAATAATTACTCATTGCTAAAATATGACTTATGACACGGAAGACATGAGTCACCCAAAGACTGTCTGTGAACTGACTGGCTTTAATTTTAACAAAATCGTACTTAATTACGAAATTTGAATTTCAAACTACACACATTTGACTCACTGTAGTCCAGGGGTAAACAAACATAAGCGAGTCAAATAAGGTCACGTTTGTGGTGCAACGTCGTTTGCTTCGGTTATGGATGTCTTGGGTTCAAATCCCGGTACGGATATTTCCATAAATTGATTTTTCAATCGATTTATGGATTTCTGTTCTTAGGCATAGATGTTTGTGATGTCTAGAATTCCTTCCCACCCATCCAATTCCAAAAACGAAAAGTAACGAGAGCGATTAGCTAACCACAAGTGCTGTCCTGGCTCAATCCTACTATCTCTACGCTCGTTGAAAAAGAGAGGTGGAGCAATTAAGTCACAAGCAGTTGTCGTAGAAAACTTCTGTTGAGACACCTACATTAGGAGTCTATATGCTCCACATTACGGCGGATATGGTAAAAAAGTCAAATATTAATATAGCATAACGGCTTTCGTTTTTTCAACAGTCATGACCTGAGTGAATTTGAATCTATTCACATCTTTATTAAGTTGAAAATATTTCGAATGTTAATTTAGAAATGGGAAAGTATCTATATTTACATTAATTTGAAAAATCAATTTATTACTTTACGTCTAAATATACTCTTTATATGGTTCATGCTTGAAAATCATTGCTTATATTTATGAGCGGAATATTTTTAACCGGTAGTTTTATTTGCATATATTGAGATATAATCGTAACTACTGAAGGATTGATATTTTAAATTAAAATGCGCTAGGCTCATATTACACAATATTATTGAAGAGCCACCCACGCTCGCTTTCTCAGACCGGTAGTTTGGCGACCTCTGACCGGCGATGACTAAATTGCAGAATTTTTCAGGTCAAATGTATTTGAATTGCGTATTTCTATTTTTTACATTTTAATTTATTATAAATCGCTACTTAAGAAACAAACGTTTTTTGATCGAATCGAAACTGTTATGATCATAACGGAAAATAAATTCCTTTTAATGTATGTTGTAAATCTTTCATTGTTTTATAAATTCTTTAAAGCTACTCTAATTTAATTTTATTTTATTTTATTCTTCTTACTCATTGTTTTATATTGCGTCTCATTTATGACTATCCAGATTTTTTGGCTAATGTAATTTTTTTGGCACTATAAATTTACAGTAAATAGTATTATTTTTTTATGGACAAATCGTTTGATTCTCCTCATAAATAGCAATATACAGGCTATGGAATATGCAATAAGAATAATAGTTCATTTATATTGATTTAGAATTTCGACAAAAAGAAATTCTGTTCAAATTTGAATTCCTTCAAAATTTATTCTCGTAATATATCTCGTAATTTATCAATATCTGTTCGATGAAATATTTTCAACTTAATGTTCTTAAATTCAATTAAATGTGCACATTCAATAAATTTTTCTGCCGGACTTAGAACCTGAATCATCTGGATCGAATTCGACGTATTCAAAGTTACGTGCACATAGCGACGACGGAAATGGTGAGGTTGGATCCTATAAACCTAATGTATACATATGGATTTCTTGTTTGCATACTTCTTCGCGTTACAGATAATGCCAATTATAAATTGTGTTCGTTTGGCGTTAGATTCAAAAGGTAGAGTATAATGATAATTATTTTTTAAATTGTAGTATTATAATAACTTACAGTACTCGGTGTTGCCATAGTCCAGCAATGCATTGAAGTAACATCAACTTACTGGTTCTGTAGCTGAGTGTTCAGCTCTCTTGGGCTTCTATTTATTTGGTTGCAGAGTCAGGGGTTCAAATATATATACTGATTTTTTATTCGATTTATTCAAATAACACCAGCTATTTGATTCTGAAAATATTTCTAAGCATAGTGATAACGTAACTTCTTAAGGATTGACACAAGCCTTTTACATGTATCCTCTGTAAATATAGAACGTGTGACATAAAACCAATCTAGTAAAATCAACTTACTTACTCTATAATATTTCAGATTAGCATAGGTGAAGAGAGTTTGAAAGATACAATGATACATTTTAAATATTGAAGGTGTCTTATGTGCTATAAATATTAATCACTAACAAACCAAAATTTACAAAATTGAAGAATTGTAAATACATTTACGAAAAAAAAAAACATATAAAAAAAGTACCAACATTTTACCCTTACCGTCGCTGTAAATAAAATTTAGACTAAATCTTAATCAGTCATCATCAACAGTTCTTTCTGTTGAATATAAACTATTTAGAGAACATACGATTCACATTGGGACATTTTTTAAAAACATGTGTTCATTCGGTTTTTCTTCATCAAAAAAGGTTTTAAAGTGATAAAGAAGGAAGGCGTAGTTGACATTGTGACACCTCATGACGTACGAGAAATCGTCACGCGATCGAGTCATGAACCCAGTCGATGAGTCGGCAAGCATTGCCATTTTTCTCCGGGACGATTCGTTGGATTTCTCCCCACCCCGTGTCCCATTAGCCCGCAATTCCCGCAGAACTGGTTAAATCTCTTGGAACCGGTAATTAGCGCCTCTCGGACATAGAAGATTAATTATTGTTAACGGTTCGCAAAGCCGTAGCGATGTCATTTGTCTGCTGCCTCGAACTGTCGCGTGATCTAAATTTGACATTTTGAATAAGTAGAGTGGGGTAAATTGCGAATGGGGTTTTAATGGCGTGACATTACAGTATGAATGGACTTCTCAAAAGATTGAAATAATTTTTCTTATTTGACGACGTTTAGATTTCGAAACCATTCTCTTTTTACATGTGAGATACATGCAGATAACCCTCAAAAAAGCTGTGTTGAACCTAGTCAATTGAGAGTAGGTTCTATTATTTCACTAAACACCTTATATAATAACTGACTATGAACGTATTTTACTTTAAATTTATGCATATAATATTTTTTTGACTTCAGACTAAGTAGTTGTCAACTTCAATGCAATATATTATGAAAAATATATGATCTTATTCAGCGTATTAAAAAATAATAATTGTATTTGTGATATTTGAAGTATCAGAATGAGGGTTAAAAAATGGCTAGATTTCTTATATCGCATAGTTTTAAATCCGTGCAAAAAGAGAACATTTTTCTGTAAATAGCGCTATTAGTAAATTCTATTTCGAATATTGCCGTCAATAAATGTTTATTTAGAAAAAAAATGCTAAAACATAGACAAAATGTAGAAGCTAGAAGTTTTAATATCAGAGTAGGTATGTACATGCACGTGCATACCTATAAGATGTTATAAGTATTCATTTTTCCCATTTTTACACATGTAATTAATCCACATAAATGACGTTTATATAATATAATAAAGATTTGAAAATGAATTCGTTTAATTCCTACAAATCTATAAGCCTTTTATAGGGTAACATTATTTTTTTAAATATGACAATTCCCATTTGTTGTGTTAAATTTTGTTACACTTCAAGTGGAGTAACATGATACTTGAAGCTTGATTAATAATTTAAAAAATCTTATGAAACGTCTTTTGCATTTTTATGGCGATACGTAAAAACCGCAATCATTTTGACGCAGCAGTGTTAAATTAAGGATATGCTTCATAAAAGATTAATCAGTTTCACATTATCAATTTCAGTTTTATTTAACTGATGATATTATTGATTTAAATTTCAGTACAATTTAACGTAATATACTTTGGAAGGAATTCAAAGGTTAAGTAAGACTAATAAATGAATCAAACGCTCGGACATTTAACATCTATAGGCAGAAAATAATGTATTGTCCAGTGAGAAATGCATTTCGTATGCACCGAGGCAGTGCGTATTGTTTGTTGTTCACACTAATGCCACGGTGAGTCGTATTTTTATTGTCCCTTTCCCTTACGAAAGACGTTTGTCAATTACTGTCTGGCGAGGAGTCTGGCGCATCCATGACGTTGATGGAATGGAAATAAATATGTTCACCTTGTTTATTTACTTAGCGTTTAAGCTGTCACACAGCATCTGTGGTAAAATGTATACACATTGCTTTAGGGAACGTAGCACCATATAAATATATTATTATCCCATTAATTGAACACTTATTAATTATTATTTAACCATTCTAAATTATAAAAAAATATGTCATTGCAGCTTATCTTCAATGTGCCAGAATTGTTAACATCAAGGCTGTTAAAAACGAGGCCCACTATGTACGATTCTATACGGCCGGTCGACAAGCTTGGATTTTTATGTGTATAGAAATCAAATAAATTAAAATTAACTCAAATTATAGATTTTGATTCTGATGATCTCGATATTAGTAGTTTTATTGTTGTAATTTCTAAAGTATAATTTCACAATGGTTTCACTGTTTTATCGTTGTTTTTAACAAAAACAAGTCTTATTCAATCACAAAAAGTCAATATTACTCATTGCATCTTGATGATAGCACTAATCAAACAAACACAAGTCGACTTTTTGTTCGAAATATTCAGGAGGACTGTACTATTAATAAAGAAATGCTCATTCTTATATTGTTACATGGGGCTACTAAAAGAAAGTACCTACTGATATTTTCAAAGTAGTTATAATTTCGAACTTCGTCATGAACTTTAAAGGATTCGATAAATATTCCTACATTGTGACAGATGGGGCAAAAGCTATCACGGGGATTGGAATCGTTTTTTGTGGACTATTGAAAGAAAATAGTATTATCTGTCCCATAACACATTGCATAATTAATCAAGAAGTACTCGAAGTAGAATCAATGCCTTGAAAGAATCTGTAATTTTATTTAAGCTCTATAACTCTTCTTCTTACGAAATTTTAATTAAATGACGGTAAGACAATCCAAGTAACTTAATTTATGTATTGTATTTATTATTCTGGATGCGGTCCTCGGACTACCTGAAGGTGGACAGTACTGGTTTACTTTTTTAAACGATTTGAGAAATTCTCAGGGATATAGATGTCCATGATCGCGATTTCAAATGTCAACATTTGATATTCGCTATAACCAAGAACATTCTGATTGCTAAGCGGAGATCTTAGCGCTATGATACAGTATGGATATATATATATATATATAGACGTAAAGCCAAAATCGTAATCAACCATATCTAAAAATATTGTAGAACTAACTCTTTTAGCCTCAGAGCGCCGAGACTGTACCATAGCTGATCTTACGACGTAAGATTTATCATCTGAAAAACATTAGTAAATATTTTTGATGATAATTTAATATACTTTTATAAGATACATAAAAGTTTGCGCCAGTAGATCAGGTCTGTGGCTTTTAAGCACAGTATCGCAAATAAGCGCTCTTAGGCTAAGGGGTTAAATATGGCAAGTTCGTACCTTTTCATTGACTTAATTTTCTATGTCATTTAACAGGTTGTTGCTCAGTGACTCAACGTTTTTTCTCACATAAGGTTAGGTTTGAAGAAAAGAACTAACAGTTAGTTAATTTTATGCTCTATGCCCTGTTGTTAGAGGATTGGATAGGTGGTGGTTGCGAAGGAGTAGAATCTCATATACGTGTTGATTCAAATCTAGACATCAATGTATGCAAGTGAACATTTGGGACTTATATTCTTGACTGTGGAATATTTAGGACAAAAGCCTAACAGCGTTGAACACTTGGTTACGACCGTCCCAAAAAATGTTATTAATCATCAATTAGAGTTTTCATAGAACATGGACGATAAAGAAAATGAGATCGAATGGCAGCCCCTTCAACTGTCCACTAAATGTCGATAGAATATACACATCGCTTAACTCTAATGAAATGAGTAATTGATTAATACTTACAGTTTCTTGAAATATAAACACGCTTGATGCTAACTAATGCAGTTTGTTTTGACATTGGATGAATGAAATTTCTCGAGCTATTTTCGGGCGACTTCGTGCGGTTTGCATTTAAATAACTGAATTCCTCGCAAATTTAACATGTCGTCAGCTTAGAGTGCAAACCTCGGAACTTCATAAACTACAACATTACAGGAGAGTGTAAAAGCGTTATTACTTTTTTATGAGAATCCGTTAACAAATATTATAATCTACTTTGTATTATATTATTTCAGTGTAACTAATCTTGGTGGTTATAATTTTACATAGCTGGTTGTCATAATGTTGTGTTGTTGTGAGGTATTGTAAAATATATATCATATTGATTTTTGAAATGAGGAATTTCAAAAATAAGATTCCTGTCTTATAATCGACATTCTCGAAGGTTTGCACACTACTCCATGGATCCCTGATGTATTGCATAAAATGTTTCTGTTAATGTTAAATATCCTACATTTTTTATTTGAACAACACATTTCAACTGATAAAAGATATTCAGAGATATTTGTATACAATGATAGAGAAATCATTTTACAAAGTATAAGTCAAATTTTATACATTATCACACGTTTTTTCATTAACGACCCAGGTTTCCCCTTTCGGAATCTTCAGGCATTCGAGTACACGGATGAACTCTTTGAATAAATCAAATTCGAAATTGAATTTCCATCAACCACTCTCAGTCGACATCTTAAATTCTAAAGTATAAGTAAACAAAACCAATTATAGATTGCTTGGAAGAAGACATCATAAATAACATGTTTCAAATAGTTTAATGCCATACTTTTTATATGAAATTGAGGTATTTACATAATGAAATAAAAAAGAAAGGATAACAAGAATGGAAACTGGTGAAACTAAACGACCTAGGGAACTTGTGTGGGTAATCTAAAAAGAAAGAAAACAAGGCTGTAACAGAATTCTAAAAAGAAAGAAAAAATGTATCTGTAAATCAACAAGCTTAATAGACCGTATGTTAGTAGACAGAACTAGATGAAAAAGGGTATAAGAAGAGATGCCAAGAACAAAATGACTTTACATGTTTACATTTTTTTATTTTTAGTTTATTTGTGTAAAGTACCGTCAATCTGTGTAACTTTGGCCTAGTTCTGAGGATTTTTGTATTTTTATGGTTCGCCATTGCATTTATTGAACATTAATAAATATTTTTACCACCAGGGGCTACTCAATACCTTTGCTTAACTAAAAAATATTCATACAGTATCATCATGGTATTATAACAGCACCCTTTTCCATGAAGTGGGCCAATCTTAGACTGATGGGAAAACTTACCCAAATTGATGGTATTAAATATTTTTTAATATCAGATCTGTTGTTGTGCCAATCAGTTTTGTTCAATGTGTTCAATTGTAGAAACAAAAAACTCATGACATTATATTAACAAAATTAAATCACACTTTTTATAGTAATTCCGCATTTGTGATCTGATATTTTTTAATGTCTTTTGGCGAAACTTTTATTTATTATTATAAAAATGTGTTTTATTTTCACATAACAAAATGTTAATACTCGTTTTCTTATACTGCTGTTTGGAATCATTTAAAATTACTCGGGAAGATATTGGTAGTCAAATATTTCTCTCGAAATCGCTAAAATATTAAATAACTGACTTCCATTCAGGAAAACCTGAAATATTCCGTTCAACAGCGATGTAAAATATATCAACTTAATATAATGTAAATTCATATAATAATTACATTGCAAATACAAAAATTTTAAATGACTGCCTAACTTTATGTACTTTGATCCGTATTTTTAATTTTATACTCTCTGAATATAATATAAAAAAGTTTTTAAAAAATATGTTTTTCACAGTTTAACTTGCAAAATGCTCGCATATACCGTAGAGATTGATAGGTAGGTAAATGAAAGTTATATTAAATTATTAATTTTAGCACGTTGGCCTGTTAAAACTTTATTATTGGCCCGTTACAAACTTTATTAATTACAGCTAATTTCATCAACTGTTTTTGTTCATTGAGTTTCCTAGAACAGTATTCATAAGTCCTGCATAGTTTCCCATAACCTATTTTTTCTCTCAATGTTTGTATAGTGCGTGTCCTAGGTAGATAACATACGTCTTTTCCAAGTTGACCAACTTACATTTTTCTACTGAGAGCCGGGCCTCATTAAAAATATTGTTAAAATCCTAATCACTGTGCAGCTGGGATAGAGCGATCAAAAGTGTGTGTTTGACAAGACTAGAGAGTGGAAAGAAGTTACGGCAAAGCGTTTCTGACCGCTGGATGGTGTGAAGATTGATCCCGAAATCATCAGACCAATTAGCAGAGCATGGTGAAGAAGCTTGATTGAGTCAGTCAAGGTTTCCAAGCTCTTGTAACGATTATATTTATTGATATCTGTCGAAAGACATACTATAATTTTCAGGACTATTTCGAAATATAAACGTACTGTTACATACGACACCTTTTTCCATATTTAAAAATCCTGATTATAGCAAAAAATCATTGTCATTATGTGACCACGGCACATACTAATCCGATGAAATTATGTCTAGAGAAGAATGTCAATAAAAACAGTATATAAATAAAATGTTTTCAGAAACTGTCATATATTATATTTTCATTTTTTTTTACATGGATTATGCAAACAATATATTAAACTATGTTATTTTCGACTGATGAATTTGTTTGACATTGACATATAATTAAAGTATATTTTTTAATACAAAGGAAGCGAAACCGGGAAACTAAGTATTTTATGTTCTATATTATACAACCATAAAAATAAAACCATAGCTCTGTGCACAATTATTCATGCTATGTTGGTTATAGTGATTTATCATCCAGAATATTTCCGTTGATCAATACGAGAAACATGGAGCATTACATTTAATAATATTACAGAACCAATAATTACATAGAGCTTACCGCTCGAGCCAGTCACATGGAAATTATTTTATGCATATTTATTATACGGAGAGACATTTATAAATTAAATACATTAGTTGAAACCAGGCTCGACCTCAGGTCCTCCTACCTTAAGTAAGTATTTTGCCACTAAGTCATGTCTCACAGTCAGTAATAACCATTAATATAATGATTGTAGAGAGATAGGGAACGAAAATCTAATGGAATTTATTGAATAATGCAGCGAAAAATATCTTGTGAAGAAACTCATCGTATGTTTCAACAATATAATATATATCATTTATATTTTTCTCAATTCGGATTACTCACTATCTGACACATTTTTTGGATACTCGAAAAGCATTCACAAACAAAAATGATTTATACTTAAACTAAAGTATGTATTCTCAATTTATCGAAATATATATCTGCCTTAGTTCAAATAATGTCTAGGTGTCTCATCTGTTGTTAATTTAAAGTTTTTTTTAGTAGTTTAAAATGAACTAAAATTACTTAAGAGGAATTGGTAGGTTTTTCTGTCATTACGCGAAAATCGTTAATCGTTTTTCGTCGCCTAAAAAATATGAAACGTCGAAATAAAAAAAATCTTTTAGTAATTGCACTCTCAACTATTTTTTTACACTATTTCACTTTTATTTAAATGAAAATAGTAAAGTTTTCAAGCCTGTCTAGCAAAGAGTTGACACCTGTTGTTCAGAAATGCTTTAATTTGCTTTACGCCGTGACTAGATTAGGATTTATTGTAGGTTATCGAAATTTGATGTCTAAGACAAAATCGCAATACAAAGTATTTTTAAAAAATGATGCGAAGGGAATTTGCGATTTATTGAATATAACGATTAACGATATAACGATCTGGATCAAAAGTTCAAATCCTAGAACGGAAACATTGATGGAAATATAAAACCACAGTTATAAACCATATAATATTAAGATTGTCACGACGGTGTTTCGTTAACAGACATAAATGCCATTTGTCGGTTCAAGAATTTTTTACTTGAGTTGGCAGTAGAGTTCTTATGATCAATTAAAGATAAAAGTTTTTATACCATGTCCGCTCAGAATGTGGAGCATATGAATTCATAACAGAAGCTTCCCAAAAGATGTTGTTTTACGAGAACTGCTTTTTGTTCTGTCGCTGTACCTCTTTTTTTGCGTATGTTGCGACTTCGACATGACGCATAGCAAGACAGTTGATTCTTCTTCATACGCCCAAATTTTAGGATTGGAGGGTGGGAGGGAGTTTTTAGACATACATGCGTTAGATCATAACTGTATAAATCGACTGAAAAATCAATTCGGATCCTTGGATACTGCAACTGAAGACCGCGACGTTAGCCACTCGCCTATAGGACCGGCAATAGATATACGTTAAATCCAAATACTCTTGACAAAATAAATTATAAATTACTTTCTTTGGCTTTTACAGCCAATAGTGTATAATTTAGTGGGATGATATTTGCTGCAAAATAATAAATGGCGCTTGCCAAGCGGTGTTCATTTGCAGATAATTAGCATTTGAAATGGTCATTAAATGCACTTAATCACAGGAATCAACGCGCATTGTGAACGCGTTAGGCGACACGCACTGTAAATATTGCGCCTGCAGCTACATTGACATCTTTGCAGCAGAATGCATATTAAATTCGCGATTGGAAATGCAGCATTGCACTTTTATGGGCAAACATTCCAACTAATTCTGCTTTTCACTGATTTAAACGACGACTGATTACTATAGCCCTTACTACTTCTCCAAACGTAAATCATGGACAGGAGTATAAGGTATTTCTTTAAAATGATGCACTTTTTGCACAGGTCCAAATGAACGGAATATTTTATTTTTAAACTATGTGCGCTCGCAATGTGAAGTACTTGGAATATCGAAAGGTGTTTGTTATTTAGTCGCTCAAACGTTCTTTTTCGGGAAGGATAAGAAATGAGGCTAGGATGATAAACATTTGTAATGTTTCTTGGTAATCTTCAAAAAAATTCTCGTATCCTGAAATCATAGTTTTCCCAGATTTATCGTTTGCTAAGTCTGGTCTCTTCAATAATGATGGATCGTAAATCTATAGTACAAAATATGATCAAGTCGGCGGGTCGTTCAGCTAGAATAAAATAATATAATGCGCATATAATATATATATAATATATTTTCACGTAAATCATAATTAATATTATGGTATTATTAGTAATTTACCGGGTATATATAAAATTAAAATTGGTAACATTGTTATTCCACAAAGTTACCGCTGAATCCATAGAGAACACCGTATATATCTTCCTTTCAATCGAATCCGGAAAAAAGACCTTTTTAGTGGTGTTTCAATGGATTTACTTACAAAGTTATCAAATATACCATAGCTTATTCAGTACATATAATTATAATAATTTCGCTGTTACATAAATTTTATTCGTATTTCATGGTTGTCAACACAAGCTTAGAAATTTTGAATTGTTTATGATGATTTAGACGTAATATTTCTACAACGTTAATACCTTAATTGACTAGCTGGGGGCAAATAAATATAAACCACAGTGAGATATTCATAATATACGGCCATAAATATGGTCGTTTAGATCGCACGATTGATACACCGTATTGATTTAGCGATGATTTTGCACGCACAAAAAAAATAGTGATTTCCAGTTGAATACCGGTTGGCAAAATACATTTTATAAATAATTATTTAGTCTAAATATTTATATTTTCTATTCAAAATGTATTAAATGCCACAAAACTACTAACGTATTCATTCAAAAGAATGAATATCATCCAAATTAATTTAAACGTTATGTTAATCAGAATTTAGAAAATCTCTTCAAAATATCCATAATTTATATTGATTTCGTAGATATGGTGAAAGTTATTTTAAGTATTGATCTTGTATCAACTCGGTAGTACTTCATCATAAAATGTATGTTTAAAAATCGATGTATTTATTCCTACTAATTTATTTTTACTTCTGATGTAATTTTCAGTATTTGAATTATTTGGTTTATTGCAAAAATTTAGACCAGAAGAGGGGAACACTGCAATTTCAAATGAATATAAGCACAAAAAGAATATTTTAAAAGAAAATAAAAATATTTTTGCATCACTTACTCAATTACTTAATAACTACTCAGTACGGATTTTTAAAAATATCATTTGAGCTTTTGTTAAGTCATCGACTGAGGGTGCTTGGTGGAATCTTTAATATGAAATTTGAATTGTTGAGGTTTTGTACATTTCCATTTGTTTTGTCACTAATGACCCGGGTTTCAAGTTTCGGCATCTTCAGGCATTCGAGTACACAAATGCTTGAAGATGCCGAAAGGCGAAACCCGGGTCATTAGTGACAAAGTACATGGTAATGTACAAAATCTCAACAATTCAAATTCATTTCAGCTTATTCAAGTAGACAATAAATCACAGACAACCATTTTCATGTAGTCTTAGTGCAAGGGTGCCCAACATTTTTTGCCTTGGGAGCTACTTTTCAATTTAAAATTTTCTCAGGATCGATTTCTAATACGATTGTTATAGGAAATTTTATTTAAGGTTTTTCCTTTCTTCAAACTTAAAATGTTTATTTTAAATGCAAAATATTAGTAGATAAGTATTTGCTTACAAAATAATTAAATTAATTTTTCATTTATATAAAATTATACCACTTTTTTCAAAATTCACGGAAGTTTTCGGAATCGACCAAATTTTGCTCCGGGATCGACCGGTCGATCCAGATCGACCAGTTGGACATCCTTACATATTAATATGAAAAGCAACAATATTTTATTATTTAAAGAAAAATATGGCGATGTAGCGGAGGAAATCAAAAAAATAATAAGAATGTATGTATAAATAATAGAGTAAACATTTTTCGGTGATATGTTTTTATTACCTTCTATTATGATTCAGTCGGAGTCCGTCGTCTGCCTCGACAGCAGGTTCGTCATTTCTTTTAATTACAGTGAAACCCCGATTCTACGTTTTTCACGGGACCATAAAAAATAAACGATAAATGCTGGAAACGATGAATGTGGGAAAGCTTCATATAAAAAAAAGAAGATTTTTTTATAAACGAAACCATGCCGATCTTTGAACCTATTGATCCATCGGATTAATGCAGAGAAATATGTGATTCCTTTTTTTGGCTATTTGCAAAGCTTTTTCTCTAACTGTGGATCTATCAATAGGTATGTTTTCGGCTCGCACCTGTTGGTACCCGTGTGAAGAAGCTCACCAAGCTGTCTAAAAGTAGTCTCCTTAGCGGACATTCTTTTATTCGCTGACTTGCCGCACTTTTCGATTGTTTTGCAAATGTCAGTCTTGATAGAACTAATGGTGTTCAAAGGTAATAGTGCTGGTCCCAGTTGCTTAGCTATGTCAACGCACGTGTAGCCATAATACGAAACATTATAACCATGCATCATAAACAACTCTACGAAGCTTGTACCCTTGCAGTCTCTGTTTTTTTACGTACCGGTTGAATAGCGTAGAACTTGCTTATGAAATAAATGAAAAATATTCAACAAAAACCGTCAATCGGGATAATATTTGTGACGGGACCATAATATTTAGACGATTGATCGAGGAAATCGATAAATCGGAGAACGGTTAATGCGGATTATTTAACATTTTTCTTATGGGTGTTAGAAGGGACTATAAAAAATGAACGATCCATGCGGGAATACGATCTATGCGAGAACGGTAGATCGGGATTCCACTGTATTATCTAATGGTGATCAGGCGCTATTAGAATCGGTAACTAATGCAATGAAGTATTATATTTTGATAAGTGAAATGAACTGTCGGACCTGCAGGAGAGTTTACAACGTCTTCAGTTTCGGTGCTCATGGGCTTGAATGCCAGTATAGACTGATTTTTTGTTCGAATATATTGATTTCTGTGATGCCTAAATCCCCTCTCACCCATCAGATTCTAAAAACAGGACGTAGCGAGAGTAATTAGTTAACCACTAGTCCTGTCCAAGTTCTCTTTATATCCTTACTCTCTACGATAAAGAGTGGTTGAGTCTGAGTAATAAGCAATTCTGGTAGAACAACTTCTGTTGAGGTAAACTCCAAAAGTAGTCTTTATGCTCCACATTGGGAGCGAGCATGGTAAAATATTTATCATAATAAAGATAGAGCAAGGTTTTATTACTCAACGTTATAAATATATAACTTCTCGATGCTTCAGAGAAGGCGAAAAAATGGAAATTTAATGAAAATTGTCTCGAAACACTACTGAAATTTGATTTGACAGCCACTAGTTCATTCGCAGTTGGTTATCTTCAGAATTAATACAAAAACAATGAAAAAACTATATGCGACGATAACCACAAGTTCCACAAGAAAAACAATTTAAGATCCGTTGGGAATTCGCATCGATACGTTGCGAATCAAACAACAGCAATGTTAGACAATTTGACAAATTGCTTAACTCGTAATAAAACAATTTTTAGATAAAATTAGGGGTTGAAAAAGAAAACGAATTATACGACCGAGTGTGGGCTACACACAGGTCGGAAGAAGAGGCAAGCAGGATTGAGGCGACATTCAAATCAGGCCACTAATATCATGATTATGTATTATCATACTATGACTGATGGATAAGCAACTTTGCAACTAAGAAGTTTTACAGCCACATGAGGTGAACACTTCTTAAATATTGCATGATTATAGTTAAAGTAGGGCCTTGAATTTCGAATCTCTGTATCGCTTTTTTCGGATGTCCCTTCCCGGTCATTTTTACTATGTTATTTTACCAATTCAACGGTTCCAAAATAGTGATATGACCATTTATCTAGATTTCATTAGATTATTAGGTTGATTTTCTAAGATTTCCATTAAACATATTATATTTCAGATGAAAGTCATGAATGCTTTCATTGTATATAGCCGATTTGCGAAAATTTATAACTTAACTTATTCAAGAATACCGGTTGTTACATTTTTTTTCCATGTCCGCTCCCAATGTGGAGCATATGGTCTCCTAATGGAGGTATCTTGACATAATTTTTTCTACGAGAACTGCTTGTCACTCAGTTGCTCAACTTCTCTTTTCTTTTTCGAAGAGAGTAGGGATAGAAGGATGGGGCTATGACAGGACTAGTGGTTAGCTAATCGCTCTCGTTACGCCCCGTGAGGATGGGATTGGTGGGAGGGAGGACTCAGACTACGAACAGAACTCCATAAATCGATTGAAAGATCAATCTATGAAAACCGTCCGCACCGGGAATTGAACCCGAGACATCCGTAACCGTAGCCAGCGACGAAACCAACTGCGCCACGGACACAGACATTTTACAATTCCTGAATGTTATAAGAAATGAACCAATATTGTTTTATGATGCCAACATCGTAATAAGCGATATCTGGTAAAAGCTCAGCGAGATTAAGTTTAGTGATTTATTTGGCTCAAAGAAATAAACAAACATAAGTATTTTCTTAGAAAAGATATGAGGTATCTACTTATAGAAACAGTGTCACTATTATGCTGGTTAAGTACCAAGATTCATAAGTACCACCAGTGCCGAGTCAGCAATAAAAAATGTTGTCCATCAATTATTATTAATGTTTGAAAACCAGCTTCTTGATATTAATAAAACACTATACATAAATATGTAAATCAGTGTTATAGTGTTAGCTGTCAACAAAACACATATTTTGTACTAATCCCATAATTTTATCAAATTACGAAGACCGGTTTCGTAATGGCTTTAATTATATCCTTTTAGTTATATTAATTTACCACTAACTTGCTATCCTCAAAAAAGTGTATACCTACCTTTATTAGATACAGTCTTCTTCATCTGCTCAAGTTGTCAAATTAACGAATTATACGTATTTCATATTTTTACCATCATATAAGTAAGAAAACAGAACAATTTTCAATAAGGAATGCAGCATATATCGCAACGGTCAATTTGATTTTGGAATAATGATTGCTATACCGGTAGTATCAAAATCAGGATCACGGTATTTTGATCGTATTTACAATACTAAAGTACAGACTGGTTTTGAAAATGCAAAATTATGTTATTTTGGTTTGTGTTGAAAATGAAGAAAAATCCAAATGTAGGTTTAATTGATTTTTAATTGAATATAGAACAGAGGAGTGCAGCATTTTTTAACCAGCGCGTTCAGACACGCGATGTTTCTTGCAAAACATAAACCTATTATCGAATTCTTAAATATTTGTATTATTTATTAATTTTAGTTTTTGATGGTGATGTTATAATAATATGTATTTATATATAAAAATGGTGGTTTATTTGCGTACCGCATGTTGTGGCCCTTCAACCTAGCCTGTGCATACAAAATTGTCGAGAATAATATTCTACACTAACTTCATTATTCATATGCCACGATCCTCGGAGAGGACAAATACTCGAGCAAATACATCAATCAGGATACAAGTTTGACATACCATCAATGAAATCCAAGACGCATTGCCTGATGCCAAACGATCGTAAAGACGCCACTGCAGCAGGCCACAGTTGTCATTCCATTCAGTATAACTTGAGTTAGTTACGGGGCGTCCGATTGATTGCCGCGTGCGTCTCGTTAAGATGGGCGCAAATCGCTTCAGGAGCACGCGACACATGTCTCAGAATAAATTTAATAGCTTCCAATGTGCGAGGCGTTCGTAATCGATGGTCTGAGACTTATTTATTTGTTCAATTACAACCCAAGAATTTCAAATGTACCAAAACAATCTCAACTGACCTTTCTCTTAGTACCAAAAAAACAAATATCAAATAGGCTAATGTAATACATCATCAAAAGTTAAATCGCACCCTTGCTTTAAAAATGACACAACACAACAGTATAAGTTTTTCAAAAAACTGCAAGAAAACTTAGTTTTTAGATCAATGCCATCTCTTACTCCAAACAGTAAACACGACATGGCTTCTCTCCGGTGACTTATGAAGCTAAAGAAGTAAACTTTCAATGATTCGTTGGGTAGTATTTTTACAACACATTCATTGTAAGAAGTCAAAAAACATATTTTTTGTTTTGTGTCACTTTTGAATCAATGGTGTGAAATGTAAAACACTTTATGTTTATATTATGATTCGCTTATCATTGTGATTATGTTTCTCGTTATATTTATTGTCGCTCACTTCTCTCCGGATGACGTTAGATATTATATTACCGTCTAATTACTATTGAAATTTTGGCCGTGAGAGGATAAATCGCGTTAGGCGTTTGGAAAAAATATCAAAATTTTAGAAATCTTTTGATTTATCCATTTAAGTTACAATATTTAAACCGTCACATTATTTTAATTATATTCGGCTCAAGATATGCTATAATGGCTGTAGCGGTTTCTCTATTCGTTGATTTTCCAATTAACTTAACCATTGTCATGCTGAGATATTATTGCAAATTACTTTAAAAAACTATTTCAACGAATTCTTGGGTTAATAAGTATTGTGACTCGGTATAAAGTGATAAAATATTGCGCTATTTTCAAATTTATTTATATACATTCAACTTTTTATTTTGAATGAGCAATATACATGCAATGCTACAAAAGTCTGAATAAAAGATTATTATTTAACATACAATTTGTGTGTAAGCATTGGCACCCTGTTGTTTCTGGTGCTGTGATGCATTTTTTAGTAAATCGTAAGGCGATTCCGTTCTTATTATTAAAAAAATATTCATGTTCAACATAACAGCAGTAATTAAAGCGATATGTTCTTGTTATTCGCTGATAGTTTGAAATCGTTTTTAAAATTGTCATTTTGGATGATTGCCGTCATTTTTAGTCTGATATAAACAATGCGATAGAATGAGGGAAATGTAACAAACTGGATTTAAATATTGATAAGCCCAATCATTTGACAGTAACAAAAAGACCGCGTGTACTATTCTTTCGATATATAATGAATGGTCAATTTCTATCGCGAAGTTCATCAATGAAATCATCTTAAAATATAATTATTTTGGGACCAAACTGATATTCAATAGTGACATTATGATTACTTGCTGCAAAGCATGGCAAATTTCAGATAAAATCTTCAGTGACACCAGGGTGTTGCCTGAATACAAAATTGTAATTTGAATGTAAAATACCTCGAAGCAAACTTCTCAGGTGAGTGAACTGTTTTTAGTTCTGACGATTGCATTAAGCCAAAATAGTTATCAACTACCAAATAAATTTTTTTGGAACTAAATACTTCGATATTTTATCCTATTATAATGGAGTTCTAACAAAATGCAAATTCAATCAATGAATTGTTTTTCCTTCAAAAAGTTCTCTTATAGCGGAGAAGGTTTTTGTTAAGGCTTTTTTATTTTGTTGAGGCTTCTTTATTTAGAGCACTGGTATACATCCTAATTGAAAAAAGGGCCAGTTTATCCATTTTCTAATTTTTCACCGGCCGCTGAGGGCAAAAGTGTTGAAAAATATACTATATATATACTATACTAGACAAATTATGCATTTTATTATTTTAAATTTAATAGTTATATTATTTTACTGCTTATTACTTGTTATTTTGGGCCGCAACAAATGCCATTTGAGCCACGTTTGTGCATCACAAATTTAGGGTGTATGAATATTATCCGAAGCTTACTCACGATTAATAGTTAGAGCACATTAAGAGAAGTGTACCTGGCCTCATATTTATCGCCTTATATGGGGCGAAAATGAGAATTCTCCCATTCTGGGGAGAACTTTATATTTATACTGACCATCATGAGCTTTAACATTGATCAACGATATTGATTCGGATGTCCAGAAGCTACATGCTCTGAGTGGACTTGAATGATTTCAGACGATTACTATTTTCTAGGTTTTATTGTAGATATTTTGGAAATTTCTCTGTAGACTTCCTTAGCAATTCATATATTTTTTTTATGTATGTATACAACACGGCTACAATTTACAATACAGACGCAATAAATTTGTAATTTTTTGTAATGGGTTTTGTACAAATAAATAAATTGGTAATTTAAAAATAGTTTGTCAACTCCTGACACACTACGTGCCTACACTACGGGCTGTAAAATTCACTCGACAAATAATAGTCTTTCAGTAAGTATAGGAGTCTGAGAAAGATTGATTGAGTTTCACGCAAAAGCCAACAAGCGGTTCAATGAAAACATTTGAATTGTTTCAATTCCAATGTCCGTTTGTTTGTAATTTTTTTTGCTATCCGTTTGTCTAATCGTCACGGTTGAATTGGTCTGTCTTACATTCGCTTAAAACAAGTTTCTCTTCTGACGCAGATATTTTTTTATATTCACAAAAAAACGTATTTAGTCATTTAGAAATAAAAATATTATTTTAAAAACCTTCGACGATTTGAAATGCTTTTAATCTTCTATATAATACATAAATACATCACCAGTATCTTTGTAGATTTAAGGTTTTATTTTTAAAATTAGTTTTTCGCTTTCCTTGGCTTGCTTTTTCAATGGCGATGTCTATATTTTTTGTTCCAATATAATGTTTTGTATTTTGCCATTTTCAAAATTTGATTTATTAAATTTTCGCGAATACAATTGTATGCCTGTCAAATATGTCATTCCTAATAAACACTCAAATATGATAGTAACGTTATATCGTATAATTATTTGAGAGAGTAGGAAAGAAACACGTCTTTCTCGCCGCTCGCTCGAGGTAAGTTGGAGAGCGGGGAGAAGCGGGGAGCGAGGCGTCAACACGCTGACGTTCGCTTCCGGCGAAGGACAAAGGACAAAACAACGGTTCCATCGTCTCCCATTAAAACCCGGTCGTAATCAGTATACTCTTTCTCGTTTATTGCAATTAGTTTATATAAAATTTCTTGAAGACAGTTACACAAACAGATTTACACATTTTTAATTTAAAACTCTGTAAGTGGTTTTACTAGCAAGCGGTGGACTAAATCGCCGCTTCGTCGGCCGACGACTCCCCCCGGGAAAGGTCGAGAAGCGACTCCTTCTTTTTTTAAACAGCGCACGCTTTTTGTTCACTTCCAACTGTAAACAAACAGCGGCAACCAAAAAATATGACAAACTACTCTTGAGCGCCTCAGGAGAGGTATTACATTTTAAAATTTGCATTAATAGAAAGAGTCTGCAGATTGGTTTTGAAGACCCTGTCCGCCCCATTAGTACGGGGCGGTGTCATATTGTATTATAATATATTACATAATGAATCGTGGTTATAAAGACAGCATGCATTAAGTTATCAAAACAAGTTCTGAGATAATCGCGTTTAAAACATTATTTTTTTTCCAAAGCACTCTCTCTTCCGAGTATCTACAATTGTTTATTGTATTGTTTAATGTATTTTAAAAAGATTTTTTCCATAAAGAATAATCTTTCCTGTGGCATATAACTCATAAAATTTGATATCGATGAGTTGTAGTTCTATCATGGTTTTTGCTGGAATAAAAAAATAACAATATTACTTAATACTGTATGTTTTCAAAACCATTATATCCCACGACTCCATGCGCTCTATCAGGAGGTAGAGTCCATGCCCTCGATATTAAAGCATCTATTATTTATCACAGATGACACTCAGCGTTTTAAGTAGGAATTGTACCGAGTGAATAATCATTGATACATTAAAAAAAAACAAATAAATATAAACCTTCACAGTAAATACTATTATTTATTAGTTCTGTCTCTTCCAAGCGAAATACCTAAAAAACATAAATCATGAAATCTTTATGGGCTCATGCTAGCGGTAAATCACATGATCAAGTTCACATATTTTTTAAGTGATTACCATGACATTAAATTGGTGAAGCGTCGCATAAAATTGACTCTTATGAAATTATTTTGTCTAACGTTACGGAGTCAATGCTGATATATTTGTAAATATGCCTTAATGGGATGCATGAATCTTTGTTATTCGAGTGCCATATATCGATAGTTTAGAGTTAAAATATTGTAACTCCAATTTTGGTCGAAAATGAGTTTAGCAGTTAAATGTATCAAAGATAGCCTACATTTTTATGTATTAAAATATTGCATCTCATAATCTCACCGTTATAAAATTATATACATAAAATTTATTGTCAATCCCCCAAGCAAAAAAGTGTATGCCAAAATATTGTATTTATTTACAATAACGTCAGTCGCAATCTTGGTTTGAAAGCTAGTTTGACATTTAGTGTCCAGTGGTCTAGATATTACGATTGAAATATTATTTCCAACCAATCCAACACAAATCTATCCAATGTTGTAATTGTCAAATCTTAAGAAATCCACACATTGGCCACCCCAAAATCACAAAATATAACCCAAATATCAATTGGAAATTCAACAATATACCAACGTTCCCCACCAGAAAACCATAAATTACAAACTTCCCTGACCAATTCAATACTAACTCTCAATTGTTGAAATACTTAAATATTTAGAAAAACAACAAAAACTTGCAAAACATGAATTGACATAACATATTAAAAATATCCATTCAAAATGCAATAATTTACCACATTCCACCCCAAAAATGACAAACATTAAAAAAATAAATAACCCAAAGCCGAAATTATAAGAAAATTCTCCACCCGTAATTTTTATAATATATTAACTACGTATAAATCATAATGTTGCATCTGCCATTTTTTATTCATTTACATGCCAAAATAATGGAGTTGCAATAAACCATTCTTTTTAAATTATTTTACGCTTAGCAGTGTGAAAAAACCTTTTTTCTCATTAAATAAGAAAGTTAAATAAATAAACTATAAAATGTCACTTAAATCTTACTTATATATCACAAAATCTAATTTTCCAATGATTGCAAACTTTCAATTTCTGTTTTCTAAATATTGTGATTAATGAAGATACAATATTTTAAATGTAAGCCATCTATATATAAGTAAGTGAAATTTTATTTATGATTGCAATGTTACTTGTCGTATCTATTTGCCATTTTCCATAAGCATTACCTCACTTAGCCCCGAGCCCCATAACTTGTAATTTGACGAATGATTTCATGTCACGCTTTCATCAATGGATGACGTAGGTAAATTAATAAATAAATAAATAACACACTCGAATATGACAAGTACAAATGTGTAAATAATATTTATATCGTCGGTTTTTTGTAAAAATGATTATTTGGCGGAGAATAAAAACCAAGCGGGAAAGATTTTTATGAAATTTTTCTATCATAAATTAAAAAACTAGAAACCTATTGCAATTGATTGAAGTTCCATTAAAATTACTATTTACTCTTTTTATAAATACATATCATAAGCACATATTTTGAACTAATTGCACCATTTTAATGTTCAGGAGCCCCAGGACTGGTTAATCAATCTCGCGATGGGTGAAACCAGTCCTGAAAATTACATGTAATTGTGGAATTTGTGCAAAAAAAATAAGTTTTGTTTTCATAAATATAATGCCTTTCCATTAAGAATTGAAAGCAAAGATAAGAGTGATATTATTTTCATTTTACTGTGTTTTTATGTTGCCAGAGTCATGGTCAAATTGACAAGGATTTAGGGATATTAAGAGACGTTTGATGTTGGAAGTCCGCATTCATTTATCTGTCATACAACCAAAGCAATTTTGTAATCATAAATGAACGAGTTGAGCCGGCATCGTCGTACAAACCGTTAACCTCAGCTTTGGATAGTACAGACCAGTGCTTCCTAAACTTTTTCATGCCACGGCCCCTAAAAATATGAAAAAATCATTCCCTGCACCCCGAAAAATAAATTATTTTAGTTGTCATACTCTTTATTTGGTGTTTATTATTACTATTAATATATACATTTATATATTTCATCCGAATAAGTATTTATTTAATAACAATTTTTTAAAGTAAAAAATGCTAACTCTCAAGGAATCTTCCAACGTCTCCGTTGAAAGGTTTTCATCTTATTGTGCTTTTGATCCTCATTCAAGATTGGGATTTTTTTTTGAAAAATAGTAGTGATTCGGCCATAAGATCCAGATTAAGATTTGTAAGAAACTTCATCATTAAATATTATTTGCTCAAAAACCTTTCCGTGAGGTAACAATTGTACAATAAAACTTCACGCATTGATCCATCTCTTGCTCTAAATAATCTTCAAATACTGTTCAAAACATGACTTTTTATAAAATAAACAATCGAAACATTGCGCGCTTTTTGATATCAGTAGATTCATATAGTTGTATTGTAAAGAAGTTGCTCTGATAAATCCAAAATATTAATTTACTTTTAATTATAATCTCCCATGCATTCAATACTTCTTTTGATAGACATTTTTGAGTGAGGAATCGATACCGGTGGATTTGCAATTGTATCTATGTGAATATTGTCACAAATTTTTATTGCTGCTGGTGAAGTTCTTCTCCAGTTGTATGAGTTTTTTCTTCTTGAAATTAATATAGCAGCCTCGAAAGTAGCTTTTAATAGTTGATTATTCAGTTTGAATTGATTTGGAAACAATTGTATTTGTTATTTTAAGCCTGCAAGGAAAGTTTTCTTCGAAAACAATCCGGTGACTTATTTTTTTAATCTGGTTGAAGTGTCGCAGATATTTTCCTGGTTTCATTAAAATTGCACACACGGGTATATCTTCATATTAAGCAGTGAGTAAATAAACACGTTATCCATCAAGGACATGCTTTCATAAAGATGAAAAATAAAATCCAATTGATGATAATCGTTTTTCAATTTTTATTTTTGATAATATTTGTTCATAATTTCAAGTAAATATGGTATATTCTGTGCGTGTTGGGATATTAGGGAGCGACAGTAATATGTTAGCAAATTTTAAGCACCGTACCCATAATATGGAAGAGTTTCAGAGTTATCGCGGTCCCCCAGGGGACCGCTACATATGAGTTTGGAATGTACTGGTTTAGCCTATATATTGCATACTGAATAGGCCCACAAATACGGTGGAGATTTTTTCAATTGAACACATTTATTGTATGTTCATTGTTCATAAAGAGACCCGAAGCTTGCAAAGTAGCTTTTGTTTAGTCACATAGTTATTTACATGATTTGCGCAGAGATCTCTTTGTTGATCTGTGCAAAGGAGAATCGCGTTAGACGAACCTGTCGGCTGTTTCGACCGTCAGTTTCTAACGAAATTGTGTTGGTATAAAAAGTATCCTTAAATAGACAAGCATTTGTTTACTGAACATCCAAGCCCGTTGTTTCCTATAATGTTGTTCGCAATAAAATTGTACTATAGATACATACTTATTAAATCTCTTATTTGTGATTTTAAAACTGCGATACAATTAGAGACCTTTTTGGACTCGCATCTAATGTTTTTTCTTGACTTCAGTTTGTGTGAATTACATGACACATTGGTGTTTGTTATACGTACACAAAAGAATCAAAACAGTAAGTGGGAGTCGTTCAATAAATCTGTGAGTTCCGACTTAAATACTATTAATCACGACTCCCGTTCCTTAGTATCAGTAGCAGCATTAATATACTACTAACGCATTTAAATAAACACATTAAAATTGCCATAAAAGATTTAATACCCGTCAAGAATTTTTAATATAAAAAAATTGGAAAACTATAAATATTTTAAAGAAATCGATTCATTTATTATGACATTTACATAAACAATGTAATGTTGCGAAGTTGTCTATAAATTCAGTATTAATCTGCGTAACTTTCGTCGTAGATTTATTGTCAACATAATCCTGACTTATCCCCGAAAATATTGCAGTATATTGTAATAAAACTACGATTATCATCATATGCTTACATCTTTTATAAAAAAAATAATTGCGGAAGTTTCGACACGTAATATTGATGAATCACTATTTTTTATTAAAATTTTGTTTTATTTGCATATTTCGACAATAGTTTTGGTGAGATAAATGTTTGCGACGGTCATTTATGACAAAAATTAGCATTAATAGTCATTATTTATAAAGTAATACAAAGTAAAAAGTTTAATGGCCCTCGTTTTTAGTCTAAAGATTAAACTAATTTTGAATATGTAATATTTAAAAAAAAAAATTTCGAATATACTTTTTAAGACATACCGATATCTGTTTCGTTTAACCGCTACTTTTGCTTTATAACGTTGTTTGGTCGAGAAATGATGTAATAAGTTATATATATAATACCTATATAAATAATCACTCGAATGGTTTTAACTGTCAATTCTTAGTGGAATGACTATATATATTTAGCAAAAATATTTCCACGTTCAATAATTTAGCAATAAATAATCACTCATCAATTACCAATCAAAACTGACATTTGAATAACAAAGATATCAGTTTTATTTTATACGAAACTTATAATTTATTTAGGGAAAATTAATTGTTTGAAAATATTTTTTTAAGAATAAAATATTGAATTCACATCAGTGTCGTTCAATTATACGTTTTTGTTCTTTTGAAAATCTGAATAAAGTCTAATATATTCAATGCTTTCATCTTCTGCCGAAGATTTTTACGATTATAATTGATATTCGTGTTTACCTTTTTCACACAATTTGGACAGAATTTATTGACGGTAAAATTTGTGGACATAGACCAATTTGTTTTAAGGATTTGGCAGGCGGCGCCGGTTGAAAAGGCTAGATTTTTTACTCATAAAATTATTTGATTGAGGTCTTTACTTTATTTTGACTGTCGTCATTGATTATTGTATTCAAAGGTGCTAAAATTGTATAACATAAAGATATTTATTTATTATTGTAAGGCAGATAAAATTATAGCGTGGCTAACATAATTTTTGGGATTTTTTAACTTTGATATCGACTAAAGGTGCTGTGATGGATCACATTTGAATCGTTCGACTTATAACACTTTCACATGTTTGACGATTTTTTAAATAATTAATATTGTTGATTAGTACGCTGTACTCTTGAAATCATTCAATAGAGAATACTTTCTTTACCCATTGCAGCAAAAGTCCCAACATTTTCATATTTTGGAGCTATCCACATACAATGATCTTTGTCTTCCATTGTCTCTTGTCAAAGCAAATATACTCTTTATTTTGTAAAATTCTGTTCATCTGAAGCTGAACGAATCGATTTCAATGAAAAATAAACCTTATTAAATATCTCTTTTGTTATGTGCCCATTTGAAATCGTTAAACAACCATTGATGTGGGTCTGATTTAATATATTTTAATTAATAGAGTTATCAGGCTTATCAACAAAAAGTTGTAAAAATAATCAACATACGATATTCGTTAAAATACTTAAATCGTACAATTGGTATTTTTTCTCAGTGTATAATTAAGAGACTGGAATTCTCAAAATAAAAAATAGAAAATCATATAACTGCAGAAACAATGAATACAAATTGATATTAAAATATTCAATTTTAAAACATGAAATTACGATTACTGACCAATCCCGGGATCGAAAAATTGTAGCTGGTATAACCCTGGAGGAAGTAGACCAGAATAAATCCTGGAGATGCTATGTGGTAGCCAAATGTCTAAAATGGATCGGATACAATCTGAAAGATGAATAATTATTGTTATTTACTTGATAATGATTATTAATAATTAATTCAGTGGCAACATTAAAATCGTAATTGTTTTATGGTCAAAAAATATCAATAAATAAATTATTGAAGTAAGAATTCGAAAATCATTGAGATACGAGCTTAGAAACAGCTAATTACTATAATTTGAGAAGGTATTGAAAATCGTTAAAAATATCATTAGTAATATAGTAATAGGATAATATATCAAAGTATTTCTACAAAATGAAATACTTTGATATTTCATCCAATTATAATGGAATTCTACTGAGTAAATGCCAAATAAATCAATAATATCATTAGTATTTTAAGTATGAACCAATATTTATTATAAAATTATGAACTTTTATTTTATATTAAAAATGAATTTCCTCATAGTTACATACTGATAATCACTAGCTGTGTGAATTGTGGAATATGCAAAAATCGTAGTTTTTTCATAATTTACTATGATGTGCTTCCACCACCCTCCCCCTATCTACAGTTAACAAATGTGTATGAACTTCATCCTACTTCTCATGAAAATAAAGGTTGTGTAAGGACGTCATCAGCACAAATCATAATAATTATTTGACAAATATTTTTTTTCTCATTTATGTTTTCTTCAACAAGAAATATTTTAGATATTTTATTTTGTCTGCTTTACAAAGCAAGTTAATAAGTACATATTTAAGTTTGTTTTTTATTGGACAAACTATTTGGACATTATGCTTAAGAGGAAGGAGTAGATTATTCTCTCATTTCGTAAAAATCGTTCTCGTTTTCCGTCGCCTAAAAAATATGAAGCGATGAAATATTTTTTTCTTTCTTTTAATAATTGTACTCTCTAAGTATTCTGTTCACTATTGCATTTCTATTTAAATGGAAATAGTAAATTTTTCAAGCCTTTCTAGCCATGATAGCAAGCCTGCCTAGCATTGAAACAGTTGACACTTATTTTTCAGAAATGCTTTTATTTGATTTACGCTTTGACTAGATTAGGGTTTATTGTAGGTTATCGAGATTTGATGTCTGAGACAAAATCGTAGAACAATGTATTTTTAAGAAAGTGATGACGGAATTTGCAATTTATTGAATATAACGATTCTGTAAAGATCTTTGAAATGTACCAGAGTTCGTTTTCTCGAACTTTTTCTGACTGATATTTAAAGTAAAATTATACTAAATATATTTTTTAGAAAAATAGAGCAACAAGAAATTCTATTATAAACGTTGCTTAATAAAAAAATCCCAAACAAATTAATAAGAGTTTAAAAGAAATCATTTTTCGTAGATATGTTTTTATCACGTTCCATTGTGATTAAGTCGGTTTCTGCCTCTGAAATTTTTTTTAACATGTCAAAAAATAATATTTACAAAATTATTTACCGATTATAATAGCGCCTATTAACTATTTAAATATAATGTAAAGAAATAATGAGTGTGGTGTCAAGGCAGACAACAGAAACCGACTTAATCACAATGGAAAGTAATAAAAACATATCCCCGAAAAATGATTACAATTTATTACTCTTAATATTTTTTTGTCAAAAAAACGTATATAATAGAATTTCTTGTTGCTCTATTTTTTAAATAAATATATTCTGCATAATTTTACTTTAAATATCAGTCAGAAAAAGTGCGAGAAATCGAACTGTTTGGTACATTTCAAAAATCTTCATTGGATCGTTATATTCAATAAATTGAAAATTCCCTTCGCATCACTTTTTTAAAAATACTTTGTTTTAAGATTTTATATCAGATATCAAATCTCGATAACCTACAATAAACTCTAATCTAGTCACGGCGTAAAGCATATAAAAGCATTTCATATAAAACTCTTTGCTAGACAGGCTTGAAAAACTTATATTTTCATTTACATAAAGGTGTAAAAAAATACTTTGAGAGTGCAATTATTAAAAGAAAAAAAAATATTTCGACGCTTCATATTTTTTAGACGACGAAAAACGAGTAACGATTTTCGCGAAATTAGAATAAAACGTACTTATTCGCCTTAAGATTAGCTCTCCTGATGCTCTCAGGCTACATTTTTGAAACAGCTACAATAAAGAATATTTGACTTAGTAATAAAGTTTTCAATAACGGTTAATGTTAATATACAACATTTTTAAATTGAAATAATTTTATGAATTGAATGGTAGGAGGCAAGGACTAAGTTATTGTAATCCGAAGGATGAATTTGTTGTATGTAATATCAAATTTCACATTGAAAATATGAATCTTGATCCAACCTAGATATCTGTAGTAGAATATTTTCAGCCATTCTTACCCTATTCACGTGAAAGAAAGTTTAACCATATATTTGCCTAATAATACGAAGAAAATATTTTTAAATGTGTTTGAACTATTTGTTATTCTGTGTACTTTATAAGTTATACCTACATGCTTATACATATTGTGAATGAATTTTATTATGTCTTTGTATTAAATTATGTCTGTTTTTGTTTCTAGGTTCGTCATAATCATCATAAAGTAAAATCATTAGGTAAGTTCAGAAGTTATCAAATCTGTAATTAAAAGATAGATGTGTGTTAATAGAGGAGTTAGTTTAATATTGAAGCCAAAAAATATATTATTTGTAGAATATAGTTTAGTAATTACCTTGAATGATGTGTAAATTATATTCAAGTTTTCAAAATTTGTCTGTATAATCTATAAATCCAAACGAAATCTGTTTTTATCTTTAGTTGATAATAAATAAAATTATCGATCCCGAAATAAAACAGTTTTTTTACCAAGTCCGCTCTCAATGTGGATCATATGACCACTTATTGGAGGTATTTCAACATAAGTTTTTCTACGAGAACTGCTTGTTACTCAGTTGCTCAACCTCTCTTTTTCAAAAAGAGTAGGGATAGAAGGATACGGCTATGACAGGAATAGTGGCTAGCTTCTCGCTACGCCCCATTTTTGGGATCGGACTTCTGTTGTACCTCTCTCTTACTCTTTTTACATTAAAAATATATACTATAAACGGCTTCATAAACAAAACGTGTTGTGATAGGACAACCAATATTAAAACCAGTAACGATATAGATAAACTTTTGTGACAAAATGCATTTTAATATAACAAAACGGTAAATAAAACAATGAACGTTTTCCGTTGCCTTGAAATAGAAGATCAATAATCTTATTCAAGACATTACAATAACCAGTTTTATAGTATATATTTCATAATTAAAACAATATAAATGTGAAGGCTTCAGCCAAAAAAGATATTTTTTTATTCTATACTAAAAATCGGTTTGGTTTAGACAATATTGAGGATATTATAAAATTAATAAAATATCATAAATAAACATAAAACTACTAATCAACGGTATAAAATTTATTGGTGTTTCGTTTTTTTCCTAATCTGTTTCAAAGTGACAAAGACCTAACTAAACTTAGTCATATAGACTATTAATTGCTATAGGACAATTATTTAATCCATATCGCTATGGATATACTCAAAAATAAGACAAAGAGCGAAAGTCTTAAAATCATAATCGTAAGACCACCCGAATACCTGTGCCGTCACGCTATTGGCCAATTATCTTCATTTTATATTTTAATAACTACCTGTAAAGCTAATAATTTCCAATATATGCTGATTTAATCATGTCATACCACACATTTTTTTCCTATTGGTTGGCGTTATAATGAATATTAATGATTTAAAAAATTTGTAGTCGTTTCACATTTACTAAGGATCCTTGATTTAGGTACAATAAAAAAAATTTCATTCATTTACGATATCGTTTTAGCAGTGGCACCGATAGTCGACACACGATCTAAATATATTATACAAATATCTCTTCGTATTAAATTTTATAACCCGTTGTTTTTTAATTGCATAATTGAACTCATCAATTTTATATTGTTTTTTTTTGATAAAACAAAATTTATTTGCAATAATTCCAAGTTTTATTAAATAATCTGGACCGGATTCGGTCACTATGTTCAGTTCAAAATGATCACGAATAGCGAAACCAGTTCTTTTATTTTTATAAGAACGATTGACGGTCAACAAGTTTTCTATATTATGACTTATTTCAGTTACTTTATTATCATGTTTTTACTTAGCTCGGAGGTATTATCATGAAGACTTTTGTATTAACCGTAAATATTGATCAGTTAAGCGAAACTAATTCTGATTGCTTAACAAAACGAGGAATAGACGTCATAAGTAGAAATACAGATATTGTTAGCAATGGAAAATAAGCTGTTAATGAGCTCTTTTAGATGTCGTCAATTAAATCATTGAATAAAATTACAGTTTATATTTTATCGTTTAAAAATGAGAATAAGTCTTTTGTATTTCACTTTTAACGGCAGTATAAATACAGCTGCTTAACAAAACTATTTCTTAAAATCATAATGAAAATGTAATAGATACTTTCTTTGAGAATACAATAATTATGAAGATCGACCAATAAAATGTATGACAATGTCAGGAATAAGTCACATTGAAATTAATTCTTTAAAAATCTAAAAAAAAATATGCTGAGAAATGTTTAATTAAAATAAATTAAAAATTATGGCCACCTGACAATATGCCAGCTACGACACTGGAGTAATCTTTTTAGATGAGAATCAAATAATCTCATTCACAGCTTGTTGTCAGGTAATTTTTATCCACACATCATTATTTATTATATCAATCGGAATCGGATGACATCACCTTACTAATGTATATTGTAGATTTATACAACCCTTAACATGATTTTTATTTTATTAATTAGTGAGTATCCGGCATGCGTTACAATGCCACTCAAAGAAAGAAAGTGTTTGTGTTTTAATTCTGGTTATTTAAGTGCTTTTGAACACATAATATTTTTTGTTTTCTGTCTGGTGTGTACACGAATAAATCCGAGATATCACTATTTGTACGAATTCGATTCTTTATATTAGATTTTTTTTTAGGTTTTATATATATCTGGATTGTGTGATTGATTTTCAAATATAATAAGACCTACTGTAAGTTAGAAATTAAAACATTGATAGTCGGGCTCGGGCTAGGCCAGGCCTGATTGTACTATGCCTATAGTCATCGCGCAAGTGCAAGCAATAGCTTGACAAAGTTTTATCGGAATCGGATGGATGATATGGCAGTGCTTAAGATTACTTAAGTGACACATATATTAGATTAATATGTACATATGATATTGCATTATGTTACCGCCGATGATTGATTGATTGATTGAATTGAGCTCATTCAAATAAAGCAAACATATCAAAGTGCTAAGTTCCATATGACTTCTAGGAATCAGTTGATAGCTATTTTGGCTTCGTGCCATCGTCAGAACTATGTTTCAATAGACTTCAGTTAATATACTGGTTTAGAATTGATAGACATCTTATCATATTACTAACTCTAACATCGTAAAATTTATTCAAAATATAATGTTAGTTATTCCAGAAAAAAAACTTACACTGTAGATCGAGACCAACGCTTCATACCCTATGTCAACGGTGTTATTTAGCCGCCGATAATATCAACGCCACTGTTGGCGTCAGCAACGCTGGCAATATGCGTACATAAAATAATATTTAAAAAAACGCACTTATGAATCTGCATGGAATGTGCCTAATGTTTAAATTGTATTTATGAAGTCATCATCATCGTAAGTAACGAAAATTTTTGTAAAAAATAAACGGTTTGTTTCAGTTCTACAAAAAATAATTGATGTAGGTACATTATGGTGCCCTTGGAATAGAAACTTTTCACTCGTTCCGCGATACACTTAATTTTATAAAAAAAATCTTTAATAAACGCATTGAAAATGCTGATTTGTTCCCAAATCGAGTGATTGAAATGGAAATATTTTTTGTTTTTAACCTCGTTAAGGAAGCATACGCTGCACACCAAAATATCGCAGTTTTTATTTAATTATTTGTTATTATTGATTTTGTGGAAATTGCTTAGATAGCAATTCGTATTGGTATCCTCTAATTTATATACCTGTAAAACCCATCTCCCCACCGCCATGATATATTCCGTTTGTGCGAAATCGGCGAGGAGTAACGAATAACCGGACAGAAAAAAAAGAATCGATGTAAGGATTTCTGTTCGAAGGGATGGATTTTTTAATCTTTATAATTACTTTCCACCCATTCGATCTAAAAAACTGGGTGTAGTGAGAGCGATAAGTTAACCACTAGTCTTGTCACAGTCCTATCCTTCTATCGCTACATCTCCAAAAAAAACAGTTTGAGCAACTGACTATAGTATAAGCAGTTATTGTAGAAAAACTTCTGTTGAAATACCTCAATTAATAGGCCATATGCTCCTCCACGTTGGCAGCAGACATGGTCCGAAAAATAGTATTCCGTGTAGAATGACGTGTGATGACATATTAATAAGGTATTAATGTATTTGTTTTAAAAAAATAAACAAATTTGAAGGCAATATATATAAATATACATATATTTATTTACAAAATACGTTGTAAGATCTTAATCCTTTTCGAAACTTTGGAATCGTACCACTGAATAGAAATTATATTTTTTACGAAAAAAACGTGTTTTCAAGCGACGATTTATTTCATTGTTTATTGTTTTTAGACAAATATTTGAATTAATGTTATGGACAAATAATCGATTAAAAAAGATAATTCATTGATATTAATTATCAATCGATTGGTTGCATCGTCATTTTTATGAAATTATTATTTGATACAAATATTATGTACAAAATAAACGTACCTGTATAAATATTTTTTTATTAATATGAACTAATCATATTTTTGAAACAAATTCTCATTTTTTACCACCAAGGTGAAGCACTTATTGATTTGAAGGTGATGAGTGTATAATTTTAATTTTATAAAGTCATAGAAAAATACTATAAAACATCTTTTATTATTTTTACGATTTGCTTGATTGGATAAAATTGTATTAAATTAGTAATTTATATTCAATTTAATGGTAATTATTTTCATTCACGCAAGATGTGTCAAAGAGAATCATTTCCTTACTTACCTACTCAACATTTACTGTATAAATTATTGTATTAATTTATTGAAAATTTACCAGGACATTTTTCTGCTATAAATCAAAACGAAATGATAATTAATTGACTTTTTTTTTAATTTATAATATTTATGAAGGATTTTTGAATAATGTTGAAAGCTATTTAGCAAAATTTTTACATGTGCTTAAAACTTCAAAATAAGAAACAAATGAGTGTCGATTATGCGATTCGAAGGTTTTATATCATATTTGATCGATACGCCATCAGTTATGAATTAATTTGAGATTAACAATTGACTGACAGTAAAGAATAATTTTTTGTTTTTCTGTTTTAAGTCCAATATATCAATATTGTCATAACTGTGATTACTTTTAAGGTGTTAACTGTCAATTCTTGGTGGAAAGACATTATATTTTAAAAAATAAAACACAATTCATTTGTACTACTTCCACATATTTATAATGATCAGGACCGGTTTCGCTCATCACGAGCATTATCAACTGATAAAAATACAAACATAACAGGCTTATTTATATAAAATTGAGAGTAAAAATGAAGGTATATAAAACTGATGGTTCATGAACTGAGACAAGAAAATACTGATTAACAAACAAATTATACATAAATCAAATGAAAGAGTCTACAATTAAAATGTTATGGACCTCTTGCAAATCATTAAATACTAATCTGAAATTACAAATAAAGCTACATTAAAAGTCCATTTAGCTGAACAAAATTTTTAATGACGTTACTACTATAATATACAATAATGAATCAGGGAAATTATAAGAAAAAATTAACGAACCATTTAAAAATAATCAAATATTAAGTATGTAATTAATATGAATAATAAACAGCCATCTTAAGTGGAGAAAGCAGAGCAGCTATGAGTATCCAATAAATTTTTAATATCTGAAAAACAAAAATTACAGAGACAGAATCAATTCTTACAAATTAAAAATAACCTTACAGGTATAATCATTATAAATATGTGGAAGTAGTACAAATGAATTGTGTTTTATTTTTTAAAATAGAATGTCTTTCCACCAAGAATTGACAGTTAACACCTTAAAAGTGACTATTCAGATTATTAAATTAAGAGATCTATTTGATTTAAAAATGTTGTTTTCTGTATTGCTATTATTTCTGTTAAAAAAATATAAACGTTTTTTTTATGAAAATTTATATTTTATCTGTCCTGTGGCCGAATGGTCAAAGCATTTGAAATTAAACGTTCAAGTAATTTATTTGTTGTGTGACTAGCGTATTTGTATTCCAACTCATGGATGTTGCGATACTTAATACTTCCCATCGTGACTCTGTAAAGCAATTTTAAAGAGTGATTGTAGCCAATACTTTCTTTCTCTCCTTAATTTTTTCACAGGCTATTTGAATAGAAAGGTTGAATGATTTAAAAAAACGCACTTATGAATCTGCATGAAATGTGCCTAATGTTTAAATTGTATTTATGAAGTCAGCATCATCGTAATTCGTTAATGACGTTACTTCTATAATATACAATAATGAATCAGGGAAATTATAAGAAAAAATTAACGAACCATTTAAAAATAATCAAATATTAAGTATGTAATTAATATGAATAATAAACAGCCATCTTAAGTGGAGAAAGCAGAGCAGCTATGAGCACCCATTAAATTTTTAATATCCAATAAATTTTTGTTTTTCAGATTTTTTATCGTGATGAGCGAAACCGGTCCTGATAATTATAAATATATGGAAGTAGTATAAATGAATTGTGTTTTATTTTTAAAAATATAACTGTGATTCCTGGGAACGATTATCATGTGATCATTTTAAGGGTCTTGGTGTAATGGCATTGTATTTATAAAAATATAACAATCTTTTTCATCATGATCAAATCATCAAGGTTATCAGGGATTATAAGTTACGTATTCTATTATGGATTTATGTACTTATTTCCATATATTTTAGTTCAGTTGGGATGATCTATTTTTTCTTCATTTTTCCCTTAATCTATTTATTTTATTTTTTTGATCGTTCGAAATGGTAAACCAACGAGATTTATAATTTTCAAGATCTGTCCATCCTGGCTGAGGCACATTTCGTGCACCCAGCGTTAACAACTCAAACGTTAACAAGAAAAGACAAATAATAATAACATCATTATAATATAACCCTTTTGTTTTTTACAAATCATCCTTAGCAAGTTCAATGAAAAAGTCTTTGCGGACATGTTCGTTTTAAGGTCGGATTACTCTTGCGGACATGCCCAGCAGGACATTGATAATGTAATTGTAGGACTGCCGCCAGATAAATGCTGACTGAGCAGAACTGTTTGATCCAGTTCGTTCTCACACGGGCCCAATAAATAGGCCACGCTGACTTGATGTTAGTTAATCAAGGCCAACATTGAAGCATTCATTAAATTCGCACGAGCATGTTGGGAAAGGATTATTCTTGATTCCGCTTTAGATTCAACACGGAGTTTTCAGTATACGGATACATACAATACTTGATATAGCTCTTGCCTTCGTGGCTGAGTCACAGTATTTTCCTTTCAACATTTATTTTAGAGTTGAAAATTTTACTTTAATACTAACTGCCCTATACTCTTCTTTACGGGATTACGGTACATCACCTCGCACAGCTATTCATATTGTGTTATTGATAACAACAGTCAATCTGAGAACTGTAACTCTTGGAATTGGAATTCGATATTACCGACCAGATGACTGGAGGCTGATTTGTACAAGGGAACCATCTAGACGCATCATTTGTATTACATGAAATCGTATTCCAGTGCACACGCGCTGTAGTTACATAATGTGATATAACAACGCAAACTATGTTAAATACGCATTTTTGTTCATCGTTGGCATAGCAACCTAAAAAATAATATAAATTTTATAAATAATAAAACAACACAATACAGGAGTAAATTTCGTAAGCATTTTTGAATCAAATTAATTTGCTCCTCGACTCAAAAAATAGAGCGAAAAAATTACCATCATTTATGTTTTAAAAAAGAAGTCCGAAAATATGTGTAACGGTTATTTTCATATGATTATATTAATGCATGTTAAATACGGCTTACAATTTTGATATATAAAATATTTGATTAGATTTTTTTATTTATTTCTTGATCGTATACACATATCGCGTGATGGTGGGAGAATTAACATTTACAAGATGTAATATATTACCACATTATCCCTCAAAAGACATATCAAGATCATCATTCGATTGCCAATAACGAAACTGCCATGAATCGTTACGTTAGAGCAGTCTCTAGTTATTATGTGTTCATAACAGATGATCCGACTTAAGATACTACGATTTAATTGCCCGCTTAACATATTAATTGATTGGGATACCAATCGCTTGATGGCAATCATTTTTGCAACTTGCAGTACCGTTCGTTGCAAATTTTCACCTCAATTGCAATATATCTCGCTTAGCGAAATCCTTAGACGGATAAGATGACAGCTTAATTGTGGCCTATCACTTATCTAATTAAAACACTGCTTCACGATATGGTATCTCAATAAACGAGGCGTCATAAACGCTACAGCGGCAGACTTTAATATTGAATACATCAACGTTAAAATCCTACACATGGGGTGCGGAACTTTTTCACGTTAAAGGCCGCATTTAAGAAATTTCGATTAGATGTATGTAAATTAATGAAAATAATGTTTTTTTAAATTTAATCAGTATGCCGCACTTGAGGGCATAAAAACCGCAGCCTCCCCACTCTTACCAAATAGTAAAAATTGCATTATTCAGTCAGTCACTTAACCTATGCTTTCTGGGAGGGTTAGGAAAGATAAAATAACAATTATCACATACAAATCCACAGATAATCGACCTTTTGGTCGGCGTGTACTAATTTTATTTGGGTATCTACGATATCTTCCAAAGCAATGTCTTCTTATGTGAAAAAATACTTGATTTTTTCCTATATGATTTTTTGGTAATTATATTATTGTGGACATTTTTAAGCACTATTTTTGGTTATATATTATTTGTTGAATAATAGAAAAGAAAACAATAATACTTCGGTTCGATGAAAACTGAAATGAATGTTGGGATATGCTATATATAGCGTATTTTTTTTTGTATCTTTAGTATGCAGCCGTTTGATGATTTATTTAAGTTTATCTATTCAGTAATCAGTAGGTGACCAAAATCAATGTTTATCCATTGCAATATATCATCAATATTTAAGTACTGATGAAAATTTGTGGTGAAAATTTTATATACCTACGTCTTTACTGAATTGACAATTGGCTAATCAATAGTTATTATTTATTTTTACTGGAAAACTACGAATTTAGCTACATTGGACATTTTTTCGTTATTCCACAATGTAAAAAACGCATTAAGATACTGCAGTGTGAATTTTTATAATTAACTAAAAGATAAAATAAAACGTTTTTATAATGAACACATCTTTACACACTCACAAAACTTTGAAATTAATTTGTCTTTTGGCGATTCTTCCTTCTTCGTATGAACTAATAATAAATAACAACAAATATTTGCTTCAGTGTGAGCAGTATTTTGCTTTTTTTGAATAGAATCAAAATAAATATGTCGACGTCTATCTTAGATTCCGGTAAACCTTTCCAAAATTCTCCACATTCTTCTAGCGGAACGTGTGATTTTTAATTGATTCTATTTTCACCTTCGAAGAACTGTCTTCTGGATCTATTAAATCTTTATGAACTTATTTTCATGTAAATATCAGTATCAGTCAATTAAATTGTATCAATTATCATATTAGTCTGTAAGATGAATAACTATGTATGTCACACCATGCCCACAGATCGTGTTTTGTGCTATTCATACCAAAAAATCCTTCTTTCAAACTCTCACTTGCGGCTAATCAAATTTATTAAAACGATCTCTATTCGTTGATTATTATATATTATGTATTACCGAACAACTAGTGGTACCGGCTTAATAGAGATTATAAAAACACAGAATATGTTTTTGAGATACTTCTAACTAAGCGTCGTCTCTTTATAATTGATGGGCAAAGATGGCTTTTTTCCAAATCGAATTCTATTCAAATTTTATTGCTGTTATAACAAAAAAAACTGCAATTTATTTCAAACCCCACCAATAAAGTTTTCTCACAGAAAAAAAATTGTAATAAAAGCATAGAGCATTTATACGGGTAAAGTCGACCTCCTGTCGTCCACCAATGTGAATCCTCTATAGTCAATAACTCTATATGTCTTTAACATTATTAGTATACATGTTTGATGGCTATGCGATTGAATATATCTATTGCTGTAATTATTTCAAGATTATATAATTATGATAAGTATTTAATTTCCCAATACTGATACTGAATCAATTGAAAACATAGTTCAGAGAATTTTATATTGAAATAAAGAATATTAGAGTCAAGAGCTTATTGTTGTGTACTATTAAGATGCACCTGCCTACGCTATTTTTAATATAACATCCAATGCTTCTTCGGCACAGACAATCACAAATCATCATGTTTATAAATCACCTAGTAATAAATTTAGTATCCAGCAACGGAAGTGTTTATTTCTTAATATTGTAATCGTGAACATAAACACTTTACACATTGAATACCAAATCTTATTGAATGAATAATGTCTAAGTTTTCATTTAAATATATGTTTTCTTTTCTTTTCCCCTATAGCTAATGCCGAACAATTTTTGAAGGCTTCCCAGTCGTTGTCTTAAAGATTCCAGGTATTCGTTTTTGACTTTTCATTGACCGAACAGATATGATATATAATAATAGTATGGTTCCGTGGTGCAGTGGCCAACGTCGTTGGCTTAGGTTACGGATCTCACAGGTACCAAATCCCAGTACAAACAGTTTCATAAATTGTTTTTCAATCGATTTATGGATTTCTTTTTGAAGACATGAATGATGCTTAAAATTCTCTCCTACACATCCGATCCTAAAAACGGGGCGTATCTAGAGCAATTAGCTAACCACTAATCCTGTCCTAGCCCTATCTTGCCATCTCAACTCTTTTCGAAAAAGAGAGCTTGAGCCACTAAATAAAAGCAGTTCTCGTAAAAAAACTTCATGTTGAGATACCTCTAATAGGAGGGCATATGCGCCACATGGGTTACAACAAAAAATATGTTTGTACTAAGGTCCTGAGTGAATCAATGGAAACTGAGAATTGTTACGATAAGGTTTTATTAAGACTGGTTGATAGCCATTCCTTTTAATGCTACTTTTTTGCATTGTGTTGTATTTAGTAATGCTTAAACGAGAAACAGAAATCAAAGATACTGGCTCATGAAATTATTGAACAATTTAAGCGTGATTTTAGCCCATAATAGCGAGATATGTAGATATTTAGATATATGTGGATAGTTTGGCAAAACTCTTGTTATATTTCATCTTTTATCAAAACTTATTCATTATAAAACATATTAAATTATTAGATACCGGAGCTGTGAAGAACAAGGCAACTAGTTAGTTCCCTCACCCGTTATGTGTAACAGCCGCTGTTTCACGGCCACCTTCCATAACGCAATAACAATCAAGAAAAGAAACGAATTTATTTCTCATGCTCTTGATTTGGTGCAGAGCTGCAAGGGAACGATCTTTTAACCACGCACTATTGTGCTAAAGAAAAGAAAAGATAGAGAGATAAAAAAGAAAATGTGACTTGCTCAACCACTTAAATTAAGTGATATTAAGTATCCTGTGTATCCGTATACTGAGAATCCACCGTAGCGCTAGATTTTAATCTATTTCGCGTTGAATCTAAAGAGGCATACAAAATATCCAGATCCCTATATGATGTTGCAAAATTTATTGAATGCCTCATAGCTGGCCTTGGTTGAGATCAAGTCAGCATAGCCTATTAGGCCCGTATGAGGACGGACTACAGCAAACGCTCTGCTCGTTCGGTATTCATCTCGGGGCAGTCCCACACAATGCGGTTAGCGTCCTAATGGTTGTGTCCACAAGTGCGATGCGGCTTTCCAACTTTCCCAACCGAAATAGTTTACCGTTGAAATTTCCATAGCCGGTTATAAACTGGCAAGCCCAGTACCCAGGTAACAGGTCACCTCCAGGTCACGTCCGGGAAGAATAGATAAATTTGTCGCCCTTCGGTGGATGCAGACCATCTAGTCTACTAAACTGCTTGGGTTGTTCTGTACGCCAGCATATATATGAATGAACGATAGCTGAGCAGGGCAGTATACTAAAAACATATAATAGTATAATCTGACATGGCTCAAACTTATTGAGCAGCCCTATTGGAGGTTCTAGGCCTTCAAAAGTCCAGAACCTGTCGTCCTCCGTCTCTTACGAAAGGACAAGATTATATGTAAAGTCTTTGACGATGCAATTAATTATCAAAACAGTGATCACTCGTCTCCTTCGAACAAAACCATTTGTAATTTGTAATATTTATGTATAGCTTGGGTCAAGTTGAATTTACTCAGTAATGATAGTTCAATACCTGACTTCTTTCTGCGAATTTTCAGTCTTCCGAGGGTAGAGATCATCCTACCTGGCATGGACAAAAAGGATCAGACAAACCTGTATGTTTCTATCCATCCGAATTCCTCGAAAATCGTCCATTCGATTTTTTTCGTTTTAAATATGTATTTTTAGTCAGTCCGGACTAGTCCGTGATAGGCTTAACAACGCAATCTTGGTGGCGTTATGAGAACTGGGTTTTCATTACAGCAAGAGAGAATTTGCCTTGTCAAAAGCTGGAAGAAATCATCAGTAAACTGTATCATTAGTATTGATTGGAATCATCCGTCAACATGTATTATCAAGCACTAAGCTGCTATGAAGAAATATTCACCACTGAGACGAGGATTTCACACTGGACCTTTTCGGAGAGTTTATCCGAACCTGTAGCCGATTGCTAGTGTGAAGAGCAACACAAATCAGTGTATTTTCATTCTTCTCATCCGCCTCTCCGAGAGTATTAAATCATATAATTTAGTACGTTCCATTACTCGCCTGACTTTTATTTTAAATCCCGAACAGGCCTATGTAACTATGTAAAAATTGTACACATTAAATCAAAGATTATCTAAATTTAACAGTAAACCTCAACGGGTTGAGATCAAAATGAGCAATTAACGGATATATTGCTTTCTATTCTCAGATTTAATGTGCATATAATGTAAATATACAGGTAGAAAATATTATCACCGTCGATACGCCTGATAAATTCGTAATTAAATAGTTATTTAAAACCTTGTAGCGAGCGTGGTTCGCCGACAACTTCAGCCATGTTTAGGTCAAAACTAGAGACGTCTCAAATATGGTTATACATAATATGTGTGACAAGTGTATTTTTTAAGTCATTCATTTTGTATTTGACATTTCGAAAAAAGATGCATATTTTCGATAATGACATCTGTTACGTCATCTTATCCAGTGATGTCCGTCGAAAATGTACCGTGTTGTTTTTCTTTTAAATTATAAGTGGATCATGAAAATTTATTTTCATTTAATATACGCGTTATTTGAGAAATAAAACAAATAACAGGAATATGGCTTATTCCCTAATACGTCAGCGGTCATGGAGCTTTAGACTGATCCTGGCGTTCGGAACAAACCTCAGATCCATACGGTCTGTTCTATCGAAATTAAAGATGCTGACATATGGGAAGGTGCAAATCGGTTGGCAGGTGACAGGCGATCTTAGGAGGTGCCATATTGAAATCATCTACTACATATATGGAGGGAAAATAGACGATGAAAGAGTTTGTAAAAAATTTGCATTAGACATGTTCATTTGTGTTTTTCTGACGGTATGGGTACATACATTTTTCGGTATAAAAGTGAATACAGTTTAATATGAAAATTTAATTCTACCAATGTGAATAAGTCTTTTATTTAAAAGTCAAGTTTTTCCCTAATTATTTGCCACTTAAATTTTTAACCAATATATTATCGAGTGATAATAAGAAATAGTTGGATAAAAGGAATGCCGTTTGTACAAATCATTACTCGTTGACTGACATTTTTTTTCTCATTTTCGACATGCAGATGTGTGATTTATTTTACAGAGTTTTCTTTCTACATAAATGGCTAGAATCAATACACGTGTAAAATATATTTTTAACCTGAGATGCAGAAAAGCGAAACAAGTGTTACGCATTGAATCGCAAAACGTATATTTCTATCAGTCATTCATTCCTTTTTTATACCTTAACAGTCATTTCTCTAAACATTTCGTAAACCCATTAATAAGCATGGAAATGTCATCTTTATATATAAAAATGAAGATTTGTTTGTTGGTTTGTCCTCTATGCATTCCTTTACCATTCATTCGATTTCAATCAAACTTTGGTGAGTTGTTGTGTGCTGTTTCTGAAGAAAGAAATTTAAAATCTAAAATCTAAAAAAATAATCGAATATTTTGTATCCGAAAGAGAGGTCTGCACAGGCCTGGACTTGGCCCGCGAACCTTTAACCGGCCCAGTCCCTGGGCCAGTCTCGGGCGGGTGATGAAAATTCAGATTCGGACTCAGGTGAGGAATTCAAATTTAAGAAAAATATTTCGTACTATGTTCGGGTCATGAGTCAGTCATAAGGCAATAGTATTCATAACTTAAATGATTTATTTCACATGTGCTATGAATATCGTTGGAAATATGGAAACAATAACATATATTGTTTTGAGATGTATAAATAAATCACTATATTAAAAAATAAATCGGGCTTTTTTCGGGCTGAGAAAAATAAATCTGGGCTTCGGGCGGGTTCGGGAAACAAGTGTGATATTGAGACTCGGGTTTGGGCCGGGCCGGGCCTGAAGATGACTGGCTCTTTATGCAATTTCCACTCGTGCAGAGTGCTCTAATTCAAAAGCACTTCAATGGACAGAATTAAAACACAAACCCTTTCTTTGTTTGAGTGGCATTGCAACGCATGCCGTGTGCTCACTAGTCAAAAATAAATGTCACAAATATTCACCTACGTCAATGTTTCTTGAATCACACAAAATTATAAATTTTATTACGCTTTATAGGGATGTTCAATTAATTTAAAAGTCTCAACTATAAAATATATTGATAAATTATAAAATAGTATAAAACTGTAATTAACACACCAGCAGGCGATTCCGTCGAAATATATTCAAAAAATAATCGCATACTATCTATGCTCAATCTCCAATACTGATTGGCGGATGATCACACATACCTGTGCCGTTTTATTGGTGATGTGGTATAAAACTAATTTTGATAGTTAATTTATTTGATGAATATATTAATTTTGCTCTGGAAATTGCTCTTATCACCTTCACGAGGCGACATTGATACGATAAGCAGTAAATTAAGCACACTTCAAATGTAAATGAACTCAAATCCATATGGCAATGGGGCAGTGGATTTCATGGCAAATTACGTTTAAGCTGTATATTACAAAGACAAATGACTAAAATAACTATGACCAAGTTGGTCTATGAATACAGCTAACAACATATTTAGAAGTAAATGTAACAAAGTTTTTTTAAATCTCATTAAAAATGGTCGCTACAAAGATTTTTCTTAGGTCACCTAGGTCAGGCTAAGAATTGCAAAACCGGTATAACAAAACCGATATTACAAGTAGAATCGAAATTTTTCTTTCAACAAATATTGAATCTGAGACTTTTTCTGCAGTCGAACGTATTCGGAAGTAGTTCCAATCAAGATTAACAAATTACAGAAATGATGAACTAGACTGTGCTACATTTACACTCAAAGAAACAATAAAGTAAAAATATGTATGAAAATCAGCCTTTTAAACTTTTGCGAATGGATGTTTTTAAAACCAGTAAGTAGTTCTTTATCCGGTATCCATCCGGTATTGAACCTCTATTATTTTCGTACGATTTTCTTTGTTCTATCCATTTTGTAATACCGATCCGGTATTGATACATTCGTCCAGTATTGTAATATCTAAGTCAAGCCCAGGCCCATTCAGAGAAGAGGCAACAACCCTAACTATGCATGTTTTTATAGCAGGAGAAAGATCGTTTAATGCAGTGTTCTTCAACCGTTTAACAACCGCGGACCAGTGAAAACGGAAAAAAATATTTCGCGGACCGGTACCACACATACATACAGTCAGGTTCCGAGTTACGACGGAGTGTAAATTAGTAAGAAATAGCATCATTGTATTCAGTTTCTGTCAAATATTTTATAAAATAATATTTGACTGCGGGTGATCCATATGCTAATCAAAATTGGACGAATATATAGCTGGATATAGTTATTTTTAATCCCGTCTATTGGATTCATTTTAAAAGTTTTAATTTTTTTTTGAAATTCGACAAATGACGATTTCGGTTTACTTCTTAAGGTGGCGCACCGAAATCCCGTCGAGAACTGACTGTGCATGTTAGCTTCGTTTGCTGTTTGTTTATTCAAAAAGTGACAATGGAAACGTTAAGTCGTTCATCGAATCTTATTTAGTAAATCTAATGTTATAAAATAACAATTTGTTCTTAATGCAACATAGTATGTTGCTGCTTTTTTGTAAACAAATTTGATATAGTGGTAGCAGCGTTATTTTGGAAAAATGAAGGGCTGAATTAACATCCAATTGATTTCTCTGATTGTTTTTTTATTGCTTTTCCAACATTTTGATAGCTTCATAACTCAGGGTTCGATATTCTTCAGCGAAAATATTTTTTGCTAATTTATCTATTTCCGTCGTAAGTCGAGAACTGACTGCATGTATGTATGTGTGGTTAACACTGGTAGGCGAAATATTTTTCCCATTTTCACCAGGCCACGGATGTCAGTACAGAAACTTTCAATTTGGAGTGGGGCAGGAATTCGACTCAAAAAAAGATGTTTTCTCGGATTCATTTTTTCCTGAGTGGCCTTTGTTATAAAAAAGAAGCGTTTATCAAATTGTAAAGCAAACAGAATGTTCTGTCAAAAAGAAAATAAATGTAATCCTACACAATCGAATGAATCTTTATCACTCTGATTCACATAACAGTTATATGGTTTATTGATGTGAAATTATTGATTTCATGATCTAACATAATGGATATATGATTGTTTCAACTTTTCCTTTGACTATTTATTTCTTTTTAACCTTTTCCAGTCCGAGCTAAAAAAAATCGCGTTACCAGTCGTGGTTGACACAGGCTGTGTCACTTGGACATGTAATTGAACACGTTAAAGCTAATTGATCGCTTCAAAATGGTTATTCTGTTTTTAAATATCACATTGTTATCGTTTTACACTTTATTTTGTGTCTAGAGCTTACAATTAACATATCTTCATGTAATCTAATCGAAATATGGACGACATGGAAAAAACACGTCACATAAGGTGCAGGCATGTCTCGCTTCTGCTTTATACTTTATAAACTTATTAGACTCATATTATAACAAACATAAGCAAGCGAGTGACGTGCCGTTATCTCTTTGTCGCTCAATCCCATGTAAAGTGAAGGGTGCGAGTGAGATACAAGGGCTTGCGGGCGTACGCTCTTTTATCCTACTTGCTCATATACAAGTGAGATTGTGCGATAGAGATTGTAACTCCACCACATGTCGCTGCATAAAAATAACTACAAGCGAAGATGCATCCAGCCCTTTCTCCCTCTAACTAATACCATTTCTCGCTTTGTCTGAACTTAACAAATATGTATCGTGCGTCACTCTTTCGTATAGAATTTTATATTTCGCTATCACTTTCATTGAGTTCGGAATAATATTTTCATTAGAGTTTTGTAATTTTATTAATTTAATGATGAAAATATTGAATTGAACCACTTACTTATTTTAATTTTATTACAAAACTGTTTTATCTACAAATAGCTAAAATCCTAAATTTATATAAAACCTAATAAGCGAGATATTAATGTTTTCAACTCGTATGGCAATCTTGGTGCATCTATGGTAACGGCAAGCTTAAAAAAGACAGCTTCTGTACTACTGTATATATTTTTTGTTGTGTTTTTTCCGTTTCATATTTTTTCCCGATACTATCTATAACATTTACAATGTTAACTCCATAATATGGTGCCCTACGACATTTGAAAACAAAATATGATCATATCTCTCATGCATATTTGATTATGTAATTAATAGTATTGATAGATTCATCACAACTGTCACATGCTTTGTAGTTTTGTCAGTTTATCGTCGAGGGATGAATCTTATATTGATCTTTATACGTTGATCGTTTAGCGAGGGCGCTAGTCTCACGTGAGGAATGTTTTCATACTACTTTACCTGTAATGGCTGCCATTCGAACTCGATCCACAACGTTATTGTATGTAGTTTGAGATTATCAATTATTTTCTAAAGTTTTATCTTTACAGAACTGACATACTCATAACATAACCACGATTTTTTTTGAAGCATTTGACGCGTCATTTGCCTATCGTATTAATTTTCACAGACTTATAAAACTTTGTCGACGTCCGTGGTGCAGTTGGTAGTGTCGTTGGCTACGGTAACGGATGTCTCAGATGTCAATCGATTTATAGATTTATGTTCGTAGTCTGAGTGTTTGTGATGTCTAATAATATACCCTCCCACCTATCCGATCCTTACGGGGCGTAGCGAGACCCATTAGCTAACCACTAGTCCTGTTCTAGCCCTATCCTTCTATCAATACTCTCTTCGAAAAACAAAAAAGAGAGCTTGAGCAACTGAGTAAAAAGCAGTTCTCATAGAAAAGTTCTGTTGAAATACCTCCATTAGGGTTCCATATACGTTGGGAGCGGACATGAAAAAAAAACTTTCATGACACGTGTGTTTTAGCTTACGTTTGACAGCTACTATTCATAGATTGAACTCTTTAGCTTACAAATTTGGTCGACGGCCACGATATAACGGTTGACCTTTACATTCGACATTGGACGACTGTTCGCGAATATAAAGATATTCTTTACCTTGCCTCTTTCAATGTTGTTTTCAATCAATCTGATATTGTAAATTGCAAATCGTAATTGTTGAGTTGAGAGGCTGACCAATATTTTTACATTTTTTTCGACCTATGAATATGATCTTGCAAAATTCCTTAGATCTTTAATAAAAAAACATCTAACGTCATAGTCCGGTTCAGATGATCAATTCTCAATAAGATTATAATCTTATAATGCAATTCTACCAAGGATATAAAGCCACTGTTTATCGTAATAAATTAAATTTTGTTTGTTGTTAATAATATTACTAATGTTCAAGATGTAAGCTAATATTATTATTTTATTTAATGCCGTTTGTAATTATCCCTAACTATCCTCTCTCTAATCCAGACGTTATTAATTTTTCCTGATAATTTGAATAAAAAAAAACTCCACTCCAACGTGATTATTATTCAAAAAATCAGCATTAAAAATGAACTTCATGTTTTCTACAGTATCACCAAGTGATAGATGATACAAAAAAATATTTTTTACAAAATTGTTTGTGTATTGAAAGTGAAGAATATAAATAATATTGACTTCAGGATTTTACTCATTATCAAATTTCATTTTTTACTACAGCTGGAAACATGCAAAAAAACAATGAATCTTTTCCAATTTGAAAAAAAAGCAATACAAATATGATATTTTACATTTATATATATATATATATTTTAATTTAAGACATCGACTGAGCGTGCTTGATGGAATTTCAATATCAAATTTGAATTATTGAGATTTTGTACACTTCCATGTATATTGTCACTAACGACCCGGGTTTCGCCTTTCGGCATCTTCAGGCATTCAAGCGCACGAATGGACTCGAACTGAGAAACAATATACAGTGTCTAACGTTTACGAGATAAAATATTATAAGTCTAGGATCCACACTGATACCTGAGTTAAAATTTCGAGAATCGCCTAAATCCTTATTTTGTAAACAACGCATTAACAGAGTGGAGAATTGCCGCTTTCCAACTAATATTAGAATTACCAGTGATTTTACAATTATAACAGCACAGCATTGTGGGTTTCGACGGGATGCAACTCAACGAAAGGATAAATATATACAATAATTCCAAATTTTAGTAGTTTATGTTAGGTGATTCAACGTATAGGATACAGCAACGGGGAGTTTGAAAGATTCAGCTGTTCGTTCAGAATTGGCAAGGAATATAACTGGACTCTATTGATTTCCAAAATTTCTTGATAAAATAATTTATGATACCCATGTTTTGATGCAACAATTTACCCCATCATCCGCATTCAACGTATGGTTCTCCAATAACAAGTGATGTGCGAATGTCGAAGTGTCTTTTTTTAATCTAAAAGCAGCTAAATGTTCTGATAGTCTTATATCTAATGTACGTGTGGTCTTACCCACATAGAAATGTTGGCAATCGCTGCATTGTAATTTATAAATGCCAGATTTATTATTAAAGTGGACTCTATCTTTATTGTTAATAAGTATATATATTTTAAATGGTGATCAAGTAGTATTTTGTACTGAAATTTAACCCCCTGGCGGCAGCCCTACGACCATCTGTCTGTGAACCACTTTTAACCGTTATATACCAAAATCCGTAATATTTACTATGTTTAAATTTTTATTTTATCAAAAAGAACTTTTATGTAACAGCATCTTTTTAAAGTTTATAATTACTTTATCAACTGACCTAAATGATGTGTTTACCTATATGCTTAATCGCATAACATTATTGTGTAAATTAAATGATATTTATAATATAGACAACGGAAGCAAAGTTGTATACCCGAGTTGCCAACTGGTTTCTTGACAAATGCTTCACAAACCCAAGTTGATGAAAAGAAATATATTTACAGTCCAGAGAATTATTGAAAAAACATTCAAAAGAAAATCTAAAATTTGGCTTGATCACCATAACAAACAATGTTTGAATACTGTATAATTTTTCAAGAGAAGTTTTTTTTTACGATAACTGCATATTACTCAGTTGCTCATCCTCTATTTTTCGAAGACAGTAGAGGTAGAAGTATACGGCTCACTTAGCCTCAGTTTTAGGATCGGATGGGTGGAAGAGAGTTTTAAACATCTCATACATCCATACCTACGAATAGAAATCTATAAATCGATTGAAAAATCAATTAATGAAACTGTCGGCACCGGGACATGAACCCAAGACATCCGTTAACCTAGTCGACGACGTTGTCCACTGCATCACGGACCTGAAATAGTGAAGTTAGTGCTGTTTTATTGTGAAAAATCTACGTTTAACAACTCGGAGATGATCACAGTATATCATCGTACTACAAGGAACGATTTATAGCCAAAATACAATTAAAGTTTTCAACAGTTAAAAACTAGTTAATCAATGGTTGACAAAGATCTTTACAATATATTAAGAATGAATATACCATATCTCCATCTAAATAACCAAATATCTCGAAAGAACTTTTGAATGCGTTTTATTTATCCAATATGATGTCAAAAATCAATCAGAGTATTATTTAATATTATAGTAAATATCACTTGATGTGGCCGAGAAAAATATTCACATATAGATACAGGGTATAACATAAAATAGATCTTATATAATTATACTATATACAGACTGAAACGAATGTTTCTGGCTGGGTAGCTTGTTGATGACAGGATCGCACCTTCCAGGAAAATCGTCAAGAAAAACAACCGTAGTTCCGTTGTTCTGTGTTAATTTTTCGATGAAGTTGACAGGTTTAAAGTTAAAAAGAAATTAAAATTATTTACATTTAAAGGTTAATATACGTTAATAAACGAAACGAAAATTAAACGATTGGTAAACGAACTAGACTAGCCATTCGATCAGATAAGAATGAAGCGCTTCACCCTCACCCTTAACGCACGGCAGCCTGACAGCAAGAAGCTAACGATTTGATTAATGCAAGACGAATGAGAGTGAGATATTAAAAAACGTGCCCCTTTCGTAAATATTTCAAGCGATTGTCACAGGTACGCTACTGTAACCGTCGGTCAAAGCTACCTTGAGCCCGGGGCGGTCATTAGACCGATTTCAAATGACTACCCTAAAATGTGGTTCGTGATTTTATTATTAGTGGATTTATTATACACATTTACATAAATGAGGTGAAATTAAATAATATTTGTTTTCCAATGCTTATACAAATGAATTGCCATAGTCATTAAGGCCACGAAAGCCATAGTTATGGGCACGCCGCAAAACTGGGGTGTCAAAACGTAAAAAAATGTATCCTGTCCTTCTTACCTTTTTTGTCTTAAAAAAACATGCAAATATTGAGACGGGTTACAAATAAGTTAATCTTATAAAAGTGGGTTGAGACTCAAAAACGGTTGAGAACCCGTGCTGCAATAGATAATTAAGATGAAAAATGCATAAACTTGACAGGTGTTAAGCAACTTTAATCTAAATATTTGATGTGGTAATACTTTAAGAGTCATTGATTCGTTCATTTAGTGTATCGTAAAAAAGCCATAACTTTTTTATACCCGATTGTAAATGACAATTTGTCCATAGTAAATAAAAATAAAAAAACGGTAAGCATCCAGTGCTACATTCTGATGCATAGACAAATTAGTCTCAGAGATACGAGATCTTTTTAAGTAAGAATTTAATACCCCTTAAATTGTAGGTTCTATGAATCTATGGAAGCAACGATCATATTATTATGATAATTCATTTCCAATTACAATGGTCACTGGTTTCATTGTAAATAATACCCTTTCGTGAATAACATGTATTCACTGCTTCAAGAAGCATTCTGAATTTTCTGAGATTTTAATTCAATTAAATTAAAAACAATTGTGATTAAGATAATATTCACAAGGTTTTTTTTCCTTTTATTTCTTTATGAAAAAGGTTTCATTTTTTTTATATGTGAGTATTCCTCAAATCATATTAAAAACAAATTTAATCAAGGAAAGAATCGTTATGCAGCATCCAACGAAATTCTTCATGTTATTTAAAAACCATTACCGAAACCATTTTTTTTATGGATTCGGAAGTACCTTTGTGGAAATTCGTTTTTAATAAAAAATATTTTTCACGAACTCACGGCTAGCATAAGGATTGCAGAATCAACGTAATAAATGTTTATATAAGTGGAATTTGACGTTATGAAATGTTGAATGTATTATTATATACCTTATCGCGAATAATTAATCAGGAAATGAGACTACCACTGCTGATGATAATGTAAAGTTCACAGGATTAATATAATAAATGTTATTTACGTAGAACCTATTTCTTATTGCATGGAACTCATTGTGTTATAGAACCTCCGTGGCTGCTGATGATGTAGTGATGAATATTTAAAACAGTTTACCTAATTCGTAGAAACATGTATATAAAAAAATACTATTCGATTCTTAAAAGTGAATTGAATTGTGCAGAACGTTTTAATTTTAGTTCGTATGCGTGTCGTCACACACAACAGGTGTTTTTTTGTTTTATTATCACCAAACTGTTGAATATTAATACAATATGGCATTATAAGCGTTTTCAAGAATTACACACGCTTCCTCAATTAATTATAATAACAATCATCATCGACTACTATTTATCCACTGCTGAGCGGAGGCACGGCGGTTTTTTAAACTTTTCAACTTTGGACGCGTTCTAATAAATTCCTTCTGAAAATGATAATATTGTTAATAATGATAATGTATTTAGCAAACTTTGTGGTTTTATTAGACATACATTTTTCTGCAAGTCCCAGCTACGATATCTCACGTTTTGAGGTATTTCGATTGGTTCAACGGTAAGAAATGAACTCGAGGTGTAAATATTAATTGCCAAAACCATTAATCAATATTATTATATCTAGTTAGTTATTTCTTAAAACATTATTAAAAAATCAAAAGAATAATTAAATCGACTGACTGACAGGTAGTTAATATGTAATTTAAGATTCAAGGAATCAAATATGTGTCGTAATTCTATAAGTAAGCTTTAAAAGTAGAACTGGCTCTCTCGGTTATTGAGCATTAAACTGCACCGAAACCGGTCCTGTCTTAAAATATGTTTTGTGGAATTTGTACCATACTTATTATTTGATTAATTTTAATATTTGAAACTGTGTTTCAATTTACGATTAACACTAAACCCAATCCTAGTATGTTTTTGTTAAGAGTTGGTTGTGAACCAATGACGATTTTTTTTATAAACGGCATCTGAAACTCTTTTTTACGTCATTAATAAATTATAGAGCTGCGGCGTCTTTATAAATCTAGCGCGCGTTAGATTAACGATTGTGTAAACCCAACAATGTGTCAAAACACTTATATGTCAAAATGTTAGGTATGATAATTACGAGCTTCGACGACAGCTCCTAGCACACGTCAGAGCTAGAGATGTCGACTCGAGACTCGAGTATCGAGTACCGGCAGTATCTTGACATGTGGAGATTCTAAGTACTCAGTTACTTGAACTATTTTTGAAGATACACCTCTACACAAGTATTTAAATAATCATACGGTACTTATACACGCATAAATAATTATTTATCACAGCAGCGATGGTTGATTATATTGTGAATTAATTTGTATTAATAAGCAAATATAGTTGTATACTCAATAAAGTACTCGGAGAACTGATACACTGCAAGGCTTAACTCAAGTTACTCTCCTGGAGTTGTTTTGTTATCTTGATTTCGATGCAAAATAGGAGGAACCTCTCCCGTATATCACTGCGGGTTCCTGTGCCTTAACGACCAACAGTGTGTCTCAAACGCACGTCTTTTTCGGTATCTTAGCATTCCAGTTGACGATGACCATTATGATGTCTCTGGCAGGGATGTCTTCGACAACAGTGTCGAGAGAGTTGTAGAAGTTATGTATTTCATTGTCAGCTACGTTTGCAGTTCGTACATAAACTTGAACTATGTGTAGTTTGCACGGAGAAGTATTAAATTTTAAATTTACTGGATGTTAATTGATAGCGTGTATAACCGATTAGGGTGTGTTGTAGTTTTGATGATTACAAAATGACAACTAAACTGTGTGTATTGTTATCCGCTGCTGAGTGGAAAACTATAGTTCCCGTGACAAAGTGTCCGGTGCTCTTCCAATGGTTCTCTCTGACATCTAAGATGTCAATACGGAAACGTTCTATTTTCTTTTGGAGTAAGCTTAGTTTACCTGGCTTCAAAAACCCTCTTACATTCCATGTTTTGATTGCAGTTTCTCTCTTCAGAGTGTTGCTTGGTGCTTGCTGCCTAGTAACATATTGGCTTGGAGCTTGGTGCACCATCACTTTGTGGCCGGTAACACTTTCTCACCAACTTGCAGGGAACAAGATTGATACCGGTTTTCAGCCGGATCGAATGGCATACTGGTTCCATTTCGTTGTTGTATTATAATATTTGAAGTTTTCTTGGGAGGTTAGTGTAGTGAATACCCATGCACTTCTACACCGCAGTATCCTGGATGGGGAAGCTCTCCTCGCCTCACCCAGTAATTTCCATATCATAGCTGTGTATGAACTCCACCTCTGCGTCTACGAGTATTGCTGCTGCCCAATCCCATATATGTTTATTGACCTCCCAGTCTAGATCTGTGTTCTGTATAGCCAGGGCTACCTCAAGGAGGATGTGGTGATATTGCCACGCACAGACGGTACTGACAAGGGAGAAGCTGGTGATACATGAACTGTTGATGAACTTGTAACTTAATTCAGAAAATAAAAGACCCTAAAATTAAAGATGCGTTCAAATAGTGATTGGAACATGTACAATAAATTTAATAGAGACGTCTTAAAATCTCTTTGATAAGACAAAAATCAATACATTAACAATGTCTGCGAAGAGATTGAGACTCGCGAGCAAAATATTGAACCAAGTGACATTTTTAAGAAACTCCTCACACGTGAGTTCAAACCGAAAACATGAATAATAGAAGGCTCTCGAGGAAACACGGTAACAGACATTGACAATGTGATAAAAATATATTGCGTGAACTTGTATAAAGAAGATGAGGACATTCAAACCGCCGAACTCGAGATAAATGACCGAGAACCAGACATCTTCAAAAGTGAAATCGAATATGTGATCAACAATCTCAAGCATAATGGTCACCAGGCTCAGATGGTGTCCTCGCTGAACTCTGGAAAAGGCTTGACGATTAAGGCATTAATATCCTATTCGATATCTACAACAAAGTATGGAGAAGTGGAAAATGGCCACACGACTGGGTATATTCGCAATTTGCGTCCATACACAAAAAGGTGTCAACTCGTAAATTCGAAATCCATTGCACGGTATCTCCGATTTCTCATGCAAGCAAGATACTGCTCAATGTAATCAACAACCGGCTAAAACATCACATCTCTTGGCAAATTCCTGAAGAATAGGCAGAATTCGTAAAAGAAAAAGGAACCCGAGAACAGACTCTTAATATCCGTCAAGTAAATGGGAAATGCAGGAAGATTAAATTGAACGCCGTCCTGTGTGTCGTGGATTACAAAAAAGCATTTGACTTTGTTAGATGGAATAAAATATGGATTATTATGTTATAGATGGTCGTACCCACGCATCTCGTGAAAGTGATAGAGGTCCTTACCGATGGCTCTTAGAGCAGTGGAGTGTAGAAGTGAGTAGCGAAGGACCTTCAAAGGAAACGGAGTTGCTGCGATAGGAGTTCATCAGTTAGGAATACGAGAAAAGAAGAAGAGTATGTTGTATTATGTCATAGAGAAGAAAAAAAACACCCTTCTTTCTTAATGAACTATTTTAACACGTTTTAATTATCTGTTAGTTAATCTACTTTATAAACAACACTTTTGAACACAACTATTAAAATTATTATTGAAAATTGATATTACATTAATGTTTCATTTATTTTTAAGTTACTTTTATTAAATTGATATGGTTATGTATTAAGAGAGTATACTGAATTTATTTATTCCTTGCATACAAGGCAACTACTAAGCTGGTCCGTTCATTTTAGCCATGTGAACAACACGCACCTTACGATATACATTTGATGCATTGGTATTGTTTTCAAATTAATTCTATATTACAACATTATTTGAAATTGTCATTTAAATTAGCACGGCTATAACATTTACTTACGATACGAACCGTAGCACACGAATAAATGCCTCGTTAATCCGCAATGACAGAATAATGCAAATGCATTTGCGAAATCAATATCAATATATTTGCACACAGTAGAGAGCTGCTAAGATATTCGAGTACACATTGCACTGTGTATGAAAAGAGTAAAAAATTGATTACATCCCTAACCGGTGCGGTATTGATAGACACTTTTCGGAAGCGGCTATAAAAGATTTCCATACTCCTTTAAAATCTTTTACGATCGCGTCATTCTATTTGATTGAGGCGATAAAACTTTAAGAAAACGGTATATATATGTATAAACAAAATAAAAGATACAATTGAATTATGAGAAATCAAACAATTCCGCAGGGAGAAATCATCGAGAAGAACAAACACCGTTGTTACAAAATAAAATTCAACCATTATCGTTTTATAGATATTATTTAATTTAATGTGGTGGTGTCCGTTTATGTTATTTTCTATAATAACATTAGAGAATGCGACAAGGTACGATGTAAGTGCGTCCAGAGACCTGGTTGAAATCTTTTTGAATATGAGTGATAGACTGCATGTAACAATTTAAACATGCAAGAATGACCTACATACAATATGCAGTAAAAACGTTATATCCGGTTCATCATTGTGACCATATTTCAGTTTGTCGTTTATAATAAAAATCTGTTACTGTGTACGGGTGCATAAACATTGAAAATTAATCCATAAGGGTGGATTCAATTGAAGATTCAATCTTAAGCAACATTGTGATAGTATCAATATGTCGTATTATTCTTATTATATAAGGTTAGAAGGAACGTAGTAAAAAGACTCTTCCATCCAATACATCGTTGATTTTACTTTTAAATTCGCTTACATCGCCATTTAAAACAATGAATATCCGTTTCTTTGATTACAAAGAATATAAGTATGGCTGATAAATAAACACAACTATTTTTACTACGATATTGATTTTAAATATTTAAAAAAGGTAAATTTATAATTGAGTAGTAATACGAAAATTGGTAGATGTCTAGCTAATATTAAAATTGAGCTTTTTAAAATGCAAAAACTTTTATTTTGTTCGGTCCCTCCAAAAAGGTGAATCAAATCTCGCTAGCTCATTCTGAATTTGGAGGATAGGGGTTGCAATACCGGAAGAATGTATCAAGCCGGAACTTCCTTATTTAATAATAAATACCGGTATTTGCATATTTTAATACCGGTATTACTAAAATGGATAGAAATGAGAAAAAAATACAATACTTACGACCAATTTTGGTAATCGCAATACCGGACGAATAAATCAAAACCGATATTTAAAAAAACAATATAATATCATACGCATAAAAGACTGATTTTCATAAATAACGTAAATTTATTGTTGAATTAAAATTTGATCTTAAAAAGGCTAGATCATGAAAATTGGAATCTGTAAATCAGGATCTTCGTGTAAATATGTTCGGTTTCAGACAAAAACCTTTCAGATTCAACACCGATTGGACAAACAGTCATTAAATTATTGTTGCGTTATATTATATTGTATTGTATCGCCGAAATACCGATATTTTGCATTTTCAAAACAAGTATTTCGGTATTAAAAAAACAGCCGTAATAACGGGATCCCGTTTCTGCAATATGTACAGGTATTGCAATCCCTAGTGGAGGAGATATTCACGAGACGACGATCCTTCCATTTGCTTAATTCTTTGTAATTTGTTTTTGTCCTCTTTGCTTTTACACGCGGCGCCTGAGGACCGGACCGCATTAAACCGAACATTATATTGTTTCACTAACAACGTCTTTTTCAGAAGTTTTCAACTTTGATAAAATAAATTATTTTTGACTTATTTATTATTAATAGTAAGTCACAACCGTTTTATTACTCAATAATAAATAATTTAAAGCTATATCTGTTCCTAATTTGAAGCATATGAACCACTGATGAAGGGTGTGAATATAATTTTTTTGACTAGACCTGGTTGTAAGTCAGTAACCTAAGTTATAAGGAGAAATAAGGATGGAATACGAAAATGGAAAAAATATATTTAACTGATCTATCTCTCTATGTCACGTTTTCAGAATTAGATAAAGTGCGTTATATTCTGGAATGACATTATCACAAACTTCCATGCTATTACATACAAAACCATAAGTCGATTGAAACATTATACGATCAATTTTATTCGAACTCTTGACCACGCGACAGAGGAACCGTGTAGTGCTTGAATTGGCATTTACTTGGTAGAAATTATTTGTAATAAAGTAAAAATATTAAAGTATTTAGTTACAGAAGAATTATACCATGTAGTTTATAGCTATCAATTAAATCATATAATTCTTGGTGTATTTACGTGATGTGTGTGACGTTTTCATATTGAATCGTCAAATAATACTGGTTTTGATACATACCTACTTCGAATTTGTAACATATGTACTAAAAAAGTGTTTTTTTTTCCACAGAGAATTGTAAAGGATCTTTCTTGAGATTAATAAATACCCAATATTGAATCCATAAAATCATCTTTCTACAAATCAGTTTCCAATCAAGTAAATGTACTTTAACGCGGGGCCGCATTCAATTTAGAATTGTTTTTCTGCAATATGTATGTGGTGAAATAACTTTATAATAATTGGAAAAATGTATATTGAGCCTGTGTTTTAGAGTCTATGCCCTGTTGATTCTCTAATTTAGACGCATTGAAAAAGGCGTTTTATATCCCAATGGATGCAACCACGCTTAAAAACAAAAGCTCTAAAAATACAAGATAAATGCGCTCACGATAGTGACCAACTAGCTGCGGAGACTATGCTGCAGTATATTAATTTGGGACTAAGATTTTTTAACAGTCTAAAGATGTTACTCTAAAAGAATAATCACGTGTCGCACCTAGTTACGCAGCCAGAGGAATAAAAAAGTTATTTGTTTCGATTAAATATATTGATAGTTATTACTTTATTCGTTTTATTAAAATTTGATTTCTACCCCCGGATAAGTTTGGGTTAGTAATCCATACTGAAAATAGCCAACAACTATTACTGATAATGAATAAGGCTTTTAGGTAGTAAATTACGTATAATTAAATACAATTTTAAATTTGTGATTAATTCCACCTCGTAAATTATTTAAATGAGCTGTGAGTACTTATCCTTTAAGCGCATGGTCTACAGTAATACCTAATAAATCCCTCGCTCGCCTTCATTTTCTAGAAATTTCAACAAATTTGGCTAAAGAATAAGGAACTACCAAATTTGGATTATTGAGATTTTGTACACTTCCATGTATTTGTCATAACGACGGGTTTGCTTTCGGCATCTTCAGGCATTCGAGCACACGAATGAACTCGAACTGTTCGAGTCCATTCGTGTGCTCGAATGCCTGAAGATGCCGAAAGGCGAAACCCGGGTCGTTAGTGACAAAATACATGGAAGTGTACAAAATCTCAATAATCCAAATTTGATATTGAAATTCCATCAAGCACCCTCAGTCGATGTCTTAAATAAGGAACTACCTTATGGATTAACCTCCAATGTTCGTTTAGTCTGGGGATGCTTTTGAAAGCATCAAAACACGTGGTCAAGTTACAAAACACGTTAAGTCTAGACCAGGTTCTGTTATCTAATAAATTTTGGTCACAATGTTATTGCTTCAAAATAAGAACAAGTGGCGTGGTGGGTGTGATTGCCAGTTACTGGTTAACTAATTGCATTCCGTTTGTAAAAAGCCCTCTGAATAATAGCAACCATTATTTCGCACGCCAGTGGTGGTTAACCGTCATAAGCAATATCGAAGAAAGTTATCTTGTAAACAGATAGGTATGAATTCGAAAAAATATATATATTTTTTTTAATCATTACGAAATATTTCAATATAAGTTGTTTTTTTCAGAGATAGTAAGAATATATATTCGGCTAACCCAAATGTACATAGAGCATTTTTTTGTCAAGTTTTATTAAAGTGTCAATGTATTATGACATGCTAATAATTTCTTCGTCGGCGTCCGTGGCGCAGTTGGTAGCGTCGATTCCCGGTGCGGACGGTTTTCATAGATTGATCTTTCAATCGATTTATGGATTTCTGTTCGTAGTCTGAGTCCTCCCTCCCACCCATCCCATCCTCACAGGGCGTAGCAAGAGCGATTAGCCTACCACTAGTCCCGTCCTAGCCCTACTCTCTTCCAAAAAATAGAGAGGTTGAGCAACTGCGTAACAAGCAGTTCACGTAGAAAAAATAAGATACCTCCGTTAGGAGACCATATGCTCCACATTGGGAGCGGACATGGAAAAAAAATTCTTATTGTAAATTATTTGCTACGTGATATGCTGAAATTACTTGTACATATCAATATCATTTTTTTTTTGTAACATTGACTACCTGGCAGCAACAACTATAATAAATACAAAGCGACGCCTCCTTTTCAATAGTTGGCAGGGGAGAATTCCTGGAGTATCATATCGTTCCCCCAAAAGCAAAAGGGTACTTGTTTTAGAGTGTGGAGGTAATTTCTCAGTATTTTGAAATAAAACTTTGATTACAGTGATTTATTATACTCAAAGATTGTAATGCACAATGTCATATATTATAAAAAATTCATGTAATTTTAATTAATTTTCAGGTTTTATAAGGTTTATATTTTGAAAATAAATTTTAATATACTTAAATTGCTACATAGTTTTCAACTCAAAATATTTAAGTTAATACAGATATATTTTTCCATACATGAATTAAAGATTAGTTTAAAAATACTCAAATACAAGTTACCTTTTTTCAATTGCGATTTCATTGATTTTGTTTCGCAAATGTAGGATATGAACAAAACCGCCATAATATCACTTAGCCAGGTTCTGTTATCCTATTTCGGTAAAAACTGGAGAAAATATAGAGCATTTTTTTTCCGTGATCTTTAGTGATTTAGGAATAAACACGCATACTAGAAGTTACTACTTTTATGAGTCAACTAACTGTATATGATAAAGCCTGTCAGTAACTGAATACTGTTATTAAACATTTTTTCTCGTTATTTTGGATAGTTTAGGTTAGGTTTTCTCTAAATTAATTGTAATCCTGAACATTTTTTCTGTATTGATATATTACTCACAACTTGTTGTATTTAATGACCAACATATTTACTTTCATAATATAAATACAAGACCAACAGTCCCAACACTTTTCATTATTTTAGATGAAAAAGAAATATATATTACGAAAACTATCAACTGAGGATGCTTGGCTGAACTTCTATATAACATTTTAATTGTTAAGATTGTTTTCGCTTGTGCGTTTTGTTTCAAACGTCCGAGATTGTACCTTTCGTCATCTTTGAACATATGGATGAACCTGAATTGCCCGTTCGGTATATTGATAGCGTACAAAATTTTAACGATTTAAATTGTGATACAAATGAGGTATTATTTCGTATTTATTATATTTTACTAATTCAATTATTTAAATACATTACGAGATTATTATGTCAACTACTTCCCCTGATTTTTAAGCCACTTAGTAATCTGTAAAATCATTCCATAAGAATGAATCACTACTATATTATCATTTGGAAACTTCATTCAAATACTTTATAGAAATAATCATGTTCAATTGCATTTTTAATTAGCTTGAAAATGCACACCCACACACTAAAATCGATCTTGATAATTGAATTTTGACTTAGAAAACGTTGTAACCAACAAAATTGTACAAATTTACTTTATAATGAAGTTTTTTCACTAGATACAGTTGTAGATATAAAAAGTTACTTTAAGATTGTTATTCATGACTGAGTTAGACAGTCAATAGAAAAACAAAAATTACTTTTACTGATTACAATTTATAATTTTCTTTTACTGATAACGTCGAATAAGTTCATGTTTAAATGTTGTCTTGTTCACACATTTTAAAACAATCGCTTATATAAACGTTTTGGCAAGAACATGTGATAAAGGCGAACATAATATGAAATTTTAATACTATTTTTAAATCGGGATTTTGTGTTGTCAATACCGAGAACGCGTCGAAAAAAAACATTGACAACCCGGGATTACAATACTAAAGCTCAATCCTTACGCAATTAAGTATACATACTTCAGATAAAGCAGCTATTTTTATATGTGTTTGGTTTTAGTAATGTTGATATCGTTTTACTGAGAATTCAAATACTTTGCTCAGTATTTAATCAAGAATTAGTATAATTTTGCACTGTTATAATTATGGAACTATCAAACTTTTCATAGTCGTGTATGCATTTAAGGGTTAAATATGTAGTGCATTCGGTTTTGTAGAGTAAAATCTTATATAACTTACGCTTATTTTTATGATAAAAAATTAAAAACAATTGCGATATTTTACTACGAATTCTTCTGAAAGCAACACGAACAGTAATTATCCTTAATTGTACTGAATGGTAATAGTGCAGTTGAAATATCAGCAACACCTTTAATTAAATAAAATTAAAAACCATTCAAAATATTAAGATTGATAACTTTGTTATCACTATAATATATAAAAATTTTATAGCTGTATGAAAAAGTTAGAAACCAGTTGCATAGACCTATTAAATATACGATAAATTTAGGGAGTGTTCCCAAACATAATTATGACACATTGATGTTAAGCGAAGATAGGTATGATTGACACAACTTAACTGATTTTAAATTTCAAATATTTTTAGACTTTTTTTACTTAAATATTCTTTGATTCGGGTTTATATTGCAATGATTTCTGTTTGTAACTAATGGAGTGTTATTACGACGGCGCAGCTTTTTTGAAAGGTTCACACAATCAATATAAGAAATTAATATATTATTATCAAATTAAACATCTAAATAAAAAAAATAAACATTATATGTATTTTATTATTTTTTCAAGACAAAGTTTATCCTAAAATAATCAAAGTTGCATATTATTATGTTATTCATTAAATAAAATTAATATTAAATAAAAAAATATAAGTGGAAATTATATATTATGAGCCTTTGTGGAGATGTATATTATGGCTGTACATATATCATTCGCGACAGAGCTTTTTGTTGTAAAAGCTCACATCGTTTTGCGCGGACACATTTCAAAGTAGACGAACGCGAAGAGGTCGCCCTAACTGCCAAAAGCACTTAAACAATCAAAATATTGCGTCCTTCTGTTTGTTGATTGCAATAAAACAACACAATCTTAGAATACAATGTTACGGCTGACTAAATGAGTAGATCCAAGGGTTATTTCTGATCTGGCAGTTGTAATGTGACAACATGTTTTGTCTACACGGACAAATTGAGTCGCGACCAGGCGCTACGACCGATATGGCTGTACAATTAGATATAATGTACGGATATAGTAGTCAAGAAAACATGACTAATTTTACAATATTTTTTTGTTACATTTACATTGTATTGAAGCCGTCTTGTACGACTACATACTGAAATGTGCATTCAAACGACCTATCTGGCACGTTGGTAATTAATCTATTATGCCAAATATCTTTACAAAAATGCTTTAATCAAATAAACAATATTACATTTTTAAGTGTGTAAGTTTACTAAGTAGTTTGAATAGCAATAATTTCTATAATACATCGTGTTATACATACATATACCATAATATAAGTAAAATGTCTCCCACGGCGTCATCTAGTGTCAATTTAATTTATGCATATTTGCTAAATGGTCTACTATATCTATGCCACGTGTTCTCTTGGTTTCAGACGTCACTTTATAAATTAGATAATTATTTTTAAAGTGAGTTTTTCATCGATTCATTTGTATTTGATTGCATTATAAGAAGAATATGTTTCTGTTCGGTTGGCAGTCGGAAAGGATGCCAAGCTCCAACACTTTATAACGCGTCGGGTCAGTTGTAAAATAAAGCGTAAATTTAAATCTCATCACTTTGTTTATATAATACTTTTTTTTTAAATCTCGCTACGAATTTATGAGAAATCCGCTGATATTTATGTTTTGGCTTTACCGCGTTTGATGATTATGAACTTATAACTCTGGCAAAGAGAGTATTATCGTAAGTCGCGCCATGTGCTTTAAACGTGATTTTTTTTACACGAATGACACAATGTTTCAAAAGTAAGCGGTCATTGAAGATAAACCCGGTGATTTTTGTAACAGTATAAATTCTATGCTTTAATTCGCGTTATAAGATTGAACACCCGAGATTTATTTAACATTTTAATACAACATAACCGGGTTCTATTTTAAGATAATAGAACATTTCCTTGCTTAGGCAAAAATGCAGTTAAACTTTAAAAAATAAGGTAAAATTTCATACAAAGATAACGAGGAATGCGGAACTAGAGGAAGGTATTTTTAAAAAGATGTAGAAAACTAATTATTTACTGGCAAATTTTAAAGAATATCTATCAAAGTGTGGTACGACTCGCCAAATCCAGATACCGCCGCGAAGAGCTTTAACATTCTTCAACAATAATTTTGCTTTGTATTTAAAAAATAAAACACAATTTCTTTTGTACCACATTTTTCAAATGATTGGAACCGGTTTTTCTCGTCACGAGCATTATGAACTGATAAAATAAAAATCTTAGCAAGGTTATTTAAGTGTATGAAATTGATTTAATAATTACAAGGTGTATCAAACAATCGGTTAACGAACTATGACAAGAATTTACAGATATCAAACAAATTATACGTAAACGAAATTAAATAGTCTACAATTAACATTACCTCTTACAAATCAATAACTACTAATCGCAAATTAAAATTAAACCACATTCAAAATCAAATATGTGAGAAAAATATAATGACTTTACTTAATTAATCTTAAATATTCATTAACAGAAATAGCAAATGGGAAAATTTTACAATTAACTTATCAAACACTTAAATAATTTAATAACAATAAATTATTAATGGTATATTAAATATGTAATTAACATTGACTCTAAGTCGCACATCGTAAATTGAGAATGAAGAATTGTTTTGGTCTGGCAGATGTTTTTATAGTTTTTATCCTTTCAGCTGGAACGTAAATTTTGATTTTTAGAGACAGTGCGCTTCTCTCTGTAGATATCACAAATAAGATCGACGAATTTGAACACCGCTTAAACTTAAAAATACGTATACAATTATAATTGACACAATCAGTGGAATAACTAACCCTTCGAACTCATATGTCGAGTTATACTCATCATTTTGCAGCACACTTAAAATAAATTTACGGTTATTTAATTGTTATTGCACAGGATATATTGTGCCCGATTACGACATTAGGTATAAAGAAACTTTATTATAATAGTAATAAATAAACAAATTTACAGAATATGTACCACTGATAAGCGCTTGAATGGTCGCATCCATTTCATATTTTCGCAAAAAAAAACGTAAGGACTGTATGATATGTTCCAACAGGAAGGTTCCAGGAGGAAAAAAACAGACTCTTGTGAGAGGAAACCTGACCTTTACCCAGGGGAATGTTTTGAAAAAGATCACACTTTAAAATGCTACATTTTTTGATTTGATACCGTACAAAAAGTCATGAAATAACTATAAAATATGGATGTATATCGCCCATTTGATTAAAAAACGTTCGAATATTATTAAAATTATTAAATTAGTTAAGAAATACGTACATGTTGTTTTTTAAGGAGTGCAAAAGGCTAAGTTATCAATTTTAATTATATATTAAAATAAATTTCCACAAAGTTACCGGCGAATCCACCGAAAAAACTAAAAATACATTTTCAGATAACAAATCCTTTAAATGAATTTTTCAATTACATAATTCATTTGTTAAATACTCTTTTTATGATTTTGAACTTATATAAACCGAGATTATTTGTATCGTAACAGCTCGATTTTCATCGAACAAATAAGATATTTTAACTGTCACACTTCGTGTCTGGCGAGGGTGTATTATTCCGATTTATTTTTTAATCGCACTGTGCATAACGCCACGAGTAAAAGATTCGAATTAAAGAACAAATCAATTTGGCTGAGTCTTCTCATATCTGGCATAATCGCAATAGCGCGAATAATGTTCGGGCGCAATAAAATTGTTTGAAATATCAGTCTGTCGGTTTTATCAAGAGGCGAGATGACAGCTTAATCTTAATACGATTCTGCTAGTAGCACAACCTGGCAACACAACACGTCTAAACTAAACCGAAATAATGCTCCCAACTGTATGTCAGTGTGATCTGATACCTACAAATTTGACAGGTCGTGGTGGAAGAATACATGCTAGAATAATAAACTAATTTGTATTAAAATTAAATACACGGCTACGATTTTAACTGAACCGCATGAATAATGGATCATTTTATTAAATTAATACAATTTTAATATTAAACTAACACAACACGGGCTTATGAAACAAACGTTGTTCTCTCTAGCCATCATATCTGTGTAAAACATAGGCCTGTGGGGTCGATGTTCACATTTTCATAAGTTTGCAACGACTATATTGCTACTTTCAGCGAATCATTGGAGAGAACATCCGACTTGTCAATAGTGATGTTTACTTGTTTATATATATTATATATATGGTTAATAACTGTCATTTAGTACATGTTATTCAAAATACATAATCTATGAATTAAAAAAGATATCTAATATCTAAACCGAAGATGATTATTGTCGACTCCAACTTTACCCCTGCTTTTGTGTTTATTTTCGCTTGTCATCAAGTTTCAGTAACCTTTTTTCAAAACTTTCATATGTTGTAGATAGCTAATCAGCCTGACGCCGACTAGTGAACGTGTGTACAGTGTACTCCAGTACGGACACTTCAAAGTTGGTTCTGTTCTCAAAGGCATAGATGTTTCTAAAGTGTACAATTCTTCAAACATTTTCGATCCTTAAACCGGCTACTGCTAAAAAGGTATTAGCTGACTATCAGTCCTGTCGTAGCCACAACATTCTATCCGTACTCAGAAAAAAAGAGGTTGAGTGACTGAAACAGTTCTCGTAGAACAAATTCTGTTGAGATATGATCCAGATTTGGAGCGGACATGGTTGAAAAAATGCGATCATCCGTTTGAATGGATGGGGTTTATCATTACTTATTAACTAAACACTTTTTTAAATGTACAATATGTTGTAATAAATATGACATGTAGTCTTCCATTGTATCAAATTAATCTTCTTATGATTTACTTTCGAACATCTTAATTCAATAGAAAATAGGCTACTGGTTGAAAGAAATCTTTGATATATATACTTCATATCATTGTATCATCACCATTTGTTTATGTTTGGCGATTGATAATACGATCTTTGCTTTAGTTATATTAAATATTTTTTGAATTATGTATAATATTAATACAATATTCGTTCCGCACTTTTTATCCATACGTCAGTCGATCAATCAGTCTAGTCCCTCTCTCTCTCTCTTCCTCTCTCATCTTAGATAAAAATATTTATTCAATCAAAGTCTTAATAAATTCCTTACGGAGCTTGTATTCATAAAAATTACAAACTGTGCACATTTTTCGGTTTTTACGAATGTCGAAAAATCTTCCCTCTCTTGCGCTTAGTTATCACAGTAAATGGAATAAAATTGTCGTTGATAATGAAATTTGACGACACATCCAAAGGCAAACTGTTTTTTGTTGTTATGGATTGTTTTAACTTACTAGACTTCAACATCTAAGAAATATTCGGAAATTGGTAGAAGATAAAGAAAAGTTAAACAAATGTCAGTTCGGTGGACGGTTCCTAAAACAAGGACTAATTATTTTATTGTACTTACGTAGTAAATTGGGAGTCGTCCAACTGAGAATGAGTAGATCTCAATTAACAGAAAATAAAAATTTAAGAACTTTTATTTCATTATTTTTATATAGAATAAATAGCGACCAATTGGCGGAGAACTTTTAAGACACTTCTGGCAATCATTTGAAAGCGCTTAACGCTGCCGTATTGCGGATTACGCCTAGCAAGATCTATGAATCCGTGATGGATGGTGGAAGGTACAACATTGAGTATCCGTGGAAGATAGAGGTCGACAGAGAATACGTATATTTAATTTTAAAATGTTGAATGCCTAGTGGCACAGTTTAATTGAATCATGATTGATAAAAAAGAGAAAATTTTGATGAAAATAATATTTATTTTCTTAATAAATAATTGGCCGTCGTCAAATCTTCAACAATGGTCTTATCAAATCCCAAAATAACCTCATTACGTGTTCTGTAAATATTTGTTTTTTTTTTTGCTTATGTTTATTTCGAAAAAAAGATGTTTACATCATTAATCAAGAAGTAGCATGAAGTTTTAAAAGCTCTCCGTATTTTTTTTATTTTCGATAGCTTTTTCAAGAAAGTGTTTTATTCTTGTTCCAAATCAAGTTTAATACCTTTTCTTCTGGGGGGTCGGAACGAATAAAAAATATATCACCTTTTTGCAACAGCTTTACGCAAAGTGCACTCGGTTTATTATTATTACTATTTTTTTATTATATACCTGCCAACCTACCTCCAGACTTTTGGCAAGATTTCAAATGGGCGAATATTTCAGGGTCATCGAAAGTGGAAACTAAGATTTGTAGAGTTTGTATTTCTACACTATAATATTGTGTTGATTGAATAATAGTATTAAAAAAATGCTACTAAGCATATCGTACCTCAATCATTTTACGAATCCATCTAGTTTAAATTAGTTTCTAAAATGACCCCATCGTAATAAAAATAAAAAACATTTTTAAGCTGAAAGCCTAGTTTTAGTCATTACTCTTATTTTATCACTAAGTTTTACGTACAAAATAAAAACAATCGACGATGGACATGTGCTGCAAATGCCACAGGGGGTCCTGAATCCTTTCTGTCTTTTCTATCAACCAGATGAATTTCTTCGCTCTGGAAGGTCGCCGATGATCATTCATAGGACGTACTCGGCGTAGCTTCGGGACGCTGGGCTTACCTGGGAGGAAGCAAGGAGACTGGCGGGAGACAGATAATCTTGAGCACTCCGAGCAGGAAGCGGATATGGTTAAAAAAATATACACCAACAATAGTAATTAATATCATCAACTAAACTCTTCAATTTTGTAGATGTTTCAATCATGTCCGTTCTCAATAGTATTTTAATATGGAATACTAATAGAGCAGTTCAACAGAAGTATATTGAATGAAAACTGGTTGTTATAAAGTCACTCAACCTATCCTTTTCGTTCAAAACTTGTCAAAGATATAATGATGGAACTAGCTGTTGGCTAATGGCTCTCGCTTCACCCCGCTCTTAGGATCGGATGGGTGGGAGGGAATGTATACATCACATACATCTTTTCCTTTGAACACAACTTCATAAATTGATTTAAAATCAATTTGTAAAACTGTCCGTCCTTGGATTCAACCCCGTGGACACTACAACTGAATAGAACGAACAGCCATGAGTGTTGAGATAAAAAATAAAAATCTCGTGTGTTTTCATTAAGGATCATTTCACTTTTTTTCATTTTCAAAAAATTATGTGACATAAAAATAAAATATTCTCACAAGCTTGAGAATGTGTACCTCTTTTAGAGTATTACAATACAAGGAATAGTTGTAGGCAAGTAATCCAATCGCCCTTTACAGCGAGGGTAATCCTAGAATTATGAGGTAAAGATATGACTAAATGGTAGCTGTACGCTCTCGGGATTCGAACACTTGATCGCAAAATGGATTGAAACGGAAGCCTCATACCATTAATAGATAATTACCATTACCGCTCTACCACAGTCGTTAGTGTGATATAGTCGTAAACCTACTTTTTTATATTTTTAATGAGCCACGACTAACAAATATTAGTTTTAAAATCAGACGATTTTAACTATCAAAAAATGTTTGACTGATGTTCCCACCTGTGAATATAATTCTTTAATATCTAAGTTTTTGGTGAATCAACATGATTCAAGTTGGTTACCTCACCTCCTCCGCTTTTTCCCGGCCGCCTTTCCTAAAGCAATAACGATCAAAAAAAGAAACGTTACTCCACATGTTCTTGGCCCGATGCAGTGCTGCATGAGACCGATCTTTTTATCACGCACTATTGTGCTTAAGAAAAGAAAATATAGAGAGAAAACAAAGAAAATGTAACTCGCTTAGCCACTTAGTTTAAACGATATTATGTATCGTATGTATTCGTGTACTGTATACTGAAAATTCACCGTAGCGCTGGAGTCTAATCTACTCCGCGTTGAATCTAAAGAGAAATCGAGAATATCCTGATCCTCATATATGATGTTGTAAACTTATCGAATGCTCAATCTTGGTTGAGATCAAGTCAGCGTAGTCTATCGGGCCCGTATGAGGACAGACGATAGCAAACAGCTCTGCTCTTTCGGTATTCATCTCGGGGCAGTCCTACAGAACGTAATTACCGTTCTGATAGTTGTGTCCACAAGTGCAATCCAGCCTTTGAACCAATTGGTCCAGTCCAAATAGTTTACCGTTGAACTTGCCATGGCCGGTTATAAACTGGTACGCCCAGTGCCCAGGGGAAAGACACGTTACCTCGTGCCTTCAGGTCACGTCCGGGAAGAATAGATATTAAATTTGGATTATTGAATTTGGATTATTGAGATTTTGTACACTTCCATGTATTTTGTCACTAACGACCCGGGTTTCGCCTTTCGGCATCTTCAGGCATTCGAGCACACGAATGGACTCGAACTTAAATTATAAGAATAGATATGTTTGGCTCCCCTTTGGTGGATGCAAACCACCTAGTATACCAAGTTGCTAGGGCTGTTCTGTACGCCATCATAATATACCTAACTCACACTTATATGCGAATGCACATATGCCTATATTATATGCGAATGCACGATAAGTGTGAGTTAGAGGTATATCTTGCAACAGGAGTGGCGTCAGAAAGACGTCTTCAATATCCGTTTTGATGCCCTTCGGAAGAAGAGTAAATGCACTGTACAGGTACAAGTGCAACGGTTGCACGCCAGCCAGAACGGGTAGAGTATTCGTTGAAGTCGTCCTATAAGCATTAGTGAGTGAAATCAGTGCAACGCGTTGTCCACTCAGTAAAGTCCTCCTGACAATTCCAATTTTTACTCTACAATGCCATACGCTAGATGCGTATTCTGCTATCCCCATAAAAATGGCACCATATGCCATTTTCAAGGCGCGAACTTTAAGCCCCCAATTTTTTCCAACCAGTCTAAGCATGCAGAGATACGCCATGTTAGCTTTTTCTAGAGTTGTCTTGGCGTGATGCTGAAACGATAGTTTGTCATCGAAGGTAACGACACACTCACAGAGTAATCGCCTTTGTGGATATTCGGTGACCTCTTTGAAATGTCAAGCTTATACGCTCCCTTTAAAAGAAGGGATACTGTCTTGACAGGGGCAAATGAAGGTTTGCCCCATTTGAGAATATTTGTTAGGGCACTACTGGCAGCTCGTTCAAGGCCAACGCGACTATTGGCTCCAACAATCAGTAACGCATCGTCAGCATAAACAATAACCGTATAATCCGGTGGCAACGGCAAAGACAGGAAATCACAAAATAAAATATTCTAGAGAAGTGGTCCTCAGGACTGGATCTTGGGGACATCCCATTGTAGTTTTACTGTAAATTGTGGTAAAGTCGGACTTATATGTTATCTCTCTGTTGTTAAAATAGTTTCGTATCAATACTAAGAGGTTACCAAGCATCTGTCTCAGCCTAAGCTTTTCCAGTACCAGTGGCCACCACACATTGTGAAACTCCCTATCAATATTCAAGAAAATGCCGATGACTCACTTCTTGCGAGAACTTTCTACTGATTTTATCACAAAACGTATTGCATCCTCAGTTGACTTACTGGGCCAAAATCCACACTATTTATTTGAAATAGGGGAGTTTGCACTCAGGTGCGATTCAATTCTATTGCACAGTTATCTTTCTGATACCTTCCCCAAAATCTGGAGGAGTGTAATTGGATGATAAGCTTTTAGGCTACATGGAATGTGATCACCAGATTTGGGAATGTGGCAAGCACTCCCTTTTTCCAACAGTCAGGAAATATGCCACTTTCCATAAAGTCTCGGTAGATCTTGGTGAGTTCATGAAATGCAAGCCACCAGACCGTTTATGCTAGCCCATTGTCTATGCAGTTCTTGCCTTTAACTTTGGTTATGTTCGTGCCAATGTCATGTGACATAGGAGGTTTGACTGTGTGGGGTATAGAGGGGCAATCTAACTGCTATGCGCACTTGCATAGATCGCTCGTTGTCCGGGGCTGTTGATAGAATATTTTAGTAAATTGGTAAACAGACACAAATTTACTAAATAATTAACTAATAAGAGTCGGATGATATCTGACGAGTATATATTTATATATATATATATATATAAGCCTAAGTGTGTATTTTTTTATACATACCCACTCACACCATATCCCTTCTGAAAACGGGGCGAAGACAGATCAAAAGTCAACTAAACATGTTTCACTAACCCTATCCTTCTTTTTTTACCTATCCAACACACAAACAGTTTAAATAAAAAACAAAGTGTGTTGAAATGCTCCTTAAGAAATTCCTTATTATGACCCACATTGGAAACGCAAATGGCTAAAGAAATGATTAACGGAATCGACCGTATTCAAAAACAAAAAAATATTTCCCTCTTATGTTTATTAAAATAAACCAAAATAGACATTTAATAAAATAATAATATACAATAATAGATACAGCATCTCCCTTGCTACTTTGCAATACTATTTCAATTTGATGGGCTCAGTGAACATTAAATCTTTAGTATTCCGGGTAATCGGCTGTTTTAATATTAAATTCTTTATGGAAGTTTAACAAGAAGACATGCTTTGAATAATAAATAAACATAATGCATCGAATTTCTCACATGTATGATTTCAATCACGAATATCAAATTAACAGGAATCTTTTCAATAACAACACATATCTTTAGTTTAGTTTATTGTCAATAAAGCATCACATGTTCGTTTTTATTATCTCAAAAGAAAAATCTGTGAATTTTTGTTGATAATGTACATATTTTTCAAGAAACTATATTTATACTTAAAACATTTTCGGCTGCCGCGCAATCTTCTAGTCTAGGGGTTTCCAAACGTTTTTGCCTAAGCGTCACACTGACTCTTTCACTTAGTCCCAAGGGCCAAGACCTCTATCCAGCTCTTCATAGCAGCATACTGTAGTTTGTAGTTTACTCGCAAATTTTCGTATTGCGACTAACCGGCAATTTAATACATGCCAAACATTCAGTCAGCAAACTGAGACTCCATTTCCGGTAGATTTCGCAATTCAAGCTTTGGGTGCTATAAAAATAATTTTTTGAGTATTATATACTCAGAAATTTGTTCGTAGTTTTTTTTACGCTTTCGGCACTACTTATCTGTGTTAATTAACGTTTTTCATAATGAAATAAACAAGAAGTATTTCACATATAAATTAACTGATGACGATTTGAAATCGATGCTGATAATTTCCACATTATCCACAACTGCAAACAATTGTCAGTGGAAAGTTACAGCTACATACATCTCATTATTCATAATTATAATATAAAACTAAAATTTAGTTATTCTACTTGGTTTATCACTAACGTGACACGTTTCGCCTCTTTAAAAGCATCTTCAGACTAACCATATGTGGAATAACTAAATTTTAATTTTATATTAAAAATGAACTTCCTCAAAGTTACCACCGAATCCATAGAAAATACACAATTAAAATGTTTTTCATTATGCGAATTAACTATGTATGTCACCTGCTGTAAATTTTTAGGAAAAATCTCAAATCATTAATTACAGTTAAAATGTTCAGTTTCGTTATGCCCTTCAGTTATTGTGTTTCTTAATTGGTCGTTAAATAACAACATCTGATAATAATTTTGTATGATTTACTTACGTTATAAGAGGCTGTTGGGGGTGCAAACTCACGGAACACCCCGGGCCGCCAAACTCTTTATAATTAAACTGGTGTTCTGCGGAACATAGCCTGGAAACCCTGGCCTAACCGATTGACTAAAAGCCAGAAGAACTTTTAGCAAAAATTTCCAATTTTTAGCGATTTTTTAACAAATGTACAAAAAAGTATTGCCAATAACGAAAAATAACATTAATTATTACAGCAATGCAACCTGCCTGTTCGGAGTTTGGATCGAGAATGATCAACTTCGCTGGCGAGGGGGGTTTATAGTAAATTTTATTTATATACTACGACACTGCGCATGCGCGAAAATTCGTAATTCAAAATAGAAAACTGTTATGCTATTTATTTTTTAAGACGATTTTCCACTAAAACATCGTAAACTATTACTTGCTACACCAATGCCTTAGTAGCGTTACTTAGTAGCTAAACTTTTGCTTTTCGGATTTTATATATATAATATCTTTTTATTATAGAAATATAATACAATTTCCTCGTTATAATTCCATAATTGTATAGTGGTTCCATAGTTTTAGACTGGTTTCGCATTATTATTACTCATCATTATAAAATATATTTATTTACCCATTGTTTTTGTTTCTGCTTACTATGAATAATTATTACTATGTTATCTATTTTAATCCTTGTAATTTATAAGTTTTACATCAATATTGTAAGGTTTTGTTGTCACAGTGTTCAGTTTATCTGACCGTAAAAGCTATAAATTATTACACTATTCATGGTGTGCGGCCAGATCTGTAAACGACCACACATTTGAATATTTCTTATAAAGTAGCATCCCCATTTTCGTGCCATGAAAAGGTAAAAAGGTCCGGCATATCTATGTCCAGGATCGACTTACAAAATATTTGTGAATCGCCATGTCGCATATACATAATGTTACTGAAATGATAAAATATTCTCAACCGCTTAGGTAAGCCAGCTTCTTCCGGAATAAATAATTCAGACATAGGTATTAAGTGTCAGTTTTATATAAAAGATAAATATAATAAATCAGGTATGGCTTAGATATAGTATATTCAAAAATTTCCTTGTAATTGATGATCTCGAAACCTGATGTTACAGTGGTAACTGAAATACTTGTCATTTTAAATGAAACCGTTGCTTTTTAAGGCAAGTCTCGAAAAAATTTCACGAACCGGAATTCTGCACATATTTTTTCAGCAATAATTGTAGTATATACAAACATTTTTTGATAAAGTGCGAACCGAACTAATTCATGTCTAAATTTGGCAATAGAGAAAGGCGGTCATAGTGCAACTAACCTAATTTGTATGATGGTATATGCTAGATGACTAACAGTTTCATTTTGACTGGACCGAATTTTTGGAATATTTTTGAAAAATCAACTTTTTTATTTAACGTAATTATCTACAGAAATATATCAATTTTAATTACAAAATATCCTGGATATTTTTTTTTTAAATTGATACTGTAAGTATATATTATGTCTTTCTGAGACAAAACAGAATATATAATTTATGGATTTAAAAATTAATTCATAGCTATTGTAGGTTAAATTTTATAGTTGATAAATTAATTTAAAAAATAATGACGCAAAGAAAAATAAAGTTTTAAGAGCTCACCGTTAAGCTGTGGTGCGACATAATACAGTCCCCTTTTCCAGGTATTTGTTTATAATCCTACATTAATGGTTATCTGTTGTTGTTTTCTTTTACATTATTATTACTATAGTATCCTCAAAAGAACCGAAAGATGAGGAAGACAGTATTATACCGCTCCTAAACAATGCGAAAATATATTGTAGATAGATTGTTGTTTTTGTGGATTGCATTGTGGGGTCTTCAATGTTTTCCTGGAATTGTCATTAAAATTTAAGCGCCGTCTTTTGAAAGTACCTAACAATAATATTTCATGTTTACCCAAACGTGTCATTTTTCAATTGTACTATTGATAACGAATTGGCTGCAAAAGTTTTTATTTACATTTTCAATAGAAAAATATTGTTATCGTATTTTTTTTCATATTTTTGAAACGTTGCTTACTTGAAAAATGCTTGTTTACATAATTGAATATAATATGGCTCAACCATAGCCGCTACAGATCAAAAGAAAACAAAATTATTTTTTTTTTTCCTTGGAGGTATCTTAACAGAATTTTTCAACGAGAACCGCTTGTTACTCAGTTGCTCAACCTCTCTTTTTTCGTAGATAGTAGGGATAGAAGGATAGGGCTAGGACAGGACTAGTGGTTAGCCAATCGCTCTCGCTACGTCCCGTTAGGATTGGATGGGTGGGAGAGGGAGTTTTAAGACATCACAAACACTACGAACAGAATTCCATAAATCGATTGAAAGATCAATTTATGAACCCGAGACATCCGTAGCCGTAGCCAACTACGCTACCAACTGCGCCACGGACGCCGATGAAATGAGATTGGTCTTCTTGTAACTGAAAGCGCTAAATACACAAACAAAATAAATAATTAAAAACCTGAAACCATATAAATGAACTAGACACTACAGAATTCAAATACCAGATGGCAGCGTCGCCCATCACCATTAGCTAAATGTGATCAATGCGCACTATGCGCAGATACAATATACCTTTACATAATTGTCTATATTGCTTAATATAACGAGTGTATACTGACAGAAAACATTAAGTCAGCTTTTTATGGTGTTCTGTTTTAAATGTATAAATTCAAAATTTGTGTAAATTAAAGCTCTTCTTATTGGTAGAACGCATGAAGTAATATGATATAATGGTTTTGAAAAAAAAAACAATATTTAGTCATATTGTTATTTTTTTATTATTCTGGCAGAAAGCATGATATGGTTATAAATAGCTCATCGATATTTATCTTATGATTTGTATGCCAAACAGATTATTCTGATCCAGAAATCTAAATCACTAACAATTATTGTACTTGGGTGAGAGAGTGTTTATTTTGAAAAATAATGCTTTAAATGCGATTATCTCAGAACTTGTTTTTATGACTGCTAGTATACCCTCGATATTAAGTATCGCAATTTATTTTTCTTACACAATACATAAGTATGTCCACCTTTCCATATATTTGGCATCGAAATCGTTTATTTCTTATACAAATAGTGATTAATCTTTCGAAATGAAATAAACATGCGTTCAGCTTTTTTAATTTTTTATATAAAAAGTTGACACGTTGATTCATTAAATGACTGCTTTCATTTTTATCGCGTGGGATAATTTTGTCATAATAACACATTTAAAAATATGGAAATTTTCTTGATACACTAATTGTATTGCCTGGGGCTGGAGTCTTTTTTTTTAAGAATGCTGTATTATTGTTTTGACATCATTAAATATTTGTGAAAACAGCCTCTAATTATATTTGATAGTCTATTTTTCTTCGAAATGTCTTGATTAAATTACGCCATTTTCCTGGAGCTATCTCTTCTAACAGGCAATTAAGGTTTATCTTTTAATAATGTTTTTAATACCGATTAATGTATTAGTAAACATGTCATTGACGTAATTATACAAAACGATGATATTTGTGAGCCTTAAATGAAAGTACTTTTGGTAATTTTATTCGATCGAAGGTTGGGACCAAATAATGGAAGCATGCTTCACGATTGTAATGCATAATAATCCTGAAAGGGAATTTTAATGACAATGGACACTTTTAAATGTTATTGATAATGTCAATGGAAGCTTTTAACCCAGCCAATGTTATTTACCTTTGACCTCAAGTTAGTACTGATGCTAAGACCCATCATAGGGACTTTATTTCTTCCCAGTCCTCAGTCATAGTGCTATTATACGTAAACAGGGCCACCTCGTGTAGGGCGTAGAAATTATACCATGGAGCATGTGAAGGATCACTAAGAGGACACTAAGGGTCCATTTGTGAACTCCTGACTCATACACCATACGGTGATTTGGTGATACGGTGATAATGGCAATAGTTTTTAATTAGTCGTTGAAATTTTCTTGTCATAAAAGGTAATTGAACAGAGGTTAAGATAAGCTTAAGAAAAGGCGAGACGGATTATAAACTAATGCAGAATGAAAGATTTAAGCGTTATAGTGTGACTTCTACAAGGTGGTCGATGCGCCTTATTGCCGTAGAGTTTCTTACATTATAGGTATTTATGAACAAACACTTGAGATTAATATCGATTACATACTAAAATGACGATGAGGGGAATGGTTTGCGAACGGAAAGTTTGGTCAGCCCTAAACAGCCACAATGACGAATTGGCCAGCTCTTAAAACCAGAGTTTACCTTTCTCCTATAGCAACAATATAAAATGTATTTACTAAAATTTCAAACAGAAGAAAGTCTTGCCGGAACAGCTGGCATTTAGTTTATCTTTAACACTGTAGATATTATGCAATTTACCTTTCTTTGTCATCAATATCAAACGGTTTATAAATTCCTGACTAGGTAGAGTCACTCAGATTCAATGTGAAGAGTTTGGTTGGCAGGCTCTCAATGGCGCCACAAGAATTCATCTTGAGAACTCCTTAAGCTCGTGCCACACGTATCAAAAACAAAGAAAGCATTTTTAATCGTCATTTTGTACGTATTTATTTGCAATACATACTTCTGACTAAAATATTTTGTTTTCCATGTCGTTGCCATTGAAAAACTCGACACAAAATGTACTCAATCATAATTTTGAATAACGGGCCGTTAAGAAAATTTGTGTATTAATTATCGATATTTTTCAGCAATATGCTTCAAATTGATTTTTAATTTAATAAGCTATGGAAAACGCTAGTCAAATAGCTGGGTGGTCAGCACTCCTGGTTTCTCATTGGTTTCAGCACCTCATTTGTGGATAATTCAATAAATTGCTCCTGTATGGATTCTGAGTCTGCTTGCAAAAGGCTCCAACACCTAACAAATCGCTACCAATTTATTTATTTAAACTTTGGTAATAATGAAAATGTGTCACGAATATTTTTTTAATATTAAACCTTTTGCGGAACCTCGTCGTTGTCCACGCACCCCCAAATTATTTTGAATTTCCATAGACTCCTCAACGGTCACAAGGACCCCTGTGGTTCTGTAGGAATCACTGGTTTAAACTCTGCAATTACACTTCATGAGTTAATAATATAAATCGAAGACAGGGTATACAGATCGAGCACATCGACTAAATGCGTATACGCTGAGCATTATGTAAGCTACCGTATCGTAATCATAATATTTTTTTCTTTTCTAGAGGTGTGAAGTAACAATGTAGTCATGTTGAATATGAGACACTATTTATTTACTAGCTACCACTTTAGATTGCTTGAAGTTTTCCAATAATAATATGACTTCAACAATGCTGAGAAACATGAAAAAATACACTCGTGACTCAACAAAAATGTTGAAAGCTATTTACTTAGAAATTGATGGAATGAGAAATTGGCTTATAATAGATGAAAACTCTCAAATACGTAACTGCAATATATTTCATTATACTCAATTAATGTTCATTCCTTTATTAATAATATAAATTATAAACTTGTGGGGCGATTAGCTGCTAAAATTTACTGTAGCGGTCGACTGACTGTGCACTAGTGGTTCTCATGTACGACTTCGGTGGCTGCATGCGGCTACCAGATGATTTATATTGAAAACACGAGTAATATAAAATGTAATAACATAAAATAATTCCAACATTTGTTTATTCGTATTGCGTACGTATGAGACTCGAAAACGTATTTCTAATGAATGAATATTATTAATTAAGTAGGGATCCTTTTATAGATATAAATTTATCAGGATCACTTAGTTACTCTCATCGAGTTAATTTGGGCTGTAGTCCAATTCGGTTTGTTGTACGATAACGAACACTTTTTATATTACAATCGTGTAATTATCATTGATAAGAGTTTATCAAAATACATTAGGAATTGCACCTTCTGATTTTTTATGTAAATATGGAAGCATCTGTATAATTTTTATTCTATAATTTTCTAATTTTGAAGGGAATTGATACGATTGGTTGGGGGGATTCCAACGCTAAAACGGATATAAGTAATAATCTACAAAAAGATATTCAGAAGGATCGCTGGAAGTTTAGCTGGGTCCAGCAAAAATGTTAATATCAGTAGAGCGAAGACTTCGAAAATAGCAGTTCAAGCAAAACGAAGTCATACTTTTAGGGAAGAGAAAATTGTTGATTTCAGATTTTCAAATTTAAGAGAAATATTTTACAGTGTGTGATTTGTAAAATTAAAATTAATCAAATTTAATCATAATATATTATAAAACTCACGAAGAATCTAATCATTCTAAACATGCGGAAGTAGTACAAACTTGTGTTTTATTTTTAAAAATATAATGCCTCTACACCAAGAATTGACAGTTAACACCTTAAAAGTGATTCATGAAGATGCAGTAGAAAAAAATTGTCCACTTTAGCCTTACGTCAAACTTTAGTAGGCACTTTAAAAACTGTACTTTATGCACAAAAAAAAAGTAAAGAAAACATATCGAAAAGTGATGAATTATATCTGGGATCTTTTAAAGCTAGTTATTTTATTGGAAAACATCGAAAACTTGTCACCAAATGTGAATTTATGAAATATTTGGTGTTGAGTGTTAATCTTCAAAATAAACTATTTCGTAATATGGCAGTTAGTAATTATATAATTTAACGAGTAGTTAACGAAATTGGAAAATTTATAGGTCTTGAAATAAGCAAATCCCTCAATAAGATCCCATTTTACAGTTTATGTTTAAACGAATGTTCAATGTATTTTGATGATATTCCGATGTTGACAAAAGTGGATTTATTGAAAATTTATTGTGCCAGACTTTATTGATAAACCGTACGAATGCAAATAATATTTATCGTGTTGTTAAAGCGGATATGATACAATTTAAGTCATCGACGTCTGTCAGTTCGAGTTCATTCGTGTCCTCGAATGCCTGAAGATGCCGAAAGGCGAAACCCGGGTCGTTAGTGACAAAATACATGGAAGTGTACAAAATCTCAGTAATTCAAATTGGATACGATAAAGTTAAACGAATCAACACACAGAGTGTGTTCTATAACTATTGGTGGAGCTGCGGTTATGAATAGCGAAAAAAATGCCGTATTAATTTGTTCAACGAAGACAGTGGAAATAAAATATTTCGTATGCATTCTATTGTGCGTCAAGAAGTGATAGTTAGCAAAATTATTATGAAATGTAAAGAAGATGTGGAATTAACAGAGAAAAAAAATATTGAATGCCATTAATACCTGTAGTAAATTTTCGAACATATTTTGGTCTATGTGTGAAATCGACAACGAAAAACACAATATATATTACTCAACTACCACTACTTTAAACGGCTTAGTTTTGATAGTAGTGTTTGTGAATCAAATGCTGTATCTGCTTTGGCCGTAAATCATATAGATTTAAGTAAAAAGCTCTAAAGTAATTTTATAAAATGGTCAATTCTATTCCTGAAAGATTTTTCACTTATAAGTTATATTAATAAATTAATACAATAAACCTACCTATCAAGAATAGAAACCTTAGTTATCATTGATAATTAAAAAAAAACTCTGTAACAAATTTCCTAGATAATCTGAGACACATCTTCAAAATTTACATTAAAGCATAACATAATAGAGTACCTTAAATGTATAACTCTTGAACTTGATAAATCGTTCAAATAATTGGCTTTTATATAACCGTTTCTTTTATATCTTCCCCTTTTCAGATGATGACAAATGAAAATCTCAAAGTACTGCAAAATCGATTAACATCATATGCAGTGTTTAATTCAATTAACTGGGATAACCTTAAATAAAAATTATTGGAAATTAGACATGATCGAATACTGACAGACCGTTTTAATAATAATACAGTTCACAAATTTTAGTTGAATTTATTCGTTGGCCATGAGTCATGTCAATATAAAGAATTAGCAACAATTTTGTCGGTTTTCCTACAACTGCATACTGTGAAAGATCATTTAGTTTTATGCATTTTATGAGAAATACATATCAAAACCAACTGACAGACGAAAACTTAAAAGCGGCTTGCTTTGGAAGAAAGTATCGAACAATTTCCATTTGCATTGCTTTTAAATAAATATATACTGACATATTTTCGATGGATTGGGCCGTAGCTTTGTGGAAATTAAAATTGATAACTTCGTTATTTCACTTGCAGTGGAATAACTAAATGATATTATGATATTAAGTGAGAAGAATTATTGCAAAAATCTGTTAGGAGATCATAAATCAAAACGAATAATTTGAAATGTCGCTTTGATTGGTAATACAATTTAAATTGAGCATAAAACATTCCTCTCATACTAAATAATCCATTTTAACCAAGTGTTTTAATTAATTGAGTCTTTCCGTGCAGCTTTATTAATGCAACTAACTGTTCATTTAAGTTATGAAGTCGTTCGTCATTGTTGCATGCAAATAATAATTGGAAGATATTATTGAATTCGCAAAACGATGCTGCAAACTTGGAAACAGTGATCGAAAACTTTAAAGAAACGGCTTAATTTGAATTTCATTTATCAGTATATTGTTGAAAAGGTCTGGGCATTTATAATAAAAATAAAAACTACGATTTGTCATGTAGAAGCATCAAAATAAATAATAAAACTTTGAATAAATCAATATGAAAAAGAAGGATTTAAAATCAAGTATTTAGTAATAATTAATAGTGAAGGTTGAAGGTAACAATATATAGTAATTTCCCAGTTGTACATTTAAGGTTTTTACATCTGACGAAGTATGTTCTATTCCATATTGATATTACTGATACATGCCATGTTGTTGTTTTATGAAGAGATTTTCATTTAAGGTTTACAATTCTTGGTGAAAGTGCATTAAAGGCATTATATTTAAAAAATAAATAAAACACCATTTTACTTGTACTACTTCCACCGGTTTCGATATTAAAAAAATAAAATATGTAAGTATATTCTTAAAACATTTACATTAACTTGCATTGCATTGTATCTTTTCATCATGATTGATACACCGTGGCCTCTTATTTTCTTTTCTCAGTGGTGTTAATGTTAATTATGTTATCAGCATAGTGATGATGATGTTGCTAAAAATTATAATGCTCCTTATGAAGTGTTGTTTGATGTTGATCTGGGTGTACATGAATTGCGTATTACACAGTGAAATAAAGCTAAAATATTATTTAAATATTCATACCGCTCTTAGTAACATCGATATCAACTTTCAGATTTGGTTTGATATTCGAAGAAAGAGTTATTTCCAACGTGTAGAAAACGGTTTGAATTCCGATTTCGGAGAACAACTGAAATCAAACTGAACGTTGAAAAAGAAAGTAACATAGCAAAATAGTCAGTGTAGAAACTGTAGATGAACAGAACCTAATATAAAGGAATAACCAAAAAAAAAATTAAATGGTGGGTTATTTAACAAGTGGCCAACGCTCTTGTACGTTCGTTCTATTCGGTTACGTTGTCCACGGGTTCAAATCTCCGAACAGACTGTCACATATTGATTTTTCTATATATTATGATTGTTTTTTCAAAGGATGGATTTTTATGACATTTAAATTGATCCCTTAGTTGTCCCACCTACTTCCTATCGTATTCTGAAAATAAAAAGTATGGAGAGCGAATAGCTAACTGATTCCTAACATTATCCATCTTTACTTACTCTCTTGAAAAAACTAAGAGTTAGACACTTAAATGTTTTGTAAAAACATCTACCACGAAGGGCTATAATAGCACATAATATGCTTTTATAGACTTCTAATACATATTGATAGTGGGCATCTATATAGTATTAATCATTAGGCAAATACTTCTCGCAAATTTAACTGTATGTCTACCGTTTTATGGTAGAATCTGTCTCAATATTTATTGAATTGACAGAAACCGTAATTCGCGTTCTTCTTTTTCTTTAGTTAGATGTATTATTCTTTACATTCATAATTTTCAAAAAAGTCGGCATGAGCACTGAGTCTAAAAAAATACATTATAAGTAGATAGTGTAAACACGGAAGGTTATGTCGACTAATTGAAATACAAAGACCATTTTTTTCTCCTTGTTAACTTCTTTGTTTTAAATTTCTCTGTCTCTAAAGTACACATAATTAGAGCACGTATCCAGATAAGGCCAACTGTTACAAATAATGTCTTAAGCCGTGAATCATTTTCTTCAACAACTCGAATGATACGCTGAAACAAAGAAATATGTTTGGCCAAGCAATTACATCTGACACAATAGAAATTATTATCTCTGATAATATTTGTTTGTGAGGTAGCGTGGGAACAGTCCACTCGACACTGCTTACAAAATAAATTAGACACATTCTTCAGCCCCTGGATTTTTTATCAAACGTTGACGGTTCGTGTTCTTAGTGGTTTTTTAAAACTAAAGAAAATAACGAATAGTTTTAAAACATTATTTCAATTGCAGTTATATTTATTTATAGACAACAAAGGCAACTTATGACAGCGAAGAAAAATGTCATTTCAATTTGCTGTGACGAAAAGAATACAACATATTATAATAGAAAATAAATATTCACAACGGATATAGAATATTATTAGAATTATAACATCGATAAGTATAATAAAAAACACAGATTAAATTGAGAATCATATAAAAAGTAGAATTCAATTATAGAATTAAATAAAGACGGAAAAACAAAATATTAAGCCGGTCACTAAAAATGCCCATATGAAACGGGAGTAAATTTAGATGTCGCAATGCTCTTGCGATATCTACCTCATATGCTCGAAGCGAGATCCAGAATAGTAATTAGGCGATGTGTGACTTTAAATTTTTTTTTTGTCATTTTAAGAGTATTGTGAACCGAAAAAAATATTTGAATATACGTTAATTCAAGAATCGTCTAATATGAAATAAAGTTTTCTTTTTAATTTTATTTCAAAAGTATTTGACTAAGGTTAAAATTGCAATTAATTAATTTCCATAACATTCAAATAGTGTTGATAGTTATTTAATCATTTTACCGCTTACAATGTTTGATATTTATTGCGTTACAAAATACATTTCTATAATGGAGTCCAACCAAGTTAGTATTTATTTACGTTTCGAAGTGTTACACAATCTTTCAGCCGGTGACTATTTTAGAGTTTTTCACAAGTTATAGAAATTTACATATTAGAAAAAATAAGTAGAAATCATCTGAAGGTGTACAAATTTGAGATGTATGGAAAATGGTCACACCTAGTCCGTAGGAATGGACCAATAAGCTTTTTTATCTTGCAGACTAATATAAACTTTTTATGGAATTGAATTCACGATACTTAATCACAATGATAGACTTACAATCTTTTCAGTTTCATATGTACTATATGTAAACAGACAATAGAATTACAAAAAACTCTAATTTATAATATTACTTGTATCCTCAATATTTCTCTTTCTTTATTTGGAGAAAGTAAAAAGACTACCAAATGGCTTTTGGCTTTGTCATGTTCCAGTATTTTTATAGATATCTTATATTTTAACAAATATACAATTTGGATTATTGTATTTTTAGTTATTGTTAAATAATAATAATTGGTAGGATGATGCGACTCGATGGTCGCTGACTTTCTCAGAATCAACAGTCATAAATCTTCTCAGGTACACTCAGATTATTGTGATTTTGTACACTTCCATGTATTTTGTCACTAACGACCCGGGTTTCGCCTTTCGGCATCCTCAGGCATTCGAGCACACGAATGGACTCGAACTGACAGACAGTAAACAGTGTCCAACGTTTATATAGAAGATACAAATACGACAAATATTATTTACGAGGTAAAATATTATACGTCTGAGAGCCACACTGATACATATGTCTTAAATTATAAATATACAATTAGTATATGAAAACTATAATATGAATAATTTGGAACTCGTTGAATAACAGCATACTAGTTGTCCAATTTCCAACCGAAAAGAAGAAATTTCAGCACATTATCAATGTTCAATTGTTGAAAGTTAATATTTTTCATGTAGCTACTATTTAAAGAAGATTTTAGACCAGTGCTCTCCAACCGGTGGTCCGTTGCCCAGTGCCGAACCGCGAACGGTGTGCCAAATTTCAAGAAATTCAGCATGCAACGATATTAGATATAGAATATTTTTGCCTGCACGCTTACTTGTATTTTTAGTTATTGTTAAATAATAATAATTGGTAGGATGATGCGACTCGATGGTCGCTGACTTTCTCAGAATCAACAGTCATAAATCTTCTCAGGTACACTCAGGGAGAACGGAAATATTTGCTCTTGGATAGTGAACCCAGATGCAAAACCCTATCTAAATATATTTCCAAGAATTTCATATTTATATTTGTTAGTTATAGTTATGTCCATCTGTCACAATATATAAGATTAAAAAAACCAGGTGTAAAAACACTGTTTTAAACGACATTTTTCATTGTCATAACTGAATCAGATAACTGTGAGCAGACTCTCGACGATTATCTACCATAATCAGGATTTTAAAAATATGGAAAAAAACTCAATCTCACAGAGAAAACTAAACAAAGGTTTATCATATAATGTTTCATATTTTCTCCATTCATTCAACATTATTAAACAACTGAAAAATTTACTTTAATTAATGCTGATGCCCCAATTATTTGGCGTCTTCGTTCTCTTAAGATTCTGAGAAAAAATATCTTAATTGCTTTGATCAATTCGTTTTTTCTTAATGTTCGTTATCGATCTGATTTAATTTTTCGTTGGAGAGTAATTCTTAGTTAATTTCTTTATTATAGATTGCATATTATGTGAGCTTTCTTGTATTGACAACTTATATATCGGATGAGTATATCATAGAAATTTAAGAGGACAATATACACCGGTTATCTTTTGTGAACAAAATTGATCCATATTTTAACTTATTTTGCATACAGGATTTCATTTTATTCGTAAAACGAGAGTGTCGATGGCTTAATTAATATCAATAATTTTAAAAATTAAACGCACTTTGTTATATACTACATCCATATGTTTATAATGATCAGGACCGGTTTTGCTCATCGCGATCTTTATAAATACGTGGAAGTATTATAAAAAAAATTGTGTAATAATTTTTCTAATATTTTGCTCTGTAATACATCCCATATTATGTAAATTAGCATTTGTTTTCAAAATAACAGTAAAATATATAATTATTTTATTGTTCACGACGCGCGATTCCAGAGAAAAATAAATAATGGAAAAGCATTATTTCCACCTAGAATTGAAGGTAATATTATTAATGTTGTATTTAAAAAGTAAAAAGCAACTTTTTACGATATTTCTTGTACGCCTATGAAGCATTGATTGAACACACCCAGCAAATATTAGGCATTGAGTGTTGTGTTGACTTAGTGCATTTTAGTTCCCACACAGGGGGAAATTTATTATTAAAATCACGTAGTTGTGACTAAATTTCAATTGTCTGATAACTTGTTAGCCTGTGTGATAACTTTTGAGATACAATGTATTATATTTTACTTGATTTATCTGTCTACCTGCAAAGCATTTATGTTTTTAGTATACAACTGTAATTTAAGAAAATCTTTTTTATTTAAATAATTATTATAACAATTTTATATTTCTGAGGATATAATTATGAACAAATAAAAACAAGTATTATTAACGGTATCATAGATATTATAATTTTTACAATATTTTTAGTATAAAACAATGAAATAAATATTTTTTAAACTATTAAATTCATCTCCTGCCGTAACTCAGCACACAGACCCTATCTGTCTGCGCATGTGCATGCGCCTAATGTTTGTAATATTATTATTATGTATATATGGATAATAGTTTATTACATCATATAGGTAAAATAATTCACTACACAATGATTGTAAGTACATAAAAATTCCGACGAGCATTACTTTTAATGTATGTAATGTATAGAGTTGAAGTATGATTAACTTCCTTGCCAATTTCCAAATGTATACTATTTTGTATACTAGATTGTAATGTTGCCCAATTGAAAATATGAGCAGTGTTTACCCTGCATATTACAACATGACAGTTTTATGCTATATAAATCTAATGAAAGATGTGATGAAATTTATTTGACAGAGATCTTAAAATCATATATGTCCCTCTAAGTTTTCATCGTATCTGTCACAGAGATTTTCTCAACGCTACTGTTGACTTCATTTTGATAATGAAAGTACATAATATGAATGTACGAATAATATATGAAGATATGGTTGATTTTTCAATTAAGAGACCGATTGAAAAAATATATGTTTTGACACAAAATATGTGTGAAAATATTTCACTACACTACGAGTTTATACTTGGATACAGAGTGAAGAACGATAAAGATTTATTTTATTTGTGAAGTTTAAAAATTATTATTTGAATCTAACACGAAAGAGAAAACATATTCGGCCATCTTGCATGCGGACTGTGATAAAGATACAGGGATTACGTCACAAGTATTATTTTGTACAGACAAACTCTACGCTTTGTCATATAAAGCAAATCATAAAGTCCAACCACAAGAGTTTTGCAGAAGTTTTTGACTAGGAATGACACTATTGTACCTGGAAGCTGGCTTTATTATGGTGTGATGTTACCGAAACAAAATTCGAAGAAAATTTCAACATAACAGTTTTTTTACACCAAGTTTTAGATACCATTTAGGGATTTGACAAAGAACCAAGCCAATAAAACGAAAGTCTCACATTTCGATAAGAACCCTTCTTAAGAAACAATAGAAAGTGTTCGCCGTTGCCATAAATCAATAATCATTGTGTTTGTGAGATTGGCCATTTGACCAAACAATTTATTGCTGCATTAGCAGGTAGGCAGTTAGATAAATGCAATCTCTTAGGTTAGGATGCGTTGGGAATCTTTAGCGCACGTGCCAGACAGTGATGACTATTTGCTTTTTTCTGGCAGAAGTTACAAATAATGTAATTTTATAAAAAATAAAAATTAACACAAATTTTACAGCGTAATTGTTATCGATTTCGGTCAATTTATTTATACAGTTCTATGAGTAATATCCAAATGATCAGCACTCCTAAGTGTTTGTACTGGTCTTGCCCACGAGTTTGAATCTCTAAACGAACACTTTCATACATTGTTTTTTCAATCGATTTATGAATCTGTGCTTAATGCCATCGTGTGTAAAGGGATGTCTGTTATATTTATTTAAATTTCCTACATCGCGTTTATATAGAGAGAGATTAGCTAACTGCTTATCCTGCAGTAGCCCCCCATCCTTTTTTATACTTACTGTCTCTAAAAAATACTGGTTTGAGTGACTGAATAACGAGCAGTCCTCTTAAAAGTAACGACATATGAACTGGATAGAATTTATTTGGTATACAATTTTTCGAACTATTTTTTTATGATATTAAAATATAATTATGTTCATTCTTGCGGAATGTGCACGTTTAAGATTTGCTACCACTGTCTTGTGTGTTTGTCTCGACGGAAAAGTTGTCAAACCTTTTAAAAAAGATTATAACTTTTATTATACAATTTAGCGCCTAGTGAAATGCATTATCAAACTGTTATTACCCACAAAACATTTGTGAAACTTGTCGTAGTTATGATATTACAATTAAAAATGTTAACACGTGCCTTTTCGTCAAACCGAATTTGTATAATATGTATGTTTATAATAACAACTAGCTGCCCGGCAATGCTTCCAACGAGATCACGGGACATCATCTCATATGGTTCATATTTTTTTGCTAATTACAGTCAAACTTGAGATTATAATCATTGAGACTCGACATGTATTTAGATCACTCTCAGATGACTGAAGGTTAATTCATACAAGAGAAACCACCAAGAGCATGATTTGTAGTAGCCGTAATGTGACATCTATGATGTCGTTATAACAACTCAAAGTATGTCTAAGGTGCTTAGCAACCAAAAGTATTATTATTATAATATAAAGGTCACAAGTTAACATCGTGATTTTTGTTAGCACTTATACATTAAATTTATATTATCCTCATCTCAAAAGATAGACCGGAAAATTATCCATCACTAAAATATAATAAAAACTTAAAAATATGAAAACTCTTAAGAGATACAGTAAAAAAACCTGCATTTGCCAACCACTAAATACCCCTTACGATTTCAATATATATGATGAATCCTATCAATAATCTTTTCCCGTAGCAAAAATAGGTGTTTATATCTAGACCAGTGGTCACCAAACTCAATAAGGATGTGAGCTACTTTCAGAAATTGAAATTGTCTGGTGAGCTACTTATACATATTACTTCTTTATAATTTTTTATTATCGTCCTGCATCGCACCATGCATAATATTACTTAAAATAAATTAGAACATCAGACTTCCAATTAAACATAAAATGCGTACTTTAATTATTTATTTGTATACAAAATATTAAATTGATAAATATCCTGAAATAAGTCGGAGTAAAAGTAAAAATAATTATTGAAAAGAATGGCATTAACAATTTTTTCAATTCTCGGTGAATACCTTGTCGCTCCCGTTCGAATGCAATTATCAAGATGTACAGCTATGAGTCTGTTTGTATATTTACTTTTAACCACCTTCACAGTGGAAAATTTTAATTCACATAAGAAGGTAGAAAAAAACAATACCTTCATTTTGAGCGTAATTCGGAGTAAAATTGAATGCTGTTCTGAAATTCATATTACAACCACAGCTTATTGAAACATTTCATTTTAGAGTCGAATAATAAAATTTGAGAGGCAGATTTATAAATATGATAAAATACCCTATGCGAGCTACCGGTAGCTCGCATAGAGAGACCGTTTGGCGATCACTGATCTAGACTCTTTGCCTGAATTAGAATGATTTGATAAGATCATGGAATTTTAAGAATATTTGGAGATTTATTTTATTTATAGCTTGTGCATCTGTTAAAAATTACTTGTACACATGGCAAAATGTTTTTGCAAAACAGTTTTGATTAATTGAACGTATTGTCGTTAAACTTTAATTTTCCATCCCGAATTAAGATAAACATTTAGTTACAACTCACTCATTGAATGAAAATGCATATCTCGTCTAGTATAATATATCATTATTTTCCCACACTTACCTTTTGCTGCCTGTGAAAAATTACAAAATATATAAACTGGTCTTTCTTTCAAATAAGTTGTGCACCACTGGTATAATATGTCATTTTCAATACTTTAACGAAATTAGTCATAAGAAATATTTGCATACAACATCCGACTTCTTTTATTTTTCTCTGTAAAACAACAAACCCTGACAAGCCAATTTGCAGTAGAGGATAGAATATTATGTAAGTATACAATATGTAAAGATATATAAGACACGTGTTAAGCGACTCAGTGACTCATGAACACTATAATAAATTGAAACAGCAGCCTTAAAAAACAAATTGAATGAAATATAACGGGAGAATAGAAAAATACGAAATCAAATCTCATTAATAGCTATAGAGAAGTATTATTATTTCATACAAGTAATATTGAACACCCTCCATTTTTCCCTCCCAATCCTAAAAACGTGGCGGAGCGAGAGTCATTAGCTGACCACTAATCCTGCCCTCCTATCCTTATATCCCTAATCTTTTCGTCAAAGAGCAACTGAGTAACGACCATTTCTCGTAGAAATAATTATGCTTAGTTATCTCCATTAGGAGGCCATATGCTCCAGATTGGGAGTGGACCTGGCTTAAAAAAGTAAATATTAAACACCAGATGGGAGTATCATAAAATGCCAAAATTCACTCAACATTGACACGCACACACACTCTCTCTCACGGTGTTGTGCTGGACGTTACTGATACATCAAGGCATGTACATGTATTGTAATTATTGTAAGAATCGTAAGTATTTAGTTTTAAAATAATTATGACAAATGATTTATATCTATTTCAACAACGTTTACCTAAGTAAAATACATAGTCTGCCGATGGGTTGATGCTGAAAGAGCGATCAAATAATTACGTAAGTACATATTTCTTTTTCTTTAATAAAATGGAGTTCTTTCAAGCAAATGCTAATTCAATCAATGTATATTTATTTCGTTTTTTTCCATATATTTCATCATTTATTTGTACACAATTTAATTTATAGCACATTTTGCTATGTTTACTTTGTAAAGTCATTGATTATTATTGTTATAATATATTATATTAAATTCTTCATCTATAAATGTTAATGCGTGCTTCACTCCTTCGCAAACTCAGAAGAAGATTTATCAAATCATATACGCATTAATAAAATTTTCTGCAAGCTGTACTTTACCGTCATATAATTTATGTGTAATTGTCCTTTAATTGTTATTGACATATCGTTGGTTTATGATGCCCTTCATGATTTTATTGGTGTCAATTATATATGGCCTGCAATAAAGTGCATAAAACGCCAATTGAAAAGTTTCCTATCATGAACACATCGTCTGCCGAACGCATTATATCAGGCGTACATCTAATTAAAATGTTAAATTCATTATCCACACACTAATTTCATGTATAATCACAGAACGGCATACTTTTAATTCTATATCTATCATATTTCTTTATCCATACAATCTCCCTACATACAAACTCCCTACTAATTTAATTTAATTTAAAAAATCGACCGAGGGTGCTTGATGGAATTTCAATATCAAATTTGAATTGTTGAAATTTTGTACATTTCCATGTATTTCACCACTAACGACCCGGGTTTCGCCTTTCGGCATTTTGAGACATTCGAGCAAACGAATGAACTCCAATGATCATTAACACTTTGACATCATAAACTCATGTCTTCAAGTTTTTGATATATAAATTGTTAAGAAAATTTCTCCATTTTAAAAGTAAAAAAAATAATGAGTTAATAATTATGCTGAATCATGGATAGAATGACGAAAACTAAGCAAGAAGTGACGAAAGACAATATTTTCGTTGTTAAGAATTTTCTGGGATTTTACAAAATAAACTTAAAAAATATAAAAATATATTTAATTTTGTTTGCACGCATAATTTGAGATAAAATGACGATAAAGAATAATAAAAGAAAAGCAGTTTGTAACCTGTTTTTTTATATAAATTAAATAAAAATTAATACATAATGATTTCGTTGCTACAATATAATTTGTAAGAAAAAATAAAAGTTCATTATATTTTTTAAATGAAATAAATGGATAATGCCGATTCATTCGAAATATTTGCGAATCCTTGATACCGAATAATACAGTCATCATGTGCCCAATAAAATAATGCAAGCGTGGCGCTTTGGGTTAAAAATGCATCGAATGCACTCGGTGGCAATGACATTCGATTATGCGCTCAATCAATTTGCAGAAAGTTGCTCTCATCAAAGCAATTCCGCAAGGCGATTCGTCCCGTCTGAGAATGTTTGCGACTGCATTGGCCGAGAGCCATGTCTTAAATCGATCGATCGCTTTCGCATGTTACGCACTTGCTAACATCTTCATGTGAACCCTCTTTTGCCGTTTTGTCAATTGATTTGACATTCTTTGTTTGAATTTCCTGAATGAGTTGTGGGATTTCACCGGATTTTCAAATAACACCGTGCATCGTTTAAACGTATCACACGGTATATAAGAATTGCATGGTCGGAGTTTATTTAAGTACATTAAAACTATTTCCGTTGAATTCATAAATTTAAAAAACAGTTGCTCATTATAAAAAACTTTACGACTAGTGTCTGTCAAAAAAATCTTGAATACTTCCGAATGTCCCTGTCTTTGCTATCACAAAAAAGAATCAGTGTTGACACGTATTATGTTGATGAATAAAATAATTTAAAACTAAATTTAATTTATTCGCTTATAGTGAAAAACTAATAATTATAAACTGATATAGTATTTTTATGAACACGTCGGCTGCTGACGAAATCATTTTGTGCGTATGTGCGTGCCCATAGTCAACGCGTTTATGCGAAGATTTCTCATTTCACGTTATTAATACATAATAAAGATATAAATAAATGCTTACAACTAAATGCACATTTGTTAAGATCATATTCACTTTCATAAAAATAGTTTTCACTTATAATATAATTGTAGAAAAATAAGTGACATTTCATTAAAGCTTCGTGCAACTATCGAAATAAAAGTTCAAGTGTACAAAGTGAATACTATCAACACAGAGTGCCATTATTTATAACCCAAAAAAAAAGACTGTCTATATGCAAATTTAATTTCTGTGATCTCCAGTTATATTTAGTTGCGGTTCCCCTTACATATTTTTAGTCACTTTTTACCACTTTTTGTCACTATTTTTATCACTGTGAACACATTTTCTTTTCTAACTTATTTTACGTTCATTAATAACACCAATGTTACAGTTTACATAACTACAAAAGGTATGAGTTTGTACACTGCTATATAGCAGCAAATCTTCTTCGATACCTTTAGAAAACCCAGAATTTAACCCTTAATATATTTTTATCTTATATAACAAAATGTATGGATATTTTTTTCAACTTCTCCGCGGAACTATTTGAGAAGCGGTGTTGTATTTAATCATATTTTACAAATAAATATGAGACAAAACGGAAAAAAGATCTTATCAGTCAGGATATTACACAAGTTTTATGAATGCCGAGCAATTATAAGTTGAGATAAGCTTATTAATTATTATCGAATGAAATTATTCCCTTGTGATATCATTATTGTAAGCATTTCGTGTCTCGAAAAAGGGCCTAATAGTAAGATTGTTCTTGATAAATTCCAAGATTTTTATTATCAAACGAACTTTTAAAAAATTGGAAGTGCGTTGCATAAACTTAAATATCGTACAGCATTTTTTCTCAAACGAAATACAATATCGCTCCTATATGAATATAATTTTAAAATATGCATAGATTTTGTATGTAAAAATACAAATTTACTTAACGGTGCAGTTATTGTCTATCTGTATATGATATATTTATATCCGTTTAGATTCGTCTTGAAATTATTATTTTTCAGTTCGTTTGTCTGAATCTAGATTAATTTTAAGGATATTTTTCATTTCGTGGATATCTGACAGCTATTCTTTGCATGAGATTTAGGGAAGTGATACAGTTTTATGTCTACAACTTATATCTAATATTTATTTGTTTCATCAGAAATAGAAAACATTTTCTTAATTGCTTAAATATTTATTTATGTCAAATTTATCTGGATTTTTTTGGAATTAATATACGTTCGCTTAAACGCCCTAAAGCAATTATTAAAGTTGGATGTTTGTTTTTTGAACGTTTAATCATCTGTTTATTCGATTATTATCAATTCGATTAAATAAAACAAGCAATTGTTTACTAAATATCTTTTTAATTATCAATAAACATTCAAAAACAAATAACTCATGTTTATTTTCTACGCTTATAATATAAATAATGAGAAGACTTACTCAACATGTATAAAAATTATATAATCGCGTTTGCAGAAAGCAAGAGCTGTTTCTGAATTGATATTGCAAATGGTAATATCTATTATTCTTGGAATCAGTTACTGCAGTATTCAATAAAATTATTTAGTAAATATCAAATCAATTTAAATCGACACGATTGTGTTTCGACTTTAATCTTATTTTAAATTCTATGAAAACCAATTTCTTCTATACGCTAATACGTAGAAAATATTTTAACAATAACACGATTTCATTTCAACTAAATTAAGAAAATAATCAAGTTGTCAAATGCGTCAGACTATAAATAAAAAATAGCTACAACCACAACACTCAAAAAATGTAAATAAACTATCGACACGCTTTTTCATCAATATATGCCATATTTTTTCGGAAATCATTTACAAACCAGAGCGAAATTTTTGATTCTCAAGACGACGCGCTACTTTCCGCAGATTTCACAAACCGGCGCGTTCTTACATCGTACATCTATACCAATTACGACCTTAGTTTTATTTTTCTGTAATTATCTGAAACCGACGGCCAAATGACATTAAAATAACTGACATATCAATAAATTCGATTCTAGTTGTGATTAAAATATTGATGTCTAATTTTGTGCTCAATTAGCCTCATTTAATTAATACATCTTTAGTATATCGTAAAATTAATAACGACTAAGCACTAAATCGGTGTTTCTTTTTATTTTTGAACGATTACAAAATTTTAAATGCATTCTAAATATGTGTAGTATTTTATCCGCCTCGAAGAACTTTGAACACCGGTTGAATTTATATTAAACCTAGTTAAGCATCGTCTCCGTTCTGTTAAATAAGTAATTTTTGTTTTTTTTATTTCAATACTAGTGAGTACTCGACATGCGTTGCAATGCCACTCAAACATAGAAAGTGTTGGTGTTTAATTCTGTTTATTGAAATTCTTTTGGATTAGAGGTTTTCACACGACGAAAATTTATAAATTACCCCGTGCGAACCCGACATCTTCAGGCCCAGCTCGGCCCGAGCCCGAACCTCAATATCACACTTGTTACCAGAACCCGACCAGAACCAGATTTATTTTTTTCACCCCGGAAAAAGCCCGATATTTTTCAATATAGAAATTTATTTATACTTTTCAAACAATATGTCTATTCATAACACATGTGACATAAATTATTTCAGTTATGAATAGTATTACCTTATGGCTGACTCATGATCCAAACATAGTCGGAAATATTTTACTGAAAATTAAATGCCTGCAGTATTAAGTATAAAGTCTGCACGGACCATGCCCGAGCCCGTGCAGACCTCTATTTTGGATAAAAAATAATTTTCCGTATGCGTACACGAATAAGTCAGAAGATTTTTCCGAGATGTCACTGTATGTACGTATTTGATTCATTTTTTAGATTTTAGATTAAATTTCTTTTTTCAAAAACCTTCACGGGTGTGCCTACAACAACTCCCCAAAGTTTCATCGAAATCGGATAAATGTTAAAAGAACGCAAAGAGGACAAACAAACAAACGTACATTCATATATAATACATCATATGTAATATATGTAATAATACATAATATAATTTATTATAGTTTGATCATTGTAAATGTAACTGTATTTTCAATTCACCAGAATTAATATTTTTTAAATAATAGTTCTTCAAAGATTGGTCGTAAAAAATATTATTCTTTCATAACACCGTATGCTAAGAATCACTGTTATTTTGCAGATCAGTTATTATGACGCCGAATGTCGAGACTTGTCAATCTTTCAATATCTAGATGGCGCCGTTGATAATTATTAATATTATTAATATTGCAAACTTGGAAAGCTATCAGTTGCACTAACAAACGAGCAACTAGACTTGACCTCATCTCTCAGTTTTCCATCTAGCACAGCCACTTGATTCTACATGCAATCAAGTACAGATACAGAGGACATCTTTCTTTAAACTGTATTTTTATGAATGACTTTAAAAATATTTTATTAATTTTAATTAATACTATATCAGTTTACAAAGAAATGTAAATCAAGAGGACGTAGGAAAAGAACATAATTATTGTATAGCATGATCGATAAATACTAAGTTACACAATAAACATTTGGTTACATATGGTTTTTTAAGAGACTATTCGATGATTTTTGTGAGATGTTAAAGACACATTTTTTTGGCTATTTCGCAATATACAGTTGTTTTATATTTATGCAATATTATACAATTCTTGTTTTAAGTCCTGTACTCTTAATTAAATGAGTATTTATAGAAGAGTTAATTAAAATATTACAAGATTTTTTCAAAGAAGCGAATCACGCGTTCTGCTTAATTTTAATTTAAAAAATTGTTGAATGAATCGGTAGTAACATGATAATCGCCAAACTCCAAATTCAATATAATTTATACTAAAACTTGACTGGAGACTGGAGACATTGTAGGGACGTTTCGCCAGTGCTCAGCCAGTTAAGCGACAGGTGTACGTTCAAAAAGGAGTTTGAGTCAATGAATGTTAAATATATATTTTTTCGCTGTTATTTCATGAAACAGGGATTAAGCAATATAACCAACTTAAAATAAAATAGTTAATATTGTACCAACCATAAAATAATAGAAGTTACAAAAAAAATGCCAATTGTCCCAGTGGTCGACCCCCAAACACCAATCGTTGGACTTTCGTTGCACAGTGTTCGGCCATCACTATGAAACTTCATGAATATCGCGAAATAATTTATTGATAGTAGACAGAACAATAAAAAACATAATGATGCAATGCATCACAATATAAAGTATATTTTGTTAGCGATCTCCATACAACATGAATTTGTCGAATCTTGCGAAATAAAAATGTGCCTTTTTTTAAATTGCGTATTGCATCATATAGGTCAGTATAGTGCAGATATACATTGGAATGTAGTGGCAACACTGCCTACACGAATTTTTTTTTTTTTTAATATAACCGCTATTATTTAAGTTTTATGCTCAAAATACCAACTACTGGCACGGCTGACTTTAGGAACCCTCACCCTATTTAAGCAATAATGAAAATATTTTGTTTTTTTCTGTAGATTTATTCATTGTAAATTGATCAAAATCTTCCCTCTCATGTTATCCCTCTCCACATTTTGATTTATTACACTTATCAATAATAAGTTCTACTATTTTAAATACATAATGTATTGATTTTAATAAGTCGAAAATGTTCACTCCATTCCGTTTACAACACACAGATTTTTCAATAACGTCTCATAACATTGTTTTAATTTAATATAATATTGTGCTTCATTCTTTTGGATAATTGTTGATTTATTTTAATTTAGCTTTAAGATCTCTGTTGAAAGCCACTACTGTCTTCAAAATTAATTGATTCTTCCAGTTCAGTTGTAGATAGATATTCTTAGAAGGGCAATCAATATAACGTATCTATAAGATTACTCACAGGTTATAGAAGTCAACGTTTAAAATCAATTAGAATATTTTGCGTGGACATAAACAAGATGTCAAATCATTGCAAATAGACAATTTACTGTTGCACCGTATAAATTGATTTTAAATTGAACAAATCATTCTTCCGCCAACTCGCATTTAACGTTATCTCTTTGTGGTTACGAGTGAAATGTATTGCAAATTACATTTTGAACGTCGAGCTGGATGTTAAAGAAAATAAAAAAATCACTTTCAAGGATTATAATAATTACTAATAGTAATATAAAGTCACTTTTAAGGTGTTAACTGACAATTCTTATTGGAAAGGCATAATATTTTAAAAATAAACCAAAATTTCCATATCAACATGTGAAAGTAGGACAAACAAATTGTGTTTTATTAAAAAAGAAAAAAATATAGAAAGCCTAGCTTATGCATTAAGTGTTAGTATATCGTCGTCGGCCTGGCAAAAAGCTTTTCAATTCGCTGTTGAATATTTGTGTCTATAGAACAGTGGTTCTCACGGAAAATTTCTCAGTGGCCCCATTATAAGCATCGGTGGTCTTACGGAAAAGTCTCGTGGCCGCACCAAATTTTTCAATCGCGATCTAAAATATTAGGCCGATGTATTTACTAAAAAAAGGGATTGACATATAAGTTTATTAATAAGAGACTATTTAACAGGTTGGCAGTGGCGTAACTAGGGGTTTTTCCGCCCGGGATGGTCCTTGAGTTTGCCGCCCTCCGTCCACTTTTCCTCCAAAAATGGTGATTTTGTATTTAAAATAGAGTTTTTTTGACAAATTTTAGCCGTAAGTGTAATTTCTTTAAAAATATTAACTATTGTAAATTAATTTAAAACGAGATATTCAGCAAATTTTACTAACATCTTCACTCAAAAGATTTGATCGAGTAAGAAACCATATTTCTCAGCAATATCATGAAGTTGTTAATAAAGAAATATTGTATGTGTCTATTTGAGTGTCTGTCCAGTGAAGAAAACATTTCTCTCCCCAATTCAGCATCTTGTGACCAAAAAACCATTTCTTCGTTCTCCCTCGAAATTGAAGCTTCATGATTATCCTTAGATCGTTCAGAAAGAAAATATATTTTTTTATTTATTTAATACCTGCGGAAGTTTCTGTTCATTGTCAAAAATGCTACCTCTAAAAGATTTTATTTTTTATAAAGTGCATTACACTAAATGATCTTTCGCAGTATATAGTTGTAGGAAAAATTGACAGAATCAACAGAGCAATTGTTGCTAATTCTATATATTGACATGATTTTTGAACTGTATTATTACTAAAACGGTCTGTCAGTATTTGATCATGTCTAATTTCTGCTATTTTTTATTTGACGTTAGCTCAGTTAAATGAATTTAATACTGCAAATAATTTTAATCTATTTTGTTGTGCTTTGAAATTTTCATTTGTATATATTATTTGTATACAAATATTTTCAAAGCCTTCACACTACTTAACTGTTTTTAACATCTTTCCTGAACCCACCCACACTTTCATCCTCCTGAATGTTTGTTTATAGATAATTCCTTATATCCATTTTATCCAGATACAATAATTAATCAACATATAGTTCAAAAATCTCAGAAATAATAAATGTGATCTGTGAATGAGTTCACGTGAATATAAATTTGATTTTAAGTTGTAATTTGTCAACTCTTAATTCAATTGGAATTAGAAAATAAATATTTCAACTAAAATGTATTATTTCCTTGTAAAGATAAAGATTGAAAAATATATTATTTGTTTATAACCAGCTCAAAATACGACTTTTCCATAACGAGGATTTTTATATTATGTAGTCAACCTCTTTAGCCTTATCGGTAAGATATACACAAAAAGAATGAAATGGTTACGGTTTAATTCTGGTTTCATATTTTCAGTTGTTTTAGAATGGCTTGACTTTTTGAATCCAGTTAATCTTCGGTTACTTTGCACTTTACTACTACACTACGTGTCCATACATACTAATACAAATAGTGTATTAGTATGAATGGATCCCGTGATTGACTACCATGACGACATGAATTACTTATTCCCGATTTAGAGTCCATGTCTGTGGTGGTCATTGATAATGCTTCATATCACAATAAAATCGATAATCCTAGGCTCAAAGGAGATAAAATCTATGAAGGCCGATATGATTCAATGGCTGACAAATATTCATATGCTTATATCTTTTTTTTTTCCATGTCCGCTCCCAATGTGGATCATATGGTCTCCTAATGGAGGTATCTTGACAGAATTTTTTCTACGAGAACTGCTTGTCACTCAGTTGCTCAACCTCTCTTTTCTTTTTCGAAGAGAGTAGGGATAGAAGGATAGGGCTATGACAGGACTAGTGGTTAGCTAATCGCTCTCGTTACGCCTCGTGAGGATGGGATTGGTGGGAGGGAGGACTCAGACTACGAACAGAAATCCATAAATCGATTGAAAGATCAATCTATGAAAACCGTCCGCACCGGGAATTGAACCCGAGACATCCGTAACCGTAGCCAGCGACGAAACCAACTGCGCCACGGACGCCGACATGCTTACATCTATAATAGTAATATGGTGTGTAAATATAACGATAATAATATTTTCGTTGCTGCAAAATGGAGCTAATGCAAATGATTATTGAAAATTTGTCAATCATGCTATGCTAACAATTGTTATATGATAATAAAAAAATGTGTGCAATAAATCAATATAATATTTGTACAAATGTAAAAAAGAAATATGTGATTGTGGCTTGTATTAATATATGTAGTAATAAATAGACGATATATTATGAAAAAAAATATATTATGGCCACCCTAAAGCCGGAGTGCAAAGATATACCCGGTATACTTCTACTGGTCGCTTATTTGTTCACTACAGTCAGTTTTTATCAATTATTGAATTATGAATTTATTATACATTAAAATATCAATTTATAACAAATAAAAATCGGCTTACAATTAAATGCACTTTTGTTTAGATCATATTCACTTTTATAAAAATAGTTTTCACTTATAACAAATACATTCCACAAAAAACAAATTCTTTCACTAAAAAAAATATACTTTAACATTGAAGAAATATATTAAACTTACGAAAAAATACTTTTACATAGATAAAATAGTTTTCGCTCGATATAAATATTGACACATTGAAATCGATAGTTGCACGAAGCCATAATGAAATGAAAATACTTGTCGCAACTCTACCCTATATTAGGCCACCTATATTGTCTTTGTTCCATGCATTAGAATAAATTACACAAACCAGACCAGACCAACCCTAACATAACCTACTATAACTTAATTCATTTTGTTAAAAGAATTTGTGACTAAGTGGAAACTATAAAAATCAAAATTTGAGTGTACTATGTTAATACTATCTAATCCAAAGTGAAAACTATCGAAATAAAAGTTCAAGTGTATCAAGTGAATACTATCTAGCACAAAGTGCAAACTATCGAAATAAAAGTTCAAGTGTACCGAGTGAATACTATGCAATACAAAATGCAATTATTTATAACCCGTAAAAATCTAGGTCATAAGCGGCGAACCTGTGGCTAGATTTCATTGTTTGTATTCATTTACAAAATAATATAAATACATTTTTAATTATATCCAAATGAAGTTTATTGTATGCGGCCTTCCCACATAAAAAGGTATAGTTTAAAGACAGTTCCAATACAACTTTGAAACGAACCTGCTTGCATTTCGTTGAAATAATGGACCAATTCGTGTTAAAAACCTTAAATTGGCTCTTCTCGGAATAATTCACACGAGGTGTGGCCATCACCCTTCCACCAGAAGGCTCTCATACCAGTGCCATGAGCGATGTGGGGGGTCATTCATTATTATTTAACACATCTTGCTTTTAAATTAAGTATGGCATATTTAAAGTGATAGCGTTTAATTTCGCTCGGCTCTATTAACCCATTGAGTCCTACTGAATACGGCAATCGTCTATCTAAAAATTGAGAAATGTTTTTAGATTCGAAACATAATGTATGTGATTTTTACTTTCACCAAAGCAATCAAAATAACCATTCATTAAAAATTTATTCAGGTATCAGTAGACTAAAATGTTAACTTAGTTCTTAAAGATAAGTAGGCTATTTTCTCATTTCGCGAAAATTGTTAATCGTTTTCCGCATAACTTCACTCTAAGAGTATTTGTTTACACTATTGCACTTTTATTTAAATTTTCAAACCTGTCTAGGAAAGAGTTGACACCTGTTTTACGATTTTGTCTCAGACATCAAATCTCGGTAACCTACAATAAACCCTGATCTAGTCACGGCGTAAAGCAAATAAAAGCATTTCTGAAAAACAGGTGTCAACTCTTTGCTAGACAGGCTTGAAAACCTTACTATTTCCATTTAAATAGAAGTGCAATGTCGTAAATAAATACTCTGAGAGTGCAGTTATCAAAAAAAAACATTTTCGACGTTTAATTTTTTTAGGCGAAGGAAAACGATTAACGATTTTCACGAAATGACAGAAAAACCTACTGATATTGCAAATTAAATTTGAAATGTTGACGGTTTTAATTTTGAAATATGAAATAGGTACACGTTAAATATCTTAAGTATAAAATAACTCGCTTTCTTATTCAAGTATCTTCAGAATAAGTGTTTTGTAAAATAATGTCTTAATCTAAAATGATGATTTTAATTTAACGTAATAATCACAATTGTTTGATTATTCAAGAAGAATATTTACTAAGAAATTTATTGCAATTACGGCCGCAAATTTTAAGCTATTTATTTTCAAGCTATTATTTTCTTTGTATTTCAAAATTGTAATTATCAATAAAATCTCGTTTCTTTCACACACCTACATAAGATTTAACAATAGTATTTATAATTTTAAAAAGAACTTACGTTTTTAAACTAATAATTGTTGCGTAAATTGTAAATATTATATCACTTAATTATATATATGAACGAAAAGAAGAATATGACTTTTTTAAGTTTTTTGGAAAAGCCGCAATAAAAAAGTTACGAAACTTCGATTAAAGCGTAATAAATTAGACATCTTTCATTGATATCCGCTGAACTGGTTCATAAATCATCATTTTCTTAACGGAAGCTAGAACAGTTCTGCAATCGAACACAATAGAAACGTGTTTAATATTACGATTTATCTTTCTAATCACAATTTATGGCTGCATTTATCTTATATAAGTTTACTCTTAGTTTAGTAAGAATTACTGAAATCAAAAATACTTGGTATGGCACACAGCTTCACTATTATACATATTAATAATATTATTTACCGTTATTTTTCGTACACATATTATATTATAATATAACATAAGGAGAAATATCTTAATTTTTAACATTATAATTTATTTCAACCGCCAACTCGATTCAGATACTGATATTATATAAACAAAAATACATTTGGTCAGTTTTTTTACAAAAAATATTTAGCATAGCTTAAAAGTCAAGGCCAAGTAATTTTAATTTTCTTTACTACTTACATAAAAAAAAAATTTCTCAGGAGAATTCTATATTCTCCGCCATTTTCTCATTTTCTATGGTGCTCAACATCTTACCCGTACTACTATCTATATATTTCTGCGCAGTCCTTCCCAAACTATGGACCGTAGAACTGCAAGTATTTATTTTTCCATTTTTTCCTTTTAAATACCTATGTATATATTTGCTATATAAGAACACATTATCTTTATCATTGTCTTTGAGACGATTGTGCAATGCAGGTGTATGTGTATATATAATATCAATTAAAGACTGGTAAATAAATTAATTTAATCTTGAAAATTTTGTGGGTCGTGGAATGAAAAGATTGAAATGCACTGGTATAATGTATAGCACAACACCGTTTTTAATGTTGTCTCTAGAACAATTTATTATAATTATCTAATCTGTTACGGACATTGGATGGTTTGTCTTGCTTAATTTTTCCTTTTCCATCTCCGGATATTTCCAGAGGATGTGAGATTTGTTCTGAATTCTGTCATCTACTTCTATATTTAAAATATATCTGCAATGTTTAATTATTTTAAAATAATAAAGTCTGTACAACAACCAGAGTATACTCACCGAATTTAATCCGTACCATTTTCTTCGGATTCATTTTAACTGTATCATATTAAAAAGCTTGATCGCGTCTGGCGTAGAGCATAGACATTCGGACAAAGGAACGTCATATCATGTTATTAATATTTTATTTGGAACCAATAATTTCAATCATAAAATAATGTTAATTATTTAATATATAATAATACACCGCCTCCTGAATTTTCCAATAGTATTCATCACATACATTGTAGCGGTGAATAAAATTATCTTAAATTACATAAATTAGTGATTGTATATGCAGAATCGGCATCCACCTATGTGTTTCACGCGGTGTGAAGTGTAAACAGCCTCCATTCATATGCAAAATCGCTGTTGACTCCACGACCTGTGAATAGGTTGTATTTAAATTTCTTACGACAAATAATATAATATTTATTGCCACGCCAATAAGCTTTATAAACGCCGTATTGTGGATGCTGAAATATCGTAAGTGGTTAGATTTGTCAGCCACTTAAGTTTTGATTAAAAAATATTGATTCCGTAATCCACAATTAGTATCAATTTATTAAACATATAAATGTTGAATGTATATTCACCATACATAAATTCTTCACAAGAATATATTCCAAGCGAGTTAGTTGTTCTGTTTTGAGTATCATTGGCTTAGTTTTATATGACGTTAACATGAGATAAAAAGACAGTTGATTTATATAAATATGTATTTGACATAAAACTTTATTATCGGTAAAGATCCTTAAATACCAATTATATCGTTATATTTACAGTTGATTGAATAACAGATTATCTATAGTGAATACTTCGATCACCTTATTCATTTTCTATCGGTGTCACAATGTCTTATATTTATGATTTTAAAAGAAATTGATAGAAATTGGTCTTAAATCGTAAAATAAATCTTGGATATATTACGATATTTGAAAATCTCTGTAGTGTACTAAAAAATAATAAACTGGATCCGAAAGAGGAGGTCAACACTAGGGCTCCAGTCCCAGGATCATTTAAATACCAATACCGGGATTTTGGGTCTGTAAAATATTTAAATTAATTCATATTTAAAATGTAGATACCTCCCGATTAACAACAATTTTCAATAATAAAAAATTTTCTTAATTAGTTACAGATTTATTGCAAAAAGGGTTTTCATCAAGTTCTTAAAAATGATTTTTATGAAAATAAGACGAAGAATCGCAACTTAGGGGGGTTTGTCTCACGAAAAAGGTTGAGAGTTTGTAAACAATATGTAAATAGAAAAGGCATTACATTATTTACAAATGCAGATGAATCTCATGTTGTATTTTATTAAAGATATGCAGACAAGAAATTGTCATAATATGATTGTAGCAAACAGCATAAAAATACTGAGTTACTATAGCTTTGAATTAAACAGTAACTTCTGGCACATAAACTGATCGTACTATGCAAGTTAAGCCGAAAACAAACGTACTATGGAATCATTCATCATCTATATTTATTCATCTACAATTTTGAAGTTAAAAATCAGAGAGACGATTCCGTTTATCTTTGTCAAAAGAGTGTGCAAAGCAATGGAGTCCAGGGAGATAAAGAGTCGGCCGGAAAAGTAACTTAATTTCAGTAGTATAAATTAATTCCGTTATCGTAAAATGTTCGAACGGATGACACCATCATATCAAGAGATTTTTTTTCCCCGAGGGTACTCAACGTTGTACCCACAACCACCCGCTACAGCTTCGCACCCTTTGTACGAGGTTATGCTTGTTTCAAATGTTTACCGGCAATTCCCGAGGAGAAATTCCTCGTTAGTCAGCAAGACAGAGGCGTCTTCGAAGGGATAAGAAAAGAAGAAAGTCAGGAAAAAGCTATTCGTTAACTATTGCATTTATTTTTACTATTTTCAGGATTGATTAGAGGGTGACGTGTGAAAAAGGCATACAAGTAAATATAGCTATGGGTACAATGTCATAATCACTTTTAAGGTGTTAACTGTCAATTCTTCGTGGAAAGGCATTACATTTTAAAAATAAAACACAATTTGTTTGTACTAATTCCACACGTTTATAATGATCAGGACCGGTTTCACTCATCACGAGCATTATCAAATGATGCTCGTTGATAATGTTCGTGATGAGCAAAACCGGTTAAGGAAAATAAAATATGAATACAACTCCCTACAGTGATTATCATAAAATGTATGTGAGCCATAAACAAGAACGCAAACATGATAAATATTACAGTATGTAATTATTTATTTAAAAGAACTACGACTTCAAAACGCTTTTTGCAGTATTTTGTTCAAGAATTAAAAACTTAGTCTCCAAGCCGTTAATATCCAATTCGAGAAGTTTGCGTTAATTTCCAATTGAGGCGTGACTAGAAATGTATTCAGTATTTGATAATTCTTTCCATTATTTATTGCATTGTATTTCGAACTTCTAGTATTCCGCAAAGTTGTGCAGTACGATAAATTAGGCAAATAAGTTTAACGTGATTTGCCTTGACGCTTTGAAAATTACGTACCACGATGACGTTTATAATTATTCATATTATTGTGGATACACTGCTTTAGGAAATGCATACTATAATACTGTTCATATATTTTTCAGTAATTATTACGGTCATAATGTCGTCATAAAAATATGCAGCAGTTAATGAAATATCGACATTGGCCTCGCAAAGTCAGCCGTGTTATAAATGTTTAAAAAACATGAATGGGTCGACGTGATGTCGACAATTTCTTTTTCCCTCGCTTATGTAGGAACCGCTGCCAGCCGGCATAATAATTATTTGAACGAATCATCGGTTCTTCAGTTTCAAGCTCAGTCATATATAGGTATTGCAATCCCGTTTTTCTTGTTCCGAAATTTCAAAACTTAAAAATCTAACATCTCAGGGCTATCGAGTTTTTTTTTTTGAAATAACGTAAATACCAAAATAAAAAAGAGAAAGTGAAAATTAATTGATTATAATATAAGACGTTACAAAAATAGTAACAAAGCCTGAGATAACTTCATGGAATGGCAGGCATTTGCGGTCACTTTGATCAAATGATGTGATTTATTATCAATAAATTAGTGAGAAAGTTTTTTAAATCGTGCTTAGATCATAGTGCCATTAGTGCCTGACCTATGTTTAATGAATTACACATTCTACATTTAAGACAGTTTCTAAATGCCGTTTCTGTCAATTTTTTTGATTTCATATTTAATATTTTTATGTTGTCTCCCAAAGTTACTTATATATTAGTGTTACTTGCGGCATTAGCTGGATGTTTCATTTTATTTTAAATCCAGTGATTTTTTTTATATTCATTGAAAATAAAACAAAAAAACGTTTGAGGATATGAACCCCGAATCGTAAAGCTCATGCAAATAGCCATGAAAGTTTTATTACTCGACCATGGCTTTCAGGGAAAAAATGCGAACAATCAAAAGCGTTACATAAATATATTAATTAAGAATCTTTAAGGACTACTTACTCACTTAAAGTTAGTTTCGAAGCTGTAGAGCAAATAATATTTTCCTTATTCGCAACGTGTGCGAAATACGACGCTTGCTCGAGTATAAGGCCCGGGCGTTCGGTATATCGCTAATACCTTGACGAGATTTACACCAACATCAATTCACGATTTTTATTGATCAAACACGATGAAATTTTATTATTATACTGGCCCAGCATCTGACACGATCATTATAAAATTGATTGATATTTTGAAGTTTTCTTCACATAAGCGCTGAAATTATAACCACTTCATACATTACAAAAGAAAATTATTATACTCATTGTTTCCAGACGATTCGCAATCTAAACGACCAAAAATGTGTTTTTTATTTTGCACTTATGGGTATTATTGTATAACAAACAAACGGTGACATAATTTTGAGGTTTAATATACATCATCGAACATGGTTTTGATTAAATTATTATGTATGTTCTGATCATTTACTTTTTGCTGGTCTCTTGATATTCCTAAGACAGTATATTTATAGTTATGAAACAGACGTATTATGTAGCATCCAGGAATATTTTTAAGTGCAATATTTTTTAAAAGCGATTTATATGTTCCTCTGTTAATTATTCAACGCTCTTTTTGCTTAGTCGTGCCCTTAGAGGTAAAGTGTTAATAATTTAACAAGCGAAATGCTTAATTAAATCACCATGATAAAACATAACATCTATCTATACAGTATAAAAAACAAACATCAGCACTAAAAATGCGTTATGAACAAAGGCTCGCACTTTCACGCCGATGCAATAAATTTAAGTGCTAATCGTCTGTTGAAGGCAGGGGTGGGAAAATGCAGTTGCAATGTAATCAATAACACTGCAAAGTAACATCTTTTTATCAGTCGAATAAAACATTGCTAAGAAGTAAGTTTAAATGTTCATATTTTCTCTATACTATGCATAACAAATAATACACAAGATAATACGATTTGGAATCTTTGAATATTACAGAGTTCAATGGCATCATACCGAAAAAACCTTTGGAAAATAACTGTTTGAAACAAATCCTTGCCTCTCCGATTCTGAGGGTGCTCAACGTTGCAGTTACCACTACCCTCTGTCGGTGAATGATATTGTGGAAGATAACATTACATGCAAGCGTTTTTTTAAATCCGTGTTTAATTAGAAATTACCTGTGACTTGCTATGCACTAAAGTTTACTTGATAAATGCAGAATGGCTCAGTGTGACGAAAATTGTGAGATTTATCCACTTATACACACTTTATTAGAGAAATAAGATTAGTGTTGTTACGGCGACCATATTTTTTTAATAAAATAAAGACAAATCAGAAAGTTTTTTATCGTTTATCCATTCTAACACGCAAAGATCATGAAAAAGTATACACTAATCCACATATTATAATACGGACATATTATAATATCGACACACTACACACGCACATCCACAACACCAGTACCATGCATATAGCGAGTTCCAATGAAATCATAGTTTCGAGTGAGTTTTAGATGACTTTTAAATATATTTCGTGAGACGTAAGCTGTGTGCCAAACATCAATTTAATAATTCAATTCACAACATACCACTGAAAATATTTTAATGATAAATCAATGAAATTACAGTATGTACTTGTGAATAAAGGAAGTATGATCACCTTAAGTATAGCGGATAGAAGCGACTTAAGCGAGTTGAGAGTGATAGCTATCATTATCACTATGGCAGCAGATTTTTAAGACTTTAAAACTATAAGATAAAACAATAATTTGAAGAACGCCCCAGTAGAAAACTCTGTCAATGGAATATTTGATTTATTATATTAATATAACTTTAAAAATTCTGGTAAATTTTTCGAGAAAAATATAAAAATTATTGAAAGTCTTCAACAAAATTGTTTTCCCTCTAATAACATGGTTTTATTTGCAAGGTGTTTAAAATTATTATTAATAGCTAGAAATTACCAGGTGGCATTGCCGCCCATCAAAATTCTTTGCTTTCTGCAGCAAAAAATTGTGTTCAATTTTTAACAACCATGTTAATGTTTCAGTAGTTGACCATGTCTAATCAGAGGGTTTCATGACAACCTTTCATCAGATTTACCCAGAGTTTCCTGTAAGACCACTGTTGGTTGAATCAAGTAGCATATGCTTACATACACTGATATCCTTAATTCTTAAGAAATTCAAAACAAAATATTTACTGCATAAGGTGTTGTTTTCAAATGGCCGCTATGGCACCCCAATGACATATTTGGTGATGTGTTTGTTCCTCAATCTGACAAAAGATGGTTTCACTTGTTTGAACTCAACAATTTAAAACAATTCAGAGTCTACGTTTCTTATTTTGGGCACTTTTATTGAAAAAAGGTCAACCTCTGATACATGGTCAACTACCAGTGCATTTACCTTGCCTCCAAAATTTTTATGATACATTATGTTACTTTATTGGTTTTCGAAATAAAAATTATTATAATATTTCAATATTGCGCTATTTTCTGGTAAAAATAATATAATATTCCTGATACTGATATTTTATTTATAATTGTGTTGTTATACAAGTTTTATTAATATTCGATATTCATACATAATTCATGTTTTCTTTATTTAATATAGTAATATATACCCTGCTTCGCGTGACGTGTCATGTTCAGAGGCGGGGCTGATCAGAGCAGGTCGGTACATAGGTTCTCGTTCGGCGTCGGGCGCCAGGCTCACGACCTGGGCATTGCCGTCTAAGCCTTCGCGAATAATAATATATTGTCTAAGACCGTGCAAAAACACACATTCTTCCTCATTTTATAATCATTTTTCAAATCGCATGTATTTTTTGATCAAATCAATCACTTAATACATATAAATATAATTGGAAATTGTTAAAAAATGTCTTATACATTGTAAAAAATGAAACCTGTATTTACTTACCTATTCAACAGATTTAAGTAAAATTCCTTAAAAATGAAAGTTAAATCAAGCATTTGTGATGTTTATTTGCCTAACCAACATAACAAATTCTGTAAATGGCGTATAATAAGCAATTATCTAACAAGTAATCTTCTTCTAACTTCTAACCTCACCCTCCTATCGTTACTCTCATGAAAAGGAGGCTTAGCGACTGACGTAAAACAGGCTGTCGTCAAATAAATATAGGTTTAAATGTCCGGCTAATTTAAAAAATGATTACATTATAAAAATGCTATAAAATTTTCGAATCGATGGCACTGTGCCGAATTTACTCTAGACATCCTATTCAGTTTTAAGGTGTTAACTGTCAATTGCTGTTGGAAAGTCATTATATTCAAATAAATAAAACACAATTTTCCTTGTACTACTTTCACATTTTTTATAATGGTTTCGCTAGTCGTGAATCAACTTCATCAGTTGATAATGATCGCGTGCTGATCGTTACAATAAATGTGGAAGCAGTTGAAAAAAAAAAAGTCATATTTATTTAAAAATAAATTATATTGGTTTAAATAGGACGTAGATTTTTTTTATTTTATTTCAATCCAATAATGTATATTTTAATTCAATAATTTAAATTACACGACTGAAAAAAATATATTTATCCGTTAATATTGGTGTCTTTTTCTTTAATAATGCCGATTTTAATGTGATTCTACGAAAAAAGCATTTCTTCGTTGGAACGTATAGTTTATTTTCATATCATCCGTATTACGATGACTAATCCAAACAATGAATACTGAATGTATTATTAGATGTGTTCAATAAAATTAACATTTCCAAGTGAAATGTGCGACAGTTGACACAATAAAACTATTGAGCCTGGAAATTATCTGCATTAAGAATCATATTGACAGCTGAGTGACTTCACATTATTTATAATGAACATAATTAATTATAAAATGTTGAGGTGGAACTTTAGAAATATATTATGTAGATTATTTAAACAATAATAATTTATTAACGCAAGTCAAACAGGTAGATTCACAACTAGGCTTGACTAATAATACTTGGCTTCTTTTCTTCGGCTATTCATAAGTAAAATTTGGAAAATCAGACCATCACAAATTGACGTCAACATTCTCTGCCACCGTAAATTTCTTAACTTCCTCCCAAGTCATACTAGACTTAAGTCCATTTATTTTGAGCGTACATAGTTCGAGACTATTATTTAAAAGTGAATGAAAATTACTAGACCAATCCAGCTTCCATTCTTTTTCCTGAAAAAAAGTTTAAGAAAAATGCACACAAATTTTCATTACAAACACCAATATTTTGGATAATTATATACCTGCTTTTTATCTTTGAAAAAAGTCTTTCAATGTGTTAACTGTCAATAATTTGCGGAACGACATTGTACTTATGAAAATAAAACCCATTTTTTGTACTAATTCCACAATTGTAAATCAAAACGACCAGTTTCGCTCGGAGCATTTTCATCAGTTTAAAAGTGTTTTTTTGTGCTTGGTATCGTTTTTTGAATGTATAAAACATCCGCTTTCAAAATGCATATCGACGGTGTTTTGGCCAATTGATGTAAACCTGAAAAAATACGAAAACGAGATAGTGATTGGATCTCATTTTAAAGACGGCAGAGCAGGCCTTGACCAAATGATGTAAATTAGAAAAAAATATTGACCACTTTTTGGAAGGGAAACATCATTTTACATTGGTTTTAGGCTTAAAAATTATGTCCCGGCCACTTGATGTAAGCCATTATTATATCGACGCTCCCTACATATGATCCCGTATCTGCAAACATGAGAATTTACAAGACTGCATTTCAAAGATTCATACCGCAACTCACCATATAAGTTTTCCGATAAAAACAGTTTTTACTCCCTCCTGAAAGATTTCAATTTTGAGGGTTAATATCAATTGGCCAAAATAGCGTTGATATATTTTCACCATAAAAATCGTCTCATTTTTTGTATTGCCACAATATTTAAATAAAAGTAGTTTTAGTCGACCGCCATAAATAATTTTATCAACAGTAGCCTCTGGAACATAAAAGTGTGGCCACTCATGATGTACGTATGGATGGTAGGATGACGGAATCGATATAATTGGATATTGGACAGTCGGGATACAGGACCTCACGGAACAATGGAAGATGTACGTTGTGTCTATGAGTGCATATTTAGTTAAAAAGAAACGACGTTCATTAATTGTGTGTATTTCTAAATGTAATGAAATAAATGTGTGTTACCTATATAATTTTAATACCATGTGCCAATATTCGTATTATAGAAAGAATGCAAAATGTTCCGAAAGGCGGCAGATTTTACTCAAAGCCATCGGTACATGATGCAAATATGATAACGAGTTGCGCATATAATAATCTTACTGGTTGTTTTTTATACGAGCCGAGAAGCGGAAGAATGAGTGATGCAAACAAGATACACTTAGAGGCTGATTCGCACATACCTTTTATGAGGTGTGATAGCAAATTTGCGTAAGCGAAGTTGCGCTCATTTTTTCCACTTTGCAATATAAATTAAGTCTTTTCTTTACCAAGATCATACTTTAAATGACTTGATTTAAGTTTATATTTGTTTATTCAATATCGTCAGCAACACAATGTCACACAGAGTGTAGCTGGTCTAGGTAAAATAGGGATCTTCTTATATGGTATATCAATTCATATTCGGACCTGGAACACGAAATGGATAGATAGTTTTTTTTTAACATAACATAAAAATTCAGTAGTGAAATAGAATACTAAAGTTGATTAAATTTGAATTATTGAGATTTTGTACACTTCCATGTATTTTGTCACTAACGACCCGGGATTCGCCTTTCGGCATCTTCAGGCATTCGCGCGCATGAATGGACTCAAACTGAGAGACAGTAAACAGTGTCTAACGTTTATATAGAAGATACAAATACGACAAATATTATTTACGAGATAAAATATTATACGTCTAGGATCCACACTGATACCTGAGTTAAAATTTCGAGAATCGCCTTAATGCTTATTTTGTAAACAACGCATTAACAGAGTGGCGAATTGCCGCTTTCCAACTACTATTAGAATTACCAGTGATTTTTCGATTGGGTTTCGACGGGATGCAATTCGACGAAAGGATAAATATATAAAATCATTCCACATTTAGTGGCATCTGTTAGGTGATTCAACGTATAGGATACAGCAACTTATATATTTTATCAAGAAATTTTGGAAATCAATAGAGCCCAGTTAAATTCCTTGGTAATTCTGAACGAACAGCTGAAACCGTCCAAACTCCCCGTTGCTGTATCCTATACGTTGAATCACCTAACAGATGCCACTAAATGTGGAATGATTTTATATATTTATCCTTTCGACTAATAATTCTTACATTAAATAAAGGGTGGGGGTGGGTTTTATTCCATTCTACTGGACGTGCGGAGGGGGTTAAGACATAGTAATTGATTCGTAAATAGCGTAACAGTATTCATGTCTTAACCCCTCTCCGCACGTCCAGTAGAATGGAATAAAACCCACCTCCACCCTTTATTTAATGTAAGAATTAGAATCATTGCTTACCTTATAAATAGATAACCTTGCGATATGGTTAGTCTGAAAATGCTTCTTAATGAGGCGAAATGCGTCACGTTAGTGATAAACCAAGTGGAATAACTAAGTTATCTATTTTAATTTTATAAATGAAGCAATCTTATTGAACGAGATTTTTTCAATGGTTCCACCGTTGGCAAGCTGGTTATATATACATTTATGCATATAAAACAATTCTCACCCAACATTTTTATTCTTATAAATTTGGATACTCAAGAATGACAGAAATTTTTAATTTGGTCTCGAATAAGTTGAAAGGTATTATATAGTCAAGTAAATTCTCTTGGGCATAATGGATAATAAGATCATCAAAAGTTGAGTGTCGGGCCCCGGTGCCGGATCTACTGATGACAAAACTAGTAGAAAGGAATTCACTATTCACAAACCAATTTGGTTTATAGCGCCAAGAACAATTCGATAAAAAATTATGACTATACCAACGTAATTATTGCTTTTAGCCGCTGTATTACCACTCAAATTAATACTAATGTTGAAAATATTATTTTATAATAAATTATTGGTGTGGGGTTTTTATTGATTTCTAAGAATTATATTCTATCCGTTTTTAAACGTTAATAATTTCTCGATGGAGTGTTTTTGGGTTATTATTTTCATTTAAGCCGTTACTTTTAATTAGATAATTTGCGTATTCTTCATGATAACTGTTTTTCGACTTCATATTTGATGATTTATCCAATTTATTCGACTGGACAGTCTTTAAAAAGTGTCTGTAGTGTAAAAAAAATCACCAAGTATTTAAAAACATACGATCAAAACATCGAACCACTCATTTAACAAAAAATAATGTTTCAGTCCTTATCAAATCAATTTATATTGAGTTCACGTTTAGGAAAAAAGGTTATGTAAATTAAATTAATACCATCGTCCCGAGAATCGTGGTGCAGTCAATGATTATATGTATCCAAGGAAGAGGACGTGTCGTTAAACGGTTCCGTCGGTGAATTAAAATGCGGGTCACGTCTCGACGAGGTACTCGCGGGCGGGTTCGCAACTTTGCACCTTATTAATCGACGCGAAGCCTGCGCGTCGAGATTCGTCTCGTCGAACAGGTTAGATCAAACACAGCTACGCCTATAAAACTGATCAAACTAATATGTGAATATGTGAAAGTGGATCATAATATCATCGAAAGCAGAGCAAAAATATCAAATTCTACGGGGACAACAAAATCAACTTTACGAGTCTTCATATTATATGTATTGAATTACTATTACTGTAAATTAATTATTAGCATAAACCTGACAGAGTTCACCTCTTCAAAACTAGTATATAATTCAGAATGTATTGAAGACATAGGCCATTGGAGATATTTACATTCAAAAATCATTTAATTTAATTTGCGATGCTGCAATAACATTTAAACATTTTTAACACCGGTCCGATGCTTTTGAATTCATTGTAAAATCAGCGTATAGCATTCCCATTCCCAGTAGGCGCTTTAAACTCCGGGTCGTTGAAAAATTTGCACATTGCATTTCAATTAGGTCTCTGGAGGCTCGTTTGTACATATATTTTTTTACACTAAACTTGGCTAAGATGAACCGATTTTCATCGATATATAGGCAAATAAATCCATTGGTATGTGAAATGAAAATGAAATGCTGATATTGTTTTGATTTTTGAAATAAATTTAAGTTTTATCCAATACAAATATTTTGGAATGATTATGACTGCCCACTTTTACAGACAACAAATATTGATGTACTAAAACACTAAGTCTAATATTTTTTAATTTAACAAAGGCCCTTTTGACATTACTGTTTAAGTGAAGTTGTTGTTGTATTTTTTTGATCCGGTTTTCTATTCATATGAATCTATACTGTATTATTCTAACAGATGGCTTATTTTTAAATAATTTATTTATGTTAGCCTCTTACGTTATTAAATTTCTCTTATCTTGCCAAATTCAATTTTTAAACCACATTTTGAGCTGGTTTGAAATGTGACAGTTGCTAGGGTAAGCTTTATCTTTATTGGACCAGATCGGACAATGGAAAATGTAAATGTGCAAATCGACCGTGTCGCCTGATTTCAATTAAATTTTACGGTCCGTTTGACAAATTGCATCCAATCGAGTGATACGAATAATAATGTGTTTGGAACTTGGTACATTCATATTGGCGCCTGTCTTTCGTTTGACCCTGGAAGCGATAAATATTCAATTGGCGATAAATCACACAGTAATCCGACATCCATTGAAAACTACTTATAGCTTCTAGCCATTTTTTAAAACCGTTTCCGGAAACTATTTATTGTCATTTTCAACTTCCATAAAGACTTTATTGAAATAGCATCGCTTAACGCAGTATTCGTCAACCTTGCCTTTACCACCTCAAGCTTTCATTGCGAGAGAAAGGGATCTGCGTGCGTTAAAAACAATTTTTTTCGTCCATATGTATATCGAATAAAATGCTAACTTTAATTCCTTAACTACATTGAATTTCATGCACACAGCATGTTCCTAGAAATGTACATTTGGCCGTTACCTGTCTTTTTACTTACGATAACATAAAATGGAAACATTATAGACTGCATTGCGACCAGGGTTGCCCGACGTCCCTATTTGAGCGGGACTGTCCCGAGTTCAACCGACAAATCCCGAGTACCGCATTGCCTCTGAAAATCCCGAATTATAAAAATGCACGTATACAGTAACAAAGGCTCGCTTAATTTTTATCGAGCAAATATGATGAACATATTTTGAAACAAGTTAAAAGCTCGGAATACTTTTGATATAACTAATTATGATTGTATACATTTTTACATTTAAATCAGATCATAAATCCTGTAATTGTATCTAATCAATATATTTTAATAACTGTCATTGCTGCAGATCTACTTATTTACAATTATTAAAATTTAATTAAAATTATTTATTTTTTCTTTGATCGTTAGAAATAGTGAATTTCCCGATATGTGATTTTGGAAATTTGGCAACCCTGTTAGCGACGAAGTTACGCAATAATCTTTAACAATATTTAAAATGACAGTGGGCTCAAAATTCGAATGACTTGTTCATATAATCCCAAGATTTTAAGTTGAAAATACGAGCCTAGCACAGTTATTATTATCATCGCTGACCGTATCAATCGTTTTAAATCACAATCAAAATAACACTTCTCTGAAGCATTACTGCAAACGTCATTAGTCAGCGAGCATGATAAATAGTCGGATATAATATTGAACGCGGTATCTAATCCGCTATAATGGGTACTGACTGCATTTTGTCGGGAGCGCATTTGTCTGCGCACCCATTAGTTGTTGCACATCGCAAATATAATTCATTGGAACCATTATGCCAGATAAAAAAAACTTTCAAGAAGTTCAGTAAATGTAACTAATTTTGAATTTATAATCAATTTCCATATATCTAAACAAGCGATTATTTTCGTCTCTAGAAATACGCCGTTATTAAAATTGATCAATGGCTAACTTTCGACATTTCTACATGTGGTTCGTTGATCGATTTATATATTTCTTAACTCTTCAGCCGTAATTTTTTCTGAAAAATGATGCATTACTAAAATAATTTCACCGCTTCCTATCATATTACATCCAGAAAACAAGACGTAAAGGGAGCGATTTGTCAACGCTTAATCTAGTCATCTCCTAAATTCTTTTTTCCTTCCTATTTGCGTAATGGACATTTAGAGCAAGTGACCAGGCAACCAGTCTTCGTGCAATATCTACAGTGAAGGTCTTTAAAAAAATAATATTTACTATTAAAACGCACCAATTCATTAAAAATCGAGTTATTTTATCGACTAGATCTCATGATTTCCTAGATTTAAATACTAGAGCGGAATTCATCCCACATGCGGAAAGACAGTGCTGGTCTTTATTTGGTTTTTTTTTGCTAACACCAGTAAAAGATTTTATAGAAAATTACACAAACCAACTTAATTCATTAAACATAAATATTTTCGATAAAGGGTATCTCCACAACAGCCAACTGCTACTATCTCTCAATATTTTAGGCCAACGCCGTTTTTCCGTATATGGGCTCAATTGTCAATTCAAAGCCTCCAATCAAGACTATAGTATTATTATTAATCAATTATCTTCACTGAAAAAAAACGATTAGTTAATTTACTTGTACCCAAAAGAATTAATTAACCCTTTTAGCTTCAGAGCGCATTATCATTTAAAATCTATGAAATTGTTTGAATTGTTGAAATTTTGTACGTCTTCATGTATTTTATCACTAACGACCCGGGTTTCGCCTTTCGACATCTTCAGGCATTCAAACACACGAATAAACTCAAACAGACAATTATGTTAAATTAAACTATGAAATTTTGTTTCAGATGATATTATATTATTAAAGAATGCGCTAGATCGGCTCTGCGAGTTATTTAAGGCGCTGTCTCGGCGTTCTGAGGCTAAATGGATTAATTGGGCTATTACCAAATATTAATACTTCTTCTATATATTATATTCATTATAGAAACGTAAGGTTCATTCATAAAAATGATGCATGCTTAATCATACTTAACACTTTCCACTCTTATGAGATTTACTCAATACTAATAGTCTACTCTGGGGTTCAGGTTTTACTCATTTTTTCAGCAAATAGAATGAGTTTTTGCACAAATGAAGAAAACATTTTTGGAACAACCTGCGTAGTTTAAATGGCGACCATAATATCAAGTTGCTTATTTGGGATAATTTTTTTCGAATAAATAGTTAAATTCAACTAATTGATCCCAAAAGAATCACTGAGCTGTACTAAATTATACACACTCTGTTAAGATCTTTCAGTATCCACAGGCTCTCCATTGGGCGTGAACATGAATTAAAATATTTTTAAGATTACGTTGTCAGTTGTAAAATGTATAATAATAAACATATAATTTACAGACATGTGATTCAATAAATAAGAAAATTTATAAACAAAATCATAGAAAATAAATTGTGTGATTTTTGAGCGATAATCTCTGGCTGGAGGTGTATAATAAATCAGAATAATATGCTTTTATATCGACATGGCTAATGATCTGTTGGTGACATTTTGAAATGTTGTGGGCATACTTGATTTTCTTTGTTTGAACTAAAATAAATAATACCTGTGCGACCTTAGCTGTCATATTTGTGGTAAATAATTATTATGTGAACTCAAAAATGACAATGAACTGCGCCACATGGTTTATAAATTGCTTCTTTTGTGAGGATTGAGACTACTCAGGCATACTGCGAGACTTTCATCTCACTGATTCCAATGATTTCCTTCATCAAGACTGCTAAATAAAATGTGCGTACAAAGAATTACATTATACAAATATACTGGCTTGATGTTCAGCTACTGCTATATTCATCATTCACGTTCGATAACACATCCGAAAGTCACATTGTGAATTTAAAAATATATGAAAAGTCCAGAGTCAGATGTTAACTATATGATAAGAAATTACACATCACACAAATGCATATCTAATCATAATTCGTATTATACTCCCCCGTTAGACACAAAAGAAGTATTTGAAAATTTTATATACCCACTAAAGAGTTAAAACTCAGTAACTTTTTCTTGCGATAAATATAAAAAAATTACAACCTAGTTTCTTATTTCATATTCCATAATTCCTGTGCAATACAAACGCAGCAGAAAAAAGTTCGCATTCGAGGCGGAATTTTTAATTATCAATCGTTGAACTAACCATTAATCAAGTAATAACTATAAAACCTATCCATTTTTTATGTGATACATACATGGTTCCAGAAATTGACGCGTAAAACTAAAATCGCCTAAAAAGTTATCAAGAATTTATAGAAAACCAAAATTTGTTCTTTAAATTCGTATAAAAAAGGTAATTTATTTTTATATTAATCTTTAATTTCCTTAAACGAAACGCAAATATATATATAGTATAGGCAAATGCAAAATTAGAGTGTGGCTTGAACATACCTTTAGTTCATTTCGCCGGGAATAATCGATGGAGATAACTGCCCAAGTGACGTTAACTGGTTAGTAACCGTCACCAGCGACACGTATTTCGGGGAAGTAGAGAAATGACCTAGTCTAGGTGACTTAATTTTGTATGGTTTTTGATTTTTAACAAAGTTATTAAGATTCAAAATATTTTAAATTTTCTACAGTAAATGAGATATTTCGTAGGTAGTGATCGTGTTTATATAAAATACACGTTATTCAGTAATTCAGGGAGTCAGTCGCTACTTTTGCAAATGACTTATTCCAAATGAGGCTTTTTCATTGTCGGTGGCGGAATGCATTTGTTTGTGATTTTCTGAATTGAGTTGTTAAATTTCACTCGAATTCGAATTTGTCTCTAACTCGTTTGATGAAACGCTTTTGAAAGATTTTTTCAATGGAAGTACTCGCGTAAAATAAAAAAACAGTGCCATCCAAAAATTTGCGTAAAAGTGAAAACGCGTAAATAAAAATCGCGTTAAAAGAGGACTGAAGCAGTTTTAAGAAGCAATATCGACCTTCAAAATATTTATTACTGTGAGGGGACTAAGTTTCTTACAAGAGGCGTGTCAAAACATGTTTTCGACGATTTCTCACTCTTGTTTAGATACTTGATTAACTTATTTTTTGTTGATATTTTTTAACCAGTTCCGCTCCCAATGTGGAGCATATGTACTTCTAATGAAGGTATCGCAAAATATGTTTTTCGTCGAGAGTAGGGATAGAAGGATACTGCTAGCACAGTAATAATGGTTAGCTAATCGCTCTCGCTACGCTCCGTTTTTAGGATTCGATAGTTGGGAGGGAATTTTAAACATCACAAACATCCATGCCTACGAACATAAATTTATAAATCGATTGGACTCGAACCCTTGGCTCCGTAACCAACGCCAACAACGTTGACCACTCCACCACAGACTATAGATTTTAGTAACTGTTATCTGTGAATCTCGTAAACGCTACATTAAATGATAAACCTGATCGGTTGGACGTCGCGGTAAGAGAAGCTTCAAGTCTGCTTCTGTTCATTTCGACACGGGACCTTCCAAGACAATTCAACAATTGAACCATCCCAGTCGTTCGAGATTAACCTTTTATTGGAGGTGGTTGTTAGACAGATGAAGAATACAGTTGAGCTTACAATTACACAGTTAAAGACAGTTACAAAAATACCGCTTTAAAATACACAATAAGAATTTCAAGACACGAAGCGATTTGCGAAGCCAGCGGTACTTTACGGTCAGTGGGGACTCGAACCGCGAAGTGTACACACAAAATCGCGTACATTGAAAACTCCGGACACAAAATATTCTGCACCGTTTGCGGAGTTTTCTTGTGCACAACCACCTAAACACAACGATACGTATTGCAACGTAATCCTGGTTTTAATTATAGTCGAGACATAAAACTTTCCAAAAAAGCCATCTAATTTGTGTTATTGCCAAAATAGGTTTTGATTTCATCGACTTAAAATATTAATCGAATTTTAGTTCTATAATACTCTCCCTTCTGGAGACAATATTGCGGTGAGACCGAGTCCACTCCGAGCTAGACTTTTCCAAGATCTACAAGACAGATTGTCGGGGATATGTCTAATTACATATTGATACCAATACCGTCAACAGAAAAAAATAAGCCCTGTAGAGCATGCAAGGTGTGTGCAAAGCACAAAAAAAGGAGTGAGACTGTAACACACATGTAAGAATCGTCGTGTGGCTCTTCACAAAGAGAACTGTTGGCAATTTTACCATACAAAAAAAAATTAAATGTTTTCAACAATTCCAAAAAGTTTCATTTGATTTCATCCACCATTTCCATAGTTATAACACTTTTAGTAATATCACCGAAGTATTTTAATATGATAAATAGGAATCTCTTGCAGCATCCTGCATTCCTAAAACCACCGAACTAATTCATTTGCTTCGCTTTTGGATTTATTCATAAGATCTAATACTCTAATACTGTAAGTATCGTTTTGCCAAACCCTCTCATAATGAATGATAAATCTCGCTTATCTTGCTTTGCCAATTAAAGTCTGTGTAATACAAAAACTTTAATCTAACTTCCTTTACGATCTATTATTAGATATAAGTTAACAATTTAAATTGTTTTCACCTTTAAACCGCCGGGATTCCCACGGAGGCATATCTGTTGCCAATAATTGGTAATTAAAATTATTGCTTGCAAGTTCTTATTAAATGCTTTGCCGTTTTCCAGGTCGATAAATTATTAACGTATTAATATTTAAGAGCGTCAGATTAAGACTATCCTAATGTATAATTGCAAACAGAGCACGTTTTGGTGAAACTATATGCAGTGGTGTAGTTGGGTAGATAAATACTTTTCTCGACTCGGGATTCGTATATTTACATTAAAATAATGAAATTCTGTGAAATAATAAATTATAAAATATTTGGTTTTTTTTTTTTTGCAAATTTCCAACGCGTCAGATATTTTTTTAATTCTTGAACTTCTGAACAGTCTGATCGCTATGGTACAGAAGCCGATGACGAAAATTTTCTTTGCCCCCTATCTCACGGAACAAAGAAAGAAGTGGTGAATATTGACTTATGATTAATATTAACCTAAGATTTAAAAATTTTCGTTATTTGTACAATGAAATTCTCGAATACGTAAAAAAACTAATTTGTTGTGTACCTTACTGCTGCATTTAAATGACAATAAAACTTTAAAGATATTCGTCATGATCATAAGCGAAGCGATGACAGCCGATGACCAACAAGCATTTAAATATATATTTTTCCATGTCCCCTCCCAATGTGGAGCATATGGTCTCCTAATGGAGGTATCTTGACAGAATTTTCCTACGAGAACTGCTTGTTACTCAGTTGCTCAAACTCTCTTTTTTTTTCGAAGAGAGTAGGGATAGAAGGATAGGGCTATGACAGGACTAGTGGTTAGCTAATCGCTCTCGTTACGCCCCGTGAGGATGGGATTGGTGGGAGGGAGGACTCAGACTACGAACAGAAATCCATAAATCGATTGAAAGATCTATCTATGAAAACCGTCCGCACCGGGAATTGAACCCGAGACATCCGTAACCGTAGCCAGCGATGTTACCAACTGCGCCACTGACGCCGTTTAAATATAAACTATATTAATTTAAGAAGTTTTATTGATTGCTTCGATTTGTTATAATATCATGAAAACTCAATTTGAAATAAAAGATTATTAAAAAGAATGTGTTTTTAACGGCAGTGTAAACGACTATCTGCAAAAGTTAACCTTTTTTATTGAAGTTTATTCCCGGTACTGACTTTGAAACTTAATTTTTTTCAGTTGCGCATAGAAAGTTTACAGCCACATAGTTCTTTCCTAACCATTTCTTTTTTCTATGAATTGGAAGTATCGTCCATATATTAATCTTCGATGTATGTGACTCAAAGAACGGTGATCAATAATATAATTATTACTATGTTCTAGACAACTACGCCAATGTGCAGAGTAAAGTTATTGCAAGATGCAAGTCGGCTTATTTTCTACTGGCGACAGCCATCAGCATTAATTGCACAAGAGTTGTCACATGCGGCGCGAACGTTTAGCGACGGAAAAGACCGGCGCTAAGCTTCCGTATGCTCTGTTAAATAATAATGGTACTTTAAAACGGCGAATCATTACTGTGAAATTGAAAGCTTGCATCATATTTGCATTTTTTTTTTGTTTAGTCCTTTGATTTGATATTTAGCCATGTCACTCTTCCATGTTTGAAAAATGATACGTTTTTAAGTGTACATTTTTTTATTGTAGTTAATAATTTTGAAACAAAATCGTATGTTTTAAACAATGAACACCAATACAGACTTAGAAAACCGTACACTAGTCTTCGGGAACAGTTGCTTGACTCAAATGGAAAAAGACTTGTGATAAATAAAAAGATCGGGAAACGGACAGTCATGGAGAACTGTTGTATCAGGTTGAAACCTGGCTTTGTAGGCATCGAGATAGCCTTAATCCTACCCGTATCTGGTTCTAATCGATGACCTCAAAGACTACCTGGTGCGTTGCATAGTACATATTTAATGGAATTAAGGGATGCTGACAAGACTTGGGAAGAGACAAAACAAGTGACGAGTGTTGTGGTCAAACAATAAGATTATATATACCAACATTTTGAATTTAATATAGTATTGTAATATTTAACAAAGACACTTCATTGTATAAGCAATGAACGAATTGCTCTTGTTCCGTATTGTAATAAATTGAGGAACCCATTTTTTTCATTTTTTCTTCTAATATCATTCTAGCAAGAATTGCAGTTACCTATTGAGAAGGTCCGGATCGAAGAGAGGCGAATGTTTGGTTATCAACGTCCTGGAGGTTTGGGATCTCAAGCAAACACCATTTCAAATCCAGTTCATCGCTTATTTAATTAACGAAGATGCAGTGGTTTATTACACAAAATATCAGTAACACATACAATTGAGTCTAGATTTACATTTACTTAACACATGAATTTATCTTTAAGTTATAATGCAATTGACACAACAACGATTTTAAATCAAGTCCAATTTCAAAACAAACAAAAACAATTTATAATTACTTACGACGCTGGCCGGCTCCGAAAGCCGACTCCCGCCAAAATAAAATTAAACTTCAGCCACTGTAGGTTCCTCCCCTTGTCTATAATAGACCCATCCGCTGGGCGCTTTCTAATTTTTAGCTATAGCCATAAGGCAACCGATTGCTTTCTGATAACTCGGTTTGACTACCAAGAATCATGTCCATTAACGCTGTGCGCTGTCAGTTATGGACCCTAATAAAACTAAACCTTAACAAACAAAACCAGGTTGTGTCACTATGTTACCACATTTAGTTATACTTTTATATATATATTTATGGTTTTATGAAATTTAATTTTAAGAGTTTAACTGGCCATCTCTAAGGTTTTCGGCTTACTCACTTATCCGTTCGAGGCTTTTAATCCTTGATTTGCATACAGAGGCTTGAATGTTGTTTTCATTACTTCTCACCCAAGTTATCTAATACTGAAAACGGCGCGCAAAAAAAAGCGCTTACACCTAACAACCTAACCCCATTATCATCACATTGATTGAATTACAGTAAAATCCAGTATCTTGCATTCATTAAAAACATTACATTAATACTGTAATTTTATCAGTCATAACTTGACACGCACAAAACAATATTTTAATATCGAAACATCATTTTATTTGCGATGACTGTTCTAGGTCGTTTATTTTTAATAGCTACTGAAGTGAATTTGCGATAAAAAAATATACAATTTCTCAAGACGTTGTCACAGATAAATAATATGTGATTGCTGATGTACCTACTCGTCAGAGTATTATTTATTTAATATTAATTGTTAGCGACGCGTGCTACTGTATTATAGTGAACGCAGAGTTCATAAAATCGAAACTGGAAAGGTTTTATTTAATATCGTATTTTATATTAAATCGTAATATTTCAATGATGAAAGTGAATAAAAAATAACACACCTTAACATACCAATTAATGTGATTTTTCATTGAAAATGTCATACGGTTTTCTACTAGGAACAGCATATTAATTCAAATGATATTTATTATATGAACATAGTTAGTTAGTCCCAATAATATGGTTCGGAAAAAACTTAGTTATATGTATTTTTAATATTCCTTATTTTACTGCCGTACCCTACTCGGTCGCATGTTCAAGAGTACGATTATCCGAATTGATACTTTTCGAATCTCATTTTGAAACCAATTAAATAAAATTGACACATATTTTTTGCAATGAAAATATAATCACTTTTAAGGTGTTAACTGTCAATTCTTCAATTTTAAAAAATAAAACACAATTCATTTGTACTACTTCCACATGTTTATAAAGATCACGACGAAATTTACATATTTTGGCATGTGGTGTGCCGCGAAATACTAATGAGTGCTTAGGTGTGCCGTGGATGATAAAAGGTTGCGGAGAATTGCTGAGGATCTTGGTAATCGAATGTTTTTTATTTTCTCTAATTAAAAATACTTGATTTTTCTCATTTTGGACGCACTGTGGCACTGCACATATGGGATCGTCTTGCAGCGCACTGGCGTGCTGCGGCAAACTGGCTACGGGGCACTGCTGTAGACGATGCGTATAGAGAACAATTAGCAAACTATTAGTTCTTTTGTTTAACTCAACGCCCTTTTCCTAAGTTTTCCGATTGAGCTGCTGGCTTACAAGTAGATATCATAGGTAACAAATGCTCTAGTATGAGTCCAAATCTTTGATATTGGGGATAAGACATCTTTAAAAGATAGTCCGAATCCATAGAATGAAACATATACGCATAATTTTATCGATGAAAACTGATGCTTAAATAATCGCAGGTGAGGTAAATGAAGTATCGGACATTCCAATGAATCAGCTAATAGCAAATATCCGGGAACTACCGTTTATTCCTGAATCCAAATATGATAAATTCTTTGTCGGACATTCTTAACTGAATCACGCATGACTGCTCGTTTGTTTGTTTGTTTAGTGAAATCTGGAATTTTGTTATCTCCCATCGACACACCTTTTTAATAAGTAATACTCGATCATAGATATAATTAAATAAGCACTAAAATTACAAAGAAAAATTCGGACGTTTTTTTGCTTTTATTATTTTAATATCTTTGACACAAAATGTAAAATACGTACATATTTGTGAAAAATGTTGAGAAGAGAAATTAATGTTATAATGAAACACACGTTTTTTTTTAATATGAATTTGTTTATTAGTACCTCTTAACACAGAGCTAGCACTAGGGCATCCAATTCCGGACCCCTTTTCTGATCCCGGGATCCCGGAATTGAAAAAAGCCAGGTTTTAGAATTTGAAACTGTCAAAAAAAAATGTAGGTAATATGTACCGAGATGAACCGTGTAAACGAAGCCACGGAAAAAAATTATAAAAATCCTCATACAAAATAAAAATAAAATCTCGTGAAAAGGTATTTGCTGTTCATACAAAATAGGATAGATAAGTATGTTCTTAAAAACGCATAAAAGAACAAAATACCTAGGTACCTGTACGATGATTTTTTTATTAACTAGGTATAGATATCTCCATAATTATGCAAAAAGTATGTTGCGCGTTTATTTTCTTCGATTGTTTTGTATTTATTAGTAATTGAAGACATGTTACAGTTAAATAACAAAAAATCTTCCATTGCGCATTTAAAAATAGAATAGTGATCAACTGTTTTAGTAGATAATGATGCAAAAAAACAATGAATTTTCTGTTCCTATCCGCTCGCGAAATATGAGTGTGAGAGAGAAGACAACACATATATCAATTATGTTTAAAATATATAAATCGAACATACCTAGGCACTCAGCCACCGGAAACGTTGTTCTTATAATAAGTCGGATAATAATGTGCAATTTATATTTTATAGTTCAGAGATAATAATAAGAATTTGCAATTTAGTACATTTTTTTTACTATATTATTGCGAATCCCGGTATTGGTACTAAGTCAATCCCTGGATTACGGAATCGACTAATTGATCGGGATCCCGGGATTGGAAGCCCTAGATAGCACCTACATACGATATGAATGAGCAATATCAAATTAAAATATTAATAAAATATTGAAAAATTAACAATTCCATGGTCTCTGAAGATGTTCAACACCCTTTCCCCAATAAAGGGAATATTTTTAGTGTTTCAAGAGAAGATTTTGGCGAAGTATGAAATGGTGAAATAATCACATAAATCCGTATATAAAAGTTTTGTTTGCGGGACTCGAACCTTCAAATTCGTAACCGAGTAGGCAGAAAGCGTTATCCAGCGATGGAACTTTTGGTTTATTTAAACCAAATTAAATGAATGTCCGTTAAAGAAAATATTTATTATATTATTATAATTTAAGACATCGACTGAGGGTGCTTGATGGAATTTCAATATCAAATTAATATTTGGTATTATGTTATATTGTGCTTCATTTATAAATATGTATTAATAATAATTTACACTTTATAAGATACAGCGCTATGCTATTGAACTCGTCACCACTGATTACTAAAAATTCTTGATGGAATAAACATAATGATAACACATGTCTTTACAATCTACAATAAAATTTACCTACGTATTATTTATCAAATTTGTACATTTATTTCATTCACGATAATAAACTTTGCTCTACGTCTTCTAGGCGCCAATATACAGTTAACTATGATAATTTACATGGAAATCTATAAAATACTTCTAATTATGGTTTCCACTTCATGACTTTACACTTTTAGATAAATTTATTGCGATTGAGTATACGTTTTTCTATGAAATTTATAAAATGCCGTAGATAAGTTTGCCGTTCATCTTCAATCTCGATAACCTTCATAGTAATGTTTCTCAACCAGCGTTCCGCGGACCATCGACGGTCCGCAGACATTTTCTGCAGTCTGTAAATAGTTAGCGCTCATCCATCTTATCCATTTCTATGTTAGAAAGCCATTAAATTATTGACCGCATTTTCAACAACATATTCTTGTGAGAAGAATTTTACGACCCTGTCGGTACTAAAAAAGAGCCAGAGAAATAGATGTCAATGCAGCGTTCCGTCTTTCCGAAACGAAGCTGAAAACACGGTTACCAACTATTCTCGCAAAGAAGTAACAGCAGGTTTTGCAATTTTTTTTAAACCAAATACTTTTTATAAAATGCCGGGTCTTAAAAATGGTGCGTAGCAAAGGGATTAGCTCACCGCTAGTCCTGTACTGGCCCTTTTCTTAGATCTCAACTATCTTAAAAAAAGGGAGGTTAAGCAAGTAATTTGTTCAAAATAATTTGAATTTATTTTTTATTTACATATAAAACATTTCTTAAGACATACATAATAAATAATTAATCAACATGATGTGTCAAAAAAAACAATTTTGGGCAGAAATTAATTCGGTAAACAGAAAAATTAAAACCAGAGAGCGAATAAAATCGAAATATAGATGATCGTGTCAAACCAATTACAAGGCATGTATCTTAAAATTTGCCAAAAACAAAACTGACCCTTTCCAATATTCACAAATGGCCATAGTGTTTTTAAATATGTACATATCCTGTATTTAATAGTGCTTTTCGTTTTATGTAACCGTGTAAAAGCAAAAAATCAGTTTAAAAAATAACTGGTCGTTTTCTTAAACCGTGCAAAAAGAGAATCGAGTGCACTTCTATTAGGAAACCATATGATCCACATTGGATGCCACCATGGTTAAAAAAAATTCTATAAGTTCTGTTATTGAAGATGTATGCAGGTTAATTTCTAATTATTTTAATTGACTATAGAATTTGTATGTTATATAATTCTGTATTTATTTTTTTGTCTTTATATAATATTTTAATATATTTAGATATTGTTTTATATTGCAATATTTAAAAACTATCAAAAAAATATGTAATTAGTTTGAATTTGAAAGTTGACTAAACATATTTTTCAATTTTTATCTTTTATCCATCCAGATCTTACGATATAAACAGTTTTTTTATTCCTGCGTTCGTGGTCTGCAAAACATTTCTTCTGCAGGTGAAAAAAGGTTCAGAAGCAATGTATTAGACGCGATAAGAAGTATTTTTTTTTGTAATGTGCATTCCAAATATCGTTACTCATATTTGGTTATTCACGATATAACATGTATGTATATTGTTATTCAATAGTGGTATTACGAGAAGCGGTTCGAAAAAAACGAAATACAAGGATCATCTGCATTTTATTTATATAAAAGAGAAAATATTTTTCATATAGGACAAGCTCAACGACAAGCATAAGGACTCTTCATGTAGCATCGCTCATCTAAATGCAACTTGTTTGACGGGAACTAGTTTTTAGTAAACGCTTTAAATAAGTTATGTATTTATAAAAAAAATGTATTTGAGGTCGTTTTAGTAGTAAGCACATCGTTGTCTCTAGGTAACCTTTTCACATCTGTTAAGAAATGGTTGTAAAGGAATGAAAACATATGGAAAATGGGACTAGAAAAGGCTTGGTAGTTACCTAATCGCACTCTCTACTGAATACTGCAAAGCATTAGTAGCACAAGGGACCGTTGAATTAGAGTAATATTACTGTTAATTTTTTAAAATATAATGTCTTTCCACCAAGAATTGACAGTTAACACCTTAAAAGTGATAATATTACTGTCTTAACTATTTAATCATCGCTGTCTCCGCTGCCTACAACAGGTTAGAGTTGCCACTGAATATGCTTATTTTACTTGCTAACAGTAAAAATTACTTAAATTTGGTAACTAACGCAGCATCTTACAGTTGTAATGGAATTTATTTTTAGACCAGTTTTACTTTATATCGGTAAAAAATATCCTGGCTTCAGTAGTAGCTCTCTCTATAAAAACTGTCGACTGTCATCGGGTTGGAGAAAATGTATTTTGGCTATTCAGCAATCAGGGCATCGAAACGCTATTTTTTCGTTTTGGTTTCCGTTCCGGTAAAAGTAAAAAAAATATTAATAGGTTCAGATCGAGTTCTGGTTTTCGTTCCGGAAAAATCTCTGTTTTCGTCAGCTTCGAATTATTCATTTTTAGATGTTTTTATTTGTATAAAAAATATACTTTCTCTATCATAATTTAAAACATTCTATGGTTTGATAACCCGACGCCACACTCCGAAATCAATGGTTATGCTGCACCGCACAGCCGTAGACATACATGTTTTAAATAATGAGAATTATGCTGAGATGCGTCACACAATCGTGAATTTTTTATGTGTGCCTTGGATGGAACTAAAACCGATGTTTTGTTTGGATTCGGTTCAGGTTTTCTTTCCTACGGAAATAACGGATTTACCATTTTTCGGTTCGATACCCTGCATTAAATATAACATTTTACGAGTCGTGACATTTATCCAGCCATTTCGAATTTAAAGCTCCGGCTGCTTGAAGTGAGTTGACGTATACTTGTAAAATATTGCAAATATTTATGTATATTCACAAATTTCCCAGCTTAAAATTCTACACATATAATACGTCAGGGATACGTGTGTGCGTTCATACTATAAAATTTTTGTAGTCATAAACGCATATAATAGATTTATATATTTCGATAAATGAAATTATATTTGTGATCAAAATATGAACAGCGTTTTATCTAAAAATAAACACGAATTCGAAAATTTTTACTGTTTCAAATTGTTTCTACGCTTTTTCGTAAAACACGCGAAAACATTGAAATAAAATTCTTTTAAGTCTTACAATATTGTTCACTTTCATTCATTGCCCAACGGTTTATATTTAAATGATATTCTATCAATAAATGTTGTTCGTAATTGAGCAGAAAATATTCAACATCGACTTCAAATTGGAGTTTGCCAAAACGGATAGCGATAACACCAAGCTATAAGTTAACACCATAAAAATGATGAAATTGTTGTTATAATTGAATACATGGAATAATTTGACGTTTTATGTGTTCAATACAAATCCCTCCTGTATAAATATGGGCGTATCGTTACACCAACTGGTGAACAAAGTGAGTTATAATTCGCAGTTGTTAGCAAGCATTTAGGAATCAACAGCTTAAAGCACCCAATAACCTGACAGGTTGCGAACTTTCGTACGCTCTGGGGGTGAATAACGTCCTTATTGGTGAGACGACTTTATCAGTTCAGGGCGCAGGCGCCGGCCGGCGTCTACTTATTGCGAAGAACGGGAGATAAAGTTTCAGTTATTCGCAGGGATCCCGCGACGTCGTATCAGTATAACAAGTCCTTACATAACCTAAAATTTTCCGATCGAAAATTTTTAACACTGTCATAAAAAAGTTTTGCTCAGTTCTGTGATAAAGTTTTTAAGCCATTTATTTTTTTAACAATCCAATTATAATAGATATTGGGCGAGTGCATCTATATTTGGTACGTATACATAAAACACATTGTATACTTATATAAAACTGCAACTTCATAAATGTTAATTGATTTTTTTTAACTTTAACATTCTGCGAATGATGAACATTTATTGATAGGTTTTAATCAAGATATTTTTTGTTTGGTTTTACAATAATTGAACAATACAAAATATTATATGGTTTTATTGCTGTGTAAGCAAATATCTAATTAATGAAGGACGTGTTTAAACGTGTAATAAATATTTAACTTTGTTAAAGTAGAAATTTATGTAATATTTATAAAAACCTAACAATAATATTTCACAAATTTTCAAAATTAGCAAACTATTATATTTGTATTTTTTTTACACTTCAATAAAGCACTTATATGTGAGAAAGCTACTTTGCAAAGTTGTCGTCATACTGTGTTGAATTGGTTTTGGAAAAAATCTTATTTTAGTATTCAAACTGTTTCTTTACGACATTATTCAAATTGAACTTAGCCACAATATTGGCCATTGTAGGGATTTGCGTACAAATAGCTTATAACTTGGTAATCTCTTTAACAGAACTGACATTCTTTCTAGATCAATTCTGTTCTGTGAGTTAATCAACATTTTTTTTTTAAAAATAGCTGTTTATTACTCGTTTTAATAACCTGTCATATAAACAAATACAATGTAGGTGGCTGTCTTTTTTAGATATTTTATCATTATGTGAAATACTACTATAAATATAATCGCAAAATCAACGGAAATATAAGAAAAATTTTATTATTTTACTGCTCCATATCAGTCATCATAATAATTTTATTCTTTATTTATCGGTATGATTGATCGACTTAATATTAATTCTTTTGATTTCATATGGAAATATATGAATGATATAGCATTAAAATTTACACTACAACACAATAAATATTCAAAGCGTAAATATTTGTTTAATGTATGATAAATAAATTCTAATATAATTACGTGGGTAACACTCACTTTTTTACGGAATTTTTTGTAATACTGTTTTAATGCATAAGGTTTATGCAGTTATAATCAACGAACATAATAAATAAGTGATGTTTGCCAATTAAACATTAGTTGTTTTGAACTTATTATATCAATTTCTTCGTTTAATGGTAGTCCATGTTTTTATACACTGATAAATGCAATGTATTTCTTTTAAACAATTTGATCAAAACGTATTTATTTGATTATAGTATTAAAAAAAGGACTAAGCTTTTAACATCAATGATAAAAGTGCAGATATATTGTTAGTTCTGTAAGAATATTGTGAACTAACTATTTAGTTATTTAGTAGATAAATACTGAAAAACTAAAAAATAACATTTTTTTTAATATATAGTTAATGGTAGTTTCCATTTAGTGATTAAGTAATAATTTTCGGCTTTCGTAACTCAGTGATACATTAAGCAAAGTATAAAAAATAAAAATTCGCGTTTCCTGTTAAATATATTCCGTTTTTCAGCTAGTTTTCGTTACCCAGGATAATCATCATTATACAGACATTATTCAATATAAACATCCGTATGATTTTTACTTGATTTAATCCAAGCCTTTCCCTTCTTTTTACCCCACCCCACTTTGCAATCACATTTTCCAATTTTACACCTGACAACAAGGGCACGGTTTTCTATTCTAGTTAATTTTGAATGACTTCTCATCGATTTTAATTGATTTTAAATTTAAAAAAATCAATTTTACCGTGCTTCGCTGTCACGTCAAATATTTTTTTTCATTATTGTTTAAACAAATATTACGAAAAGATAAAAAAATAATTCAAATTAAAATAAACAACTGTTGATATAACATTCACTTTTATTTTAAAAAATGTGTACAAATAAATAAATTATTAGTATACCTAATGAAATTAAGATAGCTATAATTCTATATGATCTAGAGAGAGCGTTCTTTTTGTTTTAAAGATAAAAGCATCGTTACGTTGTATTAGTGATATTATCATTGTATTTTGAATAAATTGTAAAGAATGTCATCAATTTATTGGTGGCAGATTACAAAAATTGGCATGTGCCACGGCACCAGGTTGCTCTTATCTTCAATAACCCAGATTCCCAACCGTTGGGTATCCAAATGCTTCATCATCATCATACACAAGGGTTAAATGTTATATATTTTTATAAAGGGACGATTTTTGGCTTCATACTCTTGTGGAAACTGTTCGGAAAAAATGGCTGCTGCGATTAAAATTTTACTTTTACATTAACAACTTACTAACAATTGTTTTAAAGGAAATAAATAAAACCTGAGACGCAATTGCGTTAGAATAACTATTTAAATATATATATAATTTTTAAGGTGTTTACAGTCAATTATTGTTGGAAAGGCATAGTATTTTAAAAATAAAACAAAATTTGGTATAAACCACTTCCACGTGTTTATAATGATCGAGACCGGCTACTCAAAAGAGCCAATGATCTAAATATGTTGAGAAAACTTTTAATAAAGTTAACGTTTAAGCGTGTCCTTCCGTGAAAACGCGGCGTGTAGTCGCGGAGTACTTAGCAACTATAAAAGAGGGTCGCAACTCGAAAATGATTGAGAAACTGTATTCTAGAATATTAAATGCATTAAATTTGCTACTCATATTTCTTTAACATTTCAATCATCTTATCAAAAATCTAGCGAGTGATTGATTAAAAAGTATAAATGTACTCATTACGGGAAATGGATAAATATTAATAATAGTTGAAGATATTTGCATGTAGTATTTATCAGCTTAATCCGATAACATTGATTATAGTCACGTCAATAGAGAAACGATTATTCAGGAGAGATTATAAGTTTATTCTTATTTAGTTTCAAGATGTAAATATTTTTTCCTTTAACTCTTTCTTTTAATATTGAATAATGTAGATTAATAAACTAATTAAGAAATAAACGAGGACACTATATAGTGCTTATAAAATATTTACATTGCAATGTCAATTATGTTTATAACACATTTTCAATAAACAATGCTCCTTTTAAAACTTGCTTTCTAGAAACTCACAGTCAGAAAAGTTCTATCTTAATCCATTTAGACGTTATAAACATTCTTGCATGCCAAAATTTATTAACTACACATTATTTACATCATATTGATTTGTTAATTTTCTCATAAGTACATCTCTTTAGTTGAATAGTTATTTTCAGAAAAATTAGTAATATTTTCTGGTTGGTAGAATACTTTTTTTTCTGTAATAGTTAATTCCATTACAAGTGACCAGAATAGAATTTTAAACAGATTCCTAAAAGCATAATATCATGTAATGGTCAAAAATAGTGTTGAAAAAAAACGTAATTGGAAATGCCTAGGTTTTCTATGTATTTTATGATAAAAAATAATGACTATAAATAATATTAAACTTGTTTTAAAAAAATATATTTTCTTTTTTTTTCAGATATCTCGTTGCATCAAGACACTGATTAAATAAATTATTTAAAACGTTTTATCAACACAATAAAATATGAGCTGAATAGAACTAGATAATCATAAATTAACGCAATTTTGTCAGAAAGTTTATTTTTTCTAAACTGATACGCGAATTCTTCGCAAAAGAAAAGTAATTTTAAAATTGGTTTTCTGCTAAAAAAGTGTTTGAAATTGCTTCAAAAGTGAACTAGTTTTGTTGTAACTAAAAAGAAATATTTTGAATTTAAAGTAAAAGTAATAGATAAACAAAAAAGGGATTCGAGAGGTTGAAATTGAAACATTCAAAGTTAGTGACTGAGAGGATATCACCTTGTCGCCTATCCTCGCTTCAAATTCTTAGTCAAAACACAACAATAAGCTACAATAAAGAGATTCATTGAGGTGATCGTAGACAGAATCGAGCAAAGCAGCGCTACACGTGGTCACATCCGGCGTCGGGCGGAAAAGGAAGCGAGCGAGGCGAGACAGGAGTCAGGGTGAAGGCGACGGTGCGAGCGTCGGGTCGGGGGCGGTGGGCGGTCGGCAGGCTTTGCGGATGGAGGGCCCGCGGCCCTCGCGCGCCTCCGCGGGCGTCACATAGCAGCGCCGATCTGCCGCAACCTACCGACATTCTACTATGCGAGTGGCACACCTTCTAGCAACTCTCATCGCGGTAAGCTCCTTTTCTACATTTTCGAAACATTACTTTCCTTTTTCTATTGTTTTTCTTACAAATTTTATTTATTACTCGAAAACAATAATTTTTTCGGTGATTTCGCACTTAATATAATTTCAATAATATCTAGGAGCAGTTGCCGCATCAAAATGAGACAACCTCCAGTACTTGGAATGACTGGCCAGGTCTCTTGTATAATTTTTTAAATAAGATATTGCTTGTGTGAAAATTTCACTACATTATCCGACATTATCCAAACCAATTTACTTTTATCCATCTTTTCCCATTTGCAGGTTCTAAATTAGTAATTAAGTCAACGTCTTAGTAAGCTTAGGTTGTAACATTATCTATAAAACAAACCCATCGGGTAGATTTACTAAAAAAAACCCAAATTAATTTTTGTTTTAGATTTAAAATTAGACATCGTAAACGCAAAATTCTCACATACCTCATCCACGTTCGATTTCAAAAGTTGGGCCCTAGTTAATATTTACGTATATGCCAAATGTTTGCTTAAATTGTAGCCACTATTGTATTCTCCAGCCTCTGTGGTCTAGTTATAAGAGCTTTGCCCTAGAAATCAGGTCGGTTTTGAAGTCCTAGCAAGGTCAATAGCATTTATTTTTCAATTTAATTTTGTGATCTTGAACATGAATGTTCGTGACGTTTCTTCTTCTCCAGTTGATCTCTAGTGACTTGAAAAATTCTCATAGTTTATCTCGTATAGTTTTATAATTGGAAAATATTTGGCGCACTGGCTGTTAGCTGTAATGCCAAATATTTTTTTTAATTTTAAAACTATTTTCTGTTAAAAAGTAAGCTTGCGCAAGAACAAGCGAGATACATGATAATAAATACTGTATTTTCAAAAGCACGCCACCTATTCGCTAAGATAATATAATATATTATAAATAAATATATATCTAAATGACTATCACCCAACTGGATTGCTTATATCAGGAATATTTTAACAACGCGTACTGAGCGTGAATTGATTGTTGGCCATTTACACCCCTTTCAAAGAAGATGGCAATAATTGGGTCGCTGAATTTCGAAACTTATACCGCTGTGCCGTTTGGAAATCTTAATTTATCGATCAACGAGAACTTATATCGTCACATTTGGCATGATTTCAAACGATACTCAAATAAATGAATTTGTCAAGTGAAAACAAAAAAGGTCATTACGAATTGTTGCTGAACTGTTTAATATTCGCTGTTAAAATATTGCTTTTTGCCCGTTTTTATAAAGGAAATAATTCCGTTTGTCATGTTTTATATTTAACAATATCTGAATGACATAAATACCGGATAAATACGAAAATTGTAATACGTGTGAAATCAATAAAATATAATTTAATGCATTCTATCAAATTGAAAAATCGCAAATTAAAACGACGTCATAGATTACTCTTGGATACCAAAATCTACTTTTACTTTATTAGTACAAAGGATATATGCATTTTTTGAAATTTTCAGAAAAACCTGCAAGTTTTATCAATTTTACTTTTATGCGAAAACTGATAAAGTATAGCAATAAATTTACTGGCGCCGACATCGCTCTATTTATAGCTCTTCTTTCTTTGAAGTTACCTTATCAATATAAATTCTTTAGTTTATTTACAGATCAATGAACAGATTACACAAGAAATTAATAATTACAGATATCTAATATTTCAGTTATCATATCTTAATTATTCTCCGTATTTATATGTTAAAAAGTGACACAGAATTCACATATGCATTATAATCATTACACATTCGTCACTGCATGCTAAATACTAACTGAATTCATATCAGTAACAGGTAACAGGTATATCCAAACGTGGATATGGGTTGTGTTGATTATTTCGTCCTAACAGTTAAATGATAAGAGAAATTTTATATAGTCAATAAATATCTCACGATAACAAAGATAAGATATCGATATTAAATCGTGACCAGAGGTTTTTTCTTTGTGAAAGAAGAGAATAAGTTATCTTTATACTTTTTACTATAATCGATAAGCTATTCATGCGATAAAATCAAATGATTATTTTACTTACTATGTTGATCTGACTGTTCTCATCTCTCTGTTGTTTCTGATGATTGGATTTGATTTATCTGATTAATAACGTGATACAAATTAAACATATTTCCACAATTTTACGTACTGATCACGAACGGTTTTGCTGTCAGTTGAATTGCACATAATGATCTTATCCTTACATGCAATTTAAATAATAATACTTTTCTACCCAGAATTGACAGTTAAAGTGATCTATTACTATTGCCTGATATTTTCTACGTAGAAAAGAGTAAAGACGCTCCTCACCTGGATCCTCGGACTTACTCTAAAAATATTGCAGAAGAATCGATCTACTTTGATATTATTCACTTAATTATAATTATCAATTACATGTAAAATAAATTTGACGATAATATTTTACATAGAAAAACTTACACTAAAGCAATCATATTAAATAAATAACTTTTAAATGAACCTAAATATGATAATAGTATTAAAATAACATGTTGATGTATTGTTTATCTTTTGTAGGTCAGTATATAATGCAAGTAAAAGATAATTTAAATATAGTCGTGTGCCGTAACGATTGTGTGATGCCGAAATAGCTATTGACAATATTTATTATAATGGAATAAATGTGTTTTAATTAAATCTCACATCATAACCGTTGTGAAATTACCAAAAAGTAAAAATCATTGCAGAGATATTGCGCTGAAATTATCATACATACAACAATTTGGATATTTCTGTATGACGTCAGTGTGATCCAAATAATAATTAGTACGCATTAAAATTCCAAAATAAATCGTATTTTTAGCTGGTGAAAATATTAACTTTATATTAAGAACAGCCAAATCAAAGGGATGAATCACCATAGACTTGCGTATTTAAATATATTGTGTATTACATTTTTTTTTGTATCGGCGCATCACTGTAATTTTTGACATTAATTTTACAACCAATACCGTGATATGAACAATTTATTATTACACTAGTGAGTACCCGGCATGCGTTGCAAAGCCACTCAAAGAAAGAAAGGGTTTGTGTTTTAATTCTGTTTATTGAACTGCTTTTGGATTAGAGGTCTGCACAGGCCGAAATTTCATAGACTTACCCGGTTCGAGCCCATCATCTTCAGGTCTGGCCCGACCCGAACCCGAGTTTCAATATCACACTTGTTATAACACAATATTTTTGTTTTTCGTCTGGTGCGTACACGGATAAATCAGAAAGTTTTTCCTAGATGTCGCTGTATTTACGTATCTGATTCTTTTTTTCAATTTTAGATTTTCAATTTTTTTTCTTCAGAACCTTTCACGGGTGTGTGCACAACAGCTCACCGAAGTTTCATCGAAATCGTATGAATGTTAAATTAACGCGTAAAGGACAAAAAAACATTTATTTTATATAATTTTTCCCGGCATGATCACAATAAGTCCTTCCTGAAAGTTTCGTCGCGATCGGTTGAGTAGTTTAGGAGCCTATAAGATCCGGACAAACCAACAAACAGACATTTCTTTTTATATAAATATAGATGACAATTTAACTGTTAAAACGTGAATTGTAAACAATTCACTTGACCGTCAGTACTCTCACTACTTTTTTGACTTTACCGTATTTGTCGTGCATGACGTACTTCAAATGTATGTCTTTTTTTTAAATTTTGTACCCATAGTTTGCGGTAAAGTGACTGGCTGTAGACTGCTTTGATATCATAAAATGTCCTTTACGGAGCGACAATTCAATTGATCGTACGATCAATAATCAGCAAAGTCGCTCTATCTACAGCCCGTTTTTGAATTCAGATGTAATGCTCAGTTGATAATGCCGACAACTCAGTTGATAATGCTCGTGATGAGCGAAACCGGTCCTGATCATTATAAATATGTGGAAGTAGTACAAATGAATTGTGTTTTATTTTTTGAAATATAATGTCTTTCCACCAAGAATTGACAGTTAACACCTTAAAAGTGAATAGTTTGTTTGACATGCTTTCATCGGATATTTCAATTTTATCAAAGAAAATGTTCTGATATTTGAGATATTTATTAATATTATATGTTATCATGACTTGCTGAACCCTATAAGCTAACAGTTATATTATAATATAACAAAATAATAATACATATATACTTTGAATGTTTGAAAGAACTCAGCTAACTTTCGTCAATGACGACATCAATAGAACAATATAAGTAAAGGGTAAATACACACCAACCATTGAGCGAAGGATGTTCGACATGACGTAAAAACCTTTTCAAAAAAATTGCGATGTGTATGTTTTTTCTATGAGATGATAATAATTAGTTATGCCGATTCATAGAACCGTATAAAATAAATTTATGAAAAAAACTGCGTGGATAGAACTCCGTCATATTGCTAACTCCCTCATTGAACAATATATGACTGTAAAATCAGCGTATATGGCAGAATGTGACTAATACAACATTTTTCAAGCAAAAGGTCATTTTAGGCAAAAGTGTCAGTTAGAACCTTTTCAAAGTAAGGTAACGAAGTGTTAAGATCCAATATGTTTCTACTGTAGAATTATCAAGAATTTGTTTTTTGTGGCCAGAAATTTTTGAAAATGCTTTTAGGCAAGCCAACAGTTAGCAATCACTAAACATGGATATTGAACGGTATTGCGTCCCTCACCTGTTATTCGTAGTAGATATTTGACAGGGCAGCTAAAATTATTTACTCCGTGGGTCGAGTATTTATCAATTTTGTGTTTTGAATGCGTTTTATTTTACCCAGTGGATAGTTCATTGAGCGTGGTCGTTCATTCAAAAACATTCGCGCTATTTTAAATATTTACTTTCCGGATTCCGTAACGGCTACATTTTCTCCTCAAATGTCGTAAACAAATAATTTTCGACACAGTATATTATATGAAACTCAGTATTTTAAGAACTGACAGGAAGTCAATCAAATATATTAGGACATATATAAACAGATAACAACAATGATGCATTATAACCTACATGACTTCCTAGAGTATCCTTGCTGGAAGAGTATAACATCGAGTTATGACACAGATATCATTACATTAATTTGTCGCAGTCACTAAGATTTGGCCAACCGCTTCGTTCCATATTAATTTACAGGAATATGTATCTAGAATATGAGATAAACTAAGAATTACAATTTACCCTACCTTGTCAATCGTCTATAAGCGGTCATTATAACCGTAGTATACAATATGGTATTTTTCCATGTCCGTTCCCAATATGGAGCATTTGGTGTCCTAATGAAGGTATCTCAACAGAATTTTTTCTATGAGATCTGTTCGTTACTCAGTTGCTCAACTTCTCTTTATCGAAGAGAGTAGGGATAGAAGGATAGAGCTAGGACAGGACTAGTGGTTAACTAATCGCTACGCTCCGTGGGGATAAGATGGGTGGGTGAGGACTGAGTTTTAGACAACACAAGCACTCAGACTACGAACAGAAATCCATAATTCGATTGAAATATCAATTTATGAAAACTGTCCGCACCGGGAATTGAACCCGAGACATCCGTAGCCGTAGCCCACGACCTACCAATTGCGTCACGGACGCCGACAATATGTACTAAAATAAAACCATATTGCATTTAAGATTGACCTACGATTCTTGGTGGAAAGTATTATATTTATAAATTTTAAATCCACATTTCTACTGATTCTACAACTTTATGAAATGTTAGAACCGGTTTCGCTCATTTCGATAATTTTTGAATGATAAATCTATAATATAGATCTTTCATGTAAAAATTATATTATACAACATGTATACCACTTTTAAAGTGTTAACTGTCAATTCTTGGATGAAAGGCAGTATATTTTAAAAATAAAACGAATATTTATAGAAAAATGCTGAAATTGAAATTCATAACTCAGTGAAAATAAAACACGTCGGAAGTCAAGAAACTCGTTATGTAATTCCATAATAACGTAAACAAACTTTCGTTCGTCGCTAAACAATAATACAATTTATAGAATTGCATCAAAAGCTTTGTGTGTTTTTATTGTTGATGTTCAGTGTGGGATAACCATCGGCCGTTTAGGAAGCGTCCGAGCATGTCGACAAACACGCCGGGAGAGTGCACTGGCCAAATATTTGGAATGTCAATCACAATAGTTCAAGTTGTAAAGTTGTTCCATCTCTAGTCCTTTGTTATGCTATATAATATATATATATATATATATATATATGCAAACAACAAAGCGGTAGAATAAATAACGAAGTATATCATATGGAATTTATTGCATAATGCTTAATAAACATAACATGATATTTCGCATAAATATTGCTGTACGACTGTAATACACCCAGACGTTCAGTAGGTGTATTGCACCATCTGTTGACGTTATTTAATAAAACTTTTTTTAACCATGTTCGATCCTAATGTGGAATTTTTAAGGAGAACTCAGTCGCTAAATTTAATCCATAAATCGATTTAAAAATCAATTTTAATAAATGGTCCGTGGTTGGGAACCCGTCATGGATAAAACTTGACTATGGCAGTGCATACATATACAAATTTGTTTTATTAAACAAACTATCGTGTTGCTTTAAAAGTCGCAATATATATATATATATATTCCAATCGTAATTTTCTTACCAATTCATTTAAAATAGATAAAATATTGTTGCACTATTATTATAGTATAATGACAAATTTGTATGTGGCCATTCATTTTGATGCTTCCATATATATTTACTCATTGTCTCGAAAAATCTAGATAAAAGATGTTTATCATCATAATAATATGAGAAAAATTCTTTTCCACAATGACACCGTAAAACTATAATTTTTTCGGATATGAATGTGTACATGTGAATAGCATTTATACAAAAAGTTTCACACACCTGTCGGATTTTTTTCTTAATTTTGCTATTGTATTTGTTAACTGGACTAGAGTTATCAACCTAATAATAAAAAGTATAATAAAAAAACAGTAACTTTTACAATTTTTTCCCAGAGGCAAGTTCCAACGCAGAATTAGATAGGTACACATGTATTTGAAATATTCATTTTTATTATTTTGTCAAAAAAACGTCATAAACTGTAAAGTTTCTACATTATTCTGCACTAGAGATTCAAAAATTGAAATAATTTGTATCATGTAGTTTTTTTCCATAATATTTGACGAGTGAACGGATGAAACCGTACAGGAAAAAAGCGGACGGAAAAAACCGCACACAGAGAAGAAAACGTATTATTCACATTTAAAGACTTCCTAACGTTTCATGAGTTATTCAGCTTTAAAAATGTTAAAATCAGATTTTTAATTTTAAATAACGTCAAATAATAATTTCCAGAAACTCAGAACGTCCGACGACGAAAGTTTCATTTGTTGCGTTCTATCTTTGTTTAAAAGTGTTGAGTTCATGAGACTTCAGTACTCATGCATATACGTATTTTTACTGTATATTGTAGAAAATTTGTTTCTAAAATAAGTCACATACAAAAAAGGACAGACGAAATTAATTAATTACTGAAGCTCATGAACTCAACACTTTCAAACAAAGATAGAACGCAACAAATGAATCTTTCGTCGTCTGAAGGTTCTGAGTTTCTGGAAATTTTTATTTGTCGTTATTTAAAATTAAAAATCTGATTTTAACAATTTTTATAGCTGAACAACTCATGAAACGATAAGAAGTATTTTAAATGTGAATACTTTTTCTACTTCTTTTTCTACTCTGTGTGCTGTTTTTTCCGCGTCCGCTTTTTTCCATGTCCGTTTTTCCCGTGTTCGGTTTTTTCTATGTCCACTTTTTTCCTGTACGGTTTTTTCCTAGAACCTCTGTCCGGCATTCCTAAATCCGGTCTGGGCCTGTCTCACTGTCCCTCTGTGTTTTAAGCCTCGCTCTTTCTTCAATTTTCCCCCACGTGTCGTCGGACATCCAATTTGACTGCCCACTCCTCCTGACTCCTATCACCTCATGAGCGGCTAACGCAACTGTATCTTTGATGCTGAAGCATTCCGATTCGATGGTGTCGCGTCGGGGGTTTTGCCAGTAATACACTCAGTTGATGACATCTTTTCTCACAGCGACGGCGAAATTCAGCCGAATTCGAGGAAATTGCAGTCTCTCAACGTCGATCCTACTGGGGCCGTACTGTACGTCTAAGTCTGAAACGAATTTTGTCGACAAGCAGCTCATGATCACTGTATATGTCGGCAGCCCTATAGGTTCGAACATCGAGAAGTTTCCTTTGGTGAGTCGCGCTTTAGAGAATGTTGTCAATTTATGCCCTTGTTCGACCATCAGGAGAAGTCACGTGTATTTGTGGATGTCTCTGTGGGGGAAGATTGTACCACCAACGGTGAACTCATTCATAGTTCCAAACTCGATCACTGTGAGACCAAGCAAAGGATCCGTTCCCACTCTCGCATTGAGGTCCATTACGATCACGCGGTCGCTACGGGGGATCGAGGAGATGACCGCGTGAAGAGAGTCATAAAAAGCATTCTTTGCCTGTGTGTCGGCTTCCTCGGTAGAGGCATATCACTAAAGGACAGTTACCGAGCTATCAGTCGTCCTGAAGGTGGCTCGTATTAGTCGTTCTGAGATGGGCTTCCATTTGACAAGGCAGCGAGCTGCCCTCTCCGACATCAATACTGCCACCCCTTGGCGATGGTATTGCTCCTGACCTGAATATAAAATTGTAAATCCGCCCTCCAACAACTTTTTCCCGGCGCCTTTCCAACGCACCTCGCTCAGCCCTAAAACATCAAGCTTATAGGTTTGCATGATGAGAGTGGCGTGTAGGTCCTTTTCTGGGGTACGCATATTACTCACACTGTATGCGCCTTTGTTCATAGAGTAGTTGTTGGAGAGTATCGTGTCCTGTTCGTTGCTGGATCGTCGATTACCAGGCCTAAGTGTCCGAGGCTTTTGCATTGAAGGTATCATGATCTTTTAGTTTAAGAAGGCCGGGTGATTAACCCTGCGCTTCCGAGGCCGGTGTCACAAGAGCTCTACAGGTTGGCTCAACCTGGTTTTTCTGTCAGGGATTTCCTTCCCTTAGCCAGAAGACCGGTTTTAAGGCGCCGGAAGGTTCGCCTTTTTCCCACTGCTGTTAGCTACAGCCAAAGCTGCATTGCCTGATGGTCGCCGCGGGGAGGCCAGCAGATGGACTTGCTGGGTTAAAAATTTCCCATCATTTACTATGTGCACATCCACTGACATTGATGTGCTCGCATGGGATCCAACAACTATTGACCACCTTGGCTTAAAATCTGGTGATTAATAAATATAAACAAAGTCACTCTTAAGCGCTTGGCCAGAGTAATCGCGCGGATGCGGGCGCGGGTTACCTTGTTCTGTGGAGACGGGTTTCAAGACTAGACAAATAAAGACGTAGCTTGATTAAAAGGGGCTGCAGAACTGTAATTACAAATGGCCTCAGGAAACTACTTCGCATTCCCTAGCTGTACTAAAATTTGGCCGCCAACTATCAATAAAAGACAGAAACAAGACAAAGAAAGATTTCAATTAATTGCTTGGTTAAGCTAGCTATTAATTCGGTTCCACGGCTTAACAGAACATGACTAAACGGAACAGGAACTGTTCTGTTTAATAGTTTAGTCCGGTTACCTATGAATTCATAGCAAAAATTTCTTTAATTATTAAATGTTGATCCATAGTGTCGCAAGACAAGCAAGCCAATAAATCTATTTAAAGCAGCAGGTAAAGGTAAATAAGGCATTAATATATTTATTTTTATCAAGTTATCTATGAAGTATTACTTCGTAGAACCTTAAGCGTTAGTCGGCTTGCTAAATTTCTAGGTTAGTATGTGAAAAGAAACAGGATACTGCATAAAATAAATGCAAATTCACCTACAAATTCAAATGTATTCAAAGTATTTAGTTCAACAAAATACTTTATCCTATTATAATAGAGCTCTAGCAGGTAAATGTCAATTCAATCAATCAAATATATTCTTTGATGTCTTTCTAACAGACAGTCTATAGAATTCAGCAAAATTAATTGATAGATTAGACCCGAGTCGTTAATGACGAAATACGAGGAAATGTACAAAATTCCAACAATTCAAATTTTATATTGAAATTCCATCAAACACCTTAATTCGATATCTTAAATTATTAAATCTACATACAGGACAGAAAAAAAAATTTATTTACAAAAATTACAAACGTATATCATGCTTAGGTATACTTACCTATTCTAACAGTGGGCAAAATGGCATTTTTACCGAATCGAATGTAAAAGATGTTTTTTTCTTTTCTCTCTTTTAATGTGTTAACTGTATATTCCTGGTGGAAGTGATCAGTTGTTAATGCTCGAGTTGAGTGAAACTGGTCCTGATAATAATAAAAATGTGGAATTAGTACCTACAAAAGAAATTGTGTTTTATGTTATTGATTCATCTGGCATTCACTCGATAGAACCATATTATAAAAAGGTAAATAATAATCATATATATAAATGACACAAATCTCATACTTGACAGGTATGTCGAAAAGAAAACATCGCTTGTTTTTTTTAAATAGTTGTAGATCTATGTTGTTAATAATTCTAGCGATTTCCAAAAAATGTTGACATCTATGTTTACTATAAAATTCTTTTCCTTTTTTTCCATAATAGTATTCAAATTATTTATTATATCATGTTGGTAGTATAAATAATAAGTTAAGTACAAAATATTCTTTAGTTGCGATGCTTACCTCTGCACTTACCTATGTTTTTTTATATTTGATTTACGATTTTACGTTATTTTTGAAATCAACTAACAACAGATATATTTAAATTTTGAATTGTTGAGATTTTGTACATTTCCACGAATTTCGTCACTATGAAAACCCATCAAGCACCCAAGTCGAAATCTTAAATTCTTCTCAAATTAAGAATTTTTTCGGTTTTTTCATCCAAATTTGTATATTAAAAGCTTACATCATTTATTGGAATCTTGCACAAAGATAACAAGTAACTTATTCTTGTTACACATTATAAAATTTGTTCATAACTAAGAGTGGATTTAACAAGCCTGCAATCTAAAATACGCACTTGACGCTAACAAAAACGTAAAAGAGATAAAAAAATTCATTTCAGTAATTACATTCCACATGAAGTACGTTTGACAATTTGAAAGTCAACTGAAATCGCCATTCAAATTATAACAAGTTCATCAACTTCGTTTGCACATAAAAGCAACTTAACTCACACTGGCACTGTCATTATTTACACTATTGAATCGACTTCAGTAAATTCATCTTCTGCGCATAATCTGCATTTTCACATGCAACGTTAGAGTGCAATTTTGAATATATAATATCATTTTCTCAAGTGTCATTGATTAATAAATGGGAAGTTAATAATAGAAAACTTCGATAATTGTGAACATCATTTTAGAATATCCAATTTCTTTTAAACTCTTTTCTCTGAATTTTTGGTTTTGCTATCAGACAATTGTTTATCGTCCCAATTAGCCGCTGTCTGCACAAGTAAATATAATTTTGCCTAAACTTGTTCTATATTTATCTTACTGATCTTTGTTACAGAAAAATGTACAAGCTTTTCTAAAATATTTCTAAAATTGCAGCATCCAGAATTTTAAAATTCTTCAAATTTTAATTTTTGTACATTTCTATGTATTTCGTCACTAACAACCCGGGGTTCGCCTTTCGGCATCTCCAGGCATTCGATCACGCCAATGAAGTTGAACTGACAATAGTTTATATCGTTTAAATAAAAGATAAAATAAGACAAATAATTATCACTAAGCTTAGGAACTATTTTGATTTTTGAATTAATTTTAATAACGATTTGATAGTAATGACTTTTAACCTTAATTGGGAAGACAATCGCATTAACATATAGGACTTAGCAATGGCAGGTGACCAAGAGTCCATTAATATTAAATTACATTGCAATATCTTTTTTATTTATTATAGAATGGTGGGTTTTGAAAACGCAATTTGAAGGAAACGTAGATATTCCTACTTTTAAATTAGTGAGTTTTGTTAAGATGATGTATTTGCCGATAAATAGATTGATTAGATAAGTTACAATATTTTTTTTCGTCTGTACGATTTCATATCAGTATAAGAAACAAACAAAAAAAACAGTTTCGTATAACTTTTTACAAATTATGACTACCATAAAAAATTGGTATTTTTTAGAAACCAAAAAGTATAGTAAAATTATAAAGAACCTTTTTCCACGAAACCGTGTAAATAAAGTTGTTTTTTTTTTTATCTGAACACAGTATTTATGTAAATATTTAAACAGTGTTAATATTTTTATAGCGTGAGTTGTGGAAGTAAAAGCTGCCGAAAATCGTCAGACCACACGCATTGGGTATAAAATAAAAATTATATGAATGGACTGTGAACGCTCCGTTACGCCTGTGGTTGAGCAATCAGATGCACGATACTGCATTTTGGTTGCTATTAATTAAATAAACTACGGCGTTTGACAACCTTGCTCAACATGATGACAGCCTTGAACAGGTCAATTATTAAACGATAATATATTATAATAAACCAAATAAAATAATACGCCAAGGAATGCTTGTAACTAAAGTTACAAAACCTATATAAAACTAAATACTTCATACACCATTTATTCTACATCGACTGTTTATTACAAAGATGTTGAATTAAAAGGCTGATATGTTATATATATTTCTTCAATTACGTTTTCAGGGGCGACATTTTTGAAAATAAATAGAAGATTTTGGATGTAAAAAATAAATATTTTTTTAAACATATATGTATACATGATCAATGCAAGCTATATTCCATTCACTATGTTTTCTTCTATCTAATTTGTTCGGCTTCATTCTGCAATGATGACACAGCATAAATTAACGGAGCTCAATTGGGATGTCTTGAAGCATCCGCCTTATTCTATTGACTTAGTTCCTTCCGATTTTTACTTTTTTTTATCTCTACACAATTATTTAAATGGAACAAAATTTAACACAACAGATGAGATGAAAACAGCACTACACACGTTACTGGCATTGAAACCCGAAAGTTTTTATTCTAATGGGATTAAAAAGTTGACAGAACGATGGGATATAGTAATCAGCAATAATGAGAATTATGTAATTAATTGATTTAAAAAGTTTTTTTGAAAATTTTAACTCTTGATTTCTTAAAAAAAATACGACGTTACTTATGCATCAACCTAATAGATTTTTTCATATATTTCAAAAACAAACCAGTGGAACTTTAAAATAAGCATTTGTAAATGACAGAATTGTAAAAATATGGTATATATTTTTCAAGAAATTATATTTATACATAAAAAAATTCGCAATCTACTTCGGAACGGTTTTTTATTTTTTTAAAAATTGGACTGGTTGTTTTAAAAATACTCTTGATCTAACACTGTTGGAAATATTAAATCATCATTTATGGGTAACAATTGGGGCAGGGGGGAGGCGGAAAACTCATGGACTGCCCCAGGCGGCAAAACCTCTAGCCTACAATATTTTTCTTAAGAGAACAGTTCTGTATCTCATTGATCTATCTTTACATTTATTTATCGTCTATTATAGCCATTTTATCATTTTTTTATGGGTTGAAATAGTAGACCGATAATTGATCCAGTGAATTATAAATCTTTGCTTTCACTACACTCGCTAGCGGTACGGCGCCGCTGTCGTTGTTGTGAGCTTTAGTGAGCATACATTTTATGTGTATTGTAAAAAACTGTGGTAGGGGGTGTTCGATGATGAGCAATTTGCATTTTGGGATGCACGGTCATAAGTCATAAGTCATCGGGGTACTAAGTTTTATTCATAATTTAAGTAAGTAAGAATTGTATGTTAGAATAGGTAAATTATCTGACATTTTCTGATTTTGCCCTTTATTTTATTCAGCAAATTTAATATGGACACCGTAATTAAACCGTTACTAATTTATTTGGTTCTTTTCTTTTTGACTGTATATTGATATTACAAAAGGAAAACATTCTTCAGTAATGAGTCGGCGTATACTATTAAAATCCGCATAAAACCTTATAAATATTGTATCATCAATTACGTTTACCCAATCAACGTTGTTAGCATAAAATAAACATATTATATTGGCAAAATTAATAATGTTATTAGCCAATCAAATAAGCCATAGCAAATATGGGTAGTTACTAATAGATATTTAAATTTATTATTCTTACCTACACGTTTAATGTTAAAACGTACATTAATGTTTATTGATTTTATATTTAAATCGAGACAGTATAAACTTATATCCTAGGAAAGATAAACCATTCTTAATACCATGTTAAATCTATTCTTCGTGCTATTTATTTGTTGCAAACAGTGCTATTTATTTTATATCACCCAACGGACAAAGTTGTTCCATGTTTTCAATTATTTCGTAATCTTAAATTCTATTGACTCTTTTAATTCGTATAAATACATTTAATCACTTTGATTACTATGTGAGGAAAAGATATAGAAGTGATTTAAAACTTGTGTAATATTGATCGATCGAATAAAATATATGTGCACCGTATTTCATCTCCGAAAACGAGAAAATTAGTAACTGAGTAAGAATCGATTCTCATAAAACAACTTTTGTTAAACTCTATTAGAAGTCTATAAGCTCCACATTGGGAGTGAAAATTGTTACAAATATATATTTATACATATAATATTGTGATGTTGACAAATTGTTCTGAATACCAGATATAATTATTAATAAATGTTTTTTTACATCATACAATTAATTGGTGATGATATTTTTTTTTTCAGTCATATACATTCCTATAATAGTTACTAGATAAATGAAACAATTTATTATAATATTACAAAAATTTTATTGATGACTTTGTTATTCCGCTGGTTGTGTTTCTGATTGGGGCACAAGCAGAGACAATTTTAATTTTGTATTAAAAATAAATTTCCACAAAACTATTGCCGAATCCATCGAAAATTTAAATGATTTTTTAATAACCTTCAAATTCATTTGGCCATACTTGATTACACATTTACTGCACTGTGAGCTGTATATAAACTTAAAGACTTTATTTGATCAGATAATTTAATTTAAAATTGATTAATTAATGGTTTCATCGGTTGGGATGAATTAATAAAAGTGCTGATATTAGAAAACAGCATTTGACATATCGTTAGTTTTCTTACAATAGTAGAAAACTTTCGCATTACTTAGTCAATAAATCAATGTTATTATTATAATATATGTATTTTAACTATTCGAATTTAATTGCACATATTTATCATTTAAGACAGCAATTGCGCTTGTTACACAATGAATAATAGAATATTTAAATGTTAAGTTTATTTAAATTTATTCCCTAATTATGTGAAAGCATAAAAAGTTGTCTGAAATCTAGAATAAAAATTGCTTCTTCTTTGCGATTCAGTATATACCTCAATAATATTTATATTAAAGTTTGAATTTATATAATGACAATACATTTATACTGGCCAGATATTGCGATCCAGGGATTCCGCAGGGTTTTTTTTATCCCGAAAAACTGTGATTAACATAAAAGTATGACGCAAAGGACATTGTAAACTTGTCTCGTGAAACGGGAGTTTATGGTTACGCCTAACCGCAAATCAAATAAAAGACTTCTTCTCAAACAGAATGTTTTAACGGAATCATGGTATGATGAATCAGAGTATTTTTGTTTGACATAAATTTGGAGGCTTCAACAAAAATTGCAAAATACGTGAGAAATTATGAACAAAAAACACAATTTCTTATTTATAATGTACTAGTGAGTACCCGGCATGCGTTGCAATGCCACTCAAAGAAAGAAAGGGTTTGTGTTTTGATTCTGTTTATTGAACTGCTTTTGGATTAGAGGTCTAGACAGGCCGAAATTTTATAGACTTACCCGGTTCGAGTCCATCATCTTCAGGTCTGGCCCGACCCGAACCGAGTTTCAATATCACACTTGTTATAACACAATATTTTTGTTTTTCGTCCGGTGCGTACACGAATAAATCAGAAGGTTTTTCCTAGATGTCGCTGTATGTACGTATTTGATTCTTTTTTTCAATTTTAGATTTTCAATCTCAAAAGCTTAGGAGCCTATAAGATCCGGACAAACCAACAAACCATCAAACAGACATTCATTTATATATATATAGATATAGTTTTCCCGGCATGATCACAATAAGTCCTTCCTGAAAATTTCGTCGCGATCGGTTGAGTAGTTTCGGAGCCTATAAGATCCGGACAAACCAACGAACAGACATTCATTTTTATACATATATATTTGTTATAACTCTTCAGATAGATTATTTTGAGTAGCATAATATGAATGCAACCTAATTCTTGTTTCAATTAAATACCATTGGTTTATGTGTAATCAATATTTGCGCCATGAGTGGTTTTGGCGACCAAAAAGAATTGTAAAATATTTTTAAGATGATTTATTTCTTGTAATACGTATTTTTATTATTCCCTTTGTCATCTGGATATCATAGTATAGATAAACCTTTTTATTTGACTTTCGAATTTCTGTCTGGGACACATATTATAGTAAATAAAAAGCATGTACCAAATTTACTATCAATATTATGCTTCCCAACGTGCGAAAATATATGTAAATGCCTTTGAAACGTTAAGTATATTTCTAGTTAAGTTAGTGTTCTCATAATAAATAAACTTGTTCTATACGTTTCAAAATCTCCTTGACCTGAACTATTTGAAATCAAAGATAATCATCTTGAATTTACCGTACTGAGTAGAATTTATACATTAATCTGTTAAAATCTTGAATTATTACATTTTTCATAAGACTTGACAGTCATTCATAATCGTTTTCTTTAATGCGACATTATAACACATCCGGTATTGCAATAGATATAAAGTTGTGCTGCAGTTGTTTGTTGCGGTTGTTGGTTATGTCAACATCAGTTTTTAACTGAAATTATTGTCAGTAAGTACTCAGTTTAAAGATTTTTTTACCTTGAAAAGGTTGTAACGTTATAACGTTACCAACAAAATGGTATATTTTGACTTTTCAACGGAAAATCATTTCTCTGGAACGCTCCAGGTGAAACACTCAATTATATTCACAGCTAGAATTATTATACCATGTCAAAATAATCTTGAAACGAAAGCAATTTTGTTATTGAAAGATTAAAATGTTAACGTTAAATATAATTAAGAGTTTAGAATAATAGTTTAATATCATTAAATTCATTTTACTTTCGAAAATTTGCATTAAAAGTTAACCGTTCTGGTTGCAACACGGTGTTTATTTAACAACTACAACCTCCTCACATGACAAATATATGTTTCAAATAGTAAGTGATCATAATGTCAGCAATGAAGCACCGCGATGTCATTAATATTATAATATATATTAAATGAGATTTGTGTAAACAATTCGATAAAGGAAACCTTTTTTGATTCATGTAATCTTCAAAAAAAAATATTTATTTATTGTTTTATTATAATTTACTTTATATTTTTTTTATCTGTCCAATTTAAATTCCTTTTAAACCAGTTAAATGTATACTGTAACATCAAACATAAAATAATTAATCAGTGTATTGCAGTTAATATACCTTTCCCGTGACAGTAACTATTATCAGACATGTAATAATATGACGCTGTTTTTTAACTGTTCCATGATTTCACAATATGTAATGTATGCATTACATCGCAGTTTCAATAAACGTGAGTTATTTTTTAATTTTTCTTACATTACAACTGGAAACTATTCTAGTAGAACACTCGTAAAATGTACTTTTGAATAAAAATGATTCAGAAACTGAATTAAGGGTACTGGAAATGTTCATAAAAATAATGTCAAACACAGAAAAGTTGCATACTTTGGTCAAATTCTCACAATGAGAAATATGAATAATTACTTCATTTCAAAGAAAATAGGACCAATCAAAACCATAGGTAAACTGAGATTATAATAGTGATGCAACCTCCGTTAGATACTCAATGTCTAAATCGTTATCTAATACGAATGACCGAGACAGTGGCGTAGCTAAGGGTTTTACCACCCCCTCCCACATCTTTCTTCCAAAAATGATGTTAAAATGTGTACAATAGTGTTGGATCAAGGGTATTTTTAAAAGTAGTCGCTTCTATTTTTTTAGAATCATAAAGTACTACGAACTAGAAGATTGCGAATTCTTTTTTTTGTATTCATACAATTTCTTGAAAAATCTGTACATATATTTATAATTCTATTATAAACAAATTTTATATTTAATATTATTATTGTAGAGTACCATAGGTTTTTTTTTAAATTAATTATGTCAAAAAATCTATTAGTCATTACAATTAATTTTTTATTTATTATTCAGCTACACTCGGATTTTTCACTCAAAAGATTCGATGGAGTAAGAAAATCATACTTTTTACTCTCCTCAGCAAGATTCTGAAGCATGGTCGTGAATCGCTATAAAAATATTTGTTTATTACCCACGGGACTTATATTTATTTTCAAAATTGCCGCCCCTGAAAACGTGCCGTCAAAACGACAGTGGGCTGAGGACAAAGTGATGTAGAGATGTGTTATTTAGTTGCCAACCTTCCATGCCATGAATCAATTGTATGGCGCCCATTTCTATGAAATAGTTTAAGCAAAAAGATTTACAGTTAGTTAGAAATTCATTAATATCGTGATCACATTGACAGAAAATAGTAAAGACCAAATAGATTGTCCTAAGTAAACAGCAAATGAAAAATTTATCTTTTGGCGTTAAAGCCTCTAGCATACATATTTTATGCTAGATAGATAATTATAATTTCAAAGTGTAAATGGATTTATGCCTATTTAATACAACTAAATTAAGGGATTACCATTCTCTTATTAGTAGATGGAACGGGATCTATTTAAATCATTCGTATAGTTCCACACCTTTTTTGTAGTCATAATGTGTCACTATGATCCTATAATATGGTGTCTGTGGTATGGGGAGCATAATTATGCTCTTTTTATTTGTTTGTATGATGTTAATTAATTTGTGATGTATATTAAATATATAAAAACAATAATGACAAAACCAGTTGAGTAAACTGAAACAATGTCAGTAAATAGAGGAAAGACAAAATAATATCACTGAATAAGGATCGGAGTTTGTTTTGTTCGTTATTGAATGTTCATTGTGCTCCAAGATATAAACGACATCATTACAAAGCCCTGTGGCGCAGCTTAAAAGCTAACAGTGGCCCAATAAATAAAATCTTGGATTTCGTATCAGACTCGACGCTTCAGTGCAAGAAATGTGCATCGGTACCAGTTAACAGAATTCAAAAGAATTGTGAGGCTTCGCGGCTTTTCAAACGCAAAAGCCTTATTAATGACTGTATTCTTAAATAATAGTGGCATATTATTTCGTAGCTACCAAATGAATAATGATACATGAATAAATAAAATAATAAATACAGAAATAATATCTGACCTATTAAGTATAGCCGTTCAAAAGTTATGATATTTTTAATAATAATATATATTTTCGTTTATGACTAAATCGGCTTAAATATTTAACGTTCACGGAAGTTCCGCTTTCACAATATTATTTATGCTATGTTCACTGTCTTATTCTAAGTGGACCATATATTTTTTTTATTAATAATTCTTTTCTTTAACTGGAATGCCGTATTAATCTTAGTCTACCTTCCTATATGCTATACAAGCGCTACAATAAATATGTGTTGCACACTCCTTCTTGACAATTACATATGTCGGAGGACGATAGTACTCGATTGAGTCTGCATATATGAAATGCGAACTATTGAACCATTCAAGCTGAACCATTGCTAGCTATCATTATTGTGAAAATATGGTAATTTATTATGGAATACGGAACGTTTCTTCCCCCATTACTATTTCACAGATTTAGAACCCACTTTCCAAAGAAATTTAATAGAAAAGACAACTTAAAATTTCAGACACCGTTACTGCGTTCAGCAATGCAATGTAATTGTCAAAAATAAAAATGGTAAAATAAATTTTTCAACAAAACAAAATCTCTTATGTTGATTCGAGTAACATGGAATAAAGCAATATGTTAACAACTTTTAAGGTGTTAACTGTCAATTCTTGGTGGAAAGACATTATATTTTAAAAAATAAAACACAATTCATTTGTACTACTTCCACATATTTATAATGATCAGGAGCGGTTTCGCTCATAACGAGCATTATCAACTGATAAAAATACAAGCATAACAGGCTTATTTATATAAAATTGAGTGTAAAAATGAAGGTATATAAAACTGAACTGAGACAAGAAAATACTGATTAGCAAACAAATTATACATAAATCAAATGAAAGAGTCTACAATTAAAATGTTATGGACCTCTTGCAAAATCATTAAATACTAATGTGAAATCACAAATATAGCTACATTAAAAGTCCATTTAGCTGAACAAAATTTTTAATGACGTTACTAATGTAATATACAATAATGAATCAGGGAAATTATAAGAAAAAATTACTGAACCATTTAAAAATATTCAAATATTAAGTATGTAATTAATATGAATAATAAACAGCCATCTTAAGTGGAGAAAGCAGAGCAGCTATGAGTATCCATAAAATTTTTAATATCTGAAAAACAAAAATTACAGAGACAGAATCAATTCTTACAAGTTAAAAATAACCTTACAGGTATAATACAAATTAATGAATTAATGAATTTTTACAATATGTTAATAATTTAAATTTGGTTCATTGTTTCGTTGTTCAACAATATCCTAGGTTAGTGCCTTAATATATTCATAATTTCACTCATTGCATAATTTTAAAGCGCTTACCATTACTGCTCTACGGGATCTCCCATTTGTCCCCAGTAGGGGTTGTAAATCAGTAGCGATCAATGTTGAGTAGCATCGGAGGGTAGATTGGAATAAATATGGATAGAGATTCAAAATTTCTTCGCTGTAGGATTGGTTCCAAGAATTTTTGATTTGATGTTGTTTATATTATTTTCTTAACCGTATTATAACAAAAAATACAAGCTGCAAAGGAATGATAATACATGTTCGAACCCTCCAGCAGCAGATTATTTATATAATATGTAATAAAACATCATCTCAAATCTGACGCTTTCGACAAGCTTATCTAAAAGTGATTATTTCCGGTTTAAAAAAATATTATATTTTCATTTTACTTACCCAAATTTTGACTTTTATTTTCTTTTTTAAATCAGTCATCTATGTAATATACCTTAAAGTTGCCTCATTAATATTAAATTATCTACACATACGCATTTTATTTCACATGTCTATATATTATAATTATTTATAGCTTTTTAATGACAATTCTTACAACATAATGATCTTCTGCATGCTTTAAATCAATTTTTTTTTTTTTCCCATGTCCGCTCCCAATGTGGAGCATATGGTCTCCTAATGGAGGTATCTTGACAGAATTTTTTTCTACGAGAACTGCTTGTCACACCGAAGAAAAGAGAGTTGCTCAACCTCTCTTTTCTTTTTCGAAGAGAGTAGGGATAGAAGGATAGGGCTATGAAAGGACTAGTGGTTAGCTAATCGCTCTCGTTACGCCCCGTGAGGATGGGATTGGTGGAAGGGAGGACTCAGACTACGAACAGAAATCCATAAATCGATTTAATGATCAATCTATGAAAAACCGTCCGCATCGGGAATTGAACCCGAGACATCCGTAACCGTAGCCAGCGACGAAACCAACTGCGCCACGGACGCCGACACATCATTAAATCAACCATTAAATCAATACAGACCTCAATAAAAAATAAAATGAAAACATATTTACGATCGTGTGTCTTAGCACCCCGCCGCGGGTCAACTCGATGCTTTGGCTTATCATATCGAATTCGGCCCCGCACAATCGTTTATCAAAAAGAGATATTGATGGATCAAAATTGCATGCGTCCATATTTTGCAAATAAATCATACACTCTTACTTTAAGGTGCATTGATGTGAAATACGGCGAAATTCGTTTAAAATGAAACTTAGGCTAACACGACATAATATTTTGTCTTCGATGAAATGCTACGTTGGTAGTATCATACATTTGAATTCACTTAACTCAAAAAAAAAATCCGCATTTTGACGAAAAAATACTGTTAAGCGATTTTTTTATGATTGACTTTCTTTTTACTAGGACAAAATCTCGCAAAGAAAACAATACAACAAAGGTGAAGCTAGCCGTTTATATCGAAGGCAGGCAAACGTTTCACTACATTTAAACAAGTTCATATAAAATATTGTGTGAACATTCTTTTGTAACTTGGTTAATTAAAGCATAATTGAGTAATTGTATGAATTTACGAGTCATTATTAAGAATGGTAAATAACATCAACGGCGGGTGTAATTCGTCTAACTCGTCATTTATTCATATCGGTAATCATTCAGAATCCTTGCGGAACACCATTTGAGAATCGTTGTAATAGAGAATACTCCAGAAACCTCAGACCAATAAAAGCCATTTTCGCAAAACTGTTATACGACAATAATTATTAATAATGTTCTTCTCCCTTATTTTTTAAATTATAAATAACTTAATCTTTGCCCACTCTGTGAAAAAAGATTGTGAATGGTTTGTCTACTCTGCCAGAAGGCAACATCGATAAATAACTAAAAGAAGATTTACAACAATTTATAGATTGTTCGTGTTCACAACAATAACGAAGAATAATTTGCTTGCCGCCTGACATAATTTCACGCTCCCATCGCGGTGTCAGGTTTCAAGACGTTAACTTCTCAAATCCCACACACAATGATGGCAAAATGAAATTAAAGGGTACATTGAATTGTTTAACACTAAGAAGATTTATTGCAATTTATAATGCAATTTAATTAGAAAAAACCGTGCTGGGGGAGACAACATGACGAGGAAAATTATAATGATTGTGATAAATACGGTATTGCGTTATATCAAAGCCCCCTATAATTACAAGTTACAAGCCATGCTGTACGGCCCGTCAGCCGATATTTTTGAAGACGAGTGGTCCGTTTCATTTACTGCTGAGTCATGAAAGCGATATTTTGGAGTAATTACGATGAATTCTAGCATATTTTAATAATGTGGAAAAGTGGGTAATTAAATGTAGTATCTTTAATGTTAATAGGAATAAAGATAATATGGATGGATTCGGCGGAAACTTTGGTGTTTTAATATTAAATTAAGGTTGATAACTTAGTTATTCCACTAGCTGTGTTACTTAATGTAACGCGCTTCGTTTTATTAAGAAGCATCTTAATTAAAAACGAAGAGTAGAGTGGGTTTGTTTCCTTCTACTGGACGTGGGGAGGGGGTAAAACCCAAACAATGATAGTACTAATTATAAAATTAACTACTAGTGTTTGGAGGTGATATAATTTGTTATGATTCGATATATTTAGTCTGAAGATGCTTCTTAAAGAAGCGAAACGCGTTACATCTAGTTACACAGCCAGTGGAATAACTAAGTTATCAATTTTGATTTCATATTAGGAATAAAGTTGTTTATTTACTTTGAAAGACAATAATTATAAAGCCTAGTCGTAATCAATGATTGTTATTAATCGACAATTCGAAGTCTGTATTTTGCGATAAATTACGATTCTAATAAATCTACCCTGCCACAAATCGCATTTCGTGCCATTCACTCCGTATATTATGACGACAGTACGATATTATTTATTGAGACGATTTAACTGTTACTTAACATGCATATATGTTGGTTTTCGATCAATCGTACGTTGTCTTATGATTATAGTAAAGAAACACTGAATAAACTCACAAGAAATCTTTTCAAATATATGTTATATTCGACGAAAAACGGAGTTGAGCGATGATCTTCGTACAACCACCATACAATTTCACCAATCAATCAATTCGATATTATAAAAAAAAATGGTTTAAAAAGTTACTTACATTTTATGAATACAACTAATTAAAATGATAATAAGATTAAGTTAAAGCGTGTACCTCCACAGACTAAAATTATACATGAAAACATAAAACGATATTATTTTATTATTGGACTGCAATCTGTATTAATAAATTATCTTAATACACTAGTGAATACCCGTCATGCGTTGCAATGCCACTCAAAGAAAGAAAGGGTTTGTGTTTTAATTCTGTTTATTGAACTGCTTTTGGATTAGAGATCTGCACATGCCGAAATTTCATAGACTTATCCGGTTCGAGCCCATCATCTTCAGGTCTGGCCCGACCCGGACCCGGGTTTCAATATCACACTTGTTATAACACAATATTTTTGTTTTTCGTCTGGTGCGTACACGAATAAATCAGAAGGTTTTTCCTAGATGTCGCTGTATGTACGTATTTGTTTTTTTTTTTTAATTTTAGATTTTCAATTTTTTTCTTCAGAACCCTTCACGGGTGTGTGCACAAGTTTCATCGAAATCGTATGAATGGTAAAAGAACGCGTAAAGGACAAACAAACATTTATTTTATCTAATATTTCCCGGCATGATCACAATAAGTCCTTCCTGAAAGTTTCGTCGCGATCGGTTGAGTAGCTTAGGAGCCTATAAGATCCGGACAAACCAACAAACAGACATTCAATTATATATATATATAGATTGATTTTGATTGTTGTCTAATAATAACTTGATTATTTTTTTTCTTATAAATGAAATTTAGAAAAACGTAATAGAATTGACCATTACGATTTTGAATTGTACAAAAGATTAAGACTTATGTTTTAATTAATTGCGAAAGTTTCTCAAATTTAATATTTCAATTCCATCAAGCACCCTCAGTCAATATCTTTGAATAAATTAAAGCAACTTGCATTAAAATATCAAAATAGAATACATAATATTACAAATTTATATGTGACCATTACACCACGGGTGCGTAGTGCAGTAGTCAGTGTCGTTGGCTTCAGTTACCGATCTCATGGGCTCAAATCCTAGTAAAATCAGTTTCATAAATTGATTTACGTCCGTAGGCATGGATGTTTGTGTTATCTAGAACCTCTCACCCATCCGATCCTAAAAACGGGACGTAGCGAGAGCGATTAGCTAACCACCAGTCATGTACTAGCCCTATCCTTCTATCCCTACTCTCTTCGAAAAAGAAAGGTTGAACAACTGAATAACAAACAGTTCTCGAAGAAAAACTTCCATTTCGATACTTCCATTAGTAGTCCATAAGCTTTACATTAGGAGCGGATATGGTTAAAAAGTATTATGTGTTATAATCGATAGCATTTTCAACACCAGAAAATCGTTTTGGCTTATTAACCATTTTTATTTATTTTATTTAAAATGACATAATTAATTATATCTAAGTAGGCTTCCACAATGGTTTAAATAAATTAATATTTGTATAGTATAGCCTAACGTGTTCTCGGGTCATGAATACTATAAATTGTATGTTTGATCAAGCCGCTATTGGATATTGTTATTTATTGCACGATAATCAACTTCTGTCAATTAATTGTCGTTTCACACCGAGCTTTGCTTGATTTTGATGAAGAAAGCTGCGCTCTAGTTTTCCAACTGGTTGTCGGAAAATATAATAATAGAAATATTTAAGATAAAGGCAATGTTAACGCAATATTTTGCAACAATTATCACCGCCGACACTTGTTTCACTACCGATTATTTCTTTGTAGTCTATACAATAGGTTGCAGAGTCAGAACATTCGCATTTTTTAAAGTCAAAATAATAAACCAATCGGGACTTTCTTCATGCTCATAAAATGGATACATTCATTTAAACATTTCCAAAATAGTTTTAAGTCACATTTAGAGATTCCAACCCGAATAATCGAATATTCAATACCGAATGTACATCCCTTAGAATTTTATATAATTATGCTCGTTAATATATAATTTGAATTGATAACTTTATTATTTCTCCGGTTTCTTTGAGAGGATTCATTAAACGTAAATCTGTCTTTAGTATTCAATGTCAACACTTGGCAACACAACCAGTGGAAAAATAAAGTTATCAATTTTAATTTCATATATTGTTAAAAATTGATTTCTATAAAGTTTTCGCCTATCGTAAATATTACATATTATGCTGATTGCCATAGCCGAGCGGTGCGGTCAATATTGGAAAATTGATATTTTTCATAAATATGTATTTCTATACATTATTCACATTGCACAACTATCAATTTCCTGTAGACCTAGATGAATATTCTAGGAGAAATCTTACAGCAACGATTTCGCATTCGCATACAATTTTAGATACAATTAAGTAAAATACTGAGCTACGCTAAGTGTTAAAGAAACCGTTTATAGTTTGTTGTCAAATAATCCTGTTTCTGGGTTTATAACACTGAGGAGACGCAATCCCACTGCATTGTATGGAATGAGGTAAATTAAATTTGAATAAACACGTCATTAAGTGTTTGTTTCATGTAAACACATTACTTGTTGTGTAAGTTGCATTTGCATGCAATTTAAACCGGAATCCAATAAGGACTGTTAACTACACATCACATTATTCTTTTATCCTTCAGATGTTATCAACTTTACTTTAATTCTTTGCGTCAATGGAAAATTGAAATTGCATAATTATTTATTAAAATTCCATTAATCACTGGTATTTTATCGGAAATACTAGATTTGTGCATTAAGTTGCAGTTAAATATATTTATTATTCAAATATCTTAAATTGTAAAATGAGAAAGTCATGAGTTGTGAATCCATATTAATTATATTGATGTTATAATGTTAAAAATTAAAAAAAATTCTATTTCGATAATAACGTATTTTTTATTCATTCCTTTTTAAGAAGAATTATAATTTCAATGAATTCGTATGTGAGACATAAGCTAAAAACCTTAAATGATAATTCAAAATTGTCCAGGAAATGAAATAAATGACGATGAAAGCTGAAATATTTGAATGATTTTTCTGAATATGTGATTATATAAAAAAATCAACAACATTCAAAAATCATTATTAAAAATAAAATGTATATTTTAGCACTAATATTATGACGTGATTACTTAACGAAGAACTTTTTTTAACTAGTTGTTCAACAAATAGTTGAGAATGAAATGGGTTTTTTTTTAATCACGTTAATGGGGGTGACTATCGATTATCAGTGGACTGACATATAATGCTTAGAAAACTAAAGCACACTTTGCGGGTACGTTCACAATATTAGCTCAGTTTCGCACAGAAAGTACAATTTTCAACTTACTTTAGTTGTTATTACTATTGTAACCTTGCAGACAAACTTTATCAATATTACGAGATTTAGCCGTTTGAATGCTACATCATGAGTTAATAAAGAATTCTCTTATAAAGAAACCGTATTAAATTTGCTCTCCAACTTCGCAGTATATTATGCAGACCTGGCTGTGATGGAAACACCAACCGCATCGAATCAGGAATCAGGGGGTATAAGAAACATCTACACGGGTGGCGGATTAATCTTGCTTCATCAGCTTTTCGCTGACTTAATATCCTGGTGGAGTGACAGGCGGGAAGCTTTATAGTCGAGTAAATTAAGCGCTGTAGGTTTCTGCTAGAATGACTTCTTTATTCTTGGGTTTATTTATAGAAAGAAACTTTTTCGATGACTTCATTTCGAATTTGTAAATTATTAACCCGCGAAATAATTATCGTTCGGATTGAATACCAAATTTAGATTTTTTAAATTAAATATTTGACATCTTGAATATTCGTCTTTTGTCATGGAGTTAATCTCATGTGACTCTAAAAAAATCCTGTTATCTTGATTATATGCTATTTTAAAAATAAATATTTAGCGCCTTGACTATTGTTAGCTATACTGGCAAATATTTACAAAAATAATTATAAAGTAACACAGATTGAAAATATCATATTATATCCCAAAACGTATTTTTCCAAGTGTGGATTATTTTTAATTTTGAATGTCACAATGTATATTTTCACAATACTGGTATATACATCGACCGGTTCGGCCAAAGATTTTTATAAGAACATATTACTTCTGACGTTTTCTGCTGACAGACCATATTTACCAGCTTTTACAATTTACGAGCATACCGACACTTATCAAGGTTCCCCGGTAATTTTAAACTTCGATTATCGAGCTAGATAACTAACTACTTGCAGATAATCTGGTATACTTCACCTTATATCTAATTTATCGGCGATACGGTGTTGGATCGACTCCCATTAGAAATCTGCACGGGGTAAAACAGCTGTGATTAAAGTAATATCTCAATATACTGCGCAATAAATACTACATATTACTTCTGGTTTATTTTATTGTGATAACTTGATTCATACGCTTTAAATTAAACAATAAAATATATTATTCGAAAGCACTTTTTTAAAGTTTTTTATATTTATCCGCTTTTAAGAGGCGGAGTGTACAACCCTGCTTGATAAATTATCTTATTCTTCGCGTTGGACATATAAGTGCCAGTTGCAGGGGCCGCACTAACGATCACATGTATTGCCTATATTTCCTCAATTATAAGACGCATGTGTTTACCTTTTTGGACTCTCTGAATTTGCAGTGCGTCTTATATAATAGATCGCAACAATTCAAAAGAAGCTATCTTCTGGGAATTCTTGGAAAAACATGATTCAGAAAAATCAGAATAGAATGAAGGTATGATGGTATAATACTTACTTTAAATGCTTTGTATTGCCAATTATATGACTTTTTTGTTAAGCAAAGTTTTCGTATTGTTTTTATCATTGGTATTCAAAATAACGGAGCGTCTAATAGTCGAGGATGTACAAAATATGGATATATAATACATAGCAATGAGGTTTGTTATCTTTTGTCGAAATTGCCAAATAATGCAATTGTATTAAAAATAACCAAAAATACACCAATGTCATATGGATTTTTTTACTACTTGCTCTCCACTTTAAATTTGGCCGACGATATGATTTTTGCAAAAACGTTTAATTACACTGTACATTTAAAAGCAGTGAAAAAAATAAAAGCGATTTTTTTGAATATTTTTTTTGTAACGAAGTAGACATTTTAACGTTTTGAATCGATCTAGATTTTGCGTAAGTACAGTAGAATATCGGGCCGTGAAATCGCAACGGTCTTACTAAAATGTAGCCCGTGCAGATCTCCAGCACACATTACGAAGAGCATTACCGTTTCCTTATGAGAATGATAGTGTTTCACAAGCAACTAGCCTGCAGACTGTGTGGTTAACAACATCCATAATGCGTTGCGATATTCCATAGTTCCTCATTAATTACATACACACATAAGCTCTAGACCGCTCTCGCACAGAACCGCGAAGTATTAACAGTCATTTTGTGTGATTTGCAAGATGTTTTTATAATCAGACGTCGAATTAATACTGATTCATTGATATTGGCATCAATTTTATCTATTTCTATGATCTACGATGGTACTTACAACTTTTTTTATATTTTCAATTACAGACATTTTTAATCTTATTTTGATCATGCCCAGCATAGAGCATTTGTAATCCTAATGAAATACCTAAACAGAAAGGCAAAAATGGTTGTAATTGTTCTTTACGCCATTTTTCGGTATTTAATCAGCCATAACAACATGAGAACGCCGTGGACATTTACACTCATCAATAAAAAAATAATAAATCGATTGAAAATGTCATATTAGTAAAATCTGTTGAAGATACTGTCCTAAAGTAATTAAAAAATTTTAATTCGATTTAATGTACAATTTATACATATAAATTTATTTAAAATTAATAATGTTGTATAATTTATAATATTAATCATTCACATAAAATTTACTTTAATGACTAACAGATTTTTTGACATATGTATTTGAAAAATTTATCTGCGAGACAATATTGACAAAAAAGTTAACATTCGTAACTGACATATATGTAAAAATATCGAAATTATATTTCTGCAAAAACAGTCTGTGCAATATTCTGGTTTATAAGTGTTTATGGTCAAAATAATAGGAGTAGGTAATTTAAAAAATACTCTTAATCCAAAATTATTGTAAATATTAAATCCACACTTCTGAAGAAAAATTTCGGGGCTGCAAACTCAAGGGTCGTCCTGGGTGGCAAAATCTCTAGCTATGCCATTGGGTAGGGGGGCCACAGAAAAATGTGAGACTCAAAATGGGGCCACAGTTAAAAAAAGATTGATAAACTATGATGAAGATAATGATTTGCGTTTATAGAAAATCAAACAGTCAGAGAATAAAAGGTAAAACGAAATAATAATAGATCTTCGTCTTGGTGTGATCCAGTTTCTTTCAATAAATTTTCAGCTATGTTCATAAAACTATGAGTAAATTTTTGAAGAATCGTCGAAGTATATTACCTGTTATTTCGATAATTAATAATGTGCTATTTTTTTTTTTATATATTACGTCAACAGCATGTTCAATTTTATGTGTTTACTTTTAAAATTTTGTATTCAATACCGTATCATTAATAATATTTTCGTAGGAGTGTTGGTTCTACATATAAAGGACAAGTCGTAAGATATTCAGTGTCTCTGCACCCCGTTTTCATAATTGGTTCGTTTTACAAATCTGCAATCTGATTCAGAAATCAATTTATATAAAGTATGGGTATTCGAGGATTAGAATCATTCTGCGAAACAAACTAGAACAAAGTGCACAAGATAGTATGTTTATAAACGGGATATCATTTTGGATAAAAACGTCTTGGTAAATTGTTTCACATTAAATGTCACTTTTAATATTTCTGGCTAAAAGTATTCCATCACGAAATTCATCATCATCTAAAAATCTGGTATATGACATTAAAATGGCTTCATTATCGCGGTAGTATTTAGATTCGTCGATTTGTAAGGCAAATTTCTTTACTTGTAAATGTGCAATTACATAATTGTTTTTCCACATCATCAGCTATCTGTATTCTATTTAATTAAAATAGAAATTTTAATTCATTTTATTTTGGGAAGCTGTTGGTTTCCCAAAAGCTTTCTGTGGCTCCTCAAAACTGATATATCTCCACCTCCAAGAGGCCACATGGACCATAGTTGATAAATGTTGCACTAGAGCGGTACCACTTGAGTATGGCAATAAATTGGCATAGTTGTTTTAAATTTGCATTCTTTTTAACCAGATGTCTCATTACGCAGAGTAAATAAATGTAAACATCAATCATTAGTAATTTAATTTATGGAGAAATCTGTTTTTAAATCTTTTCATCGCGTGTTGCAAACTAGTTCTTACACGAATAAGATACACTTTGTTTTTTAAACTTATCTACCGTTTAGTTCGAGAGATAGGTGTATATATAAACACAATTGGAAAAAAATCGGTAGAATTTCGTAAACTATTAGCTGATAATGACGATTAATTTATATTTAAAATAATACACACTCATAAAAAATCAGTAACGCTGTCATTATTTCGAATCGTATCGGTTGACAATATAATATAAACGTTGACGACAGAGGAAAGTGCTTGAAAATCTCTGTCAGTATTTGGGAATGTTTTGACTGTCGGCCACTTGTTTATTTTGATATCTGCTTGAAAGTCCACTTGACATTTAGCTGCAGCCGATAATTTATTGTATTTTTATTTGTTATTCGATTTTTATAACATAATATTTGTATTCACACCTAATACCAAAGAAAAATCGACTTAAAATTAAACATCAATACCTAAAATCAGTCCCTCTTTCGAAATATGTTGAAATATTTGTTTTATTCGACGACTTTAAAACCATCATTCGGACACCTTTATTTCAAGTCTTCTCTTTTCAATCGTTCATGCTCAGCTTTTCTGCATCCCTTTTGATACTGTTTTGATACACATATCACTTCGGTCAGCGGTACAGTAGTTGAGTTCTTTCTGCGCTTCCTTCCAATCTTCCCTCTAAGCTCTAAGACGAGAGGTTCGATACACGGAAAATCCATAGGCTAAGCAGGTCAAACCAACAAATGCGTAAGTTTATTGTAACCTTTGTGCGAACCACGTGACACTCCCTAGTTTTTTGTAAAGTTTAAGTGTTATTAATGTCTATAACTGACAGCGCTCAACGTTAATGGCAATAATTCTTGGTATTAAAACCGATTGTTGTCGTTAAAATCGATCGGTTGCTAACCGCCGAAGGGCTGTAGCTGAATTTGGAAATCGGACGCTGCTAATGGACTTGTCCGCTGGACGGGTCAATTTTTGACAAAAAACGGAGAACCTGCAGTGGTTCAAGTTTAATTTTATTTTTAGCGGGCAGTCGGGTGTCGGAGCCCTTCGGCTAGAGAACCGGCCGGCTTCGCAAGTAATTATATTTTTTTTTTGTTTTGAAATTTTACTTAATTTAAAATCGTTGTTGTGTCAATTGCATTATAACTTAAAGGTAAATTCATGAGTTAAGTAAATGTAAATGTAGACTCAATTTTATATGTTAGTAATATTTTTGTGTAATAAACCACTGCATCTTCGTTAAAATAAATAAGAGATGAACCGGATTTGAAATGGTGTTCGCTTGACATCCCAGACCTTTCAGGACGTTGATAACCAACCATTCGTATCTCTTCGAGTCGGCTCTTTTCAAACGATACATCGTATATGTTGTGTTCCGTGATGTTATTTTTGATGATTTTCGATGATTCCCTGCCACCCATGATTCTAAATGATTTATAACGGTGTGTAGCGAGAGCGATTTGCAAACCACTAGTCCTGTCTTAGCCTATGTTTTTATTCCTACTCGAAAAAGAGAAGTCGAGCGACTGAGTAACAAGCATTTCTTGTATAAAAAACTTCTTTTGATTAAGTTTTCATATGCTCCACGGAGCAGATATGGTAAAAAATTAATATGTGTTTAAAAAATATATAAATTTTATTAGTGTGTTTCCGAGATTATACCCTGGATACTAAAACTGTTGCCTCACACGCGCGTAGCTTAGAGAGAACACTAGACATTCCTCATATACCTTGTGTAGAGCTTTGTATTGCTGCTGCAGTTCTGTTCGAAAACCCTGCATATATATTTTTTGAAACTTTTTTAAATTGAATAAACATGACTTCTTTCCATATGAAAATGTTTTTCTTCGGAATGCTTCCTCGCGTATTGTATGTGCATATGTGTATGCGTTTGTATGTATATGAATATGTGTGCAAGTGCATTATGCGGGGAGATATATTTATATAAATGCATATGGTGCCCACGTGAACTGGCTTCACTGTGGATTGCTTACCTCTGCAGCGATCACTAACTTCTATCGGCAACGATGGAAGTGTAATACATACAAAAATACAATAGCATTAAAGATGAAGGAGACTCAAGGAACTATGACGCTAACGCACCTTAGGACTTAACGCTCCATCAAGTTGATATACAAAAAACAAAAACGTATCCCGCCTATATGAGTAGTCTACATTAATTAATAAGTATTTGTTAAAGTTTTCAATTTTCATAAAAAATATTTTAACTTTTAATGTTATCACACAGCAAAATATATCTACAATCTTTACTCTCAATTAAATTATGTATTCCATACGACGGTTAAACGTTGGAGGTTGAGCTATTTTAATCTATATATATAAAAATGAACGAATGTTTATTTTTTATTTAAATATGAATTGTTGAGATTTTGTACATTTCCATGTATTTCGTCACTAATGACCCGGGTTTCGCCTTTCGGCATCTTCATTCATTCGAGCACACGAATGAACTCGAACTAACACGGGAATGTATGAAATCTCAACAATTCAAATTTGATATTGAAATTCCATCAAGCACCCTCAATCAATGTCTTAAATTATATGAATGTATGTTGTATCGGTGCCTTCTTTTACCATTGATCCAATGTTGATGAAACTTTGGGGAGTTGTTGGAGGCACACCCGTAAAGGTTTTTGAAAAAAGAATTAAATCTAAAATCCAAAAAAAAATAATCAAATACGTACATACAGTGAGTCAGTTTTCTGATATATTCGTGTGCGTACACGGAAAATTATCCAAAATAGAGGATTTGACGGCGTCCGTGGCGCAGTTGGTAGCGTCACTGGCTACAGTTACGGATGTCTCGGGTTCAATTACCGGTGCGGACGGTTTTCAAAGATTGATCTTTCAATCGATTTATGGATTTCTGTTCGTAGTCTAAGTCCTCCCTCCCATCCATCCCATCCTCACGGGGCGTAGCGAGAGCGATTAGGTAACCACTAGTCCTATCCTAGCCCTATCCGTCTATCCCTACTCTCTACGAATAAAGAGAGGTTGAGCAACTGAGTAACAAGCAGTTCTCGTAGAAAAATTCTGTTAAGATACCTCCATTAGGTGACCATATGCTCCACATTGGGAGCAAACATGGAAAAAAAACAAAAATAGAGATTTGCACAGGCCCGGGTTTGGTCCGTGCAGACTTTATACTGTAAGCATTTAATTTTCAGAAAAATATTTCGGATAGAACATATTCGGGTCATGAATCAGTCATAAGGCAATACTATTCATAACGGAAATAATTTATTTCGCTTGTGTTATGAATTTCGGTGGAAATATCCTAACTTTACGATAATATATTGTTTGATGAATTTCTATATTGAAGTATAAATGAATTTCTATATTGAAAAAATCGGGCATTTTCGGGCTGAAAAAAAAAATCTGGTTTTCGGGCCGGGTTCGGGTAACAAGTATGATATTAAGGCTCGGGATAGGACTGGGCTGGGACTGAAGACGTCGGGCTCGTACGGGGTAATTTTATAAATTTTCGGCCCGTGCAGACCTCTAGTCCAAAAGCATTTCAATAAACAAAATTAAAAGACACTTTCTTTCTTTGAGTGGCATTGCAACGCATGCCGGGTACTCACTAGCTTCCTTATAAAAACATCTGCCTTTCAAAAACTGAATTATGATTCTGCATAATTTATTTCGACGGATACGTCGCCAATATACGAAATAATCTTTGATTCTTCTGTATTCTGTTAAACCCATTATCTACCTATGTTCAATTTTTGATCAAAATATAAAATATATTTAAATGAAATATTACCTGAACAGAACTATTTATATATTCCGCCACTTTTAATGAAACTGGTGGTCACTAAAAGTAGAACGCATTAAATTGATACATTGAAACACTTTTTATGAATCATTTTATTTTAAATTTAAAAAACACACGCAGGCTTATTAAATTTATTAGTTTTGATGCCTACGTGATGGCACTGCGAAATTGCTAATACACATTATGAAAAGAATATGAAATCAATATAAAACAATGAAAATTAAACTTTTATGAATATAATATTTGAGTCAATTTCATAATATAATAATAAACGATGTTTGTGTTGCTATGTTTGAAATATGAGTGACAGGTGTTACGTTACTTACGCAGTATCTTCAGACTGGAATAATCTTAAAAATTATTTTAGATATTGATTTTAATTGCTTATCCATTATCACCAGAAAAAAATAGCGTAGCGATGACTTTTCAATCTTAGTTTCTTCCCTTGAAAATTACCCTTCCCAATTATTAATTAACGCAAGCTTCTCCTTTCACTTATCGTCTTTTCTCCAATCAAATGCCTTCTATCCATATATATTTCCAGTACGCTTAATACATCATATGATTGAATCGGTACCTTAATAATGAATACTTTCAATCTGAAGAGTCTTTTAAAAGGAACTAAAGACACTTAATTACCACATAATTAATTACCACAAAGTTACCGCCATATTTGTCGGAAATACTAGTGTTTTATTTATAGTAGGCATTTAATTAAATTATCTATCTTCATTCTTTTGTAAATTCAAACTGTTTTTTTCTTTTATCGCTTTCATTACAGTTGTCCATTTGTAAATGGCATAAGTAAAAGTAGAACGGTCAAAAAAGATTACTTAAAAGCGAAATATACGTCCTTTAATTAATTAAAAAATAATAATATTTAAAGACATTTATAAGATGAAAGTTTAGATACCTCATGTGACGATCAATCAATTGGGTCATTAGCGCTCTCCGAATCAATATTAAAAGTCTTTGGAAAAAAGTAAAGAATTCTTGGGTGGCAATTAAGTAAGCGTGGTCTGATTAATAAATAAATTTTACGACTTGAATATCGATTTAGTGTTATTGCTTATTATATTATTAACATTGAATTTCGTCATAAATAAATACACGTTTTTTAAGAGCGGTAGGTTATCGCGATATTAAATTAACTCTCTTTCTATTTGAGCAAGTGAGTACGAGTTTTAGTATCTGGTTAGGTGATTCTCAACCTTTAAATAATAATGACACACATAGATATTACTCACCTGCAAGCAGCTTAGAAAATGGAAAAATTGAAATATGCCGTGTCATCACGTGTCGCCGGGTCACAAGTTGGTTGCCCTACCTCCACCTGCTATATATATGCAGCCGCTGTTTCACGACAGCTTCCATAACGCAATAACGATCACGAAAAGAAACAAATTTACTCCTCATGTTTTTCGTCCATACAAAGTTGCACGCGGCCGATATTTTAAGTGTTACAACGTTTATTGCACTGGGTTAGGAATAATCTTTTTTTTAAATTTTATTGTCTTTGCAAGTTCTTGCACATACATACAGGTTCATACAGAGGGGGGGGGGCAGAAGGAGCTGCTGCAATGGACCTCACATTTATTATTTTTATTTATTTAAGTCTGACATTTTTCCCTCATATTTAAGATATTTCGAATGCTCTGGGCCTCATATTTTCTCTGCGATCTCACCTATACAATGTATATTATGTGTTCTGTGGCTGCACAGAAAGTGTTGGATGGCTGCAGTATATCTGCTTAAAAATATTACCACTCGGCTATGGCAACGGGCAAATTTGTGTTGTTTTAAGCAAAATATATCCACGCTCTGTAGACGCTTTATTATGATCACATGTAGGTATGAAATTTTCTCATGACTTAAGCGTTCGCGGTGTCAAAAATGCACGCACAGTTCCGACGTGCTAGCTATTTTAGACATTCAGTATTTAAATTTCAATACCCTCATCTATGTGTCTAATGGATAAAAAGTTATACAACACTATTATTAATATAATGCAGTGTTATAATAGTATAATACCTGCAATTAATAACATAGCTGTTAACCTTTTCAATAATCTACACATCCCTCATTTGATGTATGATAACATTCAAGAAATGACATGAGCTTTTGCAATAATTGTGAACACTGATGTCTGCAAAGCTGACTTCTCAAGAGGCTAAAAAGCTTACGATTAATCTTACTTACAGTGTAAGTATTATGACGTTGATACTTTGCAAAGTTGTACCACTTGTTTGGTTACATTTTGATATCGATAAGAAGACATTTTGTGAGTGCTTTTCATACACCGCAATTTATTTACTGGTCACATCTTGTGTGAGAAATTAAAAAAATTGTAAGCACTGCTAAACATTATTATAAGCACTATAATCAATCAAGAAACATAAATGATAACACATGCTCTACATTCTACAGTGTTTGAAAAAATCGATATTGACTCTTGTGTGCTAACTAATAACTAAAAGAATATCATTATATTGATTCAAAATTTAAAAGTTTTTCACTTAAGGCGAACAAGTAGGTTTTATTCTCATTTCCCGAAAATCGTTAATCGTTTTCCATTGCCTAAAAAATATGAAACGTCAAAATATTTTTTTTTCTGAAAAACAGCAAATAAAAGCATTTCTGAAAAACAGGTGTCAACTCTTTTATAGACAGGCTTGAAAACTTTACTAATTACATTTAAATAAGAGTGCAATAGTGTAAACAAATACTTTGAGAGTACAATTATTAAATTAAAAGCAAAGTATTTCGACGATTGATATTTTTAGACGACGGAAAACGATTAAATTTTCGCGAAATGAAAGAAAACTCTACTCCTTCCTCTTAATTTTAACTTAAATTTAAATTATTTGCTGTAGTTTGTAAAACTACTTAAGTTGGAAAGGAAACAATTCGATTCACATAATTGAAAACACGACATTTTTTCTAGAACGGAGACGATAATATTATGAGTTGGTCATATTCGAATACACATCACCATGGGGATAATATTTTTGGTTTAAAACGAAAGAATATAAGCGTCTTTGTTGCAGCCGAGTGGTAACGATTTGGAACTTTGGTCCGTTTCAGCTTTCCGTGGCAAGAAACGCCGAAAACCGATGAAAGCTATAATAGAGCGATACCACTTGGTTACGGAAACCGTAATAAAATTTTCATTGTACCATTTTTTTATTAACAGCGAACACGCTTTTATCTTTTAAAATAAACTAGGAGGATTTTTATTTTTGTAAAATTATTTATTTCTTCTTCAATTATTAATTCAGCATTCCTTGCATGTAAAGTACGTCCTAATGGACAATGAATAATGTCATTACCTCGCATTAAAATAATGTTTACATAAAATCCCTTCGCACAATTGAGGTGTGAACAAATTGTTCTGTAGTGTAAGGAATAAGATATTATAAAAATTGCTCAGGCGATTTTGATATTGGAGTTATGATAAACAGGCAGTTTACTTGTTGCCTTCACGAAGATAATCGAGTTGTCTGTTTTATTTGAAGACAGGTTTATTTTTGCCCAGCGAGCGTGGAGCTTAGAATATACCTAGACAGAGGGGGAAAACATTATAGTGAGAAGACTATAAAGAATAATATTAACTGACGTGATTTATTGACTGACTTTAAATGTGAGTTTGTCGGAAAACACTGAACTACCTTAAAGTAAATGCAGTACAAATGATTTTATATTCTTAGCCTTATGTTTGTCTACATCGATCTGTATCTATATCGATTATCGAAAACTTTAATATGTTGAGTGTTAAAAATATGGGTAATATTCTAGAAAGCAGAGAAGATACGTTAATACTGAACTTTCAGGTAGACGAAGTCACTGTAAAGTAACTAGTAATTCGTACCCACATCATAGCTTGTAGAAGACGACTTACGTTTATATTACATAATGATTTTACGATGGAATATAAATAACAGCTGTTCTCATTTACCTTGCATCATTGCAGTAGTGCTGCAGCATTTCTATCGATCCAATATGGTCTGCTTCTATTTAAACTTGTGCCCAGTAAATATCATTAATTTTCGGCACAGTACTGATAAAACTGTAAAAAGGCCCAATAAATGAAACCATACTGGATGTTTAAATAACAATCATGAATACTTTCTCTATCATTTTTCATTTTATATAGTAAAAATATCTCACATCGCCAATAGTCTCTGAAAAATGCCAAAAAGACTTTATTAAAATAAATTTTACTTGACAACTCCTGCATAATATATTTTTCAAGTAAAATATTATTATGCAGTATAATCATAAATCATATGCAAATATTCAAAGTGTTTTGTAATGCGCATTTTCCCTGTCATCTTATCTGACAGATAAAATTTGCGCGGAAATAGTTGTTATTTGATTAATTAACATATATTATGGAAAATTTTCGTACAAGATAATTATCATTTTAACATCAGCAAATTGACAAACTTTTTGTGTGCTCCAATTCTGTTCTGGATTTCTATATATCAATTCTGTTAATGTGTGCAAATGTGATTAAGCATAATTGAGAGGTAACGAACGCTCTAGGAAATATTGGTCTGTGGTCAAGAATCGAATACCAAATTGGAAGCTTTCACTTTGCACCGATTTCTATATCTGTAAATTTTTCATTAATTTCACTTACCTGCCCAACCGGATCCTCAAACAGGACGTAGAACACAGAGGCTTTTTTGAGACTTTAAAACACTTAACAGCTGAGCATAACTAAAAATAAGTTTTATAATATATATACTAGTGTGTATCCGGCATGCGTTGCTATGCCACTCAAAGAAAGAAAGGGTTTGTGTTTTAATTCTGTTTATTGAAGAGCCTTTGGATAAGAGGTCTGCACGGGTCGAAAATTCATAAAATTATCCGGTCCGAGCCGGTCATCTTCAGGCCCAGCCTGGCCCGAGCCCGAGTCTAAATATCATACTTGTTACTCGAGCCCAACTCAAAGCCCAGATTTATTTTTGTCAGCCCGAAAAAAGCCCGATTTGTCTTCTATATAGGAATTCATTTATACTTTTCAAACAATATATGTTAATGTTTCCATATTTCTAACAATATTCATAGCACATGTGAAATAAATTATTTAAGTTATGAATAGTATTGCCTTATGGCTGAATCATGAACCGAACATAGTAGGAAATATTTTTCTTAAATTTGAGTTCCTTACTTTTTAATACCATTCCGAAATGTCATTGTTTGTACGTATTTCATTCTTTTTTTTAGATTTTAAATTTTTTTCACCAGAAACCTTCACGGGTGTGCGTACAACAACCAAAGTTTGATCGAAACAAGATGAATGGTAAAGGAATGCATAGAGGACAAACAAACAAAAGAGAGTTTAAAATACTAAACAGCTGAACATAACTAAAAATCAGTTTTATAATATATATATATATATATAAAACTGAGTACCCAGCATGCGTTGCAATGCCCCTCAAAGAAAGAAAGAGTTTGTGTTTTATTTTTGTCTATTGAAGTGCTTTTGGATACACATTATTTTTTGTTCGCAACTCGCCAACAATTCATCGAAATTGGATGAATGGTAAAGAAACGCATGGAGGACAACAAACAAACATTCATTTTTGTATATATAGATGTATAGATTATGCGCCATATATAGTTATTTTTTTACGTGACATCAAACGTCTTAATTGTAAATTTTTGGTAGACATGCAGTTGAAAATGGTCGCTATGCGCAAAACCGGTCCTGATCATTACATAAAACTGTGGAATTAAAAACAATGTGTGTGCTGTTTGTAGAAATATTATATGAAATGCATGTCATTATTTGTTATATTTAAAACTGTATGAAAAAACAACTCTTACTATTATTTATCTTAAATTAGTAAAGATTACACTATTTTCACATGTCACGCAATTTTCATAACATGGTCTTAGTCTTATATGAGTAACATAATTTATACACAGACTTGCGTAAGCTTTCGCTTATTTTAAGATTTAAATCGATAAAAATATTTCAATAGCCTTTATGTATAAACATCAGGATACAGAAAACATTCATAATAAATAACAATGACTGTATTACAGGTTACTGTCTTATCCTACCATATGAGTCACCGGTGATAAAATTTTCATGAACATTGTAAAGGACGATGCACGATATTATATTATTATAATATTGTGTCAAGCGAATGCAGAAACGTAAAAAGTAAGACAGGGCATGGCGGCTATGGTTTTGGAAGTCGGAGTGAGAAAAATCAGAGCGACTCCAACTCTTTTTTTACAACCCATTTTGAAATTACTTATATGATATATGATGGATGTGATATGAAGGCGAGAATGAATGTATCCAAACCTAAGAAGTTTAGTAAAGTATTTATATATCCATCTTTTTCTCGTTTCAATTTTATTTATGCATATCAATACCAACTTTTTGATCTGTTGAAACATATATATGCACGTCATGGATGTTAAAACTGATAATCAATTTGACAAAAATTCAATTCATTTAAATCTGGAGAATGAAGGGTAATGTTAAAGTTAGAGTTGCAGTATTTTGAACGATTCCACAGCCTTGGTAAAAGTTATATCTCAATTTTATTTCAATTTACAGAAAACAAGCTGTAACATTTTTTAACTATGTCCGCTCCCAATATGGAAAATATGGACTGCAAATGGAAGTATCTCAACAGAAGTTTTTCTATAAAAACTGCTTGATACTCAGTCTTTTGAAGAGAGTCGGAATAAAAGTACGGAACCAGTATAGGACTAGTGGCATAATAATCGTTCTCGCTAGGGATTTTTTCTAAGACCGAATGGATGGGAAGTAATTTTATACATTACAACAATCTATGCCTTCCAACTTAAATTCATAAATCGATTGAAAGATCGGTTTATGAAACTGTCCGTACTGCGGTTCGAACTCGTGATATCTGTAACTGATGCCAAAGACGTTGACCACTGCACCACGGACCTGGCATCATATCATCATACCATTCTGGCTAAAGACAAAGTTGAGTTAATTTATTTTAAGCAAACTATTCTTTTTTCAAGTTTTATTTCCGGGAAAAACACAAAAGCTGTCTTTAAGTGTAAAATAAAAAAAACTTTCAATTCTTATAACAAGGTTCACGTGCATTCATTAATCAACCAATAATTTTTGAACGATATAATATCAACAAACTGTTTAATTGTTTCTAGACGATAGCACAAATAATAAACATACGTATATTTAATCAAAGCGAATAATTCCCATTTAACGTTGCTTTTCATTTCTTGATAGAGATAGCAATAAATTCTGTAAAATAAGGAAATAAAATAAACATAATCAAATGTGTCTCATAATCCCTAACTGAGAAAATTAACCATAACACTAGCTCCATACGGACGATATGAGCGTACATTTTTTGAAGATACATAAAAATTACCAAATTAAACAAAAAAATCCACCTGTATTGTTTCAGTGATGCATGTTTTATTCAAAAAAATTTACATTTCGCATTATTTCCTTAAAGTCTTCAGTGGAAAATAATCTCTTGATAAAAATATAATGTAGGATACAATTGTTTTGTTATATCTGTTGACAATGCATTTTTGTTAAGCGAAACCCGTCGCGCTTTAACTCAGCAATAAATCTCGTCACGCAATCAGAAGCCTCCGGTCCAAGCCACAAATCCAATCAAATTGTATACAGTAACTTTTGTGAAGTACACGTTTGTTTATGTTATTTTTCTCCTTTTGTTGATTTCGATTTATCATCTCGCATGTGTTTTTTATGCGAGTTGTTTATTCGATTTTAGTTTATATATTTTTTTTTTATAAACGTCCTCTTCCGTGGTGGAGTATATCGATTCCACTCTCACTGAGAAGTATTTTAACGGCATATGCTTTATTATGACAATTTGTGAGTAAATAACTTAGCATTCGTTTTATATAGCGTAAACGCCTAGCAATAGATAACAGTTTCTAAGAATATTTGACGAAAATAAACCACAAATTAGATATGTAAATTTTAATACATTTAGATTAAGCGAGATTTGTATGTTTCGCCCATATCAGTCAAGCAAGAGTTAATTATAATTGTTTTAAAGTAATATCTGTTTTTGTAAATCACTGTATATTTCAAAATGGTCATAAAATAACTGTTGCACACTCATAGTTGTACCTTGTACATTTACGATTACAAGTTATATAAACGGAAACTTCGACATAAAAATGAACTATAAAACATGTTTCTTTACCTAAAATGGATTTTAATCGTTTAAATACATACGAGTCAAGCTGTTTAAGAATGAATTGAAATAAGTATGGGCCGAAAAATAAAACGGAAATGATTAAACGCTTTAATTACATGTGAGGCTTGTTTATACTGCAGTTTGAAATCCAACTTCCCAAAAGTAGATGAATTAAACTTTCAAAACTGTCTCCCACCCACGTTCACGTATTAACTAAACGTGCACCGGGTGGGGTACATGCAGCAGTGAATCAAGGAAAACATCGCCCATTCTGACTAATTCAATATGTTGGGCAATAAATTAAATGAGATATAAGTACTACTCTATGTACTCAGTATATATGAGTTCACGTTATAAATTAATCTATCAGTAATTTATACAAAATGGTGGTTACACAACCTAACAAAAAATAATTATTTACTAATCGTTTATGATTTTTTAGTATCCAAAAAATAAGTAGTTCAAATGCTTCGTAAAAAATGTTAACGTAGTAAACAAAAACAACACAAAATATCTACCTACATTTATAACTACGACTAATATAAGATGCGTCCGATTAAGCATGCTCAAACAGCCGTATGGTTGATACGCCCCTGTGTATGTCTACTTAATAGTAACTATTAATTAAAAAGTGACTTGAAATATGAAAGTAATTACAGCATGTTTTATTAAAAAATATGTCTTTAAGTTTATAATCTGACGCTAATGTAAATGAGATTTGTATCACTGGTCGTTCGTTATGTTTTTGTTTGCGACGTCGAAGCTTGACTTTTGTCGATGTGTTCATGAATATGGAGACGTTCTCTTCATCTTATCTTTGAGACACTCTCGTGTGAAAATGAACTATTTTTATTTCACTTTCTGCCTTACATATTCACTTTTTCATTTCTCGCTGCAATTTTTAATCTCCTAATAAAAAATATAACATTAATATCCCTAAATTAGTAAATTGATTTCCTCTGGCAAATTAAGAACGCAAATAAAAGGGTTGAGCGTTATGAGCCCGAATAACCGAATGGAAACTATTACAATATACACCAGGCAATATCATACAGCAAGTGGTAGTACCACATGCCAACATTCTTTAATCACTCACGCTCAAAGATAGTCTCTCTGTCTGCGCATCGTGCATATCGCTCACGCCCTGTGCTGTGCGTTACAGACAGAGAGATAAAGCAAGACATATATATTTATACATACAATCGGTTAATATAAAATTAAGAAGCTTCTTAAAGAAGCGAAATGCGTTACTTCTAGTAACAAGGCCAGAGGAATAACTAAGTTATCAATTTTAATGTTATATTAAAAATGAATTTCCACAACGTTACCGCCACCCATCCATCGACCATATAAAGTCGGTTGTCTCACACTATATGTTCCTGAAAATATCCACGATTTTATATGCTAAAAAATCAATGGATGAATGAATTATTCAGCATTTTCGTTATTCCAAGCCCTTGTCCGGACAACAAATTAGTACGAATCCTCAAAAGCATTCAGAACTCGGCTACGGGATCGACAAACCATTCTAAAAATATACAGACTCGAAATAGCATTTCACAAGCTAGGCAGGCATCCAATTTCCTGTATAATTGTCATTATTATACAGTATTTACCGCAATAAATAAGAAATAAACATTATTTATTGCGTTTAGATTGTGACCATAATAATAACAATTCAACTCTCCAGAAAGCACAGTTTGTAGTGACGTCCGCGGAAGTTAGACTGTTTATCTTTTGTCGATTGGATATAGTTTGTAGTCAATTTCTACCCGTCGCGTGTTACATGTAATCTACCCACGCAGAACTCATCGAGTGGCTGCATGCTACAAATTCAATAGAGATGTCAAAAATATCCACTAATCAAAACAATGATTTATCGAGAGTTAATATGTACCAGTATCTACTAAAATTTTAAATAAATGTTTGGAACTTGGTACAAAATGTTTCTCGTGTTAAAAGAACTATAGTTGATTACAAAATATGCAAAGAGATTAATGGGGAAAATAAAAATATAGCACTGTATTTTTAATGATGTAATAAACGTTAATTATGTAACCAACAAAAATAAAATGTACCAGTTTCTTCATATTTTTGTCAAATGTTGGATTAATAAATGCTTTTTTATCGGTTGAGATTCATATTGGTGTAGCAAGGAAATTTTTATGATAGTATTTTTAGTTTCCTTTCGTCTTTTATCATTTCAATACTACAGGCTTTTGTATTTTTCAAACATCACTTTCATCTAGTCATATAATTATATAATATTACTAGTGAGTATCAGGCATGCGTTGAAATGCCACTCAAAGAAAGAAACGGTTTTAATTCTGTTTATTGAAGTGCTTTTGGACTAGAGGTCTGCACGGGTCGAAATTTCATAAAATTACCCGGTCCGAGCCCATAATCTTCAGGCCCGGCCTGGCCCGAACCCGACTTTTAATATCACACTTGTTACCCGAAGCCCAGATTTATTTTTCTCAGCCTCAAAAAAACCCCGCTTTTTCTTCAATATAGAAATTCATTTATACTTTTCAAACAATATATGTGATTGTTTCCATATTTCTAACGATATTCATAGCACATGTGAAATAAATTATTTAAGTTATGAATACTATTGCCTTATGGCTGATTTATGAATCGAACATAGTAGGAAATATTTTTCTTAAGTTTGAGTTCCTTACCTTTTGAATACCATTCCGAAATGTCATTGTTTGTACGTATTTCATTCTTTTTTTTAGATTTTTTAGAAACATTTACGGATGTGCCCACAACAACTCACCAAAGTTTCATCGAAATCGGATGAACAGTAAAGGAATGCAAAGATGACAAAAAAACAAACAAATCTTCATTTATGTATATATAGATACATAATATAGCATAGTAATGATACAATACTGTTATGTTAAGTATCAAGTCACCTGTGATAGGTATTTTATTGTACACGGAAACAAAGTAAAAATAACAAGAATCCTTCTAGTCAATAAGAAATGCAATTATCATTGCATCACTTAGATGAAAATTTATCTTTTGTGTTATTAAAATAAATAAAGATAGTAAGAAACGATTAATTTTAGGGAATAATTTCTATGCTTAACTTAATATGTGGATAAAAAAAGTAGTTCGAATAAAGTCGGTAAAGTACCCCGGATACTCGTTACTCGGATTAACATCCCTAGTTAAAAATCGTAACTTTCTTAGAACGTATTTAAATAACCCTTGGTCCAAGGAATGAAGTCAATGTGTTACTACATGTAAGTTAAACAGTTGTGGGCAGTAAAACTATCTACATATATATAGAAATTCAAACGAAAGGATAATAATAATAAATAAATAAGATTTTTGATCAGAGTGTTCATTGTTTAGCAATTATTCCTATTTGTACCATTGTACCAGATGTGCAATCTTCTGAATTTAATTGATAAAAATTGTCTCAAGAATATTTTATATTGGTAGCAACATTTTGTTCGACACATAACAGAAACCCATCCGTATCATAAACGTTTAGTTTTCATTTCATTTCTGAATGCATTCTTTATTTTATTTTTTTGAAAGTTTTCTGTCATTATGAAAACATTAATTATTGTATTTTTTTTACTAAGACTATCTACAAATTCATAATATGTTATGGTAGGTGTACTCAAATATTTTCTTTTGTTATTATTAATTTTCCTGGTATATATTTAAAAAAAATGAAAACAGTCGGTTTTTAATGTGAGGCAATTGGTTTCTATACAGTTTAAATCAAATGCAAATCTTGTTTTGGCTCTCCTGAAAAGTACCAATTTTAGACTGAACGCCCTTCTCATTCTTACGTTGTTACAGTTAAGGTATGTGAAATACTATCAATGTTTATAGCTCTTCTAAGAGGTTAAAAAAATATTCAAATTCCAACAAAACGCAGTAATGTTTATTCAAAGGTAAAATAAATAACTCTTACCATGAAAATATATCTCATCTCAAAATGACAAAAAAATGTACCAGATGCGGCTTGATCACTAAATTCTTTACGTTTTTTTATTATTTAGTTATTTTATGGCGATAGAACACAATTTTTTCTTGAGAATGCAGACTGAAAAGAAATGATAGAAAAATACCGTTGAAACTGGCATATATTTTTTAATTTCTACATATCACACGTGATCTTTAATCTTGCTTTACGGTGCATACAGGTGGCTCAACCATATTTCGATATCATAACAAACGTCATTTGAACTAGAACAGGTTGTAAACTAGTAGCTCAACCTCTTTTCTAATAAACAAGGAAAGAAGGATGGACGCTCTTGAATGTATGGTGTGGGTGAACAGTAAATAAAACTTCACAGACATTCATAGCTTTGAATAGAAATGCATAAATCAATTGAGAATAGTTATTCGCTTATAAGGTTTTTCTAAATATTTTTATTATTCTGATATAAATAAATATTACCATGCAAAAATCTACCCGCATTGTCTCACTTTGGCGAATTCCACTGTTATAATAAATCAAATAGAAAGAAGTAGTTGAACAATAAGAGACTCAAAAAAGACTACATCGTACGATAAAATTCAAAAAAAAATAAAACATAACGAATTTTCGCCTCCCATTAACGATATTGGTGGGCGTCTTTGCAGAAGATTAAAATAATTATTAATTACGTACTTCAATCCTTCGCGTGCGATGCGGGTTTCAAATGGTTCGCCGACCGAGGCTTTGTCACGCCAGATGTGCGCAATTGCGTTGTCATAAACTCCGCACAACAGGATACCGATTTTTAAAAATGATTTTTAATCGATGACAGTTCCACGACAGGTCGAGTTATTTCTTTCATTGCGACTACCACAGTTTGTTAAATAATAAGTATATTTGTTTATTTATGATTAACATACTCTATCAAAACACCGTTACTTACTTTATAAATAATAAAACTCACTAGCAGTGCTTAATTCAATCCTATTGAGATTTATAAAACCAAAAAAGCATATTGAACATTTTCATTTATTTGGCCTCCTAAATTAAAAACAATCGTCGTTAGTAAATTATTCCATGATGAAAGCTTTTGAAGATAACATTTTTTGGCTGAGGGTCAATGTTGTTTGCTTTGGTTGATGACAATTTCATAAATTGATTTTTCAATCGATACTTGTGATGTCTCAAATTCCCTCCCACCTATCTTATCATCACAGATAGGGTTTAGCGGGAAAAGTTATGCTACACACTAATATTGCCTCATCCCTATCTTTCTATCCTTGCTCTCTTCGACAAATTTTTTTCTGTGTCCACTCCCAACGTGGAGCATATGGCATCCTAATGGAGGTATCTCAACAGGATTTTTCTACGAGAACTGCTTGTTACTCAGTTGCTCAACCTAAGAGAGTGGAGATAGAAGGATAGGGCTAGGACAGGACTAGTGGTTAGCTAATCGCTCCGTGATGATCGGATGGGTGGGAGGGAGTTTTAGACATCACAAACACTCAGTACGAACAGAAATCCGTAAATCGATTGAAAGATCAATTGGGAATTGAACCCGAGACATCCATAACCGTAGCCAACGACGCTACCAACTGAATAGGTTGAGCAAAAAGCAGTTCTCGTAGAAAAAATCTGTTGAGATAAGCTAAACCAGGAGCCAATATGCTCTACATTGGGAGTGAACATGGTTTTAAAAAATATCTTAATTTCCATATTCACCTTCATATTTTGGTACTTTTGTTTTAATTGTAACGATAACTAAAAATGAGCAATAAATTAAACATTTTTCATATGCTTCACAGTTTGAAAATCTTTCCACCGCTTATTTATTTATAATTTTATTAAGAGGGAGGCGCGCTAATTAATATTCAATTGGATATTGTAAACTTGAGCAATTATTATGATCGCAATATAAATACAGTTTGTATTGTCGAATGGAAACGTTTTATTTGACGCAAGGTTGTATGATGTGGAAAAGCTAATCAGTACATTGCAATTTATAATGATAATCGCGTTATATGGCGCCATTGGTGCGGTATTAAAAGTGAGATTATAATATTTTAGTATGCATGCATAATTCTTAGCAGGCAATAATATAAATGCGCTTTATGTGGCCATTAATACAATACGCAGTGAACGCTGATTAACCATTTGGCTGCTAAGGCCTTCTTGGCCAATATAAAAAACAACGATATATTGTTGCGTATCATCCAAAGGGTTAACTTGCTTGATTTGGTATTAGTTTCACAGAGACATGATTTTCGTTTATTCATCTGCAGTTTTTGAAATACAGATCTAATCTTTACTCGTCGTATTAAAACAAATTTCTTTGGAGTTCTCAAGATTTCTATTTCTATATTTTTGGGTGAAATCATAATCTTTTTTTTATAATTTAAGACATAGACTGAGGGTGCTTGATGGAATTTCAATATCAAATTTGGATTATTGAAATTTTGTACACTTCCATGTATTTTGTCACTAACGACCCGGGTTTCGCCTTTCGGCATCTTCAGGCATTCGAGCACATGAATGGACTCGAACTGACAAAATACATGGAAGTGTACAAAATCTCAATAATCCAAATTTGATAATCCTTTTTCCTTATAATTATTATATATTACACAAAAGGAATAGTCAAGTTGGGTGTTGCGATCGATTAAAATGTGTCGATGAGTCAAGTTTTTAAATTTTTTTTCGCGGAAACCCGGGGCTACGCAAAGTAAAGTTAAGGATTCCACCACCTCGAATGGCAATGGTGTCTCCTGTTCATTGGAACCAAAGCGAAGTATCGAACCGACGTGATGCGGCTACAAACATACGAATAAAATTAATAATAAACTAAATCGAATATAAGAAAAGAAATGACAAAATATACTAATATTAAATTCTGCCCAATAAGTATGTTTATTATATTTGAATTTAATACCATTATATACACAAAATTTGACTTTCAACAATTATCATTTTATTAAGAGTAAACCTTATAAAACCTTATATAGGCACATATCGTCGTCTTAACTACGTATCTACACAGTTGGTTAAAAAAATGTTGTGAACGCCATTCTGTAAAGAATTTTGTACGTTATCGAATGGTAAACTACACATGATTTTTTTTTAAATGGTCTTCGTACAGTATTCGATAAAGAAAACTGCGTAACTTTTTACATTGTATTAGTCACACGAAAAATGCATATTGACTTTCATTAGTCAGTTTGATGGGCAGCGAGCGTCGTTCCTGGTCAGACTTGTCGCAGTGGTGCTTTTTTGAGGAATTTTCAGATTATCACAGGTATGTTATATCATTATTACATTAAAAAAACATATTTATATCAGGCAGAGTACTGTTTACGTGTTCGATATGAACTTTAACTCACCGTGGTAGATATATTCTAGTAGTGTCGACAATTGATACGTAGTTCATTTATAGTACGATTCTGATATTTTCGTTGATCCAATTCTAATGATTTTATAATAAAAACCTATTATTACTAATACGACGACGCTTTCAAAACATTTGTAAGCCTTGATAATAAACACTATTATAATTATTTTCATGTTTAAATACAATTCACGGATAGTTGATAATACTTTTGATTATTGTTTTACAGAGAGCATATTTATGTGGGGTATGAGACGAGAAATGTTTCAAAAAATGATTACGATCATCACATTGTATTAAAAAATGAGGCAGAGAAGCCATAAAGTTCGGCAAATTATCAGACAATGAAGTATTCACCATGGACTTGCAAAGCGTACTTTTTTGCTCAAAATCAAATGTGTCGTCACTTGATTATAACTAAATTATTTAACCATAATTTCACAATATATTATATAAAACACCTACGAAGATATTGTTTTCTATGGCATAAGTGTTTAGAGTGCCAAAGAGTTCTCCTCTATTATTGTTATTTGATAATTGGGTAACATAACACTAAATTGACATTATTAATACAAGTGATGCAAACTGCGTACCTACAAACTCATTCTTGCAGAATAAAGAGAATAATTCGTTATTGCACTTTTTTTAGGTAAAGTTTAAATTATTGTTAAATTTTGAATGAATGCTAAATCAATTTAAATCATTATTAATATAAAATATGTGAAATTCATAGAATAACATCATTTAAAACTGAATTTATTCAATTTTTATGCTCTCCTGAACGTTTTACTAAAGAGTAGCTACGCAGTTTGCTCGTTAAAACAACGATATGCAGGAGGACTATATTATTTTAGTATATATGGACAATGTTAGAATAAAATGAGTAATCGTGCGTACATATGTTACAAATGAAATTTGCCAAAAAAATATATATTCCATATGATATGAAAGAGGTTAAAAAGTGTACATCAAACATTTATCTTTCAATCCATATAATTATAAGCATTTGATCTTGAACCAAAGAATTTTCACTACTAATCAGGTCGGATTAATAAAGTACAAATGGGTTCCCAAATCAAATGTAATTGAGAAACGCTAAACTAATCTGCTGGTTTGTTATGATTTTTTAACCGCCGAAAAAAGTGACATTCCAATCGGGGCAATGTTAGTGCCTGCCATTTCTAGCAATAAATAAATATCCAATAGAATGTCGGCAGACTAGGGCGGCCAATAGCAAAGCTCGATTGTATAATGAGAATGCAACCACTCCACCGAGCCATGCAACGCAACAAACTGTTAATTATTGACATTCCGCTCGGCTAACCTAGCGACGAGACAAAGTCGTAAACTACCAGGTTTCGACATTGCCCGCTACGCATGTGCTATCGCGACATTTATTCGCTCAGGCTGTATTACTATAAAGCGCAAGTTGACATTTTTCATAGTAAACCAACAACACAGACGCACTACTTGCTATTTATTCCTACAGGTAACCTATGCAACAATAAAACTGAACATTATATCTACAATAATAGCATGATCTCACATTCATTTTACGTACAACTAAATTATCAATCGTAATAACAATCATTATTATGAACTTGATGTTGGCCCCAAGAACATACGAGTAGGGTTGAATATTTATATCAAATTGTGATATTGATTTCAGATATTAAAATCATGCATATCACTTTTAAACTATCGTTAATAAGTATTCATATTTTCGATGGACTCGGCAATAATTTTGTGGAAATTCATTTTTTATATAAAATTAAAATTGATAACTTAATTATTTCACTGGCTGTGTTACTAAATGTGAAACGAAACACGTGTCACATTTAGTAACACGTTCAAGTTAGAACGTTATTATAAAATTGAAAAATAATATTTTAATTGAATGTTTATCGTTTAAATCCAAAATATCGAGTCAGTGAACTGTGAAAATTTTGATTGAAGTTTATTGCCAATTTGCTGTATATTTGAAAATGCCAAACTGTTCAAAATGTTCAAATTGAACAAGTCAACAATCAGTGTGTGAATTTGATCTTGCCAAGATGTGCCCTCAGCGATTCTGATCACTGAGTAGATTTTTTATCTCTGAGTTACAGAGGCCAAACTCATTCAGTAATGAGAATTCTTCGGGTTCAACCTGAGTATGGAATAATTTTTCTAACTGATTTTTTCAATGAAAATGATTTGCAATCAACATTTTATTGTTGAATTGATTTCAAATGTGACTTCAGTTGTCATTTATCGTATTATTTGCCTTACGCTTACCCGAGATGGCTTAAAATTAAAATCATCTGCCGCATCGGTAATTTTCTGTCAAATAGGTAATATAAAATTTAATGGTGATTTCTGTGATTACACAAGTAAAACAGTGGGTATTTGTACGATTCGATCACCCAACTTCTTTTTTAGAGGGGGTAAACCATAGTTAACATACGATAAAAAAATATTTTATTTGACGCCTAATCAGAGATGTTACTACAGTATGTATTATGATAACACTTATCATGGGAAAACTTTTTCTGTTAATATATAGAAACTTTATTTCTTGATAACACATTGAATTGCAAGTTTTTTCCACACTACCAAAAGATAAGGTTAATAAATCACTTCAAGAAAATGTGTGATTTAAAAGTACTGACACGTGAAAATTCGAGTGATAAATATATTTCATTTTTATATCATGCATATTCGATTGAATAAAACTATTTACGAACTGAATTTGCTTAGGCTCTCTTCTCTTTACTCGACCATAAAATATGTAAGTAAAAGAATCTGTTTACTGTCGAAATTTTCTCGATTTTATAAAACCAAATCAATTTTATGATCTGGATTCACCTACGCTAAATTGATTAGAGAGCGTATCATTGGATTTTAAATGCCGGTGTAAATTACCTCCTACGCAATCTTTTTTATAGAATAATCTACAGAATAATGAATATCAAATGATGCACATAATGTAATATAAACTTGATTCTGACATTAATTCCTATAAGATGATAAGTCGTATAGGTACGGTGACTATATGTCCTTTATTTAATAGATCAGTCACTTGGTTCACTGATATGTCACGTTATCCTTTATTTTATGAATTTAAATTCATATTTAACGTGAAACTATCGGCACGAACAAATATAATACTGTTATTTGACCGACATTCGCCAACTGCGCGGCGGCGGTGCCGTTGATATGTCTGAGCAAACTATATGTACTAGGCTGTGTGTGTGTAATGTTAAAGTGTATTACTAAAAGCGTACTTTATATTAGAGTAGGTAAATAATGAAACAAATTTTCCTTTATTTTCTTTAAAATAATATGGTCACCGTATTTGTTTCAAAAAAGTTTTCAATAGAACCTTTCATTCCGATGAATTGTCATTTGTGCTGTTATTTAATATTATTCGATACTGGTTTCTGATTATCAATGTGGGCCGAGTGTTACTTCCGTTCCAGGGAAGCTTTTAATGAATTGTTATTCATTTGGTAGAACTCAATTGTAATAGGTTAAATATAGTACAGTACTCAACAAGAATTATTAGATTTAGTTGACAGCTATTTCGGTTTGCTGTTTTTACCTTATATAAAAGAAGTTTCAATTTAAATTTATTTTGAAATATATTAAAAAATATAGGAAATCATGACTCACTTCTCTATTAATAGAAGAACAAAACAAATGACATCCTGTCCTAGAGAAAAACAAAACATCGCTGGTTAACACCAGGTACCTCCTGATCGCTAAGCGTTGCTTTCTACGTTGGACTACACGATTTTCAATGCGTAGGAGAACGCAGGAAACTCTTACCCCTTACTTACCCTTCAGAGTACAGACACCTTGAAAACGTCCATGGGTGGATATCGGTGATATCGGTCCCGTAGCAGAATGGTCAATGCTCTTAGGCTTTCACCTTACTCGGTTGCGCAGGCAATGGTCCGAATTCCATAATTCGTGTTTTTATTGTTTTTCAATTGATTTAAATGTATTCTTTGTATCTAAAAGCATGCTTGTTTGTGATTTTTCATTCCTTTCCACCCATGCTGTATCTTAGAGCTGGTGAACCTGCTGGCTTCCAGGTCCTGAATTGCTGCATACATGTACAAAACATTTTTTCATTTCATTATACATTCAATTAATACAGTATAATGCAGGACATGTACCACATGTAGGTATATTTCATTGAATTTTCTTGAACGCTGCCTTTCATCACGAAACAGTTCTCCTTCTCTGGTATTTCCGATCTTGGAAACGATATGTCGATGGAACTATTACCTAACTACTAGGTAATTCTTTCTTAGACATCTTTGGTGATAAGATAAGGTGAAACAATTTTATTTATCATTTTTGATACCACGCAATTTCAAATTTCTATTGACTAATTTGGGGTGTTGAATAAACACTGCCGTGCTAAAGATAAAAACGAAAATACCGTTATCTGTAAGTTGCGTAGTTACACATTCTAACAATTTAATTTACGCTCCCAAGCATTATCTTATCTAAAGGTGTTTTGATCTCATTCAAAAGATGCCTCCACGACTCGCTGAATTCCGTATTTACAACGGAATGCAGTTCGATTTCAAACATGCAACGAATGGTCTCGTTTGTGGACAACCAATCTAATATAATTTGATCGGTATCGACAGCTGACAATGGAGGGTGTATATTCAAGATTTAGCCGGTAAATATGCGTTTACAGCGTTAAAAGGAATTCATGTATAATTTCAAAAAACATCGCATTGTTAACATTAGGCAGGACTACCCATAAAAGTGTGCTTTGTCTGCGTGCATAATCGCAAAAGGCGAACATGCATTACAAAGACCTTACATTGTTTTATATATTTGTATGGCTTATCGGCTTAAAACTTTCTTGATATTTTTTAAAATATTTATACGTCGAGAGGCGAAGTATTGCAAAATTACCGCAATAAAAAAGACGATCCGAGGGCGTAAGAATTACAAAAAACGTTGACGTTTATCCACATGCGGCTTAACTGCGACGTTTTTCAAATCCAACATAAATACATATTTTTTAATTTTTCCTTTTTTGACTACTTTCAAAAGCAATTCGATGTTATTTTCTCTGGTTTAAATAAAAGTTTAAAAAAGCTGACATCTTCATCTCTGACATTCCCAATTGATTTGATATTTGTAGGCTTTTTAATGCGCTTGGATCGACCCCTTAACCCGCCTCCCTTGATAAATAAACACATTACACAAAGGGAATTGATGGACACCATACCGTCCATTTGTTTTCCTACATTTGTTTGATAAACAGCTTTCCTCAAAAAGGAATTGAATATTTTATTTTGTTTTCAAGAGATTCTGTCAAATCATAATGCGACCTGGTTCTTTCTAAATTACTAAAGTTTTCAATTTATCACTGAAAACGATGCGTTAAATGCAAATGTATATTATTTTAAACATAAACCACATCCAAACTACACAAATGGTAATATTGATCATGACATATTCTTTAGGATTGCCTAATTATGGTACTAACACAACCCTCTTTAATCCTTGTAGAAATAGTCACGATGGTTGTTCAGATTTAGTTCCACCGAATAAAAGTTTCCGACAATTAATCCATATTCTTTTGTAAAAAATTACCTTCATCATTCAATCGCTGATCAAATAATATGATTGTTGGTATAGGACGGCCAATGACGTCACGTTCTAGTGAGGAAGGGGATCAAGCAAAGTGTGACAAATTGTGACGAAACGGGGCGGGGATGGTATAAGATGTGACGTGATAAAACCAACAATACAAATACAATATTATCGACCATTTTCTAAATATCGAAAAATTAAATATCGGCATACTCAGCCCTTAAAAAAATAGAGGGCTCAAAAATGTAACGTCAGTTAGGTGGGGTAGTCAAAGATTTTGTGACGAAATGGGGTGATGTGGAGTGGTCAAAATATGACTTAAATATTATGACGGCATTTATGGACGGTCCCTTGTTTTATTTGTTCACCAATGCTGGGTGGTAATATCTATATATATAAAAATGAATGTCTGTTTGTTGGTTTGTCCGGATCTTATAGGCTCCTAAACTACTCAACCGATCGCGACGAAACTTTCAGGAAGGACTTATTGTGATCATGCCGGGAAATATTATATAAAATAAATGTTTGTTTGTCCTTTACGCGTTCCTTTACCATTCATACGATTTCGATGAAACTTCGGTGAGTTGTTGTGCACACACCCGTGAAGGGTTCTGAAAAGAAAAAATTAAAAATCTAAAATTGAAAAAAGTATCAAATACGTGCATACAGCGACATCTAGGAAAAACCTTCTGATTTATTCGTTTTCGCACCACGAAAAACAAAAATATTGTGTTATAACAAGTGTGATATTGAAACTCGGGTTCGGGTCGGGCATGATGGGCTCGAACCGGGTAAGTCTATGAAATGTCGGCCTGTGCAGACCTCTAATCCAAAAGTAGTTCAATAAACAGAATTAAAACACAAACCCTTTCTTTCTTTGAGTGGCATTGCAACGCATGCCGGATACTCACTAGTATTAAAATAAATATTACGAGGATCTTGGCCAACTTATTCAATAAAAAACATTAAATAATATTCTCATATTTAACAGAAAGTAAGATTACGCTATCCTTCAATCCTATCCACCGATTTTTGCTATGCCTTTTGGTTTTCTAAACGCATTACGTAAGTTTGTCATCTTTCGATATGATCATACGGTATTCGGTAATAAATTTATAAAATTATCGTATTGAATAGATTAAGTCATAAATTGTAATTTCATCGTATGAATTACCGTCCGTATCGTAATCGCTTAAAATAAAATATTTTCAAGACGCCGCAACCCATAAAACCATTATGAACATTGTAGTGAATAATATATGGAGGATAGTATAATTCACGGAAACATTTGTTAACATAAAAACATGATATATATTTTCAATTTTAATGCAGTTTTAGACATTTTTTTTATATATTACTAAATTGAATTGATATGACATATTTTTGGTTTTCGTTCGTTAAATAAAAACAACTGTGAATGTCTTGAAATAAATTCACATTAAAAATCTTGTCCCTTATTATGTTTATCAATTAAGTGTTAATTTATTGTATCAATAAGGTAGAAATATTTAATTATACCAGAATTATATAACTAAATATTTCGATATATTTCCCTTATTAAATGGAGTTATACCAGGTTCAATCAATAAGTATTTTTTATTTTCATAATAGTTTTCCCCATAATATCTATACTATATGGGAAGAATGCGATCAGTCTGAATAAAAACATGAATATCTGTAATGTTTTAATCTCTTCCAGCCCACTGTATCTATTCCCAAAAACAGGACAGAGTGATAAGCTAACTATTTTCCTATCCCCTCCCGTACTTTATATACAGCTCTCTCATAAAAGACAAGTTGAGCTACTAACTTAAAAAAAACTTCTGTTAATATATTATATTATACAAGAAATTCTTGGATGTCGCTTAGTTATGCAACAAAAATTATTTTGATTAAAATCACATTTATCTTTTATTAACCAATATTTAAATTTGATTTGACATTATATTTAAATCACTTTTAAGGTGTTAACTGTCAATTCTTGGTGGAAAGACATTATATTTTAAAATATAAAAAACAATTCATTTGTACTACTTCCACATATTTATAATGATCAGGACCGGTTTCGCTCATCACAAGCATCATCAGTTGATAATGCTCGTGATGAGCGAAACCGGTCCTGATCATTATAAATATGTGGAAGTAGTACAAATAAATTGTGTTTTATTTAAAAAAAAAAAAAAAATTATATTTAAATAATAAAAATAATGCAGTTTGATTTGCAAATTTAAGTACATATTTTTATAGAACAGATTGTGGGTTATCGCGTTTTATCCTCATTACAAAATATATATTTTTACTAAATAAATTATTAATTTAGGCAATATAATATATGGTATTACATGTATTAGACCAGAGATCTCCAAACTACGGCCCGAGAGCAGAACCAGTCCGGCCCGCCATAATTTTTTCACACAGATAAGTAGTGCCGAAAGCGGAAAAAATCCACGAGCAAATATATGCAACTGATCAATTTTTTTGTCGAAAGGAATTAATTTGAGTGGATAAATCAGGCAGAAGCAGGTTTTCTTGCCGACTATCGGCCATCTCCGCCGCAATGAATGAGTACCAACCGAAATTTGCGCTTAAATCAAAACTACACTATGTTCGTATGATGAGCCAGCTAGGTCTTGGTTCTTGGGATTTAGTGGAGTAGTCGGTGTGGCTCACAGGCTAAAATGTTGGGTGACCCCTGTATTAAACAGTCAAATAATAATAATAAAATTATATCCAGAACCAAATATAATTCAACCGACGACAATAGGCAAGATTAATGCGTCAATGGTTGTTGGTTATTATCGGTGTTGACAATAAATCAAACATGACATCTGCAGATGCAGATGCACGCTATTAGCTATTACACATAGCTAATGCAGTCCATTAAATTGTATCAAATTTAATGCCACCCACACATCTATTGAAGCGTTTAGAAATTTAATATCATAAATAATACGACACAGTGACCTAACGTCAGCACATAATTGCTTTGTGCTAGAGACCAATAATTGACTAACCATATTTAAACCTCGAAATTACATCCCCTTGAATTCACATTTTTATTCCGTTTTATTGCTACACGGCTTATATTGTAATACAATATAATAGTTTTAAAGGCAAGCATGAATAGTAATTTTTGTTTCCAATCATTTTATCAATGACTATCGTCATTTTGCGTTTTGACTAATGTATATATAAACCCCTAATTTTTCTCCAGTTCAATCATATACCGTTCTTACCTACCTTTTATAGAAATGTCAATTGAATCTCTTTTTTGTCTCTTCCATAAAATATGTACCTAGCTATTATTTTTAATATCATTGCTTTATTATAACTATACATATTTTAAAGTTTTAACTGTCAATTCTTGGTGGAAAGGTGGAAACATTTTGAAAAATAAAACGAACATCACGAGCATTATCAACTGATAATGATCGTAATTAGCGAAGCCACTCCTGATCATTATAAACATGTGGAAGTAGTACAAATGAATTGTGTTTTATTTTTTAAAACTATACATATATTTTTAAAAAATACGTTCTGTAATAATATTTAGTATTATTTTCGCCACAGCAAATTAACTTGACAATTTTCTTTGCTTTTATAATTATTTGTCTGTCATAGTCTATAAATATACTAGTATAAGTTAATAATACAATCTTTGTGACCCTTCACGAAAGTTCAATGTATTCGTTCACTGAGTTTGAAAACAGATTGCAGATTTGCAGCGAATACTAGACATATGGTGTTTTGATTTTGTCAAAATTTTGAAAATAAGAGAGAAAGATTCTTTCGTTGATGACCAGCCATAAAATATACCCGATATAAGTATAAATTAGGAGGGTGCAAAGAGATTTGCGGTGATAGAGGATCTAGTTTGATGGACTGGGCAAACAAAATGATGTGACATGGACATTTAACTGGTTTCAATTTTCTATAGACACGTAAGCATTATGGCTAATACATTTTACCGTAATCAGGCGAATGGAATGGGAAAGAGAGGACTCAAGACTTACCGCTATTTATGATTCGATTTTTATAGCTCATGTAATGATTAAGATATCTATATACCCATAAATTATGAAGATATTTATAATCATACAATGGTTCATTTATCATCACGCAGGTACGTCCCACGGGCATAGACAAGGAACGTAGTATGTAAGGACGGCAAATTCTAGGAGGCGTCAAATTATGGGAGAATATATTTTCTTTTTTTACAAATTGACAAAAAAATACATTCATGAAATATATTTAAAAAATCCATTGTTTTTCTAGGTGTTGGCAGTGGTTCTCCTTCCGGGTTGTAACGCTTTGGACAACAGCTCATACAGCGTGCGCCGAGCCGTGCGCAGCCTGCCTCCTCACCCCATCAATCACTGGTAATAATTTAAGACATCGACTGAGGGTGCTTGATGGAATTTCAATATCAAATTTGGATTATTGAGATTTTGTACACTTCCATGTATTTTGTCACTAACGACCCGGGTTTCGCCTTTCGGCATCTTCAGGCATTCGAGCACACGAATGGACTCAGTTCGAGTCCATTCGTGTGCTCGAATGCCTGAAGATGCCGAAAGGCGAAACCCGGGTCGTTAGTGACAAAATACATGGAAGTGTACAAAATCTCAATAATATAAATTTAATCACTGGTAAACTATTTTTTTGAACCACACTGTATAAAAACCTCTTTACTTCCTTGTTAATTATCGTACCAAGTACAGTTACCGTATCTATATTTACACAAGCGTAATGAATCGAAAAAACCTTTATTGGACTCGCCCTGTAAACAATATTTAAGAGAACGGTATTACTCATTGCCAACTGCTTAAAAGTCATTAATTATCGGAGATAATTTAGATGTATCGTTTTTATACATGCTCACTCCCAATGTGAAGCATATGAACTCATAATAGAGCATCTCAACAGAAGTTGGTTTTACAATAACTGGTTGTTATTTAATCGCTCAACCTCTCCTTTCCAGAGAAGTTAGAGATAGGCGGATCTAGTTAAGTAAGGAGTAAGGACTAGTGGTTAACTAATCGCACTACCTAAAACTATAATACCTAATTTTTATGATCAGATACGTGGGAAACAAATGTAGACATCGCAGATAGCTTTCCATAAGTGCAAATCCATGCATCGAATGAAATATATGAAAGCGTCCGATTGAGATTCGAACTCATAGTCACCGAAACCAAAAAGAGCCAACGCCCAAGAAGCTGAATTGTTACAGTTATTTTCGGACGAATAAATCAATATTTCATAATTTATATAAAACAGAGATAGGTATTGAAAAATATACATATCTATGTCACAAGCGTAAAAAACTATCTTTCATAAATATATAAAAGTTATTTAAAATACTGCATTTTATTTCTTTAAATATAATGCCTTACCACCAAGAATATTAAAAGTTAACACATTAAAAGATACATAAAGTGTATAACTTTGAATTAAAATACAGCGAAAATAAGGCTAGTTCATTAATACTAGAATTCGTCAATCTTGATCAGATCTTCGTGCAAATGCCCAAAGCAGTCCGCTTGCAGGAAAATCCCTTTCAGATTCAACACTAGTTGGACAAAGATTCTTAAATATCGGTATTGCAAAACCTCATTGCAGCATTTTTTGCAGACTTACTTAACGATCACAAAAAAGAAACTCATCTTCGACTATGACAGTTTTTGGAAAGAAAATTTGTTATTGAAATATACCTAAGGAAGAGGAGATTTGTGTATCACAATCAATGAGTTTTTCAGTGAACTTTTCAGTAGTTGTTGACCCAGCGGGGGATAAGAACCATATCTGCCTTTATCAGGGGAGGATTAATATTGTAACGCTCAACTAATATGGTGTTCTTAATTAAAAAATATCCATATTTCAGGGAGCAAGAGGATAACCCGGAGACGAGACGCACGCGGTCTTGGCTGACGACTCGCGAGATGCAGGCGGTGGTGCGTCGCGAGGGGGGTGAGGCAGGCGCGCCGGTTGATTGCTGCCCCTCCGTTCTGGAGATGGTCGAGCCGGCTGGAGGCAAGAACCAAGAAGACATGTACGTCGAGCTCTACAGAGACGGCGACAATAGGCAAAGGTGAGCACACACTATATGCATGAATTAGTGGAGAAGTCTTGTAGGTCACAGATGTGAATTTATTAGCAAAATTTCTTCAAAGAGAGATGGCCATCTTTGACCTCCCGTGACTCAATAATTGTCAAAGATGTCGTCCATATTTGAGGTTCAAATAGAATGAGAATATAGAATAATTCATTGTATTATTTGATTTTTTTAGCAATTAGAAATAAGTATTTAAAAAATTGAGGTGAGGATGGGATTCAAACGTTTTAAAAGAATTTTCGACAAAATTTGACAGTGAGGAGAGGGATTGTTCAAAAAATATTCCAAGCCATGTAATGTCATTAATGGAGGGTCCCTAATACAAAAGTCTCTAACAGTATATTCAACACTGCTCCTGAGTAAGTGTGTCGAAGGGAAAAAGAGAGAATATATATTTAATTTTCAATTAACTGCATAATTCAATAATGTAACCGAATTGTTAAGAAAATGTCTACGATTTACACAGCATTAATTTATTTGCATATCTTTTTTCAGATTCTATGAACTGTCATGCCGCATTGATGTAGAAAACAAGCCATGTCGTTTCGTCGACCGGAAGCTGTACAATCAGTCGAAGTGCGTTCAGAAGTTTTCCTACACATATGCTCTAGTCCGAGACGTCAACGCCAACGATCAGCACCATCAGCGACATCAGCGGAAGCAAAGGCAGTTTCCCGCACTGCCAGCTGGGGGATGGATGCTCGATTACATCAGAGTTCGTAGCGGTTGCGCTTGTGAACTGAGGGCTAGGAAACGGCATAAAAAGCCTCCGGAGAGAAGATCCCATCCCAAATTAGATCACGCCTCCGCAATGCGTGAATCTTCACCGGAAACTTAGCATAGCTCTCTTTGTAGCGTCGATGGGCCAAATTCAAGGCCAGGCAAGTGATACATTCCTGTTTGCTTAGTACTCAATTTAAGCTCTCGACCGCGTGTCACCACACCAGAATCAAAATCACCTTTCTAAGCTTTCAATCTCTCTTTATCAATGTTAACCAAATTAATGCTAACGCTTGTTTTGCTTCCAACGATTATGCATTTACAAATTTCATTAAATTAAGTACTACAAAGTTGAGCGATTGTCCGTTGTCAGTTTTACCAAAGATCATTTCAAAATGTGGCCATAATTTATTTATTTATTGACTTTTAGAATCAGTGCCATAATTATTGGATTTAAAGTATAAATCATTGAATGAATATTGAAAGAAAAATTGAAAGGTAATTAAAGTTAAATATGCACATGGGATAATCATAGACATTTAAATGCCAAAGGGAATAATATTTTACTATCTATTAAAAACAAAAGATAAAAAATATTCTGTATGTCTCTTTATCTATCACATAATTTTACTTGATTTTGAGACTGGCTGGTCTCCCAGTAGAGGTCTGCACAGGCCAAAATTTAATAAAATCGCCGGTCCGAGTCCGACATCTTCAGGCCCAGTCTGGTCCGAGCCCGAGTCTCAATATCACACTTGTTACCCAAAGTCCAAATTTATTTTTCTCAGCCCGAAAAAGCCTAATTTTTTCAATCTTGAAATTTATTTTTAACGAATCAATTTTATTTATTAATAATGAATTTTCTGGCATAACAACTGTCAACCATCTAAAATCACTGGCAAGCAGATACTGACCAATCACACTTTATTTATGTAGGAAAGAGTAATATAATAATAAGTCATTAGTAAATAAAGAAAGCATTGTTTCAGATGTAGCTTCAATTAGCCCACACAATTTTATGGGTCTCGTTTTGTTATAAATAGTATTGCTGAATGACTTACTCATGACCCGAAATAGCCTGAAATATTTTTCTGAAAATTGGATTACCTGCCCTGGCTTGGCTCGAACCCGAATCTGAATTGTCTTTACTCGCTTTACCGGGCTGGGTGTAGGCCCGCGGGCCTGTGCAGACTTCTATCTCCCAGTAATCATTAATGTGATGATAGAGAACTATAATTCTATTTGAATTATATAAATGACTGTTGGCAGTATTTTTTCAATAGATTTATTTTTTGTATAAATAAAAATTCATTACTTTGCAGAAAGCACTACAGTAGAATATGGCTGACACCTGTTTTGACTGCTTAAGAAACATTTTCAAACTGAATTTGTCTCCCTCAACATTTTGTTTGCGTTACAATTTTTCCCTCCCCTTATTTTAATGGTTAACTCATGTCTATTAAGTTAATTTTTATTTTGCAATCAATAAAGGCAATCTAATAAGATATTTAATGAAAAGTTAATCCCTTTTGCTATTGAGAAACGTTATTGATTATGCCATTATGAATGTACTTAAAATATAAATACTCAATGAATAATCTCGAATGGAGCTTATTTAGGAGAGGGCTGCAGGTTTGGTAGGATGCGAGCTGGGCGGTGAAATTAATCTCGGTGTGTATCGACAACAGATTCCTAGTCAATGTCATTTACTGTCGGTCAATCTGATATAAATTTCTCGTGTACAAAATATCGAACATTTATAAATTAAGTATTCAGTGGATATTTTAAAGCTAATATTATTATTCTGGCTAATATATATATGTTTTGTAATTTTTTCTTATGGCGGCTCTCCAGTATGACTCTTCTGAATTCTCCCGTCATCCGTAATGGTTAGGAGAATATATGGATGCGTGCATATTGGTCTGGCAATATTTTTTTAATACATAGTAATGTTTTTTGTAAGATTTTTATACTTCTTAAATTTTTTTTACTCTTTTTCACAATAGAGATTTGTTATGTTCTGACTGTGAGCGTAGTAATATTAATTATTAAGATAATAAAGTATTTTATGAATACTCAAAAGACTAATAATAGAAAAATTTTACTGTTGGAATGGACATAAATCCATTTTATAATCATTCTTAAAAAGTTCAACATTTTGTCGACGGTATTTCTCTTCATAATTATATAAGAGCTGGTATTTATAATACATATTAAATATTAAGTTTGGTAACAGCAAACAGTTACGATAATTCACTGTAAGTTTCCTATCTAATACCTAATTAAAACTGCTACTGAAGTAAATCAATGAATTATCATATTTTAAATTATAGGAAACATGATACCTTTTTACCATTAAGAGTCTTGGCTTATTATTGAAATATGGCAGATTGTGAAAAGTCGATCATTTGAAGCATTCTGTGATGTATTTTGGACAACCGCATTTTCATATCTGTTATTTCAGCAATCCTATTCCGACTACCTTTGACTCCTTGAGTTGTCTCAAAGTTGTCTTATACAACATAGGTTGAGCTGACAAAATTTTGGGGCTACTGTTTTGAAATATATATAACCATACAAGTACTCACTTTATTTTATATATCTCAGAATGTAAATTGCTAAAAGTTGACATTGATTGTTTATTTGACAACCATTTCACACATGTCACTATTGTACTGTATTTGCATCCGCGGTACATATAATAACTTAACTAAAAAGTTTTCTTATTTAATAGTTCATTTTTGACATCTAACATTTTGAATCATTATTTAAAGTAATATTTTTATGTTGAAAAATTTAATTTTATAACAGAATATTAACACATTTAAACAAAATAATAAACGTACATCCATCAGATTAATAAACTTGATATTGATTGGTATAATAACTCTTTGGAGTAGAACGGCTCAATTAATAAAATATAAATGTAAATGGAACCGTTTAATTCTTTCTTTATTATCAACTGCAGATCTTCTAATCCAAAGGTTCCTAACCTGATTGTGGTCGCAGGCGCTTTCAAGATTAAAAAAAGTTGTCCCCAGTGAGCACAAGGTTGGGAAACCCTTTCTTTATCATTATACTATATTATTCCCAGTGTAAATATAAATATTTAACATTATGATTTCTAAAATATTTTATTATCCACGACTTTAATTTCTTATTCATAATTTAACTGTATATTCATTGCTACGCTGCCTCATTTGCAGTGTGTACGCTGCTACAAAATGTTACATTTAAACCAAAGGAGTTACTACATACTTTAAGATTTATTAAGAATATTTTAACGATATTATAATATAACTAATTCCACCATTAAGATTTTGCCTGGTTTGATTGAATCAATATTTATAAAACTTAGTGCTTTTGTCCAAACAAAAATAAACATATAAATACAGTTATTACAAATAATGTAAAAATGGTCAAATAAATCTGTTATAAAATTGAAATGATTAATCGTGTGAAAGTTTTACTTTGTTCGTTAAAAAAAATAATGAAAATCCTATCAATTTTTATATCAAGCTCATAATATTTGTATTGTAACAATGTTTCACATGCGAGCATTTAATGAACTCTATATTAATTAATCAGAAATCTTTATTCAATTCCATTTTTTACCATCCAAATTTGCAGCTCATAGTTATTGTATCAGTATTTTTAACAGTTTTTAAATACCATCCGCCACTTACTTAAATTCTTAAAACAATCAGATATTCCATATTTGAATAGTTTTTATTAGATATCTAAGTAATACATTACAAATTTTAAAAATGTGCGCTGTATTTTAAGGTATGATAATGCTGCTAATCTTTGACAATAAATATCGGTAATGTAAATCGTATCGTAAGGTAAATTCTTTGTTTACTATACGTAAACAAGTTAAATAGAATAGGATCATTCAATCTCGCAATATATTTTCTCTGCTTTTTAAATTCATATTCCGTGGTTTTGTTTTCTACAAGGAAGTAATAATTAATTCAAATCTTCTACACTTCATATATTTCTTTAAAACATCTCTAATGCATGCCTTGAGACACATGTTTTTTTCATAATCTACCTATATGAAGAAAAAAAATCTTGAAAACTGTTACAGATTATTTATATCCTATTTTCTATGGAAAAAATAGTTCAATTGACATTCTTTTTTATAAGTGTGACTTCTTTACAGCTTAATAATTTTGTTGGCACAGAATGCATAACTTATTAACTTAAATTAAATCCTATTATTAACCATGGACATGGGTTTTCTTCAAAATGCAATATAGCTGGCTGTAAATTTTTCGATTTTTGATATTTTATCCAATGGCGTCCCTGTTGCTGGGTGCTCACAATGAACAAATTCTAAAAATGGATGATTAATGCATATGATGCTACTGTTGTTCTTTGATTGTGATTTCCCATGTCCTTAGATTCTGGTACATATATTACAATTCATAAATTATTTGTCATAGGTATTCTTAACGCTTAATCAATAATATATTCGTTGACTTCTGCGGTCTAGTGGTAAGAGCTTTGCCCTAGCGATCAGTTGGATCCTGGTTCCAGCAAGGTCAATATCAAATTTACATTTTATCAATTTAAATTTGTGATCTTGGACATGAGAGACTTACAAAAACTCTCATCGAGATTATCTCGTATGATTTTTCAATTTTCAAAATATTGGCGTATTGGCTGTCAGCTGTAATGCCAGATGTTTTTTTTTTAAATATATTAAATAAACAATAACTATTATCACATTACAAGATTGTATTGTGTAAGAAATGATAAAGACATGATAAGAATCCATTCTTTTGGACGCAAATTCATATGTTCATTGAAAAATCGATTCAAACCAATAATCTGAGGAAACGAATTATAAAAATTACTTCCATCCTGAAATTAGCAATGTTTGCTATTATGCAAAATGTATTTTTGTTCACTTTTATTTCGTTTAATTTTTAAAACCCAGTTAAGGTTTTACAAATATTTTTAATTGTATCACATAATATTTTGAACATTCCATCGTATCTGTTTTACATAGTATTACTATCATAGAACCTCAAATATAATTATTGTCTGCCTAACCTAACCTAACCTAACCTAACCTTACATTTTGCCGTTCCTAAACCAAATAATCATATGTTTAATATAATTATTCGAAAGAATGAAAAAAACTACTGATTTGAGAGCATTAGATTATTTTGCCAATTTTATAGAAAAATGACACTATCCAAAAAGAATAATGTATTAACAAATAATTATTTTTAAGAAACATTTTTTAGTAAGGGCAAATAAACCCATTACACAAAAGATAAATTTTTGAAGATACTTTTAAGTTGTTATTCCTTAAATATTGGGCACTTTCTTACATAAAAAGTGATAATGTATAATAAATTTCAAACATTTTTAATTGATTTTTTCTCTTTTCTATTAATGTTGTGATTTCTTTTTGAATAATATAATTCATCGTCAATAATTAATAACAATGGCTCTTAAATTGAATCCATGAGGTAACTTGTAAAACACTTTGGTTATATTTTTTTAATTCTCCACAATAAATTATAATTTTTAATAGGAAAAAAACCATTCCACAGGTGGAATAATAATTCAAGTTAACTGAGTTTTACACTTTATTGGTGATGCTTAAGTTTGTCAAGCATTTCAGCCTCACGGCCTAGGTATGCCAATAGTGGTGCTCGGGGGCTTAGATGGTTAATTTTTTGCATCTTTGCAGTCTACATTATTATGAAATCTAAACAGGACCAACTTTGGTACCAGTTTACTTATATAATAGTTATTAAATTATCATGAAAATCTCCATCACATGTATTATATATTCACGCTGCCACATATATAATTGATGAAATGCTAGTACTTATCAAAGATATTTTTCTAATAATATTATTTTTTTAGTGTATTTGGCATTTCTCTATGTTGTTACAATCTAAGTTTTCTATTATTTATAATATCAATAAGGATCTGATGTTTAGTATAAGTATTTGAATTATTGAAATGTATTTTTACTTCATAAGCATAAGATTTTTTTTTTAATATTTCTATATATATGGATCCTAACATTGCTTTATCAAAAGTTATTTTATTTTATCATTATTTTCAGGCATAGAAAAAAGTGTCATATGCCTGTTGAAACTAATTTGCAACAGTTAGAAAGTGTAAAACTGTGCCATTTTTTTTTTAAATGATATTAAACACGAAAGAAAATGTGTAGTAACTTCAGGGTAACTTGAAGAACTCTTAAATTCTATTCTGCTAAAATCTCTATTTCTAAAATTATATTCACAAGCCACCTATCGTGTGCCTATACTCTTTCTTCACTGGTGCTCTAAATCAGGGGTTTCCAAACGGTGGGGAATTGTTGTCGCATATTAAAGGTATTCAATATTACAGATATGCATATTATTTTAAATGCACCTTTTGAGTTAAAATTACACTATTTTGGGAAGGAGGAAATTGTATTCTGAACAATGCTGAAATGGGAATGGAGCAAAAAAAGTTAGGAACCCCTGTGCTAAATGATAACTTTTTCTTTTCGTGACTAGATTTATCATTACTAGGATTAAAGATATGCATGATAATCAGTATTATAGACTTCCAATATACATTGTAAACATACAAGAATAAATAATTAACTTCATTTGTAATCTCTAGTTACTTTAGCTTCCGAGCCTTTCATACAGTTTTTAATGAAAAATACAAACATTTGAAAAGGGTATATCGCTATCATTCTACCCCCGTGAATTTCAAGTCAGCCACATTAAGTGAGTTTTTGTTGTATGAGCCTGATAATCTTCAATCTGCAATATCAAATTATTAAACAATAATGGTTGTTAACTTGTTTGTCATCACAACACAAAACTAAAGATTTTTTTAAATTTCAACTTCACTTCTGTAAACTGACATTTATTTACAAGATTCTGTTTAATAAAGATATCTTTGGGGTGAACAATTCATTGTATGGTGATGGTTTTTATTCGCACTGCTCTAGATATTTTTTACAACTACAATTTCATACATAACATTAAACGTTCATACTATTTTCTCTATATGTTTATTTATTATATTCATTATGAATCTCTCAACTAAATAGGTAACAGTATAGACATTGAAAAAGATCAATAGCTAATATATTATATTTTTCTTATAAAATCAAATAACAGGTGAATTAATTCTACGACACTCTCTATTTACTCCTGTAAATTGTCAGTTCGCCAGGTATTTTGTAGTGTTAACATTTATGATAAATTAACTCGAGGAGAATTTAATCAAGGCCTTATATATCAAATTTTAAATTGAAAATTTAATATTGAACATGTCAAAACTTGAGTCTGTAACTTTTCTGTCTGTAATCATTCGGTGAAGATTCTACATTAGGCTAATGAATGTGACTTATATTCAGTGGTTGATATTATGCAATTGTTTAAATATTGTCAATGCCTATGATCATTCAAAAGACCTTACTTTAGTAAATTCATTGCTTGTTCATTCTAAATAACGAAATGTTCATACTTAAATTGCGCTTTTCTTTGAATAATATATTATTCAATTATTGTCTCAGGCTACCATATTATTTTTATGAATCAAGTAAAGCTAAACTACTTTTAGATATAAAATTCAAATTTATCTTTACTTATGACACTGCAGAGCCAATATTAACATTTCAAAACAGTCTGAGTAAAAAAATCTTATTTGATTATCTATGATAAATTATGTCCATCTTTCATGAAGACAATAATTATTATAAAAAAGGATATAAAATAATGTTACCTTATATACCTCCATCATAATAGTGGTATTTAAAATAAGATGTGGTGACACAACATTTAATCTAGCTCTGAAAGTTGTTTTAGCTGGATGCCATTTTTATGAGGACAACAGCTGACTAATTTTTAATTATATATATAATTAAATCTATTAGAAATACAACATGTATAACTGAATCTGAATAGTTTTAACAGAGTAACAATAGTTGTATAATATTGAATTAACAAAGTTATTTATAAAATCAGTTTTTTTTTTATATCATGTACCTATGTCAAATAACAGTATGTTTTATTGATATGAGAAATACGTTATGAAAACCTTGTGGTAATGATGTGTGTTTTAAAATGTTAAGCAGAATATTTTTTATGTATTACAGAATATATTAATGAAGTAAAATGCTAGCTTCTTGATACCATAGGATGTGTCAGTAATTTATAATAAAACTTGGCTTATATTTAAATGTATATATATACATACTATTTAAAAATAAAATATTGTATTGTATTGCATGTATAAAGCATTATTATTTCTTCAACAATCCTACACTTTTCCTCAGCTTAGTAATGATTCTGCTAGGAATGTGAGTTTCCAGGTAAGGGGTATGATTTTAAAATAAAAATTGTGAAATATGCACTACTATGAAATAATATCTATACATTTAATCTAGACTGAATGTTGATACTCTAGCCGCAATAATTGCTATAAAGTTTAATATAGTAAATAATACTTGTTCAGGTATTTCCAACATAAGTGAAAATGATACATTGACAAAAAAATTCATTCAGTGGAAAAATACTCATTTAAATAATAATCGATAGGAATGAAAGCATAATTGAGAATCAAACATTCAAAATGTGATTTGTCAAAAATTAGTTAAATACCAGGTGCGATAGTCTATAGTTAAATCTATAGAATGAAACCATTGTTTTTGTTAAAAGAATATTTATCCCAATATAAAAATAGTATTAAAGTTGACCTATTCAAACAAAACATGATTTCTCCAGCATTGAAAAACCATCAAACCGTCAAAACGAATAGAGACTGCCTTTATACCATTTGATATCAAAAGAAAACAAAAATTATGTTATTAAATTATTAAAAATAATGTTTGATGACCGGCAGAGTCTTGAAGATGAAAGACTTGCATGGTACAGGAATATACTTTTAGATGCACCGTCTGCTAGTGTAGAAGAACAAAAGATTATATGTGACTTTGGAACAGAACCTTATTCCTCTTAACAACACATACATAATTATGATACTATTGCATTTTTAAACCAATAAATTAGATGACTTAATTTTTTTTCTATTGGTGTGTCCACATCAGATAACATTCAAAAAGTGTTTAGTCAACGCATTTCGTGCAGAATATGTTTTGTCCTAATTTCAAACACAAAAATCAATAATGACCAATAGTTTTAGATTATACGCAATACCAAAATCATAATTCTTTCCATAAACTACATACTATGATAAAGATTATTTTAAGTATATAGCAGCGGTCGGTATCCTAACTTTATGCTACAACGCCTCCCCTAAAAAATATTTTTTTTCCGCGCCTCCCTACCTTTAATTTTTTTAATCGAAATTATAATATAGACACGTTTTCAATAATAAAAACTTTATAAAAAAAATATATAATATTTTGATATATTTATTGATATATTTAATTAACCACTTAACTCCGGGTCCCGCCCATGTGCTGGAATTGAAATCATGACATCAGTCCGGGCCCGCACGTTTGAGGGATCTTACTTATCGTTACATCGGGCTTCCAACCATTGAGTGTTATAGGTTGTTAAGGATTATGAGGCAATCTGGGTGGACCTTGAACCCATTCACACAGTTTTATGGTTGCAAGAGAACATGTGTCGACAATTATTAAAAATAGACATTGAGTGCTAATGTCGTAAATTATATTCAAATAGATGTGCTTTCAGAGCAGTCATACTCAACCTGCGGCCCAGCGAGCTTTTATGTTAGGCGTCATATCAGTATAATGTTGCGCCCAGCGTAACTCAGCAAAAATACGTATGTGGTCCGAAGAAAAGAAATATTGAATATGGCTGTTTTAGAGACACAAAAGCAGGCCCGGTTCTAGGGTTTAAAAAACCTTGAAACAGATGCCTTTATCGCAATTTTTGTCGATTCTCTATTGTGCTAGTTGCACTCAACTTAGCACAAAGGAGCGGAGAAGCAAAGCAGCCATTTGGATGCATCTCCATCCATAAAATTTATATTGGTTAAATTGCATTATTATTATAATTATAAAACCATGTTTTTTCGAAGTAAATGTAAAAAAAAAGTTTTTATTTTTATTTCATACTTTTATTATTTGCTTTGAAAAAGAGAACATAAAATAATATCATTTTTTTTTTTGACACTTCTGAAAAAAAAAATTCAGGAATGAAGTGGTTCATAGAATAATAACAAGATTTTGTGGCGTAGTTAATGGTTTTTCCGTTCCCCCACCATTTTTCCTCCAACAATGATTTAATATTTAATATAGTTATAATTTAAGACATCGACTGAGGGTGCTTGATGGAATTTCAATGTCAAATTTGAATTGTTGAGATTTTGAACATTTCCATGTATTTCGTCACTAACGACCCAGGTTTTGCCTTTCAGCATCTTCAGGCACACGAATGAGCTTGAACTGACATCTGAACTCGAACGCGTCAGTTCAAGTTCATTCGTGTGCTCGAAAGTCTGAAGATTCTGAAAGACGACACCTGGGTCATAAGTGGCGAAATACATAGAAATGTACAAAATCTCAACAATTCAAATTTGGAAATTTAATTTGTTGGATTAAAGGCATCTTTAAATTTACTTACTATTTATTTTAAACCATAAACCTTCACGGTACAGAATAGCTCCGGGGAATGCGTTTTCTGCGTCGCAGTGTTTTGTATTGCGGCGGGGAACGCGTTTTTCGCGTCATTCGATATAGGTGACATTAATCGCTCTTAACTAATAATTCATGTTTGATTTATAATATTATTGAAAGAATTTGATCAGTTTATTGCGAAACACCTTTAAGAGAACATCCAAACTTGTTTTCGCGTAATTGTCGGTTGGCTAGTTTCATGCTATTCTTTCCATGACCTATTGTCAATTTCCTGAGAATTAGCCCAGCCGCTGCGCGTATTTTGACCATATTTCTCCCGTTGCGAATGTGTTAATATTAATATTGTAAAATTGGCTTGTTCTTGAAATATGTCAAAAAATCTAGTAATAAAAATACAAAATTATTTATGTACAATCCATAAATATATTGTACATAAAAATTGTAACTTAATTTAGGACAAGATATTCCGCAGGTTTTACTAACACAACATTAACTATTCGCTAAAAAACGCAAATTATAAGAAAATTAATCAAAATCTATTTTATCTGCCGGTTAGTGTTCTATTGAAAGAATTTCAAGATTTTTTAATCGCAAATTGTTCATTGTCGATGTTAATTTTAACCACAACGTGATAATTCAGCATCTAGTGACTGTTCACAACATTTTTTTCTTTCTGTCTTGACGTTGAGGCTTCGTGATTATGCTTAGATTATTTTTATTTGCTTCTTACAAATGGATTTTTCTGTTCAAAAATGCTGCCTCCAAAAGTATATTTTGTCAATGAGTAAAATAAACATTCATTCACTGAATTTGTACTGTTATGTTACAATATAAAGTTTTATTTATTTGTAAATATTGTGACATGAAAATTATTTTTTAATTACAAAATTTTGGCGCCTCCCCTGGCGATAAATAGTCCATAAATCCAGCACATAAGCTGGGTTATTAATTAAATTGTTTTTCATCATTTCCCAAGCTCTGTATCTGTGTGAAAAATCACGTTTTGAATGTTTGTTCCTCAATTACAATATGAAATGTTACAAATTAATTTTTCTATTACGCATATTTTATAGTATGGTGTATTATTGGGTAAATGTTCGCATTATCGGATGTGGCCTAAAAATGCTATTTTTTCACATAAAAGCACGTTAAATGAAATGTTTTATGGTAAAACAATCTTTTATATAGCTAAATATATGGAAAATATTCCATAACGACGAAAGGAAACGTTGGAATAGTGGTTTATCAATGACATATCGCATAGTAGTAAAAGTATAATTCTCTTTGTCACAAACTTTAATATCAGGCTACCATATTATATTACTTGTAAATTATCAACCTAAAAACAAACATATTCATGTTTGTACAAATGGAATAAGGAGTTTTATGGATATTCCCCCACAAATTCAATTATTTTTATTTTACGTACCACGTTTTAGTCTGTCGGAGAGTCTTGTACTACCTAAGAGTTCACGCGGCGTGAAGACGAAATAGCAATCAAATAACTAATAAAACCGTGTAAAATTAAATACTTTCATATCGTATTCTATTATAATGGAGTTCTACCAAGTAAATGCTAATTCAATCACTAATTTGGAAGTCTCCTATTCGTAATTAAATTTCCTACAAAACTACATTATTATTATCAGTATTGAGTACATTTTACGGATCAAGCTTTTTTGTCACTATGCACTCTATTTTTAAAAAATATAGGCGGAATAACCCCGAGCCAGTGTTATTTCGCCTATTTTAAAAACAGATCGAATAATTCCTTATCACTATTACGTTATAACAGCAATGAGGTAGAATAATACTCATGAAATGTGCTGAAAACATTTTAAATACCGTAAACAATTTACGTTGATCATTTTTGTGTATTTTTACATAATCAAAATTTGCTAAGTGGTATTATTCTTGTTTCAATAACAAGCAATATAATTAATTAATTTGGTTCTGGTATATTTTGAAGGCTTCAATTTTTAACTGAACACAAACGTCCTACGGACTTACCATAGACGATTATGAATATTTTCAATAGACAAGGTAAATGATGTTAGCCCTGTTTATGGTATCGAAACTGCCAATTCAATCAATAATTAAATAGAACCAATCAATAGTGAATCAAAACGCTAAAAGAGATGTCCGTCACTGTACGTCTTTGATAAGTGAGTATTTTTGATGAAATTTTGTTTTTTTTTTTAAATATAATAATAAAGATGGGCAACCGAAATCATTCAATGCAATTCTTAAAAATATAACTGCATTTCATCCATCTGCATTATAGGGCAAATAGTATTATGATACTTGCAGCACTGAATTATTCGAGTTTTTATTGTTAGAAACAGCTGGCCTTACAGGTCATACATAACACATTAATTCTTATAGCCATAACCCTATTCCATCTCTTTTTTTCTTCATCTTCTTCCATATTCACTCCCCATGTGAAATATATGGCTAACACGCGGCGTCTCTATGAATCCCTGTCACCCGCCAATCGCTTATCTTCCTCCCATGACATGCCAGAGTTTCTCAGCTCCGCTGAGTACATATGGATAGTACCCGATGGTCTTCCAAGACGCCGGAATCCCACAGGTCGGAAGAAGAGGCAAGCAGGATTAAGGCTTTCCGGAGGCATCCACAGCACGTGACCCACCCAGTTCCAACGTCTCTCCATAACCGCCAATGTGAGAGAGCGTTGCTCGGTCCGTTCCCTAATCTCCGAATTCCTCACGAAGTCAAACCACTTCACCCCCAATATCCGACGCAAGCATCTATTCTCGAAACTCAGTAAACGGTTTTTTGAGACTACGTCATGTACCATGATTCGCTACCGTAAAGTAGCACAGGTAGATTGTAAGCGTTGAAAAAATGGCATTTGGTTTTGAGCGTGTACAGCTGTGTGTCCTAGACGCTCTGCACTAAGTCAAATGCAGCTCCGGCTATTCCTAATTAGATAGCGAGATAGCTGAAGCTGTCAACCCTCCCGATAGTCTGTCCCGCGCTAGTCAGGGTCCTATTAAAGTCGTGACAGGTATTTCTTTTTTTACAGTACTAATATTACAATTTTGTTCACAAAATTATATTCTGTGTTTTATTAAAGATCAGTTGGCCAATTTGCGATAATATTGTGATTGACGTTTGAAAGCTTCGATATAAGATTTGAAAAGCGTGCTCTTATGTTTTAAAATGTATGCGTACAATTTTTGGTTGCAGCTGCATTATTTTCACAAATGGAGCAGAACCTAAAAAATATATCAATTTCACAACATAAAACTGCTTAGATACCATCTTATTTAATATATATGTACAAGAACATAAATATTTTATTGAGTCTTAAAATGTTTAAGAATTCATATTATTTCGTACTTGTCTAATATTATATTTACAGGTATTCGATATTCGAATGACCAGAAGTTGCCATAGCTAGTACAATAATACACATTGCTGCGTTCGTTAAACGCGACTCTACGTTATTTAACTTATTTAAGTTTGGCCGGTAAAGACTACGATTCCTTTCGTGAAATGTAACTTCTAAGACATTACGATTGTCGTAAATATGTTTAGAAGCGTTAACATGATGTTCTAAAGGAATGTTGACTGCCGCTGGTGACAAAATTATTGTAAGTCTGAAGAGCACACTTATTCTAGATTATGTTCCATATGTACACGCAATATAATTTACTGAGGAGAGGCCATTCGGTTATTTCTGTAAATAATGTGCTCCTGTCGATGACATATTCCTTGTTATGGTGTCATTAATGAATATCAGATCATTTCAAATGTAATTAAACTGTAATATACATTCTTAAAGATTTTTATTTATGTTATCGGCGTTTTTCCATATTTTCAACGATATGTCAATTGACATTTCGCTGTAGCGGCGTAGTATGTTTGCTTACCTTATCCCCATTTTTTATTGCGTGTATAAAATATCATCCAAACTTAAAGCGTTTAACAAATTTCTTTCTATTAGTTATATTGGTCGTGTAGTGCCCGAGTAACATTCATTTAAGCAATAGATAATAGGTACGCTGTCTCTGTAGGCAAAAACTGTGGACTGTCGCAATCTTGATTTTTCGTATTGGTCTTAACGATGTTATACAAAGACAAGTTTTAGTAAATAGTCGTATCGAAATGCACTCCTATCCGGTAGATATAATACGAAACCCTCCCTATCATAGTTTACAGATTAATTTAGACCATTCAAGACAACTCTCTGTTAAACAATGATAGCTTAAAATGTTTTTTTTAATTAATATAGCAGATTTTAAATTTCTTAAAAAGTAATTGCAGATTACTCGAGAATTGTTAGTAAGCGCTTTTTTTTTTACAATGGTTCTTTTTTATAAAGAAAACGCCACACAACTAACTATCTGATATATGTATTGGGTTTGTGGAAGTCCTTATTCATAGGTATTTGAATCATTCAAACTTTGTTCACTTAGGTTTTGTCGACCTGAGTTTTGACTTTCTGCATCTTCAGGAATTTAAGTGACCTCAAATTGTATCCTTATTTATAGATAAAATAAATAACTTTTAGATGCTGAAAATATTGTAAGATAATTTATTTAGGTAGCATTAAAATGGCATATTCACTGAAAATTGAAAATTCGCGTTAAAATTGACCACAATACTAAACGTAAACATCAATGATAAATTAACAAATAAGATAAACTTATTCATGATAACAATGATGATGAACAAAGGGAACTGGAATGATCTTGGCTGAATTGCTTTTTTAATATTGATTTTCTATTCAAAATTCGAATTCAACATGCGAGTCTTTCAAGCATCAAGTACAGACAACGAACAGAAAAAATTGCTCAAGACGATCCGTCAGATCTGTCTGCCCCATCAGTCATGCCAACGTGGCTTCATCTAAACTTCTTCTAAAATCTAAACTAAACATCATAAACGACATACCAGACTGGGTTTTGGATCCTTTTTCAAATGTCAACACAGCACGATCATACCAGTTAGAAGAAGAACTAATAGAACTGACGACAAATGAGGAATTAAAAATTAAATTTAAGAATGGCTGCAAAGAATTTTGGCAGTTATGGTCGATTGTTTAACGATTTCTGCTAGCATTCCCTTCGTCCTATTTAGCTGAACGTTTATTTAGTGCTGCAGCAACGTTGGTAACTAAAAAGAGAAATCAGCTCCATGTTACTTACGGTTGTTTTTAAGTAAAATCGAGACTTATATTAACAAACTCCTTAAAATGCATTAAATTCAACCTTCTCATTAGATAAGTTATAAGTTAAATGTTTTTGAATGTTAATAAAAATACTTCTCAATATAATTAATTATGTGTTTAATTGTTATTATTGAAACATTCTTCTTTAAACTCAGAAATAGGATAGGAGTCATATCCTATCTTACGACTATATAATATTACAGTGTAATTACACGTTCAAATATAACAGTGGCAATAGCTGTTTCAGATTCGCGACAGATGGTAAGCAAAAAATTTTGGCGGGCTCTAGAAAAAAAATATTCTCAAAGTGGGCGGTGGGTAAAATAAGGTTGAGAACCTATGTTCTAAAGCATTCAAAGATTTATTGGCATCTCATGGAAAGTGAGTGGATCTCAACTCATAAAAGTTCTTCCATATCGTATTTTTGTTTCTACACAATATATAGCAGGGGTCTCCAAACTTTTTAGCCGAAGGGCCACACTGACTCCTCCACTAAGTCCCAAGGACCACCTAAAGTCATCATTGAAGGAATTTATTGGATTTTTTCAATCACACAGTTTGATCAGTTGCATAAATTTGCTTGTGGCTTTTTTCCGCTTTCGGCATTACCTAGGTATCCGTATGAAAAAACATTCTCCAAAATGAAATATACAAAACATATTTACAGATCCAAATTAACTAATAAGCATATAAAGTCGCTGCTGATAATTTCCACAATAAAAACATGTGATTATTATTTTGTATGATTAACTTACATTGTAAATTTGAATTATTGAGATTTTGTAGGGTGAGGGGTTTTTTTTTAGTTGGTCACTAGTCCAGATGTTAATTTCTTAGACACAGCGATAAGATTTGTCTTATTTTATTTTGTATATAATCGTTATAAACTGTCTGTTTGATTTAGTTTGAGCCCACTCGTGTGCTCAAATACCTGAAGATGCTGAAAGGTGAAACCCGGGTCGTTAGTGACAAAATTCATGGAAATGTATAAAATTTCAATAATTTAAATTTGATATTGAAATTCCATCAAGCACCCTTAGTCGATGTCTTAAATTACATTGTAAATTTTACAATATAATCAAAATAAGCTATGATGGGCCGGATACCAGGCATGTGGTGCTCGCGGGCCGTAGTTTGGAGACCCCTGCTATAGAGCATGCAATCAAGTGACTATTCATAGAAACAGGAAATGAAAAATAAAACATGAATTTTTCTAATCTAATAAGATTGTTGATTGAATCGTTACATGCATATTCAAGAGTTTTAACACATTAAGAGTGAGCTTTGGTAATGATTCACAGGTATGTACAGCAGGCGAAAATTAGCAGCTGAAAAAAAAACTTTTTTCAATAATCACTATATTTTCTAAACTATTGGTCATTTTTTACTGAAATTTCGAATGCAGGTTTACTATATACAGCTCCTCAGTTCTGGTAAAAGAAATGTTTAAATTTACAGAAATCCATGATGGTAATCATATATTTAAACCAAGTTTTTGTAAAAAATATTCTATTCACTATATCTATTATTTGAATATTTTGATAAAATATAATATTTATGATAACATTCATCCCTATGTAAGGGAACATCACAAAAGTTGCACATATAACATTATAATCCTTTTTTTTTTATTATAATTCATTACACACAGCAGTTTCAGAATGTTCTGTTTCGTATTCCAATCAATATTGTGGCTTTCTGTATTGGTAGATGTATGTATTATTGAAATCATTCGAACATCTCTCTTTGATTTCCATTGTTGTAACAATACATACATCCTTTTGCCGAGGGAATATACTTTATCCTGCACTAAGAACAACCCTTTTGAAAAATTCTAGGAAACCACTGCTTATTCTCATTCCTCTGCACAATCATATTTTATGAGCTAAAACCATAATATGCAGTTAAATTATCGGCGAATATTTCCTTAGCACTTACGATATTTTCTGAAGCCACTTTTTAATAGTTTAAAAATCCGGTCAGCCCCGCGGGTATTTCTACCTTTTTTTTTATAATTTAAGACATCGACTGAGGGTGCTTGATGGAATTTCAATATCAAATTTGGATTATTGAGATTTTGTACACTTCCATGTATTTTGTCACTAACGGCCCGGGTTTCGCCTTTCGGCATCCTCAGGTATTCGAGCGCAAGAATGGACTCGAACTGACCTTCAAACTGTCAGTTCGAGTCCATTCGTGCGCTCGAATGTGAAACCCGCGTCGTTAGTGACAAAATACATGGAAGTGTACAAAATCTCAATAATCCAAATTTCTACCTTTATCGCTCGAGATGTGTTAAGATAGTCTACTCTGACTATGTCCCGATGAGGCTAATTAGAGTTATTTTGTGACTCAATCGCTTCTAGATTTTTCCTTGTAGAAATAACAATGAAATAAATAAGATGATTTAAAATGAAAATAAATAGTTGATAATAAGATACGAAAGCGTTCGAAACTCGAATTTGATGATAGTCAATTATAATAGTAATAAATGGCAACAATGCCATTTATTACTGTTATTAAATAAATGTATTAATGACTTGGAAGATTTCAAAACAGTATTAAGAATCTTTCTATCTATTTTTATGTGTCCGGCCCTCGAGAAAATGCAAATATTTTTTTTCAATCCAGTGAGCAATTTCGGTAGGACGCGGGTATCTCTAATTTCATGTGTGTTTGTCTGTTGTAGATCAATTAATTGCAATGGACCCTAATACAGCTTATGCGCTGGTTCTAGACACTCTTCACAGAGCTAGCAATCAAAACACTGAAATATTGAAACCGGCAGAAAAGAAGCTCCAAGAATGGGAGACAGAACCTGGCTTTTACTCTATATTACTCGTAAGTCATATTGTAACATATCATATTAGTACAACGATATTTCTCATACCAGGCATGTTTAAATCAATGTACAGCAGATTTCTCTAAGTCTAAAAGGAATTTCAGAGCAATCTATAAATAAACAGGTAGAATTTCTTTGGCCATTGGCGAGCTTATTAAAAAATTACTTGATATTTCAGTTGGTCTCATTTACAATTAGCAAAAGAAGCAAATTGGTAAAAAATATATTGAAGCACATTAAAGGTGTTGAATTTGATGATGCTATATACTAAGCACCTGGTAATTTTTGGTATTGAATGGGATTTGGTACACACAATTCCACAGGAAAACAACTTAATATAGTATCTTTTGTTTCTGTATTAAATGAAAAAGCCTGAACAACCCTTCGCTCGCCAAATAGAAGTGTCAATAGTAATGATCAACTATAGATTTATTTTTTTCACAATGCTTTCCAATTTCTATGAGTATCAAGATAAAAACTACTGTAATATTGGGCTAGTGTCAAATATTACAAATTCGGCTTAATCTGTCAAACTAATCTCATTGTTTTGGTGTACGTTGTCTATTAATTGTCTCTCTTATTTGTTTGAATCTTTTAAACCAAAAATTAGTTCATTCCTTTTTCTAAACATGTTTTTATCATTCAATGAACTCCATGCTGACTTCAGTAAATTGTGACATTTATTTTTCACCTTGTTTTCTCTGAAACCTATTTTTTTTTTAAAGATGTTCTGTATTTATTAGATTGTGGCTCTGTTTATAAATGAATGAGTTTCTGATAATATTTTAAATTGATTTTCAGAATATTGTCTCCAATCACACCGTGGATGTCAATGTCCGGCTGTTAGCCGTAATGTGTTTTAAAATTGGAGTTGATCGATACTGGAGAAAAAATGCGCCGAACGGAATCGCTGAAGATGAGAAGGCTAGGCTTAGAGAAGGCCTTCTCACTCCGACCATGCTGGTCGAACCTGTCAACCAGGTCGCCACACAACTGGCTGTGCTTATTGCCAAAATAGCCAGGTAATTTTCATAAGATGTATAGGTATATTAAATCATTATTCGATAAGGATTAGTCATTTAATTAACTAAATACTAAAGACTTTTAATACAGTATGAAATGACAATTCACATTTCAAGGAAAGATATCTTTTATGAAAACCACTAATATTAAATATCAATATTTATTCTGTGGGTATTGACAAAGATGTTTATAGAGTCTACACCAGGGGTGACGAACCTGTGGCCTTATAGGTCTCAAGTGCGGCCTTTTGATTAAAATAAATAAATTTCATTGTTTTCCTTAATTTTATAACGTAATTTCTATTATTTTAAATGTATAATAGCAGTTGTCTCCAAAGTGTGTTCATCAAGTGACCAAGTTTTATATCATATGGAAATGAAGAAATGGGATACTGAATTGTTTGAAGATCTCAATACTAGTTTCAGACAAAATTTGTCCCGTAGTCAAGTGGTAGATGCTGACAGAAGTTTATCGTATTCAGTTGCGGGGTTACAGGTTCGAATCTCACCGACACTTTCATACATTGATTTATTGATTTGTATTCAAAGATATTGATGTCTGATGTTAACATTCCTTTCCGATCCACTCCTATCTGGTCTCAAAAAACAGACCCTTGCTTAGCTCTGAGAGGTTGAGCGGCTGAATTACTGCTAGTTCTCATAAAACCGCTTGAGTTGGAGTGGACGTGACAAAAAAGACATTTATTTTATTTATAAGTGTAGTGTACTTAAGACAAATCTTTATATGCCAGAATCCCAATCTAATAATATTATTTTTCCCTGTTGAATTTTAAGGATACTGAAATTAAACTTGTAGGTATGACTGCCCTGCACACTGGCCAGAACTGGTACCCGGTTTATTAGGTGTTATGAAAGGACCTGGTGCGTTGGAACAGCACAGGGCGCTTCTTACATTTCACCATATTGTTAAAACACTCTCTGCCAAGAGAACTATTGATGACAAGAGAATGTTTCAGGTATTGGTCTTCATTCTGTACTCCCAATAAAATAAGAGATAAGATAATGAACAACTTTTTACTGGTAAACCCCTTCCAATCTTAGAGCTCAATCCTTTAGAGCATTGTATTAGTCTTTGGATAACTGGAACCTATTCAATATAGTGCAGAACTGGATGGCTGAATATAAACAGACAATCTTGGAGACGCTTTTCTGGTCCTGGTCTGATATGGCTAAAGAAGTGAAGAATATTCTTTAATAAAAGCAAAAGAACTGCAAATATGTCTCTGAATATGTTTCTGAAAAAAGAATGTCAAATAATGTAGATTTGTCTGCTTTTCACTATTTGTAGGAACTTACAGCAAACGTTTATTCATATATACTGAACATTTGGGACGAGCACACCCAGACCTTTCTCAGGCAGATTCAGGAGGGTGCGACGACAGAAATAATTACTGAAAATTTAGAAAAAGCACTCTATTGCCTTAGAATATTGAGGAAATTGACAATTTTTGGAATGAAGAAGCATCAGCAGAGTCAGGATGCAATAGACTTTTTGAATGTTGTGTTTGACCGAGCGAAGACCAGCTTAGAGTGCAGTAAGAAATATTTTTTATTATATACATGTCTTTTATGCCATATACTTCATGAAACATTCTTACCTACCAAATTCATAATCAAAGAATGACACTTCGCCTTCGAATATCCCTTATGGATAGCAATTTTGAAGCTTGGTGGAAGAACGACTTAAATGCCTTTAGGTGGTTTTTCCGATCTTGGTTACTGGCCCTCAAAAAATTATATCCATATTTAGTTAATAGTCGGCGTCCGTGGCGCAGTTGGTAGTGTCGCTGGTTACCGTTACGGATGTCTGGTTGAATTCCTGGTGCGGACGGTTTTCATAGATTGACCTTTCAATCGATTTATGGATTTCTGTTCGTAGTTTGAGTCCTTCCTTCCACCCATCCCATCCTCACGGGGAGTTGCGAGAGCGATTAGCTAACCGCTAGTCCTGTCTTAGCCCTATCCTTCTATCCCTACTCTCTTTGAAAAAAGAGAGTTTGAGCAACTGAGTAACAAGCAGTTCTCGTAGAAAGATTCTGTTAAGATACCTCCATTAGGAGACCATATGTTCCACATTGGGAGCGGACATGGAAAAAAAAAAGTAAAAGCACATTACATTCATTTAAGTTGGGGCACCTCACAAGTTGTTGTTCCATCTAAGATTATGCAGCAATTTTGGTGGTTTAGGTCACTTTTATTTGTCAGATATTTATTTGTAAAAGCATAGAAAGTAGATAAACATACATCATACAATACCAAAAAATAGTAGCAGACTTAACCCTTGGCTCCCACGGGGGCAATCTATCGGGGGGTTAAATATGATAAATTATGAATGATGTTCTCTCCCTTATATCTCATCCCTCCTTAGACCAGAAAGTGCCAAACGGCTTATGTGTAAAACATATAAATTTAAGAAACATGTGGATTTTAAATTTTACTCAATAGTTTTTATTAAAATTTTTCGTTTAGCATTCCTTCTTACTTCCTTAAAAACTCCTTTTTTTAATTTTTGTTTTGCCGGATGGAATAACAACTTCAGACATGGGGTCATTTTCAAGGCGTTAATTTTCTTACACACAAAAACAATTTTTTTCAGTATTTTAGTAGCTGAATAAAGGAAAAATATTATATCAAAAACATTAATATGTAAACATATCTTATACTAGTAAGAAAATGTTTTGAAATATTTAACACTGAATATCTAAGAACACATTCAGACACTGGTCTACCAAGCTCCTCAATTACAAAAAGTAAATGTATGCCTGAGCTCATTATTCTCAAATTTATTAGAGACCGGAAACTAATAGAGCCCTTGCGTTATAGAGCAAATACAAAAATCATTACGTACGGTGTAAGTTTGTTATGTACCTGGGCTCTATTAGTGTCCGATCTCTAATAAATTTGAGAATAAAAGCGCCGGTGAAAAATGATTTAAATGTTAATAATTTTATTCAAGCTTGTGTAATTTTTGAAATAATTCACTCTTTTAGCTAGTAACTGAATTTTCAATTAATTCTCTTTGAAATAATCTATTTTTGAATTATTTATGAGTTCATAATACTCTAAATCTAGGAGCTAACGTTGGAAAAAAGATATTTTTTTTTATTATTCATCAATTTAATGGTGTTGGCTTATTCCGTGTGTGCCACATAACTGATGCTTTGATTATTATAACAATGCACATCTTGCATTGTATGTTTATTTCATTATTATTGATTCCATATCATTTCAGAGTGGCAATTATTATTACATACGCTGTGAGATTTCAGTATTGGCAATATTTTTAATGAATTAATCCATGCAAATTATAAGTTTCATGAATATGTAGTGAAAGTGATGACTGTCAATTCTTGGTGGAGAGACATCATATTTATAAAAATATTACAAAAATTTAGTAATCATTCTACAAAACGTGGGAGTCGATTTCAGTTGACTGCGGTACGATAGGCACAAAAATATTCATTGTGGTATTCAATGAGTTCAATTGAGTAGTCGATGAGTTAATTAATATTTTTTTGGTTTTCCTAGGAAAGCTCTTGAAAGGAAGGGGAATATATCTTCTAGAGCTCTGCGAGAAATTCATTGTACATTTGACGAAGGTCGCCTTGGGAACTTTGGAGGGGCATCCTCTCTCCCACGTTCCCCTTGTAGGTACCTCTCTCCAGTTTGCCATATTTTACTGCTTCACCGAACAAGGAGCGCAATTGTCTTACGAAAGGTTCACTATTCAGTGTCTGAATCTGCTGAAAAGTATATTGTTGTGTGCGGAATACAAACCGGCCAAGGTGATTGAGCAAACCAAAGAACCGGGTGAGTAAAGTTTGTTAATTGTGTTGTATAGAGATAAAAAGATAACAAAATAATTTTAAGGGTTTGATGCATGCCCAGATTGATGAAAATAGTCTACAAGACCCCCAAAAATGATAAAACATGATGGTTTCAATTTATTTATATTGGTATAACAACACAAGGTATGTCTCGTCAAAGTTTTTGTCTGTGAGGCGGAATTAATAATTTAAATATGAAAATGGGCCACCAAGTAAAATATACCCATCACAGGATTTACACTATAGATGTGTTCCACGAAAAAACGGTGTAAAAAAATATAAAAATCTCTTAAAAAATCATGGGATAGGAGGGATAAAAAAATATCACTTAAAAAAAGATTCCATATGCATTTTTGTGTGATATTTTTTTTATCTCACACGAAATGGCACACATGAAATTTGGAGATGCTTTCAAAAAACTGCGTAAAAAATCTATCATGTTTATTTATGTTTTTTTATTTATACATTAGTCATATCTTTCTATCCCTACTCTCTTTGATAAAGAGAAGTTGAGCAACTGAGTAACAAGCAGTTCTTGCAGAAAAACTTCTGTTGAGATACCTCCCCTAGGAGTCCATTTGCTCCACATTGGGTGTGGACATGGTAAAAAAAAATACATTTGAGGTCTGCACGGGCCGAAATTTGATAAAATTACCCGGTCCAAGCCCGACATCTTCAGGCTCGACCCTGGTTCTAGTCTTAATATCACCAATGTTACCCGAACCCAGCCCGAAACCCAAATTTATTTTTCTCAGCCTGATTTTTCGATTTAGATATTCATTTTTACGAATCAATTTTATTCATTAATAATAAATTTTCCAATAGTATTGGTCATTTGTAAATAAAGAAAGCATTGTTTCAGACTTAGCTTCAATTAGCTCACAGTTTTATGGGTTTCTCAGCTTCAAGTTCTCGAAAAAAAATTATGATGTCATAATTTTCAAACAATAAATAATGTAATTGTTTCCATCTTTTCATAGCAAATGTGATATAAATTATTTAAGTTATCAACGTTTTACTATGTAACTGTCTATCCAAGTCTGAAATATTTTTTTGAAAATTAAGTGCCTGTCCCGGGCATGCATTTTATTTGTCTTTACCCGCCCGTGCCCGGACCCGTGCAGATCTCTACTATACATATATGCAACATATTTATATTTTGTTAAAATATTTAGTAATGGAAGAAATATCGACGTAACCCACACATAACAAATTTTACAGGAGCCACGAAAAACGTTTTTTTAATGATTTTCAGCCAAACTCATAATATTAAATATACACAACTTTGAAACCAACCACAAAATCTTACCTGAGTGACTAATAATATTATTGATGTGGTGTAAGTCCTTTTTCCTTGCTGCAAATTTCGAAGTCCCTGTTTTTTTTGAAACTTAAAATCCAAATTTTGATACTAATTAGACATTTATAGCTTACATCCTTTTGATATAACGTGTATTAAGTTGCATACATTGTGATTATCGAAGAAAAGCTATTTTGAAAAAACTGAGGGTTACATTCTTTTTCCTTTCCACAGTCGATATGTGTTCTAGAGGCCGAAATTTTATAAAATTATTCAAATTGAAAATTTGATGTGTGGTTATATCGACACTCTCTACGTATAATCATGCAAGTGATTATACGTATCGTTGTCTAAGAACTCAGTTTTATAGGTGAGCATCAAAAAACATTGGGAAGAATACTTACTTCACTGTTTTTTTGTCAGGTATAAACAAGTAACATGCCATTTATACGAAAGATCTTTACCTGAAATCCGAAATCCAATGTCGTATTTGTAATATTTCAAAAACCATAAACTTTTCAGCAAAACTTTATATAAAATTAAAAGCTAGATTTAAAATAATAGCACTGTCCCAATTTTGAACAAGTTAGATGCAACCGTTACTTACAAATGCGTTTTGAATCTTTGAGACGCTCTCCTGTAAGATGTCAGGTTTGCATATACGTGATTATACACAGGGAGTGGTGATATATAAAATCCAATAAGTACACGATTTATTTTTTCTTTTATTATTTTTAGCAACCTTACGAGCACACGAAACCAAGCTAAGCATATTCACTGAACAGACCGTCTGTCACATATGCCGCCATCTTGTGACTCACTACTTCCTCCTGACATCTGATGATCTGGCGCTTTGGGATGCGGACCCTGAAAGCTTTGCCACTGACGATGCGTGCGAGACTTGGAAATGTAGTCTTCGAGTGAGTATCAAATTTTAATGATATTGTATAAAATTAATTGTATAACGCAGTTGGTAGCGTCGCTGGCTACGGTTACGGATGTCTCGGGTTCAATTCCCGATGCAGACGGTTTTCATAGATTGACCTTTCAATCGATTTATGGATTTCTGTTCGTAGTCTGAGTCCTCCCTTCCACCCATCCCATCCTCACGGGGAGTAGCGAGAGCAATTAGCTAATCGCTAGTCCTGTCTTAGCCCTATCCTTCTATCCCTACTCTCTTTGAAAAAAGAGAGTTTGAGCAATTGAGTAAAAAGCAGTTCTCATAGAAAAATTCTGTTAAGATACCTCCATTAGGAGACCATATGCTCCATATTGGCAGCGGACATGGAAAAAAATTAATAACCTTGTTATTCCACCGGTTGCGCTACTTGCTGCTAGAAGTGTACTCCACAGAATAAATAGTAAAGAATTAAACACAAATAGAGTTTTTGGAAATTAATAAGAGCCATAATAGTAATCAATTATCGGTACATAACATTTTAAATAGGAACGGTGGCTTCCTGCTATTGAATTTATTTCCCATGAGATTTTCCCCTCCAAACATAAATAATTAATATTATAATAAGTACTATTATTGTTGTTTGTGTCCAACTCCCACACCGCATCCAGTAGAAACTAAAATATTCCACTCTTCGTTTTGTCATTTATAATATTATCAATGTTTAAATTATAAATAAACATCTTACAATAGATCTAGTCTGAGAGTGCTTCTCAAAAAGATGTCAAAACTAGCAACACAACCAATGGAGTAACAAAGTTATATTAAAAATGAATTTTCACAAAGTTACCATCAAATCCATCAATAATATTACAATAATTCAAAATTCAATCATGTAACAGCATTCTACTTGTATACTAAAAGTGAAATCTGTTCTCAATGTTGTTGAAATATATTTTAATTCATGGGATGTCTGAAAACAGCTCGACATGTTAAATAAAATGGTTCTTTAAGTTATTGCCACTAGTATAATTTAATTTTTTTGTATAACTAGTTTAATTTAAATTTAATATTGCCTCTAAGATTTTTTTCAAATTGTATTAAATTACTAACCGGCCGGTGCTATAGCCGAATGGTCAATGTTCTTGGAGGTTTGTTCTATTCGGTCGCCGTGTCCACGGACTCAATTCTCTAAATGAACCCTTTCATAGATTGATTTTTCAATAGATTTATGGATTTGCGCTTAAAGGCGTGGATGTCTGTGATGTTTACCTTTCAGTGTCAAGATTTTTACAAAATAAAGATATCACCAATATATTCGTATCAAATGTGGTCTAACAAAACTTTGAAATATTTATTGTATCTTAAATACATGTGAAATACACAATTACAAAATATTTTTGTCAGAAGATTTATTTGCCAGAAAGATTCAAGCAAACTCTAAATTCAGAACAACAGCTGTTTCATCATGTAATCACTGATTTACTCCCACTCATCCAATCCCAAAAACACAATGTGGAGAGAGCGATTACCTAACTACTTTCCTACCTCCATTGTTCTATGCTTACCCTCCGATAATGTTGAGCAACTGAATAACAAGCAGTTCTCATAAAATAACTTCTGTTGAGATACTCTATTAGGAAACCTTATGTTCCACAAAGTATAATAATAACAACCACACTTTTTAAAAAAACTGCACAGATTTGGTAGAAAATTTAAATGCTCAAAAGGAAAGACGAAAGGAAAGATTGATTCCTCAAGTTGGGTTTGTTTCATTTCACACAGCATGATATGTAGAGTAATGAGGTTTTTTTTCCCTTTTTAATTTCAGCCATGCACAGAATCTCTCTTCCTCACACTCTTCCGTGAATTCCGAACTATATTAGCTCCCGAGCTTGTTAGACTTTTAGATTTGGTTAGGCAGCAACCGTTGAATCCTCACGATTTGCCATCAATACTTCGAAAGGATGCCGTCTATAATGCTGTGGGGTTGTCTGCGTTCGACCTTTATGATGAGGTAATCTCTATTCTTTCTTTAAAACACATATTTCAAAGATAAACCAAATAAACTACTGTGGAAATCGTTTCAAACATTCTGGTTGCATAAGAATAAATGGGAAATGTGTCCCATACTCAGCTGTTTTCATTGATTATTCTGTAAATTAGTGGACAGTCTGCTTATTGTTCAAATTATATCACATTTTAGACCTGCCTTAATTCACTAGAAAGATTCACATTGTAATATATCAAATTTGACTACAAATACAACAGAGTTAACTTTCTCAGAAAAAATCAAAGTAACTAATGTGTTGTATGGAGATATGTCCATATTTAATATAATATTAAAATTGATAGCGCTATCCCAGTGATTATGCTAATAGGTGTGACACTTGTTTCGCCTTTGAGAAGGATCTGCAGACTGAATAACATAAAAGGAATTTCCACAAAGTTACCGCCCAATTCCGATAATATAAGTTCATTGCTAAAGATATAAATAGAATTGGAAAGTATTTTATAATGAAACTATATTTTTTGGGTTTTTGCTTTCTAGGTTGATTTTGATGAATGGTTTACAAATGGATTAGTGACAGAGTTGCGCATCAAATTTGATTACTTTAGGATAATCAGAAGAAGAATAGCTTGGTTGATTGGTAATAATTAAATTATTCTCCTTGTTATGTAATTGTTTATATTTAACTCATTTGCAATAGTTAGCTGTAGCCCAACTAAATGCCTGTTCCGTTCGACCAGCGCAGCTACAATAGAATTTTTTTATATTGAAAATGAATAACTGAATAATAACTGCCGAATCCATTCACAAATAATTAAGATTGAAATATTATCTCTCTAATAGGAAAATGGTCTGGCGTTAAGGTGTCTCCGAGCATTCGACCCACTTTGTACCAATACCTCTTGGGTCTTTTGGATCCCACCGAAGACATCGCTGTGCGGCTGGCTTCCTGTGATGCTTTGAGTCTAGCCATTGATGATTTCAATTTCAGTGCTGAGCATTTCACACCTTTCATCCATCAAACATTCAGCTTGCTTTTTGATCTCTTAAAAGAGGCTGACGAGTGTGATACTAAGGTAGTTTCATCAAAATAATTTTACAATCACAATTATTTGATTTATTTACATTCAGTTTTGATACTGATTATTTGTTTGTTTTTTATTCTGTCTTGGTTTTTTATACAAAAATCTGGTACTAAAATGCAATTTTTTCTCTATAGATGCACGTCTTGACGGTCCTGTCATTTGTTGCCGAAAGAAATGGTGAAGCGGTTTCTGATCATGCAGGGGATCTTCTGCGGTATCTCCCGTTACTTTGGGATCATGCAGAGCAACATAACATGCTTCGCTGTGTCATTGTTTCTACGCTGGTTCAACTCGTCAAGGTATGAATGTTACTCACCCGTATTATAATAATATTATATAGAGTGGGTGTTGATCAAACATGGCGAACTCCAAAGAAGTCAATATGAGGTACTTTTTGGTAATATGAATGCAAGATTTTCTTAAGTCAAATCATTTTTAGGGTTTATATACACTTCACAAAATTGTGAACATCTTTTGAATTAAAAAAAATATACAGAATAATAAAAAAATACATGAAAGGGGGAAAAAAATCAATGTGGCAAAATGACACTTCTTAAGAGCTCGGCTTAGTGATTTGAAGGTTTTGGGATGAACCTCGCAATGTCAATATCAATTTAAAAAGTGTCAAGTTCATTGGCAATGAATATTATATGATTTTTTCTTTATATATGGACATAGTATAAATTAGCTCTGTGAAGTAATCTTTTCTTATAAATTTACATCATTTACATTATTAACAGTTATTTTAGTACAGTACTCTCTCAGAAATCAGCCACCCCAAAAACCAGGAAAGTTCCAATTTGTGAAACACACTACAAGAGATGACCCGATGAAAGTTCTGGGCACGATTCACACTGAATAATAATGTGTCGTGTCAATACATACAAAATATGGTAAAAATTAATACAGATATTTTGTAAAAATCGTTTTCATTGAAAAATTTGTACTTGCAACATACAGTTTGGTGCCGTTTTGGAATAATACTATAATACTTGAATATTTTTTTAAGATCATGTTGTCTCGTAATTTATGCAACATTATGAGTGTTTAATGGTTGCATTATTTTCCTCTGTCCATTTAATGGTAACGTTAATCCCAGCTACCGCATCTTCCGATTTGACTGCATGAGGTGCAGTCAGTTGACAATTATTGTCTTCATCCTCAGAATCCAAGCTTCTTGATATATTTATGAGCTCTTCTACAATTAGAAGTGTCACATACTCCTCAGAATTTCCTGCTATTCATCCTTCTGAAACATTTCGCATTAGTTCTGAGTTTTCGATCACCGTCTGAATCAATTCTTCTAAAGGAAATAAGTCTTCCAGTTCCCAGTTTTCATCAACTTGATTCATGGAGAGCTACAACTTGTCAACGATGAAATTATTTCCCATTCTTGCAAGTTGTTCCATGCCTCAGCTACCTTTAATATAACGTTTTTAATGTTAATTTTCTTCAAAGTTTGGGAAACGTCTTCTCTGCTTATTGCATCCATCAAAATTTTCTTTTTATAGTTATTTTTAATGATTTGGATGATGTTTTGGTGTATCTACGGTAGTATAAAACTTGTTTTAATTAAACCGTCATTAGATGATAATTCATCATTTGAACCCTGACCAGGGGCGTTGTCCAGCACAAAAAGACCTTTGTGTGGCAGATTTTTCTTAATTAAAAATCGTCTCACTTCAAGCGCAAAATTTTAATGGAAACATTCATAAAATGCTTTTTTCGTGACGCACGCCTTTTTGATTTTTATAAACTACTGGAGTGGAGATAGCTCAGAATTCCTGATTTTCCCTATGACTGAAAGTTCCAGTTTGTGTGTCCCGTTTGTATTGGAGCACGGCATAATTGTTCTTGGCCACTTTCTTCCCTAGTGCATTCCGTTCTTTGCGATGAAGATACATTTAACGGCGGAGAAGTTTCCAAAATAAACCCGTCTAGTCTGCACTGTAGACCTGATTAGGAGTTACACCAAGTTCTGCAACTTTTTTCTTGAATAATTTGATGAACTGTGAAGCAGGTGTCATTATTTGACAACTTCTACTTATTTAATTTACTTAACCAGCCTTCGGTAGCTCAGAAATTGTTTTTTTTATTAATTTTATCATAAAAGAACAGTGCCTTTTGGCGCATAATGTCTGTAGAAATCGGTGTATGTCGCTGATGTTTTTGCAAGAACCGCGAAAAAAGCATTTTCTCTAATTGTTGGTAATCACCCGTCCTCATCGTTTGCCGGCGCCCAATTTCAGATTTATCACTTATAACGAAGCCTTCAATCTTGCTTTTGTTCTTTCTTATACCATAAACAGTTGAGCGATCAACATTTTAGCAATATCAGTAAATGAAACACTGCTATATATTCTTCGTAAAATTTACATTTTTTTTTTAAACTTAAGGTGTCATGTTTACGATTTCGGGTAGATTCTGTTTTGTAAACTTGTTCAAACAAAGAACGTGGCAGAGCGAAACTAACAGAAACAGATGCGACAGTTGCTAGAATACACTGCAGACTAACCAAAAGAAAACAATATTATTGTCTTGAGTTAAAGGGTCAGCGGCACTGAGTTAGACGGTGGACAACTGACATAGGCATGCGGCGGACTACTGAATTTGACATATGAATACTGGCAAATTATAGAGTTTGATTTTGTGCTTTCAACTAGTGAAAATAATGATAGTTTATAGTAGTTGTCATATAATCGAGTGTCTCTTTACTGAGAGAGTACTGTATGCATATTGTTTATCCTTTTACTCTACCATTTTGCTTGCAGCAATACTGATTTTTTTTTTTTAAATATATTAACATATGTTTTAAAACTTGAATAAAAATTAGTATTAATATTTAGATTTTTCACCGATAAAACAAGAGAAAAAATGTACTAGTAAATTTTATTTGAAATATGCTAAGCCATGGTAGCTTCACATAAGTATTGTAGCCTGATATTTTGGTGATGTGAGAGTGAGATGGTTAATATAAAATTAATTTTCGTAATGCTACCGCCGGATCCATAAAAACCATACATGTGTTTAGGCCCTGGGTACCTGGCACACTCCGGAAATGCAAACTCTTGTCCTCGGAGTATTAGAGGAGGCGACTAATACGAATCGACCTGCACACATTTATCTTCAAGAAGACGGATTACAATTGTGGCAAACTGCACTGGCTTGCTGTCCGACACCTCCTCACAGCGCTGATCGGTTGCTTCAGTTGGCAAATAATTTGCCACCATTACTAGGTATGTCCGGGTTTTTTTAAAAATTTACTCCCGAAATAGAGATATAGGTTCTTAATTGAGTTTTCATCGTAATTTTGAAGAAGTTTTGAATTCCATTTCAATATCACTATTATAATTATCTCACTCCAATTTTGAAATAACAAATTTCAGTTGAATTTTTGATAAATTCTTGAAGGCGTGTGAACAAAGATGGATATTTTTAATAATCGCTAATCATCAATACTGATCAGATAAACCAGTGATGCATAACCCGCCATGGGCTACATGCTAACTATGATGACATTTTTTGCTGCTTACAGACTAAATGCTAAGTTTGCCAAGTCTAATTTTCAATATGCTGGTTAAAAGTTTTGTTATTATTTATTTCAATGTCAACTCTGATTATATTCCTAAAGAACGAAAAATGTGTCATACTGTGCAATGCAGTCATATTCGATTCTTAGATTAAGTTTTTTCGGAAGCAATTATATTCTACCTGCTAACATATTATATGCAAGGGCTGGAGTCTGGTATGCATTTATTAAATTAGAAATAATACCATTTATGTCTAGACTTGGGTGAAATTAAATCATATTCCGCAAAACTTTTCACTCCTACGTCCCATGAACAATCAGAAAATGGGTAAATTAACCGGACCGAATAGATTGTGCTATACTGAGATAAACTAATTAATTTGAAATTTACTGATAAATGGAACCTTGCCTAATACATATAATTTTTTTTCTTCTCCAGACCAAACAACAGAGTATCTGAAATTAATGTCGTTTGTGATAAAAGCATACATAGTGCTAATGCCTGAGCCGTTCCTACTCGGGCCGGGCAGTTCTTGTATGAAGATAATGGATAGCATGTTGAGCGATATGCGCATGGAAGGAGTCAATATGTTTCTTAAATTGGCCGAGACGTGTATGAAGGTTCTGCCTGGCGATCAAAGTCAATATCTCGGCATTAAAGTGGTTTGGCCCACTTTGATAAGGGTTTTTGTGTAAGATTCTTTCTATATTTCCATTATCAGTAATTTAATGTATATACTACTATGTGTCAAGTTACAATATTACTTCAAGAAAATTGCTCATGTTAAATATGAATTTCTCAATGTTCTAAGTTAAAATATTACTTTAAACCACATATGGGTAATGTTACCATAGACAATTATTTCTGAATAACATGAACAATATGATGAGATTGATTGTTTACAAACAAAATCTTAAAATGTGATTTGCCCTGTCTCTCTCATGCACTCAGATTTGTATTATGAGATAAAATATGAGACAGTAATATAAAAGCCTTAAACTTATAGCTACCGATTTTCTATAAAGATGCCTTATTTGAATAGGAGTCGACAAGAAATCACTTTTTAGCACTCGCTTTAAATTATTGTTGAAAGAGTTGAAGTTAAAATATTTAGAATTGAATGTTTTTAAAAATTATATAATCGGAGAAATTTTCATTTCTAGATCACTTCAAACCGGCGAAGATTTTCCGACTGTTCTGGCACGACAGTTGAGTATAGTATCTAGACTTTTACTGCGTTCTTCGCATCTCTTCCTGGAAGCTGTTCGGGAGGCTGCCGGGAATGGGGATCCTATGGAACTGCTCGCACGAATTATGGACACCTGGTGCGAGAGGCTCAGTGTCGTCACACAAATAAAGAAGCGGAAAATTATTGGTACGGTTTGAAAACGTAATGTCATTAAAATAAACCTTTTGGAGACTGCACTCACCGTAAATGCTGCACCGTATTATTTCCTAGTGATTGATATACGTTTAAGCCTTTTGAAATAACAGTGAATGTATTAAACCCACATTGTGGTTATGACTAAACCCATTTTATATATATATATATCAGGCGCGTGCTATAGTTTTCTCTCTTTTTCGCTCAATCACATAGAAAGTAAACGGTGCAAGCGAGACACAAGGGCATTCCGGCGCATGCTCTTGCATCCTACTTGCTCATACACAAGTGATGTTATGCGATAGAGATAAGTCCACCGCTCACTTGTGATATCTATATATATTAATCGTCATAAAAAGTCTCTAAATACGTTATAGTATCTAATTTCAGTTGTGCATATGATCTCTCAATGGAGTATTATATAATTTAAGTATAATTTAAGACATCGACTGAGGGTGCTTGATGGAATTTCAATATCAAATTTGGATATTTGGAGTATTATATGTTTTGTATTTTCCAATGACGGACAGTTGGAAAAAGCTGATTACACAAAAGCACTTCAAGGTTTGAACTCGGTACTGCTGCCACGCTAATAGTGCAACAGCGGTTGGCTTAATTTATTATTTGTTTATTATATATTTGGCGTGCCTTAGCCGAGTGGTCAACGTTGTTGGCTTCAGTTACCGTTGCAGGTTTGAATCCCAGTACACGCAGTTTCATAAATTGATTTTTCAATCAGCTGATGGACTTGTATTCGAAGGCATAGATGTCTGTGATGTCTAAAATTCCCTCCCACCAATCAATTCTAAAAAATGGGGCATAGTGAGAGCAATCTGCTCCGACTAGTGATGCCCTAGTTCTATCCTTCTATTCTTATTCTCTTTGAAAAAAAAAGAAAACTTGGGTAACTGGATAACAAGCAGTTCTCAAAGAAAAACTTTTGTTGCGATAAGTTCCATCACGAGTCTATATGCTGCTCTTTGGGAGTGGATATGGTTTAAAAAAAAACTGATAACTCACTTGTCACGGCACATTTTCAAAATAAATAAACTATTTTATATTTTATAAGGCCTAGGTCTATCAGAGCTGCTGACCATGCAGATTCCCTGTGTGCTGGAACGGTTTCCTTCCATAATGCAGAATTTAGTTGAAGTTTTGAATGATGTGATGAAAACTGACGATAATAGCCACCAAGTGGACTCTTTGGTTCCCTTCGAAGAATCTTGCCCGTCTTCCCCGTGCAGAGATTATCCTTCTATCTTCCCAGCTGCCTTTGCGGAAATCCAACACTACACCAGGATAAAAGAGCTCGCTTCTGCTGACTTCATTCATACTGTAGACTTGAAGATTTTCTTGACTAGCAAGGTAAGTTTATTTTATTTTAAGAATATCATGTTACTCTCTTTTAGCATTTTTAAAAGGGCCAGGGAAAATAAATGATTAACCACTGCTCAGGTTTGGATACACTTCTTAATTTTTAGAGTTGTGAATTATTTTTTTAAAATAATTATGAAAAAAATGATGAATATTAGTTAAATAATATTAACACTATATGGTCCGCGAATTTTCACAAAATACTTACACCAAAATCCGGTATTTTTCGCTATTTTACATAAATAAAAATTATTAAAATTTCAATCGCGAATTTAAAAATGATATAACTTTTCAACCTATGGAAATATTTCAATAAAATTTTCAGAAAATACTTAAAATATATCGATGCATCAAATTGTGTCATTTATTCAACACTTGTCAACCTCTGGCCCGCCTTCCGTAAGGGCAAAGTATGGAATTTATAAACTTTCGTAAATTATTTATTATATGTTAAATAATTTGTTCCATATACTGTAGAGGAAACAGCCTATTGATATAAGGCAATCTCGATATGTTGTTAGTTGATTAAAAAATATAGCAAAACATTCAAAAATGAAATGTTTTTCACCACTATGGAATACGTAAAAATTCATTTTTAGCACTATCTTAATCACATATCTGATTCTACATCGAATAATAAAGATTTACCACAAATTGTCAAGTGTGCCTATTAAAAATAAACCCATATTCATACCCAAACACTAATTTATTGGTTTTATGTCCATGACCAGTAACAGTGCAGTGGATCAACACTGTTTATTACAATTTGGTATTTTTGTAGGTATCGAGACAAGTATTTCTACAAACCCTTCAGGACTCAAATTATCAGTGTTAGATGTATAATAATTTTAGGTTCTGTCGCGTGATTCATCCTAGAAATGCGCTTGTAACTAATTTAAAAAATAGTATAGGTACAAAAAATAGCGAATAATGTTACGTCTGACATTTCAGAAAAAACAACGAAATACCTTTTTTTCATTGTGATTTTACATCTTGCACATGTTGTTTAACCATCTATCGATAAATTTTGCATACAAATATTAAATTTCATACTTATTTTTGACAGTAAAAATGTTCATATGTAAAGACGCCACCGTGTTGCCGGACCGTAACGTTTGACACGCAAAAGACGCCAACCTGGCGGGAGCAGACCGTAAAGTGTTAATAGAATATATATCGGCTGTGGAAAGGAAAAAGGACTATCAAAAAATATTGTGTATAGCCCAAACAAAGCGCGTATTAAATTGTATACATTGTGATAGTCGAAAAAAAAATATTTTGAAAAGACTTGAATTTTGAGGGATAAGTCCTTTTGCCTTTCTACAGTCGATATGTTATACATTCATATATAAATATAATGTATTAGCATGTTTTGTGTGAGTTATACACAATATTTTTTGGTGTGGGTTATGTCCTTTTTCCTTTCCACAGTTGATATATATCAGTGGCATGCGGTGAATTTTGATGCAATGATGTCAAGGTGGAAAATAACATTTATCTAGTTTTTGAATTCGTAAATGATGGAAGTCCAATCTGCACTATGGATCGCGCATGTCGTGCTTATGACAGTCCTGTATGAGACTGCCTGCGCTTTCAATTCTGCTTTTGTATCCACATTTTTTCGTTAGTATTCTGAATTCAAATTGCCAGATAAATCGTATGCGATTTGTCACTACCTTAAATAGGAATACACACGAAAACGATGAAAAGGAATTTCATAGTCTCGAAAATAATGTTAATAAAATCATTGCTGAAAAGAATATTTTATTCTCTACCATTTATTGTAAAGGTACAGTAGACTTAAATTAAAAATGAACTTCCACAAAGTTACCGCCGAATCCATAGAAAATATAAAATAGTACAGTAGACTCCCCGATAACATGGTAGATAGGGGGCGAACTATCTCGGAGCGGGCTTCTGGGGCTACCATATTCATTCAAAATCAAAGCATACGCATGCGGCACAGGAGTACCTGTTATTGAGTACGATTTTTTTTATTGCATTTTAACGGTCTATGGATCATTTAAAAACAATGTGTATTAATATTTTTAATTATTTATTGTGAAACAGGTTGAAAAACAATTTTGAAAATGAATAGAATACCGTAATTTAATACATTTAGTAAATTAAATTGTTGTCAAACATGTGGATTTTCTTCTAGTAATGATGAAATAAATAGTATAATAATATTCGAGAGATGCAGTACAATGATAAATGGTTACTAAATTTTATTACCGTAATGTTAGATACGGTTGAATGCATTTGCACAAATCCTTTTACGCCGAAATGCCGAAATTCACTTCCCTTACCCAACACTCTAGGACAATAGAAGGATAATAATGCAATTCGAAAGCTCGAGAACAATAGAATAGCAATTGTAAAGAAACTAAAACTGTGTCCATTCACAATTTATGAGTTCGGTCTAATTATTGCAGAACGCCATAAAAATATTACACAAAACAACTACGACTCTATTTTAACATTTTTTTCAATCGCTTTCTACAGCATTTAGAACATATGTAGCTTGGTGTAGGTCATTGAAATAGGAATACGTATCCCTAGTATTTTTTTGATGGTTCTATCATATACGATTGAAAGCGAACATAACGCCAAGTGGTTTCTATCACCGGTGAGCGAGCGAACGTAACGCATTTGTCAATTTTCTATCACGGGTGAGCGAGCGACCGTGAAGTGGTTAATAATTATGAAGAGTATGAAAAACTTACGTCGATTTGTGGATGTCTTCAGTTATCGGGGATATTTTGCTGGCCATGTTTATTATTTTGTCAAGAACACACTTATGGAAACTATTTTGACTTCATGACACTTAAAAGTGATTTTATTTATATTTATTCATCACCAGATTTTAAGTCTATAAATTCTATTAAAAATGAATTAAAATATATTTCAGTGGAAGCATTTAATTTAATTAATTTTAACAATAACCTTCATCGAATGAAACAAATTAAAACATTACTAGAAATAGTCAAATTGAAAAGAGACTTTCTGATCTTATATAATATCAATTGAAAAAACTTTTGGAAAATTTAAAACAGGAAAATAACTTGCACACTTATTGATGAATTTTGTAAGAAAAAAAGAAAATAAAATTGAATTTCAAAAGCTAGATAAATTTTACTTATTTTTCACCGTCACAGTATGCCTTGTATCAAAAGTCACCGCACGCCACTGATATATATATAAATATAACATTTAGTATAACTTAAGATATCAATTGAGGGTGCTTGATGAAATTTTAATATCAAATTTGAAAATGGATTCGCTGGACAGGGATTATTCTGTGTTTCAAAATTAACACTAAACTTACTTCATATGGTAAGGAAGTCCACTCTAAAAAATTTTTTTCGATGTTACTAGATAATGCGTGACTTATTTTTTTATAATTATGAGCTGCCTGGCATTATATCAATTTTGGGATTTCATGCATTTGGGTTTAACAAATGTATGAATTAATGGTTTATTTATAAATGACAAGTGAAACGCTATAATCCCTCTTCAGGTACTTTTCAAGGTTATTAAATGGGTGCGAGGCTAATCTAGGTCAAGCCCGGCAGGTACGTAAATATCACGCTCAATCGAGTTAGACTATTCTAAAATGTCTGAAACATAAATTGCGGACAAGCATAACAAGCATCAGGTTGAGATTGAGCATATTTTGAAGTGAAATAAAAATCTAAAATTAAAATACAACACCTAGCTTTTTAAATATTGGTTACCTCGAGGGAGTATGTATTTCGCCTGTTGTGTTGGACATTTGATGATTTGGACGTTGGGCTGATATGACTTGGACTAATGCAAAGAGATTGACAATAAACATAGACTTTCAGCAGTGTTTTGTGGAGACTGTATGTATTAAATAGAGAAAATTACATTGAAGATTTATTATATTCATTGAGATGTGCTTCATTCCAGCTAATGGAGCTTCAAAATCAAGTTGGCCAACAGTCGTTTGAACAACTGATGCAGAGCATTGACCCTGTATCGCTGCAGCAGCTACGGGACTACATACCTGTCTGAGGGAGTGATCTGTGAAGCTCTCGTCATTGTAACCCTCGATGAATCATTATGATTGGCTGTACGGTTGAAATGTGTTACCAGATATTTAAAAATATTTTTTTATTGTCACTATGTGAATATAATATTTCTTTTGAAATAGTCTTCTCACGGAGATGTGTGTTTTTTATAAATGGATGAAGTATGCTGAGGATTGATGTTAGTTACTCATCTCTGACTCTTGTTTTTATCGCTAACTTTTAATTCAGAATAATTATATAATATGTTTGTATTGCGAATACATTTTATTGTTCTGTGCTATAGACTCAAAATGCATGCACTCAAAATGGCGCACGGTAAGAGATGAAGCGAGCAAATCGATTAAAATTAATTAAAATTAATTGAAGTTGTTTTCGTTCTGACAAAAAACGTTAAACATGTACCCTTTTTGGCCAGAATGGCGACTATATTGTGTTAACACAATTTGAAACCTTTGTTTTGAAAAATGATCTCACAATAAGTATGTTTGAGTACCTACAGTGCGATAATACATCTCTAAACATTTAAATGCAATTATATCGCTCTCTGTATTTTTGTCTTCACAAAAGTGATATTATAGATATGAGAAAAAAACAATTGCAATATAAGTATGAATCGAACAAGTCTCAAGTCTTTTATTGAAGGCTTTAAACGAAATTATAATACGTCTCTTTACCATAGTCCATTTCTATAAGATCTATGCTTCAATCTTTAACCCGTCGATGGTAGCTGACCTCTATGTTTTATAACTATGTTACTTACTAAGCATGAGCTAATATTTTAGCTTTAACCTCTTCAAAAGTAAGTGGTGCATTTTGAGACAATCTATATTGTGCTGTTCTTGCTGCAGCAAAATTAAATTTTGAATTCTGAATGTCCAAATTTTTAAGTTAAGAATAGATAGGGTTTGTTTATTGTCCTGAATACATTGAATCGTCCATCAGTAAATCGAAGAAAAATAGGATTGGCATTAAATCCATTCCAAATAAGAGAAGCTGAATTATTCTTGTACAGCAGGCTTACACCAAACCGACATGGATGGGACAAAAGAAATCCTGACTGATTGATTTCCTGGTTCTTGGTTATTAAAATCGAAAGTTATCAAAATAATAGAAATACAGAAACAAAAATAATCGATTGTCTCTTTAAGCTGCTGATTAATTAATAGTTTTACAAATATTTCTGAAGACCTCAATAACTTTCGGAGAGAATGATATCGTTTTATAAAGTTAGAAGTTTAATAAAATACATTTATTTCTTCAGTCGCAACTGGTAAAGTCTTTTGTATTTTCTGAATTCACCTCTCGGCAGCCTGTATTCGAAAAAAGTGATATTGTCACGTTGTCAGTGTTTAAAAAAAAATTTAAACATGCATCTTTTTATAATGTAATATTTTATAAAAACACATATTATTTGTGGCCATTTGGTTTTTGAATAAAAAAGTTTGAACAGTTTATGTTTTCATTGTTAATTGACAAATAATTTATTATGAAGGCAGCCAATACCGAACATTCCTAAAGTACATTAGACTTCATGAAAATAGATTTCTAGAATGTTGATTTTCAATTTTATTTAAAAGTTAATCATAGATACATCATTCTATATGCCTTATCTAAATACCCTTTTCATTATCACATTGAATCTTTACTTAATTGCTTTTAAATAAATTATTGTTTCAAGTTTTCAATTGTTAAATGTTTATAATTGTGTATGATTACTGTAGGATTTTTCTATTATCAATTTTGGTATTGAAAACATTTTCTTAGGTTGGTAGTATTTTTTTGTATTTTGTAGTTTTGCTGACTGTAAAACAATGAATAAACAATTTTCAACTCTTTGTACCATGTAAATTTCTTATTGCCAGTTATGAAAATGTCTCGAATATCACATGATGAATTGTCACTTTCACATATGTATCTGTATAGGTGTTGAAATAAAACGATTTTAATTTGTAAATTTTATATTTTGTCAGCTTAAATGGTAGAACTCATTCAATTTTTAATATTAATTATTTGTATTCTCATCACATGTAATTTTATATGTACACCTTTTTCTTGAAAGTTTGTTTGCTTCGGTCAGTTATTAATGGTTTTTATTAATTAGGCGCCTTCAACATGCTCACATCTTTAAGTCAAAATGAGTGAGAAAGTGTGTATAATGAAAACGAAGGTTTTAAACTGTCATCAACTTCTTGCTATAAATATTGATGGCAACCCAACTTGCAAAATCACTGGCCAGGCAATCTTAATCTTGTATATAGTAAACAAGCGGCAACACATGTATATAAAAAGATTAAATTTTGCAGATTTAGTTAACCATTTCACAATGTTCCATTTTGTTGCTATGTGCAGTAATATAGGGGTGTCTGCGAAAAATTATAAACAGGAATTTTAAAAGCATGATTTGAATTTGGTATTATCAAATTCAAATCATGACAAGTAGTGGAACCCTGACCTATTATTCATCTTTAGTTTTCATACTTTCTTGCATTAATCGTTTTTTTTTGAGGGTTCTCTTCAAAAATGAAGAATTTCATTGTTCTGTTACCTAATTAAAATAAACAGGACAGCAATGAAACAAATTGGTGAGGTTTTTATATGAGAATTTATTTGCTCTTTACACTGACAATTTATTGTTACATGGTTATTGCAGTAAACAAAAATGAAAACCATCATTGTGATTGGTTAGATTAAAAAAAATGCTAGCAATATTCAATGAAACTATTTTCATTGTAAACTACATTAAAGAAAGTGTAATAGAAAGCTTAATGCGGAACTAACCTGAACAAGCAATTCTTCAAAAGCAATATATCTGATTTTGTTATCTCATTTAAAAAACTTGAACAAATTCATTAATATGGTAATTAGTAAACAAATTTAAAGTTTTATTAAGCATAAAAACACTACACCTACAAGAAGTGCTTGGGTATGTCTGCATTTAGGTAATGATATTTTTGTCTGGCATGTAATATTATGTGTATTCAAACACTGGTTAAGCATTTAGAATACATTTTCGTTACGTAATCAATTAGGTATTCTTACCGATAAAAAGATACAGAAACTGATTTCAAATCGTAAAGCATTTTAATAAGAATAGAAAATAAACTTGCACAATCACATATTATTTATAATATAATATTATTAACGCTTCAATGTAGATGTGTAGCAAATAATATTTTCAATATTTGCTAAAATTATTTTTAGGCAGCAAAATTATTGTGTAACATATGGTATAGAGATATACTCTTGTGAATTGTATGCCCCTATTGAACATGCTAAAAGTAAAAGTTGGGGTATCGCGAGATAAGTAGTTGTTAGAAATTTATATGGAATTGAAGAGTATTTTTGTAGGTAGGACGATGTTTGATGGCGAAAATGGAGAATACTAATGCATCAGTGCATGTGACTGAGAGGTATACTTTTTATTTTTCTTAATTATAAATGAAAATGTAAAAATGATAATGCTAAACCTTCGTCGGTGCTCTGTGAAATACTATTTTATATCATATGAGTTATACATTTCCAAATTCAGCCATACTTGTTAACATTAGAATACACATTAAATTTTATGTTTATTACCTTATGTATGTAAATATTCACCTTTAACCGCTCGAGTACCGAGGAGTTTTCAGGGCCCCCAAAAAATTGGTGAATATTATTTATATTTTTTAAAGAATTTTTACATGCATATTGATGGCATATTGAAAATTACAAGATTTCCAATGTAATTTCGGGGTTGGCAAAGAATATAATAATATATTCTTTACATAAAATGTTGACATTTTTTTATTAAATTATTTCCATTTTCAACATAAATTAACTAAACTATTTATATCTAAAAATAATATTACAATTGCCACTACACATTTTTTAAATTTACATTTTTCCAAAATTATCACACTTAAACAAGTTTTTTTTTTACAAAAAATTGTATTATTTAGTTTTGGTTGCCAGAAAATAGTCTTTTTATATAAAGAAACCTTCAAAATTGATCACGAAATCGGTCCTTATCGCGATAAGTCTTGAAACAAACTTACAAATGCATTTAGTGAGAATTAAAAAAAAATCTGATAATTTCTTCGAATGAATGTAAAAAAAATATGAATTTTGGTCTTGTATACCCAATACAAAGATAAACAATGAATTAGAGATGATGGTCATAAATCAAGATAATAACGTGCTCCATGTGGCAACCCTTGCCCCATCGGACCGTGTTGATTTGGAGATATTATTCCTTTTATGTAATATACACATGAATGCGTTATTTTTAAAATTTTATGCTAGTTCTACATAGATAGATGTCACTATGTTTATTCACCACACTCCAACTAAAATCCTATTGAAATACCACGTGTTTCATTTTTAAAATGTATTGGACATTTGTGTCGGCTTGCGATTCAAGTGGTTATATTACTGTCATATATTCTCAACAAGTATCTGAGAGATACACAAGAATTCTTGCAGAGATATCAAATTTCGACATGTCTGGCTCACTCCTGCAGGGAGCCATAGAAGCTATGTGTAATTAGAATGATCTTTGAGATATGTCTGAACATTTTATATGCATGTGTTAAATATGATGTGTGGTCAGAAAAGGTCCTGTCAAAACTAAAAACAACTTGAACTTAGGTTTATATTTTTTGATATACAGTGCTATGTTCAAATCACCATACTAATTATTCATTGACATGTGCTATCAAAATTATTAAAATAAAATAGCTTTTTTCAGTATAAGTAAACTCAGAATCGATTTAATTCAATGAGTAATCATTTTCAGCCATTGAAATGAAAACGTTTAATCTTTGATTGCAAGTATAAAAAAAATTACTGTCTCGGGAGATATATGAGGCATTCAAAAATAGTTCACTGTCATATTCCTAAATAACACAATATTCATAACTTCCAGCACTACAATATCATAGTAGGGGGTTTGGAACATGTAAACAATGTATGACTCACATTATATCAAAATTGTATTAATTCGATTGCAAAAATTTTTAAAGATATTTTGTAACGAAATATTCTACATGTTTCATTGATTTTTTTGTTGGTAGAAGGCAGTAGGATTTTTTTAATTATAGATTTCAGTCATATTTTTGAATATCAATTATAATGCAATTTCTTACTGGAAAAAACATATTCATGTATTGTAAAATTCATGTAAAATTAAAAATATTCATGTATTTATGATAATTATGATTAAGAATATTCAATAAAGGTAAACTAATCTCCAAAATTTTGGTAGACAGGTCCATAAGAAATCTCAATTGTTGCGCCTGAAACGAATGACAAAAGAAATTTCAGACAAAACCTGTATTGATTTAGAAACGTCAGATGACGGATTTCACCGAAACTCCCACATCTGATATGCTTTGCAAAAGCAGATATATTATTTTTCCCTTGAGAGGCTTGATATGTATCATTATGATGGTTTATTTGGACCTGATCTGGCTGAGACATGAGCTGCGGATGACCCAAATCTTTTCTTACAACTGAATGGATTCCGTTGCCCTGGAAGGCTGCTGATGGCCATCCACACGATGTACTCAGTGGGGTTATGGGGCGTCGGCATGACATGAAAGGATGTAAAGAGGCGGCTGGGGGACAGAATTTAAGGGGTATCATGTGATGTTCATATGGTCTGAGAAGGAAGCGGAAATGATAAGAAAATTTGATGAAAAACTTACTATAAAATTCTCAAACTCAAAAAAAAAATATACATACATAATTAAGGAATGAATTGATGTGATTTGCGAGCTAAATTACCGGACATTAAAAAATAAAAACTAAAGGAATAAAATCGTAACAGAACAGCGGCATAAATGTTTCATAATAATAAGTCATGAATGTTGCATCTGAAAATTTGCAAAATGGCAAAAATGACGGTTCCAATATTTACAAAGGGCTTAACCCTTTGAGTGGTGAGTTATTTTTTATTAAATTAGGTGTTTTTGTATATTTTGTTTATTTTTACTATTACCACAGAAATATATAAAAACATTTTTTTGTAATAAAACATGAGTCAAAAAAATATTACTTATTATTTCAAGTAGTAAATAAATTTTCAGAATTTTAAAACACAGTTAAAAAGGTAAATAAAGTTATTCATTATAACTTTGAAGTAATTTTCTAGAAGCTATTTACTTACAATTTGGGCGTAGATCTTTTTATAGCACGCAGGTTTACTGAAGCTGAGCCCAGGAAGGGGGGCGATCGAACCGAAATGAAATTTTACACTCCACATTATATGGCTACAGATGTGTTTTCAAAAATATACTTTACAAAATTCTTTTGTTCATTTGAAACAAACAAAAAAATCTGTATAGTATAATACATATCTGAAGAAATAATAATAATTCAATAAAAAATATGAGAATGGCAATTGATAATAGACAACACAACACTAGGACGGACATGTGCGCCCATACTCCTGAAAGGGAGTGTTTTTTAATATATACAAATCGTTACATCCATTGTAAAATTGTATATATGCAAAATCTAAATTTTTCAGAGTAGCATTAAAACAAAAATAAAAGACATGCAATTAGTATATTTAATATGAAACTGGTATTATGTTTTCCTGAAAAAGATTGATTTTGCAGATATACAATTTTGCAATGGAAACGATGATATAGTGTATTTAATGCTTTTTGTTTGTAACCACATAAAAGGGAAAAGATCATTGAAAAAAACACAATTGGTTCGTTTTCTTAGACCATGTCAAAAAAATCCTTACAAAAAGAGAATTTGGGTCTATCTGCTTTTGCCAAAGCGTGCTCAAATATGTTGAGTGATCTGAAGGTTGCCAGTTTTTACAAATAGTTTATTGAACAGCTATAATTGTGTTTATTTCTTAATCATGAATGTTATAATACTATTTGAATTGAATATATTTTAAAAATACCTGATACGACATAGTTTTTGCGAGCAGGTTACAGTCCTGATACAGGCATATAATATCAATCTAATAATCATTCGATTTTCATAATAATTGTTGCAAAATCAATATTTTATAGAAAGTGGAATAATATATGGAGATGTTTGAAACTTGGTGACTTAGTATTACCTACTATAAATTGATGTAAAATATTATCAATGGTATATGATAAATTATATTTATCCATGTTATACTGTAATACATGTGTTTTTCTCTGTTAAATTAACCAGATGTCAACAAATTTTATCATATGAAAAAATCTGCTAATGTCAGTTGCTGAGTTATAATTTCAAATAAAGATTTGAGTTTCATAATGAAGGATTTATAATATTACCAAAAACCTCACTATCACTCCTGGATAAACTATGGCCTGCCATGTCTAATAGGCGCACATGCTACAACTATGTTTTTATCTCTAAAAAATAATGCAATCTTCTGGTAAACTGCATTATTTGGTAAAAAAATCATATTAATCCGCGTCACAAGTTACAGTAAAATGTTTGTAATTTTTGGATCAACCTATATTATATGAACCGAGGCTCGGAATTCAACCAGACTGAACCAGAGCAGCACTTATACTCTATATAATAATACTCACGGTTGAAAATATGTTTCAAACTTAAATTGTGCCTTTTAAAACATAGAAATTACACACAACCAGATGGGCATCACAGATGACCAATGCAGCACAGATTCGATTTATTTGGGCATCATAATATGATATGATGTCCACTGCGTTAGGATTAACAAAATTGCTAAGAAATGTTTCGTAAACCTGTGACAATTTATAAGTCTACATTAATGATATTTTATTCTGTCGGATTAATTACGTGATGTGTTTTCACATTTACATTAAAAATGCTGCAAGTTATTTTGTTCATAAACTACTTTTGATATCAAATCAAACAATCCTGACGAGCATTGCCTTGTATATACTTCACAATCTCCACGATGTCCTCGTCTTTCAGCCAAGTAAAATGATGATGGAAGTTTTTCATCTGCAGATGTTGACGGCCTATAAAATGGATTTTTTTTGTTGATAAAAACGGCAATTAGTTGAATTAACATATTTATTTTTTTAGTATATATCTGATTATTTCAAAAATAGTGACACAGTATTATAAACTTCACTTATGCTCAGAAGACACTGGCTTAAAATTTTTCAGCTAAAATATATATCGATGGCTGGGTTCCATAGAGCTGCAACTAAAAATTGGTAGTTTTGAGACATGGGACATCAAAGTTTTGACTCGCCTAAACTGTCTTGTGAAAAAGTGATGGCTAACATCCTAATTTAATATTAAAATAAATCATACGTGAATAAGACATGCAGGATTCCTCCAAGGATTCCATTATGCGCTAATGGTGTATCAGCTGCCTCGCAAATACTTCTCAGCACGCACATTCTTCCTGGAAAGCCTTCCCTGAAATGAAACAAGACTAAAATAACAATGCGATAGTGGATATGGAAACTAGAGTAAAAGCTAGATAGCATATCTAAAATAACATGCACAGAGGATGCAAGTAAGTAGATGATTTTAAAAAATTGGATATATATTCTTCATTTCTCTTAATCTAAATATCACATCTGTGTGTGGCCATATAATATGGATACGGAGGTGGATCCCTTAAAAACTGTTAATTTCTGATACCCATCATAAATGTGTGCAGTTCAAAAATGGAGATCTCTCGAATCCATCCTCTTTTGGATTATACTATATTGGTAAGCATAATTTTTTTTATCATAAATATCAGCCGCCGGATTACTTCGGACGTTTTTCATGTACTTTAGTAATGGATTTGACATGGAGATATAAAAAGCAGTCTTAGAACTCAATAATAATTATGTAATGCAGATCAAATGTAGCCATATCCAGTGAATGGCGATTCAAGATATTTATAAGTAAACAGCGATACACTCGAGTAGATGTAGGTATTTAATAAAGTAACGTCAGTATTGATGAAACATTATTTTGAACGCTATGTAATTGGCCGCAATGGACTTGGCGACGATTGACACTGCAGTAGAGAAAAAGGACGTTTTTGATATTGTGCTATGTAAAACAAATTTTTTTAAAATTGATAAAGTAATTCTTCTCTTTCTTGTAGATAGCCACGTTTGATTGATTTTTAAATACGTAAACACGTCAAACGGGCATAATATTATAAAAATATCCGCATATTGATGCGCACGGTATTGAAATAGTGTCAACGTAACGTTTAAATCATAAATGATAATTAACATACATATTCTTTTTTGTACTAATAATAAGAATTTTTGAAGTTTAATAATACTTGAAACAAAAGTGTAACTTAATAAAATTTTAAAGTGCAGACGGTGATCATTAAGGACCTCAGGGATCGCGTATTGTCGTCGCGTAATGGCAAAGTTTATTATAATGAAAATGACTCATTAACAATACCGAAATTCGTAATTCGTCCGACCCTCGGGGGACGTTCAAAAGTAACAATGAAAAGTGTTTCGCGATGGGCCAACGTGGCAAAAATGTATAACAAAACAGTGTTGATGGCATTAACAACTGATTTGATTACAAATAATCACAGCACTCGTCGATATGTTATTTTGGGACTTCAACTCTTTCACGGTGGTTGGCTAAAAATACAGATATTATATTACAGTAAATTTTAGTTAGTTTGTATTTGAAAAAAGAGATGGATATAAATCCGAAAATCAATTGAAATACATAGCATAAAGAGAAAAACTGGCGCCTGCATTAGCTATTTAACTAATCGACGTGTCGTGTTCCTAATGTACACATCGTTCGATAAACAGCCAATGTGTTGAAAGCCACCGGTTTAATTTGTGGGTTATGATATGTTGATCAATTGAATACGGAAATTGTTAGATTCATACGGTAAATAATTAATAATTTTATCGCTATAGTGTTAAGAAACAAAAACGTTCAACAAATACTCACTGTTTAAATCTTTTTTCTAAAATGTTGTATGTGACCAATCTATTTAACCCTCGGCCTTCTCGTATTGTTGTTATCTGAAGGAATTTTTTTTTTGTTAACATAAATAAAAACGATTGTAGTTTAATATGTAAATGTAATAGTTTGATTCGTCAAAACAGTGATGAACAACTTATTTTTCTGTATCTGTTCGGCATCTTTAGGCATTCGAGCACACAAATGGACTCGAATTGATAGACAGTAAACAGTGTCTAACGTTTATATACAATATACAAATACGATAAAATATTATTTATAAGATAAAATATTATAAGTCTAGGACCCACACTGATACCTGAATTTAAAATTCTGAGAATAGTCTTAATCTTTGTTGGGAAAACAAACGCATTAACAAAGTAGCGGATTATCGGTGGGCAACCAATGTCAGAATTACCAGTGATATCACACTTATAATAGAATTGTGGGTTCGAAAATACAATTCGAAGAAAGGATAAATATATACAATCATTCCAAATTTAGTGAGTTATGTTGGGTGACTATGAGATGAATTTATTAATATGGGAATATCAATATTTTCCGATTGTTAATTTATGTTTTTTACGAAATCATCCACGTAGAGGATACAGCAACGGGGAGTTTGGATGATTCAGCTGTTCGTTCAGAATTAAAGTATGGCAAAGAATTCAATGATGACTTACAGGTGATAATAGCAGCATATCACCTAATTCCGATGTATTAGCAGGGAGGTAATAATTTCCTTCGAAATTGTATGATACAAAGACACTGTTTTCGGGAATGTCCACTGGAACCGCAATTGCCACAAATAACTAAAAATTTAAATGAAATATAACATTTTATAATATATTCATGAAACTGTATTTTTTTCGAGTTGCATTACTTGCATATAAATTCTCTGTCATACGTCAAATAGCTGCGTAAGATTAATACCAGAGCTACAATGATTTTCTTGAAATATAATTATATTATTGACCATGTTTCATGTGGAGGCAAAAGATGTATTTTGTTATAAAAAGATTCTGGTGAATTCACAATTTGCAGCGATTTCATAATAATTTCTGCAAATATACGTCAAATCAATTGTGTTCATTTTGAAAATGTTATTTTATTCCGTTTATAGAAGGATGTGTGGCTTACCACCGTTTTAAACTCATATGGTACGGAAATATTGCTGCGACTTTCTTTCTTTCTTTGCTTATAATATACCTAATGAATCATGAGTTATGCAAGTAAAATACTTCATAACTTATTAAAATGTTAAAATTGAACTTACTAAATCCTCTTCCACTATTTTGAATTTATAGCACTGTATGCTTTGGTAGCTATGTCATATAAATATATTTAGAATAATATATTTTGAAACAGTTAAATAATGCTTTTTTTGTAGTTTATTTACTTATTGCGTGTGTACAAGTTATGTAACTGTTACGTTAGTCTATTTTTTACAATTATGTGTACAACATGCAACTTACGATGTAGGTACATCTATTCCAAATCGGCTCAGCGTGACTAAAATTGTCTAATTATGAATGAATAATTCCTCACCAGGAAATCATAACATCTTTTATCTAGCGATCGAATTCGAGGAGTCAGTTAGCAATGATTTATGCACTTTATTAATATGCAGGAGACATTTTCTTTCAGACGCATGGTTACAGACAGTCTCATTGACACGCAGTGAAAGAATTAAAGTAAGTTGAAAATTAATTTGGTTATATAATGGTAGTTTTACTGAGAAATATTCTAGTGTGCAGTGTGCTCCAAAATCCAAGTAAAACAGAAAACTATTTTCTTTCAAACTGTAAGATGTTATTTTACTATTGCCTTTTTGTTATTTCTTACACAGTATTATTTGCAGAGAAAAACTTTTTCGCATTATATTGAAAGTTTATTTTCCCGGTTTCAAAGATTTGGTACATGTTGAGAAGAACTTTTGTAATCTTAGAAATTGTTTGACTCTGGAAATCGTCACGGTTTTGAAATATAATAGTTTTTTTAGGAACCTGGATTGTGATGGTGTATTTTACAGGGATGAGTGAAACTACAATCAATTGGTGTCACATTCAATTTTTAAAAACATGTTAGCGAGACAATAAGATTCTGTCAAAAAGAAATTCAGTTATGACGAAATCATGTTAGCATGACGATATCTTCTTATAATAATATATATCTTTGGCGTGAAACCAAAAATTTTCCATTTTTCAAGCTCCATCATCTCAAAAATCACAATTAAAAAAAAACTAAATAATTCATTTAAAATCACATACTTTTATCATAGTACACGCATACAACCAAATATCATACATTATAAGTGAAAGAAATAAAACTACACTTTAAAAGTATATCTAGTCATTATTTTAACAATCGTTCAATAACTTGCGATCGATACGCAAATATCCAATATATTAGCCAATAATTAGTATTTCTGAGGTAACGTTTTTATGTCAGAATGATGACGATAGTATGAGTGAATTTATCTAATTTGCTGTCATCCCATATGTATGGTATGCTGACAATCAATACTTAATCAAAAAATCTGGTACTTACCCCTAGTAAGCTTCTCAAAGGGTAGATATCTCTTTCTTTGCGGTGTTTTCCTTGTACCATTAGAACATTTGTGAAAATAAATGCGCTGTAAGAAATTAAAATTCATAAGAAACCGAAATAAATAATGAATCGCTTAATATTCAATGAACGAAATAAATTTTATATCGTTTATTATTAACCATTGTCGAAATGGCATTATATCGGTCTAAATTAATATCTCTGAAGAATAATTGTTCCAGGGTACCTTTAATTCAAGACAAAAATATTTTTTATGTCTTCAGGAAAGTGTGGAATAAATTGCCGACTACATTGCCGAATATATTTCGTTAAATTTTTATATTTTTCCACCAAGGTTAAGACCGTTGAAGTAATTTTAGTTTCTCACCTTCCACATGATGACATAATTTCAACAACATGCTTAAGCGATCGATTTTTTGAAGCAATAAATATTTTATTAGTTAAAAAAAATAGATTACCTAACTTTATTTGAATATGTTTATTTGTACTCACATATATATGACAGTATTCGGAGACATTTCGCTGCAAGTTAATCGACACTCTTGTAAAGAAACTGATTCAGAAGATGAAATAAAACAAGTAAAAATATTACTAATGCTATAATTACTTATTTTATTCAAACACTTTGCTCAATTGATGGCAAACTCACAAACTTATGTATTCATATAGAAATAATAAATGAAGAGGCCCAAATCATAATTTCAATTATTTTATGATGCCGTAAATGGAGAAGTCAAAGCTTTCAATGATTAAAATTAATGATTAGTTTTTTATAGACGACAACAGTTTTTAAATAAATATTGAATGTATTATTAATTTGTATGCAATTGAAGTTGTCAGAACGAAAGCTCTCGAGTAAACGATGCACATAGCCATTTGAATATGTAAGGTTTTCGCTCAAAGTTAACTCTAGATCAGGGGTATTGAACCTTTTAAAATATACGAAGGCCACATTTAATAAGGCTGTAATCTTATAACGCCACCACATTCAAGAATTTAAAAAATGTGCATTATTTTGTAGTATGTATTAACTTTATTGCTGAATCATTTTTGAGGTGTTAACTGTCAATTCTTGGTGGAAAGGTTTTACATATGATATATAAAAAAAAAACACAATTTGTATTATATTACTTCTAAAATTTTTATAATGAGCCATCATAATATGAAAAATCTCGAGATGAGCGAAATCGGTCATAAATAATTATTATAAAAAACGTGGAAAAAAAGTTGAATTATTTTTTAGATACTTTGTTGTGTATAATTATGGTTAAAAAGCATTTAAAAATTTGACTACAGCATAGAATTCGGCAGTTTCAATTGAATTCATAGAAGGGGTAACAGCACAGGAGTATTGATTTGGGTAAGGCAGGAGAACGTAGACCCGTAGACGTGGTTGAAAATAAAGAAATAATTTTCATTATTGTCGCCGAAGGCGTGGATGGTTTACTACATTTCAATTGAATATTTCAAAACATCAAAGGTATAATTCAAATTTATTGAATGAACAGACTGTTTTCGCGTTTTCGCTACTTTTATATCCATTTTATTAATGTACGTATATTAATTATATCAATAAATTTATTTTAATTGTAAGAATTGATTTTGGTTTCATTAAATTTGTGTTTCAAATATCTTTTGCATGGTCCTGATAGAACTTTATTCTCAATTTATCACGCGCTGTTTAGTGTTAATGTTGATTACATAATTTATATACCTTTCATTGTTAATATTTAAGTGGTTTACAGTCTTTAAAATATCTATCTTTTAAAGTTTCCCATTTGCTATTTTGACTAATGATAATTTATGAATTATTTTTAGACTTATTATATTTTTCTCAGATAATTGATTTTTAGTGTGGCTTAATTTTTGATTTCAAATAAGTATTTATTGATTTGTACGAGATCCTTAATATTTTAATTGTGGACTATTTAATTTCGTCTATAAATAATTTGTTTGATTACCTGTAAATTCTTGTGATAGTTTTTGAACCAACAGTTTGATATAGCTTGTAATTATTAAAATTCAATTTTGTGTAAATAGCCTTGTTAAGATTTTTATTTTTATCACCTGATAGTATTCGCGATGAGCGGAACCGGTCCTAATCATTATAACCATGTGGAAATAGTACAAAAAAATGTGTTTTATTTTATGGATTTATGATCAATGGCACCCTAAAGAGGTAGTGAGAGCGAAAAGTTAACTATAAGTCATTTCCTAGCCATATTCTTGTATCCTCACCCTCTTAGAAAAATATAGGCTGAGCGACTGAGTAGCAAACAGTTATCGTAAAACAACCTTTGTTGAGATGTTCTATCATGAGTACATATATGATCCATATTTGGAGCGAACGTGGTTGAAAAGAAGACGAACAAAAATGCATTTTATAGGTAATTTGACATAACCTGAGATTGCTTGATTTATCTTGAACATCGAGTTTGGGTCGTTGAGATTTTGTACAGTTTACTTCAAAAAATGTATTCATCAAATAAAAAGATTTGTTCAGTAAAAATACTATACTATGTGACCTAAAAAGCTATAGGTTCCCCATTTCTGCACTAGACAATAATATTCAGTACTTTTAAATTGCTTAATTTGCGCGAAACGTGAGGTAACTAATGTATGTTAATTCGTTTTGCAGCAATAGTCTGCTTTATACGGATGTCATCCCATCACTGTGACCCTTTACTCCTCAATATAGTGTTGATTATTTACTTGTTAAAATTGTAAGTCGATATTTTATACTTAAATAATAATTATTTTGTGTGATACATAAGTATTTTAGACGCGTTCACGTATACAACAGTTAATGATTTGTCCTGAAAGATATTACTTTTTAAAATTTGCGAAAAATTTATGTATAGTTAGAATGCATTTATATTGTTTTATATTTAATCAAATGATTGCCATAAGTCACAAATAGTAATTGTAAGTTAAACAATTCAAACGAACTTTTCAACAATATGAGTTATAAAGAATTCGTATGTTTTTCAATCACTTTCAGAGTGAAAAATGTGTTTTACATTTAATATTATATTCCGATTATTAAAACCATTGAGAAAAAAACCTGTGATAGATGACTTCTAATAGCAACATGATGTTTTTGCAAAATTATAACTAAATAAATACAAAAATTTGAAGCAACCCTTAGAGCATGCATACAAATGTTGTGCTCGAACTTTCAACAAAAAATAGCCATCTGCAAACAGAACAAGCCTGCCAAAGATATTGCTTTGGATGGCGACATACTCTGCAGGGACGTGAGTGAGTTCAGACGAGTACTCTTTTCTATGTTTAAGTAGATTTTGTTAGAATTTTGTATTATATATTAAAATGGCTTACTTAATAAAAGACAGAAAAGTTTTTCATTGCTATTTATTTGTTTTGCATTATTTAAAACATACTAAAATAACGCCATAACAGCTTTTGAAATGACGACTACAAAATAAAATACAACACGTGCTGTTCGGTATCAAAAGTGCTACTAAATATTATAAAAAAACACAGTGTGTACTTTGATACCAAACAATTCATATAAACTAAAATTAACAATAATACAGATAGGAACATAAAAACAATTAAATTGAACGGTATATTAAAAATTAGTTAAAAGTCGTATCCTGGTATTTGATACCGACCTTAATTTTTATTCAGAAACTTGTATCAATGTTTAGTTTGTGTAATGTCTCTTGTCGTATGCAGAAAGAAGTTTTTCTATAGCATTGTCAATATTTTATTATGGAGTTTTTTTAAATGCGAAACACATTTATTACTATGCAACGCAAAATTTGAATCGTAATCTAGGTACAATAGTTATTTAAAGTTGTGTCATTGGTGTTAACGAGGTACGAAATTAAAGCGATGCTAAAAATATGCATCATGAAAATAACGCGATAAACATAAAAATAAAAATGTGCAATTCTATTGAATACTTAACATTCATATTTATTTGGTTGTCTCATGGGTTTTTAATCAGAACATGGATAATGATAAAATTTTTCTTAAAGATATTTGTTGCTATTTCTCTATACATTATAATATCCTTAAATAAAATATGTCATGATCTTAATATTATAACTACATTCGGATTCACTTCAGATAAACTACCTATCTTTTTATTTCACCAATAATTATTATTAAGCTATCAGAAGCGAATTTAAATAATATATTTTTATATAATAACAGCACATATTGCAATCATAGTTTGGGAAAATCAAATAAATATGGAATTAATAATTAAATTAGACCAAAAATAAATTGCTGACACGATTCGTATTGTTTGATTGAAAGATTCGGTTGGAAATAAAAATGTAATAAACACAATGCGACAACAACCCAAGAATAATAATGTATGATCTCATTCAACAACAATTTCAGATTTATATTATGAAAACAAATTTCGAATTTTTAAATTCACTCGCGGTTCATGACGAAAACTTCGGAGTCATTTTTTGGGATTCATCGCTTCTTTGTATAATATGCAGTACTGTATTGAGTATTCAATTGAAATATTTGAGATAATTATAATGTCGTCCATAATGTTGCTCTATTTTGAATTGTTTGAGAGTGCACTGGATCTATCAATCTGTTTGTAGTAAGTTCTATGGGAATAAACGAAAATTAACGTCAACAATAAAGAGAGGTCATATGTCATTTAAAAGTAAAGCTATATAGAACAATTGATAGCAAATCACAGCTCACAAAAGTGTCTTTTGTTAAAAATGTTCATTCACTATTTATAAGAAACTGTCACTTGATATTGAAAAAGAGTCGAGAAAATTGACTCGGCATTTGTTCATGTAGTTTTCACAATCCTCTAGCATTCCATCTTCTTCTGCCTCATAAAATACCTGAGGCAGGTCTTCGTCGTGGGATGATGAAGGTCTGTAAACATTGCCATATTAACACACAGATATTAATGTTTGAAAAAAACAAAAGTTCATCTGCAAAATGCAGGTACACATAATTCTCTTTTTGCACGGGGAATACGTTGCAGATACTACCGTTATGCAAAACCGTGTATAAAAATGGGAGAAAGTTTCCATTTCTTAAAATACCTCGAAAATATAAAATATTCGAACTTAAGAATAATTTGAATTTATTTTTGATTTATATATAAAAAAATAGTTTCATAAGATAAACGCATTAATTTTCTGCACCTAAAAATAACTAGAGTCAAAAGTAAGCCTAATTTCAAAATTTTTAGAAAATCAACATTTTACGAAACTACTATTCTCGCAAAATCCAACAATTCCGTGATACACAGATTAATCAGTGTACCCATGAATGAAATAGATTACAATAATGGACTTAAAGATATCGAACAAATAGCGCTTAGTAATGATTACAAGGTAGCGGTGATACATAAATTACTTGATAAAAAACGATTGAACCTCTCTAGACAACTTATTTACCCTAAAATTCTCTTAGAAAACCGCTTCTATAAATCAATTGATTACCTAGGGAGAATTAGTGATAAAATCCATTCCGAAATTGTTTCATACAGTATTTAAAAAATAAAATATATATCAAATTGTTCACGAATTCATTTTTTATTTTGTGATTTCGTGACCGAGTGCGAATATTTTATTCACATTATTTTTTGTTCCCAAGATTTTTGTTTAATAATAAATTTAACTACTAAGGTTTAGTTCTATGAAAAAAATCGAAAAAAGTACGTCCACATTTTCTTATTGTTTGCCTGATTTTTACTGAATAATAAAGTTATTATATATACTTAAAGGGTTTAGTTATATGATAAAAATCTATGCAAACATTTTTTTCTTGCGGTTATTTTTCTCGGTGTTGCTTTGAATACATGTTAGGTTTAGTTCTATGATAACAATATTTACAGAAATTCCATAACATCTGGATCACATATCGTCGTTCTTCTGGAAGAAGACAGTAACTGGAAAATACTAGTTTTGAGTAATTGACTTTGAAGTTTGCCAAATGCTTGAAATGCGATACGTTTTTCATTTTGTTTGTACAAAACTGTTTTTAAGTAAAAGTATAATTTATAAAAATAAGTGTTCCGTCATACGTTCTGTCAGAGTTTGAAATAAGTAACATTTTCATTATCACCAACTCAATATGTCATTTTTTCGATTGAGTGTTTTCTTCCAGAACAACGACGATATTATATTTAATAATAATGAGTAAAGATAAAAAAATTCACTTCATAGTTATTGGTCCACCAATTCAGTGCTCCGAAACCTTTTCTCACCCACGGCACACCACGTTTCAAAATATTAGTCAATTTCGTAAACGAAGCTAACAATTTATTGTTTGGTTTATTTGATAAATTTCAAATACCAGCTAACATATGTTTTAATAAAATCCAATTAAGTAATGGATTTTTTTATGTATTGAATTTTACATGTGAAAAATTTTTTGCGGTGTAACTCTAGTGATAAAAAAGTATACATCAAAAATAAATTCCAATTTCATATTTATGCGATATGGAATGTATGCTGTACGGCATTGTTTCGAAAAAAAAATGACGTGTTCCAGAGAATGATAGAGGCCTAATAAATTTTGATAACAGTTGTAGAGAAAACCGTTATTATTTATTAAATAGCTCGAAACACTTCAAAGTGATTTGACAGGTATTTCAGTTTAAAAATTCATTTGAGGAATTTTACTTACGTAAATATTATAAATAAAAGATCTCCAAGGATTCCATTATGGTGAAGTGGTGATTTTGCGTGTTCACAAATCGCTCTCAAAAGACATGCTCTCCCGGGAAGTCCTTGTCTACATTAAAAGAGAATCAATAAATATAGTCGGTTGTTTATCATTGTTTTCGCCTTTCATTTATTATGATTGTTTGAGAAGTAACGTTAAGAATTTCACAAATGAAAGTATTAAAAAAAAGTAAGTATCTCTTATAGAACAACTAAGCAAATCTTATTTTCATACACATTTTAAAATAGTTAATTAGAACACTGATAAAATCTGATAATTTACGTTAAAGTTGATTATAAGGTTAGTATTATAGAAAATGTGACGCTATGAAACAACAAAAAAATGATCTTAATTTTTCTGAGGATAAAATATTTCTTGAGAACATTACAATCATACATTGTTGTTCAGTCAGGGGGAGTAAAGTATTTTGTGACGAGTTATGACAGATTGGGAGGTCTCATAATATGTAAACCCTAGAAATTGACAAAAGTGTTATATAAATAATATGATTCCTATCGTTTATTGCTGGGCGCGATTAAATAGTGGGTACAGATGACGATTCGACGAGTGGCGGCCGAATTCATTTCAGCGGGCGATTACAGAATGAATCCGATCCTTCCTTCTTTGTTCATGTATACTGTCGTTGACTGTGTTATACTTTCGTCATCATGACTTGCCTTTTCATACCGTTCACCATTATCCCAATGTATGCAGAAACCGTGTCGTATATCGGTCAAATAAAATGTTATTTGCCGATGAGCGTCATCAATAATGCTGACGAAAATGACAAGCATAATGTTTCGTAAATCTGTAGCGTCATGTATTACTGTATATTATAAACCTTGTTTAACTACAGAAAGTATTTCACAAAATTAAAATGTGATTTTTGATTCCATGTTAAATATAAAATCAGTTTTCATTTCTTGAACAGTCTGAGTTTTTATAGAGTTTGGGCTAAATGAAGATTTCAAATATTTTTACAGAAAGTCAATAAAGCTTTTTAATAAAAAATAATTTTTCGTAAATATGATTTTCACCAAGAATTTTGCATAAGACATCGATCTATAGCTCAATATAGCAAAAAAAGGAAAATATGTGCAACTCAGGCTTTTTGTGTATAAACTGACTTTCATAAAAAACAATGTTAACATTTTTAAAATTACTTTTCAATATTATTTTCTAAAACCATGTAGGCTAATCTTCGACTTAGTTTGTCAAACCATAGAGAAGACTCTTCAGAATCTCTTTCTGTTCTACTCCGAGCGGCTATTATCTAAAAAGAAAAATAATAAAGTTAAATTTAGGAAGAACACAGCAGTATTCTCAATATATTTTGTAGAATTTTAATATTGTTAAAATAAATATATTTCCGTTCACGTTAAGTTCATCTAATTATAAATGTGTCATATATTGTAGATTAACAGAGGCACTAGAGATCAAAATTGAATTAATTTTTTTGTTACCATGTCCACTCCCAATGTGAAGCATATGAAAACCCAATAGAGTTATTTCAAAATAAATTAATCTACGAGAATTGCTTGTTGCTCAGTGGTTCAACTTCTCTTGTTCGGAGAGAGAAATGATAGAAAGAATAGAAAGGATGAGACTAGGAAAACACTGGGTAACTGATCACTCTCGCTATGCCCTATTTTGGGGTCAAATAGGTCGAAGTGAATTTGAAAATCACAGAAATCCATGCCTTGGAACGCAAAAAACTACACCTACTGAAAAATTAATAATTCATGAAACTGTAAAATTTTTTTTTATAAGCAATCAAAATTGATAACTTTGCTATTATGGTTGTGCGGTGATCTATCGAAAATATTAAGAATGTAATGAAGTCAAAATAATTTTGTGTTAGAGAGTGTTTATTACTTACCGGTCCCTCAAAGGCTGGCCTCAACCACGTGGAATTCGCAAGAGTGTAATAGTTGCCTTCGAAAAAATATGCTACAGATGTTTGTTTCTCGTATTCCAGTGGGACGGAAATGGTTGCAAACAACTGAAATATGAACACAATAGTAAGAAAGTATGGAATTAATAAATACCATTGTCGTTATGAGGTGTTTTAAAATATAATTGTAATTTAAATGAGTTTGCTTTCAGACGAAATAGCTTGAAAAATGGTGCATTTTAAAATACAACTAAAGAAAATTATCAGAAACTTAACATTAAAAAATAATTTATATTAGTACCTACGCGAAAAAGCGTTTAGCTACTTATACATCAGCGAAATTTATACACAGGTGCTTTCACGTGCGATTGGGAGGTTTGTGTGCTTTAAAACGAGAAAGAACCTACTTAACATTCACTTTCTAATCGCGCGTGAAAGCGCCTGTGCGTAAAGCCCGCTAATCCGTGCTTTAAGAATCTTACCCCCATTTGCGTGCCTGCTGGCTCTAGAAGATATCTTTTATGACGCGATCGAGCGTCTGATAATTTTTGACAATTGCCCATGTTGGCTAAAAATCTGTAAAGAAAAAAATAATTTAGCCAATGCTATTTTTCAATAGTAATGAATTGTTAATGAGCATCCTAGGCAAGAACATACTTTTTTCAACAAGTATTAGTCATTTTAATAGATTACTTTCAAATTTATTGGTCTCAAATAACTTTCATAAATAATCTTAAATCATTGTGATAAAATGTAATATGTTTTGTTCATAAATGTAATATATTGCTAAACTGATTTCACAAAGATCTAAAAATGTTCTTAATTGTACTCAACAATGCAGGTACCAACACCTGCCACGGCTACACGCTACAACCTTCTTTCAGATTATATTTTGATGATGTAATGGAGGAACTTCTATATATTATATATCGTCGTGAATTTTTTGAATATCTTGTAATTTGTCCAATATGTAACCCAGAACTATACTGTATAGAGATAATACGAATAATTTGTTTTGTTACGAATGATTATTATATAAAGTCTAATTCAATAATTAATATCTACGCTAAAGAATTTATTGAGGTAACTCAAATTGAAAGACAAAGAACTTTAAACATATTTGAAATATTTTCGCTTTGCAGATTGTATTCTTAAAACCTACTTGCTAAACATATTCGCAAAACTGGTATAATATACCTGCTTGTTTTAAAAAATAATGATGTACGTTGCAATTCTTAACGTAACGTTTTCTTTGTCAGAGGAATCTTTTGTCTGTAATTTTTTGAAAATTTTCATCTTTTATTTTAAGCTACTATTCGTATAAATACTGTGCAATTACGGCAAAGGAAAGTTCGTAGGAAATTCACGATTTAAAGAAAAAAAAAAACATTATTATATTATTTGTCACGTTTACAATATAATATTACTTTGGCATAATATCTAAAATGTACGGATTTAGTTTATTCAGTTGAAATGAATGATTTTATTGATGGATTTGGCGGTAGCTTTGTGGAAAATAATTTTTAAAATATAATTAAAATTGATAACATAGTTGTTTCACTGACTTTGTTACTCTTGTCAAAAGTTTTGTGTCTTTCAGAAGTATCTTCGAAACGCGTTACATAAGTAACAAAGCCAGTGGAATAACTAAGTTTCCAATTTAATTTTATATGAATTAGGATTAGTTATGAGCGGAAATACAGAAATTTTTGTTGCAGCACATATTTATATATTATAGTTTTCAAAAAACTACTAGATTGTAAGCCTTTATCGGTCAACTACTTTACGTTGAGTCTCATGCCCGTGTTTTCATGTGAAAAATTAACTATGCGTTGAGTTCCGGTTGAGTGTTTTCACGTGATGTTCTAACCCTTCAAATATAGCCATAGTATAGTAGTGACATTTAGCTACATGTATAAGAAGAATTTCATCGTAGTCTTCATATGAAATAGTAAAAAGATAACATTCTAAAATAGCCGCTGAATTAGTGTTTTCATCAAAAATAGTTCTGATTTTATCATAACACATCTGGTGCGTCCATTCACCCTTCTAAACGTGTGTGCAATGTAAAAAAAGGAGTGAAACTTGGTACATCTATACAAATGACATAATATAACTCTTCATAAAAGAGAATACTGGAAATATTATCATACAAAAATGAATCACTCAAACGTTTCAAACGATCGTACAAAGTTTCATTTGATTTAACTGAGCGTTTTCGTAGTTATAGCTTTTTTATGAAGCCCTTAATAAAAAATGATATTGCTTCAACAATGAGCCCGGCCCATCAGTAAGTTTTGCTCATTTAGGCTTGTGCTTAAAGTGTTAATAGTTTAACGATACTCACATGAGAAGCCAGTGAATAATATTTAAGCTACACACTAAATATGTTGCAATTAAATGTGTTACTTGGAATTGATGGGAAAATGTAGCTCGTGTGATAAAATATACTGCCAAGCATCGATGAATGGTCGTTAATCAGTTCTTTGTAATATTAATAAATAATGCAAAATAAAAGCACAGCATTTCATTCAGTTCACCTGTAAAATATCTGAGCGCGTAATTGGCATGTGTGCATCCATTTATCTTAAATATTGAAAATAATTATCGATAATGGAAAGCACGAATTTCTGTATTTTGTCAATTATGGCCGTCAGTAGTCAGTGGAAGTTTATTTTGAGTGCTAATTATTCAGACAAAATATAATTTACTTTATACGTTATGCAAAATATTCATCATTTACCGACGTGCAAAAAAAATGTATTTATCACTATCGATCTAATATTATTAAGCTATATGATTGTAGGCTTGTATTAACTGAATTTGTAGCGTTTTATATTTAGTAGCAGGTATGAAAACAAGATGTTTAGTATTATGATCGAGTTCCGCTTGGTCCATTTACGTGCAAACTAATTTATCAATCATTTGTTATTTATTGAAATCATTTTCTAACGCCACCTTTTCATTGAAATTGAGACGTATAGAGTTGACCAAAAACCAAGTATCATTTGTGACGCTATTATTACTAAAAATAGCTAATGTTAAAATATTTAAGTTGCATTTGGATTATTAAGCAGAATACATCTATATGCTAAATGATATATAATAATTATTTTAAAAGCAAAACAATAAAATGTTCGCCATTTTATATTTCAAACAAATATTTTTCAAAAAGTTTTCCCAAAGGTTTATAAAATTTTCTGACCATGTATTATGATATTTGGCAGATATAGCATACTTCACAACAGCAAATGTGAGCATTTATTTTTTTATTTCATCTGATTCTACTTGATCTACGTGCTTATAAAATATGGATAAAAAATGGTATTTGGAAATTTAGCAATACATGAGAATACCTTAAATTCGTCTTTAAAATAATAATGTACAAACTTTGTTTCACGAAAACTTTAATAGAATGTATATCTGAATATAGTTTTTGACAATCCAAAAATATCCTTAAAGCGGCACTTTTTTTACGAAATTCGTATAGAGTGTGTAAGTTATATTTATTTAGTCATATTTTATTTGTTTGCAAATATTAAATATTTAAAATAAACACTTTAAATGACATAAGGTATGCACTTACAATGCCAACACAATACAATAATTAGATTTCATATCTTCCGAACTCGCAAATCACGTACAAACACGCTTTTGTTGGTCACTAAATGAAAAAATGGCGACAATATTCGAACACCGTTACATGACATCGCGCCCAATACTGTACACAATTTTTCAAAAATAACTCAATTACCAGAAAAACGAACATTTATTTGGGTAAATTCATCGGTCACACTTGAGCGCGGCCAGTGATGAAAAACAAATGAACATTTCATATATCGTGTTCAATAGTAATAAACTGACACTTTTTTGGTAAATGGACAGGTTTTCGGCAATTGAAATTGAATTCGACTTCTGAGAAGAAGGCACACAAAACAATCATCCATTTTTTATTGATTATTTCGATTAATGATGTTGAAATTACATTTATTTTTAAGAAAAAAATAGTGAATGGAATAAGAAGAGTAGGACCAAGAAAAAAAATCCATGGGATCAAAGTAAAGAGATTGAATACATTTATTGCATTAGAGACAAAGTTAACACAGGACGTCAGAATTTTTGTAACCATGACGACTTCCAATGTGGACCATATGAATTGGGCGAGAACTACTCGCTAGTCAGTCGCTCGACCTGCCTTGTACACAGAGATTTAGGATATACAGGCAGGCGCGGCTCGTCCATAGGCACTGCGGAACTGTAGCACCCCCAAGCAAGTTGAGAAAAATGTAATGTTATAATACAAATAAATTTGTGTACATTATAAGAAAACATTACTATTATTTAAGAGTGCATTAAGCTCGCCCGCGTACCGATACATACAATAATTATCAAACACCGCAATACTAATATCAGAAAGTGACGCATCTTCAAGATTTTGTGCAGTACGGTTTTTAATGGAGGGGTGCGGGGAGGGCACTCGCAGCTAGAAGCTTGATCTAAACTGCCAATTTGACAAAATTTCGTATTCTGCGTGTGGGTGCAAGTGCAGCGATCTGACCACGCGGGCGACATCTGTCTAAATAAAACCGATATTTTTCGAGAAAAAAAGACAGAAGAATCAATTTTATGATGAAATAAAAATTCATGTAATGTTTAATTTTAATAATTTTGATGTTAGTTGTAAAATATAATTGTAATAACAATTTTTTTATTTTTAATCAACACAGCACCCCCAGATATATTATCCACGAGCCGTCACTGTATTAGTAACATCTATTAGATATTAGATCATAGATAATACATTCAAAAACAAATCCATAAAATTTATAATAAATAAAATATCCCTACTGGGATTATAAATGAAAATATTTTTTTAAGTTAAACAAAAATAACAATTATTTTACGATGACTTTACCGATCAAGATAATAAATAACAGAAAATATTTAAAATTGTCCATAATGTATTATGGACAATTGATATTAATAATGTGCCAAGGGTGAAATAAAATAATCGTTTACCCCATAGAGTCGGGTCTAAAGATTAATGTTTAAGTAACAATTATTAAGATGAGTATCTATTATACGAATATCAAAGGTTATAAATAACTGTAACATATCGTTACTCTCTTTACGTCACCGTGCTAACAACACTATGTTGTAAGAATATTAGATGTATTATGTTTGAGTAACTGTTGTGTAATATAACAAGTTGTGTCTACTTACATAAAGTTCATCATTCCAGGGGTCTCGAATGCAGTTATTACATATAAAAGTTAATTGAATAGCTTACTTCTACAAATGCTAGTAATTTATATTTTTATATTTACGTCAGATACCTAGATTCTCAATAAAAATGAATACATACCGAAATATGAGAAGTTGCCTCAATTAATCCGTCGTGTTTTGTTTATTTGTCACCAAAGAAATGAATAATACATTTTAATAAATGGATGAGTTGTCAAATACAGTCCATTTCATTAAGTTTTCGCGTCAATTTCCTTTGGCAATTGATATGTTACCTTTCTGTTCTGTAGTATTAAAATAATGTAATTGTTTATTTTGTTCTATTTTTGTAAATGAATTTGTTTCGTAAAACAAAATGTTTTCACAGTCAGTCAATATTAATTACGTTAAATCAAAACGTAGCGAACAGCAATCGCTATTAGACATAATATTTTAATATGTGGTGATGTGTTAATCAATTAATGTGTGTTTTAATTGAATGTTTGAACATAGAACACAGTATTCCACATAAGTTATGATATGGTACGGGCAGGGTATCGATATACTCAAAGCGATTTATTATCTTGGTGGTATGACACCAAGAAAATATTTAAATAATGAAGAATTATAGAGATCAGTTATGGAAGTACGTCGTGGTTGTGATTCAATCTTACTTACAGTACACATTAATGTCCCCAATTGACAGTCAAAAGTGCCGTAAACATGACTAGCAATAGCTAACTACTGATCAATAGTAGCATTTTTTTTTGTTGAAGTAAGAATATGTCTGGTGTAAAAAATTAAAAGGCTAAATTATGTAGTCAAATGACGTATTACTATAACATTAAGAAGTTACGTATTGCCAGGTTTTGGTAAATCAACTGTAGTATATCAATAAGTGGTCTATTTGTTGGAACAGTTTGGTGTAGAATAGAAGATATTGGGACTAAATGGCTCAACGATTAAACGGCGCAAAAAGAGCATTATAGTGCAAACTTCGACTGTAAAGACTGTGTGCCAGAAAATGCAATCACTTTTCGTGACAATTTGTATTAAAAATAAATTCATTTACAGAATGTTTATTTCTAAGTAATCATTTATGTGGTGATCAAATCAAATGGAACGGATGAAATGGTGTGGACATAACCAACGGTAACAAACAGTTTAATATAATTCAGGATGAAATCACAGGAAAAAAAATAGACATACGAAGAATTACAATTCACAAATATAATTTATTATATTTAGGCGCCAATAAAATAAGCACTTCTATCATTATTTTTTGTTAACTCTATAATATATAACTTCCAAGTATTTTTCTCTATATTTTAAGTGAAAATTGTTGTAAATATAATATTCCACAGCAATCTAAATTACTATTTTTTTGTAAAATATTCTTTAAATACTTTTCTTTCACCAATTAAATAAAATAATTATGAACACCAAAAAATACATTGTTTTGGTTATACTTTTGAATTTATTGTGAACAGAAAAAGCGTTAAATGAGAATGAAATTATCGCAGCTTGAAGCTTATTCTTTAAATGTTTCATCAGTTTTATTTTAGAATGAAAATTGATAAAATATTTCGCATCTTTGTTCGTGTAATTTTGTCCCAGCAGTCCTAGCACCGTTAATTGCTAAAAATGCATTACATGTTAAAAAATCTACTTATTTGCGCACAGCATTAATGGAGCATTGAATTAATTCACAAAATTTTGGCTACTTTTGTCACCAATCAAGCTGATAAAATGCTTGAATTGCGATCGAGGTTTCAAATCCTCAAATTGAAATCAATGTATGAATATACATTGATTTTTCGTGGATTTGTGGATTTGTATCGATGGTTTTATACATTCACGAGTCACCATATCGGGTCCTAAAAATGGAGCTGTAATGACAGCGATTGGTTAACTATAGTGTAATATATTGGTAATGATTAATCATACAATATAATTTAAGACATCGACTGAGGCTGCTTGATGGAATTTCAATATCAAATTTGGATTATTGAGATTTTGTACACTTCCAAAAATAAGAGTTAAGGCGATTCTCGAAATGTTAACTCAGGTATCAGTGTAGCTCCCAGACGTATATTATTTTACCTCGTAAATAATATTTGTCGTATTTGTATCTTCTATATAAACGTTAGACACTGTTTACTGTCTGTCAGTTCGAGTCCATTCGTGTGTTCGAATTCCTCAAGATGCCGAAAGACGAAACCCGGGTCGTTAGTGACAAAATACATGGAAGTGTACAAAATCTCAATAATCCAAATTTGATTAATCATACGTTAAGTATTTTCCTACTCTTATACTTTTATTGGGACAACCATGTTATAGTAATTTAATTTATTAAATTATTATACTCACAAATGAATTTGTATGAAATACATAGTTTTTTTCAAAAAACATTACGCTCATTAAAGCATAAAATAATATATCTAAATAATCTAACAATTTAAATTTAGCTCTTTGAGGTCACACTGTAGAGCTGCAGTGCTGAACAAAAAACTACATTCGCAAAAATATTAAATGCGAAAAGCTTTTTTTCAATACAACCTGTCAATATTTATTTTTGTTTTCAAATGATGACGATTGGCATTATTTGATTGAAAATTCGAGTAATATAATTTCACACGCATTGATAAATAATAGGTTTACAACAGATTTTAGCTTTTGTCTTTTGCAGCGATATATTTAAAAAAAAATTAATTGCTCTAATAATAATATTAATGTTTGTTAAAGCTGAAATGAAAAAAAAAATTGTTCATAGCAATGAAAACTAAACATATTTTATTACATAAATAAATGATGTGGTGTGATAATATAAGTATATTGAAGTAAGGTGTATTAATATAGAATTTAAAAGACACGTTATTCGTTGATGACTGAGGACGATAGAGACGTATTGTATCGTTTTATTTCAAAGTTCGTCCACAGCAGTGACGTCAAGCATATGAAAATCTAATGTAGTGTTTCAAGGGAGGGTACTGTACTACAGAAGAGAACTGCATGCAGTTCAGTCGCTCAGCCTTGCTCAACTAGCTCAGGTAGTCAGTAAACAAATATTCCTTTTCTAGCCTAATCCTTCTATCTTATATCCTCACTCCCTCAGAAAAAGAAACTTGAGTGACGATAGTCTAAACCAATGTAGATAATCAACCTCTGTTGAGATGCTCTATTAAGGGGGTGCAGCGACCTTTGCGCGTAGTACCAATATTTATACATTTTAATAAAAAAATATTTGTAAATAAAAAACATTTCTTATAACTTTAAACATTATAAACCAAAAAGAATCATAAAAACATTTTAAACAAATAGTAAAATCAAAACGGTCTTAGATTTACATTGAAAAAAATATAAGAAAATAAAAAACAAACTTTAAACAAATGTCTATACTGTAATAATTGATAAACTGATTATTTTTAGTAGCTCGGGTTTGTTCACAATTATTAATTGTTTTTCCACAGATTAAATCTTCACAATGCCAATCTAAAGATTAGAAATTTTAGACCAAATCACAGTAACAAAAAACACTTTTCTGTATTTTCAATATAAAAATAAAATTTGAGTTTTTGACATCCTCAAAAGGTTAACTATACTTTATATAGATAAGCAAATCTATGGGTTAAGCGTTAATCATATCAAAGTAGGTAAACGCTTATATATGTATTTTAAATAAAATTTGAAAATTTCACACGGTGGACTTATGGTCCTAATCTTATAATTTTTTTTCCAATCGATAAAATTTTCTTGGATTGGTCTGTAAAAGTACTAAATAATTTTAACAGAATTTCATATGTAAGTAAATTTCTTTAAATGAACATTCAATGAACAAAATGATATTATATTGCGCGCAAACGTCGGCGTGCTCGTCGTAAGCGCAAATTTCGGGGTTGTACTGCGCGTATGCTTCATTTTCCAAGTGGACTTCAACTTTTTAAGAGTAAGAAAAAACATGGTCATTTAATACAATATTAAAAGAAATTAGTTTGAGACTACCTCAGACTATGGACGGTCGTTACTTATGTTATATTAATGAATTTAGCGGGTCGTTAGTACCCCTCTTACCGAAGCGATCCTCTTACGTTCCACTCCGATACACTGTGACATTTAACACGTGGAAGCTTCTCTGTTTCTAATTTATTCATATCACAGGGCAATTTATCAAGAAAAGTTAGTTAAAAAATGTGCATCGGAAATTTTTATGCTATGATAATTTCTAGTATGTACTTTTTAAAAATGTGACTTGAATTATTTTAAATTGAGAATTTTTCTGTAAAATTCTTGGCAATATCTGTCATTTTTAATGTATTCAGGCGGGATATACTTAAAAAAAAAACTGTCTGATATTTCATCGTTCATTTTCCTTTTTTGCATTGAATATGAATATAAGGATAGGGATAAGAAAGAACTCTCTGTTAACACAAAGCTTTCTCCATGCTCTATTTTTATCGTTGAATAACGAGGAAGCGATGTGAAATCCCATGCAGTCATCAATTGAAAAATTGAAAAATTAACATAAGGAAACTGATTTTTCCAAGAACTCCAATAAAATAAAAGAAAGCATAGCAATGTATAATATTTAATTCCAAGAGACTTACATTATATTGTTGATAGTTATTTAGATATGATGCCATCGTTAGAACTATCCTCAATCGAATTTTGAAATTTAAATCAATCAATAGATTTGGATCCAAACGCATGGGTGTTTTAATACTCCTGAAAACGGTATCTAGAGAGAACGATTTGGTAAATTCTAATGCTTTCATTTCCCTTTTATCATACTTTCTGAAATAAAACATTGATCAGACTGACTTGCAATCAGTTCTCGTTATATATTTTCTCCCAAAACCTTACAATATGAGTACGCAAGCTCTTCATTGGAAATGAAAACTGTTAATTGTTCCCTTATAAAACGTGATTTCATTGTTTCACTGTAATTCGTACAAAATGAATTTTGTTAGAAAAATATAAAATAACGGTATTTTTATAGTAATGTTTGTCTATGAGGGTTAAATTTATATGACAAGCCGTTAGTCAGATGAAGTGGTACAGTTATTTTGTCTTCTCGGTAAACAGTAACGTGTACCGTAAATGTAAACATTGCTTAAGACTTGTTTGACGAAAGATTTACCGTAAGCACACCGCAGTCGAATTTTCATAACTCTCATAACGCGTTTATTAAGTTGCATATGGTTAGTGTCTGTACAGTGTTACGTAATATTAGAACCATTTTTATTATTTTCGACGAAACTGAAATTTTTGGGGAGTATTTTGATGTAACGGCATAGTTTTTGCTACACCGTTGAGTAAAATCAATATTTGTACTTGAAGTTAATTATTTGGATAAATATTAAATGTGAGTATTGCATTAATTATATGACCCTTATCGAGATTTGAAGCTGCTGAAAAATAAAGCTTTCCGTAAGATTAACAAATTAATTAAATAGCCATATCCTTTTTAATAATGACATAATGTAAACAAATAATTATGAAAGTACATTTATAAAAATTATTCTTCAGTATATTTATTTCCGTTCTACTGATTGTTTCTGCCGACTATTGAGATTGCAGTAAGCTTGACAAAAAGTTCGATTTTTCAAGATGATTTTGAAATATTTTAATAATTATAATATCATTGGACAAGTGCAATATGAAACGATTAATGGGATTCAAGTCTAATTTTTAATCGGAAATGAGGTAATTATTTTCAAATTTGGCATATTTTGCATATATAGCTTGAAATCAAATTAAATATATTAATATATTGTTTTTTTAACATGTATTAAGTGAAAGGGCTATGAGCTAACCTTCAAGTCACACAAGAAAGTTATTTAGAGACTCAGTAAACCAAAGTAACTATTGAGATTATTTATCATAAAGAATAATTCCTGATTTTTTTACACTTTGTGTAATGAACATGCAGTCAGTTTTGTGAGAGTTTTAATTGTTTTCCCCTACACAAAGTGCAATATATTAAGACTTTGCAGGCTCCAAAAAGTTAGATAAACTTTGTAAGTAGAGCTAAGGTTTAATGGCTTTTCTTTATCGATAAGAAAAGGTATGCAGAAAGCAACACATTTTGATGTTATCTATTTATAAAAAATAATGTGCACGATTACAAACAAGAATCGTAGAAAAATGTTGCTTAAGCAAATGATAATTTTAAGTTAAATGTTTTTGTACCCCATCCATTTCTAATGGAAAGCAGAATATGCACGCCGTGTAGAATATTTACCGAAGACTGTTTCCCAAAAAAACACATTACACATAGATTTTGATATTTATGAAAAACTAATCAAAATAGTGTTAAAATATTTGTTTTTTCAAAAAGTAGTGTTTTTCAGGGATATGATTTTTTCTTTGAGTCATTAGTTTTTGAGTTCAAACTCTGCAAAATCGTTAGTCAACATTCTCGAAAGATTTATTTACTAATTTTCCTTAATCGGTTTTCAGAAAAATCCAAGCCCCACAATGAGAAACATTTACGAAATAAACGTTATAGTGTTGTGCTCTATGCATTTGGTAATTGCTTTTAAAGAACATACAATCCCCGCATCAAGAACCCTAACGCGAAACAAGAGATATTTACTGTACCCCGACGGTGATCCTGCCAGGGTTCAGGTGAGGCCAAGTATTATTAACATTACAAGTCGTGCTGTATTTTATAAACCGACTCTCGCCATATTAATTTGATAGTATTTTTTTTAAATATTTAAATTAAATACATTAAAAAATATATATCTCGCATAGCAGCTGACAGCCAATGCGCCAAATATTTTGCAAATTGGAAATCATACGAGGAAAACTCGATGACAATTTTTATAAGTCACTCATGTCCAGGATCACAAATTTGAATTGAAAAAATCTAAATTTGATATTGAACTTGCTGGGACTTGAACTGAGATCCACCTTATCACTAGGAAAAAGCTCTTACCACTAGATCACAGAGGGCGACAAATAGTTATGTATTTTTATTAACGGAAATGTAAATTTTAATGATAATCATTAGCCTATGCTCTATAAAATAAGTATCACGTATGACAAGAACTTTGGTCCGAAGACGCTAATCACATTCTATAATATCCGGAGATGAACAATTTCAGAGTGCTACTCAAGTCCAATCCAATCCACAGCCGGGCGGTAAGCTAACAAGTTTTAAATGAAGTATATTGCATTTAAAAAAAAACACATGTGTTATCAACTGAGTGTATTATCAGTTAATAATGCTCGTGATGAGCGAAACCGGTCCTGATCATAATAAATATGTGGAAGAAGTACAAATGAATTGTGTTTTATTTTTTAAAATATAATGTCTTTCCACCAAGAATTGACAGTTAACACCTTAAAAGTGATTTAAATATAATGTCAAATCAAATTTAAATATTGGTTACACCTTAAAAGTGAAGTATATTGCTTTAAAATTGATGATTTTGTTATTATACTGGCTGTGTTACTAAACGTGACACGTGTTTCGTTTCTTTGAAGCATCTTCAGACTAACTATATCGCAAGGTTATTTATATCTAAGGATAAAAATGATTTTAATTTTCAACTTGAAAAAAAAGGGTTGGGTGGGATAATTTCCTTCTAATGGAAGTGGGGAGTGGGTGAGACACAAACGATAATAGTACTAATTACCAGAACACTACTAATTACAAAATTATTTGCCATTGTTTCCCAATCAGAATTTACCAATTTTATGTATTATTATATTTTTTTCAGCTTATCATAGGTGTCGGTCTCCCAGTGGATTTAGAGGATGAATCAGTAACAGTCGGTTATGTAATTAAGCTTTTGTATCACATACCGCAAAACAGCACGGATTATACAGCCCCTATGTATACGTCAGCTGCCGTTGCCAGGTCCCATAGAAACAGGCGGGGGACAGGCGACAAACGGCAATTAAAGGAAGGTCCCGTTACAATAAAAGCAAATAAAGTTGAAATACGCCAAGTGGCAGAAGACAACTCCCTGCGAAATGTAATAAAAACCAATGAGAAGGCACTTACGGATTCTATGAAACATCCGCAGGAAGTTATTAAACAGGAAATAGGAGTAAATAAAACGCGGCAAAACTGTCGCAGTGCTCCCTTTCATATTGATAACGACGACAATAATCTTAATAGCGTAAACTTTGAGTTGAGAAACGGCAGTAGTTTTTCGGGGAATGTTGTTTATACAGACAACAAAATGGATGTCCTTAATAATAAGCATGTACGGAATAAACTTGAAGGAGACAAAGATCAGTTTGACGAGTTTTTGAACAGACCCAAGACAACACGCTGGGATATTTATAAGGTTTTGGAGCATATGGTTGACCAGTGAGTGTAGATTATATTTATAAATATTTAACTGCTTTTTTCCATATTGTAAGTCACTAGTAAGTACCCGGCATGCGTTGCAATGCCACTCAAAGAAAGAAAGGGTTTGTGTTTTAATTCTGTTTATTGAACTGCTTTTGGATTAGAGGTCTGCACAGGCCGAAATTTCATAGACTTACCCGGTTCGAGCCCACCATCTTCAGGTCTGGCCCGACCCGAACCCGAGTTTCAATATCACACTTGTTATAACACAATATTTTTGTTTTTCGTCTGGTGCGTACACGAATAAATCAGAAGGTTTTTCCTAGATGTCGCTGTATGTACGTATTTGATTCTTTTTTTCAATTTTAGATTTTCAATTTTTTTTCTTCAGAACCCTTCACGGGTGTGTGCACAACAACTCACGAAGTTTCATCGAAATCGTATGAATGGTAAAGGAACGCGTAAAGGATAAACAAACATTTATTTTATATAATATTTCCCGACATGATCACAATAAGTCCTTCCTGAAAGTTTCGTCGCGATCGGTTGAGTAGTTTAGGAGCCTATAAGATCCGGACAAACCAACAAACAGACATTCATTTTTATATATATAGATTGTCTAATTATTTCATCTTTAACAGTTTTTAAAAAGGGAAGTTTTTATAGCAAGCTAATATTTTTCAAATTCGAGTTTAATTTCTACTAACTCATTAAACGAAAGGGGTATTTATTTAAAAAAAAAAAAGATATCACATGCTTTTATATACAAAATAGTTCACTATTTTTATTTGCTCACTGTTTTAAGGAAAATAATTTCTTTTGACAAGAATGTTTCAATAGGATTTAATACTGCAATTGTATTTGCTGCTAAAAAACACTGCAAAAAGCGTGTTACGTATAATTTTTTTATGCAATTTTTAAAACTTTTAGAATCTTTCTATTAAATACATTTATGAATCTTCTGTAAAATATCAATGTAAAGAGTAGCTACATGCTTTGAACTATAGACGTGTGGCAAAAGATATGTTTAAATCATTTAGTTTTTTTATAGAAATGGACTAAGTGGCCGTGCTTGTATTCTAAGGACAATTTGCGAAGCGGCGGACACCCCATTCACATACCGCAATGGACTTTTAGGAGAACTGGTGCATATAATATTCACGTAACTGCTTTTATTTATTCTAATCATATATATATATTCACTAGCCTTTATAGAATTATATTTTTTTTTGCATTTAAGAAAATTGACATTACGGCAAATTTTTTGATTTTCAAATCGATCACGAATTCCAAATTTGACTCGAACTGACAGTCGAGTCCGTTCGTGCGCTTGAATGCCTGAAGATGCCGAAAGGCGAAACCCGGGTCGTTAGTGACAAAATACATGGAAGTGTACAAAATCTCAATAATTCAAATTTGATATTGAAATTCCATCAAGCACCTTCAGTCGATGTCTTAAACTTTTCATTCCATAAAACTATAGACCACCGTTATGAAACGTGCACACGATGTTGTTGGTTAAGGTAAACTTATTGTAGATTTGTGGAGGGAACTAGTTAACCAGTAAGTTTAACGCAGTTTAAATTACTAGCTTGCTTGACTGTCGTCTGTAGTTGCGTTGTTTGCAAGGTTATATAATTGTATCTGATTAAAAATCCAAAACTATAATATTCCTCTTGAAAATGCTGTTTTAATGTTGAAGATATTACTAGTGGATAAATAAACTGTCAAAAATTCAAGTTGTAAGGCAACAATATCACAAAAACCAATACCGAAGATTTAAAATGTGAAATTGAAAAATCAGAATTTGTTATTGAGCTTTATAGAAATGGGTATCTTGAACTCTCTGATCTCGAGGGATTTTTTCTTCTTTCTACTAAAACACAAATGCTGGTGTTGAGGTAGTTTTTACAACTATAATTATGCAAGATTGTAAATTATTTCTTTGTGCAATTGATTTACGTAATATTAAATTTGGATTATTGAAATTCCATCAAGCACCCTCAGTCGATGTCTTAAATTACGTAATATTATTCTGATTTCAGTGAATATACAAAGTCCAATAGTGTTATCATTATCAACACCTAGATAAGCTATGATGAAAATAGTTTTATATCCCATTGGATATGCAGTATATATTTTGAAACGGCATCAAAATATTAGGTTAAACTAGACTAGTGCATACTATATGAATTTCTTCGATTACTTCTTACGAAAAAATGAAAGAAACCAGAGGCAGAAAGAAGTCTTCGTATTTGAATAATTTTAATTTGTCGTTTGAATTAGTATTCAATTGGTAGATCTCATTTATAGTAGGGTAAAAATATTGCTATATGTAGTGTTATAATGCTCGTCGGACATAGGTATTTTTAGAATATCTGGTTGAATGACATGTTAAGTTGAGAAAACATAAATCCATTTACGAAAGTATTCAGTCTGTGATTATAATTTTTTATCACGTATCATACAGGCAAGACAAAAGCTTTACTATTCGAATATGGGACTGCAATTTTACCATTAATGGTAATCTATCTTTTTTGTTGAAGTAACTAATGGTTGTTTGGAATTTATGTTTATATATTTGGAGCACATGGAATGATAATGGAGCTAATTTCGACAGGAGTTTTCGTTACTGAATCTGCCTTTTAATTTAGTGCTAAGCCGCTCTTTTTTCGAAAAGAGTTAGGATATAACGATAGGGTTAGGTCAGGAATTTTTGTTAGTTAAGCGCACCCGCTGAACTCTGTTTTTCGTAAATCGATTGAAACATCATTTTGCAAAGCTGCACGTACTAATATTCAAGCCTGTGAGCACCGTAACTGAAGCCAACGACGTTGACCGTTCGAGTAAAGGCCTGACAGAATATATGTCGTCCTCGTTGTTATATAAATATAAATGAACATATTTTTTTTATTTGCAGACCATCTTCAAGTCGTGACTTATTATCAATGCATGCTGACAATGAATATCATGCAGCTGAAAAGCTTGGAGCTGATGAACGATCAGATTGTGAAGCCTTATTCCCCGAATGCAATGAATCAATATTGGATATGTTCACACAAGTTGGAGTTGGGTCTTTGTTTGGCTAGACACCATTTAATACATCGCAATGTTTAATAAAGAGGTCACGATTGTTTATCTATACTTTTTTTATTTAAAATATAAAGCATCACTTAATACTGGCATTCAAGAATAAAACATTAAGTTACATGTAAAGCGTTGTGAACATACACCAAAGAAAACTACACCTAATAATAAAAAAAAAACGCAATATTGAATGGAAATTTTCATAGGTATAATTTAATAATAGATTTTATACTAGAAACTTCAAAATCAGATAACAATTGAATAATTTTTTTTTAGACACTTGAATCGCAACTCGACAATAACATTCCATTACTAATCGCTATTACTCAACGTTTTTTTATAGAATTTATATAGTGATCTAGAGATATTTCTGTTCATTTGTTTTACAAAAAACAATCAGTAATATATTTTTCAAAACCAATAGCATACCCACTTGTTTAAATAGAATCTTTGAACAATTACTAACAAATAGACCCACCATCTAAATTATTTTGTCACTATTTTCTCTGATAAAAGAATTTTGCCAAATACCTTGAAACTCGGAACTATTTCATTTTAAACAAGTTTCTTTTATTGAGAGAGCAGATATTTAACTGTTATGGAAGAAAAGTTTACGAAGAATATTTATTTTGTTTTAAAAAAAAATATTTGCAAACAATACATCACCAAACAAAATTTTATTAGTTCCAATCGCTAAAATGAATTTCGACATTTTATAATGAGATGGTAATAATTATAAATAAGATTCTAATTTGCAAATATAGTAAATAATTAAGAAATACGGCATTATGTGTTTTTTTGTAATACCTGCATATTTTAAATTGAACGTTAAAGATGTGAATATACTAATACAATATTTTGAAAGATAGACAAAAAATACGCTTGTTTGAGAAATAGTATGTCGTGATAATAGCGATTGAAAATAGCTCAATATCGAAGTCAACAAGAAAGATGTTTTATTTTTCAATTGAATTAAAATAAATATTCTTCGGCTAAAAGATATTGTACTGAATTTCACAATACAATCTTATTTTATTAAAAAAGCTAGGATTATGCAAACACTGATTTCAAATTTATTTATGTAGCTCATTTTTTAAATTAAATAAAACGATTCAAACGAATAATTGTTATTGTTAGGTTATGTTAAGGGGTTGGCTCCGTGGCGCAGTTGGTAACGTCGTTGGCTACGGTTACGGATGTCTCGGGTTCAAGTACCGGTGAGGACAGTTTCATATATTGATCTTTCAATCGATTTATGGATTTCCGTTGGTAGTCATGAATGTTTATGATGTCTAAAACTCCCTTCCATCTATCCGATCCTCAAAAAATAGGCGGAGCGAAAGTGATTAGCTAACCACTAGTCCTATCCTAGCTCTATCCTTCCATCCCTACTCTCTTCGAAAAGAGAAAGGTTGAGCAACTGAGTAAAAAGCAGTTCTTATAGAAAAACTTCTGTTGAGATAACTCCTTCAGGAGACCATATGTTCCACGTTGGGAGCGAACATGGTAAAAAAGATTGGTAAAGGGAGGTATGTTGGTGATATTTTTTTTTCAATGTAAATTTTCGTAAGAAGATCAAAGTCTATATATCTGTTATTTATAAATTAAACTGATTGGTACCAAAGCTGCACGGTAAATATGCAACTTAGAGGAAGAATCTTTCATTACATTGTTAATCAAATGAAATAAAAACTTTCTTGACGAAGGTAAGTGTGTGATAGGGTAAGGTTAGTTAGTGATACGGGTGTATTTGGCAATCCTGATTTTTGCGTTTCCCTTCCTGCCATACGCATACCTATTTTACCCTTTACAGTCATAAATTTTTCTTAACAGAAGATATGGCTTGATTTGCTGATATTGAGTTCAAACATTTGGCTTTGGTGTCTTTAGCCTTAGAGGTTTTTGACTTATTGGGCGTCATCTTAAGGATTTCTAGAATTTGCGAGACGTCTGGAACTTTGGATACATCTACTGAAGTTGTTGGAATATTGAATGGTTTCATTATAATGTTTTCATTCAATATGGGCTTCTATTTTAATTTAAATGTTAAGGCTAGCCCATATATTTGTTTGAAACTAGCCTACAACCATTTACTCGTAAATTCTTTCTATGAATCCGTGAAAGTTTTCACGGTCTGTAGCTTTTGCGATCTGAAATGCCACCTTTTGAATTTGTAAAACTGTCAAGTTAAAGCATAACTCTTGGATATATTCTATAATTATATATATTAACTTCCATGTCTACTGTAAGAGCAAACGGTCTTCCCATTTTAAGTATTGAAGTTTCATCTTTCTTCCAATAATTCTTGAGGGTGCTCCACGTAATGCCGTTTTGCCACGCGGGGTGTATGTAAACGCTAAACTGTTGCTAGCAGAATCTTTTGGAAGACATCGGTATCTTTTTCACACTTATGACTACCTGTTCGCTATGTTTCATCCAATATTTTCAATAGGGAACTACGTGGGACTCTTTCAAACTCTTGTTAACCAAATTATCTATATCGTACAAATAACTCTGCTTACCCTAAATCTTAATTAGATTAAAATGTACATACTGTGACACAAACAACATTGAAATAAAATCTCCTATATTATTGAAATATTTTTATTTTCAGGTTTTATATAATAAATTAAATAGAAACTAAAAAAATGCTTATTTAATAAAATCATTCACGCGTCCCCTGCAATAAAATTTTAAAAAGTTTTCTGTTTTATATATTTAACTAATAAATGCAGTATAGATCGAAATAGATGGAAATATAATATAGATCGTGCTCTCAAAAAATCTGATAGATAACATTTTTTGTGAATTGGACTTTTTTAAAAAATGTATTCTACTTAATGAAAGCATATATGGTCAATAAGAAAAACATGACAATTACTCAGAACAACATCTTTAATCCATTTTTCATTGATTTAAAAAACATTAAACGATATGACAATATTATCGCAGGGAAGTAGGTTTATAATCAGTTTCTAATATGTTTTCCCTCCCTTTACCTCACATTAACCAACACCCTTAAGCGAAAGTGCTACGCTGAAGCTTCTGTGATGGTGAGATATATTGATGAGAATATAAACTTTTGAAAATAAGTTGAATATTGTAAGTAGTGCAATTTATAAAATTCAGCTGACTCTTATGTTGGTAACATTGTAACGCTTAACGACATCTACAACTGTTGTACGTATTGACTTCGTTTTCCGAAACAGTACATATGTACAAGGAAAGGGTGAGTTTTCACGAGTGGTTAACGTATCAAATATGCTTGAATTTGGATAAAAATTGATAAATTAATTGAAACATCAATTTATGAAAATGTACATCCTAGGATGTGTCTCCTTGATCGCGAAATCAAGTTGGACATAATCCGTGGACCTCTCGGTTGCACTAGTGGCAATCACATCTAATTTTTATCAGTAGATGTCACTACAAAAGAAGTTCCAGAGTTCGTTTTATTTTTTTATGTATACATATTATTCAGTAAAATCATTATTGGTATCATAAACTACTTCAGAAATTCGCTCCAATGGTGATATTGGACAAATGTACAACGCATCACAATCTTCATTTTGTTCTCCAAGAATTTCAGCTTCCAAGTATTCATTAATTTGAGTAGGGTTTTTAAGCATTGAATATTTTTGGGTCACATTTTCGGTAATGGTATTGTTACGCCAAAATGCTGATAGATCATCCGGGGTAGCGTGTTCGGAAGGACTGAAAATATATTTAAAAACGATTAAAGACGGATTGCGTGATATATACTAAAAAAATTTTGGTTTATTTGTTATGGATTTTATTTATAATATGAAAGAAAAAGATAGATAGATAACATTTAAAATAAACTCCACATGCTATTATGAATAAGATAATAAATTGTTATATCGTGTATCTTTTAATCTTCTAGATTGGTATAAGATGGTTATTTACATAAGCGTATACACATCTGTATATTATTTATTTATTAATTAGTATATTTGTCAAAATAGCACAGTGCCAAAATACCTTTCGATAAAATTCGATGATCTTTGTAGAAATTAATACTTATTCTATAACGATCAGTAAAAAATAATAAATTGTCAGTTAATAATTATGTTTGGTCAATAAATAATTGTCAGTTGGTCTGGTTAGGTAAAGTTAGGCTATGTTTAATCAAAAAAACTGACCATTTTAAATAAATTACTGACCGTTTATTTTATTAACTGACCACGTGTGTAGTGACCATTTATTAAATTTACTAACCCAATAAATGCAGACCAATTTTAAATATTTAAGTGATTCAATCGTTGTAAATTGCATATTTTGTTTTTGAATGGTTTTAGGTTTTTAAATGTTATAATAATAAGTGGATTATCTATTTTAAACTGAATATAGTAATATGAAAAGCATAATGTGATTAGTCAACTTCATAAATTTGATATATTGTCGCTATTAGAAAAAAAACCCAACTGGAAACAGATTTTTTTTAAAAAGATTACATTTTATTGCTGAGCATATATGATATGTTTGTGGTTTTCATTTAACTTTTTAATTCTAACGGCAGTCAGGAATATCCTGCTAATTTTTCATGAAAGAATCAAAGGACTTATATTAATGGAAAATGTATGAAATAATCTGACAGCAGCAGCCAACTTACGTCATTATGAAGTGCAATATCTCATGCATCAGGTCATCATCTTGATGAAAAGGTGCTGCAGCATGTTGGCAGATGGAGTGTAAAACGCATCCGCTTCCGTTGTATCCTTGTCTGGAAAGAATTAATTTTGTATTTGTTGTTTTTTCATTGAGCATATATCATGATCTTTAAAACAGCAGATATTTAACATTTTTTATTTATGTTTAGTCTTTGAGAGAAAGGTTAGATTAGAAATACGAAATGGCATTTTCATGGGTCCAGAATATTAGTTTTAATTAAAGCAATTAAAAATATTTGATGTTTCCTATTGAATAAAATCAGTTTTTATTTACCCATCAAGATATCGTTCAATGAAGAAATACATCTGCTGTGAATCAATATCACTGAGAGTTGACGCATCAATTAAAGTCTCCGGAGCTAGTGTTTCATCCATGCTGTGGTGATGGAAATCGTTTCTCTTTTCCCTTGATCTTCCGTTTATAACTGGCGATCCAAACAGAAAGACGCTAGCAAACTGAGTTATATTGAATGGTAGAATAAAATTCAGCTGCCACCCCTGGTTGACATAAATGTTGTATTCTTTTAACTGTACAGGAGATGCGACTGCAAATGAGCACTGAAAAAACGGATGAATTAAATTACGGGAAAATTTTCATAAATTGACGATAAAATTGTTTCTACATTTGCTTATTCTTATTATATTTTATGCAGTGCCAGTAACACAGTGAGCTAGCGACTATCCGTTTGGTATGTGTATAAATGGTGTTCAATGTCTTTGAAGCTTACATTTTTTGTCACATTCATTTCGCATATTATTACTATAAAATAACTTATTTTAACAATATATGTCTGGATTCGAAAACGGAATTGATAAGCTGTGGTTATATGCCAAAGGTTTTATAATATATCAAGCACTAAGCTTTATTTAATAATTGTTGAAAATGAATTGGTATTCAATTCATCTTCATCAGCAATGCACAGACGATATTATCGGGTCCTGATATTTGAACAGATTCTGCGGTAATAATCATACACAAGCAATAATCGTTTCCACGAGAGATGCAAACAAAACATCCATTGCGATATAGACGCACAGACTACATATGCATGTCGGATGATATTAACGCTGAGCATAGATGGCGAAGGTAAGGCACTGTTATTACACTTTATTTTTCAACAATGTCCACTTTTAATTTGTTATATATAGACTCCAGGTTATGTTTACGATAACTGGTTGTTAGTCAATCGGTAAACCTTTCATCATTGGAAAGAGTAGCTAAAGAGCCGTTTTCCATATATACCACTTTTCAGGATCCGGTAGGTGATACACATCATATGCACGCCTTTAAGCACACAGCCATCGATTGAAAAATAAATTTATGAAAGTGTCCATGACCGCCGCAACCGAATAGAACGAACGCAGAAGAGCACTGACCACTAGGCTATAGGACCGGCAAAATAATGTAATACAAAAATTATATTGTATCAAAATTGGACGCGAAGAATTTAATAGGCAGGTTTGTTGAGATACCGAGTAAATTTGAAAGGTACCTAACCTATGAACTTCTCTCGCAAGAAATACATGGATAAAGTTGAAAACAAGAATTATTTTCAAAGTTTTTTGGAATTAGTTTGGAATCGAGATGTCTTAGGTAGTGTGAAGTTCTGCAACCGGCCAAATAAGTCAATCTGTAACTTTCAAATTTGTTTGTTGAACATGTCAAATCACATTTTTACAAAAGTATTGTTTGTGTACTACTAGAGCAGTCTGCCGTTCAATGTTTTAAAAATATAATTTTCGTTTATTTTTAGAAAAACAATAAATAAACTGCATCAAAATACCAATTTCATCAAAACAATATTTCTGAAATACGTCAGTAACGATGTTTTAGGACAATTTTCATTAATTAAAAAAATACGTATAGAAAGGAAAACATACAGATTCAATTAAATACTACGAAAAGCAAAAACTGTCCTCAAAAACTGAATTAAAACAGAAAAGTAAATATTTATACATACATCTGACGGAAAAATCATATCTCTATTCAAAACATTTAATAAACCAAAAATGGTTGAATGTAACTGAACGCAAATTGCATAATACTGGTAGCACTAACCACCAGGCTCTGGGGACCTATGTTCGAATTGATTGCATTTTAATTGTTAGTCGGTTTTGGAAATTCCTAAACTGACAGTGGAAAACGATATGCGAACAAGCGTCAATTACCCACGTACTCGGTAATTCCGACTGACTCCAATAGCATGTATTTCGCAGATTATTTCAAAATTATATAAAACTGAATATTATACAAAACAAATAATATTTTTAGCTAATATAGGACAACTAATAAGAAACACGAGAAACAGTTACTACTTTTATGTTAAATATTTAATCAGATGAATTTACTATTTACGTTTAAAGAAATAATATAAAACTATCTATCGTACATATTCCACAATTTTTATACTACGATAAGCTTGATTTTGTTTTACTAGTGATTTTTTTTAACAAAACATAAATGAAGGGAAATATAAAAGAACGGTGAGTACATATATGTACTTGATGAGCTATTTGATAAAATAAAAAGGATAAAGAGGGTAATATGAAGGTATTTAAAAAGTTCAAGACCATTTAGAGGAAATAAGCTCATTAATAAGTTATTTTAAATTATATATTGATGAGAAATAGGAATAATTTTGGTTAAATCTAAAAGCTTACATATAGGTAAGTTTATTCATAAAATTAGTAAGGGTAAAGCGATACAATAGACGGAATCAAACAACCATATAAATTATGAATAATTATTACATTAATTTAGTAAAATGTGTATGTGTTAAAATTTTTTTATTTAATTCCGTTTATTTTTCTTTTCATAGAAAAAAGCACAATCGGAACGTAATTATAATATTAAAAATTTTGTTTTTTAATAAAAATTAGGATGTTAGAGTAAGTTAGATGATATAGTCTATATCCCTTCTAAGGCAGTATACATAAATATATAGCTAAACTTAATTAAGTATAAGCATAACTCCGACCGTGACCGAAATATATTACATATAAACCAATTTTTATGTTTTTTGGGACTAAACATTGTACGTACGTTAATATAATGTAGTTCTACAAGTGAATGGCAATTCAATAAATAAACAGAAAAGTATGGTTTTCATTTCGCAACCTACGTAAGTGGTACAATGTTCAATATGTTGGTGTTGTAATACGATTTGCCCAGAATAAACTTGGATATATAATAATTATATAAAAGATAATATGTTTGTTTAATCCATTTAAATTATTCAACATTGTGTTTCAGTCGACCTGGACCCACAATAATTTATTGCCAAAAGGCAATATTCGGGTTTGTGTTGACAATAAAAATAATTAATGTACACGTCCACAATTCGAGTAGTTTGTGTTAATGAAGTAACACCCAGCGTCAACATTCGATATTTCTAAACTAAATCTAAAGTATTTTTGATATCTCAATGTCTTAATCGCAAAAAATTAAATATGCTTATTTGCTATTCAAAAAAGAATGATAAAAGTATTCGCTGCGAATAAAAAATCGAAATGAATGACAAAGAAATGAATCATAACAGATAATCACAAAAACACAACAAGATAAAAATTCACTTGCCTGCAGTAGAGTAGCAATAGGAAAGATCAATTGCCTTTTCTCTCGTCGCAGGACGGGAAATTGTTTTTCTTTTAACTGGGATGTCTCAATTGGTGGGAAAAATGAATTTTCTTTTTCTCGCTTCAATGTAACTGTGTTTAAATCGTTTAAATCAGACGAAGTGATACTTGAACTCAGAAAAACTACCCAGATAGTAAAATTTCGTAAATAAAACATCTTCGGTAGTTTCCTGTAATTAGATAAAAAAATACTAATTTTCAATCAAAAACTTTAATATAAAAAATATCTTAGTAGTTCTGGAAAAAAAAATGTTGTGTTATAAAGAAATGTGTATTTTTCAAAAACACTTAGGTTAATTGAAATTAACTTTCTATTTAAAGCATACATAATATTTAAAGTCGAAAACTTAAATGAACAACTTTTTAAATAAGAACCTTATTAAGATTTTTCCTTTTTTATATGACAGACCTAAAACTATATTTATATTGTTCTTTTTATTTACACTTATGTTTTTTCTTAGTAACTTTGCATATGAAAACATTTTGTTTTAAAATGTATTTTTTCCACATTTACTATCTGTATAAATCACGTTATTGTAAGATGCATCATTTAAAATTAGCCGAAAGTAATTAAACATTCATGGAACTTTAAGTAAGCAAATCTGGTTACACAATTGATAAAAAAGAATCATAGTAAAATATCCTGTTGCTACAGATTTTTTTCTTTACTTTCTGTAGTAACAGGTTATTTTACTGTTAAAAATATTTGTCAATTAAAAAAAATATTCACTTTCAATAAAAAACTTCACTCAATTGGTGTAATTAAATGTGTGGATTTGAAAAAACGTATTAATCGATGACACACAAATTAATTATGCAACTATTCACAGTTTGTAATCGTCCATGTAAAGCACATTTGAAAAATTATTAAGAATCCTTTAAGAGTTTTAAATTTATTTTTATTAAGTGTCAGACACACGAATGATAACCATACTAAAGTAAAATGATATTTTTTATATTTCTGTGAAAATAATTGACTCTGCAAGAAACTTTTAAGAGTAAAATGACCGCACTTTGTTCATCGACCGATGCTAAGTTCCTGCGACCTAAAAATTTCATTATCACACACTATTTAGCTTTCCAATAAACACACTAATTCTTACAGTTATTGTATGGCTGCACATTATTTGAAATGTATTCTAAACGTAGTAAGTTTTAAAGTGGTTTAACAAACTGGTCTCGTAATTATGTTAAACAATTTATCATGAGGCTACCCACACGACATTATGTGTGCATAATTAATTCACATATAACAAATAGGAACATTTATTTTATATTTCTGTAAAATAAACAACGTTAGTGAATCATTTAAACGATTTTAAATTTTGTGTGAAATGCCTATCTCACTGAAGTCCTCCTGGACGCACATACTTTTTGTTATATATTTTTTTTCTTTTCTTAATCATATTATCAAATAGTATAAACATGTAGATATAATGATCAATCAATAATCAAAAAGAATAGATTCAAATTCATATACTTTTAAAACAGTTTGAGAGATGCTTGTGCCGAATTGAAACCAAATATGATACCAAATTTGGATTATTGAGATTTTGTACACTTCCATGTATTTTGTCACTAACGACCCGGGTTTCGCGAAACCCGGGTCGTTAGTGACAAAATACAATCTTGCTTGTTTTCCGAGTTTCATACTTCAATCTTTATTATTATATATTCTAAAACTATTTTTTTGTAGATAGATGAGATCCTAAATACCCAAAATTTAAAACTGTCGAAAATCAACATAGGTACTATTTGATATTGTTATGACCAGTTTACCTGTCGATAATGCTCGTGATGAGCGAAACTAATCCTGGAAATTATAAACATGTGGAAGTAGCACAAATAAATTGTGTTTTATTTAAAAAATATAATGCCTTCCCACCGAGAATTAACAGTTAACACCTTAAAAGTGGTTAATGCTATTCTACAAACTTTACATATTCAAAAATAAAAAATCTCTCATGAACATTATGCTGAAATGTAGGTAGGTAGTTTGATAGTTTAGACGACGATATTATAGATGACATCTGATACTTGATATTGCATTTCCGCGTTAAGCATTTCATTTCAGGGCGGTGATTTCGCTGCCAGACTCTTCAGGTTTGGCCGGATAGTAAATGTACTAACATAATATGTGGCAAAATTTAACACAACCTCAACACAAACTGTCATTTAATTTCAAATGATCTGAAACAGCTCCTCACCAGATGGTGGACTTAAGTCAACGTAGAAAATTTGCAGTCATGTCAACGTGGAAAATTTGCGGTGTAAGCAACCGAGTATTGGGCAGCTAATCCAGAGTCAACCCTAACGCAAAAACTGAAATAACACGCTTCACGTTTAATTTAAGACATCGACTGAGGGTGCTTGATGGAATTTCAATATTAAATTTGGATTATTGAGATTTTGTACACTTCCATGTATTTTGTCACTAACGACCCGGGTTTCGCCTTTCGGCATCTTCAGGCATTCGAGCACACGAATGGACTCGAACTTAAACAGTGTCTAACGCTTATATAGAAGATACAAATGCGACAAATATCATTTACGAGGCAATACATTATACGTCTGAGAGCCACACCGATACCTGAGTTAAAATTTCGGAAATCGTCCTAATCCTTATTTTGTAAACACCATATTACCAAAGTGGCGAATTGCCGCCTTTCAACTTCCCTTAGAAATACCAGTGATTTCACAATTACAACAGTATTGTGGGTTTTGACGGGATGCAATTCGACGAATGGGTAAATTATATACAATCATTCCACATTTAGTGAAATCTGTTAGGTGTTTCAACGTATCGGATATAATAGCGGAGAATTAGGAAGGTTCAGCTGCTCATTCAAGATTGGTAAGGAGTATAACTGGCTTCTATTAATTTCTAAAATTTCCTGATAAAATAATTTATGATCCCCCATGTTTTTATGCAACAGTTTAACCCCATCATCCGCTTCACGTTATTTACGCCACGGGAAATGTTTGATAATACCAGAATGTACTGCCGTGGCGGGTGATGGTGGGGATAGCAAATGTACTGTATCTACGATTTAGGTACGTTCGATAAAAGTGTGTAACTAACAAAAAATAAAGAGCATCACGATAGCTGGCTGAAACGGATACTCAATTTATATTTTTTTTAGAATAATGCTTATGGTACAAAATTAGTTGATTGATTATTTTTAGGATCAGGAAAAGTGTGTGAAAAAAATGCTACTGACAGCCATTGACATCCATGCCTTTGGTTTTAAGCCATATCCGGCTACTAATGTGTAGCATATTCGCTCCTAACGAGGTATATTGAAAGAAACTATTCAACCAAAACTAGTCAGTCGATAAAAATATCTTTGCATGGAATGTATGGAAAAAAGGTTGGGGCTAGGTTAGTAAGCTTTTCTATAATTCTCTCTGCATTCCGTATATTCAATCTGATTGAAGGTTTATGGGGATTGTTCGAAACATCACATACATTTATGCTTTTGGTTAGACCCAAAAAGTGATTGAAAAGTTAGCGTTGTATATTATGGAAGTATGTATCGAGGATTTGAATCGTTCATTACGCAAACCTTATTCATTTTAGGACGAAACCCATATCCAACCAATCAGAATAAAATTATCAATTCTTAGTGAATTATTGTAAATGACAGAGTAAACGAAGTCGAGTATGACTATATAGAGAGAGAGTGATTCGCTCTTATTTTATTCTTAAACCGATAAAGTGACAGGTTAAGCAATAATTGTCATACGCCCAGGTCTCGTAAAATAAACTTATATAAAAACGACCCTTCCTTCAAATTGTGAGCGGGTAGGGAAATGTCAAAATAATAAAAAAATCTAATACTGTCTGAATTATGCATATCGCTGTATTACTTTACAGAAAATGTCCAACAATAATTCATTTCGCAGTTAACATAAAAATATACGGGCTTTTTATTTACGATGTGAATAACGGTCTTTTTTTCAAAGGATTCTTATGAACTGAATCCGTAAATGAGCGCATGAAAAGCTTCGAATGAGACTCAATTTTGTTAATATGCTACATTAAAGATATGATGACGTCAGTAAACTGGAAAAAATCCGATACAACATTTTTCATTATGTTTCAGATATAAAAGCATATCGTTTTTAAGGTGTTAACTGTCAATTCTTGGTGAAAAGGTTTCAAAGAATTTCATCAACTTCGTCAACTGAAATAAAAATCTTATAAATACATTCGCTTTTGAATGTGTTATAGTATTTCATAGTAACATTTAAATTAATAACTTTGCTCTTCCACTGGCTGTGTTACCAGGTGTGACACGTGTTTCACATCTTTCAGAAACATTTTCAGGCTAACTCTTTTGATTTTAACGTAGCCATTTATTGTAATTATTTACTTTTAGAGAAATTAAGTGTAGGATTGTTTTCATTGACTGGGCACAGGACTGGTGATAATTTTAGGTGTTATAATTATTATAAAAAAGATGTCAGAATAAAACGATTTTATAAACAATTATTCAACATTATGATTTATTATTATATAAAAACGTTTTTGCCGAGAAGGGTAAAGATATAGATGTTAAAAATCGATAAATGATATTTGCTATAATTCCTTTTTATTATTATATTTAATAAACATTTACATATTAGATAGAAATTCCAAAACCTTTTGATTGTAAATGATTTAAGACGATTAATCTTACCAGATAGAATTAATTGTCAGCTGGTATTATATAATATAACAACAATTTCCGAAAAAAACATATTTAAAAAGTTATCTTTAATTCTTTGAGATTAACAAAGTTAAAAAACTTTTTTTGACTACTAACAAAATATAACAATACAAATGATTTTCAGCTTGACGCATAATTTTGTCTTCCTGACTTGTCCCTGATTTTTGGCGTTTTTTGTGTCACATTATTCCCATTCCGTCCCTCAGCTCTCTAAATTAAATCCCCAGGGTCTATTACAATTTGTCAAGGACTAAAAGAACTTTTGCCCTGTCACGGACACTCCCATAGGTTTGCAGTCTCGCACTCAAAAAGAGTCTTATTAAAAAAAGTCACGATTTTCGAGAATGATTAGGGAGGATCGTAATGAAATTTCAAAGGAAAAGTATAAATACTAAAAAATAGAAAATTAACGCGTTAAGCAGTTATCATTTTAAAAGTATAAAAAAGTATTGGAAAAAATCCGTGTCCGTGGTGCAGTGGTGAACGGCGTTGTCTTCGGTTACAGATCTCACGGGTACGAATCTAATAAACCAACCACTAGTTCTGGCCTATTCTTTTATCCATATTCTCTTCAAAAAAGAGAGGGTGGGGAACTGATTGATCAGTTTTCGTTGAAAAACGTCTGTTTAGATACCTCCGTTAGGAAGCCATATGCTCTAAAATTGGGAGCGGACATGGCTATGTTGAATCACATTAAATAAATCTTATTCAAATCTATAATTGAGATTAGCTGTTCCTGTACCCAAGTAGGTAACGCCCATGGTAATTTATTCTATTTGGTATCGATATACAGGGGCTTCATAAATTAAGGGGCAGTTTCATAAATTAATTTTTCATTCGATTTATGGATTTTTTTTCGTAGCCATTGATGAATATTATGTCGAAAATTTCCCTACCATCCATCCGATCCTAAAAACGAGACACAGCGAGAGCGATTAGCTAATCACTAGTACTGTCCTAGCCCCATCGTTATATTTCTACTCTCTTCGAAAAAAGGAGGTTGAGAAACTTAGTAACAAGCAGTTCTCGTAGAAAAACTCACGTTGAGATATCTCCATTAGGATGCCAAGTGCTCCACACTGAGATCGGACATGGTTGAAAAAAGGATAAATTCGTAAATTGATTTTTAATTAGATTTATGGATTTCTGTCCAAAGCCACTGTGTTTCAATTCCCTTACAACCATCTAATCATAGAAAGTGAAGCGATGTAAGAGCGGTTAGCTATCTACTATTCCTTTCCTGGTTCCATTTTTCTATCCATAGCTTCTCCGAAGAAGAGAAGTTGAGAGACTGAACAACAAGCAATTTTTGTAAAACAACTCAATCATTATAAACATGTGGAAGTAGTACAAATGAATTAGGTTTTATTTTTTTTAAATATAATGCCTTTCCACCAAAAATTGACAGTTAACACCTTAAAACAACTCAAGTTGGGATATTTCATGAGGAGTCTATCGAAAAAGGTTGAAGAGAAATGAAAATTCTCAATGGAAATTTAATGAATATTGATTGTAAAAATAAAGTTATCGAATTTCCCAGCAGGGATTCGGGTATGTTGTCATATACATCTAACAAATACTGCTTTCGTATTACGCGTGTATCTTTGATGATTCAATCGAAAATGCTGCTATTTTACAGTTGCTGTAAATTCTATCATCCCAACTAAATAAAAACTGCAGATACGAACATTTTATGGGCCAAAGCTATTCCGGGCCCCCTCATCTCATGTCCCGCTTAATCCGCCGGGCTTTGGTTGGGAGCGCTAAGTCGGCCGCGTAAATAAAACTGATTCAGCCCTTTCACTTTTTCGCCTTCTCCCAAAACAAAAATAAAAATAAATCCAGTCTCGGCAATTGACTTTGCCGTTATAAAGGGGACTAATTACCGTGGACCGAAAATGAAATAGAATAATTTGTATATTGATGATTATTATTTCTAAAAATATCTGAATAGTTTAATTATTTTCTTGTTGTTTACGAGGGTTAATTATAGTGCATTTTGTAACATTCCAGTTTTTTACAAAGAGTGATATATTTATAGTACACTTTGGTGGGTAGCATCAAAATTTTAAGTAATAGCTCCTGAGGCACTCATGATTTAATTTGAAGGTGCTTGACACAGTAGTACTACGGAATACGCCCCTACAACGGGCTGTGAATACACAGTACGAAAAACGTTGAGTACTCTGGGACGAAATAGATTCGGGTTGATTAATATGAAACTTTATATAACAAATCATTTGAGGTAAACTGGATAATTATGTAATATTATAACAATATATTACTATTTTAATGTAATTTTATTTCGACAAGGGAAGATTTTATTTTCCTATCAAAAAAAAACATTTTTTGATAGGAAAATAAAATTACTTTAAGGAGAAGTAGGTATACACAAAGTTTTCTTAATTTATGACCTACTACTATCTACTTAAATGAAACATATGTCTGGAATTTAGCACTTGTCTATCTGTCCTATATCACAGGTCAAAATCCAAAGCAATCAGTTCTTTACTGCCACAATTATTGTAAAATATTTATATGTATTTACGTAGTAAAATAAGATTCCAATTGATCTGACTAGCTGTCCAGTACTGTTTCTTGATGATGAGATCTCTGGAGATTACCACGTAGAACTGTTAATATGTTGTTGCAGTCAAACAAGAAACTGTTGTATTTGGAACTGGACTCGGCGATCATTGTCAGGTGACTGGAGATTGATTCATATATAAGGAAGACTTGCATTGGCATCATTTGTATTACTTGTAGGCTTATCCCTGTACACATTCCCGTAAGTTACATTATAAGAGATAAATATGTGATGTCATCATAACAACGCAAACTATTAATTTATTATGGTTCGTCATTGGCATTGTTGTGTTTATAAAAATGATATTTATTGCGAATGAAGCAATTGCAAGTAACAAGCGTAGAATATAGGATTAAGGAAAGTGGATATCACAAATTATGGAAAAATGGAATAGCTCAGCGGAGAACTAGGATAGAGTTGTCACTGGGAAGTGGATAGGGTTTGCCAATTTCGGTACACTTTACTTTGTTCTGTAAGGAGAAATACATGGGGTAATTAAATTTTGGGCGTCAGCCGTGAAGATACACGCCGAATGAAAGATATTATAATAATAAAAATACGGTTATCGTCAAAAAAACCTTTAATAGGGAAGCGGACACCGTAGATGCACAGAATTTAAATTATAAACAAATAAAACAGAAATTACACGACGACACAATATTTATGAACAGATGGTTACACTTAAACAAGAAAACTATTATAATATATATATATATAAAATTACGACCTTATGGATGATAGAACATCTCGGCGACGAGCTCGGGTGTCCGAAGCCAATCTCCAGCGCGTTACCGGCACGTCCTACTTGTTCCACATCCTGGCGCGTAAGAAAATTTTAACACAATTCTTACTTAACTATTCTTGGCGAGGGTTCCCCTTGGTCTCCTACCAACGACGCAGCGAGGTGCGTATCGCCGATAGGTGACGATTGTAATGTTGCGACGAAATCGTAACAGCATAGAAACCTTAAATGAATAATAATAATTACAAGTGTTACACGTTATAAAAAACACAGTAAAATCATATTTACTACGCATTTTCGCCATCATAATAAAGTTTCGTGACTTAAATGATAAAAGGGAAAAATTATTCATTACATATAACTAAAAAATATAAAGATTTCAAAAACTCACAACGAAACCACTAAAAACATGCGTGGTGTTACGTCTCTACTGTATAACAGAAAATACAAGAACTTTTTCTGAACGGTGTACAGTAGCGAAACGAAATTTTTCTGTTTCCAACTTTTCCCTGGACAACGTCTTAATACGGAATGAAAAACCCATTAGTTAAAGAAGGTAGCTTAGCAATTGCTCTACACTAAAATGTTCCTTGAGTGACAGTTGAGATAATAACGAAAACATAAATATTTGCATTCCGTATTTATGATTTAGTATAAAGAGAGCTTGGTATATTCGTCCACCTTGATGTGCATTTGGAATCGTCTGGTCGATCCATCAAACATGGCATTGACATGATTTTCGAGCTCTGCAAAAATTATAGCTTTGCAAATAAATTAGTATGTTGCAATGTTTCAAAAGTTTGTAAATGGGACAGTCAATGCAAGTAAGGCGCAATTGTTAAAAGACATGAGCGCATTTGAACTGGAAACGTTGTTGGCCGTGTCTACACTGTGCACTTTAGAAACTTTGATTATTATTGCATAGGTACGACTGTTTTTTCACAATGTCAAAGGTGTAACAAGTTTCAAAGATCTCTGAAACGTCGACGGAACTGAATGTGACACGTATCGTGAAGCGTGCCTGGAATTGGAACTAATCGAGAATGACAAATCAATGGAACGAAACATTAAAGCAAGCTGCATATTTAGATTCACCATCGAACATTAAGACACTCTTCGTTGTAATCCTCTGTAATTTTGTGAACTTCCAAGCCAAAATTTTGGTAGAACAATCTTGCGTCTAGAAAATTCACACGTTGCCTTGAACAATATTGATGGCATCTACAACGGGGCACTCATCAATCTTGAACATGCTTGGAAAGTCTTTGTCAGATATTGGCCTGAAGTCCTTCATGACTGTATCCGCGTAACATTAATCGGAAAATACTGCGAATATTGGCGTATAATCACTGGTTTTAACTGTCAATTCTTCGTGGAAAGACATTAATTATATTTAAAAAAATAAAACACAATTCATTTGTACTACTTCCACATATTTATAATGATCAGGACCGGTTTCGCTCATCACGAGCATTATCAACTGATGATAATGAATCAGTTGATAATGCTCGTGATGAGCGAAACCGGTCCTGATCATTATAAATATGTGGAAGTAGTACAAATGAATTGTGTTTTATTTTTTTAAATTAGCGTATAACTTTGACCTAATGTTTATTTTTGTAGCGCTGCAGAAGCCATTGTTTAATGCAGAACAACACGTTATCGTTCTGTTGTAAATAGAATATTCTCGAACAATTGGTCATTAATATTTCAGTTCATGCAAATGTAATTTGATTGTTAATATCTCTGTCATTACCATCGAGTAAACATTGTATCTTCATCTTAAGCAATATAAGTACATCTTCAAAAACCTCTGTCTTTGACTATAACAATTGATTTTTAAAACAAGTGACATCCTTAAAAATATTAAATAGTCAATAATATTTTAAATAAAATATCAACTTGTTTATAACGAAACAAAACAATAACCGCAATTAAGCTCATTTAATTGTTGATTATTTTCGAACGTAACAGGTCGAAAAGCTCTACTGCGCCATAACAAAAGTGAAGGTGGGGTAATTTTTATCCATGTGGCTGGAGGAAGTTGAAAATAATTCTTCATTAATGCCTTGATTTCTAGAATTAGAATAGAAGAGAATATTTCACTCGCTGTAGCAACTTCAGGTATTGCTGCATCGCTGATGACTAGTGGACTAATAGCACATTCATTGTCGCAATTCCCGATTGACTTAATCCACAACGGAGTGCCGGTTTGCAACATAAAGAAAAAGAGCGCTATAGGAAGCTAAAGTACTATTCTGGAATTAAATTCCACAAGAAATCTTTCCAAACGGTGAACAGCAGTGAAGTGAAATTTGCGCATGTCGTTATTACTGCTATTTCTAGATTAACTGTTCTTTTTTCAACTTTCAACATTTAAAATTATTATTAATTGGTGGAAGATATTTTGTGGGTGTTATATGAAGTACGATTCAAGGTAATATTTTCATCTTTCAACCAAATTTCAACAGTAGTCAGCCAATTTCTAAATAAGCGCCCTCTATTTCGGGCGTAACCAGATAAAAATAAGAGTACTCATAAAATATGAAATACCTTGGAACACTTTTATATAAATATATGATATTCAGAATAAAACACATACGTTTTACATCATTTCAGCCGCCAGATAGACGGGGAAAAACGAATGAATCAAATACATCTTCTAGGCGTTTAAATAGTTACCTATACACAAATAAAGGTTCATACATTAATGAACCTCATTCGGAATATTTTTTTGAAGATCATTATAATATTATCAGTTTAATAATTTTTATTTATTCATTTACTTAAAAAACATAGAATGTATGAATGTTTCAAATTGGGTATTAGAACTCTTTACAGTGCAACCGAATACTATAAAACCCAATAGTTTTTCCTACTCTACTATAGCGACAGGTTTTCTATATTATTATAAAAAATATTTCAAATGTTATTCGTAATAATAAAAAAAGATTTTCTAAACAGTATAACTGTAAAAGATTAAGAAAAATATTTTGCATAATTTTTCTATTATTTTATCAAAAGCAAGCGCGTAATTCAATTATTTATAATCGAACTTCTGTTGAAGCGTTAAATATTTCAATTTTATTCCGTCACTTAACTGAAATTCAATTTAAAATGCTTTTAGCATCTCTCTTAGGGTCATTGTTCGTAGATTTTGTGTACAATTTGACTAGACAATGAAAATTGAGATACTTATGTCAAATACTTTTATATAGTACTTTCGTTGACAAGTAAATTTAAGATTTTTTTTTATAATCTACGGCGGAGTTAGTTAGATATATATATCAAATATAAACTATCTGCGTAGTTAATGTCAATACTCGTGGAAGTGTACAAAATTTGAGGAAACCAAATTTGATTTCGAAGTGCCATCGAGCACCCACAGTCAATTACATAAATTACCATCGGGTTTATCAATAACTTTAGATAAAATTTATTCACTAAAGTATTTATAACGGTATGATAATTTGGATGCTGTTTTTACAGTTTTCACAATTTTTATGACCGTTCCCAAAGAATAAACAAAAATAATGACAAAAACTACCTTTCAAAGTGTCAGATGATTTAAAACAAACTATAAACCTTGATAAAAAGATCCTGTCGGAACGAGAGACTGTTAAAATTATTCAAAACAAATGCATGTTTTCGATTTTAAGCAATGTGTGACTCTAAAAATATTTTTGTTGTTAATGTTAATTGAATAAACTATGTAGTCGTCTACTATGGAAATGAGAATCTCGTACACCCTTTTGTATTTAATATGGACAAGATAATTTTTCTTTAAAAGTGTTTTATTCATACAAAAAATTCAATTAGTTACAAAATCAAAAGAATTTATGTTTTATAGGTCCACTATGGCTTGGAACACGAATTTAATGCGTTTTGGTAGAGATTATTCCAATGATTTGCAACTGTTATGGGTTTTCGTATCTCGGTACCACACTTTAACTAACGTCACGAGCATGTTGATTTTGGTTGTGCAATCCATTATTAAAAATCTTATCATGCAGATGGATCACAAAATCTTAATTGGATTGGAAACTGGTCAATTTTCGGGCCAATCCAAACGGTTAAACCATGGACAAAAACTTGGGCGCATGCTAAAGTGTCAGGTCTTGTTAATCTGGTTTTTCAAATTTATCCTTGAATGCTCAGGAATCATTCGATTTTGCAAAGCCTTTACGTATTTTCGCTATTTATCATCCCTGTTATGAGTACTAATGATCGTGTACCGAAAAAAGAGACGCAGTCCCAAAATATTTGCTTCACGAGGTGTTTGATTGATTGCAGAATGTAAACTTTTAAAAGTGGTTCACCATCGGACCGTCAAACAAACTGGTGACGCATGCACTGAACTAAGGAATGGCTTTCGTCCTCAAATAACTCTTTTTTCAGACATCTTGTGTCCATAGTTTGTACTTATCTGCTCAAGTCATCCTCTAATTTTATGTTACAGCAGTCCAGAGTCGTTTCTTAACGGGTTTCTGAGCCTTTCGTCTAACTTCTAGCAGACGTGTACACTTTTTTCTAGAAAAAGCTAGATCTTTCTGTAAGTCATCGCTGGTCTTCATGGGGCTTATTTTACTATTTTTTTAACAGTAGAGTATTGTGTTTTTTCGATCACATTTTCCGTCTCTGTGAGGTAAATTTGACCCAGTTTTCTCTATGGCGTTTGATCAACTTATGCAATGCACTTTTAAAAATGCCGCACTCTTCTGCTATCTGCCTTTGAATCATTTCAGTTTGTTTAGACAGTTTTATAACCTTAGAGCGGACTTCTATTGAGATATCCATTACTTATACACATCTAAACTGTCGTTAAAAACTGAAGAAAAAAACAAAAACCTCATATGTAACATCAGAAAGTCGAAACACTACCAACGCTACACCCACGTGCACGATTTGAAGACAGTATGTCATTGAAAGCTTGTAATAGTGATGTCATTACGAAATATGAAGTAAATCTGTAGCAGTATGAAAAAATGCTTTGTCTTAATTAACTTGCACAAGCGTGTATATATTTTAAAAAGAGGTGAAAATGATAGGAAGAGGTCAGATAAAAGGCGCACTCGCCCAAGTTTTTAGGATTGTAGAAAAAGCTGAAAACGTTACAGAAATAGCTGCCATTTGATAATCATATATCATTGAAAAATGAATATTTTGAAACATACAATTATCAGCGAAACTGAATATGAAAGACTTTCTAAAGCGCTAACCCTCAGCTCAAGAAGAAGATTTTTTTAAAAAAAATGTTAGATATAACACGATCTTTACTGGATAGAAGAGGTGTCAGACGTCTTACGAGTGCTGGATGTAGGCGACTGGCATAGGAAGGCAAAGGATCAAACGCAGTGGAGAAGAATCATCGAGATGGCCAAGGTTCATCCCAGATTGTAGCGTCAGGAAAGAAAAGGAAAAAGAGGACATTTGTATAGCTTGTTTATTTATTTAATTCGGATTCAAAATCACCAGTTGATTTTTAAAATTAAAAGCAAAATGTTGCGAAAGTAGAATTTGTCTATTACAGATTGAAATATATAAAAAAAATAAAATGCACATCATTCCTAATAGATAAAATGTCTTCCATTTTTCATCTAGTGCACGATCTCGCTGAGAAATCGAAACTACACACATTCAAACGTGAAATAGACATGGCGCTGCTATTACCGAAACCGACAGATGGCGACACGGGCAAAAGATTTACTCGTTCAATTAGAGTTTTCCCGGCTGGCCAGTCTGTCGAGCGTTCGGTGGCCATTTTGCTGTGGTCCGAGGTTTATTTGGTTTTTTGCTTTTTCCACACACGGTTTCCTATAAGGGATTATCACGCCGAACGTATTTCTAACTGCGCATGCCACTGGATATACTGAGAGTCACGTACTGAGTAGCATTCGAGGCATTAGATGAAAGCAGACATTATATAGATATTGGAGGATATACAATACATATCACATGATATATATATATATATATAGAGACAAGAAATCTATCTACTTCAATAAAATGAATAAGTGAGTGTATTTTTTTTATTTTCGATACTTGAAACATGATATAAAGAAAACTTTTCATCAGGATTGATTTCAAGCGAGTATTTTAAACTGGAGTCCATGACTTTAAAAATAATAAGTAACATATAAGATTTTTAGATATTGAGTAAATTTTTAAATAACAATTAATAATTGCAAGTGAATTTATAGAAACAATACGGTTATTTTGTAAGACTGTTTGTACAATTGTATCAGCTAAAGTTTTAGTGCGTTTACAACAATTATGAAAAATCTTATTTGTATCTTCTATATAAATTTAAGACATCGACTGAGGGTGCTTGATGGAATTTCAATATCAAATTTGGATTATTGAGATTTTGTACACTTCCATGTATTTTGTCACTAACGACCCGGATTTCGCCTTTCGGCATCTTCAGGCATTCGTGTGAGTGGCGAAATGTCGCTTCCAACTTCTTATGGAATTACCAGTGATTTTACATTTATACAGAGTCCATTCGTGTGCTCGAATGCCTGAAGATGCCGAAAGGCGAAACCCGGGTCGTTAGTGACAAAATACATGGAAGTGTACAAAATCTCAATAATCCAAATTCTATATAAACGTTAGACACTGTTTACTGTCTGTCAGTTCGAGTCCATTCGTGTGCTCGAATGCCTGAACATGCCGAAAGGCGAAACCCGGGTCGTTAGAGACAAAATACATGTAAGTGTACAAAGTCTCAATAATCCAAATTATGAAAAAGTTTGAAATCAAAACATTTATATCTTTTGTCACCAACGAACAGGACCGTTTTATTTTAGTGAGCAAGCACTTGAAATAGTTTTTTTTATCAAATGCAATGTCTGAATGTATGCGGATTAACACTTTTCAATTTGAAATTAATTAATTAAATATTATACCAATATTAAATATTGGTTTTAATATTTTTTTTACTGATTTACGAGGTTGAAAGCTAGTCCAGAGCATAACGATCCGGTTCCATGGTTCAATTTCCTTAATGGACATCTGCATACTTGCTCGTCAAAATTAAAGTTACATCACTTCGAAAGCTTTCTTTACTAAACATAAATTATGGAATAGTACCATACAGTGTTAAAGTTAGAATCTCGCGTTGTGAAATTATTCTAAGTCACATTTATCCGATATTATCACCTATCAAATGATTATTAAATATAAAATAATTTTGTATACATCAGTGAGTGAGTATTTTGAACGTTAGCCATAGTACCGAACTAGAAAGACAGCATAATATGGTTAGTAAGATTTACTTTCTTAGACTCTGAATTGGGAGCTAATCCAATATTGGTTAAACAGCTTTTAATACACTTAATTCTCGAGTCCATAATGTGATAGGAGCACTTCAGTAACAATGTTAACTAAAATTAATATTCACCATACATTTTTATGATAAAACTCAAAGCCGAGACACTTTTTGACGTCTTGTTGCTTTTAATCATTCGATTTGAATTAAACAAAGTTACAATAGTTTTTAATGAAACGAATGTTTCCTTTGGTTACGCTTGAACGATTTCAATTGTCTTCAGACCCATTCAAAGTTTTACAAAATCCTCTTAAAATTACTCAAAACAAATGGAAGAACTGGTTAGGCTATTACGTTGGTTTCAGTTTTGTTTATTTCAATACATTTCATTTGAAAAGATTTCTCTTAATTCAATTTGCTAATCTTCTCGCCGACAAAGTGAATAAAAGAAACTAAATTGTACAACTGATGATAATGTATCAGTAAATTTTTAGACACTATGAAACACAAATTAATTATAAATATTTATCTTAAATATAAAGATCAGGCTTTGGTTTATGAGAACATAATATTGTGATTGACGATCAATAGTAAACATTTCAAGCAATAAAGGTTGAGTTAGTTGCAAAAGTTGGGTTTTAGTCGATGTCGGTCATGATAATGATTTTGTTTTACCAGCTTAGCTACAAATGAAAGTACATTCAACAGTTGGATGTAATAGCAAAAACTTTCAAAATCAGAATAGTTTTGGACAATTGAGCACAACTTTTTATTGGTCAATAATGATCATATTACAGCAAGAGTTGTGTTGAAATATTTCATTATGTACTACTTATTTAATTAAGATTTTAATTGACATTTTTCGTTATTTTTTCCAGTTTAAAATCAGTTTTTTTAGCCGTCATTGCAATTGGATGCACTGTTACGTTATTAAATGCAGATGGAACAAGTTATTCGTTATCTGATAATACAACATCTAATAGAAGACAAAAGAGAAACTCTTTGCCTTTAGTATTTCCCAGTGGCGGTACATCTAAGGTATGTTACGTTTATTTATTTTTATATACAAAAATTGTAGTGGAGGGTATAGTTGTCTTTAAAACTTGAAACAAAAACAAAATAAAATAGAATGGGGCCAAATTTTTGAAGGAAGCGTATTTAAATTTTAAAGGCCGGGCAAGAAAGAATGAATGATGTATTTTTGATTATTTTGATCGCATCAATAAATAGTAGATTTCTTCAAAATATATGAAAAAACATGCTCATTGTGAAATATTTGAAAATATGACATTTCAAAACTCATTGAAAGTCAGTACCTCAAACCTTCTCTTTTTATATAGAGAAATAGTATAAAACTATTCGCTGCCGCTTAGTATAATTAAAAGAGATTTGTATTTCTTATATTATTCTATGTACGTTGAAAAAAGATAAAATCACAAGATGGCAAATTTTTTTTAAATGTGAAAAATAAGTAGTCAAGTATTTCGTAAGATGAGTCTCTGATAAAATTACTAATATATATATGTAAAAATCAATGTATGTTTGTTTGTTTGTCCTATATGCGTTATTTCACGATTCATCCGATTTCGATGAAACTTTGGGGAGTTGAAATTTTTTGCAAAATTTTTTTTTAATCTATAATCTAAAAAAAAAAAAATCAAATACGTACATACAGCGACATCTTGGAAAAACCTGATTTATTCATGTAGGACGTGCGTTTCCACGGGCCCGGGCTTGGTCCGTGCAGACTTGATACTTTATACTGCAAGCATTTAATTTTCAGAAAAATATTTCGGACTATGTTCGCGTTATGAGTATAAGGCAATAATATTCATGACTGAAATAATTTATTTCACATGTGTTATGACTTTATACGGAAATATAGTAACAATAAGATATATTGTTTGAAAAATATAAATTAATTTCTATATTGAAAAAATCGGGCATTTTTCATTTAGAAAAAAAATCTGGTTTTCGGGTCGGGTTCGGATAAAAAATCTAATATTAAAGCTCAGGGTTTGGGCGGGCTGGGCCTGAAGATGTTAGACTCAGACTGCGTAATTTTGTAAATCTTCTACCCCTGCAGACCTCTAATCCAAAAGCATTTCAATAAACAGAATTAAAACACAAATACTTTCTTTCTGTGAGTGGCATTGCAACGCATGCCGAGTACTCACTAGTTAGCTAAAAAACATTGAGAGTAGAAATTAAATAATAATCGTACTATAAATACATTTGATATTAAAGAAATAAATTAAAGCCAATATAACACAGATGACATCGCCAATATTGAATTAATTCCCTTACAAATTCTTAAAATTCATGTTATTCTAGGAAAAAAGCTCTCAACTTGAAAGCTTCCTACTTTCGGCCAAATAATTCACCCACAAAAACGTTAACTTGATTGGCGCGAGTGGATACGAAGAAATGGTGCTTAATTACATTGCGGTCGAAACATCTTTTCAAATCTATTAAAACTTACCCTTTACGGAACACTCTTTCGAGCGGATTGCGATAAAGAAAAGTAAAGCTCAAATACGACAGCCCCCAAGTTGAAAGCAATAAGCAAAGTTATTTCAAATTAAGGCAAATAAATTATAACAAAACAAAACATTCTCCCACCTTGTATTATAAAGAAATATATTTTTAAAGATACAAAATTTTGTTGATGAGTATGAAAAGTATTTCATTTTTTTGACAACCAAGACTTACCATGATAAATCGTTAATCTCTTATATATAGGCTATAAAATTGTCACTTTATAAATGAACGGCTTGGGTTAGCCAGGAATTAATGAAAGGCGAAGGCAATTAATTAAAATAGTTTGAATTGTTTAAAGATAATTAATATTATACTCTATTTTCTGATGATAGTCGGGTTAGTTTATTAATGAGACTGGGTTCTTGATAATATACATTTTTAATACAAATTATAATACAAATTTTTAATATACAATTATATTGAGTAAATTTAATATTCTGTTAGTCTGAAGATGCTTCTCAAAGAGGCGAAACGCGCGTCAAATTTAGTAACACAACCATTGGAATGACAAAGTTGTCAGTTTTAATTTTGTATTACAATATCATTAAAGTGTTCAAAACAAACCACAATTTTAAATCGTGGATAAGCATACATGTGTATCATAAAAAGACTAATATTTGATTAAATTGTAGTTATTTAAAACCTATTGACTTCAAAAATTGCTTAACATATAACCATTTATAATACTCCCATGACTCGTTCAATTTTCGAAAAAATAAAGTCATTGTTAGTCATATGGTTTAGTAGTAGGTTTCTCTCATCACGAGAAATATCATAAGTCGATAATGCTCGTGATGAGCGAAACTGGTCCTGATCATTACAAACATGTGGAAGTAGTACAAATGAATTGTGTTTTATTTTTTAAAATATAATATCTTTCCACCAAGAATTGACAGTTAACACCTTAAAATTGAGTAAGAGCATTACCCGCATTATCAGGTGGGTCTGGATTCAGTCCCGGCAAGGTCAATATCAAATTCAGATTTTTCCAATTTAAATTTAAGATCATGGACATCTTGGAAAAAAATTATTTGAGTTGATTTGATTTGATTTGTATAGCTGGCGTCATGGCTGTTATCTGTAATGCCAGATATTTTAATAAATTTTGATTATTTAAAAAATCTTCGGCGATGCTTATGTTTATATTTGAATATAACAACCGTCTTATAATACTCGGATAAGAATGACTATATAAGCCTTCGTGGAAAAAGTAACTATATCCTAACAAAAACTAATTAAGCGAGGAATCGGAGCCGAATTCCCGGTAACTCCCATTCCGCCACAGCCTTGGGGTATGGCGGTATATGCAATCACGTACTAAAAATGCTTCATTTTCATGAGTAAAATCGATTAAAAATTGTGTGAAATTTATTCCAGTTGCTGTTAGGTTTTGCAATGCCGATAAAAAATCCTGCTAATGTCAGTCTTATATTTGCTCTCAACTTTCAATATCAATATGCAGTACCACCAAATATAACTTTTTTCACGAAATACTACCCGTATGTGACAGTATCGAGAAAGAAAAGAGACCTACAATCAAAATTCACCGATAGAAATGTGTTCTATAAAGCTGTGGAGAGTACCATGGATGGGTAACGTATAACATTTTTTTGAAGCCGTGTACATTCTCAATGCAAAGAATATAAACTCATAATGAAATATTATGTTTTCACTAGTTATATAAGTGAACAAATAACTTTGGATTATTGAGATTTTGTACACTTCCATGTATTTTGTCACTAACGACCCGGGTTTCGCCTTTCGGCATCTTCAGGCATTCGAGCACACGAATGGACTCGAACTGAGAGACAGTAAACAGTGTCTAACGTTTATATAGAAGATACAAATGCGACAAATATTATTTACGAGGTAAGATATTATACGTCTGAGAGCCACACTGATACCTGAATTAAAATTTCGGGAATCGCCCTAATCCTTATTTTGTAAACACCATATTAACAGAGTGGCGAATTGCCGATTTTCAACTTCTTTTAGAAATACCAGTGATTTTAAGTGTACAAAATCTCAATAATCCAAATTTGATATTGAAATTCCATCAAGCACCCTCAGTCGATGTCTTAAATTAGAACAAATAACTGTTTAAGCATAAGTCTGACGATGGAGTGATGCCAAAACAGGTATCAAATATATTAAATAATTCTTCTTTATCTAAATATTTAAACCACATTGCAACTAACATTCTCTTATACTGTAATTTCGACATCAGCTATTGTAATATTTAAATGCGTTTGATTCTGTTTATTTTATAAATAAGTTTTATTCAGCAAACCAAACATTGATTTTGTTAGCAGTAATTTATAAAATATCGCAGTTTAACGAAATGTTCAATCTTTTGAAATGAATTAGTTAACAAGTTATCGCGATATAACTTTTAAATAGTTAAACCAAATATTTTTGTGAGCAAAAATATAAAGACAGAGTTTTAATATTATAAAACGTTATTCATTACATCGACAACCATTAACGTTAAAAAGTATAAACTTACCGAATGCTTAAGATAAATAATTTTTATGGTAAAGTTAGTTTAAACCATTAATTCATGAAAACAACAGGAGAATTGTGTTCACAGCTGCACATTGCAGATCATCTATACTGGCTGCATATCAGCGAGGAATGGAGGTGTTGTTTTAACAAAGTTCGTAATAATGAAACTACTACGAAATGCGAGAGAGTAACCACACCACATTTACGTTGAATTGATTCGAAACAGCTTTTGTACGACTACTTGCTTTGTGCAAATAAATTGACTGTCAACAACATTTTAGTTGTGTTTTCAATCCTTCATATCGCACTATGAAGTATCAAAGTTTTATTAAATTTAAAATAGTATTTTCGGGTTCGTAGTATTACAAAGTTCACCGCATCATTGAAATGAACCAAAAGATACCATTTGCGTAATACGTAATCTATTGTTTTACGTACTACTTAGTACTTACGTAGTAATGAAGTAAATAATGAAATCAGCTATTTTTATGATTAACTACCAAGAAAACATCGTATGCCGTACTCCTAAATATCCTGAAACACTTGGTGGTTTTTTAAATCTCTTATCTACCATTAAAGTTTTGTTGAATTGAATGTCAATAGAGTGACCTCGACACAGTTGTTATATGAGTATCAGTTAATATATTGTACTATTCAAGAAAGAGATTAATTTAATTCTAAATTTCTGCTGTCGGTCAGGAAAAACGCTCTAGAGCTCCCGTCCTGCTCGGTGTCACGATCAGAGTTCAAATTTATGTTTGTGGTTTTTTAAAATCTTTGTTTCCACTCTATCCGTTCCTGAAAATGAGGCGTAGAGAGAGTGATAAGTATATTGGTTTATTAATTTAAGACATCGACTGAGGGTGCTTGATGGAATTTCAATATCAAATTTGGATTATTGAGATTTTGTACACTTCCATGTATTTTGTCAGTAACGACCCGGGTTTCGCCTTTCGGCATCTTCAGGCATTCGAGCACACGAATGGACTCTGTATAAATGTAAAATCACTGGTAATTCCATAAGAAGTTGGAAGCGACATTTCGCCACTCTGTAAATGTGGTGTTTACAAAATAAGGATTAAGGCAATTCTCGAAATTTTAACTCAGGTATCAGTGTGGCTCTCAGACGTATAATATCTTACCTCGTAAATAATATTTTCGTATTTGTATCTTCTATATAAACGTTAGACACTGTTTACTGTCTGTCAGTTCGAGTCGATTCGTGTGCTCGAATGCCTGAAGATGCCGAAAGGCGAAACCCGGGTCGTTAGTGATAAAATACATGGAAGTGTACAAAATCTCAATAATCCAAATTTGATATTGGTTTATTAATTGAGGAGCTTGGTAGAAGAACTACTTAAAGGGCTTTAAGTGTTTTTTTCGATTGTGGTGTATTTAGTAAAAGTCATATTTTGACTAATGGGCCCTCAAAAAAAGGTATCTGTATTTAGTTAATAGAGCACGCTACAGTCATTTAAGTTGGAGCACCTCACATTTTTTTTATTCAAGTAAGATTATGCGACCATTGTGGTGGTATTATAACCTCACTTTTATTTGTCAGATATTTTTTTGTGAAAATATATTTTCATTTTTAACTATAAACATACACCGTACAATACCAAACAATAGTAGCAGACTGAAATACTGTTAATAGTATAAATTATGAATGATGTTCTATACTTTATATGCTTCCTTAGACCAGAAAGTGCCAAACGGCTTATTAGTGGTCTCTAAAACGAATAAATTTAAGGAATATGCGGATTTTATTTACTCAACTTAATAAATTTTTCACCTAGGAATCATTCCTAGGTTTTATTTCGCCAGGTGGAATGACAACTTAAGACATGGGGTCATTATCATGGCATTAATTTTTTTACTAGCATATACAAACAGTATGTTTTCGTTATTTTAGTTGCTGAGTGGACTAATATAATTTAAAAAAAACACCACACTGACGACCTCAAAAAACGCATTCGGGGGTTAAGTGGTTTTTCCACCAAGCTCCTCAATTGCACTTTCAATAGGCCGTTTTCATTTTCCGAATTGAAGAAAGTGGGTAGTGATGGATAAATTCATCTATGAATTAAGATACCAATCCATAAATGTATGTTTGTCCTTTCGGAGATTTTTACGAACTCTTGACCGTGTAACCGTGTAAGAAAAAAAAGTATTCAGCTATGCCCATATAATTAATACTAATATAATAACTTTCTTTTATTCATTTAAAAGTGAACAAAATTGTTTTTCAATCACTTTTTAAGTTTCATTGAAAAAAAAAGATCTATATAGTTTTGACAATATTTTCACGATCGTAACCAGCTAATAGCTGCTTCATTTTTATATCTAATAAACATTGTCATTTTATACATTATTGATTTTCTCCTCGTAGTGTCATTACCCTAAAAATGAGATAATATTTAAATGCAACCAGGGAAGCGAATTTGAAAGCATAAATTTTTCTATCACATCGCTCTGTTTTTCGAATTAAAAGCGATGAAAACTCTAATTAGGCGATTAAAGCGTTTTTCTAAATGTCGATTAATTTAAAAGTTAATTACTGAAATCGATTTAACTCTAGTATGTTACATTATATCGTCGCAGCTCTCTTCATCCACTGTGTCGCGACACGTCGGTGTGTGACAAACAATCACTGGGAATACTGTGAAAAATTAGGTAATTTCCGAAAAGACAACTGCAAATGATAATGAATATCCATCAGTCATAAGTAAAAGACAATACTATTTGCAACGAAGTTAAAACATAATATTTTTTTATGTTCATACGTTATTGAGTCGCTTAAATGTTTTCAATCTCCAAGTGTGTCGTGATAAAAAAAACTTCGAGAAAGGCCGTTATATCGTATTTATTCATAACTTGAATTTGGTTTTATCGATATGCTTCCATGCCACGATAAAGGATTTGAATCTTCAGCTGCTATTTTTGCTTACTATCAATTTATATTGTATTAATAAAAATAATTTGGCCAATTGCATAACTTGTAATACCTATTAAATGTGTAAAATATTATGTCTTATACCTAGTCAAAGGGAATATATTATTATCTTGCGATGGGTGTGTCCCAATGAATTTTTGTCAGTTTATCGTATTTAAATATACGATAACTTACCTTACTACAGCAGTATTTTCAACTAGCTCTACATTTTTATACAAGACAGTAAGTTTCGCCGTACACGCTTCATCAATCATTTTTAATGTTTTAACTGTGAATTCTTCGTGGAAAGACATTCAAATTTAATGCGTTTCCACCAAGGACTGACAGTTATTACCTTAAAAGTGATTAGTTCTACATTATTAAGCTTTTATCTAATTAGATAAATAGAAGAGTATGAAAAATATAATTTTCTCATAGAACCCTACGATATGAAATAAATATAATATAAAACGAGTAGAAATTTCACGCATGTTATAAAATTGGCAAACGAATCCATATAATATTTGAAACCTTTTTAGTTTTCATTGCGTCTTTGAATTTGAACTGTTTGCGGTGAATTTTATAAAAAAAGAGATGAACAAAGAATATAAACAAGGCCTTGTTATAATCTGTACTAGAATAACAAAAGCCAATGAATTAACGTTAAGGCTTTTTCAGCGATAAAAATAGCAATAATTTATCGTCATTACTGATACTGAAGGTAAAAAAATATTAAGTCACACAAGACTTGTGTAATATGTATCAGACAGTCAACAGAATAATTGATGCCGGAAAAGAATTAATGTAATTAAGATTTAGTAATTTAATGATAGTCCAACCAATAAGTAAATTTATTAAAAAATGAACTCCTTTTTCAGTTTTAAATTATTCACCCTTAAAATTATAACGTAGATAATAAGAATTAGACGGTAATACATAATATTTGGTCTTCCGGAATGCTTAAAAGCTATATTTTTGATTTACAGTTTTGGAGTTAATGGAAGAGAGTGCCTTTTGCGGACAATATGCGAAGCTGCTGAAGCTCCGGTCTACCAAAATGGACTCATAGGAGAGCTTATGCATATTTTATTAACGTGAGATTATTTGCCATTGTCTTTTTTAACAGTTTAACTACAAAATTTTTATTTCACCTATGGTAAAAAACAGTAAAAGTTATATCGTATTTATTATTTAGCACATATTCAATTATTCATTTGGTAATTATTAATGATACCACAAATAACACCAATTAATTTTTAAACCATGTCTTTTACCAATGTGGAACATAGAAACCCTTATTGAAGCATTCAATGACAAAGTCAAGTTTCAAATTTTCAAATTTTATTAAATTTAACAACGTTTTTGAGATCTGATAGAGCACTGTTTCTTAACCTTTTTAAATCCGTGGACCACCAAAAAATGTTTGCGGACCATCAACATTAAAATAATAACTATTTATGTAATTGATTTTAAATTCAAAATAATTAGTTTTGCAACACCGTATGCTTGTATTTTATTAATTGAAATTTAAGACAATTTTTGCGGCACCGGTTAGGAAACAGTGAGAGAGAGGGTGGAATGTAAGATATGGAATAAATGTAAAGATTTCAACTTTTTTATCATTAAGGGGTGTTTTTGGAACATTGATTCAATTACAAAAAAATAAGTTTATTTTTATAATGCCACACTATATTGTAATAATTATTATTCCAGGCCAACCTATCATGATTCCCTGGAAATTAATTCCAATGATGAAGCTTACGACTACAATGCTGCTCATCAGGCGGGGAAACAGATGTATGACTGCAGAGGAATTTATCCAGAATGTCCCTTAGGGCATGGAGTCTTCGATCTGATATCCGTTTTGCATTAAATATTAATGTTATTATTTTGACCATAAAAGTTCTTCCCCAAATTCTTTGATATTGAATCTTTGTTGATTAAACTTGCACGTCGTTGAACTAGTTATATATTATATTTTTTCAAATGATTATTTGAATAGATGCATTTGAATTTTTTTTTAATTTTTTTTTTAATAAACAAATTTATGAGTGCCTAATGTAATATATAAAGAAACATTGATGATATAAGCTGAATTGAAAAATCCTATGTGACACATATTTAAACTTTACCGAGTAATATTAAAAGAATAAAAATACACTTATTACTGAATTTTGAGTAGTCTATTATTATATAAAAATTGAAAACCAACTGATTAATTCGCACAGTCAAAATAAATATAAAAAAAATGTTTATGCTAGGGACCCGAACGAATATTTTTCGTTCCGGTTTTCGTTCCGGTTCGGTAAACAAAATATATCGGTTAAGTTCCGGTTTTCGGTTTTTGGTTCAGCTCTTGTTTAAATATTAGCAAGTTAATTTACATACACCCACATTCTTTATACGGCTTTTCGCTATAACTTAAGGCTCATATACATAGTTAAAATGTCAAAAGAGAATATTTCCTTCCCTATAAGACTTGCCACTGGTGGACTGCGTAATAGAGGGCAGATTCTGGTGTAGCTAAAATGCAGACAACACAATTTTTTAACTTTCTCTAGGCTTGCCAACTTTTAACCGCGTCCTGCTTTTAGGTACAAAATTTCGAGAACATTATAGTAAGAATCTAGTAGTTTCTTCCATTCTAGAAATATTTTTATATGTATGGGTGTATTTACTCTTGATTTTCCGTTCACAGGTGTTTGATTCGCGAATTTTTGATAGTCAATCTATAATTTGTTCATTGAAAAAAAAACCAAAAAAAAAAGTATCGATTCGGTTCCGGTTATCGTTCCGGCAAAAATATTGCTTTTTTCCGGTTTTTGGTTTCGGTCACTGCTTAATACAGTGCTATTAAAACAATCACACGACAGTATTAAAACTGTTTGAGTGAATGAAATTATTTTTGCGGTAACTCACCATGAATTTGAAAATTTAGTAAATGTCTAGCCATTCTTACTGGAAATAGAATCTAGATTACCTATTATTGTGTGAGGATTAACCGTCCCAAATATAACTAGTCGTTAAAAGTGTATTTCCATATAACCAATGTTTAGAACCAAAAGTATAAAGCCTTTTGAATCTAAGACTTGGTTATTTTTTCCCTCAAAAATACTACGCTGTCAGAAATTGGTTGGTTCAAAATGAAGTAAACGAAAAAAATCTCAATCATCAGCCCTTGTTAATTTACTGCTGAATGAAGACCTAAATTACGTCCGCCAGGCTTAAGCGTTGTGTTGAATAATTGATGGATACATAAACATTAACTATAGAAATGAATACATCTGTCGAGTAAATGTAAAACAAACAGCGAGATAACAACGTTATTAATTTCATTGTTATATAAAAAATGAATCTATACAAATTATAAAACACCCTGATAAGTTTATCGAAAATAGAATAAATATGGCTCAAGTTTTCGTCGGTGATAACATACTAAACAATTATACATGTTACAAATAAAACGGTTTGTATCCAAATGAATATATCGTTAGCTTAAATTGCAATTTAATTTTTTAAATTGCGTAAATAGCTCAAAAAATATCGACAGAAAGATTTTTATGCCACTTAGAAGTTTATCTTCTCGTAGAAAAATTCTGTTAAGATACCTCCATTAGGAGACCATATGTTCCACATTGGGGCGGACATGGATTAAAAAAAATATGTATATTTATGTAATGTAAATAAATATATTTTTTTGTGTTTAAACTTGCGAAAGTCAAACTCCAAAAATTAAACATAAAAGTATTTTGATACCAAAATTTTATTTTTGATATCAATTAAACAAATAGTGGCTTAAATGTTTTGTATTTTAAATAAATTTTCATTTAAAATTAATTAAGTTTTCAAGCATTATAGTAGTAATTCTGAACTTTGCATTCAAGCCGAACGAAATATTTTGATATACCTTTGAACAAATTACGTAACACATTTAATAATGGCATGTAAATTCCCGCAATCAAAGAAAATACTCAAAATTTATGTTCATTCTATGGTTAATTAAGGGCCTACAAAGATATACTTATATTTATGACGCACAAGACGAAGCCTTCAAATCAATTTATGGTATCAAAATAGTTTGAATCGTCCAAAAATATGCATCGAATCAAATTACGCAATTTTGTAATACAAATATATTCAAATTTTCAATGCTCATAATTTATGTTCTCCTTTACTAATATTTTTTTGTTGGTTTCTTCAAATTCGTAAAATCGTATAATTGCATTGTAGCAGAGAAATGAATAATGGAAAACTCGTTTAGTACGCATCAAAGTTTATTGAACAATTGAAGACATGGTATAGAAAATGGCACATCGCTCGACAAACAGTTGTAATTAGTGGGTTACGACATATTGCATTTTTTGAACGATACAATTATTTAGTCATCGGTGAATTTCGATAGTTCCAATAAAGGCAGAGGACAGTGTTCTCGTAGCTCTTCACATTCTTCTGATTTTAAATATGGATAATACTCAATGTCACCTTCGGGTATTCTGAAAAAGTAAATAATTGTTATAAGAATGTAGCCTCACTAGCTTTCAATTGCAAATCATATTTGACATTACAGTTAAAAATTGCGAATGAGACAAATATTTTTCAAGTTTAAAATTGCATGAGAAAAACTAGGTGAAGTTTATTTTTAAGTCATCCGAGATCAACTCCAGGAGAAATGGCAACACATACATAACCCCATATCCAAGATATCAAATTTAATTTAAAAAATCTAAATTTGATATTGTAACCTTACTGAGACATTCAGACCCATCTATCTGATCGCTCGTGCCAGAGCTCTTGCCACCAGACTTTTTAATGAGGACTTAGGCAAACTATGTTTAATTTTAATAAAACTTAAGTCTCGCCACTGATAGTTATGTATTATGCTAAATTTAGTAAAATAAAATAGTTAACGGACGTGAAAATTTTCTTGTATAGCTTCAGTAAAATTCCGCTTTGTGGAGTGACGATCTTAGATGCTTCACATAAATTTCTCAGCACACAAGCTCTTCCATCAAATCCGTGTCTGAAAATACATAAAATGGTTTTAACGGAATGCTAAGGAAATAATAATTCGTACCTAAAATAATATCATTTTCAATGTGGATGCAAGTTTTCAAAATTAAATATTTAAGTTGGAACACCTGGCACTGAATGGCTCTTCATATTAAAGTCCATATTTGATGCTAGGAAAATAAAACTAGATTTTGCGTAGTGAATGTGTTTGGCTTGGGGAAGATCAGTGACACTAGCCTGGTGTATCCCATTCCAACAGCAACCAAGAAATGAGCTCTAGAAAATAACCTACATAGCCATGTCAGTTAGTAAGGTCAGAAAAAGACTGGAGACACCCTAAAGCAGTTAAAATATTAAGTATCTTGCGTTGAGAAAATCTTCACTTAGCCTTGAACTATTATACCAATGGCATAACGAAAGCAACGAAGCACCCATCAAGAGTGAAGGTCTACACTACTATATACTAGGTGAAAGTATAATATTTTTAACTTGAAAAAAATTCAAGATAAGCTAGCCAACGTCTTACCTAATACAAACGTCCTCTATCTTGGGCAAATCCAGATAAAAAACACGAGTACTATATAATATATATATATATATTATGAAATAACCAGCAAGATTATAAATACTTTTTTACCAGATCATCATGGGATGGAATAAAAAGGTAATTATTGAACAATTACTTACCGCATAACTAATTCTTCTAGGTTTTGATATAGATCTCTTCTTATGATTTTGTGTCGTCGCCTACCATATTTAATTACGGGTACATCAAAGTTTACTCTAAATCCAGTCGCCTGAGCATAAATTCTGGTTTCTCTTACCATGTTATGTTTGGTATTAAGTCGCACCTAGAAAAAATGTGAATGAATTTAAACACCGTATATAACAAAAAATACTAAAGAATAAAATGTTTTTTTGATAGCAATGGTCACTGGTGATTGTTTAACCTGGATTGATAAAAAAATAATTTTAAGATTTAATATGATTTTTTAGAAAAAAAAACATGGCTTAAATTTATTCAGAACATTAATTTATAAAGAAGTTTTTTTATATATTAGATAAGAAGGTTGTAAATTTATTATAATATAACAAAATGTTCCTTTAGTTAGACAAAAACGTCGATATTAAAAAAAATACAGCACTATACAATTATTTGATTATATAGAAAATATAATGATTACTCGAAAAACGAAAATCTTGTCTGTATTCAGTGATAAGATATAATATTTTATCATTCATTTATTAATCTGTTTTAATGGATTAATAAACGCTTTTTTGCATTGACGAATAAAATAAAAAATAACATATTCACTTACGAACACTTTTGTTTTCTCCAAAAAGTTGAGATATCTCCTGGGCCTACTTTTAGTCTGGTCCCCATCGCAAGATTTAAAAATTGCACACAATAAAACAACGAACAACACATTATAAATCTTCCCGTTCAACATGGTGTGTTTTCTTTCACTATACGCTCTAATATAGTCAAAAAATATCTTCATAATATCATTTTAATGGTGTTTCTAACGAAAATAACACAGCATTATTTTTTATTAATAGTTTAAATCAGTGTTTTTTTGTCTATCGCCGATAGTTTACCGCCGTCTGTAACTGTCAATGGGTTATGACATCTCTACAGCTACAACTGGGGCATTTTTTGCTGAAGGTAACGAACACCGTTAAACGATCTAGAAACTTTTAAAATTTTTGTTTAACATTTCATTTTGAGAAGAACAGTTATGTTTACAAATTTAAATTAATGTCTGACACAATTCCGATGATAGTTATGAGGACTTCATTATTCATGTCACGACTCAGATAAGTTGTGAACATGTCTCACGTAACGCAATCATTATTATATGTGTCACTATTTGAATTTCAAAAAGGGGTTGATAAAACTTAATAATAATTATAAATTTACACATAACTTTGTAATATGTAGGTTTGTATGTGTAATGTGTCTATGAATATCATTATTGCATTATTCAATTATTAAATATTATATTTAAACATGTTTTAGGTCTATCTGGATCTATGCTAGAAGAAAATTTCCCTTTCAAACTATTAAAAAATTGACCTCACGTAGGAATCGATTTTTTACTAGATCCTCACCCAATAGATTGATTCATAATGGAATATTAACAGTGGTAGACTACCCTATAGGCGCCTCAAAATTTTTATATGATATAACCCACATCTATTGAGTTTTAAATAATAATTTTTATTCTACAAACAGTTATAATAATATTTCAATATTTTTTCTTCTTCAATTAATAACTAATTCAATGTTTCTTAACTTATGCTGTTATTGGAACACTTGAAATGTAATATGAAAATCTCGAATAAATTTTGACCCAAAAACGGTTTCCAAATTACGTGACGCCTGCAGCCTCCCAAGTGCTGAATCCACCACTGAATATAAAAGGTATTTAACATAATCATCGCTTCCGGAGATGGTATTGACTGCAGAGCCAGGACGACTAGTTAATGATTTGGGTATAATTTTTAAATGATATCTGCATGTCTGGCAATGCCTAGAAGAATGATTAAAGCGTTTTTTTATATAAAAATATTATGTTGTGGGTATCCAAACCATACATAATGTTATTTTTTAAAATATTTATTAAGAAAACAAAAAGAGGAAAAATAAAATGATTTATTCATAATTTGATGATTCAGTACAAGTGTGCTCGACCGGTGGATCTTAAGACAAAATTTGGTTAGTCTCATTGATGAATTACAAATCCATATAATTGTTTTTTTTTTAATAATCATATAATAAGATTTTATAAAATTATTATTTGAAGTCAATATAAACGTACTTTTTTGGAGAAAAAAACTTTCCAATTTTCAGTGTCTTTCAGTTTTATATTCTATTCTGAAATTTTTAATTCTCAAACAAAAAAATAATAATTTTAGCAAACGCTTTGGTTAACAGTAATACGTTAAATCAAATTTCTCAATATATAAAAAAAAATCAAATATACTGACAAAGAAGATTGAGTATTTTTCTTACCCATAATACAATTATTTAATACTAAAATAAGTTTTCCAAGCAAGAATTGACAGTTATCAACATTGGAGTAATATTGAGTATATATATTTAAAAAAAATAATTTCTTTCGAAAAAATACTATATAGTATTGTAATATTACCCTAAATTCCATGAACGAAATACAGTTGTAACATGATAACTGTAGTTTGTATTAATGTGGACAAACGACGAAGTGACGTGAGTGGGTAATCGCTAATGAACAGGTAACGATATGGCTGGATGCCATAACGCCCTCTACTGTCACTTTACAGACTGTTTTCATGTGATGTTAACCTAGTGATGAGTTAGGTAATTCGATAATTTATTATATTGCACCGTGATTCATAAGCGATTTAGTATGATATCAATTAAGGTTGTGACGTATTTAATTTTATTTGTGAGCAGGAACTGAACAGGTGAGTGAAATAATGCAAATTTATAATGTTACTGATTTATTTAAAAACGTGCAAAAATGTGGATATGGTAATTGTCTTCATTATATCAAAGAAAAGTATTGTAAATTAAACTTGCTTGTTTCATAAAATCATTTTTACATGCTTTCAGAATAACGCGGTCGACGAAAACTATGAGTTTTACAAAAAAAATATATTATCCCGTGTTTTTGTCATATAACGTAAATATTGAATAAATGTATTATTTATTAATTTGAGTGAAATTGAATACCCTTATGTCAAGCGTGTGTAATCGATTTCAAATTTCTTTCAATCATTGTTTATTTGGTGTCTCTTTTATAAAATGTAACATTGCTATAAGATAAAAATTTCTTAGGATTATGGAATAATGTTAGCTTTTTTTTCTTCCCTGTGTTGTAAAACTTTTCTTTCTTTTTTTAGATATGTGTTACATTAAATTCATACCATTGTTGTTCGTCTTGTATTGTTTGCAAACATCTTTAAGCAACAGAGCAGTTGTTGGTAATTCAACGCTCACCTTAGAAGAAGCTATTCAAAGAGAAGAAGAAGAAGAGGCGTCAGGACACGCAGCGTCACTCACAAGACGGAGGCGCTATCTTATTTTCCCCGAAGGAAGTTCCCTACAAGTTGGCAAGTTCTATTTAGTTTGCTAACATAGTTTGAAGAAATAGCTCCGAAATGGTTGAGAAAATGTACTGCTTGTAAGTTCTCATTTTGAATAGTTGAGTACATCAACTTTGTCGTGAAGCAATTGGTATTTAGAAAAATAATTACTCTTTTTAAATACAGTGTACTCCTTATCAACTTCTCGAAAGATTTTATTTGAGAAAATTCTTAATTACTAATAAATTCACACATTTAAAATCGAGAAATAAATTCCTTTATGTAAAGTAACCCATAAGTAAGTTTCTGTCATTTGATTTTATAATTAAATTACAGCTATGTCTCGCAACAAGTTGTTTTGTTGCGCTCTCAATTGAAGACAAAGGTCTTCCATGTTTTTGGAACGTAGATTCCACAAGCTTTTGGTGCTTGATTCCAGGCCAATATGCGATATTCAATAGCCCTTATTTTCGACAATGAGTGAATAATAACAGACGGCTGTTTAGGTAAGGATGGTGATATTTATCGTTTCTGGTTTTTTCCCCATGTCCGCTCCCAATGTGGAGCATATGGTCTTCTTATGGAGGTATCGTAACAGATTTTTTTTATGAGAACTGCTTGTTACTCAGCTGCTCAACCTCTCTTTTTTCGAAGAGAGTACGGATAGAAGGATAGGGCTATGACACGACTAGTGGTTAGCTAATCGCTCTCGCTACGCCCCGTGAAGATGGAATGGGTCCTAGCCCCATCTTTCTATCCCTACTCTCTTCGAAAAAAGGTAGGGCAACTGAGAAACAAGCAGTTCTCATACGAAAAATTTGTTGAGATACCTCCATTAGGAGGCCATATGCATCAAGCTGGGAGCGGACATGAGAAAATAATAATACAGAAATTCGAAATCTTTCATTGTACAGCTCAGCATTGTTATTAATTTTTTATCTTTAAAATCTTTAAAATAATAGCTTTGCTTATATAAGAAAGACTAAATGTTTTATTTTAAACCATAGATACAAACTTTGTATATTTTAAACGATATACAAAGTTTACTTTAAACGATAGCGCATTATTTGTTGTACAAGTATGTTTCAGTTTAACAACCTAAATAAAAAAAAATACCTTTTCTAATCAGTGTTGCAAACAAAGTACTTAACGATGAATGGCGTTTAAAAAGAAGCACATTATAACGACTTTAAAAATAAAACTTTTACTTTTTTAGGCTTTACAACTCACCTACAGTTCTCTCATTCCACTATGATAACATCTAATCTTTCAAATTTCTCCTGTATCGCTGAGTAAATCATTTCATTTACGAGAACATAAATTTTCGATCACAGTTGATCTCCTTTCTCTCCTTCTCTTCGACAATATTCGCTCCCTATGTGGAGCATATGGCCACCACGCGGCGCCTCCATGATTCCCTGTCACGCTCCAATCGCTTTGCTTCCTCCGCCGTGGGTCACCCGATGATCGTCCAGGATGCCGTTATTCGTGCTAAATAATTTTTTATAATGCTAATAATTCGCTACATAATTAATGGTGAACCATTTTATTTGATGATATTAATTCAACTAATGTTATATTTTTTTCAGTATTTTGTTTGACATACGCAATGAACATCCAAATTGCTGACATTTTCTATATGGGAGCCACCGCTTCATTAGCTTGGGAACTTCCAACGGATCCTTATTCTCCATTTGAACATCATGCTGAAGCGCTTCATAGAAAAGACGAAGGCATTGTTAAATATCTCGATTCAAAGCTGGATGCAAAGAAACCGTTTGCCTTGGGAAGTAAAGTCTTAGTAAACAGGTTAATATTTTCACATTAATATAAGTAAAATAATTGTAAGTATTCAAAAATTAAATTATTAATTATGTAGCACGAGTAGGCATTGCAACACCAGCACCACAGAAACCAGGATCGCGGTATTTCAACTGTTTTTTCAATATCGGTTTTGTTAACACAACGATTTTGAACAAATTGAACAATATTAACAAAACGATTTTGAAACGTTGAGTTATCAACGCTCATCAAAGTACGGCGTCATCCCAAAATAATATGGTCTTTACAGATGTTAGAAAAATGTAAAATAAAGTGTTAATTGTTGGTTTCGGTGATTAAATAAAAGGTTAAGGCGATTTTATTACTCATTAAGTACTGTAGTGGAAATATAAAATATCAAGATTCTAGTACCATTATTGTAGATTTCAAGGTATCAAATTCTAATAGATTTTTTTGTGTAATTAACAAATTAAAGTCTTAAAAATGGTGAAAAAGATTTTTCGAGCAAGATGTTACTAAAAGTAGATGGAGACTGCTAAAATTAACGAAGTGTTGATTGAACGAGTTTCGGAGAAGCAAAAAAAAAATGGCAAAAATTTACGAATTTTATTATGACTTAGACAGATAGCTGGAGTTATTTTATAATCCTAGCAACCCTAATTAAAACTGGAAACAGAATATAGGTACAACAATTTTGCCCATTATTTCTGACACTTCGGATATAAATTACTGCTGGGCACTCGTATCTGTAATTTATTATGAATGGTGGGGATATAATTTTTTGATAAAATTTATCGCAAGTTGGTGACTTTTTGTATACTTTTGAGTGGGCACAGGATGCTGGGTAGCAATAAAAGATGATAATAGTCTCTTGTTTCGGAGATATTTTAATTATAATTAAAGTTCTCACCCGAAGTAATTGCGCTTTCTTACTATTGATTTATAATGTATAATATCTACTTAGTCGTAAATTGTATGGTGTTTTAAATAGATTTTGAAATTGGATTGATATACAAATATGTATCTTTGCAAGTATAGACCATAAAAGCTTAGACGCCAGATATTTTGACTTTTTTAAAATGATGTGAATTTTTTTTATTGTCACTGAAGATCAACGCTATGAAAAAAAAACATCTAAAATACTAAATAATCTATGATCTCAAATGTAAAAAATGATAATGATTTTCTTGTCAGAACTTGAATCCAGACCTATAAGATCGCTACGGAAAAGCTCTTAGCACGAGACCACGGAGTCCTGCAAATATATGTATATTTTCGTTCAGTCTTCCACTATTCACTGTTGAACTCAATTATAAATCCTTCAAAAATGTCAATTAAATGTATGAAATTGTTCATTCAATTATTCGAACCATTGACCTCGCATCCAAGAAGGACACATAATATATTCTAGAGCAGAGTTATGAACTTTGCTAACGTTTGACTGAATCTTTATTTAAAATTATTATTTTTTATTTATTAACATAATACATATATTTATGAATATCTGATTGAAGTTACTTTTAAGCGGTTCTCTAAGATTGCAAATAAATGAATATGGCGTTCCGGCATGAAAACGTTTCCAACCTCTGTCTTAGTGTGTTACCACAGGGCCACGAGATCAGAAAATCAAAAATGAAGTCAAGTTTACTTTGATTATATTTGTCAATTTATCTTGTCTTTTCATTGTATTTGGTCCTTTATCCAAATGCATGGTTATCTGTTATGTTTTCAACCTTTACTATCTACTTCCTTTCTATCTGTCCCTGAAAGTGTGTCTTAGAAAAAGCGTTAAGCTCCTGTATTCAAAGAGAGATTGAGTGACTGAATTGCAACCAGTTTTCATTGAATATATTTATAGATACGATGCATTAGAAGCCCACTTGCTTCGTGTTTAGAGTAGACACTGTTATATAATTGCAATATCAAATGTCGGATTGGATTAGATAATTTTTTATGTTGTATTTTAAAATGTTATAAGAAACTCCAATTTTTTACCATAATATAAAGTATTAAACACAATTGTCATGTTCTCTTGCAAATGTTTCATTTTTTTCCAAAGGTTTTCCGGAAAACCAATCCAACCATCGGCGATAAATTACTTCAATAAAAAAAACAGCAATCCTTACTACACAGAGAAAACGTCGGACGCGTCCAAGCACAGGAAACTTATATTTAATCCGGTGTTCGCCAAACGAAGCGCAGGTGACTTAAAGACAGACAATTATAGCAAGCGGAGAAATAAGAGGGCGTCTGTCATGAAAATTAACAGAGTGAAGATGCACAAAGAACAAGAGAGCAGGAAGTATTTGAATGCCGATTATATGAGTGAAGAAAGCGTGGAGTATCACAGGTTTAGTCGTAGAGGGCTCTACGAGAAGATAGAAAAGCTTTTGAGAGGGTAAGAGCTTTGCGCCTATAAATCTAAGTGGCATTATTTATTGATGTTACCATCTACGTAAACTATATTGCTTATTAGTGTTAATTCAGCGTATTAAATTTAAATAATAAATTGACACACTGCTCTAGGAATATTCGTGTTTTGTTGTTTGTCGAAATTTGTGTGACTAAATATATATAATTGATTGCGGTAATGTTTTCTTTCCACTTTCGTTTGTAAATTTTTGGTACACTGGGCAAAATAAATGAAAAGATTGCATCTGAAAAATTCTGTGCGTCTTTTGAGAATCATACGATATCAATGTTAAATTAAAATTCATTACACTGTTATATCATTATTATTTTAACTAGTTGTGATATGCGTATTTGAGGAAAAATTCAGGTATTGATTCTAGTTATGATAATTACCTAACGTACCATGAAAAATTAGCTAAAAGCAAAACACGAAACAGCTGGTAATATAAAATTTATGAGCATTAACTTTGTATTGAATTTTGATTTCGTATTTCCAAAAAGTCATCTATTTTATTTTGACGATGCTCCATTGGTTTCATTGTCTGAAATCTTATTTCTATTTACGCAATAAATGTATTTATGAAAACTAAAGAATCTAAAGCTTTACAGATTCTGCAGTTTAAGTATTTTGAACTCGGTATGTATTTTATGCCTCGTTATACTTATTAAAGTATTTGGCACTTTCAATTGGAGATTACGTACGGTTCCAACTCCAATTATAATTAACTGTGTGAATTTAGCTCTAACAGTATTAACCAATTCAGTTCGTCCTGTAAACACGCCTACTTGGTGGTTATAAGAGATAATTTTACTAAATTTGATAACATCACGACGAATACACCGCAATTCATATATTAGGAGAAAAATTCCCAAATAGTTCGAGAATTCGAAAGCATTTAACGTTTCTGCGTTATATTTCTTATTTGAACTGTATAAAATACAATTTAACCATATTGATCTTATTTTAAACAATACATTAAAAAAATCTTCATTGCGCGTGGTTTTATTTTCAGAATGGGAAATGATGGTAGACATTGTGTTCTGAAAGCTTTGTGTGAAATGGGACAGGATAAAAAAGCAGGACAGGGATCTTTTTTAGAAGAAATCATGCGAGTTATATTTACGTGAGTAATCGGATTTCGATATTAATACTTCATAAAATACATGAAAAATAATTATTAATTTTCGAGTTTTTCCTATGTGAGATTAAGTAGTGTTTGTTCTACAATAACTAACGAATACTATTTAACCTGTAATGAGAAGTATCGTGTTATAAAAGTTTATTTGAAATAATAGCATAAAAAGCATGCGTATTTTATATTGATATTTTATTTTTTATTATCAATTTTGATTATGAATTTTACTTTATCAAATTATATTAGAATGCTATGGCTCTATAAAAGTGGTAACGTTCTTAAAACTATAAACCAAATCGCCGTGTAGGTATATGATATAGATATACATTGATTTATAGGCTTTATATATTGCCTGAGTTACAGTTATTGCTTTCCATATAGATAACGATTAGCTTGAAACGTATACTCTCCAATATTATTACTAATTAATCAAACAATTAATTAATAAACAATCATTTCTCGTTGGTTGGAATACATAAACTTTTTGAACGGACATACAAATACAATATTGCTATTTGGCTTGAAGTGAAATTACTGCATATTCAATTCATTTTAAATAATAAGCGATTGCAATGTTCATGTGAAAACTGTAAGCCTCGATTCTGCTTTCAAAGTGGGTATTATCTGGATGGAAAGTATTACATAATAGAGAAAGAAAAATGTTCGAAGAAAGAAACTTAATTTTAATGGTTGTTTGTCATTTGTACTAATGGGAAATATTTATTATTATAAAATAACTGAAAATAAAGATAGATTTTTTAAGCGAGAAAGTATTTATCCCTTTATACAAGAAATCAACGACAATTTTAAAAAAACATTACTTTTTTAAATGAGCGTACAAAGTTCATCGACTATAAAGCTTTTATCTCGAAATTATATTTTTTTTCTTTGAGTACTGTGGTATTTGACTGTCAATTCAGTGTTGTAGGAACCATAGTAGAGCTTTTATTTACTTTCACGCATATGGTTCACTTTTTATATGATGTACATAAAATATGTTTTGTGTAATATAAGAATTTTGGTTTCTTCAAGCAACAAACACTTTTTTCTTTTTTTGAGGCTGCTAATACTAATATGAGGTCTTTAAATCAGATTCGGCTATATTAAATCTTTACAGGGTTAAATGGTTTGTTTTTGCCATGGTATATGAAATTAACATACATTAATATTTATTTTATTTAATGTTCTAGGTTACCAAAAGGAGACATATTTGAAAATCTACACCACCAGTCTTATGATTTTGCCCACACGTCAAACGAAAATTGCACTGAGTTATATCCGAAATGTACTTCTTCAGTTAAGACAATGCCTTTGATATAGATTAAAAAATGTTTTATCGGTTATTCCAAATAATCATTCATATAGAAACATATGTTCGGTAGGACTACATCGTTTAAAATTAAGAAAAATTCACATATTTGCTTTGTTAATAAAAAGCTGAAAAACGTGTTATTTGTCATGGATTTGTGAATAAACTTTACTATTTCAGTGTATGCGAAAATGTTACTTTTGATTAAATTTGCAATTATTATTTTCATTAGCAAACTTCAGTTTTTTATTTCATGTTAAGCTAGGAACCTTATACGATTTTTGGCAAAAAACTGTTGAATAATTTTATTAATCCTTACTTAAAATACTAAAAAACAAATAAATATGAAAAATACTGTGAAGTTTATAATGTTAGTGTGAAATATTTATAATATTGTATTATGTGTTTAACTAAGAACTATGTCCCACTGATTGATAACCAGTGAAATATTTGAAATATTTTTTAATATAACAAGAAAGAAATAAAGTTAAATAAAAGGACACTTAGATTAAAAATGTTTTAAACTCTTTAAATGAATCGCCAGTTACTTGGTCGAACTGGATTATATTTTGGTAGACAATAGGAACGTACTTATTTCCTCAAAAATTATTTAATATGAATGATAGTTATTTTAACACCACACCATCATCCGCTTTGTCACCATAGTGTGGCATGCCAATATAGCTATTAACTGTATAACGTAATTCTTGTGTTTCTCAAAATTTACTATTTTAGATTGTACAATTAATATATTATTAATAAAAAGTTGAAAGCTGTTGTAATGTCAAGTGAAGCGTCGATATACGGAAACGGCAGAATTGTATTGGTGTTTATAGTAACAGCAAACCTGAAAATATACAAACACACGTTGAATTGAATACTACATCATTAACAGCACTTATCCAAGGAGGTGGGTGTTCGGCATCCCCATTATCAACATCAGTGCATTGTTTATGCAGACACTTCAGAATGACATACTTGTACGCAAGTTGTTGGTAAAATAACAGCACAACTTAATTCAATCTTGCGCCTCAACTTCTGCCGTCGTGTTGCTTTGTTAACGTCGGTACACTAACTGGAAGGATCTAAGCACGACGCAAATTTTATCAAAATAGTATTGTCATATAAAAAATATAGTATTTCTGTACTACACTGCCCTGTTAAGCAAAGTTAAATTATTTAAAAAATTAAGGAATTTTTATTTTTAAAGAATTACAATTCTAAATAAATTTGTAAAATTAGATCCATTCTGTATATCGCTGTTGTTTCATTTCAGATCTTTACACATCGTAAAAAACATATGACTTTCCTACAGGGATTCGCTCGTAAAATCATAAACAAAAATTCTGGGAAAATAGTAAACTATTATAATAAAAAAAAGATTGATGAATCAGGTATGAAATTTCACGATTGAAAGTTATATATTAATTTAAGACACTCGCTAAAACTAGAAAAATGATATCACTTGTCAATGTTAGACCGTTCATAACCGTTTGCTAAAAATTTGATAAAATAAACCATTTAAATACTTAAAAAAAAAATAATTTGTGATTTTCAATTGTAAGTGTGTATTAAAATAAAATACCTTTAAATTGTATTGATAATTAATAAAATATTTATTACGTAATGGCTTTAATGTAAAAAAATATCACAAGGGCTTAATACCCTCATTGAGTTTATTAAGTGTTGATAACACAATTACATTACAGAGGTTTTAGGAGGGTATGCAATTATTGGACTATTTGATTAATTAAGTTCATTGGAAAAGAAGTGGCACCATTATATTTTTATGGAATCAGAATAGAAACTCATTTAAAGATAGCAGGACATTGACTAATGGAATAAAATTATCTACTAATAATAAAACCATTATACCAGAGATTTGTATTACAAAGGGCTATGCGATGAAAAAAGGTTTGAAGTTACTTCTAACAAGATTATTATTTGGTTGTTATTTTAAATCAAATATAAAATGTTTATATTTATTTCTGTGAATTAACTGTTGATAATTAAAAATAAAGTTTTGTAATAATGACTTCAATTAACAGTCAAGTATTAATTTCTTATGTGACTATGAAGCTTTGTGAACCCAAAACGAAGTACTTAATTCATGATGTAGAATTGACATATATATAAATAAAGTTGAGAAAAATGTGGAAGTGGTACAAAAAAATCATGTTTTATTTTTAAAATATAATGCCTGTTCCCCAAGAAGTGACATTTAACTGATTAAAAGTGATATCAAGGTAAATAAAGTGAATTTCACAATAAACGTCTCATTAAATATCAGTCATTATTTTTTATCATGTTGATTGTTTCATAAGTAGCATGCAATTTATTTTTCATTAATTCGGCAAAGCTCCTCCGTAAATCCGTCTTTCAAAATACATATAAAATAAAGATTTTTATTTATTTTATGCCTAATTAAATTTATAGCACCGGCAATGAGATGGTAAGCCCACATCATAAAAAATGAATACGAAGCAATGTTGATATCAAAATTTATAACTGCAAATGATTTTTTTAAACTTGTTTGCTTTCATTGTGGAGTATATGTACTATATTCGAAAAAAAAGAGAGGTTGAGCAACTGAGTTATATGCCTTTCTCGTACAAAAACTTCTGTTAAAATACCTCCTTTAAGACTATATGATCCACATTGGGAAGAAACATGGTAATAAAAGGAAAGAAAGGTTAATTCTACAGCGGCCGTTTAAAAAGAACTGGTAATAAATAAGTCACTCAACCTGTGTGTTTAAAAAAGAACTTGTATCTAGTAGAGTATACACCGTATGACTTTGTGCTTTTTACTACACTGATACGCTTTCTGTATGATACACATAACGTGTCAGTGTATTGGCGTAAATGGATCCCATGATCCTAAATCGTAGAGCCGGAGTATTGCCTACTCTATCCCCCGTTTTCAGAATAAAATATCATAAAACCATTATATACATCTATGCAGTTGTATACAAATCCAGATGTCAACTGAAAAAATAGTTTAGGTATAGAAGTTTCCATTCGTGGATTCTAATTGGGCAACGTACAAGGACCTGAATAAATTGATCGTAAATATGTATTCATTTTTCATCCTTTTATATCAGACGATAATTTAAAAGGTAAATAAAAATTGACATTGCCAGGTTATAGACCCCCTTTACAAAAATACGTAACTTTGACTGTTTGAAGTAGCGTAACTTGAAATTTGTAAATTTGTTTACTTGTTCAAACCTAACCGTCATCGTAAAATTTTCAATGGTGCTTGCCATTCCAATTCAAATGTTACTTTAGTGAAGATTCTTCTTTGGGAAGTTTGTTTCTACTTAACAACATAAAAGCTTAAAAATAAAATCTCTGAAGTATTCACAGATAATTGAAGTGATTAAACGGATTTTAACAAAATGTACATTTCTTTTTTCGATTCTTAAAAAAATATTATATTTACCATCCAACTCTGCAACCAAGACACAATAGATGTTAACCATTCAAAACAAGTGCTTAATTAACAAAAAAGTGATTCAGTAAAAGTGCTGGAAGGATTTTATTAAAAAAAACTGTCTGAATTAAAAATTTTGTGTAGTATTTGCGGAAAATATAATTACTCAATATTTTAATGGAATAAAGACAGGAAACATTAAATAAAACCGAAATAGAAAAATAAAATATGTTTTTAAATATTACAAACTAAGGAAATTATAAAAGATATTACATTTCCGACCTGATTAAATTAATGTTATTTTAAATAATTTTGAGTTAATTAAACATTATCACAGCAATTTAACATATACGATTAATGAAGTTTTCATACTGATTGAAACGATATTTTGCTAAAATGTGAAAATTTAGATAATTTAAGTAAAAAATGAAGGTGTGTTTAACATTTTTGGTGTCGTTGAAATTACTAGGAGATGTTTATTCCTTGAATGAAAATAATGACATAAGTAGTGTTAATTGCGAAAGTATCAAAGGTAAAACTCAGTTACATAATGACAAAAGTTTGTGCCCCAATTTGAAAACACATAACATTTTACTATCAAGAAAAAAACGAACTTTAAGTTTTCCTGATAATACTTCGTTTTTGGTGAGTAAATGATGTTTTTATTTACTTTAAGTCAAAAAAATCAAGTTATTTTAATTGATTTTTTCATTTTCAAATTAAAATTCTTTTGTCTGACGAAACACACAAATTTGTTCAAATTAATATTCAAGAAGATAAAAAACATAGCAATGTTTATAATATTTTTGGAGAATGCTAATATATTTTGAGTGAAATAAAATACTTTTTAAATTAAATTTTTACCACTAGATTTGCATGTATTCATTTCTGAACTCGCGTTATGTTGTGCAATGAAAAACTGTTTTAAAATGAAATGTAAATACCGATATCAATTAACTCAAAACTTGTTTATATTTATAAAAAGATATTTTGATTAAGGCTATGTGTGCACGTATATTAGTGTGATATGTCAACATTTAAACATAATTATGACACAACATAAAATAACAATTATTCGATTCACATTAACTGTTACGTCACTTAAAAAGAGACTAGAAAAATTAGCATTGAAGAATTTACTTGAAAAAAATTCATGTAAATCGAGTTTATAATGATTAAATAGTTGTTCTGCTGTATCCTAAAAAATGAAAATAATAGCTTTATATATTTGTTTTTAGTTTTATTGAGAAATTATATAATATTTATGCACATACATATATAGGCTATATGAATCTTCAATTATTACTAGATACAATGAAAAATCTCATAATTTGGGAGATTTCCCATTTTTTGATAATTAAGTTAGTTTGTATTACAGTGATTTTAATTGGCAGTAGGTGTTCAAATACATTTACTAAATTGAAAAAACTCCATTTTTCAATGGTATTTTACCTACACAAGTTTAATTTTTAAAGTTTAAGCAAACATACGCCAAAAATCTTATTCAATTTTAACAAATCCTATTTAAATTAATTAGTTCAGGCGCACATTTTTTAGACAATACTAATTTAAAAAATATTAAATTAACATTCCTTTTATTGAAAATGAATGAAAAGGTTCTGATTCAGTAACAGTGACTTATATTAATCGATTTATTTTCGTTGAAGTACATTAATATTTTTCAAAATCAAGCATTTTTTGTTAACATGAATAAGTTCAGTTGAAAAAAAATAATAGATCACATTTTAAGCACACCAGTGATGTTCCATAGAATATTTTACAGTTAATGGTTAGTAAAATAATATAGCAAAAATATAAATAATTAAAATGAGACGTTTTTCAAATTCTAAAAATGTTTCAATTTTTTTCATTAATTATTATAGATGTCTCGAAATTAACACCATCCCACGATCTTTTATAGCATATAGTTTCCATAGATATATGAAGCAAATATATTTGCACTATTTCCTGGTGATTTAAAAATTAATTACAACTAAAAACTTCAAAATATTGAAATGGTGTACGTTTAAGCCATTAAATTTAAATTAAATCTAAGCAATTAAAAAGAGTAAATGGGATATTTAATTAATAAATAATCAAAGGAAGACGAACAGTGTTCCAAATATAGCATTATAAATAAAATTAAATGTTTCATTACAGATAACTTTCTCCCTGGTAAAAGCAATTTTAATTGGCCTCCCTCTTGGCTGGAACCAAGCACTCGAGATGGACGTTTTCTATCCAGCTCCCGGACTTTTAGATCTACGCAGCTATAAATATCCTAGGCTGAAGTTAGGTCATAGGCAACGTAGAGATGTCTGGGGTAGCTTTGAGGCTATACTCGATGCGTAAGTATGCAATTTGGTTTTATAATCTCTGGATAAGATAAAAATCAAAGTTTTTCTTTGTAAGTAGATCCTTTAAAGAGGTTTAAAAATACTGTTTTTTAGGAAAAAAAGGAGAAATAACCTCATTATGAAAATGTATTGTAAATTTTTAATTAAACGATTTGCTTTGTTATCAATTTCAAATATTGTCAAGTTCCACTCAGTAGAGAAACATTTTCAATTGCACTTACAGTTTATGGAATAATTACAATGAATTGTCTTATAAGTATAATATTATGTTACATATACAGTTATAAAATAAACTAAAGCACTAACAATATTGGGAAGTAATGCAACTGAATAAAATTATTGAATCAAAATATCCAATTGTTCGTTCGAAGATTTGAGCCCTCGATCGAACAATTGCCCCAGGGCTTTACTGCAGCAATTTACAGAACCTGAGGCAATAGATACATATTTTACAGGAAGTGTTTACTAATACTTTCGCTCATATTAATAGTTCAACAAAACATTCTTGATGAAACATTTTTATTAATAATTTTCAGAAGTGGTGTAAATGGGCAAGCTTGTATTTTGAGAACAATATGCGAGGCGCAGAAATATTTGGACCCGGCTAATAAAATTTTAGTTCATGATTTATTGAGAACTTTGTTTTCGTAAGTAAATTTTGATAATAAAAACTATTGGCAAACGTTTAGGCCCACGCATATAGCCAATAGATTATGCCAATCGTATATCCATCTCATCGAATAAATTATTATTGTTATAATAGGATAAAATAAAAAGTTCTTAGTTCTACAAAATTTTTATCAGGTAGTTGATAGCTATTTCAGCTTTACGCCATAGTCAGAACTATACTTTTTTTTAAATTTAATCATTCAAGGTACTAATTGTGTTTTTAGAAAAGGAGCTTATGTGGTGTTATTAATTAGTCGCTAAAATAAATGTATTAAAAGTTTACTGATTATGCGTAATTACATGGGCTTCTTGTAATGGTTTCAATAAAGGTGATGGGATAATATTTGTTCGGTTATTAAGAAGATTATTGAGATTATACCTCTTATAAACAGCATACATAGCTATGCAAAAATAAGCTTAAGTATAGTTCTGACGATTGCGTAAAGCCGAAATAGCTATCAATTACCTGATATAAATTTTGTAGAACTAAATACTTTTTATTTTATCCTATTATAAAGAAAATCGACCAAGTAAATGCCAATTTAATCAATGAATTATTATTAGTTTAACGATGTATCGCATACTCATGCGGGAAGATGCTATCATACACTTACAAAGATGAATATTTCAATACGTGAAGCCGCAAATGAAAATAAAACTGTAGTTCTTAGTGAGGATATATCAGATATGTTATCTAAATCAATTTAATAGCGTTACACAGTTTATAAGGTGTGTTCAAGCAATATACCTAGTAGTTTAATGGAAGATTTTGATAACTTGGCTTGTTATAATTTTGCTTGGGTTTGTTTGAGTATGTATAAATGGTATGTATTTCTAAGTTAATTGTATCCAGAACTGAGTATAGAATTAGCAATTTGTTGATTTTTTTCAATTTTATTTCATCAAGCGTTGCACATGTGAACAACGCTTCTGTAGTTTATTTCATAACCTTTTTTGCATCAGTTTATGTTGCCGATCTTAGAAATGTTCGAGAGAAACTCATTATTAAAGTCGAGAAAAATTCTTTTTTGAATTCAATTTGGAATTCAATACCATTTTTACTCATCGTTGTTCCATACTTTTGAGTGTAATATAATATTATTGTTTTCTAGTGCGCCAGACGTCGAAGGTCCCCATGATATATATTCATCGGCCAGCAGCCTTGTTGATTGCAAGACGGGAAGTGAACAGAAAGACATGTGTCCTTTTTCGTTACTCGAATTAATTTTATCGTACGAAAAAATGTGATTTCGAGCTCTTTAATTTTCAGCATAAAGAGTCATATTACTTAAGATTATAAATTAGCGAAATATATTTCTTTAAAAAGTCGAATTCGTTTGAAAATGTCATATATTTAAATAAAGTATTACTAATAGTGATTCATAAAAATACCTTTTGTAATGTTATTATATTTTATATTTTAATAAAAAATAATTACAAACCAGTTTTTAATGTATGCCTGCTACCCTACTATTGCATTCCTATTCATCTCTTTCAAAATATGAAAAAAATATTTAAACTTAATGATCATCAACTAATATTGTTCTAAAATCTAGATTCTATAAAGATTATTTTTTATTCATATTTGGAAAGTATATTTTTAAATATATAGGTTGTTTTATATGAACAGTATAATCCATTGTTTAGTTACCCAAAGATAATAATTTTATTTCAGATTCGGTTTTCAGTTTGAATCTGAATCAAAATAACTCCAATTTCAATTTCCTATCCGATGAAAACTTAGTAATGGAGTAATTTGGAAATATAGGAGTGGCTATTTTTTATCACCAATGCGTCTTTTGACACACGCTGCCCTCGTCACTGATACCAACGACTCTTCAGCTATCCAGAGAATCTACCCATTGTGAAATCTTTCTAACTGTTCCTCACATTGATACTTAACTAAACAAATTTCAAAGAGATTTTTCGTTAACTAGTAAAAAATTCTTACCATATTGCATCCTCAGTAAAAAAATTATAATTTATAAATTGTCATTTTTGTGTTAAGGGTATGGTTGGATTTGTGATATTTTGCTCTATTTTTATAAAATATGTTCATATCTTGAATTAAAATAGTTGTAAAGACAAAAGAGCACCTTATGAGTGATATCTACAGTACAAATAACTTGTTTTTAATTATTGTTAAAACAAACTCAAAATACAGTTGTAATAAGATCATGTATTGCATTTAAAACAATACTTAACGCAACTAAACTTCTTTTATATACCTAAACAGATTTTTTTTGAAAACTTCAAACAACTATTGTGGAAGTAGCAAACATGGGAGGGGAGGAGGAGTACAATATATATTCATTTAATGTGGAATGTACATTTGCTTTCTCAGCCATTTTGTCTTGCAGACGCGATATGTCTCGTTTTGGTTAAAAAAAAAAACAAAGCGAGTCAAAGCATACCCTTAGTATGATCAAAAGACCTGTGAAATCTCTTATGCACTTTGTGGGTTTCGCATGTTGTGGATGAACCTGCCGTACAGTTTTCGGCCATCAGCAAGTTGCATCTTTGTAGATTACATGCACCCAGAAAAAGAATAGGACAGTTGGAAAATTAAAACAATATTGGACTGATAGGTTCAGCCAAGACGCCGTTTTCAAGTATACTATTTATAAAAGTCAGTAGATTTGATAAGCCCCGCACGCATCACTTTCTCATTGAATAAAATTAACTATCTCCTTGAGGTGGGATTCATTGTTATTTCGATTTGCCTCTCAATAATGTGCCGAGAGTTTGAGTATGCAGTGATTCAATCAAATTAATTACATTTATTTAAGTACTTTTTTAATTTTAAACAATAAAACACAATTCATTTGTACTACTTCCGCATGTTTTTTAGTGATCAGCACCGATTTCGCTCATCACGATCATTATCAACTGATAAAAATACAAACATAACAGGCCTATTTATATAAAATTGAGTGTTAAAATTATGGTATATAAAACAGATGGTTCATGAATTAAGACAAGAAATTACTGATTTTCAAACAAATTACACATTATTGTTAAAATATTACATTATTGTTTGATAAACATGTAAAATATAATGTCTTTCCACCAAGAATTGACAGTTAATACCTTAAAAGTGTATAGCAAGTACAACACAGAACTGCTTTTGTATTTTAATGGATGATAAAAATACAGTAAAAAATTGACAATAAAGTCAACCGATGATAAGTGTTTGAAATAATAAAAGGACATGAATTTATGGAATGTATTTAAGCTCTTCCTACATCACATATTCATTGAAAGTGGTGTATAATATCTTCGAAATTCTTCACTTAGATTCTGCAGCAAGAGAAATTGATTATAAAGCTTCATTGAACATAACTTTTCATTCAATATGTGTTGTTAAAAGCTTTTCTTGATATGCTCTATATTTGAAAAAATATGTTTTGAGTTTTGAAATAATTAACTTGAATCAGTTCACAAGTCGACGAAGTCTGTTATAACGGAAAATTATTTCACATATAAATTTGTTGTCAGAAACAATGCGTTTTCGATGTGTTAATTAAGTCTAGATATTAATGCATAACGGGAAGTAGATCCGCACTGAGGATATATTATATATTTTTTAATTAATCTCTGATTTACAATTTACGGGACACTAAAAATAGTACGATGAATATTAGATTATTTAACACTGTTTATATTTCAAGGACCAGAAAGCACAACGATAAATAAGCGAAAGTAATGAGTGCGAGAACGATAGACAATAATTTAAATGACGAAAAGACGGTCTTTTTTTAAACTTTTTCGTTGACATAACATAAAGAGGAAAGATTAGGTAACCTTGACCTGACCTATCAGAATTCTTGACTGAAATTAGATGAAAAAGTAATATATTAATTCAACGTCTTTGTTCTGAAAAAAAGTTTATTTTACAAATCTGTTATTTTGTAGGCCTGGACTTAATCAATGGTTAACTTTAAAATATTAATATAATTTAAAACATTGACTGAGGTTGCTTGATGGAATTTCAATATCAAATTTGGGTTATTGAGATTTTGTACACTTCCATGTATTTTGAACTGGTCAGTTCTAGTCCATTCGTGTGCTCGAATGCCTGAAGTTGACGAAGGGCGAAACTCGGGTCGTTAGTGAAAAAATACATGGAAGTGTACAAAATCTCAATAACCCAAATTTAAAATATTACTTTTATTATTAGTGAGTAAAACTTTCATATTACGAGTAAATTATTTCATTGATAGTGAATAATTCAACCAGTGAGTTTTTTAAATTGAAAATACATTGATATTCCGAATTAAAAGTTAAAATTGCCAAGACATTAAATAATCGGAAAATGTCATTACTAAGTCACTCGGGTTAACTCAAGAAAGAAATACATCACAAACACCCATCCAAGACCATAAATTTAAATTTAAAAAAATCAATTTAATATTGAGCTTGCCAGGACTTGAACCCAGACCAATCTGATCGGTAGGATAAAGCTCTTACCTTTGTTGATCTACTTGACGTTTGTCTACAAATCAACGGTACATCAATGTTGTTTGTTGGTCGGTGATATCAAGCGAGAGATTAAAAGTATGCAATTATTTTTGCCCTCTTCTTCGAAAAGATCCAACAGAAATATTGCTATAAACAAATATGCACTAGGTATTGTAGAGCGTATGATATATCGAGTGACAATTAGAGTAAATAGAAGTTTTGACTCAAAATTTTTACATTAGCAAATTTATAACTAGACGTGGTGGCTATGGTGGTGTGTTCAATCTTGACTGTATATCCTATAATTCTTGTACAACTAAATACTAATTTTATCATATAATACGTTTCTGTACAGAAATCTCGTCTCGAGAAATTGCTGTTGAGACAATAATTGTGGCAAAAATTTATTAAGCACTTAACGCTTTTGTGTTACAAGATAAGTCTTTAATTCTGAATCTAGAAGCTTGTAAATACTTAGCAGGAAGTAACTGGTACAATATTGATTGATTTATGATTTCGCTATTGTAGATGTTGATAAAATTAAAAATAAAAATGAGTATTGCTAGAAAAATAAAATAAATCAGAAATATTTAATTGAGTTTCAAGAAAAAGGATATTTATTTACATTTAGGGCAAATTAAAGCCTGGTTTTGCCACTGTTAAATACTGAAACTTCAAACTCGGACCATTCTAAGTTCTTTGACTATAAATTTCTGTTAATTTTTTTTCTTTAAAAACCTTCACATTGTTCACAAAAAAATCAACGGCGCTTGTCATTCCGTATCAAGTATTATTTTAGTAAAGATTTATTTTTATAGAATTTACGAAACAAAATATTTCTATTTCAATTATTTATTACAACCAAGAAAAGAGACTTGCATTGAAAAATATTTTTAAAGTATTTTTAAATTTAAAATTATAAAACCACATTTCTCATTGAAATGAATAGAATTTACTTCGTATTGATTGTTTCTATTTATTTCGTATATAATGTTTATGGGATTAACGCTGTAAGCAATTCTACGATTATATGTGATAATGATTTAAAAATGTCAAACAAAGGAGAGCATAGTGAGCATGTTGTCTTTGTGCCAACAATGCGAGATAACAATGTAAAGAGTTACATGTGCCCAAATGTGAAAAAGTCTCATCAGGTTTTATCAAGGAAAAAAAGATCCTTAAGCTATCCCGAAGGAAGTAATTTTGTGGTAAGCTTTTTGCAATGTAATAACTTCAATAACAAAAGTATTACATTTAGTTAAAATTAATAATACAGGCATTTGTCACAAATCACAAAACTTTCAATGTGAGCATGCATCCAACGCATGAGTAAAAATTGATTTCACATAATTATTGTGAGAAAAGATTTATTTAACGGTTGTGTTTTATAAATATTATTCATTAATAAAAAAGCGAATATAATAAATGTATAATAATTTAAGGTTAATATAAAATACACTTTTTGGTTACTAAACGGTTACTAAAGACCTATGTAGTAATTATTGGTAGACGTGACGTTAAGTGATCAATGAATTTTTAGATTGAAAATCGTTTAATAAGCGTGCATAATAATTGTGATTTTATTTTTGTCATATTTGATATCAAGTGATATTTACTTAACAAAGTGTGATTTATTTCGATATCACTGGATAATATGCTGTAATAAATATTAATTCTTAAATCATCTCCATAGTGTATTTTATTTACAAATTTCAAAATAGTGTCGAACCTTTTTAACTAACCACAGCTCATGTCCAAGTCTTAACCTTATACTCCTACTCACTTTGAAAAAGAGAGAATGAGTGACTAAGTAACAAACAGTTTTCATAGAAAATTCCGTTGATATACCCCCATTAGAAAGCTATATGTTCCACACTGGAACCGGGTGTGGTTTAAAAACGCACTTCTTCTACTTTACAATACTATATTTAGGTAAATAATAGTTCAGTAATGTATGTTTTTTCAGGTAACACTGTCTTTAGTTAAAGCTCTTCTTATTGGTCTTCCACTGGGATGGAATCAGGCCTTAGAGATGGATTTATTCTATAAAGCTCCTGGAACTGCTGACTTACTTCGCTCAAAACAACGGCTTAAATTGGGTCATAGGCAACGGCGAAATATTTGGAATAGCTTTGAAGACACCCTTGATTAGTGAGTAGAAAATTGATTTCTTTGCTGCATCAACACTATTTATCTATTGACAAGTTTCATTTTACGGTAAATTCCGGTTCAATCTAGATAAATCTATCCCTGCAGTAATTACGTAAATAAAATAAAAATTCGTGTTCTAAAAGTGCATTTAGTTCTGGTAGACGCGATTTTTTAAAGAACCCCGACAGTTTATTGTCTGTGCCCCTTTTTGTATTTACTTGTTATAATTATATAAATTATATTCTTATTTCAATCCCCCTTTGTTTGTGAAGAAATTTATTTCTTTATTTTGACCAGATACCTTCTATTATATATTAGTGCACTATATCAGTGCTCTGAAACCTTTTCTCACCCAAGCACTCATTAATATTTCGCAGCACACCACAAATCAAAAAATGCAAATTTCATAAAAAATTACAATTTATCAATTTAATTTTATTTGGTGAATTTAAAATAGTATTGTAGTGATTCAAATTTTTTCAAAACAAATGCCCATTTTGGATCGTCGATTTAATAATGTATTTTATTTTGATAAATTCGTTAATTAATAATTCCACTGAAAAATTTATAGCCCTCAATGCTTCCCAATATGCAGCAATATGCAGAGTCGAACCCCATTCCCCATTATTGCAGTTGCACTATCCCTGCAAACGCTAATAGAATTATTCTATTAAAATCAAAATATTACAATATTTGTGTCATCGAGAACAATTTAAGCAAAGATCTTAGTAATTGAATGGCTTTAATTTTTTCTGATAAATAATAATCGATTTTTTTTATTTTGGGTGCACTGCGCCGCGGCACACCTGCGATCGTCTTGCGGCGCACTGGTGTGCCATGGCATACTGGTTGCGGAGCACTGCACTATATTTTGTAATGACGGATTCAAAAATAGTACGACAATCTAAACAAAAGCTTTAAAATTATAAATATTAGAAAATAAATGAAATTAAACTTTTAATTTTATTTAAACAATAAATTTAATACAATCAATAATTATGCTAGATAAGAAATTATCTTAGTAACAGAGAATCTAATTGCTCGACGACTTCCGTAATAATAATTATTATATTAGAATCACGGGTTTGTATTACAGAATGAAAGAATACTAATAAATAATACATTAATGTGTTAAAAGACGTAATATACATTTGAATACGAATTCATGGATGACCGTATCTTTTCTATTTTTCGAATATTAAAAACAAAGTGTAAATAGAAAGTTCAGTAATAAACTAGACCTATTTTACCTTCGATCGTTTATTTAAATATGTCTTCTGTGAAAAAGCTTAAAAACCGTCCTCATGAAAACCTACTGTTGAACGGCAAATTGAAAAGGTAATCAAACTTTCGTGATATGTCTTGAAAGTAGTTAAAAAAGTAGTTTTTACTCAAATGCAAAGGTTAGTATAATTTTGATTATAATACATACTGGTAAATTCAAAGTTTCCGGCCTAAGCGTATTAATGATGTGGCATATGAAAATATAAAATTAAAATTGATAACTAATTTATTCCACTGGCTGTGTTACTAAAAGTGACACGTGCTTCACTTCTTAAAGAAGCATCTTCGGACTAACTATATCGCAAAATTTCTAAAGTAAACTATAATTCGAACTCTCAACTTAAAAATGAAGGTGGGGGTGAAGAGAAAGATACAAACGACAATAAAATTAATGACCATAACACTTCTAATTACAAAATAAATTACTAGTGTTTGTAAGTGAAAATTCCAAGGGAAATAAATACATTAAATAGCGGTGAACCACGTGTCCTATATAAAATGTTATTTACTAATAATCAATAATTTAAGACATCGACTGAGGGTGCTTGATGGAATTACGTCAGTTCGAATTCATTCGATTACTCTAATGCCCGAAGATGCCGAAAGTTGAAAGCCAAAGTAATGAAATAAATAGAAATGTACAAAATGTCAACAATTAAAATCAATTTTTTTACTAATAATCGATTAATGTTGATGGCTTTATTAATTTCAAAACTCTATTCATTATAACACCCTTTTTATTTACTCGATGAAATATTTCTACGCTATTATTAACACTAAAATTATCATCATTTTCAATTGAATGATTCGCAAATTCTGGAAAATTAAAACTATTTAAACATCTCATAATATATTCTAATATTAAAACTTTCCACATTTCTACCTTAAATAAGAAGCTTGACAGTCTTCACAAGAGAGGCGGTATATTGCACATTGAGAAAATGATTTAACTTGATCTGTATTATTCAATAAAATTTGACCTAAATTATTAACTGTATAAAAGCCAATTTTAAGCTATCCGGCAACAACTTTGACATTTTTAATGATGTGTGTTAAAAAAGATGATTTTACTTATATCTGACTTTGTTTATTATTTTTCGGAGTAAAGATTACCTATAGACACTTCATTTGCTTGGTAGACAGGTAAAGTTTGCGAATCATTACCTAGAAAATGATCATAATTAGCCACATTTACTAACACAGCCAGTAGAATAATTAAGTTGTAATTTTAACATTATATTACAAATGAGACTCTATAGAGCTACCATCAGCTTAAATTAAAAAATCATTTTTGTTTTACTTTTATTTCGACATTCTTTTAGAATGTCAAGTTAACTCTTCTCTACCACTAAAAATAATTGTTTTTTTCCTTAAACTGACTTTTTCAAACATGTTTTGAGGTTTTTGAACCTTACTACGTATAAGCAGTTTAAATGCTCTAGTGTTAAATCGGAAATACGTACTTCTTAAATTAGGAAAATTCTAAAAACATTTAATACTGGTTGCCACAAGAAAGTAACGTGTAAATTTGTAAACTTAATTGTAAGTGTATTATTTAATTTACTAAAAGCTTTTATACTACCACATAATAAGCCCTCATTAACGTATATTATAAACTAACAAAGATTGTAAAACAAAATTTATATTTTTCTTTATGATATAATTTCACAGTCACGGAGTCAATGGAAAAGCTTGTATAGTCAGGACAATTTGTGAAGCTCAACAGTTTTTGGCTCCCAAAGATACGATTCTTGTGCACGACTTATTAAGAACCTTATTTTCGTAAGTGACATTTTTTTTATTCTCCCTTTGTTTTATAATATTAATAGAAATAATCTTTTAGAAGCCCATATAGATTTTAAATATTTCTCATTATTCTTCTATTCTATTACAAATACAATTTTTATTCTATGCAAAGCATCATTTTTCATATTTATTGAAATATCTGAAATTAATTAGACAATATAATTAACACTTATTATTTTTGCTTTGATTCACAATACGTGAAATTTTATAAATTATTGATAACAATGTTTTTGTGCAAGACAAGATAACTTTATATTTCACTTGTCAAGATATTCCGAAATCAAGATAATTTTTCTTTAATTATAACTAAACATACAAAACAATAAGTTTTTTCAGGTAGTAACTTCTTTGATAGACCGATAGAAACGAAATATATCCCTTTCTTTAATTTCATTAAGTCACGAATAGTAAAAAATATGGCGCATTAAAATGGTAGTGTAAAACACACGTATAATATATAATTGAAAAGAGGGTCTTTGTCTCTCTACTTTTTATTCCGGTCAACAAAATCATAAAGCTTGCGTACCGGATGTGTATAAAAAAGTCATAAAATTTTCACACGCTTTCAAACTGGGCTGACTAATGCGGTGGGACTTTTCATCATCCTCACTTAACTGGAAGGTTCGGCTTTTGTCGACTCCCGTCGGCAGGCGTGCCAGATGCCGCCGACGAGATAATCCGCCGAGACAGGAAGTTATGATTAATTAACCTCGTAAGAAGACCATCTTGTTTGATTAAATACAAAATTTTCCGTTATAAAAGTTTCCTTTCCGGCTTTCTATTGATACAAAACAACCCCCCCGGTTTCTTTCACAAAATTTATTACCGTTGCGATAGACTATTATTTTCGGGGGGACCGGAAGAAGTTCGATGGTGATCTTGTTTTTGCGGTGACGGGTATTGATTTTGTATTTAGGCTCAGACTGAACATTACGCAGGTACTAATCGATTGAAACGAATAAATTAAACATTTTATAATCATAATAATTAAAATTGTGTTTAATCTTTTGAAAAAATTACACAAGCCGTATATTAATTAATATAAGAATTTTCGGCCCAATCTACGAAGGCTTTATTTATTTGAAACCTTCTTATATTATATTAACCATCAGCGGCGGTAAATATAAAACGATCGGTTAACAGTCTGTTTATGACACTAAATAGATAGTTTTTATAAGATTTGCTGTTATGTTTAATCACTTAGTAAAATTGATGTCGTGTTTTATCTCATAACCGTTTACATAAAACAGTTTCAGAAACCCATGAAAAAAGAGCAATTGAAAATAGTTCCTGTCGATTCTGTTATCGCATGCTTTTTATAAAAAATATGGCAATAAATTGTTGTTGTTGAAGTTAATTTTGGTTACTCGTTGGTTGATTGATCATAAAATCTGTGAAAGCAAATAGAAAAAAATATATATCTAGTGTATAATAATAAATGATAGCTATGTTTATAATTAAGACAATTCATCTGATAAATCAACTCAATACTATACAATAACAGATCATTTCATAGGGGCAGATCTCATCCAAGATTTTTGACGGGTTAATGAAAACTTTGTACAAGTATAGGATTCATGTTCTTTTCACAGCATGCCAAATGCAAAAATTATTTCAAAGCGTAGTATTTTGATTCTTTTTGCTTTTTCATTTCGAATAAAGTTAATGCCTCTATAAAGTTTGAACACTCGCTAAGTGCTACATTTTCCGCGTGGCGTAGCATGAGCGCAGCACAAACGTAGCGGACAGCTCTCTCTACGGCGGAATTTCCGGAAATTTTGGACATGGAGCTATTTGTTTTTCCAACAGTGGAATGTAGATTATATTTCATTTTACCCCATTTGCCTTCCGGAATAGCTATTTTTACCCTTTAGCCCGGACACCCACGAATGAGTATCAACACCACTTATATGTGTGCGTGAGAAGATATAAAAACAATTTGCTTAATAAGGTTTAACTTTATGTAAAGCGTAGTTTAAACTTACTTTTTTTTTTTCATTATGCACTACAATGCAATGCAAATTGGCTAAAAATATTAGTATATCTCTAATATATAACCTAAAATACATGCATAGATCTTTCTCTCATTCTGTAACTCCTTCTGTAACAAAAAATCCTTTCAAACAGTGTACAGTAGCAACGTGAAATTTTCAAATTCATGAAGATGCTGATGAAACGTTTTTACTCCATCAAATAGCAGAAACGCAAATTTTTGCCTTCACAAATTTTGATTTAACTTACAAAAACATTGCAACCGAAAATCAAATAGATACTATCATTATTTCTGAAGAAATTTCTAATATTTGCACAGATATAAAGCTTTTTGACATCGTCATTAAAATCATGCATGGCCCGTGCGGCGCTTTCGATAGGTTGGCACCTTGCGAGAGAAATGTAACGTAAAACAAATTGTACCCGCGTCAATTATTCAAGGAAACGCAATTTGCAACAGATGGATATCCACTGTACCGACGAAAGAAACCATATGGCAGATAATCAAAAACTGTAAATAAGAAATCTGATGATATCGGTATTAATAATCGGTGGATAGTTCTTTACAAAGGAAGCATCCTTTATCTTGGTCGAAGCCAAATAAAGAAATACCAGTATATAATAAAAGTATGAGCAGTATTTTAGATTAATGACAGTTTTGTTTTTTCTACCCCAGTCTATTTTATACTTGAAAATTCTACGTGCCAAACAAATTCGCTTTTTTTTTTTAGTTTAAATGTTGAAATTGCATTACATCTGAGTATTTGTTAAATTATTCATTATGTAATTTCATCTAGAACCAATATCAAATTATAATTCATAGAAAACAATTCAGTACGCTATGGAGTTTTTTATTACAGTTGTCTCCATGTCTCTTTAGCGTCTTTTGTGGAAGTTTGGCAATCAATTGACAATGCGCCTCTCAGTTATAATACACATTTGTTTTTCATGGGAATTTTAGTCAAAGTGCATTACTGCTGCTTTTTGATATTTTCTAGAAAAAGCTCATTATACTATCAAGATTAATACAGTTGAATTTTCAAATTATACAAATCTTCTTTATTTGGTTGTTTTGGTCTATGATCCGTGCGATTTGAAACCATTGCAAAATATTCTTACTAAATATTAAAAAACACTATTTACGAATTTACTGCTAGCTACTTTTGACTGAAAATTACATTTTCTTTTCATTTACTCGAAAAAGTGTAGTAGAAAAGAGTTGAACTAAAATGTTCTATTCGAAACAAACATTGTTCATCGAATATGCTTAGAAATGTATCTGGTAAGTGTACTTTTACGTTGTGTGAAATGTTTTTAATAGTCTTTCGTAGTGATATATTTGATAGAATAAATTTACACGAAAAATTTGGCTGTATACCTTTCAAAATGTAACAATTTATCTTTGAATACTATTTGTTCACCTGAAGAGTGAATAATGAATTTCCCTGAAGTACTTGAAAGCGTATTCTCAAAAACAATCGAAATGAATATTAATGCTTTCCTAGTTGTTGTACTTCTCTTTAAAAAAATCAACGAAACTTTATTCATTTATTTTTTCAAAGTTTGCTGACAGCGTGAATTATTCAAGAGCTTTTGAAAGTCCTAGAGCGAAGTTTTTTGACGGGTTTTGTAAATAAAATGATTAAGCTTCGGCCTAAGAGTTTTAATTATAAGAAAACGAAGAAAACGTAATAAAAATTTACTAAAAATATTTGAGTAAACAATATTCATAAGCACCCTTTGAAGTAATTGCAATAATTTGAGTATAATTGAAAGAAAAAATTTTGACGATTAGGAAGATTTTTTAACAATGAAATTGTTGTTAAGAAAGTAAATAATTATTATTTATTATTGTTTAAAAACGACAGGCATTAGTTAATTTAATGTATCAAATATTTACGGTCCATTACATTCAGTCTTAACGATCGGATTAGTGGTAAGAGGATATAAACATCATACAAATCAATGTCTTTGAATAAACTCTTAAATCAATTGTCCAAACTAGTCCAAATTAGTCCAAACTAGTCCAAACTAGTCCAAACTAGTCCAAACTAGGATTCAAGTCTGTAGACACCGCAGCCGAACAAAACGAACGCCCAAGCGCTATAGGATTGATAAGATAGACACACTGTTGCATTCCATAACGCATTTCAAACATTCTTCCGTATGCGCATAAATTAATAAACTCTTTATGAGATGTTTATTTGAAATTAAATATTATAACACGAATGAATTTTACTATGAATTTAAGATAATTTCTACGGACAATTTGTGATCACTAAGCCTTACTAAGCATTTACTGTTTGGCATACAAAAAGTGTGTAATCTATTTATTTTTATTATTGCAGTGCACCAGACATTGGAAGGCCTGTCGACATTTATACGGAAGCCAGCAAATTGGATAATTGTGGAGGAAAAGCGTGCCCTTTCTCGTTGCTTGAATTAATTTTGTCTTACGACAAAGCGTAGATACAATTAGTAACATCGGTTAAATTTTGCCTTAAAAATGACAAATTACATACATTTTATATTTGCGTGTATTAATCATCTATGTAGTTTGTTTCTGTATGAAAATAATATAAAAAATACATTTATTTAAAAATCACAAAACAATATTTCATTTGTATACTAGATTTCAATGAGTTTCAGTGTAGACACAAGTGGGATTGTGAGCCATGATTAGGTACAATTTTAGTTTTCATAATAAATGCTATGCTCCGTTACAACTCACATTCCGTAAAAATGAAAAATAGTTAGAAATCAAAATGAAAAAATGATAGATAACAATCAATAAATTATAAAAGATGGTTAAATAAGTACTGTGTATATAGCCCATAAAAAAAGTGTATTAAAAATTATATACATTGTGATAATCGAAAAAACAAATTTTAAAAAGACGTCTACAGTCAATATATATTATATATATATAAATATAATGTATTACACGTTTCGTGTGAGTTATACACGATATTTTTTGATGGGGGTTACGTCTTTTTGCCTTTGCACAGTCGATATATTTTTTTATTAATAAACATGCTGTGTTGTCATCAAAAATTGTAAGATAAAATCATTAAAGTAGTGGATCGATTATTAGTGAATTGATGTTTGTCAATTGCCGTTACAATGATAAACAAAAAACCAATTAATTTGCCATTGTATTGGTAGAAAATATTTATTAGCTATGAGAAACTAAGCCAGATGTTTTAATATTTTTTTTATTATGTTGTAAGCATTTGTTTTTCGTATCAAAATCATATGTAAACAAAAATTTACCCAAAATGACCCCATCAATGAAGGTGATGTATTTATTCTATACATTGTTAAATTTGAATTCTTGAGATTTCGTACATTTCCATGTACATTTCGTATATTGTCTCTAACGACCCGGGTTTTGCTTTTTGGTATCTTCAATCATTCAAGTATATCGACTCAAACTGATAGTCAGTAGACAGGGTATAACGTTTATACATAAGATAAAAATACGACAAAATAGTATTTATAAGGTAAAATACGATATCTTATATTACTATATTACACATTGTTGTTAGTAATTATTATTTGTACCGTATTATTGCAAAATTTTAGTAAAATGCATATTTGGTTGCGTGGACCTATGTAACATTGTGGTTATTTGTCAATTTGTGCACTCACGTTAATCAATGTCGGACTTTCCAGTTTGGACGTATATTAAAAGTAATTGTTATTCATTAACAGAATATTCAAATAGTGTCTCTAAATACATTTATAGTTTTAAAAGAAATGGCAAGATAAAAGTATTCGTAAAGTAGCTGTAGCTAGGGTTGTCTTAAAAGCGACTTTCTCATCTAAAAACGATAATAATTTTCTCATTTTGAATATAAAACACAATTTGTTTTATACTATGCTTATCGCATTACTAATAAATAGCACACACTAGTCTATAAATAGGGTATCGACACACTATATGAAAATAGAGTGTACGTTTATATAATATTACAAAATCTCCTACGGTATGACAAAAAGACGAATTCTTTCTGAAAATTGTTAGCCAAATCACTCTCCTCCCCAGGAAATAAACCTTTACGCTTCTTCCAACCGTTGAATAATCATAGATAAATATACCCTTATATTGAGGGTATTCTATGTAAATTTCCAAATGATTGCCAGCAGTCAGTCAAGAGTTAGTGCACTACATGAAAATCGGAACATTGGTTGTATTTATTAAAGTATGGATATTTTTTATTAAAAACATGATAATTATTGCATAAATGCGATTTTACGGAGTTGGTATAGTACTAATCAGTCTATAAAATGAATAAAAGTTATCTATATTATAATATGCAATCAATATTATAAGAACAAAAAACCACTGAGTTATAAGATTGGACTTAAAATCTTTGAGGCATGATTTTACAGGAGAAATTGATAAATAAATAATATCATATTCAACAAAATCAAAACTATAGAAATTAATCTAATTGTCTGCTACAATATTCCTAGAAGACATTGACCTCTGACTACTGGCCGGTAGAACACTCGTGATGTTTACACAAGATTCCGTGCTTAACCCCTTAGCGTCTGACGTCAGAATTTCTATCGTTGTTTGCACTTGTAATTTGAAACAGTACGTCTTAAGGTGAAGTTTGCTATTAATTAACACGCAACAGTCGTGATTTTCGGTCATGAATGAGGACGCGTGTTAACTGTTACACATTATAAATTGTATCATTTAATTAACGCTAAACATGTTACGGTTTTACTGTTTGTATTTTGGCAAATTCATACTCAGCATAATCATCTGTTTTCACATTTCAAGTTATCAATTTACTTCTTAAAATGTCAGTTTATCATACAATTCATTTTGTGTTGCATATATTTTTATTAGCTTTATTCTTTGACTAATTTTAAAAAATATGAGATATAATTTAAGATTTAAGAAACTGAGGGTAATTGATGGAATTTCAATATCAAATTTGAATTGTTCAAGTTTTGTTAAAATTAACTCGAACTGATAATTCGGACGTCAGTTCAACTTCATTCTGAGGTCGAATACCTGAAGATGCCGAAAGGTGAAACCCATTTCATCAGTGACGAAATACATGTAAATGTACAAAAATTCAAATTTGATTTAAGTTATATTAAATAAAGTTCACACTTCTTCTTCCATATTCACTCCCCATGTGAAGCATATGGCTACCACGTGATATCTCCATGATTCCCTGTCACCCACTAATCCCTTTGCTTCTTCCCATGACATGCCCGAGTCTCAGCTCCACCGAGTACATCCTATGGATACTAACCGACGACTTTCCAGAACGCTGGAATCCCAAAGATCGGAAGAAGAGACAAGCAAGATTGAAGCTCTCTGGAGGCATCCGCAGCACGGGATCCAGCCAGTTCTAACATCTCTCTGTAACCGCCAATGAGACAGGGCGTTGCCTGGTTCATTCCCTGATCTCCAAGTTCCTCACAAAGTCAAATCACTTCACCCCCATAATCTGACGCAGGCATCTATTCTCGAAATTCAGTATACGGGTTTTCTAAGACTTTGTCAGGTGCCATGATTCCCTGCCGTAAGTTAACACAGGTAGAATGCAAGCGATGAAAAAATAGTATTTGGTTTTAATCGCAGCTGTACACGATAGTGCACACAGCGAACCAATCACACATCACATTGATTGGTTGAAATCAATTTGCTTGAATGCTATTGTCAAGCAGAGAAAGTAGAATTTAGCATTTTGTTTTTTTTTGTCTCAAAAGAGTAATTATTATCAAGCACTAGTCACTAGTGGGTACAAAAGACATGCATTGCAATGCCATTCAAAGAAAGAAAGGGTTTGTGTTTTAATTCTGTTTATTGAAGTGCTGCACCAATGTACCCTCTTAAGCTGCGCACAGTAGTTTGAAAATCCACACGCACTCGTTCAAGGTTTGCGCGCACTCCAATCCAACTATTCAAACAATCTTAAAATTGGAATAACTCGAATGGTACATTTTTTCAATAAATTATATTTATACATAAAAAAATCATTCATTCAAACATTGCATTTTTTTAACCCTCAGATGTCAAAACGTTCAACGAGTAAATTAAATACACATATCGTCTAGTTTCTCCAAAAGTAAGAAAAGTTGTAAAGAATTCAAACTGGAATTGCTTCACGGTCAGTTGAAACTGAAATACCTTCCAATTAGAAATTGAACACAGAAAATATAATGAGAATTAAATCATATCTATTTTCAAAACAACAAAATGATTTAGATGCAGTATATTATATATGGATTAGTTGTACGGAACGACGTGTAAAACTATAAAATTAGCGATTGACTATTTGTTTCATTCTGCTTATTTTTTCTTAATTTGTGATTTAATTTAATTTTATGTGAATAAATAAAATGAATTCTGTTATTTTTTATATTTTATTTTTATACAGATTATTTTAGGATAAATCATTGAATGATAACAATTTTAAATATTATATACAACGCAAAACAAAAAAAAAACACTTTCCTTATATCAAATATTCAAATATGACATATCGATGTTTGCAATCCCATGGGCCGGGCCCGTGCAGACCTCTGTTTTGGATACACAATATTTTTTCCGTACACGAATAAATCAGAAGGTTTTTAGTTGTTTGTACATATTTGATTCTTTTTTAAATTTTAGATTTTAATTTTTTTTCTTCAGAAACCTTCACTGTTGTGCGCACAACAACTCAAAAACGTTTTGGCGAAGAAACGCATCGATAACAAACAACCAAACAAACCTTCATTTATATATACATATATAGATTACTGTTATCACTACAAACCAAAATAAATTAAGTCCATTGAAGTCAATAAGCCGAAAATAATGTGAAAAATTAAATCAGTTATTTCAACACTAATATTATTTCGTTATAGATATGCCAACGCTGCTTAAATATTTATTCACAATTGATTCAACATTCATTAGAGATATCCCAGTTTTAAATAAATTGACTGATTAAAACGCAAGTTTTGTGGTTTGCATCGTTTTTTGAGAAATAAAGAACACTTCAAAAATGTCAATTTTTAAATTTTTAAATTTCAACATTACTATATATTAACAAGCTAAGCATCATAGCGAAAACCTACAAGTTTCACATAAAGGTTTATTATTATATTTAAGTTTTTTCGTTGCCCTGTTTCAAGAAGAAAGAGAAAGGAAACAAATAAGCTTTTGTGGTAAATGGATTGTTAGTTGTATCATCGAGGTGATTTTGTTTGACTGATTTGGTCTACGATAGTATAGTAACATTTTCAACGACGTTAAACTTTAACGTTCACAAATGTCCATATCGTTTGTTTAGCTTCTCAAAATAATTTTTACATTATTTATGTTTAAATATCACTGTTTAAACACATTTTAATACAAGTTAGTTATTTAACAGCTGTACGCCAGTGTTTCAATAGACGTGGTTCGGCAATATCTGGTATAATTCACTGTCAAGTTTTGCTAAAAATAAATTTATTTGAATTTTTAATCCATTAATTGCTTCAAAAGTTTAACCACAATATTTATTAATTTCAATAGAACAAAAATCCAAAGAGATAAAATATGACAATGGGAAAATGTATGAGCACAAATATTGTTAAATATAGACAGATTAACTTTTAACTTTGAAAGAGATTATTATTTGAACTCGAAAGTTGTGTTTTAACATAGTATATCAAATTATGAAGTAGCTCAAATTTCAAGATCGATTTAAATAATTGTTTTTATGACAATTTTTTGTGCTTAAAACTGATTACATACACTCAATGCAGTTCCATTATTATGTTTGAAAAATAAATAAACTAATATAATAAATTAATTCAGTGCGGTAATAAAATAATATGAATGTTGCATACAAAATATTGTTTTCCCCTGTCAAAATCCTTCGCACGACGAATTGCTTATATGTTCAGACCGCAGTATCAAATCAGTTCATTCAAAATGCCGTCATAATTTTGTCTCCGCGAGATAAATATGATATATCAATTGTACGGCTAGAGTTAACGTTATTTTGATATAATATTAGGTGTAAAATATTTTTTTGTCTCTTAAGATAGCAAAAATAAAGAAAAAGTTCATTTCATTTTTTTATTATCGAAACAGACTTCTTGTTGAAATTACAAGCACAATATTAAGCGCTGGGTATTGTTTTTCTATAGTGGTGCTAAAAAAAGTTAAGCCAATGTGGAATATTTACAATGATATGGCTTTTTAATGTACGATGATTGGACCCTAAAGTTGTAAGTTTAACGCAATCAAATAAATCACTTATTAAACCCCTAACCTGCTTGTAGAATACAATATTCTTCAAAAAGAGAATTTTACTTGAATATATTAGGTTGTGGGTTGTAAAATTCTGACTTAACGTCATTTTGACAATCAATTTCAAGCTTCAGAAAACTTTTCTGCACTTCATTTCTCAGCCTTTCATAGTACAAATTATTTCTTGAAATAATTATAGGATAAATTGTAATAGTTATTTTTTCGCCAAATATTGAGAAAAACCTAAAACTTCCTTTTAAATTCATGATTATCCCTTTTCTGAAAAGAAAAAATATTTTCCTTTTCTGTTTCTTGTCTTAAGACAAGAGGGAAAAATAATTTAAAAAAATCGAAAACCACTTTTTTGATTTAATTTGTTAGAAAAACTCATTGTATTAAATTTTATACATTTTGCAGTTAGAGTATAAAAGTGAAAATTAAAATTATGTGTCAAACAATTTTTACAACTTATGTATTAAAATGAAACAATAATGTAATAATATTAAAAACAGTCAATGGAGGGTTTTAAGCAATTGCTTGACATATTATATTATAGCATCAGAAAACTCCACATTTCTCGCAAAATACTTTTAAAATAGGTAATCTTATCGACCCTGCGTAACAGATTATGCTACCAACTCTCCATGAATTCTAGTAAATCGTTTGACGAATATTTTTGAATTCATAAAATAATTGACAATTTGAATAAGGTGAAAAATAATATAAAACTTTAAAATTAATACTAAAAATCAGCCCACACCTGAGTATTCTATTTAGTGTGATAAAGCTTTACGAAATCGTTTAATAACATAAATATAACAATTATAAACATATGAATAAACGAGACAATAGCGGCAAAATAAAACAAGGAACACATTAAGGTAAGTACGATTTCAATAAATTTACTTAATTATTATTGTTTTCGTAATCATTTCAGACGTTCTATTCTTCCCAAAAGACATTGTAACAACTTTTTAACAAGACTGAAAGGTTTTAAGAATCTCAAGATGAAGTCAACTAACTCGATTATATTTATATTAATGACATTAGTTTGCTTGCCACTCTTCGTGAATTCGAGAGACGTTGACCAAACTGACGAAAGCTCCTCTAAAGTTCTCTCAAGAAGGAAGCGTTATGTCACTTTTCCGGAAGGCGCCAGTTTTTCAGTGAGTTTTCTTTAAACATAGAACAATAATATGTCTCCATTTTTTTAAAAAATATTCTCTTAAAACTTTATTAAATTAAAAGATTATGCTCAACACTGAACTCTAATGAGGACTTTTTGCATTTATCAAAGATATGTTTTGAAACCTTTGAAGAGACTTTCTCACTATTTTTACTCTAGTGCCAAGCCGTTTTATTACACCTAAGGATACTCAAAATAATATGTATGTTTTTTAATTAATGTTGAATGAAAATGTGTTTTTCTCAATAATATTGGTGCGGTCACTGCTGTCTCTATTAAACAACTAAAAGATTGTTTCGTATAACTTTATGGGCACGATGAAAAAGTTATGTCTGCTTATAATGTAATTAATATTTACATTCATTACAACGGGTTTGAATTTACAGCCAAAAATTAAAATCTAAAAGAAAAATACGTATTCGATATTCAAATCAGTAATTGGAGTTCTCTTATATTACCTTTTCACACGACTTTTTTATTAATTTATTTGTTTAATATATACATACATTATAAAAATTACAACCTCTATGTGGCTTTAGTAATTTAGAAAATGCTGAAAAAAGTATTTAACCTCCTAGAAACTCAGACAAAATCTACTTTAAAACATTAGAAAACGACCCTAGTCTGAACTCACTCACGTTCACGTAGAATATGTTGACATCCGAAGCAATATCGTTGAATTTTCTCCCAGTGGTATCCCCATTAGGAGGCTGGTTCTACACTTTGGAAGAAAATACAATTCATACCCACGATTCCTAAAAACAAAATATGTGGAACACAAAGCTTGAATGGTGGAGTTCTCATTTTGACCTGGTATAACTTGAAACAAATATGCAACCAGGTACATTTGTCTTCGAGCGTTCTATTGAACGTGAGCATGCATAATAGAAAGTCACCTGGATAAAGATATGTATGGGCTCTTGGTTCAAAAAAAACTAGGAAGCCACTTAGTCTATTTTGTCACTTTGTTGGAATTTCTCGAATACTAATTTTGTCGTTGTTTTCATATTTATTGAAATCATGGAAATCAATCAGGAGTTAAAATAACTACACACCAAAAACACACACTTTCACTTTTCACTAAGTTATTTTCAGATGGCTGCTTGTTTGACAGTGGGAGTATTAGGTCAACCCTTACCTGGTATATTCACGTGGGGTTTGAATTGGGGTATAGCTTACGAGCTGCCAAACGAAACACAATCAATTGACGCCCTTAAAAAGCTCCACAAAATACCAAGGCCGCTCGTGGCAAGAAGATTTCGACGGGACTTTTATTCAAAAATGGAACTAGTAATGAATGAGTGAGTATTGATTCGATAGACATATTAAAATTGATTTTAGGTTAGAATTGTATTAGTATTATTATAGATATATTAAATATAAGTACGGAATAAAGATACAAAATTTAATATGTAGAAGAGGTCAGTAACCCTGGGCTCACGGGAACATGGGTGACTAAGCATTAAAGGTGACCGCGGGAAAAAAAATAAATTTCCGCGGTCACTACCTCCCTGCCCATTCAGCAACATTAAGATATAGTGCCCTTTGTCATAATCCAACCATTTTGAGTGGCCGTCCAGTAAAAAGGGTAGCCGACCTTTGGTATATAGAATTATTAATTGGAGGAATTAGAAAAAAAGCGTTGAGAATTTTTAAATACATATTAGTTATCAGTCAATCTAAATCCTAAAGTATAAGGAAGAAATAAAATATCTTGTATATTAATATATTAAATAAATTGTATTCACCATAAAAAATCTTCTTAGCCACATATAATGTTAAGCATAATATTAAATATGGAACACTGTTTTATCTCCTATATTTATTTTCACTATAAAATATAAAACAGTACATAGAATAAAACCCATTTCGTTACCTTACCTTGAAAAGGTTCTAACTGCACTTGACCATGTTTCAAGATACGAGCGTTTGAAGTTTTGACTGATCATATTTTGTATTTCGAAGAAAAAATGTATTTTTAATTAGTGAGTTAGAATATATTTATATATATATTCATATTTTACTTGTTTTTCGTATAATTAATTTCAACTAAAGCCTTTATATTAGAAAATAATGAGTATCTAAAGCTTTAATGAGAACTGACAATAATAGTTTGTTCGAAAAGGTTTTATCGAATATTTCAATTTTATCAAACAAAATGTACTGATTTTTGAGATATTTATTAATATTATATATTATCATGACTTGCTGACCCATATAACAATAATATTATAATACAACAGAATAATAATATATATATACTTTGAATGTTTGAATGAACTCGGCTAATTTTCGTCAATCATCAATCATGACCACATCGATAGAACAATAGAAATAAAAGGTAAAACATACACCAACCATCGAATGAAGAGTGTTCAACATGACGTCAAAACCTTTTCAAAAAGGCTGTGATGTGTATGTTTTCGGTGTGAGATTATAATAATTAGTTATATCGATTCATGTTTATGAAAAAAAATCTGTGCATAAAACTCCGAAATACCGCTAACTCCCTTATTGAACAATATATGACTCGAAATCAACGTATATGGTAGAATGTGACTAAAAAAACATTTTCCCATCAAAAGGTCATTTTAGGCAAAAATGTCAGTTAGAACCTTTTCAAAGAAAGGGAACGATTTTTCAAGTGCAGTTACTATTATAATACTATAATTATATTTGAAAAGCTATTGAAAACGTGTTGTTTAGTTTAATTAATGTTTAGTAGTAGTAATGATTTTTTGAACCTAAACCATGCAAAACAACAATCACTTTGAAACATGTTTCTTAATCAATAAAATGTGAAACAAAAATTTTATTATTATCATATATCATGTCAACTAATCAAATAAACTAATCTCTAATTTATGTGAATTAACTTTCAGCATGGGTTACAATGGTAGAGAATGCATACTCAGGTCACTCTGTGAGGCTGCACAGCATCTAGTGCCAAATGGTGGAACAATGATAGAGGAACTCTTTAGGACAATATTTACGCAAGTTTTTTTTTAATACATACATTTTAAACACGTTTAATTTACATTTGGTATGATTCAGATTTATTTAGCATTTTTGCTTCCATTTTCGAACGCACGTCTATTACAGTGGAGACTTTAAAAAATCACCCTATCTTTTTTTTAGTGTAAGATAAAGAAAAGAATACAAGCTAGATAGTCTGGATACTTTAAAATAAAAAAATCTTTAAATCGTATAAAAAAAATAATGTATGAAAGTGTGAATTGGGATCAAAACTTATAGCTGAATGATAATTGACAGCAAAAGCCCTTACGGCGGTCGATAAAAACTCATGGCAATCATATCCATTTTTAATTGAAAAAACACAAGTATAATTTTCATAAAACCGTTTAAAATGCTGACATCATTATCTAATCAATTTAAATAATTACGTAATCTTTAAAACCATTGGTGGAACCTAGCCTAGTCCTGCGAAGATTTCCAAAAAGTTCAATAAGATTTTTGGTGACTTGGCATTAATCAATCTCATAAAATCCTCCATCGTGAAGTCCACACTATTTATGAAATATTAACTTTAATAAAATACGATTAGCTCCAAAATAACGATAATTTAATATTTACATTAATATTGGATTAAGTGTGTTTTCAAAAATTACCTAATCCTATATTGCTTTATAAAACCATTACCGCCCAGAAAACATGGTGAATGGAATATGGTTTGCATTGCCTATGTTTACATAAATAAATATATTTATTACCTCTGAAATTTACTATTCATTTTAAAAAATGTCGCATCTAAAAACGTGCCACCCGAGGTGGCTCTCTCTCTCTTCCTACACTAGTGTATCCAAAGTATAATTTAAGACATCGACTGAGGGTGCTTGATGGAATTTTAATATCAAATTTGAATTGTTGAGATTTAGTATCTAAAGTAATTTAATTTAAAATTTAAATTTTTTATTATTGAATATACAGAGTGATTGATTTGTTGCAGATTGATTATTTTGTTCTATTTTATTAGGTTGCCTATCGCACGGGTGGTGATGTCGGAGCCACACGAAAATCTACTTTATGACCACGCACATAGGAGCGGCTTACGTGGGATCAACTGTCACGAAACATTCACTAAATGCCCATTTTCTTTGCTGGATTTAGCCCTTGGCTATTACTCTCCCCCTTCAAGATTGCAACAAAAATATTAATATATTAATTTAAACAAACTGTTTATGATTATCCATCAATCTACCAAGCTCCCCTATCAGTATTGATTACTTCTTTATTATATAATATTTACCAACGGAAATTTGCTTAAAGAAAAAGAACGAGACAAAACAGCATAATGTGTGTATGTTTGTGATAGAAATAGACAAACAAATCAATATATTATTGTATTATATGTGGTGAATTGTGCTTCATTCCTTCTTGTTCTTTTTCTGTAAGCTAACTAATGCATTAGTAATCGAACGATAATTGGGAACACTGTGAAGATATTCTGTTATTTGGAGAGTAGGATTTGTTATGAGTCCGTTTCCCACTTTTCAAAAAAGGCGACAGCAATAAATTTTTCTGTGAAGATTTTGTCCCCATTTTTAGTTTTCATTCTGTTCATAAGTACGTAGATTTATTTATTTAAGTTACATTCATTTTACAATCGCTTTTATTGTATGTTTATCAAGTTGCTTATTAAAAATAGGCGATGCATGGTTTGAATATCGTAAAAATAAAACCGGTTGACAAATAAAAGGCACAATTTCGGCAGGTATTTTTCATATCTGTTTCCGACAAAAATTTTGCTTTGTGGTATCAAACAATTAAGTCACTTGTATGATTTTGACTGTTAAATTGAATTAAATTGATCTGGCAATGGAAATTAAATGAAAAAATCGCGATTTCTTGATTTAATTAGATTGAGCTCATAATGAAAATTATTGCAATCAGAGAAACAAGCCGTCATGATTTGACAAGGTTCTTTACTTGGTATTCAACGTAAAATTGTGTTCTGTATTTAGAAACAAACAATAATGGTAGAAAAAAGAATATTTCACTGAACCATTCATGACATGTGTTTTAAGTTTTTTGTCAGAGCATGGACGAAATGTCGATACGATGATAGGTGTGTCTTTTGGGACGAATAAAAAACATTTTATTATTAACGCATAACATTTAATTCATAGTTTATTTATTTTACAATACATTCTATAATAATTATAATAAACAATAGTGTAAGTGCTTATTCCCTCCAATAAAAATTATGAATTAAATATCTAAATTAAACTTTTATTACGATTATATTTAATATGAAATTATTACCTATAAAACTTACTAGAGTTATGCATATTCCAATGTCACAGTATTTCTTATGATGCTTTATTACATAAGGTATATTATATAAATGGGATATTATTGTTTTTTTTCATTAAATTTTCACTTAACATAATGTGATAATCTAATTAATTACTAATATATTACATTTTATATATAACATTTTTATATATTAGAGTGGTGTTTGCCAGTGAATATCATTTTTTCTACGTGCTGCATGGAAGCCGGTACCGAAAAAATTTGTGCGATTTCTTTTCTAATTTTTTAAAACTGCACCTAAAATGTATTCTACCTCTAAATCATATCATATCAATTCTCTGATTTTTATCAATTATTAATCAATTCCAGTATTTTATATTGATTTTAAATATAATGTATCATTATAATAACTTAAGGTACCTATTCGAACAGAAATGTGCGATGGATGTCATGAAGGAAATATTCTCATTAAAGAAGTAACGGTAAAAGAAGAAATCGAAATGACAAATTAAATAAATAGTTATTTGATCGTGTGCTGAGATAGAACAGATATTATGTCAGACCTGTAAAATATGTGGCATGTGGTTCACATTTAATTCGGTAACATAAAAGCCTGCTTTTCATTCAAAATTAATTGAAAAATGACCATTGATTATGTTGCCTAGTGTCTTTAATTTTATTTTTTAATTAGAAAAGATTCACCCATTTAAAGCAAAATAGCGCAATAATAGATGATAAATCTGATACAACTCTACATCAAAAAATTCATTTATGCTATTGTTTGTATTGAATTTATTGGTGTCCGTTATAAATTATATTGAAAAAATACGGCCAACGGCATAATACATATTTTGTTAGACGTCCCATAAAAGATATCTATTTTGACATCCCTGTTTTAATAATTTGTGTTAAAGTGTGATATTTTTAAATCATTTAAAAATATCTCTTTTATAAAATATTTCTACTGTAATGTTACATATAAATATATTATAATAAATCAAATATGTACGATTATAATACATCGATCAGGAGATAACGAAATATTATTTTTAACGATGTATGTATTTATATCGGATACAATACATAAATAAGTGAACTTTGGGATTAAAATATATATATATAGAAAAAATACGAATGCATTAAAAATTATCTGAGATTAAGCATGAAAATATTTGGGAAACTTCTAATTTAGAACAATGAAAGATTGATAATTTGCTTAGCTTTTTAGTTTAATCCAAAAAAAAGAATAGAAACATTAGAATAATCATAATAATTTGCTTGACATGTAATCCTTAACAAAAATCAAACAATCACACAGAGTTCTCGGTACCGCACCACTTACCGCCGCAGTAGTTCTAATGATTGTTAAAAAAACGAAAAAATGTTTGTACAATTACAATCATAATAATAATATTTTTATGTTAACAGTAAGTATAGGTTTAATAGAGGTTTAATTAACAATGATTGGTTTCTTAATAATAAGGAATTTAGTGTATATAAATATATATATCTAACAATTATAATCTTTAATAATTCACAATCATATTTTTCTTAACAAAGTTGACATTTGAATTTAAGTAATTTTTTTGATAATAGTCGATGTTTAGCTTGAATCTAAAAATGAATTTACCATGCTATAATTAATATTTAAATAATATTTTTTTAATGAATAAAAAAACACTTAGTTGTACGTAAAGTTAGGGATTATAGTGAAACAAATAAATGTTGACTATTTGATATACATGAAAAAGGTTTATTTCAATAATATTTCTTTTAAAAATGTCATGTTACTTAAATTACCAGTGAAAATATCTTTCCATTTAAGTAATGTAAAAATTTCAAAAACGAGTGTGGAACTAAATTTTGTTGTATAAACAAGAGTGTTGATAGAAATAAGAATAATTGATGGCTACATCAAAAATGTTTTATAATTATTCGTGTAGAAAAATGATTGAATTTTCTTCATCAATTCGTTACAAACAATGGACACTTTACGATGTTCACTTTAAATTTATTATCATATTAACGTTTTTTTCCGTTAACACACCACATTTATAAGTGAGCAAGAGTTTTGGCTTTCGTATTTGCATTATCAACTGCCCAGGAATTTTTAATATTAAAATACGATAAATACATATTTTTATTAGTATGTACACCTAAATGTTTTGGAAGCTCAGCTCGAATGATTTTGCTATCTAGGGTGGGATCGCTCAGCCGGTATTAAGTTAAGCGCTTACATTCAAAGTGATAAATTAATACTACGATACGATACTAAAATCGCTTGGAATGTGAGCGGTCAAATTCTAATCGTGGCTTTACAATATGTCACTTGTAAGTGCTCATCTATTTTTGTTGCAGGCATTCTACAGAATGCAGCCGTTTTGTAAAGTGTCTGAGCGGTTTGACGATTGCCCGCAACATTTAAATCTACTAAGGTGCCTTATCTATATCTTTCATTTTGAAATACAATTGTGCGCCGTAAGAAGTTTGTTTTACTAACCACGCCAAAGGTGAGCTAAAAACTACTTCACTAGAATTAGAAAATAGTTATTTTATCATTTTTATGAGAATAGTTTAAACAGTAGTGCAGGCCGAAATCGACGCCCTGGTTTGATTTAATTTAATAAGCAATGAAAAATGTTACAAAAACTGAGGTAGGTACATAAAAACAATTTATTATTTACATAATAACATTAATTGTCTTCAAACCCATTTATTAAAAATACGAACCACATCAAAAACGAATAAAGATTTTTTTAAATTATTTTAAGATCAGTTTTGGTGTTAAAATTTAACTAAAGAAGTAAAGAAAATATTGAAAATATTTCGAAAGTAATGTAATAAATTTGATGGAAGTTTTCAGTACAATACGAATTTCTTAAATATGCCTATCGTAAATTCCATACGAAGCGTATATTATTCAAACACTTAACTAAAATATAAGTAAACCCGTATTTCTCCAGGAATTTCTCCTACTTAAGAGGTTTTAAAGAAAGAGTTAAATCAAAAGATTTAGACAAATGAAAATATAAAGATGAAATGCTCGTGAGATATGAGAGCCTTCACAATGAAGTGATCACAACGAGATGAATTACTGATACTGAGAATGCATTACTGTATGTTGGCCGACCGAGTATACGATGAATGGACAGAATTGGGTCGAACTTGATAAAGTTTTATTGCTGAATAAAAAAACTTCAGAAATTTTCGGGGGCGGAGGATAAAAGATACTAGCTTAAAATTAATGACACGGTTTAGGTATGTAAGAATTAAAATATGCTAAAATGAGAAGACTGAATATAATACTGATTATTTTGTGTACATAAAATGTAGACATTTTAATTTGTATTTAGCCATCCATGAATAAATATTAAAATAGCGTTTGACACCAATATCCTAACACATTAAGGAACATTGATAATTATTTATTTTGCAATAGTATAATGTATTCATTTAATTTGGTTTTTTTATAACACACACATCGATTTATCTAATTTTTAATTTGAGTTTATAAGAGGTAACATTTACAATTTGTATTTATATAGGCATGCAAACATTATTTATTCCAGCATGTTAATTAAAGTACATTATATATACACAAATGAAAATCTTTCATGTACGAAAATGCATTTAACAATTTTTTGTCAATTTTCATTAAAATAAAATAGATACGCGGTGGTTATTTACTCATTATGTAAATACAATTTGATTAATAAGAAACATAAGTTTTCAGCATCAGATTAAATGTGATATTTTAAATTTTATAACATGTTTAACGACAAAAATTGTTATCAGATAGATGTTTACGAAAAAGGTGTGAATAATAAATTTGGCAACTACTAACGTCTCAATGAAATTTCATCAAATGGGTTTTAGTGAAATAGATCCATTAGCGATTTTTAGAGAGTGAGGTAAATGATAATAAAAAACTGAAAGATTTTATTAATACATAAAATAGTAAAAAAGGTTTTTAAATTGATGAAATAAATAATCTATTTTTAGAGTACATACGTTAAAATTAAGCTTATCGATTCGGCAAGATTTTTCGGACGTAATGGAAGACTCTTGATTTGAAGTTGAAGAAATAGATGCATTGATCACGGAAAAGTGGAGATTCACATTCATATGCAACCATTTTAAAGTTTTGCTAGTAATGTCTTCGAGCAGGGTTCTAGTTGACTATCCCAACACGTTCTTAGAGCAAAGTTCTATTTAATGAAACATCAAATAATTTTTCAAATACGGAATCTCTCAATTGAATACAATATGAATCGCTATTTTTCTGCTGTGATTTGAATCTTTTCTTCTCATAATTTACATAGAATAAGTACGATATTAAAGAAATAAATACGATGTAACTAATCTTATAGAATTGATGAAATTTCAATACGTGCTAGTTATCGTAAAGAATAGGCGCTAGTTTTAAATTGTAGACTAACGGGAAATGTATATTTATTTATACAGAAAAATAAACATTATAACTATCAAAATTGAGCAAATAGTTAACAGTAATAAAACATGAAATTAAAAAATAATTTTAGATGTAGTAATATTGGTTGAGCCGTTTATAACGTATTTGATTAGCTTTCAAATAAATATTGAAAATAATTCTAGCTTGAAAGAAACATTTTTATTTCACGAATATCGGGATCGGGATAACGGTTTCAATTCGACCGTATTAAAATAGAGAATGTTTTAATATAGGATAGCACAACTTAAAAGCAATTTTTCTATTGAAATACGTTCACAATCTCCTACACATTTTTTTTCGTTGTATGAAAATATTACATACGCACATTCAAAGATACTTTAGTTAAACTAGCTGTACAAGATAATACTTTCAAACATTAATTGCTTTAAATTATTTGACACAACCGAATCGTATCATTTTATTAAGACTTAATAAATTAAGTGAGCTGATTATGAATAACTATGAAATGCGCAAATTACTTACACTTTTAGAACTTCCGTATGTTTATTGAAACAAAAAAATATTTTTTTGAATGAACGATAGAGCTTGTGTTAATATTCGTAAAAATTTAAACGCGGTTAAAAGGAGTTTATTAATTATGACTTAGCTTTGAATCAGTGAGTATTGTATGAAGTACTATACGACTTTGCGTTCAATATAAATTGGCTAAAAGCTTGCTTTCATGTGTGCTACATTTTGTTGAAATATTTTCTACAGAAAATTTTTGGGTACGAGTTTTTGATAAAATTTTCACAGCTAAACAAAGTTTGATTCAGAAGTAATTCAAATTATGTCCCAGTTCACGCCTTGTTTGATAGTATAAACTATAAAATGGATGTATCATATTAAAAACTATTTGATTTAAAAAGCAATTGTTTTTCTGGAGATCGAGAGTAAATTTTTGTTTTTGGGTTTCAGAGAGTGAATAAAAAATGTTGGTGTTTGTAAAAATGTATCATTTATGTTATATTTAGTAAGAAGATATATTTATCAATAATCCAAAAAATTGAAAAACTTCGTACTTGTAATGAGAAATTTTACAAATTTTCGATATCAAAAGTCCTTATTTCGTTTCATTTATCTATCCATATCAAGTTATATAACTTTCCTATAGATACATTAAATAATAATGTTAACGATCTATTTATATAAAATCATTCACACGCAGCCTTTAGTTTATTCAACCCTGTCCCTACACAAAAGATAAAATATACTAAACAGTGATTAATTATACTTCATAAAAAATTAATAACACACACATTTTAAGATTTACACATTTATGAAGAGGATTGAATATAGAATTATTATTTACAAAATTAAAACTGTGGTTAGGAAGTTAAAATTAAATGTATTTTAATAATTCAATAACCTTTAATAGATTTCTGTAGGATTAGACATCAGTATAATTTTATACGTGAGCTATCAATAAAAACAAATTCGTTCATCGTAAGAGTAAGTATAGCCTTACATTTAGCATTCTACTAATTAAATACGTACGTGTATATATATAAATATATATAAGGGCGTATTTTTGGCAGTTGTTTTACAACGTTATCGTTAGCTGGTGTGATAAATTAATTTTAGACTATTTCTAGAAATATGATATCATTAGTTGTTTTAAAAATTGGCTGCAGGCGATTTGTTATTCATTTTATGTTGAAATAATTAAAGAGATACTCTGAGGTGATTATCTGAAAAATGACGCCCTTTGTGCTGAAATCTTAGTCAATAATAACATTGTGAAAAAATACTTTATCGAGCTATATTCTATTATTAATTATTGGTTATGATTAACCCTACTGAATTTCTTCAAAACCGTTTTTTGTAGTTAATTCATAAATTGATACTATCGACTGAAGGTGCTTGATCAAATTTCAATTGGAACTGAAATCGATTAAAAATAAGCAACGTTTTGCGAATTCTACTAAAAAAACTTCCCATCCAATCCCCTTAGACATCATCACTATCTAATAGACATGGTGTAAATGTTTCACGTATTTCAGAAAAAAATATGTGAATATTCCAATCAATCAAATAATAAAAAAATATTATAAACACTTTATCAATCAATATATTAATTAACAACTGTACGTTATTCTGACAGATAATACTATAAAGTATAGTTGAATAATTTTGAATCGCAAGAAAAATGATATTTTGATAAAATGAGACATTTCGTCAATAAATCGTCAATAAAATGAGACATTTCGCCTGGAGGTAGAAAAACAGTTTTGTTTGTGAATAGATTTAGTCTAAGGGGTGCAAATTCTTTGAAAAGAAATAAATAGGTTTATCATTGAAAAAATCTAATGAAAGTTGCTTATTTTTAATCACTTACAAATAATAATGATTAATTTTTAGTGTTGTTATATTTATGTGTCATAGTAATGCGTCAAAGTGCATTATTCTTATACAAAGTAACTTAAATAGACAAACCACTTTTTATATTCTGAAAAAGGGACATAGTCATTAATTGAACCGTTATAATTAACACATTTTTTTACATATTTTGAATGAAAATCTTTAATAAACGAAATATGATTATACAGATACAAATCATCTTTTGTTTAATATGCAATCGTGCACTATCTTAAACTCAGATCTAAGAAATCATATCCACCGTTCGGAATCGTTCCGAACGACAATAACGAAACTTGAAATTGAATTTTGTAAAATAAAATTTGTATCATAAACTATCTAGTCGGGCATTTTGACCTTGTCTAATACGATACGTTATTTACAATGTGAAATCAATTCGCAGATAATACAGAGAAGGTAGTAATATTTTTTTTATTAATTTTATTTATTTATCAACAACAATCATATATAAGTATGTATATTGTATAGTCCTATTATTAGTACCACATATAGTCGTTTTTAGGCGTTTAAGTGCATTATACACTACCAGATACGATATATTTTACGCAATTTTACAATATTTCTATCTAAAAGATTACACTTCAGTTACGGTATTAAAAATATGTTTGAACGTTATAAATATTATACTGTGTTTGTACCGTCGTTGTACGCACAACACTTTTAGTATAATTATAAATTGTCAATCATTACGCATTGCCAACTTCAAACTAGAGCTTTTCGGTAAAACTGAAAAGTTGCGCGCGACGAAAAGGGGAACTGGAAAATTGTGATGAGCCATTACACAAAATTCGTTAACGTCATTTCCCACCTCGTCAAGCCTGCTTCCGGCTTAACCGAAAAATATCACCATAAAGTGAAAACCTCTATCTTCTTTTTTTCATTATTAAAATTGACAGAGCGCAGACAAAAAAATGTAAACATACTCCTCACCATTGAATCTATCTATCGAATGTGATTATATTTTTTTGATGTAATTTTTTGTTACGGTATTGTTGGGATGTGAGAGAATAAATGTCATGTGCGATGATTGTACAGCACTTTTTTTATAAAATTCTTAAGATTAAATAATTTTCACTACAAATCTTATAAAAAGTTTGAAGCTTGTAAAAAACACACGTTAATTTTTGAAGTAATGTCCGAGTAAATTATTCACTGGTTTATGAAACATTAATCCACAAACCATTTTATCTCAGGCATAACTTTAAACGGAAATATTTGTGAATATAATTAATATTAATTGTCATAAATAATAATGTATATAAACGGAAATAAAATAATTCCAATAAATTAAATTATTTTATCAAGCTCAATTGATTTTCAGTTTGGTTTTGAGTGTGTGTGAATACATATTTCTATAATACTGGTTAGATATATTGAAACAGTGAAAAGTTTAATAACTTGCTGAGATTTTAATAAACATTTTTAAGCTGTTTCTCGAGCATATAAATAAATGTTTGAGACTGTTCACATAGTATTGAAAATAATCAACGTTCTCTTTTACTGAATAACATTTTTTTATTTGAAGAATAAAAGTCATTTATTGATTTTTTAATAACTAAAAGGAAACGGTATGACTTATCATTAAATATAAAATAAAATAAAAGCCAAAATAAATTTAAAAAAATCACAAGTGCGTAATTATGATTTCTTTCGCTACTTCCAATTAAAAACTTATTTATCAGTTTCAAAGGGATGAAATATTTCTTTCCATCTGCATATTTACTGATTTGATGTTGAGCTATTATTTATCTTTTAATCTCCATGTGCATGTTTTTGATGAAAAATAAAGACAATTGTTTGCAGTAATATATTGATATATCTCATTAATTATGTATTTTAAATACAAATAAATTTTGGAATGACTACTAGTTGGTATTGAATGAATGAAAAATATTTCATATGATGGACCAAACTCCAAGAAAACCAAATTAAAGAGTTTTTTAATGAAAGAAGCCCATTAATTAATAAAATATTGTTATTTAAAAAAATAAACCTGTTTGAGTTTACTTAAGCAATAAAAGAAAAAAATAATCTTTCCAACCATTGCATTTTAAAATGTAAAAAATTGATCTTGACATTTTTTAAGGTATACTCCAGTAGTGGTAATAAGATGAATTTAATCTGTAGTATCAGTTAGAATAGGTAACAAGATTTAAGATGTTATATTTATCATCATATATATAACTGATCATTAAAAAATAAAATGAAAATAAAATACAGTATTCACCAATTAAATATTATTCCGTGATAATCAGGACGAAGGCCTGTGGTAAAACTTTTTTATTTCTTTCCTCCAAAAGATGTCTATTGCATATGTATAAAAAACTTAAATCAATTGAAATTTTCACTATTTGAGCATCATTTTATTGTTTCATAAGAAACACTTATTTTAAAATCGGTTCATTTAGATTATTTGAAAACAGTACCACAAATATTATCAGTTTGATTTTATATCATAGACAAATACACAACACACTGTTAATGCTGTTTTTAATGACAATTTATTAATTTTAAACACATCATCTTCGAGGGAATTTATACCTGTTTTTTATTTAGAGTAAAAAAATTATGGCTACTAAGATAATTATTAGAGGATTATTCCGTTGGATCATTTCTAAAGAATCAATAAACAGTCTTACCCGAGGAATTTTTAAACCTTCTTCGACGGTTTTTCACGAGTTCCACCACATTTATAAATCGTCCACGTATTTCAAACAGCTTACGTGTATTGTTTAATATTTACATATAAAAAGAATTCGAATTGAATTATTTTAAAAGTCATTGTTTTAATTATATCAAATACCGATCATTCGCGAAAATTGTCACAAAATATTATTAAACATGGCACATTAATATATTATAGAAACACGATTATAACGATCTGACTTTTACTGAATATAATATATATGATTTTTTTATTTTGTCAACACCTCAAAAAAAACAAGACGTTTCATTTAATTATCAATTGTCAATCGCAAATTCACTATTTTGATTTCATAATTAAATAATAAATATTTTACAAATTCGCTGAAGAGTTTTTTTTTTTTTTTTTCGTTAACACTTTTTTCAGTAAAGTACAGTGCTTATTTTTTTTTATTCGACTGCAGATGAGCGGTTTTTTTTTATATATTTTTATCCATTTTTGAAAAATGGAGCCTCTTATCATCCATCCCACCACATGACGATGAGCTCCCAGAACGTCTTTGGTGGCGTGTTGCTACCAAAGACGAGCGACGAATTTCAGAGGGCCGGATCGCTAGCGGAGCCCATCTTTAGTAGCTCCAATTTTTTCTTAGCAATTTTGGAGTAGAGAATGTCTATTGGTTTGGTGGTATCGTACAGTGATGGAGCCCTCAAGATGATGAGTGCGGTGCCAAGAAGACACACAAAAGTGAAGATGTACAGAAACATTCTGTCGAGAACCATCGCGACGTACTTCCAGTCTTCTTCCACCTATTTATAAAAAAAAAAACAAATTTATAAAACATAATATTAGTTTCTTTCCAAAGATATTAATTTGCTCAAAGAATACCAAAAGCTTTTTCGAAAAATTACCAATTAAATACATTTTTAAACATTTATAAGCTCTTCTCAAAACCACATGTACAGTTGATGTAGAGTCAAATCATAACTCTAAAAACTTCAATTTTATAGGAGAGCGCAAGACCTCAAATAATTTAGCATGTAGTTTGTTAAAAAACATAAATTCTATTTTTTGTTTTTGAATATAATTACAATATTTTAGTTGAGAGAATTTTAAGATGCTAAACGTCATTTAAATTTTAGAGTAATAATATGTTAAAAATTGTTATTTTCAACATTTAGAGACTTAAACTTTTTGTATTAAATATGGAGTTTAAAAAAATAATATATATTACTGATTCAATCACATACAATACGCGTTGTCAGAATTAAATAAATATCGAACTTTTTGAAATTAACAACGAATTTCAAAAAATATAATATATTATGGTTCCGTGACGGATTAAAAATAAAAGACATTTAATTGATATTTGCTTAGTAAAACTCCATTACAATAAGATAAAGCTATCAAAGTATTTTATTGATTACTATTTTGGCTTCATGCCATCGTAAGAACTAAGAATATGATTCTGGCGAACCAAATCCTATAATAGATGAACTAAATATTTGAATATTTTTACAAGTAGATATAATACATTGATGACATATGCTCACCTATTTGAAGGATGTTATAAGTAAAAATATTATAGTTTAAGGTTCAAGAGAACCCTGCAAAGAATTTAATAAATTAATCATTCGTATTCATTATATTCCAAGAGTCTGAAAATCCTATTTACAATACTATTTAACAAAAAGAGTATTTATCATATTTTTAGATATGGTAATCATTGACGACAAAGGTATTGATGATAAAAGACAATACTTACACTTTCAAATGAGTCTTTATTCTTAACGTGCTGAGCAATAAACCTGGATCCTTCTATCGTCTTCTCCATCTCCCTGATATAAGGCTTATCGAAAGCGGGACTGACATCACCACCGTCTCCACACGGACTCCCTCCACCAGCACTGAACAAATCGTCGTCCGCTCCGGAGAGCGGTAGAGCTGGCTCCCCAAACCTCGGCGAAGATGTTTCAAACCTGGCTGTCGGTAAGGCCGGTATCTCGTAATCAGCACTAAATCGTTTCCCGCCGTAAGGAGCAAACTTATCTATCTCCGGCGGAACACTAAACACTTCAGTTAACCCTTTGTCTTCTTCTTCGTTATTAGGTTCTTCTTTTGCGGGTCGTCTTATACACAACACTGTAGGCAGCAGTTCCAAAAAGAGCCTTCTTACCCACGGCGCCATTTTGTGAGTAACCGGCGACCGGAAGTTGACATTTAGTACTGCTATCGTTACCACTACGGACAATGTCACTAACATCATAGTAAATAAGAGATATTTTCCTAATAGGGGAACAGTAAGGGAAGTCGGTGGGATAATCTCGGCAAGCAAGAGAAAAAACACAGTAAGGGAAAGGAGAATTGAGATGCAGAGTGAGATCTTTTCACCAGAGTCACTTGGCAAATAAAACACTAGTACTGAGAGGAACGAGATCCCGACACACGGGATGATGAGGTTCACCGTGTAGAATAGCGTCTTCCTCCTGATGGTAAGATTGAATATTATATCAGGATACGGCTCTTCGCAACACGAGTAAAACTTTTCGTTCCGAACGGCTGGCACCCGCATTATGTCCCACTCGACGGAGATGTAGTAGTCTTGTAAGTCTATTCCTAGTTCGATTATATCTGAGTCGGGAGTTTGCTGCAAATGCCTAAGATCCACCTGTAGAATAAAAAGAAAGACCACTATATTAAAAATACAAATATATATCGCTCATTTATTTAAAATGTAATACAGAATGCATTAGGCATATTGTTAGAAAATAATTCATTCAATTACAAATTACAAAACATTAACTCTAAAACAGCGCAATTTTTCTTCAAAATGGATTATACTGAAACTTTACTCATGATTATGTAAGTGAATATTTTTACCTAAATTATAAATGAGATTGGGAAAAGTTTTTGAATAAGGAGTATAATTTTTAATTAGTTGTGATAATTCTGTTTTTTTAGCTGTGTATGTATACATCGTACTAACCTAATAATCTATATATATATATAAATGAATGGCTGTTTGTTGGTTTGTTGGTTGGTGGTTTGTCCGGATCTTATAGGCTCCTAAACTACTCAACCGATCGCGAGGAAACTTTCAGGAAGGACTTATTGTGATCATGCTGGGAAATATTATATAAAATAAATGTGTGTTTGTCCTTTACGCGTTCCTTTACCATTCATACGATTTCGATGAAACTTCGGTGAGTTGTTGCGCACACACCCGTGAAGGGTTCTGAAGAAAAAAAATTGAAAATCTAAAATTGAAAAAAAGTATCAAATACGTGCATACAGCGACATCTAGGAAAAACCTTCTGATTTATTCGTGTACGCACCAGACGGAAAACAAAAATATTATGTTATAACAAGTGTGATATTGAAACTCGGGTTCGGGTCGGGCCAGACCTGAAGATGATGGGCTCGAACCGGGTAAGTCTATGAAATTTCGGCCTGTGCAGACCTCTAATCCAAAAGCAGTTCAATAAACAGAATTAAAACACAAAACCTTTCTTTCTTTGAGTGGTATTGCAACGCATGCCGGGTACTCACTAGTATATTATAAAAACGGATTTTATTCTAGTATTACCCATGAGGAGGCTTTCAAAATGTCATACCTATTGATATAATGTGATGTATTTAAAAAATGAAGTAATAATATCATATACCATAAAGCTTTATATTAAAATTGATAAAATTTTACGTTTCTTAAGCATTTTTTTTTCACATATAAATTTTAACAAAGTAACCATCGGGTGCGGAAAAAATATTGTTTATTTTTTATTATTCACCTCCTGGTAAAAAAATAGTAAATAAGCCTTAAGTAACAATAGTTGAGTGGATTAAGATAACGATTGATTGGATGATTGTCTTAACGTTACTCACACATCCCTCATCCCCCATCAATTATAATGAGTATTTTAGTTAGGGGCTGTTTACCAAAATCGCTAGTAAAGCTAGAATATTGTGCAATGTATGATAGAAAAATTGTGTCCTTAAACGCTTTGCAGCAAATCCATTCGTAAAGAAACTCATATTTATTTGATTAAACTCTGATTATATGAAAAATAAAATAGCAACAAGAACGCGCAGAAAACGTTTCAAACTCTATTTTTAAATTCAAACTTTGATCCTCTCCACGACATGTTGCTGTAAGATCCGCTCCCCCTATTCCTTCTTTAGAAAAGTACTCCAAAATTTTCCCGAACGCCCCGGGCAAACTTTACTACTGACTAAACCATCTCAAGTTGCTCTATAAAATAAGCCGAGTTTGTCTCCATACAAACTCTGCGGGCGCAATTAAAGGCGAGGGTTCCGACTTTTGACTAATCGCGGATCGCTGGCTCGCCTACGTGCCCAATTATTCGTGTCATTTCGATAATGTTTATCATTCACAAAAGTCTTTCTCGTAATGTTAAAATGATATTGTATAGCATTTGCGTACACTATTTTACGTATTAATTTCAAAAAGATATTTAAGTAGTGATACGTTTCGGCATATATTTCTATCGTCAGTATCTATATCAACTTTTTGGTCAGTAAATATGCCAGTTAATAAACTAGAAAGTAAATAATTTGTACAGTTATTATCAATTATTCGAAGAAATTCCAAACCTAGCCCCACTTCACCAAGAGACTCTTAATACATAATTACTTAATGGCGGTTTATTTTTTCTCTGAATTCTTTTATAAATAGTTACTGACCATATTCATGCATTAAGTTACTAACCAAATAGCGTGTTCCGCAAATTGGTGTTTAATTGACCTAACAAAAAGAACTACGTGTAATGAACAGAAGGTTTTACGTTCATATTCCTGTAAAGCTTTATATATATTGATTTTGTGGCAAACAAATGATTTCTTAGGCGTGGGTGTTTGAGATGTATTTTACCGTCCAATGATGTTGTTTGCAATTATTATTAATCCTAAATATTTTAAGAAGAATGTAAAATAATAATTTCGTTTTTTTTCGATCACAGTCATTGTATTAAATCTTAATTAAAATAAAAAGAAAACTGAAAATGCGATGGGGTATTAATTAAAATGGCTCTATTTCACAATCTCTACTATATAGCACAAAATACATGTAGAAATCTGTACGTATGTCGGTCACAACAGCTCCTCCCAAATGGCGTACACTATGGCTACAATTTTTAGTTCAACTGCGCTATTTTCAACTTTTAACTCTCAACATTTAACTTTTAACCTAAAACTGAAAACGCGATACTTTTGACTCCTACGATGCCGAATAAAAAAAATCAACAAACGCTGATCCCTTAGCGACCGCTCCATACCAAAAATATTCCGTGATTGTCATTGAAATAGCGTCGTGTTTCTTAGTAATTATAAATAATAGCATAAACGTTACAAATCATTATTGTTCATGCTTGAATCGTAAAATTTGTATAAAATCAAAAGATGTGGAAATTGTAAAATTATAAAACTTAAAACAGTGAAATCCTTACTTCGCGTAAATACAGTTGCCATCGTCGTTCGCAGGAAATGAGTTTAAGAAACATGATATTTGGTTGAGATGTATGCCAAAATTGATACGGAGCGATTATTATATGCGATTCTAAATGATACCGATACAGCTAATCATGGAAAATTTGTAATTTTACCCTCAACTGGTAAAGTAATTGAGAAAATGAAATCTGTCAGTATTAATAATCGGTGGATCGTCCCTTGCAATTATTTGCTTCTGATGATATTTGATAACAACATCAACATTGAAAGCTGTGTCTAAACACTGTGCATTTCAGAAACTTTAATTGTTAATACCTACGACTTTTATTGCCCAAAGTCAAAGGTCCAACAATTTTCAAGGATCTCCGAACCGTCGATGGAATTGAATGCGACACTTATTGTGAAGGGTGCCTGACAATGACAATCAATGGAAGGAAGCCGTACACTGCGATTAAAAATTTAAAAAATTTAAACTCTTTGCAGTACTTATCTTCTTATTTTGCGAAGGTTTCAAACCAAAAACGCTTTGGGAGAACAGTAAAGATTGCATGTCTAAAGATATGTTATTTCAAATATCTTGCTTTGAGAAAATTCGTAAGTTGCCTTGAACTATAACGAAGCACTCAAGAGTGAAGGTGGGTTAATCTTTATCTTTAATATTTGCTATTTTAAACTTTTAACATTATTATTAATTGATGGACTATATTTCGTGGGTGTTACAAGAGGTACGGTCCACGGTGATATTTTCAACTATCAAAAAAATTTCAACGTTAACTAACCAACATCTTAATGATCTTATATAAGCGGCATCTATCTTGGCGGAGCCGGGTAAAAAATATTAGTTATTCGTATTCGTCTCATTGGTATTTAGATTTTATTTATCAAAGGAGGTCTTGACGTTGAAAATATTTGATTTTAATTCATAGAATTCAAAAAAATAACATAGCTATACGCCATTTTAAGCATTTGATGATGATATCAGTTAAAGTTTTAGCAATTTTGCTTGGATAAGAGCTTTAAAAGTTATAGAATGATACTCTGTGAGTGAATAAACGGGCGCCGCTCATAAATTTGCGAGGAGAGCCCATAAAAACAAAAGTTGGTCTTGGCGATGATATCATTGCGACGAATCTAGCTAATTTATTACTTTTCAAATAATCGTAAACTACGCTATAAATGAATCAAAGGAGAATTAAAATTTTGATTTTAAGTATTTAATAAAGTAAAATGTCACTTATAAAGATCAAATAATAATTTAGTCAGTAACAAAATAATTAAATTGTACATATTAATTTATGAACGGTAAATATTTGCTTTGTGGCTAACCGTAGATAAGTAATTTTTAAAGTAGTGTTTTGACTGTCTATTTTGTAAGGTTTGAATTATTGACAATTTGATTAAATACTGCTCGTATTGTAAATGTTTTTGAGCACTTAAAATAACTAGAAACATTCATGTTGAATTCACTACCACCTGATTTAATTTATATACTGAAAAATTGAATAATATTCTGATCAAATAGATATGGGCTAATTAAATGTGGCCAATTTGCAGTTATTCATTTGAACTTAAATGTTTAGGCTTTTCAGTTTTTGCAATGATATATATATATATATATTTTAAATGTCTTATGTTATATTGCTAATTTAAAATAAACAAAACGACTTAAATAAATTGTATACCGTAATGTAGCTATATGTCACTTTTAAGTTGATAACTGTCAATTCTTGGCGAAAAAGCGTTGTACATCAAAGAATAAAACACTTGATTTTTACTCAAATGTTAGTACAAATCAAATTATCTTAGTACAAATAGAATTGACATATTAAAAGTGAAATATAGCTACATTATTGCATACAATTTATTTAACTCGTTTTGTAATGGTTTTGTTTTGTAAGTTCTTGATGGTTATAAAAATTGTGGAAGTGCTACAAATTGTGTTTTATTTTTTAAAATATATGTAAATTTATCTCAAGCATTTTTGGTAGACTAAAGTTATAATAAGTTCACACGCAGGCTAGTAGAAATCATCCCCTGTCCGAGATAGTAAAGAAGAAGAGAAGGAAACCGCCCACTACTAGTTGGTACTTAAGTGTCAACTAAGACTCCTTGAAGGGTGTGCGGCCTGTCGTTAACCCATTTACTTCTGCAAGCTGACGTGGTATTTTTCATTTGTTTCATAAGTATGTTAAATGTTGTTTTCATTGTACATTTATGAACATGGAGATCATAATCCAGAGCTTTGGGGTTTTCACTATATTAGATTTTATAAGATAACGCAAATGAAGTCGGTATCATTCATAAATGATCCAATATACAAGTTGTTACGAATATTAAACAAATCCCATTGTATTAAAGCGTATTTTAAATAAATTCGTGGAAATTATACCTTTAAGAAAGAGGAAAAGTGGAAGGAGAGAGGATGAAGGATTGAGTACTAATTTATAAATAATATTAAGAGTATTAAAACTAGTTTTGATAGGGTTGAACATGCATATAAAATTAACTGAAATGATCCTGATAGTATGGAAGTTATATATTTTATTGATTTTTTGACATATATTTGTATCTTTATATTGATTGTATATTTGCTTAGACTTCTTTCATATAGTATCATCTCGTTTAGAGGATTTAGTAGGTTTTTCTCTCATTTCGCCAAAATCGTTAATCGTTTTTCGTCGCCTAAAAAATATGAATGATCGAAATAAAAAATTTTCTTTTAAAAATTTCAGTCTCAAAGTATCTGTTCACACTATTGCACTTTTATTTAAATAGAAATAATAAAGTTTTCAAGCTAGTCTGGCAAAGAGTGGGCACATGTTTTTCAGAAATGCTTTTATGTGCTATGACTATATTAGGGTTTATTGTAGTTTATCGAAATTTGATGTCTGACAGAAAATCGTAGAACAAAGTATTTTTAAGAAGGTGTGAAAGTGAACGGAATTTGCAATTTATTGAATATAATGATTCTATAAATATTTTTGAAATGTTTCGAAGAGTTCATTTCGAAAATTATATTTAATATTTTTTTAAAAAAAAAGATGGCAACGACATATTCAATTATATACGTCTTTTAACAAAAAAATCTCTAAAAAAATGAATAAGAGTGATAAATAATACCTAATCATTTTTCAGGGATATGTTTTTATTACCTTCCATTGTGATTGCACTACACCTCGACACTACGCTTGATATATCTATAGATTATATCGACTGTAGAAAGGAAAAAAGACGTAATCCACACACAAAAAGTATTGCGTATAGCCCAAACAAAACACATATTAAATTGTATACATTATGATTATCGAAAAAAATATTTTTAAAAGACGGAGGGATAAGTATTTTTGCCTTTCTACAGTCGACATATTATATATTTGTATATAAATATAGTGTATTAGCACGTTTTGTGTGAGTTATACACAATATTTTTTAGTGTGGGTTACATCCTTTTTCCTTTCCACAGTCGATATGTAAATAGAAAATTGGCGCTTTTATGATCGGTAAATAATTCTATAAAATAATTTTTACCGATTATAATAGCGCCTAATAAATATTTACATTTAATCTGAAGAAATAACGAGTGTGATGTCAAGGCAGACGACCGTATCTGTTGTAGACAAATCAGTTTGCATGTTTTAAATGTGATTTAAATGTGAACTAATTTTGATTTGCCTAAATTTATATCTATTTATTTTGTATAAGATTCACATAAAACTTGTGTACATAATTTACCTTCTACTTGTAGCAATATAACTCTTTCGTTCTTTTATTTCTCAATAAATCGCTCAGCTGTGTCAAGATTATCGTCATAAAAACAATAAAATCTTTGATTGTAAGATTTTCGAAGTGTTAATCTCGTAGAAATGTCGTAAATATTTACTTTCCGAAACATTTCTACAGGCCTGGGGCTTCCCGAAATTGTCTATCTTCTTGCGACATACATATTATGTACTTACGTATACACGTATTTTACGGGATTAAACTTTGTAATTGTTTTGACCTTTGAAAGCATCCACAAGGGAGCGATTTATTTTCCATCTGATATTTTTAAAATAAACATTTTTACAAAAATGAGCTGTAAATATTTTTTCCATTTTATTTTCAGCAGTATGGTAATTAATATTTTTTTAAACCAATTCAAAGCAGTATGAACTCATATGATAGGATTTCAATATGAGACTAGTACACTTCTATCTCAGTTTTGGATAGGAAGTGAGCTGGAAGGAAAGAAATAATCATTTTTTTGTACACATCTTTCGACATAACTTTGAAAGCGTCGCAGATTAATTAAGTACTTACTACTAAAAATGAAACTTCACTGAATTAATACTGAAAAAGGCGTATAGACAAATTAGTATTGCACTCTGTCCCTCTTTATTGGCACCTAGTTAAAGAAAGCAAAACACATACACTACTATTGCCTACTAGAAAAGGATGAGTAATCACAGCATCCTTTTCTATAGCCAGTGCAAAAATCCCGTAAACACACTGTCTCATATTTTCATTGTATGCAAGTGCCTTATTAATCATAAAACAGAACAAGGAAAAATTAGAACAATAGAGCTCATAACAAAAGTCGACGCTAGTGGTTTCACGAATTGGTTTGGAACTGCAAACCGACCCAAATTGGTCATTGCTATAATTCTAATACTTTTCATTGTCCCAATGAATACAATTCCGATGGTATATTCGGTTTTCTATTTGTATTAAATAATCGTAATTATATTATAATATCTTAAGGCATGTGCGACCCAGAATATGAATTCTATTTCATTATGATAAACTATCAATTCTGTTCAATGTTTCGTTGTTGTTTTATTTGTAGATTTTCAAATACTGTGTTAGTTTAACGATAATAATTTGATTCATTTAGTTGGTGTAAATTGTAACGCGAGATTCATTTGTGGTCATTATCTTCATAGTAAATCAGTGGCAGTGTTGAGCAAAGTGGTTCAATTTGCAAGCTGCATTTGCTCACTGATGGCTTGAAATGCATTTAAACCATATGTAGGATAGAATGAAGGTTTCTAAATAGATAATTATACATTTTTGATCGATAAAAATGAATGACGAAGAAAGAAAAATGCACAATGTTCAATTGTTGCTTCTTTGTTCGTATGCGAGATTATTTTTGTAGGCGAAGTCTAACCTTTTAAGTTAGTTTATTAAAATCTCTAAGAATGGTATTGATTTTGTCTCACATTTGGTTGTAAATAAACCTGAATAGGAATGCCAGTTAATTACTTGAGTTCAAGCTCAAATTAAGAACTAATCCAATCTCATGTTTATTCTGCGTCCACGAAGGCGTTGATAAGGGTGCAAATTCCCTTCAAAGGAAGATTTTGTTTTGTTTTGCATTTCATTAAAAACTCATCTTAGCCAAGCCGGGAAGTCATCTTCTTTATCTTCTTGCGTTCAAAGGCAACTAATCTTCGAACCTCTTTTATTATATTCGGACAGAAAACTTGCACGCGGAGGCATCTAGTGTTTACTCTAGTAAACTCTTTCAAGAATCCTTCGAGTCGACAAAACGTTGACTGGTAGTTTTTATTGAAGTATTCACCGCCTTTATTAGTACTGTATTATTCAATTTGTAAGGCATTGTCAGAAGTTTAATTGGAAAAATAATTAATTCTATAGTCGTGCAACTATAGTCTCACTGGAATAAATTATTGAATGTTTTAGATTTACTGTCATGATCATCATTTGAAAACCTGCATTATTGCTATGATATTGTACAATATATCACATAATCAATAAATTAATATTGTAAATAACATAATTTTTTGAAGTATGCATGGATATTTTATACATAATCTGTATTTTTTTTACAAATATGTAAGTATTTGTGACCAACGGCCAATAGCTACCCTTTTATTGACTGAATTGGAATTAACTTGATAGAAACATATCACAATTAGGTAAAAATTTATTAGTATTGAATTCTGTAAGAATAAAATATTACAGTTGATAGGTTTTTTGGCTTTTTGTCACCTTGAGAACTATGTTTAAACGGACTAGAGGTTATCTTCAATCTTATATACTTATAATCTGTTTAAATACAGATCTGTCGATGGCGTGAAGATGAAACAGTTATCTACTTTATGTATATTTTATATTGATATTCTTTAATTCTTTTTGTGATTTTTTATATATATATATGTATTGGAAAAAGAATAGGGACAATACATGAAATTACAGTTGATGACAGTGCACCATGGATTTATGATTTGGTTGTGACATCATGTAACAGAGATAATATGTTTGCAATCATAGGTTATCGTAAATTAAAGCTACTGTTGTTGTTTAAATTTTTGAAGTAATATAAGGTTATGCACAAAAACATTAACCTAGATTTATTGTACAGTTTGATTGTAAGTGATTTTCAATAAATAGTTAATGAACTGTGAAACATGTAAAAAACTCTATCATATAATATATAAGTACATGCAGATTGTTGACGAAAATTTATACTATATCAATGATAGTTGACAAATGGAATTCGGCAAAAAATTATTAGAATGTATTTTAATACGTGAATGTATAAAGGTAAAAAATTGTAGGTCTGAGATAACTGGAAAGGCATTCATTTTATTTATCAGTCACACCATACCCCGTAAGCTATATTGCCCGTCAAATTAACACCATCAATAAAATATCTCAATGCTAAAAAACTAGGAGTGAAAATGAAGCAATGAGTAAATAATGCAAATAGCCAACGAGATACTGAACAGCACGCGAGAAAAAAAATTTGGAAATAGTTGAATGGATTAATATTATTACAACCTGGGACCGCTTTTGCAAAGGAGCAAATTGTGCACTGCACTCCCATGAGTCCCATGTACATATTCTATTAATAAATGATATTCAAACATAATAATTATACTAATTCACTCATTTTAAATTTCCCGCGTGTTCCCGATAGGAAAATATTGCAAAAAAAGAAATTATTCCGCGCCAATTCAGAATACGCATGAAAGTCGGTTGATGACGCGTAAGGAGAGCATAACACGCTGTGCACCCCCAACCGAAACACAGACGGTTAAATTTAGTATGGTATTTGTGACGTCATGCCAGTATGAACCACGTGACACATAATTTTTGTATGCAAAAGTTGGTCGACGTTGGAGCATTGCACTCCCTATAAGCTAAAATTGTGGGACCGAAAGAACGAATGAAATTAACGGAACGAGCGTTACGATGAGTTATCGACATGCTTGCAATAGGTAGTTGTACGGATTTTTACCTTTGATTTCAATATAATTCCCTAACTACACGTACAATAATAATAATATATACCTAAAATGATAACAATGATCAATAATATTTATAACATTATTGCTATGATTGTGTTTCACAGTTAAGGAGTTTTTTTTCAATATTTAAGATAAGACAGCTTAAAATGTTTTTAAGGGCTGGCTATAGGTATTTCATAATGTTCAACTGTGTATTCGGCTCGGTCTTATAATATACATTCTTCTAATATTTATATACTTCAATAATGAATTCTACAAATTACTTACCCCATTATATTATCCACTATGTAATATAGTAAGCGATAATATATTGGATCAAACGAAAAACCATTTCATTTGCCAAGGTCATTTAATTACAGTTAAATTGACTTTCAGTGAAAAATTTCCGGGTTAACACAGAATTTTTCCAATTGCAGACTTTAATGTCAACTTAAAAATACGATTTCATGGTAGAATTAATCTTTCACGAATAAAATCGTACAATCCAATGTCGGAATTTAAGGTTAGCAACATACAAGAAGAGGAGGATGGATTTCTTACACAAATAGGTGAATCTTTTTTTGCACCCCCTTAAATTATTGTCACCGGCCGCCACTGATTACAACCATGTTTCTCAAAGTAAATGCCTTTCAGACAAATGTATTTAAAAAACAGCAGAAATCATTAGTGTATAAATCTCTGATAAGATTTTATAGAGAACGGTATTTTCCATAACGCGTCAAATTAATTAAAATCATAAATTATTGACAAATCCAAATTCTCAATATTCCCTTTTGTATAATTTATAATTGGGTCAAAGAATTACGAGAAGACGAGAGTAAAAGTTATTATTTTTTTAAAAATTTTGCGCACGAACCGGGGATGAAAATTTGTAAAAAAATGTAAGATTATGTAGCCGCAAAAGACAAAAAAACCCAAATGACACGTTGCCTAATTGTTTTGGTCCGCAGAAAAAGTTATTAATTGTTAATTTTACAAAGCTCAAGTGGTTTTACATTGACGTCACACTTCTGAGCTTTCAAGGCTGACCACATTATTAAAAATCCTCCATTCCGACGAGGGACAAACAAAATTAAGCTTTTAACACTTGTGTACCTTTCCTTTTTGTTTTTACCATTGTATTCAAAACGACAGACACAACTCTACTAGAGAAATTGGTTTACTAGAAAGTGTAAACTCTTATATTTTGAAATAATAGAGGGATAAAACGAAATGAATACGGTGAAATAAATTAAATTGGAAAAATTACTGCGCAGTCAACCAGAAATCTGTAATTAAATGTCACTGTAAAAATATGAGTTTTTAACCATACATACTTGAACGCATAATTCCTTATATGATGTTTTTGATATATTTGTAAGGAACGATATTATTATAATATGGATATTTGACAAAAGGATGCCATGACAAAGCCTGTCACATAATGATGATGGATAAATTCACTGTTGGGGATTGCAATGCAAATATTATCCAAGCCAAAATTTTGATATTTACGCCGTTTCCTCAACACTGTATTAAATCTGTATTAAAATTTGTTATGTTAATATAATTTAACAGTTATTAATCTGACAAGTTAGTGTTGAATCTGAGAAGGCATTTTCAGCAACGAAACTAATTTACATGAAGATACAATCAAGAATGACGATTCCAATATTGGTGAAACGGACATTTTATGGTCATATTTATGTTTTTTGAAACGGCATTCAATTCCCAATACCGATATTGATATATTCGTCCAGCATTGGAATCCTTAGTTATGTGACTGCGATATACAATTCATATTGTGGATAATTATCAAAGCATATTTATCATCATCGCAATTGATAGCGTTCGTACGACATTTTGTTTACTATTTAACCATAGATTTAAATTATTGAAACCATGTCCGTTCCCTGTATGGAGCATATGGATTACACATTTTTAATATACTAAAATATCCCAAATATCTGAAAAAGATATAATTTAAGATGTCGCAAATAATGAAAACGATCACTTTTGGTAATTTGCTAAAATTACTCGACATGTAAGGTGTTTAATACGGCTGATAATTAATATTATATTCTATTATACCAGATATTTTTTTTGTGTTTTCTCACAATATGCCAGAATACTGGTGTAGCAGATTTGTATATGATTTTGGATTCAAATGTATAGATCTGAAAGATATTTTCAGATATGAATATAGAAGATACTCACCAGCTTAGTGAGACCAAACCGTTTTGTAGTTCAAATAAAAAGAATGTAGAATTTATACTTCACAATTTTCATTATATAATATTATGATTATATTTTTCCAGATAGGATTGGAATAACAGAAAAAAATGTGAAATTTATTAATATATAGATAATGTGGATTGTACAGATTTAAAGGAACTTAGCAAAAAATTTATATACACCCAAACCAACGTAGCTTTTAAAAGCTACCGAGATTCGAGGAATGTAAAGTGCTTAAATAATATTTTGATTTAGAACAAAGGCCCGGCCAACCGAAATAGTTTCGGACTTCTAAAATAGTAATGCAAACTCTCGCTTGTTTTAATTGTTTGGGAAAGTTTCTTTTGTGTTGGGTACCTACGCTTTATTTGGTGGCCACTGCCTCCCCATTGTTGATGATTTCATCTCAGCTTTTAAACAGTAACAATTGTTATTCTTAGTATTATTCGAGAACAAGAGTTTTCTAAGAAAACAAAGGTGACCTTGTTGTTGTTTAATTTATTTGTTTCTTCGTTTGAAAAAGGTATTTTTGTAAGAATAAAATTATAGAACTATGGATTAAATGAAAAGTTTGCACTCACTTTTAAATATCAAATGTATTTATTTATTCATACATTTTTATGCTAAAAGAGATTTGGTTACTGTGTGTCTAACAAGCAGTTGTAAAAATGATCATATAAACCGATATTGCGCTAAATATAAAAATATGCCCATGTTTCTTGTTCATTTGAGAGAATATTCAAAATCCGGAGGTCTTTTCTAAGATGACATGAATACCATATCAAAGGACAAAGTAAATGCAACGGCATTGAATTTTTAGTACTTCACCTGTGATGCTCTTATTACTGTCCTATTGTTATGAGATATCAACTAACATGCATTATAATGGCATCGTTTTATATCAAATATAATTCGAAACTACGTAATTTAGAAGTATTCGAATGATATTGAAGTTGCTTTGCATAGTTATGCGATGTTCAATATATAATATAAATAAAGAGACAATAAATTTATTCATTGTATTCTAATGACTCTAAAGTGCAACGTTCAGAGCTTCTAAAATACTCAAAATGAGATATTCTTGGTTGAAGCTTATATAAAGTCAGAATATAAAATTTCATATAAAATTATTTTTGAAACCTTAATATTGCTCCAAAAAAATCACTATGTTTTTTTGAATATCAGATTTTATTCTTTAATTATTATTACTGATAAGAAACACTACTGTAAGCATGGATTTCTTATTAATTTGTCTTTGATGAAATTTTGAATCAAGCCTTGTACTGCATCTTGCCAAATATAGTTTTTAACTTTCTTGCTTGTATTACGTACTGTGGTGGAAGCTGGAATAATATTATACTCACTTGAATGTTGTGTTTTTTAACTTTTTTTTTTAAAATTTGTTAATTTAAAAATTGTAGACTCTCATTAACTAATGCAAAGAATGTGTAGAAACTGGAGTTTAAAACAGCTTTAAAAATATGTTTCTGTTTGTAACATTGTTCGTAAGGATGTGTTAGCATGGGCTTAGTCTACCTCAGTTACTCTCGCAATATGTTACTTGCAAAAAAGTTGTTTTTTTATATGACTAATATCACACTTTTAGTGACATGCAGATTAATCAAATAAATATTACGATTACTCGATCGAGCTTTGAATGAATGTTACTAGTACCAAAATCCTATGCATTGTCAGAAATGTGAAAAATTTAATAAATTACTTAATCGTACGTTATTGTTATGAAATTCATTATTGATAATTGATTAATTCGACTTTTATTTGTCTTTCTAAGAGCCTATCAAATGTTGTTGACACGCTATATCGTCGATTGCATGGATTATGACATTCTTATGAACTCGTTGAAAGATATTATTCTCTTACCATGTATCCGTCGTAGGTCCAAGATCCAAATTTCATGAAGCAGGTCTGCTCGTCGAACGGAAAGTACTCGACGTCTATCTCACAGAAGGATTTGTAAATGGCTGGAGGCTTCCACAGGACCTTGCCCGTGTGGTGGAGGATAGCTTTTGTCATGATGGTGACCTCATAGTTTCCGTCAGCGCTGAAATGAAAGAAATATCAGAACGTTAACACCACTGCACAACACACATTCAATGGCAATTACTTCCATTTATTTAAACATCGATTTGAGATTAGGTATTATCTGTCCGAAATTAACCCTTTTGATTGTTTCTAAAATTTATGCTCTGTTTTTATTTGTAATACAACAATAATAATAAAAAAAATATTTGGCATTACAGTTTATAATTGCTAATGCGCCAAAAATTATAACATTGTTAATTAATTTGAGAAAAATTCTAGATACTACTGATCTAGACTGGGCAACCAGTAAAAATCTACTTTGATATAAGCAATATTGGTCGGGAATAATAATTCAAGAGAGATACGACTCAGTTTGATGACCCACTGTTAATAACATTATTTGGAAGCCCAACGTGCAGTACAACTTAGACACAAACTGGTAGAAATAAAGATCACGATAAAATAACCTAAAAAAATAAATTATTTAGGATCAATAACTGTTGTGAAATTTATCTAAATAAAATGTGCTTTTTTCGTTACCTGACAACAATGTCAAAAATTGACACGCAGGTTTCACGGGCTTAAATTCATAGTTTTTTATATTAAAATAATATTGCTTCAAACAAATTAGCCAAATAATATTACATCACTCATGTTGTTTGTATATTACATAAAAATAATGGGTGGACTCTAGTCGAGATTAAATTATAGCGTTTACCTATTGTATAATAATTGAAATATTAACGCATAATTTCTCATAACTAATTCAATAAGCCAATATCAGAAATCAATATACACTCCGGTTACAACGTCATAGTTTTTCTATCCTTTATATGAAACGATCCAATAAAGCAAGTCCGTTATGTCACAATAAATACTATAAAAATATAAATCCACTGGAAGAAGATACGTATATTTCTAAAAATCACGCATGCGTAATAAAATACGTTATTGTGGCCGGGAAAACATAGTTAAGGCTTATTTATGATTTTCCCTTGAGGAAAAACAACGGGGATGAAACACGACGTGTTCGTAGTATTGTGTATACAGGCTGCTTATCTCACCTAAAATTGTTGGCATAAACCACTACATGGACATTGGGGTTGCATGAGCCTTTTACTGGAAAAATCGTGATTGGAAAATGCTTTCGTTGTATTATTGGGTTATAATGTTAAATAGTTTGTTGTTATCATATTTAAGTCTGCTTATTATATTAATTTGAATATTGATAGAATGTACTGTAATTACTTCAGCATACTGAGAAGTGTTATCCTTTTTTATTTATTAGTTATTTTATATTATATGTTTAGCTATGTTTCATTGGACATGTTACTGTACCTTGGACATATTACTGTATGACACTGTACCGACATTGATTTTATTTGAAAGCATTAATTGTTTTTTTTTTATAATTTCAATTTGTTGATTACTACTTTAAAGCAGGCGCCTGCTTTTCATATTTAGTTCTCAAAGTGTCTTATATTTGTATTAAGATAATGTATTTTTTCCAAGAATAGACAGATAAAATAATTCATGTAATTATATAGGGTAGAAATAGAAGACAAATGCCAAGGGTATAAAACCAATTGGCATGGAGTGGGGGGTATAGTTTGTGACATAAACACAACGGCAGTCTCACTTATAAAGTGTAAAAGGATGGATTATGCGCTATTCCTTGGCTCATAATGCACTAATGGTCGCGGTGCTACGTTGCTTATCGGCCATTTTTTACCACCCCTGACGACAGTAAGTGGCGTCTACTTAAGCGCAAGAGTGCATTCGAGAAGGCTTAGCGATATCTTATTTTCGAAAGATATCATCTTCGTGATGTACTCCCTCCCGTGAAGCCATTGAGTTTGTTTCATAGCCGGTGGCTGTATTTATAAACGGTAAAAAAGCTTTCGTAAGATATGATGATGATTATACGTTATAAACATAAAAGAGAAAAGGCTGAAATACCACAATATTGACAGTTAACTCTTGTTATTAAATAAATCTTCTCTAAAGTTGCCACTATAGTGGCAGAAGACGTTAATTCAAAAATTGGCGTATGAAGTTATGAATTTCAACACGCTCTAAAGCTTGAAAAAAAAAGCTCAGCCATATTCCATATTTCTTTACGTGACTTGAAGAGGATATAACATGCATCATATCGATTTCAGTCAGTCATTCGTGGCAAAAAACCATAAATAAGTAAGCTCTTTATAATACCTACAGCGAGTTTGTAAATTATTAACGTTTTCCATGGAGTGGTTAGTAAAATAATTGATGCTTAAACTGATGATAAATCTCTATTGAACATAGCACAGGTAATATTATTTCATTTTTATTTAGAAAGGCAATTCTTACAATTATGTATATTTGAAGAATTTTATGTGACAACAGTAATGTTGATAACTAAATACAATCTAGGAATATTATTCCGTTTTGTCAATGTAATGCAGAGCTTCACATTTTTTTTGTAGTTGATGTGAAGAAAGACCCGGTGAAAAAAAAGTTAAAATTTCTAGCTTCAATCTCGGACATTCAGTCAGGACAGATGTCTTCTTTTATACAAATACGAATATCCCATGGTAACTCCAGCCTGCGTCTCATTTAACATGTAAATTATTATATTCTATTGTTTTCTCTTAGTTTATTTTTGAATGTATTTTTTGTTGTAAATTATCTCCACATTCCATGTTCTAAGAATCAGTAAATTTAACCTTTTAATAGCCGGTAGGTGTATGTATGGTGGTACCTTGCACGGCACTAATTTTATTGTAAAAATAAAACCTTTTAATATATCGCTTTTGAAAATGTATTCAAGTTTATTTATAAAAACTTACCAAACAAATGAAGAGTGCTCCGATTGTGCCGCCATTTATGAATAATGACAAAGTTAAAATTTTTATAGCACATCCGATTTGTCAGGGTTTTTTATCCGGTGACAAAGCTCTTTTCAATTTACGTTTCAAATGGTAAAAACGAATTTTGTTTCGATTCTGAGTATGTGACGATAATCCCAATAGATGTCATTGTGTGTTAAATTGTATTTGTATATTTAAAATAATTGATTTACGTTAGTAAAATCCTGTTTAAAGCAGTACGTCCAAAGACGTCATTTTTGTATGAGAGGCGTTCCGTTTAAGGAAAGTTGCGCGTCTGGAGACGCTATTGGTAACCATGTGGTTAATTTGAATTTTTTTTGAGCATGTATATTAACAATATAATTTAAATCAAGTCCATAGCTTTCTTTATTTTGTAACATCTGTGTAATGTGCCTTTTAAATGAAAATATTTATGTTTCTTTCATGACACAGTGTTTCTTTCTTATATATATATATATAAATTTATCATATACCACAGTTGGTTATGATATCGCATCCCAGATATTATTTAAAATGTGCAAAACACGTGTTTACATTGTTTTCGTTAAGTATTTTATTTTTATTTGTCGTACTATGATACAATGTATAGAGCTGAGAAAGTAATGGCCGAATTACAAAACACGCTTTGAGATAATAGAGTCCACTTATAATATTTATTAAAAAAATTCTATTGAGCTAGTTAAATTATATTATAAAATCATGCTTTAATATTTAAATCATTCAATTCGCGTTATAATGGTTCATTTTAGTAAATCGTATTATTGGCGCTCAAAATGGTTGAATGTCGCGCCTTTGTTAATAATAATTCAAGTTCAGTTTTAATGTAAATTCACTTTAAAACGGTGCAAACTATTGTGTTGTTGATTAAATGAATTTATTGTATGACATTTAACATACTTTATAGAGTTCTCTCACATGAAATGTTATACATTATGACAATTTTTCCACATTGAATAATTGTACACTAATTTACAGATGCTCAGTCATCCATTGACTTCTCGGTAAACAAAAAAAATCTGTTCGACTATCTATTTGTGAAGAAACATATCCAATAAAACTGTGTGATTATTTAAATAAATATGTACATTGATGTACGGTACATCGTATAGGGAAATGTTCGACTGGAAGCGCCGACACACGAACATTTTAAAACCTTTGATCGACTAATCATAAGTGATATGCTAAATGCCATGTATAAATTCTGAAATTTAAGCAGTTAACAACGTATTTGATTTAAAGATTCCTTCAATGGAATTTTATAGTATAAAAAAATGATCTCTTAATATCCATTCCAGAACTTAAAATTTATATTAGGAATTGAGAGAAATTTTATTGAAATAAATTAAGAATTAAACAATCTAGCGACAAGAAAGTTTTACTAGTTCGTGCAATAAAAAAAAATAAAACCAAATATTGTAACATTGTGTAGCTCGTCGTGATGTGTTGCTATTACGGGAGATCGATTCGATGAAAATTTTATATTAAAAATGCATCTTTCTTAATGGCCTTCACCTATATGCAACATTATCGGTTGAGTGCATATTATTTTAAGCACTTTATTCTTGACTTTGGTCTGCGCTACAGCTGATGCATCGCATTTAATCCCTTTAAGATGAAAAGCGCAATATGCGCGCTTTTAAAAGCTTTTTTTTTAAAAAAAATTTTAATTTCATTACAAGAAGCGTTGAAGCATTACGAAAAATCAGGAAAAGTAAGAAAAAATAAACGTTATGCAAAAGTACGTTTATTAAAGGAAGAAAGAAATTCACAGTGATAATATTTATATTGAAAAAATGATCAACCATACATGTAAAAAAAAATCGTTTTTGATTTTAGTCCTGCATCCTGCTGATACTTAATTATACTTCTACAGTATATATATTTCCGTGAGAACTGGATGTAACTCACAAAAGAGGACATCACTTCAGAGAAGGTAAAATCACGAAACCAAAATTCGAACGTGAAAATGATATCTTACACACAAAATAACTTTCTACAATTATTATAGTTGACACAAATTAACAGACTCTTGTATTGAGCTCTCGTAATTGGGTGTTTGGGAAATATTTTCTCCTTACTCGACAGACATTAAAAAAAGAGTTTAAAATAAGTGACACCTTGACTATTATTATAAGCTGTAATCCCAAATATTTTAAAATATCAAAGTAGATACTTAGCAGGGAAATCAAAATAATAATAAAATAAATTATTGTGTTTTCGAGTCCATTATTGTTATTGTTGTTTGGGTAATTACGACCTTTTCACTTTTTGAACTGACTTTTATTTTTATTATTAAAATTTTTCACATGGATTGATGTTATTTCATAGAATTTCATACAACGGCATGAGAAGGTTCTTTTGACGGGTATTATTTTGCCCCTTTTGACGCTATAATCAGTATATTATATTTAATAAAAGAAGCTTGAGTAATGTTGTGCTCATATTGTAAAATATAATGGAAATATTTCTACATCACATTGTAATAAACTGATATTGGAAAACCATTATTCATCACGCCTCTTCTGCGATTTTCAAAGTTTTCAAAAACCTTCATTGTAGTGTAGTAAATTTAATTATCAGTTACTGTTACTGAACCGAAAAAAACTAATCGCTAACATTATAAGCAAATTTTGTTGATATCATATAAGTAGTATAGATTTTTAAATTTTTAAATATATTTATTTCTAACCATGTAATCATATTCACCCCCATTTGGACTACTAATGGAGCTTATATCAACAGAAGCTTTTTACCGAAAACTATTTGTTGCTCAGTCACTCAACCTGTCTTTTCCGGGGAGCAAAGGGATAGAATGCTAGAGCAAGACTTGTGTTCAATCATCGCTCTCGCTACATCTTTTTTAGAAAAGAATGGGTGGGAGATTGTTTTATCTTATATATAATAACCCACAAAACTCTGTAGACGATTTAATGCTCGGCCAGAGTCAACGCACGACGGCGGGGCGGGCGCGGCGCTTGAAACTGAAATGTGAAATCTCTCAATTCGTTGCAAATGAATGCTTTGCATTTCAGTTTCAGTTCAGTTCATCAACCACCCCGCTGTTGCGTGTTGACTCTGGCCGAACACTTATTATTATCATATATTATATCACATGTAGGTATGAAATTTTCTCATGACCTAAGCGTTGCGGTTTGCGGTGATTAATATAAAATAAAATGTTATGCAATTGACACAAAGTTCCAATGTAATAGCTACTTTAGACATTCATTATTTCAAGTTTAATACCATCATCTATAACGGTTAAGGTTACTTTAGACATTCAGTATTTCAATTTCAACGTTATATATGACAGGTACGGTTATACAAGTACTATTTAATAATTGTGTTTCTATAATAAGTATCAATAGCCGAATATCTATAGTTTATTGGTAAAAGGTTTTGCTCACCATACATTTACAGCTCTGGGAATATTCTGTAACACAACAGCGCTTCAGTGTCTTACAATTAATAAGAGTGTTTAATAAATAAATTTTTCTATTTATTTCTTTAGTTTGTCCATGTATAGATAAATTTATTAGTACCCGATAGTTTCGTATTTAAAATCAAGCATTTAAGTCCACTCGCCGAACTGGGAAAGCTTTACAGTGAAGCTGCTATAATTAGTATTGAACTAGTGGAAATGAAAGATTATTTTTACTTAAGGGATCAACAAAACTGTGTTTCTTTCAGTCTTTCGAAGCTTATGGATGAGCCATTTCAGGCTTACTGATTGAAAAAAAACTATATATTTTTCAAGTGTTTGGTGATAGCACTTGCTTTGATTTCTTTAAATTGAACCATTTCTGCCAGCGGCGCCTTCAATATACCCTGTCACCTGCCAATCGCTTTGCTTCCTCCCATGACATGCCAGCATTTTTCAGTTTCGCCAAGTACATACTAAGGATAGTATCCAACAATCGTCCAGCAACTCTAGCACACCGGAATCCCAGCAGTTGGAAGAAGAACAACGCAGGTTTAAGGCTCTGCGGAGACGTCTGCAGCACGTGTTATAAATAGTTTCAACGTCCCTTCAATACCACCAAACTAACAGGGCGCTTAGGTTCGTTCCAAAGTCATTGAAATTTTCACAAAATCAAACCTCAACCTCTATATTCCACGCAAGCAACTATCCTCGAAGCCCAGTAAACAGTTCTCCCGTGAAATCGTCATGATTCTTTACGATTCCGTTTTTAAAAAAATGCTTAATATCGTGTTCTAAAACCTATCGTATTTTTATGATAGTGTTAATTTACTACAAAAAATATATTTTTGAATATTTTTTCAAAATCCAATTAAAGTTCTCTAAAAATTCAGCCGAATGTTTATCATTTTTTCATCAATTCTAATAAAAATGTTTGAGAGTCACCAAAATTCTATGTTAGGAATGTTATACACAGCAGGTACAGTATATAATAATGACTATTTTTTATCAGTGGTCATAGTTGTGAAAATTCAACGAAAGCATTAAAAGATTTATTATGTCAACGCAATAATGTGTTATATGATTTCAAAATATATTGAATGGCTTAATTTATCTTATTTGTTAAGTGAAATATAGAATTTTTAAGGTTACATTAAATAAAATTCAAATTTAAATATCACATTGAAAGTGTTATGTTTTGTTATTTTTTAAAAATTAAAATGATTATTACAGAAACATTATCTATCACAAAATTGCATGATATAAAATAAATTGTGTTTTATTATAAAAATATGTTTCCTTTCCAACGAGAATTGACAGTTGACATCTAAAAAGTGAGTTATAGCTACATATGTCATTGAATACAAGTTATTGAAGACATTTTGTTTATTTTAAGCAAAATAACATTAAACAATTTTAAATTATTTATTCATCATTGAAAATCGATCGGCAAAGACAGTAGAATCTGATCATTAAAGTTGAAATAAGTGAATTTAATAAGCCTGTATTTATTTGGCCAGAATCTTATTCAATTTTTTGGTCTGTAAATAAATGGTCAGCATGAATTTTCTTAGTTATTTTGTGCGATCTAAAATTTATGCAAAAAGGTCAGTATTTTGAAATACATAGATGGTCAGTAAGTCAAGCCTTACAAAATAGACTGACTGGGTAAAGAATTGAGAGGTAAGACCTTAAAATTAATACATATATCACTTTTAAGGTGTTAACTGTCAATTCTTGGTGGAAAGGCATTATATTTTAAAAAATAAAACACAATTCGTTTGTACGTGATGAGCTAAACTGGTCCTGATCCATTATAAACATGTGGAAATAGTACAAACCAGTAGTGTTTTAGATAAATATTTATGAAATACATTCTAAAATAGTTTTAAGCACTTAATGGGTTATCGCAAAACAATTAAATAAGCAAACATATCTAAAATAATTAAAAACTTTCACTATCAAAAAGAAAATTCATCAAATTTAATCGCAGCCCTCGAAAATGAACAAATAATTCTAAACAGCCGCGTCATTAATTTATGTAAGCACTGTTTTTAATTTATACGTTTACCAACAGAAAGTGGTTTTTTTATACTCGAAATACTTTCGTTTTGATGTTGAGACTTACCTACTCGACGCTGAGACAAAGGGTTGCATTATGGGAATCCCGTCGTCCCAGCGATAAATACTCGGGATATGAAACGAAGCATTTCAGGATTCAAAATCTCAATCTTTCCCGATTATTTTCAGAAATATGTGTATACTTATGTCATATTGTTTGGTAAAAATATGTATAAAAGTGAAAAAGATTCATGGATTCGATGTTTATTTTACTTATAAAAAAGTCCTCGTTACAGGTGGACTAAAGCCTTTGACTAATAATAATTTTGCTGATACCCAGAAATAAAATATCACCTAATAAATGAGAGACCGCTTCGAAGGTTTCACAGTTATATTTGTTCGATATATTATATATAATATATTATATTACAGTAGATAAATTTGAAAATAATTTTAAGACGCTTTTACAAAAGGTAGCGCTGTATAAATTTTGCAATCCGGTGTTTAAATATCTGGAAATGCTTTTAAGTGTATTGGTGGTGTTTTAATATAACTTTTACAATATTTGCACCATACAATACATAATTGGGTGTAATATTTCCTGACTAATGTTATCTCAAGAGAGGCTTACCTTATGATCTTAAAACAAATCCTCAAATACATCAGTAAAATACCCAATACTAATATACTGAATACAAAGTGTTCACTGACATTTAAATTATGTATAAGCAATGTTTGATGGGAATAAAACAAAACAAATGAGACTTTAATTTCAAAATCCCGGAATTGAAAGTGCGTACCGGGATTGCAGACCCTAGTGGGGATTTACCAACCGAACGCTTGGAAAGTTCGACGTTAAATTAATGACTGAACGAATTTCAGAATAAATTGTGAAGAAACAACGTTGGCCTGTTTGATTACTTTTTAACTTGACTAACGATTAAAAACTAAGTACAAAGAAATACTATCTTTATACTTGACATGGTCTATGATTAATCACTTAACTTTTGTGAAGGATAGAAGAAAGTTTGCTCGGTTTGTTGTCAAAGTATAACGGGAAAAAATATACTTAGTTACTTCATTCCCTGAAACTTTTTTGGTGCGTTTTGTAGGAGTATAACACTTTGTTCGTTCGATTCTTGACTAGGATGTATAGAAAAAAGCTTTATTGTTAAATGTATCTTAGTTACAAAAATGGAATCTTGCGCATGCGCTGAAAAAAACGCTTGGATTGTTTTTAATGTGAGAAGTTTATGGTTTGCAATACGATTGACTTTACTAATCATAAAATAGAAGCATCACACAATTAATATAAATAAGTTTCCCGAATAATACATGTATCTAAAAAAACACCATATATCAATTAGTACAATTTTGTTAAGAATTTTTTCGACATGCCGTAATGTAAACATTTGTTCTTATTTAATAAGATGAAAAGTTCACAGAAAATCCACCGGTGAGTCACTTATTTTTGTTACCCTGAGGAACGGATCGATTGAACGAATCAGTAAAAATGAATTGGAGAAAGCTATCAAGGATATGATTCTCACATGGTCGACTCCTTCCACATGAATATAATGATACACTATCCAATTTATGTCATATATGTACATACAGATGATCACAAGGATAATTTATATTTTAATTAAGAATTACAATGATGTTCTTTGGCGACGTTCTTTGGAATTGGAATATCGGGCAAGTGATTAGTATCTAGGAAGCACAGGAGACATTAGTTTATCGATGCTAGTTGCTTATTTTGATGGAAAAACAAAGATGTCATCAGAATACTATATTTAATACAATTATAATTTAAGATATCGACTGAGGGTGCTTGATGAAATTTTAATATCAAATTTGAATTTTTGAAATCTCGATGTATTTCGTCACTGACGACCCGGGTTTCGCCTTTTAGCATCTTCAGGCATTCTGAACATACGAATGAATGTTATTTAAAGTTCATTCGTGTGTTCGAATGCCTGAAGATGCCAAAGGTCGAAACCCGGGTCGTTAGTGACGAAATACATGAAAATCAACAATTCAATTGTAATATAATTAGTTTCTTAGTCCAACTTTTTATATTCAATATGCTATTAAATTGATGAAGGGTTTTATAAGCTAGTAAAAGTACTCGTGTAAGGAATGATTTGATGCAAATGTATATGAAAATATATTCAATATTTATATTCTTATAAAATAAGTGATTTAAAATAAAAAACATAACTTACTTATTGTAGAGGACTATATCCGGCAGCCATATGTGTTCAGATGGTACGTGCAATGTGTCTACACCTCCATAGTCATCCGGATTCCACTTCAGCTTGTAATCGTTCCATTCCTTAGACAAAATATCACGAATTTATTAATACAATTTTAAGGTGTCGCTTATCGTTGTTGATATACATATTGATCGTTGGTGGCCATAACCTTTTCATAACTTTACCACGATCTACAAAATTACATGCTAAAAAATTATGACAGCACTATTGTAGCTGATATAATATTTTTCCATTAAAACAGTCTTCTTTAAGATATTATCGCGCTGGATGAAACCGGTCATGACCATTTGATAAAACTGTGGAAAAGAGTAATGTTTTTCCACCGAGAACAGACAAAAAAATGGAGTGTGGCTGATATCAATCAGCATTGCCAATGATTTAGAGAATAAATGAATGCTTCAACATTATTGTGAATGATTTTGTAAAAATATCAAGCAGTGCAAAGAACTAATTATTTGTCCAGTTATAAAAGAGTATTTTTTTACTTGACGAGACTGATAGAAGTTGTACATCATCGAATACAGAAATTTATTTCGAGAATAAGTTTTAAACAGGAAACTTCACATTTCTCGCATGCCACTTCTATGTCTTATTTCAAGTATCATCCTTTTCAACTGAGAAATCAGAAATATTCTTTTTACTTTGGATTCATATTTAGTATGCATTATTATAAAATTTAATAAGTAGATCACTTTTTAAGATCATCTCGTCATCTACCATTTTGGGAACCACCCTAAAATACTGTACAACGTTCATCACAGCATGAAATATTCCATTTTCTTAGCGTTTCAAGGAATTGGGAATACTTATAATTATTTGTGATTTCGAAAACAATTTTAAGCTAAATAAATTTAATTAATTGTAACCGTAAAATATTTACACTGCCGAAACGAGTTTGAAAACTTTTAATCGACATCCCTTCCAGCCGAAGTTCTTAAATGTTTCCAAATAAATTATTTTTTATGTTTCATTATACAAGTTTAGTAATTTGATAATCTGGACGGAGCTTTTAAAGTTGGAAGCTTTAATGTCAAGTAGCTACAAAAAATTTCCTGTATTCGTTATACTGTTTGAATTATCTATTTTAATAGAGTCTAGAGGCGAGGTCAGAATAGAATAGAAAGAAAGTCATTATCTACGGCGGGCCTTTCTAAAGTTACATTTATTTTAAAAATTGTGTGTGGAATGCTAATTTAATTTATCGATCACAGCTTATTAGAGCTCGTGCATGATCAATGATCAAAATAATCAATAATGTATGAGTAACTGAAAAAGTGCAAATACTCAAACCTCAGTCAGTGGGGTTGATATGACACCAATCATTAAACATATCTTTTAAAATGTAAGAATTGATTTTATTTTTTCAATAAATTTAGCGACAACGTTTAGGAAATTCATATTTATAAAACATAGTTATTGTTGAATCAAATTGAATACATTGAAATTGTAGTTGTTTTATTTACATCATGGATTCAATCAAACATTTGAATTACTTATTCCATTAAATCATAGTGGGTATATCATTTTAGAACGCTCAAGCGATAAGCGACCCCGGTTCTGATCGTACAAAAAACTTGCTAAATAACTTCAAACAATTGTGTTTTAATTTTATAAAAATATTGTTTTCCCAACAATAATAATTGCTAGTTTAGTACCATTTAAATAAATCAAATATCAAAAAATTCAAAAAAATATTCCTTCTATATAAAAAAAAAGCCACTTAAAAGCTACACATTATATGTAAGTATGTAATATCCAGAAAATGATCTGATAGAAGTGTCCTTTTAAGTAATATAGCATTAAATGGCGTTTACAACGATTCTTAATACAGTCTCATAAATCAGAAAGAAAATAACAAAGCGGGGAGTTGTACAGAGAAAATAGCTTGCTTTCTTGCGCAATTTATATTTAATTTACAAATAGGCGTGGCAAAAATTATATTTGGAAAAGCAAATAAATTAAAAGTGCTGGATTTGCCACCCGCGAACAAAAGAACTTAAATAAAAAAATAAACAATAGTTTATCATGTTGGAAGAGGAGTGTATTTCAAAGTACGTTATAACAGAATGCTCTTTAGGCTAAATTTAAATTGTTGAGATTTTGTACATTTACATGTATTTTGTCACTAACGACCCGGGTTTCGTCTTTCGGCATCTTCAGGCAGTCGAGCACATGAATGAACTCGAATTGACAGGATGAATTTGGGCTGTTGCCACGGTGTAAGAAGTACAAGGTGAGCTGGATAAATGGTGAAAGTCGCCATTTTTGTATTTATTGACGTCACTACGTCCTTATCCAATTACAATGTACTATTATTACAACGGTGTTTTGGTGACAATAAAAATTTGGTTCGTCAAAGTGACGTCACATATAATACAAAAACAATGATCCAGCTCACCTTTTGTACTTCTTACGCCATGGGTTGTTGCAAAGAAAGCCAGGTTACCGAATGCATCGGGTTTCATACGTACGCTCGAGCAGTGCCCACAAAATCAGCTTAAATTTTATATTATAGCACTTAAGCTGGACAGTTTTTAACGCCGTTTAAATAATAATCTTGTCTGTTAGAGATTGTTGGTAATTTATTTCTCAAGGAATAGTGCTGTGTCATATAAACGTTGTAAATCTGAAATCACTCAGATTAATTGTATTTGCCAAATAAACTTTGATAAAACAATTTTTTTTATTAAAAAAAATGAAAATTTAATTAAAAATAATAAAACACAATTTGTTTTGCACTACTTCAACATTGTGTATAATGATCAGAACCGATTAAATACCTGGTAAATATAAACACTTAATCTTAAATAGATGGCATGTTAAGATTATATTTTTTTCAGTTGCAAATCCAACATTGCGTGAAACTGGTCCTGATCCATATAACAAAAATGTGAAAGTAGTACATTTTTTTTTAATATAATTCTTTTCGACCAAGAATTGACAGTTAACACCTTAACAGTGATAATTCGATTTATTGTTATAAAAAAATAGCGTATTTGTAATTTGAATATAGAATAGCAAAACCACAAAAAAATTGAGCCATTTTCAACTGATTGAACTTGATAACTATATCAGCTATCAATTTTGTGAACAAAATCGATCATGATTACATAATTTTCAAAATTGTGAAACAAAAACGCAATGTGGTTGTATAATTATATACAGAATTTAATATTATGAGGTTGAATATTGATAACTCTGTAAGTTCACTGGTTGTTTTACAAAAAAATAATTATGCCGAAATACTAAAATAAAACGAATGTCGAAACAATAATCAAACATTTTTTTCTTAATAATGGTTCTTCCCGTGAGTCGCTAGTTGCAAGGGTTATTCGGCTGATCAATGCATTGTCTAAAGAGGTAAACGTTTTAAACAACGACCCCAGTGTATTGATTTTTTTGCAAATTCAAATAATATTTTTTGTTCTCTTTTCTATTTTGTCAACTCTACAAAATGCTTTTATTGTTTTTTAGTACTTGTATATTGTCTTCATTATATTTTTGTCAAAGGCATTGCGCATTGGCGTACACCCAGTCTTCTTTTTACGCGATGTGATTCATTTTAAGCGAAATATTCTGTTAAAAGCGTTTCATTAAGCCAGCTAGAGCAAAATTTAAATTTGAGCGAAATTCAAAAAGGCCGTTCAAAAAAACGCTTGATTTGTATGTTTATATTTAACTCGAATACTGTGTATGAAATATCTCATATAATTGCAGAGCACTTGAAAATCCTGGTAAGGACAGTGTTACGATTTCGTCGCAACAAGACAATCGTCACATATCGGCGACACGCACCTCGCTGCGTCGTTGGTAGGAGACGAAGGGGAAGCCTCGCCAAGAATTGCGTTAAAACTTGATTACGCGCCAGGATGTGGAACGGGTAGGACGTGTCGGTAAAGCGCTGGGGATTGGCCTCGGACAGCCGAGTTCGCCACCGAGATGGTTTATCATCCAAGGTCGTAGTTTTATATTTATATATTATAATAGTTTTCCTGTTTTAGTGTAATCATCTGTTCATAAATATTGTTTCGTCGTATAATTTCTGTTTTATTTCTTCATAATGTAAATTCTGTGCATCTACGGTTTCCGCATCTCTAATTAAATGTGTTTTTAACGGTAACCTTGTTTTAATTATTATTATTATCTTTCATTTGGCGTGTATCTTCACGCCTGGCGCCCAAAATTTAATTACCACATATATATATTTCTCCTTACAGAACAAAGTAAAGTGTACCGAGATTGGCAAACCTTATCCACTTCCCTGTGATAACTTAATCCTAGTTCTCCGCTGAGCTCCCATTTTACATATTTTGTGATCCCTCTATCCTATATTCACCGTTTTTTACTTGCAATTGCTTTTATGCGAAATAAATACTTTTCTTTTTTATATCACAACAACAGTTTCATAAATTGATTTTTTAAACGATTTATAAAATTCCCTCACACCCATATACGACCCTAAAAATAGAGCGTAGCGAGAGTGATTAGCTAACTACTAGTCCTGTCTTAGCCCTACACTTGTATCTCTAATATTTTCGAAAGAGAGAGGTTTGTGTAGCTGAGTAATAATCAGTTCTCGTAGAAAGATTCCTAATAGTGGTATCTCGTTGAGATACCACTATTAGTAATCTATATGTTCCACATTGGTAATTGACATGACTTTAGAGTAAGATGTTTATTAAAGTTGAAAAATACGTTCAACTAGTGGAAAACAGACTTTTATATTTTAATTCAATTTTAAAAATCATTTTCAAAAATGTTACAACAAAATTCGTTGAAAATAGTAATGCTTCTCAACCAAAAATTGGAATACAGTGTTGTTTTATAATAATGTTCAGTCAGTATATATGTTTCATAGAAATCAAACTATATTAATTAACAAAAGTGATAGGTAATTCAATATATTGATAACCTTACCTGTTCTACCCACACGTTGGTTGTCATGATCTGATTCTTCAAATTCTGTAACAAAAAACAAACAATATTAAAGCAAACAAAAAGATAAATACTGAGAAATAGCGAAAGACAAAAATATCAGCAAGTATACAAAACTCAAAGACCTAACAACATTGACTTACTACGAAAATCAGATCTTTAAATCGACTTACTAGAAATTCGTTTATCCTATATGTTTATTTAAGTTTCGCAAGAAACTTTAGTTTAAATATTTGGCTGAATTTTGAAGATATAAAAGAGGGTTCATTATAATTAAAATAAAAAGACTTATTAACCCGTGTGTTAAAAACTAACCGTATTCAACATTACCTAACTTATAACTTATAACAAACTAAATAAATATATATGTAATTTTTTCTCAGTTCTCTTAATCTCAGTTCGAGTCCATTCGTCTGCTCGAATGCCTGAAGATGCCGAAAGGCGAAACCCGGGTCGTTAGTGACAAAATACATGAAAGTGTACAAAATCTCAATAATCCAAATTTGATATTGAAATTCCATCAAGCACCCTCAGTCGATGTCTTAAATTATATAAATATATATGTATAAGAATAACAAATTCTTTGAGTAAGCATGAGGAAAAAGTTGCCTAAATGAATTCTCTATTGTTGATTCACTCCTAATCAAGCTTTTGGATCACACTCATTTGTTTTTTTACGAAAAAACATGTTGTATATATTGTATTATAATTAATCAATAAAATCCATCAGCATCAAAAAAAAATTTTTTGGAGTTGACCACTTTGTTACGGCTCCGAGTTTGCATATTTTTTATAAAAAAATATTGAAGTTTTATTTTTCAAAATCAAAAAAACTAATACCTCAAAAACAAAACTATTTGTCATATATATAATGTAGACTTTTAACTTGTGGTATATTCTAAGTTTTCAGAGATCAATTTTGCTGCAACAAATAACACGTTATGAATTTCTCATACAATCTCGTTGCAATCAAGAGTATATAGATCTTTCTCTTGGATGGTTAAACTGCAGTTTTATGGTTTATGAAACAAGTATATAATCACGGATGTTTTAATGAGAGAAAATTATAGACCGTAGATAAAAGATTAACGCAGAAAGAAGTTATTATATTGATTAGATAGTCGCATCAATAGAAAAAATTTATATATGTAAAGAGATACTATGTATTTTAAAAACAACACAATTTAATTTAAAATACACACCAAATTGCACTCAGCTTCTAAAAATAACCAACCAACTATAAACAAATGAATACTGATCGTTATACTAATATTAAGTCAATAGAAGCAATGAAAGATTACATTGAAAGTTCTCGAGAACAACATACTAAATGATCTATTAGTAAGTCAAGGATATCACTTGCAACATGATATGACATCAAATAACAAATGTACTGTATATTTAGATATTTTCTTTTCATGCATTTCCACCAAGAATATATAGTTCATAAATATAATCTATAATAAAAAACGTTAATAAGAAAACAATGAAGTGTGAATGTTTTCATAGGATACCAGTATTTCTTTCCTGCTTCACACGGGATAGCGTCCGCTATTTCAGTGCTAGCTAATGTTGAAAGTTGGAAGATGAAAGTTACAAAATATCAACGTAGATCGTACCTCATGGAACACTCACGATATAAAGTATATCAATAAATAATAATGTTAAATATTGGAAGTTGAAAATAGCGCAGTTGAACTTGTCAGCCTGAATAAAATGTGCAAATGTCGTTCCGCTACTATTCACCGCTTAGCAGTTCTTGTAACAGACTGATCGATTGACACGTCATGTATTTTCTGTTTTATATTATTGGTTATAGGTAATGAATTGAAAGTTTTGGCTTCAGTGGCTTACCAACTATATTTTTACGCAAACGAATATAAGAACTGATAATTTACGATATCGACTGTCATTATTATCAGCATTTAAATTAATTCAGATATCAATGTAGTTCTTAGACTTAGGGATAATAATTTTTCCTAATTTGTTTTATGTATAAACGATAGAAACTATTTACAAACTGTCAGTTCGATTTCATACATGTAATCGAATGCCAGATGATGCAGATACGCGAAACCTTCGTTGTTAGTGACGAAACGCATGGAAATGTACAACATTTTAAAGTTTCAGATTTAATAAAAAGAAGTAATTGGATAATTTAAAACTAAAGATTTACAATCACTTTCAATATCTTATCACTTTAAATTATTATTTTTTATTGAAATGCACTAGAGTTATAAAAATAAAACATGTTTGTACTGAATCAGTTGAAACCATAATATATATATATTATATACAATGATAAAAATGTAATTTATTGTTATAAGTGATATTTATAAATTCGTAACTCACGGTTATTAATGAATCCATACCCGAGTTTTTTGTTGAACTATTGTGAATCGTTTGCAGGTATTTATTTTAATTGTCCACATGTTAAAAAATGCATTTCAAAATGAACTAATTGCAAAATACTGTTCAAACTTTTACGTTTTGTTTGAAAACAAAAATGTTGGCGTTAAATTTTTTACGAACTACGTTGGGTCGAGTCCATTTTCACATATTGTAATTTATAAACTTTACTCGGACAGCTAGCAAAGTTTTTTTGACAAAAAAGCAAGTAATTTTGTGTGTTAGAGGAGCATAACACAGAAATATTACAATCGAGATTACAGATTGTACCAAAGTGCGAACGTTCCGTCTAAAAATTACCCCCTAGTGTATTTTTAGCACCTGGGTGTGGCATATAGTTCAGAAAAAGCACACACTGTTTATAAATTCTGCTTTAAGAGTGAAATAAAACACATGAAAACTGAAAAACAAAATATTTTTAGTAGTCATTCAAGTTTTAAATTAAATACTCTGTGTATATATGTTGGTTTTTCTTAAAATGACAATTATTCTCTGACCATGCAGTCACTGTGTTTATTTTAGAATGTTATATGATTTCATTATACTTTTTTCACTAGTGATTAAACCAAACATGGATTGATCTCATGTGTTCAAAAATGTATGCTTAGTTTTAAAAATTAAATACCCTAAATATAAGATATCAACTGACTGTGCTTGTTGGAATTTAAATATAAAATTTGAATCGTTCACATTTTGTACACTTCCATAAGTTTTGTCACTAATACCTGAGTTTCGCAGGCATTAAAGTCTAATGATGAACTCATACTAACATATCGTTTATATATCGAAAGAATTAAGGAAAAAATATAATAAGTATGTTTTATAATATATAATTCCTAGACTTCAAAATTTGAATAGCATTATTTGTAATAAAGTTTTTTTAAAACAGTCGTTAATGTTAAAATAAATTGACTTTCTTTAGGCCCTTGGTGAAACGGGTATATTATACAAAATATCACTGTAAAGCAGTGGTTCTCACGTGCGGTCACCAGAGGATATTTTTGCGGCCACCAACGGTTCTATAGTAATAAATATTGATATTAAAAAATAAATTCGACATTTGTTTATTCGTATTGCGTACGTATGCCACTCGAAAACTGATTTGTAATGATTGAATATTTTTAATAAAAAAGGATCCTTTTTTAGATAAAAATTAATCGCGATCAGTACAGTAACCCCATCGGGTTAATTTGTGCTGTAGTGCATTAAGTAATTCGGTCTATTGTACGATAACCATCGCTGTTTATCTTACAATGGTGTAATTATCATTGACGAGAGATTTTCTAAATATATATAAAGTGTAACAGTGATTATCTTCTGATTGTTTTTATATGTATGAAAGCATCTGTATATTATGTTATTATTTATTTTTCTAATTTTTAAGGGAGTTTGATACAATCCCCGAGTTAAAATGGATATAAGAAATTATCTATAAAAAAATCATTCAGAAAGGATGAAACAGTAAAAATCTAATGACTCGTAGATATTTAGACATATTTGGAAAAACAAACCTGCAGGGCTATGTAATGTTAAATATAACATTTGTAAATGACAGCATTATGAAAATATAGTACATATTTTTAAAGAAATTATATTAATACAAACAAATTTTCTGACTGCGGCGCAAGCTTGTCTACCATTGCTTTATGGTTAAAAAAATTGAAATAGTTAATGAGTCCGTTAAATGCATATGCCTAATATTTTAAATCACTTTTTAAAATTTGGTGCGGCCACGAGACATTTCCAAAAGATCACTGATGTTCATTATGCGGCCACGGAGAAATTTTCCTTGAGAACCACTGCTGTAAAGTCAACATACGCTTATGACAGAAAGATAGAAGACATTTTATAATCAGGCTATGTTATAGAACGAGAAATATTTTTCTTCAAGTTTTCTAAAAGTTACAACTTTTGCTATGCTCACATAAAACCATGAAGAGTTTAGTAGTAAAAGTAAGAGCTTAACAGGCATTGTATTCGTTTTAAACTATTGTGTTTTCAAAGTTCACTCCTACAGTGTTTTGTGATGAAAATTTATGAACATTGAATAGAATGGAGTCATCTAAGAATAGCAGTAAACAAAATCTCAACAGAGTAAATTATTATAACTTTGTAGATGAAATTTGATTTTGAAAGAATTTCGATTTCATCGATGTGGTCTTTGCATAAAACATTTAGATTAATATAAACTAAAAAACAGTTTTTATTTTTGCAATAGATGCCGAATATTTTAAGAATTGAGGATATTGTTGTGTTACATACGAAGTAACTGAAACAAAAAAATCTCGAAAAACAAAGCGCGTAGATCAGTAATGCCAAAAGTGTTTTAGCTACAATGGTTCTTCTCGCAATAATAAAAAAATATTAACAGATACCATTATCACTTGATTCCACTACAAATAATTGGTATCGCAAGAGTACAAATAACATAAAAGTATATAATTATTATATTAAAAAATAAAGCGGGCTTTTTTTCTGGATGAGATAAATTAATCTGGGCTTCGGGAAACAAATGTGATATTGAAACTCGGACTCGGACTGGGCCAGTCCTGAAGATGTCAGGCTCGGACCAGGTAATTTTATGAAACTTTAGCCTATGCAGACAATTAAAACACAAACCCTTTCTTTCTTTGAGTGGTATTGGAACGCATGCCGGGTACTCACTAGTTATTAATAAAAGAAAAAAAAATCTTTTATAATATTATAAATATAGATATATTTTTCGGATAATCATAAAATTTCATTACAGTCTACAAAATTAGATGCAGAGTAGAAGACTTAACTTGCCCAAAATCTTGTTTCCCAATTATCTCAGAACTATGTTTTTTGAATTTTTATACTTTAGAACCAAGGTATCGATCAAAGAAAAACATTTTAAAATTAGATAATATGCTGTAATGATTTTTAAATATCCATTAGTATATTAATATTATACAAGCTAACAGTCCAATATGTGTACTAGCACCAATATTTTGTTTCGTTATTTGTTACAAATGGAAGCCAAACGCTAACTATACAGTCCAAGTGATGTTTAAAAACGGCAGGAACAAAAGCTTATAATGAGTCCTAATTTGGCTCTGGCGCGAGGTTTGCATGCCAGCCCTCGTTACTACGTGGTGCTATAACACCACGTTTCTATGATGTTACGCCTCTTCTCTGCTACGCGGAAGCACTCCCGCCATTGCTCGTAATAATATAATTGTGCACTAAATTAATTACACAGTAGCCGTTGGGAATGTTCCACGGCTGGAAACACCCCAATGGATTCATTTTTTTCAAGTAACTACAAATGAACATAATAATTACATTATATTCAGAATACCGATAAGCAAGCCTACATAAATAAAAAAAAAGAAATCTCTTTCCTTTTTAGTACGGATAAATGTTTTATGGATCATTATGAATGATTTACCAAGTTAATTTTACGCCTACTCGATTGAACACTTCAATAAATTGGTTTTATCTGTTAATTGATTCATGTTAAAAAGATTTGTATTGAATATTATGCTGTGGTGTGCTCACTCCTTATAAAGCACTTCAATGCAAGTCACTCTTTAAGATCTGCTCAGTTGATAGTGAGGTTAGAAAGAACTCAACTGTATAAACCTGTAGTTTTCACAAAATTTCTCCGTGACCGCATAATGAACGTCTTTTGGAAATGTCTCGTGGCCGCACGAAATTTTTCAATCGTGATTTAAAATACTAGGCTGGTGCGTTTACAAAAAAACCTACTTGAATTTTTGTAATCATTAAACCTTCACGACGCAGAAATTTTTTATGTATTAATATAATTTCTTTAAAAATACGTACTATATTTTTACAACCCTGTAATTTACAAATGTTATATTTAGTAATAATACTATAGAGTCTTGCAGGTATGTTTTTCAAATATGTCATTAGATTTTTACACTTTCATCCTTCTAAATGATTCTTTATAGATAATTTATTATATCCATATTAACTCGGGATTATATCAAATTCCACTTTAAAATTAGAAAAACAAAGAATAACATAATATACAAATGCTTCTATATTTATATAAAAAAAATCAGATGATAATCATTATTACACTCTATGTATTAAGAAATTCTCTCGTTAATGATAATTACACGGTCGCAAGACGAACAGCGTTTGTTATCGTACAACAGACCTAATTACTTAATGCACTGCAGCATAAATTAACCCGATGGGGTTACCTTACTGATCCCGATTAATTGTTATCTAAAAAAGGATCCCTATTTCAATCAAAATATTCATTCAATACAAATACGTTTTCGGGCCACATACGTGCGCAAAGCAAATAAAAAAATGACGTATTTATTTTATATTACTCATTTTTTTAATATCAATATTTATTACTAAAGAACAGTTGGTGACCACAGAAAAATCCTCTGGTGGCCGCACATGAGAACCACTGGTATACACACCCCATATTCAAGATCGTTTAGAGTGTGTGATATGATATTGATGTAATGTCATTAATGTTAATGCTTTTGGTTAAATTTTATAAAACGATTAAACAATCAAAGTATGGAAGTGTACTTTTCGGTATACGAGTTGTTGACCATCCAGTTGAAGAGGAAGGAATTCCTAAACAGAGTATTATACAGTTCTTATTCAACAATAAAAAAATATTTTTGATGACTTTTTCATCGGTACATATCGTACTTTATTTTTATAATTATATTTTAAGATAAACTTACATAGTATTTTTGAAGTTAATTTTTAAATTTCTAGTATGAATATTTGTTACTTGGTTTCAATCATGCACGACTATTAAAAAAAGCTTAAAAAATAGTTACGATTAAGAATGTCAAAAGATTATTTAAAAATTACATGAAATGTGCTTAAATTATACAGTTTTATATTTTATTCTTAAAAACTATTGAAAACATCTAATTTCATTATTAACCATTCAAATTCGTCATTATTAATCATTCGAATATCAATAAATAAAACTTAAACTATTGGAATAGTTTCAGTTATATTTAATTATTATATTTTTTCTTAACTATTTTTATAAATAAACGATATAAACTATATACTTACCGTCAGTTTAAGTTCATCTTTGCGCTTGAATGTGTGAAGATGTCTACAAATTGTTTTATCTCTGATTTTTCAAACGACGCATTCTTTTTTGTACAAATGAGATCAACGCAAGTATGGTTTAATCACTAGTGAAATATTATAATGAAATCATTTATTATTCTAAAATAAACACAGTGACTGGTTGGTCAGAAAATTAGCATATCAATATTCGAATAGTTTCTGAAGTATGAAAATAGTATTACAAAATCGATTCGAATAGTTAATAACATAACAATTGTTAAACATTAAAATACGTCAAATAGAACATCAAAACTAATACGATAACGAGAAAAATTTATAGTAAATTTCACATTTATTAAAATTTTAAATCACTGATATACGTATAATACTTTATTAAGGACGAATAGTTGCCCAAATATTCGAATAGTTAATAAAGGGCCGAATATTAACGGTTATCAAATATTTGAATAATAGAGTAGAACTCCCTAGCCTCAGCAAAACTTTAGATATATCGACTGAAAAAATCGTAATCACTTCTTTATCGTTACTTTTTTCATCTTTCCTATTAAACGATCGTAGGACGTACCCTTTATCCAACGTTTATCAAATTGATACTTTTAAGACGCACGACTAATACACGTAGATAGTGGAGTAAATGTAGGTAGTTAATAAGACATAAAAATCTTTTTATTGCTTCATATTAAGCTGGTATTCTTTGTTTTATGGGCATGAGTTTCAGTTACTTTGCCAAGTATGTAGTAAAATAATTCTAGTTAATAAAATAAAATAAAAATATTTATCAGCATTACTTTGTTTTTTATTGGAAAGAAAGACGTTTAACTTCAATCGTTTAATATTACGCACATGGAATTTGAAACGACTTGCCATGATTCAAAAAATATTTTTTTAATATACGATAAAGTGTGGATACTGAAAAGTGTAATGAGTGTGTTATTAATCATTTTATTTGTTTTGGTTCTTATAGTTAACTGTTTGTTTTATCAAGCTTAATCATCTGGAAAAACACAACTAATTAATGAGCATTTTTGAACAAAAACGGTTACGTATTGATTTAAATATTAATTATGATACCTTTTCATAAAGGATCATAAAGAAACAATGTTGAATACAATATGAATTAACGTTCAATCAAATCGATAGAATCTTCATATTCAGCAAATATTATACTTAAATAAAACCAGTAAAATCATATAATATCAATAAGAAAACATAAAGTCGGAAGAAAACGGCCACATCTCTACTATATAGCACAAAATACATGTAGAAATCTATATGTTTGTATGTCTGTCGGTCAGAACAACTCCTCCGAAACAGCGCACACTGGCGACGTGAAATTTTCACACGTCATTTTGGCTGAAATTGTTAGTTCAACTGCGCCATTTTCAACATTCAACTCTCAAAATTTAACTTTTAACCTAAAACTGAAAAAGCTTTATTTTTGACGTTTTATGCGGGATGAAAAAAGTAATAATAATAGTCCCCTAGCAACAGCTCAATACTTATATATTCTGTAAGTGACAGTTGACATAGTAACGCGAACGTAGATATTTGTGTTACATATCGAGTTTCATAGTTGTGATTTGGTAGAAAGTGAGTGGTAAATTCGTAAAAATCGATGTGCATCTGGAATCGTCATCGAGAATTAGCATATGGCTCTGATCGTATGTTTAGTTTGTGGCACTGTAGGAGCCATTATTAAAATGTAGATCAACAAGCTGTCTATCGGGAAGTTCAGCGGTGACATAACAAGAGTGCAGGTGGCAAAATTGTCATCTTTCATTTTGGCTGGTTTCAACTTTTAACATTATTATTAGTTGGTGGACTATATTTTGTGAATGTAACAAAAGAGAATTTCAACATTAGCCAGCCAACGTCTAAATTTAATAAGCTAATATAAGCGTTCACTAATACTAGTGAATTTATAATCCAAGCGCGTTGAATGTTAAAAATAAAAAAATAATAGAAACATTGGATTCAGAATATTGGAGCTATAAAAAAATGCTTAAATTCCCTAGATTGCACTTGAATATCATTTATAAAATAATTTGAATATAAAAAGTCAAATCAAATTAGAAGTAATAAATTTATGAATATTATTAATGATAAAAATATTCTATACACGACAACGTCTTATAGAGCTGTCTATCTAACGTTTGATATATGTATCTTAATTTATATGATTTTTTTTATTCTAGACTGCTAGACTACTCGGGAGTATTATGAACGTAGAATTATGTTTTGGCATTTTTTGGACTCAACACAAATGAAAATTTTTTTTTCGTTTAGCTTCCGGAAAAATAAATGAAAAAATGTAGGGAAAGTTTATGGTATACTTTAAATATTTCTTGAAATTATATTCAATTTTCTTGAAGGAAATGGATGTATGTTTTATTTCTATTATAGATATCAATGTACAAATTGTACAAATTTTATCTAAATATCTAAATACTGCATCCATCTCTCTTAATTAATCGTAAAAAGTTTTCGTTAAAATGTCCTTAACTTTCTCCTTTTATTATTATGTTTTGCCTACGTGTTACGACTTAGATGAAAAAAAAAAGATTTTTTTATGAAATCAAAAAGAAATCAATTTTCAAAAATACTTATTACGAGTATATTTCTAAGAATTTTTATGAATACCTGAATGTCTTACCTATTACGCTAAAAATATTTTCCGACATTGTTCATTCTAGAAACTCAAAGGCTTCTGTTTCGGTATCGAAAAACCGGATATCGTGTTACATGATAACTTATAACCTACAGAAAAAAAGATCTTTTTGTATCTGGGTATTGATACAAAAACCTTTGAGAGCTTTCTCTATGAAAAATGACACAATTACGTGAAAAGGGGTTAGCTAACATAATTTGAAAAGAGGAGAATAGATGGACACGCTTGAATTTTGGGTGAAACGTGAAGTCGAGTTTAAGTAAGGGTTTCTGGTACAATGGGCCATTCGAACATCAAACGACCGCTTTTTTGCTATACTTTGAATCGGAACGCAGAAAGAAATGTAATCATATTTCAACGAAATTGCAAAAAGCATATTTCAAATATTTTTATCAGTGGATTTATGGAACTATTTAAAGGTAAATTTTTACTCTCAACTGTCGTACAAATATTATATTTTACCATGAAAAAAATTTTAGCCTAGAGTTATACAAAAAACAAAAGAATATTCAATGCAATATTCTTTAGTTTGTCTCACAGCCAGTTCTGTAATGAACGGCTTAATTCCTAAGCTTAAACATTCCTTACATTGATTTTTCAAGGCATTTGTATTTGTGATTTTTTATGCCATACTACCCAGTCATTCTATATGACGCTGAAAATATAGCGTTGGATAGCGATAAGCCAGTTATTTATTGACAGAACTAGTGGTTAGCTAATCGCTCTCACTACGTCCCGTGAGGATCAGATAGGTGGGAGGGAGTTTTAGACGTCACAAACACTCAGACTACGAACCAAAATCCATAAATCGATTAAAAGATCAATTTATGAAAACCATCCGCGCCGGGAATCGAACCCGAGACATCCGTAACCGTAGCCAACGACGCTACGAACTGCACCACGGACGCCGACGATATAGTATTATTGAGTTTTTCTTTGTTCTTACAAAAGATTTTAATGGTATTTAATAAAAGGGAATTTATGATTAATAGTTTTTGGTAATGCTATTAAACATGCATGATACACGTTAAAAGTAACAATAACTTTTCATTTAGCTTCAACTGCTTGTTACTCAGTTGCGCAACCTCTCTTTTTTCAAAGAGAGTAGGGATAGAAGGATAGGGCTAGGACAGGACTAGTGGTTAGTTAGTCACTCTGGCTGCACCCCGTTTTTGGGTGGGAGGAAGTTCTAGACATCACGAACATTCATGACTACGAACAGAAATTCATAAATCGACTGAAAGATAAATTTATGAAACTGTCCGCAGGCCGAGGCATCCGTAATCGTAGCCAACGACGTTACCAACTACGCCACGGAGTCGATAACAGTAACACACTTATAATTTTATTAATATAGTATGAAGTGTGACTCGCATGATTTTGTAAATCAAAATGGTCTAAAAAATGCATTAAGTCTCTGTAAAAGTACTAATTATTTTTAAATAAGATGTAATTATAGCTTAAAGTTATCATTTAAGTAAGTAAAGATCATTAGATCACGTAAACGTCGACGTGTTAAAGTCCCAAGCGCAAATGTCGGGGTTGTACTGCGCGTTAGCGTTCTGCGCGCAAACGTCAGCGAGCTAAGGTTGGAGCACTAAAGTACCGCGCGCTAAGGTGAGGGTGCCCTTAGGATCATTAGTGATTCGCAAGAATATTTTGTGTGTCCGTGGAGCTTTTATGTCTTTGTCTTATTTTAAACATTCATCAACATACGGCAAACTAATTAATTTGTTATAGAATATGAAAGAAAGAATAGAAAAATATATTTGTTAATAATTATCAAATGCACCAAATATTTTGAAAAAGATGAACACCCATATTTTCAATTGACCGTCTATGATCTCAAATAATAAATTGATAAAATTTAAATGTGATACTGATCTTGCGAGGCCTTGAGCCCAAACTGATCTGATCGATTGGGAAACGCTCTTACTGCTTTACCATAAAAACCAGCGTTATTATTAAACAACGTTTATTACCGTTTCATTGAATACAGATGCAAATTCTATTTAAATTATTTTATATAAATGTTTGTGCATTTTTTAAATCAAAATCCTGTGAGTGGACCGCGGGACTCGAGCTTATGAGTTGAGTGATCCGTGAGGTCCGAAAGGTTGGCGACCACTATTCTATATATAATCCACATAAATAACGGACACGGTTAAAAAGAAAAGAAAAAAGGAAATTTCATTTATGATAAATTGTGCAATATAAATATACAATCATTGTTTTGTTGTTATTTATGATGACATGACATGTTTTGTCTCAAATAAACCGTTTTTAATTCGTCTTATTTCAGTAATATAAAAGGCAGATCCCAAAAAGTTCTCAATCGAGTTTTAGGTCATATGTCTCCAATGTAATGAAAAATGCAAGATGAAGTCGCTGTATATATATTTTATTAATGCTAGAGCCTTTCAGAGCTTTCCCATTTCCTTTGTATGGTAGACGTATGTGTAAGCTTTCTATACGTTTTATGACTTGGCAACTTCATAACACAACGCGAGCTTTTTCATTGAATATAACAAGTGAATTTATGCTTGGTCGGTGTGGGTAAATTTTTCTTATGTTGCATGCCATATAACTCGAAAACTTTAAGAGGGAAAAATTCTACAGAGTGCCAAATTAAATGTCAATTCATTAGATAAATATAATATTAATTCACTTACTTACAGGTATTTCTCTGAATATTTCTTTTATTTACATAGAATAACAAAGACTTCTTAAGCAGTTAAAAATCGAGACCGCATAATATACAGAAAAGGTACTTTATTGGGTTATGTCTTAAATTGTGCATATATGTTTTATCGTTTAAATTCATCATTCAACGAATTTTTATTTCTTTTATGATTGTTAAGTTAGACCTCATCGTATTATTTCACATTCATAATTTTTATGATCGTATATATTATTTTATTGACATAATTATGTTTTAAATAGTCATAAAATTACGTTAATTAGTCGTAAAGTTGTTTCTTTTTACTTTCAGATCTCTAATATACGTTTACTTACTTAATAATTCAATCCAATAATAATCCAATGCATTTAATATAAACTTATTGTTTTAAATACCTTATTATATATCATAAAAAAGGAAAAGTTTATTGTAAATGGTGCATTGTTGAGCAAAATCTTAAGTCTTGCTTTTTAGTTTAAACTGGGAGCTCAAACCATTCAAGCAATTTTACATTTTTTTTTTATTTAAAGTTCTTTAATTTAGAATAGTCTCTTTTTTTTATCTAGTTGAAAAAAATACTCGCATGTTGAAAGATGATGAACGATTTTCCAAAAAATGTCCACGTTCCTATTCATTATGAATGTATAGTATAAAGAAAAACTTGCTATAAAAAAAGGAATAAATAGCTAATCGCTATATCTGTTTCTCATTTTTGGTATCGAATAGAAGGTGGGTGGGGAAGGTTAAAAACATTACAGACGTTTATGACATTGCTTGAAAATCCAAAAACAGATTGAAATATCAATCTGCTATTACGGGATTCGAATCCGTGACTACAAATGAGAATGAATAAAACTAAGAGCATTTTAGACCCCAGAAATAAATAATAATGCTTAAGGCAAGATGGGAACGATAATGATTCAAAAGTGTTACGGTATTGTTGTTTTGAATCATTGAACTACAAAAGGAAAAAATCCAAACACTAAAAAAATAGTGTACAGTAAATTTGCGAGAAAAAATATGTCATGTTCACAGTCAGTGAATGCTATAGATCAGCGTTTTAAAAATCTGGGGACACCGCCGAAATCCTAGTGGGTGATCGCATTATTGTATATAACAAGGATGCAACTCGTCAGTTCTGTCAATCCTTGTGAAGTATGGGTGTACTTTTTCGATTTACTGAATTTGTAATCAGTTAAATATACATTGGACCTTATTTCAATAAATTCATCGCATGAAATACATATACAATAGAGTGGTATTTTGAAATTTCTTTTATATTTGCGGAGACCGTCGTAAGATAATTTTACTGATGTAAAGCATTCAACGGTTTCAGTAATGTTAAAACACTGATGCAGAAGGATTCAGTATTTTATAATGTATAATAAATAAAATGATAGCTTTAAATAACTTCAGAAAAAATCACAAAAATATGAGAAACAAATAAAAATAAGCTCGTGTGTCCACTTAAGGAGAAATTAAAGTCAATGCACATACGCTAAGGCTGTATAAGTTTACAGTTTATAAAGTATATTATTATGGCGAGGTCATATTGTTGTTGGCAGATTGTACGAGGCGTGCCGCGTCCTCAAAGTTTTCGTGGGCACGAGCGTTGTCCGCAAAGGCACTAACGACCCATTCAAAGCAAAAGATAGCGGATAACGGCTTTGTATCGGCCGATGTGAATGTGCTAATAAATAATGTAAATTTCTAGTCAATGGCGGTCGAAACTATGCCACTTACATTGTTCAAATGCCTCTACTGCCGTATAAATAGAAGGGTGTTTCAAGGAAATGTATTGAATAGGTTTTTCGCGCCTGCTATGCGCGCTATTTAAAACGGTACAGATTTTGTGAAAGATACTAAGCAATAATACTCGAAGAGCTTAAAACGCAAAGTTTCCACTCTAATTCTCAAGACTGGTTTTTTCTAGATAAAAATAAAATTTAAATTCTGATTTATGGACAAGAAAATCAATGGCATATGTGTTTTAAATCTTTTAGGAATTCATTTCCAAATGTTGTATAATTAAAGAGGTCTAGCTTTAGGTATCGAATGGTATTTTAAAGCGACATTTGTGTGGATCCGGAGAGATGTTTTCAGTTCGCGGCGGGACGAAAGAATGTTGGTCCTTTTCTTTGGATGTCCATTTATACTGTCTATCCATCGTTGGGCTATATTGTTTTCTGCATTCATCATCACTTCAATTGATAGCTGATTCTCCAGAGCGTTCACCTTTGTAATTACCTATACAGAATTGGCGTCATCCAGTCAATTCCGCAGATTCTGGATCGGTCAATCACTTGAATTCGCTGACTGCTTTACAAGAGGAATTTGCATCGTCTATATTGATTACTCACCACAATATATTTTCCTATGAAGTTGATCTCTAGTGACTAAACTTATTTCTACTGGAGATTTTTTTTACCAATTTAGGCAGTGAAAATGTATCAAACAATGAATTTTTAATGCTCAGTTTCGTTAAAACTATATTTCACCGGTTCACGCACAAGGGCCTAAGCCGCATAATTATGTGTTTGTGACTTAGGGAAGTTAAAGTACCATAAGCAGCTGGTTAAGCAAAAGTACTGAAGTAATGATCAGTTAAATTTAAACAAATGCTTTTTCATTTTCATTCATAAAATAATTGAATGCATAAAAAATATTGCCATTTGAATAAATTATAATACTTTTAAATTTATTTCACGTTTAAAAAGAGCAATGTGAATTTTATTTCTTCTCCGATAGGTGAAGATTTTTTTATTAAATATTTATTGTGAAAGTTATGTCTTTTCCCTCTATAAAATATAGGAACGTACATTCTGGTCACGTCCTTCTGCCGATATTCTAATATTATTTCCCGTCCAACGTACACCTGCTCTCGCTTTGTACATATTATACCAGACTTGTTCATAATAAAAACCTGTGAATATTAAAGGTTATTTTCATACCCAAGAAGGAGGTTAACCTGATAGTGAAATTATATTTTTAAACAGGAGCTTATTACTAACATTATTTTTTTGCCAGGAAGCTTTACAAATCATTGAGTTCTCGTGTTGCAAATCTCAGTTAACGTAGATTTTAATTAATTTGCTTCAAATTTTTAGCATATGTATGTCAAATGAAGCTATAAACATGATATTAAATTAAAAATAGTGGTATTTGCGACTCACAATTTCATGGATGATAAGAACATATGAATTGGGTAAATAATAGTTTATTTACTAAGAAATCATTCCATCTACACCCTTTTTTTCACTGTCATTGTTTTGTGCAGTCGGAGGTTTGGCACTGGTGTGATTAAAAGAAAATGTTCCCTTGGTCGTCCTATACCGCCGTGAAAGACTAGTTGAATTTCACCGACGCTTTTCCTAACCAAATTAATCGGCACGTGTTTCCCACTAAAGGCTTTTCCCAGAATAATTCTATTTAGCACCATTGCGAGTTACCGCAATCTAAAGTTGATAAAATGCAGTCATTTGTTAAATCTATCTAAGTAAAAATGTAATTCAATGTTTTTTGAATTGCTTTACCGATACTTATATTGTCAAGTTGTTTTGCAAAATACGTATATACGTTTACGATTCTTAAGAACAAAATAGTATTGCCAAATGCAGTTGATTGAATTTTACACAGGGCAATTTTGAATCGATCAAGTCTTTACCATGCAAAATTCAATTGAATATGTTAATTTTCAATGTACTCAATATTTGTTTCTTTCTTAAATATTTTCCTACAGGAAACTTCATATGAGGTGCAATATCAATAATTGATACTTGCGGGAGAACCAATTTAAGAAAAAAAATGTACGTAATTAAAACTGCATGTGGTAGCAACTTGGAAGAATCACCGTAATAATAATATATAAACAAAACAATATTTATTAGCGACAGCTAATAAGAAAAAATTGAATTAAGAATTTAACTAGTAAAACAGTAAACATAATAAAAAGTGAAACAACCATGAACCTATGAGGGAAAGTTATTGATTTTGAAATATTTACAAGAATGTCCCACTACAGCAGTGTTTCTTAATTTGATTGAAGCTGCCACATCATACACCATAGTAAAAAACACACAACAGTTTATATATATATATGCAATGATTTTTTGAAAAAAAATGGAAAATTGTTGTGGAACTGATTTAAATGCAGAATAACTTAGATACACTAACGCTAAGAAATCGACGCGCTCGATTCATAAAGAAAGATGACTGATTTCATCATCGCAACGTGGAATAATGCAATCGTCCACCCAAATTTCAGCAGCGCCCTCCTAATGATAAAAATATGAAAAACGCTCCCATTAAGGCGTCCATAACGTGACATTAAGGCTCTTTTATGTACTAGAGGAAAATAATTCATTAAAAATTTACCATCTTGTAAAAAATCTATATAACTTATGTAAATGTGACAAATATTGATGTTACAGCTGTTCTTACCAATTTTTGGATAAAAAAGCTAAAACTGTCATTAGTCACCGGTCGAAATTGTTCTTTTATTGGGTTTCCTTGCCAAACTTAGAACAAACGATGTGTCAGCCACCCGGGTCCAGACTTCATGCGTTCATGATAAATGGTCCACTCGTGACCTTATTGAAATATGCTCTGTGCCATAAAGAAAGCACCGAAACGTTGAAAAAGACGACGCTCGATCTTCGAGAACACTTGCATTTTCGATAAACTATTGTGAAGTTGTTGTGCGATATTTCTGATGCCAAAAAAAACATTTCGGTGTGGCATAAAAGTATATGTTTTTGTTTGCAGTATTAAAATAAAATAACTTTCATGTCTACCGTATTCTCAAATCTTTAATGTGCTCTTAATTTTCTTTGGATTTCCATCTCTACAAATGATGAAGGTATATAAATGAAAATCTCGCTTTATGAGTATTTTATATATCATTGAATCACTAAAAAAATATAAATAAATTTTAATTAAATATTGATATTGCTAGGCTAAGGTAAAAAGTTAAAACGATCGTTATCTAAGTGAATATTATATGATAAAAATACTACACTGTATCTTTCAAGTCCATGAAAATATAATACCGTCATACAAATTTAGCTCAAAGAGTATTTTAGCAATTTTATTCAAGATCAACTGGAAGAGAAAATACATCACTTACTAGTATTTCGAAAAGGTACAATTTAATATAAAAAAGAGCTCCAGTGTCCCCTAAATCCACGAAAATATATCAAAACCCTTCCGCCATATAAAGTAAACTCAGAGAGTATTCTAATATTTTGATTCAATATCAACTGGAAGAGAAAATACGTCACAAACTAGCATTTGCCAATGTACAATTATTTAATAAATACACGCTTTGTATTGACTTTACCCCATCTTGTACCTGATATCTTCTGATTGTTTAGCAAAGTTTAACTGTTGGATTTATGGTATGAACACTGTAAAAACAATATTTAAAAGCATACACAAATTCCTTTACTGTCGATATGTTTTTTTTATCAAAAAATTCGTTATTAAAATACAGAATTACTAATTTTTTGCGACAAAAATAAAAGAGTAGAAAAAATGTAGTCGTTATATTTGATTGGGTTTCTGATTTGAAAGATAAAATCACATTTATCGGATTCATAACGGAATCCTTTTATTGAAACCCGCTATTCTCTTACTACTCCGAGATTTTTTATCGGTTTGTTATCATTCCGAGATTTTGCAGCTAAAACCGACCATAATCCAATTTACAACTGCCGGTATTCTCGCGCCAAAGTTTAATTACACTAATAAATTGAATTTTACAATAAGCTGGATATGATTTTCATCGCATCTTTATGCTCGATCGGAAAGCTTAACAATTATTTTAACACAGCATGCATCTTTCATAGCATTTTAAGATGAATTTATGCTGTTAATTGTTGAGTTTTATAAGGTTCATTCAGTAGAACAGAAGTATATAATTATTCTTTATATATTCTCCTTTGTCTCTTTAACCAATCGGTGAGATTACATAATGCAAACTGGTTGCTAACCTTCAGTGGACGGTTCAAAAGAGAATGTATTTTCCTATGACAATAATTTATGAAGATATAACGCGATTGACAGAACAGAACACAACACAAAAACCACTTATGATAAAGGTAACTGTTAACTACGGGTATACCTTAAGTTCCAACTCGAGTCTCATCAAATTAAGAGCACAGTTAACAAAACAACTGTAAGGCCTGTCCGGTAATTACAGGTTTTCCAGGTGTATGTGTTGGAATCCTTGACACACACTATATGAAAAGAACGTGTCTTAAACATCTTCTAAATAAAAATTCTCTTTTGTACATATGAACCCGTCAGGGATAGGACAACTTGAGGAGCAAGTATTTATGATTTATCGAATATGAAAGCTATGTCAATTACATAATAAAAATGGTTCATCGTTGGTATGAAAGAATATTTACGCAACTTGAAAACTAAAATTATATTATAATTACCAAAATTGTCAATAAAAATGATATGATGACATATTCATATTTAACGGTAACTTCTTACCACAATAAAACCAATATCGAAGGTCAGATGAGACATTTAAAGATAGTGAAAGATTTAAAGATTCAAAGTTGATCTTTCACAATATATCAATCCGTTTCCTAAGTTTAAAAGGTTCTAACTGACATTTTGGTTGGAAATTGTTGTATTAGCCACATTCTACTATACACGTTAATTTCAGATTTATATATTGTTAAATATCGAAGTTAGCGGAATTCCGGAGTTCTATCTGCACACTTTTTTTCATGAACTTATTTGAAAAGGTTTTAAATTACGATACAACTTATTACAACCGTCACGCAATAAAAATTCACGCCGCAGAGTTGGTTCGAAAAGGCCGATTATCGGCAAATGATGTAAAACTTTATCATTTTGCTAAAATTGTCTATGCTCATTAAATTCTAAACGTCAAATTGACAGATAAGTGATCTCGAAACTTTAGAAAATGAATCGAATCAAATATGTATTACCTCAAACATTTATCAGTAAGCATTGTTATTCGTCATTATGGAATGCACATTTGCATTATCGTACATGGAAATCGGGTAAAATGATAATTTAGGCGAACTACGTAAATATGAAAAAAACGCCACGGTCAAATTAGAAGCGTGTAGTTTTTGGCAGTGTTTAGTAATTTTAAGGATTCTGTTGAAGATGTTCATCCAACTCAAGTGATCAGACTTGATCTTTCATAATATATTATGGAGTATATGTATCAGTATATGCAAAGAAATGTAAGATTATGTAATACATTCATAAATGGTTGTAATAAAATGTTTATTTCTAAATTGATCCGGCATATCAATCATGTTAATCTAGAATTGCCGAGGAAACTAGATAACTAATTAAAATAACAATAGGTCTCAGTATGTAACACTAACCATACAGTTTCGTCGATTATCAGCAAGCTCTGTTAGAAATGGGTTTTTATGAAAAAAATATCAAACGGGGTATGATTTTAAATCAAAGGCCGAATAGAGTCACGACAATATATCGTAATAATTTCGATTCCACTCTGTACACATGATCAGGTCACAAAAATGTTTTTGGCAATATAAAATTGAGCCCATATGAAGAAAAACAGCGTTAAACACATTAATCTAGTAAAAGATTGTTTGAAAATAAATCCTGTTCTCAATAAAATTACTCAAATCATCTTTATTCGTCAAAGACAAATAGTTTCGATACAGTGTATCTCCACAACAACTAGCTCAATTGGCCTAGTATTTGAAATCAATTGTTGACAATATTGACGCAGATAATGATATTATCATCACCAAGAGCAGCATCATTAATTGTTTTTTACCAATTGAAGGCAGATATTTAACGTCAATCAATCCATTATCTCCAACTAATCTATCCGGACATGTCATTGCGTCTACCATATATTATCTTTCTAGCTACAATTCCCGTTGTAAGAATAACATTGTTCACCGTAATATGCCGTAGCGTGGACGTAGTAACGAATTTATTATATTACCCCAAACGGTGAATGTCGGATACTCGGGAATTTGTTTAAAAATGATATTTTTTACCAAAAACTTCACAAAATAATGTGTTAAGACAAGTTGGGCATGGTTTGGTTTGGTTTTATCTACACTACAACATTAAATTTCATTTCGTGTACTTTCTGAAGCGATCCCAATCTGTCATATATTATTGCAGGTTGGTACTTAACCAAGAAAATCCAATGACAGTTCGACATTAAAGTTTGCAACATATCATAGTTAAACCTATATTCTAATGTTACCTTTCACCATTCACAAATATTTCCCATGTATTTACATATAAGGCAGGAGAAATAATCAAGGATATAATATTTCGTAAAAGTTATAATGTATCGTAAAAAATCAGCTGTCAAAACGATAATAAATACGATACTTTTTGTTTCGGTAATAATAGGATGAATATTTTTTTATTGTATAAAAAATTATGTTCGTAAGACGAAGAAGTATACCTCACGGAATTGAAGAATGATTTTTTATTTTAAAGACCGAATTTAAAAAGAAACATTAACCTTGTTATGTTTGTCGGCTTGTTTTATTGTTAATGAGCTAAGAATCTAGGATTACATTGCAAAGAATATTTCTGTGTGTGAAAGGAAAAGGGCGTTAAGTCTAAAGTTGATAATTATCAGGAGAGTCAAAACAAGGTTTACATTTGTATGAGATTAAATGAAAAATGTGATGACTTTACATGACTTTTACTAATTCAGTAACATTTATTCGACTCTTCCTTTTTATATTAAAATATGTATTTATGCATTGTAGTTATTTTAGAATATTTAACTCGTTTTTCAATTAGCTTGACTTAATGTTGAATATTTTAGTTATTATGAATACGATAATATATTTTATATTGTTGAACGTTATAACACTTACGATAAGAGGATTTAAAAAAAATAGTAAATATTCAATTTCTCGTGCTCATGAAGTGTCGTAGGTGTTTTTACTCATGCGGTGACGGCATGTCAAGTCGTCACCGTCAGTGTGTATATACATTCGATCATGGAATACGCCCTCGATCTAAAAACCGAGAAGCAAGGATTTACTCAGGCAAAGCAGGCAAATATAATAACGGGCGTCTATTCAAGGAAATTCTATCTCATTTTGAGCCTTCCACAAACAGCCTATTGGCCAGAAAGCGAACATTCGCAGTGGCGCTACGCAGCCAGGATAAAATAGCTAACAATACTATCGTAACTATGTCAAGACCTGTTTATTCGTAGCAAAATTGATAGGGAAAATTCAAATACAAGATAAAAGTGGTTTTTTTTAAACGTTCGAATTCTGTACATAACCATGTATTTCGTTACTTACGACTTGGGAACTGATTGATTTCTTTTCTCGAATGCCTGGAGATGACGAAAGACGAATCCTGGGATGTTAGTGACGAAATAAATGAAAATATACAACATTTGAACGATTTAAATTTGATATTGAAATTCCATCAAGCACCCTCAGTCGATATTTTCAATTATAAAAATTGTTGATTCAGCTTCACCTTGGTGTTCATTTCGTATTTTCTTTGAATACTTTTATTGGTTTGAGTGAAGGTTAATCTTTTATTATGCACGTGATCGGAATTTTTTAATTCTATTAAGTCTGTCACTCATTTCACTATACTCGCGAGAGGGGTGAAGAAAAACAATAAACCCTATTTCAACTGTTGGGCGTCATTTTTATCAAGCACACCAGACATGTTTTACTATACTTAGAATACGACATGTGGATGAGAAATACATTTCTATACAACGTGTTCGTTTTTTCACTTGTCACCGAATACAACGTGAACGGTTTTTATAAAAAAAAATTTTACGAAAACATCCCACTAAGAAATAATAAAACAAGTCTCCGACATACATACGGTAGAATTAAGTTAAGTATATATTTACAATATCGTTGAAAAAATAACCGTTTCGCTAAGCTAAATAAGGCAAAGTAATACTAATGAAGGCAAGAATATTTAACTTTTGGAAAATGATTTGAATTCTAACAGACGTCGTTTTGAAGAGAAAAGTTTTTAGGTAATCTAAGAAAAGGGCTAACGATTAATGCATTACTCTTAATTAATTAATGCTTCGTGCGCCTCTTTATTAATTGCCAATTAGAGATATCATATTTTCGAATAAATATATACAGCTAAAAATGTTGTTGTTAAACGAAATAGTATTATCTTTTTCGTTACGTTTGATTTATGATTACAATGTCCTAAACCAAGATTGATTAGTAGTGCGATGTAAAATTTAAATTTTAAAAGGATTTTTTGTTTCAGTCGAGAGTGTATTTTTTGACTTAGAAAATATAGTCACTTGTCTCATTTTTTTCCAAGAACTATGCAGTAATATTTGAATTAATCTTATTTTATACGCCACTGTGCGATCCTATTCATAGAACGTCAACGCATGTAAAGTTTATACAGTGCTTCTAAATAACTGACAATTCACCCATATCAGACGGTTGAAGTATTTATACACAAACAATTGAATACATGCTTGTTTACTTAATTTAAGATTTATCAATCGTGGTTCTGGGAAAACTAGAACCTCTGACAATTACTTAAACGGTGCTTATTATTAATGAAACAAAACATTTATTTTTAAATGTCAATTACCATTTATAGTTAATAGGATAAATTAACAAAATATTAAACTCCACAAAAATTTTATCAGGTAGTTGATAGCTATTTCGGCTTTTCGCCATCGTCAGAACTATACTATATTGTTCTGACGATGGCGTAAAGTCAAAATAGATAGATAGATAGATAGAACTACCTGATAAAATTTTTGTAGAGGTAAATACTTTGTTATTTTATGCTATTATAATGGAGTTCTACCAAGTAAATGCCAATTGGACTGTTGAACAAATTTCTGTTTATTACGAGACATATTTCTCAGAAATGAAATTAACCGCTGCATAAAATAAACATTAAAAAAATTGAATGAACGTTATATTTTTATAATACTAATCATATATGTCATTAGTTAGTTAAAGTTTTTTCATACAGTAATATACAGCTGTTTAGTAATCAAGAAGTTTAATATAATACAAGTCATTTTTTGTATTTATTCTTCGTTAAAAAAGGGTAATATTGAAAACTTCTACAGGACCATTCATTAAATCTTTAAGTTCGTTTGTTATGAGAAGATGCTTAGCAGTTGTCAAGAAAAGTGTGTAGCAAGGGAAAAAAATATTAACTTATCTTATGGTTGCATTTTTTTGAAAACTTTTGTCAATCTCAATCATATACTGTAAATAGAATTTATTTTTGTGTGTTTGAAGTATTTATTGATAACACTTAATTTGTGAAAAATCAATGTATTTATATCGACCCAAAAAATGATGGGATCTTAATATAAAACCAAAAATATTGCGACATAATCCAGTTATGTGGTCTCTGAATAATTAGCTTACCGTTTTGAAATAATGTGGTTTGGGCGCGGGATACCAAAAACATTAAATAGATTAGGTATGTGTGTTTGTGCTGCAATATCTTTTGAAAGAATTTGTTAAGGCTGAAATGGTAATTGGTAATTAAGCTGGAATATGACTTAAGGTGGTAAAAGACTTTTACACAAACACTTATAATTTTTAATCAAAATGCGAAAAAATATCGTGGTACAATAATTGATATGAATATGAAACTTTAACATCTTTGCTGTTGCAGCTAATTGCCAATGTTTAACTGTAGGGGAAAGTTCATGAGTCATTCAACATCAGCTCGTGTTGAAAAAAATAATATATTAAAACAATTACTAATTGAACAATCAATATCTGATACCTTGACAAAGCTGACTTTACAGCCGGAAGCTTACGATGATAATGCATAATAATGATAATAAAGTAATGAAAACCGATATACGTCCGAAGAAAATGGTCACGTGTGTGCATTAATATAATATGTATAAAATTATAAACAGGGATATTAAAACAATACTCAGTCACCTATTTTAGAATGTCGAATAAACTCATAATTATTGTTGGCGTTTCGATTGAACACAGTTGAACTAGATTTTCGTTAATCATTTGTTTTTAGTTTCAAGTTTTTTTATGATTTTTTTCTGCCATAGCTCTGTCAAATTAGTATACCTATAGCTCAAAAATGACTATTTTTTTATAAAATTTATCAAAAGATTACGGAGAAAACACAAAAAAAATATGAGATAAAATGTTACATGTAAAACTATGAATGTCCTTAACCTTATCCTGAAGATTTGGATTATTGAGATTTTGTACACTTCCATGTATTTTGTCACTAACGACCCGGGTTTCGCCTTTCGGCATCTTCAGGCATTCAAGCACACGAATGGACTCGAACTGAGAGACAGAAAACAGTGTCTAACGTTTATATAGAAGATACAAATGCGACAAATATTATTTCCATTCTCAGGTTCACAGATTAGTCACTATACCTCTAAATAAATTTAATTTTGAAAACGAACTAAACATTATTAAACAAATTGCCATTAATAATGGCTATGAGGCGTCTCTTATAGATAGTCTTGTATCAAAAAAAAAGAAAAGATGCTATATTTCGGGAACTTGTCTAAAGACATAGACCACCCTAGAATCTGGCATAGAATTAGTTATTTAGGTTGCACAAGCTTTAAAATTAAAAAAACAACTCGCTGATAGTGTTAGACCGGCATTCTATTGCAAAAACTCTCTAGACAAATTACTTATTAACAATAAAGATAGAGTAAACTTTAAGAACAAATCTGGTATTTATAAATTACAATGCAATGATTGCCAACATTTCTATGTGGGTAAAACCACACGTACATTAGATATAAGGGTATCAGAACATTTAGCTGCCTTTAGATTAAAAAAAGAAACTTCGACATTCGCAAATCACTTGCTAATGGAGAACCATACGTTTAATGCGGATGATGGGGTTAAACTGTTGCATAAAAACATGGGGGATCATAAATTATTTTATCAAGAAATTTTGGAAATTAATAGAGCCCAGTTAAATTCCTTTCCGATTTTGAATGAGCAGCTGAACCTTCCTAATTCTCCGCTATTATATCCGATACGTAGAAACACCTAACAGATGTCACTAAATGTGGAATGATTGTATATATTTACCCATTCGTCGAATTACATCCCGTCAAAACCCACAATACTATTATAATTGTAAAATCACTGGTATTTCTAAAAGAAGTTGAAAAGCGGCAATTCGCCACTCTGTTAATATGGTGTTTACAAAATAAGGATTAGGGAGATTCCCGAAATTTTAACTCAGGTATCAGTGTGGCTCTCAGACGTATAATATCTTACCTCGTAAATAATATTTGTCGCATTTGTATCTTCTATATAAACGTTATACACTGTTTTCTGTCTCCCAGTTCGAGTCCATTCGTGTGCTCGAATGCCTGAAGATGCCGAAGGGCGAAACCCGGGTCGTTAGTGACAAAATACATGAAAGTGTACAAAATCTCAATAATCCAAATTTGATATTGAAATTCCATCAAGCACCCTCAGTCGATGTCTTAAATTATCCTGAAGATTTCATTGTTTTGAATGAATAAATTTTCAGGACTTCAAAGCAGGAGCTGTTATGGTAATGCTATTCTAATAACACATGCGTTTTAAAAATAAGACACAATTTGTTTGTACTAATTCCACATGCTTATAATGATCAGGACTGGTTTCGCTCATCATGAGCATTATCAACTGAAAAAACACATGTGTTGTCGTTTTCAGTCTGCAATAAACCCTTTGATATTCTAAATATTAACAACAAGATATTCTTTCAATATGTTGAAATACACGGGTGGCTATGTTACGAAAGTTCAGTGAACTGAACATTTTTGCCTCACTACACGTATATGGCGAAAATCCAAAATTTTATGAACCCGCATAGAGATTTACGACGCAGAGACAGACTAAGAAAGCAATTCTTCTAATCTCGAAGTATAAATTTTAAAGGGAATGCTATTTGTGAAACAGAAGAATATAAATACATGAAATTGGAAACAGTCTGTTTTTTTAGAGTTTGATGTTTATAAACGGGTTTATCAATAGATATATTTCATGCTAGTGGTATTTGTTTGTATGTGAATTCAAAAGATTCATTTATTATATAATTTTACGAAGATATAATTATTATTTTTGCAGGGTCTGTAACCGAGTAGTCGAACGTTGTTGGCTTCCGTAGTAGCATTCACGAGTTCAAAACCCCATTACGGATAATTGTAAAGTGATTATTCAATCGATCTATTCTATAGATTTGTGTTCGAAGGCATGGATTTCTGTGATGTCTTAATTTACTCTCACTCATCTGACCTTACAAACGGAGCGTAGCGAGAATGATGAGTTAATCACTAGTCCTGCCCTTATCCTTCTTTCCTTACTCTTACTTCTATGGAACAACAATAAAGTATGTAATATAATAGAGACATATAAAAAAAAAACTATATCCCGGATCATTTCAAAACATTTTTCTTTAAGCAGAACGATTTTCCAATGGAAACAAGTACGAACATTAATATGTAGAAATATTTCACGTTCAAATAACAGTGCAGCAACTACGAAACTATGTATAAGTTCTTGAAATCTCAAAAGAAAATCAAAGAAAAATATTGAATAGAATATGCACTGAAATATTGCGATACGAGGCATTTCATCAATGGAAAATAGAGCTAAACATATAAACATACTAAACAGAAAAGTTGTATGCAATTGCATGAATAGAAATATTTCAATTAAAATTGCTGATTTAAAATATTTTGCAGACTTTGGTTTTTCGCAAGTTTACACATAAATATTTAAAAGTGTTTCACTTTACACATCATACGTATTAAAGTCATTATTTTAATTATTCATTAATCATTTTTAATCGTTCTATTATACGTTTATAGGCCTGTACAGAGATTTATATAAAATATTTTTTAGATTAAATTGTGTTTTTTTCGTTAATAATTAATGATTTCCAATGGGTGCATACGAATAGATCCACGGACACCGTGTTGGGAAACCCTGCTGTAAACTATTATAAAATACTAATTGAACAAAAAAGTGAGAATGCTATAATTCAACTATAATTATTATTAAGATAACATATTTATTCATTCAACTATAGTAATTCTTACTCAGATTTCGTGAGTAGTCTAATGTGAGATTAAGATTCATATGATGAATTGATATTTATAATATTTACATTTTTGCAGATATAGATTATATGCGCAGATGAAAATGCCCATTCCTCAAAATTACCACCATCATTATATGCTCTCTAAGTTAAAGATGAATATTTTTTGAAGCTATTCAATTTTTTTCTGGACTGGAATTATCACATAAAATAAATTAAACGAAATATGTTTCAGTTAGTAGGTTGATTATTGACTATTTCTTTCCAAGTTAGTACATAATAAGCAAAAATTTTTTTAGCCTTATTGATAAATCTTGGAAAACTAATGAAAGAATTGGCAGATATTAGTATGGAGAAATTCTATAGTGGGAAGCATTCCTCTAATAAATTTTGTTCAAGTAGTGATTCGAATATCATTCGGTTATTTTTTGGCAAATAGTCAATAACGAAGTTATTTATTAAGCAATTTGAAAATAATTTGATATCAATATAAATTATATTTAAATAAAAATGTAATAATTAAATTGCAAGCGAGCATATTATGTCCATTGTTTCAAATCACCAACCGAATCTGTAACATTTTATTCAAATGATAAAAGAAGATTGCCTTAACTTTTCTTTCCATTTAAACAAATCCAATTGTCTTAAAAGCTCCGATGGAATTTAAAAGCATTCCACTGAAAACAAAATCCCCCTGGATTATATTAATTTATACAACCTTTGAAACCCTCGTATGGATTAAAAAACAAAAATAAGTCGTAAATAAAAAGCGTCATTTAAGCAATATATTACCGACTGAAAAGTCTTTTAAAATTCGGCAATATTTTGTGGAAACTTTAAACTATACTGCTTTGTTTCAATGACTAGGTTATGATTAAAAACTCTATTTAAAAATATTTCTGCGCACTCTAATTTATATTTATTAATTCAAAGAAGACAAAAACTAAAAATTTGGAGTTGTGTCAAATAAGCACTATTAGATAATCAATTTATCGTCGATATTGACATTAGAAGAAGAATTACATATTTATAATTATGTTTACAACTTTTTCGTAATTAATTTTAAGAAATGGAAAATTGATTATCAAGACAATACATCATAGTTTCGCTACAAGTCAGAGTACTACAACTCTATTTTGAGGGGACAAAATATTAACGGTAAACGATGAAAACATAATTATTTTCATTTATATGATATCATTCAAATTACTTTATTTGTTCATTAATCTTTTCAAATTCGATTAGAATATCTTGTGTGTGTCCATTTTATTTAAGAGCTCGGCAATTAACTGCTCAGAACAGATAATAAGATATTTAATAATTATTTATACAAGAGTTGTTACCCAATGGTTTTAAACGTTGACTGGTTGAAGATAATTTTTGTGTGTAATTAGCAAACTGAAGCCCTTTCGTATTTTTGTTTTCACTCTGTTTTATTCTACTTAGGCTACCAGACTTAATGAATGGACCACAAAGACTAGATGCTTCCTTCTTGAAAAAACTTTTCATGCCATGATCAATGTCCAATAATAAGGTTTTGTAATGAGAAAAGAAAACTAATGTCGATAATTAAAAAATCTTTATATTTTTGATTTATTACTAGCAATCGTGTTGAGACAAACCGAGGCTAGCAGAAGAATCAATGTTGGTTAAGCAATTTCTGCAAGAGGGTGATAGTTTAATGTTGCGATCTTCCGATGAATATTTTATCAGACGTATAAAAACTTAATCACCAATCTCTGATGGAAAAAAACTATGGAAAGAAGAATATTTCTGACAACGAAGAATTTTTTTCTAAAATCGCTTTTGAATTCATACACAATATTTTACTTGTTAATTATCCAACACGCCAATTTACAAGAATTTTATTACTTCAGTACTACAAAATAATGTGTTAAAGTCAAATGGATGCACGCTGCCTGAGAATTACATGTATAATGCAAAAATAAATATGATATATAGTTATTATTTCCTAAGCTTTGAGCAAACAGTCTCCGTGAGCTTTCCGTTTCTATGTATGACGGCATATAATATAAACTCTAGTCCACGCCCAAGTACTATCCTTTCGACTGGAAAGAATCGTGAATTTATTAGTCTGCGAAACCAGAAACCTCGTCGTAAACACTCTCGGTTTACGTAGAGATAGCCACCAAGTAAGCGGACATTTACACATAGTACACACTACACAGGGTATTCACTAAGCCATATTGTCAGGTTAATCGAATATTAATTATTAAATATCATATACTGATTAAAACATTTTCTTAATTAATGATCAAGGCTCGTTCAGATATGACAAAGCATGCTTAAATACCATCACATGTTTAAAAAGATTTTGAAAATTATTTGAGCTTTAAAAGCACAAATATGAAGTATTGTTTAAAAAACAGAAGGGTGGGCTACAATTAAAAAATATATTTCTTATACAAATATCAACATAGCAATTTACCGTATGGATGCCTGCCTACCCAATATTTAATGAAATTTTTTGATATTTTTATGCCCAATATGTTCAAACAATAATTAGAAAGTATCTCATTGAGTTATGAATAGCGATGGCTAACAGTGTACATTTATAAATAGCGTAGTTTACAAGACAATCTACGATACAGACATTTACAGGCGATAACTTTCATAATAATACATGTAATCTATGAAATGACGCTGTCATGTTTTATAATAATTATTATGGAATAGTGTGATTCTTGGTAAAAAAAACTTATACAATCTAACCTAATGAAATGAAAAATTGAAATGTATGACTTAATAAGTGAACGAATTAATAATATATTCGAATAAATGAGTTGTATAGTATCAAAAGTAGAACTATCCCATATTTGTGGAAATTGAACTAATTCTGCTACACTATTCTACCAGTCATAGTGTATGGTTAGAAATGAAATTTTGGTAACAAAATCATGTACATGTGGTATAAAAACGTAAATCAGACCAAATCTACCAAAATCAGAACGATTAACAGAAGTAAACGATTTGGTAAATCATACTTTCGACCAATCACAGAGTTACCCTAATTGATGTCACAGTATGGCCACTCATACAAATTTAAAACATTAAAAAACTCAAAAACGCCAACAAAAGATTTTTTCGTGTTTATCTCGAAACTTCAAATAATGGATAGTTCCACTTTTGATACTATACGACGCAAACTATGTATCTCTTTAAACGAAATGTACTTTAATAAGTGTTTGATATGGTTTTATAATGTTACACAAACCAAACACTTAATGAAGTTTTATGTGAGACATGATAAAAAAGTTTTTGACTAACCGTCCTGTATTTAAAAGCTAGAATACGGAGCTTTATGACCAAAGTTTGTTGACAATGTGGGGAGCATTGCGCCATTTTTAACAAATTTATTATTTTAACCATGAATCACAACATTTAGAGCATTTCCATTACATCAAATAATTCATTTTAAATTAAAATGGTACAAACTTGATTTAAAAAATTCGTATTAAATGAATATTGCTAATTTTGTAAATCCAATTCATAAATTAAACATCACAATTATTAATAAAACTTTTGCGACAGAAAAAGGATCGCCATATCACCATGGAAATAATTAATTACCATTGAGAAACCGATATATTAATTAGGGCTACTTTTGTATTGTAAATCAGTAACCTTATGCGTCGGGCTGATAATAATTTTCTCTAACTCATTATATACATTTATCAATATAATGTCGAAAAAATATTGTTCGAATTTGTTGTTTGTAAATTTTTGTGTTCACATAAACAGCACTACTAAGCAGCAGGGCTAATTTTTCAATTCAATTTATTAAACCGTTTGTAAAACGAAATTAAGATACTATTAAGCATGCCGATATACGACTCATGTCTATAAAATTTAGTAAAAATCTTTTTGGGTGGATTCATAGGCCACTTTGTGTTAAATATCTCAAAATTTATAGCTTTATAATTTAAGACATCGACTGAGGGTGCTTGATGGAATTTCAATATCAAATTTGTACACTTCCATTTGTCAAAATTTATAGCTTTGTTATTTCATTCAGTTGTTCCATTCGTGCTCGAATGCCTGAAGATGCCAAAATCTCAATAATCCAAATTATTTCATTTGTTCTTTGAGAAGCGTGTTTTGACTGAATAACAAAATATAAATTCACTTGAGAAAGCTATCAGTTTTAAATTGATAGTAAAAAACATGTTCAGCTATTAAAAGGTTTCGTATATGATCCTATGTTAAATTGAAATTTCAGATAATTGATATTAATGAGATGAATATCTGTGAAACGTTTCTTTCTTCTACTATTTTCGCATTTTGAGTTAGCCTGAAAATAATGTATGCATCAAAAAAATTTTCACCATGTTTACTCCCAATGTGAAACATATGGCCTTCTAATGGAAGTGTCTCAACAGATGTCTTCTACGAGAACTGCTTATTACTCAGTTGCTCAACCTTCATTTTTCAAAGAGAGTAAGGATAGAAAGATAGAGCTAGGAAAACAATGGTGATTATCGTGGATCGGATGGATGGGAGGGAATTTCTGACACCACAAATATCTATGCCTACGAAAAGAAATTCATAAATCGATTGAAAAATCAATTTATAAAACTGTCCATACCGGGATTTCAGCCCGAGACATCCATAACCGTAGCCACCACGTTGACCACTGCACCACGAACCCAGTATGAAACATTATATATATATTAATCAAGAAAAATTAATGTTACAGTTAATTTGAACTGTTGCCAGGTGAAAATCATTTGAAAAACTTTACGAAAACTTACACAGGTAGATTAATATGAATCAAATAATTAACAAGAACCCAAATAAGTGCTGATATTTACATAATAATTTTACAGAGAAATACTAATAAGTATAAATATGTATTGTTTTATGAATAACGTATTGATTGGTAACTATAAGTCACTGTTCAGTAAATTTTAAAGTATATATGTTGAAAATAATTTTCATCATCTGTAAATTGTCGTTTACAGAGAATTAAAAAACAGTTGTTCAAAGCTCGTCTCCATTCAAGCATTTTGCTACAATCAAACGTTAATCTATAAAACTTGGAAGAAGCTTTGAAATAATGTTATTGAATAATGTTTGAATAACGGCCAAGAAAAATATCACAGCGCTGTCGAGTGAAACGGGAAAAAATTTAATTGCAATTTTGATAAATTTCAAAAGTTTTCCTCGCCTCGTGGGCTATCCCGTCACAACCATTCAGAAATGAATTATATTGCAGTTGAGTGCATTTTTGTGTCTATTTGCAAAAGTTATATGAAAACGACCAACATTAGACTTTATTCATAAACAAATTAACAAATTTACTGAGCCGCATATCTCTTGAGGTTCGTATAGGTCACCTTAAACGAATATGCTTACATAATAAGCAATTCATATTGTCAACCGGCATATATTTAAACGGTTATTATTTCAACCTGCGGCATTGTTATCCCTTTTTAATGTAATTTAAATTGAGTCTACATATCTTCAACACTTATATCAGTATCATTAATTATTACATTGATCTTTAAAAATGTAAGAGTAGTATAAAGAGAGTCTTGTATTTGTTTAAACACGTTATCACGTAACCTTGTGACTTGTGACGCCATTGTTACAAGTATTTGAAAAGACGTGTATTCTACTAAATTAATACAATGGGCTTAACAAACGGAAAAATGTTGATAATGCTTGTGACGAGCCAAACCAATTTTGATCATCTTTCAAATTGTGAAAGTAGTGATTGCATAATAATATCTTAACAAATGTGTTACCTTGTTTATATGTTCATTTTTAATCATTGGAGGAAAAAAAAATTAAGAAATAATAAAACGACCATATAAATGAAATATTCCATTTTTCAAGCCTGGTACTTCTGTCAGGTAGCTAACATTTTCAACATACAGTTACTATTTTGTTGTATCAGTTGAAAATGCTGGAAAGCTGAGCGACTACCCTCTGGTTTTAAAAATGAAATTTGTAGAATATCTACGATAATAGTTGTTTCATTATAAATTGGGACCTTTTGCCTCAAATACATGATAGAATAAAATGCCGTTGCTGAAACCGAATCATGCATGAACGAATGAAGAATATAGATTTTGTGAAACAATACAGGAAAAAAAATGAACAAAACGATAGAATATCAAAGTAGTCAGTTCTACAAAATTGCATTAGTTAGTTAATAGCTATTATGGGCTTAACGTCATCGTTCTACTCTAATCTAACTAGTTCTGCCGGGATAGGTATTAGCTAACTAATACAATTTTGTAGAACTGAATACTTCGACATTTTATCCTACTAAATATAATGAACTGCTACCAAGTAAATACCAATTCAATCAATAAAAAATTAATCTTGCAAAAATGTCAAAAGGCGGAATTATGTGGAATTCATAAATAAGTCAAAATTCCCTTGTGGTAAAACTCTAAAGGTGTCCCAAAATTTTAAAAGTAATGAAATATGAATATTTAATATATTTGTCTTTATGTCGGTGTACAATGCAAAATACAACATTGCGCTTGCGCACGATGAACGATGTGCATAGATAGCGATTACTCACTGAGTGAGAGTGAGCTTTGGGCGAACGACAGCATGTGACACTGTCACCTGGTGTATAATATTGATAGTTATAAAATACATATCTACGGTAAATATTAAGTGTTAACTGACCACATCGATAAGCTGGCTGAGTTTGAGTCCCATTTTGACGGTGAGTCGGTCGGAGTTGTTGCCCACCGGCCTGATGAGGCGATTGTAATTGCTCAGAAGGTCGTCGTAGAGGCGCTTCGCTTCTGGATTGGCCGCGGCGGGGCCGCCCGCCGCAAACAGCACACACGCCACCAGCACATACACCATCTTAGGCTGACTCCACCCCTGGAAAGAAATGAGATATTTAATAACAATTCCAACACACATACAGATTATATCAATACATCCGGCAATTTAATAGGACTACATTGAAATAAACAAAATAAATGTTAATCGAAAAGACAAGGATGACTGCGAAGTAACTAACTACATAAAAAAATATATGTATATCGTCATTGTTTTGGAAGAAGGCACTAACTGAACAATACTAGTTTTGAGTTATTGGACTTTGAAGTATGTCAAATGTTTGAAATGCTATATCTTTTTCATTTTGATTGTACAAGCTGTTTTTAAGTAAATGTATAATTTATATGTTCTTTCATACGGTAAAGTTTGAAATAAGTAACCTTTTGGTATAACTAATTCAATATGTCATTTTTTAGATTTAGTGTTTGCTTAGAGAACAGCGACCATATATATTCTAAAAACGCGATAGCAAACAAAGACCTGGCCGGTCTGCACAATAGACTATTCTCTACTTTCATTGTCCATATCCGGCCATTCTCAAACGATCTCATCTGTTTCCTCTTATTGAATGCTATATTACCAGCTGTTTATTGCTTCAAAGGATCAAGCTTAAACGGATCTGTAGTGAAGCAACCATGTTCAGTTATGAATTGATCGTTCATAAAATCAAAAGTCAAAACTTCAACCATTTCTATTTTCACCCAGAAAATTTCTGCCTGTATCACGGATTATCTTGCCCACCGCTGTATGATCGTTTATATGAAAAATCTAATATAAATCATAAACGTCAAGTTGTCACTTTACGCTATAAATAATGCATCGGGGTAACATAAAATGCATGCTAGAATTTCATCTTCTTGCGTGTCACACTGGTATCATTTTTCTTCCGGTACGCACATATCTAAACATTTTAAAGTGCCAAGTGCTGTGAGACGATATTTGGTGTAGCTTTAAAAGAGTTGGCACAGTCGTAAATATTCATAAGAAAATCACTGCAAAATCTGTTGATTGTTGTACTCAAAGTTTAATCGATGCCTTCTTATGTAGTATCTCTAAAGAAATTTTTTTATAGATAAAATAATGTTCATAGGCTAGTAAAATTATGTAAGAAATTATCTTCAGGAAGCTAACTAAAAGTTGTGCGAAAAAAGAACTAGTAAATTTTTATCGTTATTTTTGCGCCACCTTTTTGGGATGAAATAAGGTGGACATAGAAAAATGTGAATATCAGAGACAAGCATGCATTCAGAAAAAAATAATTATAAAACGATTAAAAATAAATCAATTCAGGGATACAAATACTTGATCTTGCAACCGAGTAGGGTTAACACTCGGTTGCCTAAATTTATTTATAATATATATTAATATAGTCATCTTACCGATGATATATATATATATATTATATTTAAATGGATTGAAATACGTGTACAGGTTAGATTAGTAGTAGGCGTTAGCTAATTGCTATGTACACTATTTTTAAGGAAAGGAAATAAAAGGGTTATAAAACATTAAAGTTACCCACATCGTTGCATTTAATTTATAAATGTATTATTTATAAAAACCAATTTCCTTAGCGAAATTCTTAATTGAAACTTATCAATATCGAATTACAATGAAATAATTCGTTAGCTGTCGCATCCAGTAGACAGTTTGCGTGTATTAGTAATTGTGATAGTTTGTCATTGTTTTTTATAGATTTTACGGCTTTTTATATAGTATAATTATATTAACATAATATGTTTTTTATTTGCTTAAATTGGGATTTACTTGGTAGACCTGAAATACAAAAGCAAACATAACAAACTCATTTCTATAACAAATTCATTTCTACAAGAATTTTATCAGTTTGTTGATAGCTATTTCGGCGTCACGCCATTATCATAATTATATTTAAGCTAAATGTAACTTATCAATATATACTGTTTTAGAAGAGATCACTTATTCCAACATCATAGCTTTTATTTAAAATTTAAATATTTAACTTACTAAATATGTTTGTGAGTTTTTCTACGAAGAGGAAAATAAATGGTATTATTAATTAATCGTCAAAACAAATGCTTTGAAATTTTATTGGTAATACGTAATTACGTAAGCTTATTGTAATGGTTTAAGTAAGGGTGATGAATTCATGTTTGCTTGGTCATTAAGGAAGTTGATGAATAAGAGGTTATGTTGTGTGATTCTTTTAAGAGGTGGTGGTTCGCTAATTGATTAGGTTTTTTTATTATCAAATCACTCAATACGTTCTTTAAATCTAGTTGAAATACTCTTTACTGTCTGTCCAATATAAATTGAATCACAGAGTACACATTTAATTTTGTAAATCCCACTTCTCTCCAGTTTATTAATTTTATCTTTGCTATTTTTAAGGTGTGTACCAAGATTACTACTTACTTGAAATGCTACATTAACGGAGTTTGTAAAAACTTGGTTGGTTTTAATTCGAATTAAAGGTAGTTAATCGATTAATAGAAACGGTTTTCTATGAGTATCGTTTCCAAACTTATTTTACGGGAATGTTCGTAAATAGACTAGTCAAGTGACATCTAGTCGAATGAATTTCGTAGTTGAACGTTTTTATATTTTATTGATTAAAACAGTTTTTATAGTTAAGCTAAATTAAGCATACACATAGTTCTAATGATGGCATAAAGATGAAATAATTATCAAAAAATTGCTAAAATTCTCGTAGAACTGAAAAACTTGTTATCTTTTTTAAAATTGGTGTATTTTCTGGTTTCTAGAGTATCACAATCAGACCAAAGGTTAAGATCTCAGTTTTGAAAGTAAATATATGACCTCTCTATAGTCAAAGCAATATATTTTAACCAGTATTACACCCTGAAGATGCATGTATACAAATTTTCAAAAAACAACGTCTCCTTGTTCTAAATTCTGCGGAACACTGGCAACTACAATGCAATTACTTTTCTCTTTCCTTAGCAAGCGCAGCGGTATAAGCTAGACGAATCCAACTTTTATGAAATTGAGTTTCACTTCTAGATCGATTTTTAACTCTCCTTAAGATATCCTCATCGATGATGTGATCGACGCCAAAAATCTTCTTTGCAAACACAAATCTCCAATACCTTCAGTATTACGATGATTCGTTTCTATAATCCGCACATTAATCCAGGTACTTGGTTACCCAACAATATTCCGGTGAATATACTCGTTCCTCAGGCTAACATCCCTAATGCGCTACGAGGTATCGCGATATCAAAACTACCGTAGTATATCATCGTTGCATGGTTTCCCGCAAGAATACAAAGTTTTAAGGGTTATTGCATAGCGCCAGCTATATTCTGTGCCCAGACTGACGCTATTCGCCGTAAAAGCGACTGCGTTTTTGGTGTCAGGTTTCCTCTGCATTATAAGAACCCATTTATTATTTAAAAATGCTGACTTGTAAAATTTTATTGTAGGAACGATTGGTAGCATGATGGACAGAAAATATTGATAATTTTGGCAAAATTTACAGAAAATTAAATGTGGAAATCGTATCGCATGGTAAATTTCTCACTCAAGCAATAAAGCGTTTAAAAATAACAGCGGAATAATTTCTCTATAATCAATTACTTTGAAATGGGTAAGTAAAGTTGTCTTTTGTATAAACATCGTGTGTAAATTTCATAAAAAAATATTCCACTGGATGAATTCGATTGAAAAAAAAAAATTCTTTTCCAATCAAATATCAATTAAAAAAAGATTTTTAGTTTTATTTTCTTGCCGATATATTTACTTTAAGTCTAATTAAAATTAAAAGTGTTATCAAGGCCGCTTAACATTGCTTTTATATTTTTTTTATCTGTAAAGTTTAGTATGTCGATATAATTATACAGTACTGATTGAAATTTGATCGCTTGAACTCCAGGGAAGGAGGTAAGAATAAAATAATAAAATAATCATTACAATATAAAACAGGGAAGGAGATAATTGTTTTTAGATCCAGTTGTCTTTCTATTATTAATTTATCTGAGAAAAAAGCTTGAGTACATGACTTAATATCGGTAGTCATTTAAAAAAACTAATCGTAGGAGTGAATGCTCTATTTTTAAACTCACGGTTGCTACAGTTTGGGGGTGGTGTGAGGGCTATGACTTAAAACAATTTATTTTAAAAATCAAATTAGTTTCAAAAGAAAAATAAAAGCGATGCAATGAAATGTCCGAGATTAATTTCAATAGATAAAAAAACGTTGAGGTTTTTCTGACATTTTTAAAATTAAAATTTCCAGAGTAAAGTATTATATGTCTAGAGGTCATGTCACAAAACCAATTTATTTCTAAATCATTATATTGTTGAGAATGAAGTGTGCTCTGAAGGCGGTAGAAATTGACAAATGGCTTCAGGAATAAATGTGACATAGGAAGATGTGTCCTTGGATATTTTTCTTTATCGAGTGAGTTTAGAAAATTTATACTAAGCAGTGCGTATAGACATCATTATATTATTCGACCTACAACTAACTCTAAAATCCATCATAACGAAATCATTAATTTGAGAGGCTAAGATATATTTATTTCAATCTATCTTTTAACTCGTAATAGAAAACAGTGTGACAGCTTGAACTATGCAAGACGGTAAACGGATGAAACTGTACAGGAAAAAACCGCACACAGGGTAGAAAAAGAAGGATTCACATTGAAAATACTTCTTATCGTTTCATGAGTTTTTTAGCTTTGAAAAATGTTAAAATCAGATTTTTAATTTTAAATAACGTCAAATAATAATTTTCAGAAACTCAGAACGTCCAAAGACGAAAGATTTATTTGTTTCGATCTATCTTTGTTTGAAAGTGTTCAGACATGAGACTTCAGTACTTAGTAATTTCGTCTGTCCTTTTTTTGTATGTCACTTTTTAGAAATAAATTTTCTATAATATACAGTAAAAATATGTATATGCATTTTATTCAACTCTTTCACTTATAATAAAACCGCTGACACAGGATAAACACGATCTTATTTGTATACGACTGTAAACTTACTATGTGATTCATTCATTCTTTTAAATAGCGTCTATTTCATATTTTTATTTGTATACGTAACGGAGAAATACTTATATTTTATAATTTAAGACATCGACTGAGGGTGCTTGATGGAATTTCAATATTAAATTTGGATTATTGAGATTTTGTACACTTCCATGTATTTTGTCACTAACGACCCGGGTTTCGCCTTTCGGCATCTTCAGGCATTCGAGCACACGAATGGACTCGAACTGAGAGACAGTAAACAGTGTCTAACGCTTATATAGAAGATACAAATGCGACAAATATCATTTACGAGGCAATACATTATACGTCTGAGAGCCACACCGATACCTGAGTTAAAATTTTGGAAATCGCCCTAATCCTTATTTTGTAAACACCATATTAACAGAGTGGCGAATTGCCGAAGGCGAATTGCCGCTTTTCAACTTCTTTTAGAAATACCAGTGATTTTACAATTATAATAGTATTGTGGGTTTTGACAATATTGTATATATTTACCCATTCGTCGAATTACATCCCGTCAAAACCCACAATACTATTATAATTGTAAAATCACTGGTATTTCTAAAAGAAGTTGAAAAGCGGCAATTCGCCTTCGGCAATTCGCCACTCTGTTAATATGGTGTTTACAAAATAAGGATTAGGGCGATTTCCAAAATTTTAACTCAGGTATCGGTGTGGCTCTCAGACGTATAATGTATTGCCTCGTAAATGATATTTGTCGCATTTGTATCTTCTATATAAGCGTTAGACACTGTTTACTGTCTCTCAGTTCGAGTCCATTCGTGTGCTCGAATGCCTGAAGATGCCGAAAGGCGAAACCCGGGTCGTTAGTGACAAAATACATGGAAGTGTACCAAATCTCAATAATCTAAACTTATATTTTAAATGTGAATACTTTTTTTCTACTCTTTGCGGTTTTTTCCATGTCCGCTTTTTTCCTGTACGATTTTATCCTAGAACCATGCAAGACTTGTGTTGAAAGCCGAATAGTCTGCATCATTAACCATCAATTCAGCATGACCGTCGTTAGTGACAAAATACATGGAAGTGTACAAAATCTCAAAAATCCAAATATGATATTGAAGTTCCATCAAGCACCCTCAGTCAATGTCTTAAATTATATTCTTTCCTTATAGTTTTAAATTTAGATGACCAGCTACATCAATTAAAAATGTCAATTTATCTAGCTGGTTTTTGTCAAATAATAGCATTCTTTCACCAGGTAGTTCATTTTTTAGCTCTAAAAAGCTGGAATAGTTGAATAATATTGATAGAAATTATAATTTTACCATATATAAATATAATTAGTTGTACGTTAAGCTTAAAAAAATAATTATCATGTCTGTCGAGCTATCTCTGCAATATTCTGGGATAAAAATAACACGAGTATCTTCCAAAACAGTGTTGGATTGGAATAATAACTATCGCCGGTTTCTGTGTTACACAGAATAGCAGGGGCGGTGCGTAGCCTTAGGCTGCATAAATCATTGTTTTTAGCTGCACGTTTTACATATACTTGAATTTACAATGCTGCCTCACAGTGGAGAATTGGCAATGCTGTGTGCCAGACTAGGTTTTTGTGCACTACTCAATAAACTTAAATTATTCGTGGATGCTCATGTATTTAATATAATCCAGGAATATTGTGCCAAGATGTCAAACTATTATATCACCACCCTTCCCTTATACCGAAAAACAATTCTAATATTCAATTCTATATATTTTTCAAGATATTTCCCAACTATGACAGAATAGAATGTTGCTTAGACGAGTTTAGTGGTGGATTTATATTTATTTTTCCAAGTTTATTTGCATTTAAAAATCATGTCTGCATCCTATGCGTAGTTTAAAGACTTTGGACGCAAAAATTCTCGCAAAAAATATATTTACCCAACTTTAGAATATAACAGTGTGCTTAAGAAAGGGTTAGAATTAAGCTAATTAACCCTTTTAAGATGTTAACTGTCAATTCTTGGTGGAAAGATATTATATTTTAAAAAATAAAACACAATTTGTTTGTACTACTTCCACATATTTATAATGATCAGTACCGGTTTCGCTCATCACGAGCATTATCAACTGATAAAAATACAAACATAACAGGCGTATTTATATAAAATTGAGTGAAAAAATGAAGGTATATAAAACTGATGGTTCATGAACTGAGACAAGAAAATATTGATTAACAAACAAATTATACATAAATCAAATGAAAGAGTCTACAATTAAAATGTTATGGACCTCTTGCAAATCATTAAATACTAATCTACAATCACAAATATAGCTACATTAAAAGTCCATTTAGCTGAACAAAAATATTAATGACGATAATAATATAAAATGATGACTCAGGGAAATTATAAGTAAAAATTAATGAACCATTTAAAAATAATCAAATATTAAGTATGTAATTAATATGAATAATAAACAGCCATCTTAAGTGGAAGAAAGCAGAGCAGCTATGAGTATCCAATAAATTTTAATATCATATTACAGATAATTTAATATCATATTGTCATATCACAATAAATTTAATCGATTAGGTGAGTTGATTATTGTAAAACACGCCTTGTTTGACAAAACTATAACTTGTACGAAAAAAAATCTTATGTAAATAGTGGTAATATGACTAGAACACTGTGGCCGTTAAAAAAGGTAATAGTATCTTGTTGCGAAGTAAAAAAATTCATCGACCGCATTATTCTTTCATTATTTGGCCAAAGCACATGAGACCTTGAAAGGCCACAGGTTCTTCACCTCTGAACTACGGCATCCAACCCCAGACCTCTTTTATGATCACGGAATTTCGGGATCTTGCAATTTTTCAATGGAATCCCGGTATTGGTCATCAATCGTAATTTGATATTCAAAATGAAATTGGTGTCCGTTATTGCTTCAATTCGAATGATTATTTAGAGTTTTTTGGGCATGGAAATGATTTTTTATTTTGTAGATAATATTGAGTTGATTTTTTAAATAATGAAAAAAAAAATTGTAAAACATATTGTTGTCAAAATTATCTGATCCTGTCTAAAACAGTTACAAAATATGAGAAGGGCTGTAACAGAACATAAAATATAATAAACCTATACATTATAATATGTATAGTGTAAAGGAATATCTTTATTAACTTAAAATAACTTTACTCATTTTATATTTTACATTTTCGAATTGAAACTTCCATATGAAATAAACAATTAAAAATAATCTCAGGATAATCATGAAGCCCTCAATGTCGAGTCAGAAAGAAAAGGATGCGTACAGTCACAAGATGACGAATTATCATTTTGTGGTTGAAATTAATAAAAAAAACTATTTAACATCGGCAGTGAGCAATTTGCGATTATTTTTTTTCAATAGAATATACACCAACCGGTAGATAAAAAAGATTTTGAGGTAACGAAGAACAATTTTGTTATATTTTTTTGTGAATAGTTGTGTTAGTAAAATCTACTGAATATTCTGTCCTAAATTAATTTACAATTTTATAATGTACAATAATGTGCAATATGTTAATGGATTCTACATCAACAATTTTTATATAAATAATAAACATAAAAAGACTAGATTTTTTTGAAATATTTCAAGAACAGGCTTGCAATATTAATATTAAATATAATATTTGTACATGACAAATTGTAAAAATTTAGTACATATTTTTCAAGAAATTATATTTATACATAAAAATTTTGCAATATTCTGTGCCATGATGCTTTCAGATTTCAAATATATAGTAAGTAATTTTAAAGATACTCTTAATCCAACACAATTGTAAATATTAAATCATTTTTGGAGGAAAAATAGTGGGGGAACGACAAAACCCCTAGCTACGCCACAAATTCTTGTTATTATTTTGTAATTATATTTATCAGTTTTTTTTTAAATAAAATTTTTATTATTTAACGCGTGTCTATATTATGATATCGATTAAAAAAATTAAAGGTGGGGAGGCGCGGTGAAAAAAATTTCTTTTAGGGGAGGCGTTGTAGTATAAACGTTGGAAACCGCTGCCTTACAGACAAAAATGTGAAAATAAACTCAACACGACGAACAAAACATGGGGCTGTTTCTAAAAACTTTGATGAAAATCATCCCGATAAATAAATGGTACAATCTTACATTGTAGTCTTAGATCGAACTTTTTTGTTTCGTAAGTAAAAGTTTGGCAAACCAATAAATAATAACGTGATTGTTCAGATGACCCTCACGTCATAAAAAATAAGTACATTGTTATTTATATCCACTATATTAACTCTACAATAAAGTTTTTCCAAAATAAATTTAGAAAAAAGCATTCAGGAGCTTGTATTGATATATATATACATATATATATATATATATATAAACGGGAAAGTCTTTGTTTAGAAGATAAAACAATGTACGGAAATAAATTGTTTCAGGTGTGGGAAATGAAAAATATGACTAAAAAGTGTGTGAAAGGAATTCAGAATAAGTTTGCGGTACTGAGTCCCGCAGGATTTGTACACGATATGAGGAAGCATAAAGACAATTTATATCGCTTATATAGATATGGAATATTTAAACAGATATCTGATAAATATTATCTTTTTGAAATAGTTGTGATATTACGTCGTATTCAAGAATTTTATACACGAACCTACAGGTCACGATAAAATTAAATATCGATTATGTTGTATAAAGAAATATATTCAAGAATTCATTGTTGCGAAGTATTTCTTTTAAGCGTAATTTATAAAAATGATTAAATTTCTTATAAATTAGTTTTAAAAACCACCCTTTGGAAATACATTAATTCTTATGGTCACTTACTTTTATGATGTTTGAAAATATATTTTTTTACGAATACATATATTAAATTTGGATTATTGAGATTTTGTACACTTCCATGTATTTTGTCACTAACGACCCGGGTTTCGCCTTTCGGCATCTTCAGGCATTCGAGCACACGAATGGACTCGAACTGAGGCGAAAGGCGAAACCCGGGTCGTTAGTGACAAAATACATGGAAGTGTACAAAATCTCAATAATCCAAATTTAATATTGAAATTCCATCAAGCACCCTCAGTCGATGTCTTAAATTATAAAGAATACATATATGTTTTTTTTTGTGGGAAACTGAGTTATAAACTAACTTAAACTGCAGCATAATTTAAGACCCACAAGTATACATCTGTGTGCAGTCTATAACATATAAATAGTCTATAAACTGCCGTCATAATTCGGTAAAGGAATAGCTCAACGAAGAAAAGCATCAATTCTAGCAATGAAAAATAAAATAGCACACATATATATTTACATGTATAATATGTCAATGTGTGCTAATATTTGTACAACGGAAATATTCAGATAAAAGAAGAATGGGTGAGAAAATTAGAGATAGATAAAAAATTGCCTTGAAAGAGCTGTCATTCCTTTTCGTTGGCACAAAACGAATGGCTACGAAGATTTTTATTGGTGACAGAAAGACGTCTCGCTAGCGCAGCTCTCCTGGAAATATTTTACTAGGTGAACTTGGATGCTCCAGTTCCATTAGTGTAATGCAGTAAGAGGGTTGGAATGATATCAACCCCATCTATAAAAGTGGCTCAGTTTACCCTTCTCTCTTCTGCCGGCTTCTTGATGGTAAAACTTTGCAACGCCTTGAGAAATGGTAGTTTACGGTATCTCTCACACTTCTAAAAAGTTACAGTTAAAGAGAAACAAAAAAATATCAGACCTAAATAAGTGGTCTCGGCTCTTTGTACAACGTAAAGAGCTGAAAGAAAACATTAATTTAAATATAAATGCCTATATTACTTACGAATCGGCAATAATTTGTGCTCATTATGTTTTTTACTAAATTGAATCGAAGTGTTTAATATTTTTATCGAAAATTTTTTTTTCCATTCAAAGTACTTTTAGAGATCACACAAAAATCTGATCTTCTAAATGATCTTACCAGGGTACGTATACTTACATTATACTATCAATATTAAAACGATATATTCGAGATACTAATGAAGTTTAACGGATAACATAATTATACAAGTTAAAAACGAATTCAATAGTGAGGGTGCGAGAAGTTTAAATTTCTCTCCAACAGAGCTAATTTTAAACATGGATTATTGAGATTTTGTACACTTCCATGTATTTTGTCACTAACGACCCGGGTTTTGCCTCAGTTCGAGTCCATTCGTGTGCTCGAATGCCTGAAGATGCCGAGAGGCAAAACCCGGGTCGTTAGTGACAAAATACATGGAAGTGTACAAAATCTCAATAATCCAAATTCCATCAAGCACCCTCAGTCGATGTCTTAAATTAGAGCTAATTTTGTTTTGTGTTGATGTTTTTGTAGAAAAAACTAGACCTGGATGTCTGCTAGAACCATCACAAATATTTCTGCATGAAAAAAAATAAGTATTTCTTACATTAGACATGATAAGACAACACAAAATATTCTGTAAATCTTGATTTTTATCACCACAAGGCCAATTTGGATGTGGTGTAGTTTTAGACTGATATAACTTGTCATTAAGCGCACCGTGTAATAGTGAGGGCCAGTTATCTGGAGAGCAAGAAAAAAATATTTGTGAAAAATAGATAGAGTTTAAAAAGTTATATATGTTATCCAAAAAGTAAAATAAAATATTCTTGATGACAATTTACGTTATTGCAGTTAACCTATTTTTGACAACTTGCAGCCGTTATAAAAGTTTTTTTTTATTTCTTGAAGATAATTACCCTGTTTTGAGTTAAATTTGTATTTTTATCCTTGTAAGTTTTATTGTAAATATAGCAAGTCATTAAATATTGTACCACGTGATATTTCTCTGACAATTTACTGAATTTTGATTAAGAATAATACGTAAAAGACATTAAAATGAGATCATAATAATTATCTAAAGCCACCAATTTTGAAGTAAAATCAGAATCGTAACTCTCAATAATGCAAATTTGATATTGAAATTCCATCAAGCACCCTCAGTCGATGTCTTAAAAGAATCATAAATGCTAAATTTATCATTTATTTTTATCCTCAAGCAACATCGTTGTTACGATATTGTCACTTATATTATATCATTCAAAATATTCTCATAAGTAAACATTGATTCTATTATGCCTTTAATTAAACCTTTCCGCCAGTTAAAATCCTCCATATATTATATTCCGGCACACTGCCAATGACACATGTCGTCTAACAATCAGAGTTTTAGGTGAAGGGGTATTGTGTTTTATATTGAAAAAAAAAACTTTTATCGCGTTGATATGTCTAAGATATTTATTTGATAGCAATAAATAAAAGAGACTGAAATAAAAAATCGCAGAGTAAGTTTTATTTTCGATAGCGAAAAAAAGAGATTCGCAAAGAAGTATCTGTGGTATTCGGAAGAAATGCGAACTGCGTTTTCATTCCAGAGGCAATAAAATTAGGGGTCGTTTGCATTCAGTCCTTGAAAAAGTCGTAAATCGCTGTGCTCTTCTTATCGAGGAATGGATAAGCCTTTTTTAGTGTCATCTTTTGGTTACCGAATCCCAAACGCAATTTTCTATCAAGGACATCCGTGAAAACGGAACAAAAATCGATCCATTTCTGGTTTATTTTACGATTGATTTATGACTAACATTAATCTTGGTGAGAGAGGATTTTGTGATATTTTAATATTTTCGATGAATTCAGCGGTAACTTTACGGAAATTCGTTTTTAATATACAATTAAAGTTGATAAATTTGTTATTCCACTGGCTGTGTACATACATGTGTGTTTCGCCCCTGTAAGAAGGTAATTAATACCATTATTGTTTGTATCCTACCTCCTCCCCACGTCAACTGAAAGGAAATATTCCAACCGCATTCTTTATTTTTATGTTAAGAATTAGAATGGTTGTTTACATTTGAAACAAATAACGTTGCGATGTAGTTAGCCTGAAGATGTTTTTTAAAAATGCGAAACAGTGTCACATTTAGTAGTACAGCCAATGAAATAACAAAGTTATCAACTTTAATTTCATATTGTGTTAATTCATGAAAAATTAGGATAGCCTACTGACAAACACATTTTTATTATTAATACATATAATTTATTACAATATAAAGATAAAAAACTATTATTTCTTTATTTCCATATTCATAGACATAATTTTCCTCAATGTCTATAAAGTGGAGAAGTATGAATTGAAATATATATATATATAATAAACGTTCTTGCAATGGAATTTTATCAAGTACGAAAATTGGTTTATATAAAAGAATGCATTATTTAAATTTACATCGAAACCGTTAGAGCTCTAGGCTTGTACAAGTAGGCCAAACAATTTTATTTTAGCCCAATATCACCGGTTGGCGGCTAACTGCAGTGTAGCGGCTAACAGTCCCTTAACTTAAAATTTAAAACACCGATTGTATAATAAAGTACAATAAAATTACCATTCGAATTTCTAAGAGTAATTCAAAACATTCCAGGTATATTCATATAATCATTCGCTATTGGACTTCAAACGGATACTCAAAAATATTTGCTGCAGTCAAATTCAAAGTGAGTAATTTATAATGAGCTTATGACTATATGTGTATTTTTAGTTATTTATTAAATAACAGACCATTAAAAACACAAGTATTGTATTGGTTTTACAAGTGTGTACTTGCACAATTTTCATAAGTCCACTTAATTTTCACTTTAAAGAGATGTGTGCACACCCTTTTCACAGTTTTTACTCATCTGTAAAGTTTTTAATTTGAGCTGAGTCATTTGATTAAAGATTTAATGTCAAAGAATAGTTTGACAAGATAGAAATATATTTTTAATAAAAATATTCTATTAAAATTAGATCACGCACCGTTTTGACCATTGTTGCATTCAGACCGGATTTACCAAACATAAATACATTCCTAAGCAGGACGAGCAGCTGTATTGATGTATTTTTCATGAAAGTGAGAGCGAGGGAGAGGGTAAATTTACGAGAGGATGTGACCTCTCTCCAAACGAGCAAAACCGCAAAGTTTCCCAATTAACACTAAAGGTGTTCGCAAAAGTGGCCCGACTTGTTTCGGAGCTCCAACGTCCATGTAAATTATGAATTAATCCCTTTGCATTATTTCGGACGACAAATACACCACTTGTATTATTTCTATATTATTTTTGTTGATCTCAGTAGCGTCACAAATGAGCAAAGAATTTGAAAATAATACATTTTTCTAAGCGGCATCACATGAACTTATTTTGTCTCACATATTATATTATGTCATTGAAAAAGCATCGATTAGATCTATACAACATAATAGTGTTAAGCAATAAAGTTAAATAAATGTTATTAAAAATTTTAATGCTCTAAGTATTTATGATGTAAGCAAAATTATGTTATATATAAAGCAGAAAGATAAAAATTTGTATTTTTCAAAATTTTACCAGTCTTCATTACTCCTGGTGGGAAACTATTTGAACTCGTTGCTTTACTTTCACTGTGAAATATATTATGTCAGAATGATATCTTTCATGTAACCTATTTCTAATATCGTTTTCATTTTATTTATTTACTTCTTAATTGTTAAAATAGTTTGTTGCTATCAATATTATTTGTATTATTGATTGAATTGTGCATTTACTTGGTAGAACTTCATTATAATGGGATAAAATATCAATGTAATTATTTCTTTGATATTTTACCCTATTATTCGTATTTTTCGTTTTTTTTAAACCACTGTCAAAAATTAAATAATATTAATAAAATAATAACAGACAGATACGATGTAAAAATTATTTGTGTGGTAAAGTGAGTTTACTGAAAAATATTTATAAACTTAGTACTAGCCATAATAAATTGTGGCGATCGATATATTGTAACATTTTACTTTGTTTTATAAATTTATATGTCGGTTAATGGAATTTGGCGTAATATGTAATATTTATATATTAGAAGTACAGTTATCACTTTCATAATCGGTAATATTATTTTAATTTATAAAAATTTTAAATTTTTTGCCCAGGTCACTAGACACTTATAATTTAGCTATATCAGATAAATTGTTATCATATTGTAGTCCAAATTAATATTAGCATAACGTATTAATGCGAGTGTCCTTAAATATAAACATCATAGTAAATATGAAAATATAATCTTCTGTGTTCGCGGGCAATACCATCCCCGATCCCCGATAATAACTTTTAATCATGACACAAGCCATATAGCATACCCAAATGGTGCTATCTGAGGTAGAACCATCGCAAGTATTTTTATACGATCCTAAATTATAAAAGGAAATGGTCATATGGTTATTATTTATATAAAAAGCTTACTCAATAATATTTATGAACCAGAAATTGCGGTGTTCGCCGTAATAATAATCAATGAGATAAAAATCAATTGTTTGATTTAGAATATTTATAATAGATTGACTGGTTACTGAAAAATAGTATTCATTGTTATTTAAAAAATGTCATGCCAGCTAATAACACAATTAATGTAAAGTATTAGCTGACGTTATGCGATATATGATATTATATATATAATAAATGATATTAAACCACATGACGCTTGATGTTTTTTAAAACAATACAATAAATAATACACGATTTTATTAATTGTATATTTTATGCACGTTACAGTTTTTATGGTCCGGACGCCTCTGGTTGTAACCATTCTACAAAGATAATATGCATAACATGGCGTCTGCGAAACTCCACGCTCCGAAAACCATGGTCACGGTTGGGCGATCTGTATCCCTCCAAGGAGAGGAAAAAGGAACTACTTTAGCAAGCAAAACAGTATAAAAGGTGTGTATTATTATGAGAAATTTCCCCGTGAAAATATACAAAATTCACAGACTACTTAAAAAAAGGTATTACGAAAGTGGAGCTTGAATATAATTACTTCATAAACTGTCTTTTTTAAGAAGAGTTGTTTCTTGTCACTTATTTATAATGTTGGTCGCTTGTTGGTCGCTTGTTAGTCTTGTCTATCTATTATTGCAAATCTTAATTTACTCATATCAAAATCTGTGCATTTATATTGATTAATTGATTAATTGAGACACACAAAATCACTTCAAATTAAAAGTCAATTATATTTTTGAATTCAATTTAAAATGTAGGACGTTGATTAACTCCAAATGAGCGATTTTATGTTTGTTTTGAATTCTTCAAAGCAATTAGTAATATTTTTTTGTATTCAATTTATGTGTTTATTTCAATTCTGTGTTTTATATACTATATTTTCTGATTTTCCAATATATATTTAAAATTGTACAAAAGTTGTAAGTATGTTATTCGTAGAGCGATATTAAATTTATTAGTTTATTCACGTATACGATTTCTTGCGTAGCCTATAATTCTGTTCTGTGAACTGTATGTAGGAGATTAGGAGAGGTTGGGATATAAATAATACAATGAGAGAGTTTAAGGATTGGAAATGATTTAAGTTCCGGCTGAAATAGGCAAAGCTTTCTGCCAGCCTTCAAGGGGCAAAGCAACCTTTGGTCCTTTTGGGCTTTTCCCGGTGGCTGCGCCGACAGGTTTGCGTAATTATTCCGATGCTTAAGAATAATGCAGAGGGCATGAATTATGTGAAAATGTATCGTTGTATATAAATAACTACAGATATTAAAGCCCGAATGAAATATGGTTTGTATCGTAGATATTAAAGAAAGTTTCACACCTTTATACTAAATATCAATTTAAACTATTCAAAATACATTAAAATGTAGATTCTACATTTAATATTATTTCTCGAAGATCGTTTTATATAATATGAGGTTAAGAAGGAACTATTTGTTGAGCTATAAGACATTCATACCGCGTATCTTAAAACATGGTCAAGTGCAGTTAGAACCATTTCAAAGTAAGGTTACGATTTGTCATATCATTTTAGTACAACTCAGTTTCAGGCTGAAGAATTCGAATTCTCGAATAGACTCATTGATACTTAGATTTTTATATAGAGATATAGAAGAGTCTTCCAAGGAATATAAGTATTTGATGCATCATCTTTTAGAATCGTTACATTTATTTTATCCCATTCTAAAAGTGGGTTAATGAGAGAGACATTATTTATCGACTAGATCTCTCTTTACTTTATTCGAAGTACACAATATAAAAAAATGAAGTAATTTTGAATATTTTGATTACTTATACTATATATACATAAACCACTTTTTTTGTTATAGGTCAATCTAGGAAGAATATTACTTATTATTTCAAGTAAAAGACATTTTTTTACAATTTTTATGCATTAATTTAACGCATATTTAAAAACGTTACTACTTTCAAATACTTATTTAGAGCATTAATCTTTATTGCCTGCGTATCTGTGAACACGTGGGTCTCTATTTACGCTGATTTCAAGAAAGTAGTCACATCGAAATGAATTTTTACGCTCAATTTATATTACTACAGATTTGCTTCCAAATAATATATGAACCTTTTTACAAAATTTTACACATATAATAAAAATAATGTGACTGTCAAAAATCACTCATAGATATGTGTTATATCCATATCTGAAGAAAAAAATTATGATAATGATACAATGCGACGCCGTACCGGTATGGCAATTCTCCTAAAGAAGTTTCAAATATTCCGTAAATCATCATTTGATTGTTCTAACATAATTCTGCTGGTATTTTCATGTTTTCGATTTTTGGTGAGTTCAGTGTTAAATTGTTCTATCTGTATATGCCATTCCAGTTTGTGACCAACCAAAGTACTACGCATAAAATTAGAGGTTACGGGAATGATAAACAATAAAAGTAAAAAGTAAGTACCAAGGCTTCAAAATGCTCTTGTGAAATGTTATGAAATTGTAATATAATCACGCACTCGACCATCGATATATAAATAAATATAAACAAAGAAATGTTTTACATATTTAATAAGAAAACATTTTGTAGCAAAGTATTTAAATGACTACACTTAAAATGAATTTCTACATCGTCATCGTTGAATCCATCATAATTGTGCTGGTTCATAATTCAGAAAATTTATACCTTTTTTGTATTTAAATGATCCGATTATATTTCATGTAAAAAATATACCTTATCTGATAACAAGATGGTGTGATAAAGGTCTAACTAAACTTTACACTACAGTTTACATAGCATCAGTTTTTAGAGATGCATCATTTCTGTTCGTGCTGAATTGTGTTCCGACCCGCTTTGTGGAGAGGCCATTAAGATTCTTGTCTTGAAAAATGGCTTTAGACAAAGTGCAATGGCGCGCAAAAATAATGCTACCCCTATTATTTATTGCACTGGTATAACTACCCGGATAAGTGAATGAAATTTTTGTTGTTTTAAAAACAGTTTTGAATCTATACAATAGGTCAGCCCTATAGAATATGCCACGTTATATTGGTTTCATACATTATTTTTTGAATTAATTAATAGTTTTTTGTTCAAATGCATGGATTCTGTGACGTCCAAATTTCCTACCACGCATCCGATTCTAAAGTCTCGTAAACATCTGGACATTCATTGTCAGAGCAGTGTTTATTCCAGGGGTGGCCAACCTTTTACTTACCATGCACCAATTTTTTCACAGATTTTTTCAATTTAGTTATTGTATAATATAACTCTGACGAATAGTAATTTTTTAAAAATAAAACACAATTGGTATTGTACCTCTTTCATATCTTATATTATATTATAATGATTAATTATATTATAATGATCAGGATCAGTTTCGAGAGCCATAATCATGTTGATTGTGCTAACGTTAAATTATTTCTACTGAAAAATGAAGTTGTTTTATCTGAGCCCACTTGAGTGTGACATTAAATAATACGATATAATTTTATTGGTATACTCCATGGTTCATATTATTAGCCTATGAAGTTTACTTGAAAAACAAAATCGTTATTATTTGGATTGATCCATGCGACTGGCAACACCCTCTTTTGTTTCGACTCCTATAAAATATTAAACTGTTATTGAAACTCTACGAAATTTTATTAGGTTCTTATTACCCGTTTTCAAAATTTTATTTTCTAGGGGTGAAATGTTATGCGGCACCACCTTAAACGATGGCGGCTTCGTAAAATTATTGCCGAGGAACTGAATAAAAAACCCATTAAGTGTATACTTTCTCAAATAAAATGTTGACGACTTACGTATAAAAGCACTAAAACATGTTAATATGTTGCTCATATAACGGCCGTAATATAATAATTACTGTTAGATTTTGGGGTACATGTTCACAAATAAACGCAGCGATAAAAAACAATTGGTATACCTAACTGAAAAAGATGCGCAATAAAAAGATAAACATTTTACTCAAATTATCTTAATTGACAAATTCTTCATATTTTTGACCATCGTCATTCCTGAACTCACAATACCATGATCACGTAAAACAAGACTAACTTGCCAAGATGTATCTTTTATCAATCTACCTATATCAACTGGCAAAAATAAATCCAAAGATTTCTCAAAAATGAACATTGTAAAACAAATAATTTATCGACTGTGGAAAGAAAAAAGAATGTAACCCACACCGAAAAATATTGTGTATTGCTCAAATAAAACGTGCTAATACACTATGTTCAAATATGAATATATAATATATCGAGTGTAGAAATGCAAAAGGACTTATCCATACGTCTTTTCAAAGTATTTTTTCTTCGATAAACACAATGTATACAATTTAAATTTGGATTATTGAGATTTAGTACTGTACTAAATTTGGATTATTGAGACTGTCAGTTCGAGTCCATTCGTGTGCTTGAATGCCTGAAGATGCCGAAAGACAAAACCCGCGTTGTTAGTGACAAAATACATGGAAGTGTACAAAATTTCAATAATCCAAATTTGATATTGAAGTTCCATCAAGCACCCTCAGTCGATGTCTTAAAGGATACAATTTAATACACGTTTTGTTTGGGTTACACAGAATTTTTTTTGTGTCTGGCTTACGTCCTTTTTCCTTTCCACAGTCGATATGGATTACGATATTTGACGAAAATATTGTTTTATTATAATCAATTGACACTCAAATATTCACCACTGATTAACTACAAAACTAGTATATCCAACAATGTGTTTTTGTTGGAACGATGATCAAATATGACGATATTGTAATGGACAATTTCAGTAATTTTAAGATAACTGCGGGTCCTTTTTTAATTAATCATACATGTAAATGCCTTACATAAGTTATATGAATAAGGTGAACCAACAGTGACTACAAGAAGTCATAAAAAACTGAATGTCGCTACGCAGAAACCCGTATATTATTGAGGTAGCTAATATTTATAATATAGAATAAAAAACATACTAACTAACATCCTTCATCTTCACCATCCATCGTAGTTATACTGAAATAAGACCATATCAATTGCAATATAAGAGAGACCACACACAGCGTAAAATAAAAACATTTTTTCATTCAATCATCATTTTTAAACGAAATGTCAAAATAAAGTTATCAAATGTGGTGATACCACTGACAAGAGCTTTCACATTGTTTATAGAAATTGATTCAAATGCCAACATAGTTTGCGTGAACAGAGAGTTCTGTTTTAAATTTGTTCGGATACTTTAGGTATTGAAAAAGCAATAACTCAATAATTTTATTCATGGCTATTTTTATAAATAGAATCAATTGTGTGCCAAGCACGTTTCCAGAAGTGATTGTTATTTTTATTTGAAATGACAACACTTTTCTATATTTATGAGGTCCATGTTAAGCAGCAAAATATAGAAGAATTTTTCAGTTGCATTGAATATTTTTTTGGCAGATATCCGCAATTTTTTTTAATCGAAATCCTTTCTCGTATATTTTAAACGAAACGCGGAAGCATTAACATTAGATTGGCACGATCAGCAGCTGAGTCAGTCGTGTGCCAAATTTTCGTTTGTCTATCGAATTGAATGAAACGTTTCATTAATTATTAGCGGCGTCCAAAAGCACTTTTCACCAATGCCAATAAAAAAAATAGGACCGAAATCTCTAAATTAATTCCAACATTCAGCATTTTTCTCAACATCACATCTAAGCAATTGCTTTCAATAAATGGAATTTTGGCATAATTCGAAGAAATTTAATCCATGAGTGCCAAGCACACCTTATTTATTTTGACAAATTTTGTACAACGACAATATATAAAAACGATTTCATTTTTCATTGTCCGTGCTAGTAAATCTACTATTTCCACAACGGAAAGTAGGAAACTATAGTTGAGCGGTAACAAAAATCACATTCCATCATTTTCACCTTAGAATAAGTCTTTTTTAATTAAAATAATTTTTAATGTAATAAAAGCTTAATACATCTATTACAAGATTAAAATAACTAATTAAAGACTTGTATATTCTTCTTAAAATACGATCTGTAGAAAATTCGACTTAATTAATAATACACCCATTCAGTATATTTTTACAGTAATAGTATAATCAAAATTATTTAACAAATTATAAATAATATGCGATCACAAAATAAAGTCATTTTCAAACCCATAAATTTATGTACCGAAAAATTTTAATGAAAGTGTGGGCTTGTACAAAATACATCTAGAAATAATGGAATTCTGTATGGTTGTTTCTATGTTTGTCGGTCACAAGAACTCCTCCCAAACGGTATGCAGTAGCAACGTGAAATTTTCATTTAAGCTGCCACTTTCAGTTTAACTGTGCTATTTTTAACTTTCAACTCTCAACTTTTAGCCTGAAAATGCTGTATTTTTGACGTTTTAATGGAGAATAAAAAATCAACAAAAGCCGAAGAAGATTGCTTAGCGACTGCTCCATAAAAAATATTTCGTGATTGTCAACGTCTATTCTTAAATTTTGACACTTGAGATAATAACGAAAACGCAAATAAATGTGTTAAATATTATGAGTTTTATGTTTGTGACTTGGTATAAAGTGAGCTTTGTAAATTCGTAAATCTTTATGTGCAACTGGAATTGTCTGACCGATCCACCAAACACAATTTTGACAGGATTTTCTTCAAAGATGATAGATAGTTTTGCGAATACATTATTTTTTTGCGTAAGTTAGTCAATAAAGTGTTCAGTCGACGCAAACGAGGTGCAATTTTTAAAGGACATGATGGAATCACCTTTGATCATGTCTGAATACACTGCACTACAGAAACTTTGATTGTTAATAGATACAACTGTTGTTGCACAAAGTCAAACGTCCAGCATGTTTCAATGATCACGGAATCGTTGATGGAATTGAATGTGACGCGTGTTAGGACTACTCGAGATAGACAATCAATGGAATGCATCATAAAAGGAAGTTGCACATTTGAATACACGATCGAAAATTCAAACACTTTCTGCAGTAATCCTCTTATTTGTGAACAATAACGACTGCATGTCTGAAGATGCATTATTTTGAATATCTTGGGTCACGACAAGCCTTGCGTTGCCTTGAACTATACCGATGGCATCTACAACAAAGCACTCATCAAGCTTGAGCACATGCTCGGAAAATCTTTGTCGGAGATTGGCTGGGCAAGTCCTTCACGACAATATGAGTCGGGAAATGCTGTGAAAATAAATTAGCGTATGACTCTTATATAATGTGAGAGAGTAAGAAAGAAACACGAACGTCTGTCTCGCCGCTCGCTCGAGGGTAGGTTGGAGAGCGGGGAGAAGCGGGGTGCGGGGTGTCCACACACTGACGCTTGCTTTTTTAAACAGCGCACGCTTTTTGTTCACTTCCAACTGTAAACAAACAGCGGCAACCAAACAAATTTGAGACTACGCTTAAACGCCTCAGGAGGGGTATTACACTTTAAATTTGCATTAATAGAAAGAGTCTGCAGATTGGTTTTGAAGACCCTGTCCGCCCCATAAGTACGGGGCGGTGTCAAATGTTTATTTGTTGTAGTACTGCAAGAGCTATTGTTAAATGCAGATCAACAAGCTACATATTAAAAATTTCTTTGACGCAATAACAAGAGTGAAGGTAGGGTAATTTATTTTCTTAAATACTGCTATTTTCAACATTTAACACTATTATTAATAGATGAACTTCATTTTATGGGTGTTACAAGAGGTACGGCCCACGGTGATATTTTCAACTTTAAACATTCAATCAAATTTCAACATTAGTTAGCCAACGTCTAAATGACTTAAAGCGTCCTCTATCTTGGGTGAAACCAATAAAGCCAGAAGTAGAAGATACGAGTGTAATATATAACGTTGTCATATTATACAAAAAATGCTGTTGATGTAATGTAGAATACTATATGACGTTATTTGAACCCAGAAATGATTATCAAATTAGAGAGGTCTTACATGTATATTAAAATACGCCGACACTAAATTTGGTGACCGTATTTCGAATCACAAATTGCCAGAGAGTGGAATAAGTAATTAATTGCCACCAAAGAGACATAATGTAAAGGAATAAGAAGGTCTTTAGGTTCGAGACGTCGTATGAGAAGGTTTTGAGGATGGAGTAGTCATACAAAAAGGTCGCTTGGAGAACTAGACACGATCAATGTAACATACGGTATTGTTTCTTCATGTTTGTGTTTGTTAATAATGTAAATTTTATAAATTTTTTTCGAATAATCTTAATATTCTTTGTTAATACATATAGTAATTCTAATTTGATTCACGAGGGTGTTTGTGCTTTTATTAATCAAAGCTTTAAACTTTCTTCAAATCTGTAGCTGTGCACTTTGTTTTAAAATAAATGTTAACTACTAAATGTCACAGTGTTTTTCTTTTTACATACTATGAATTTATCGTACACACCATTAGGGTGTGGTTGGCGCCCTGTATTATTTGTTTCAGTTTATACAACACACGTGGATATATATTGTTTTTGCTTAGTGCATTCTATTTAATTTTATCGTACTAAATTAATAAAATATATCTGTTTAAGAAATAGGCCAACCGAAACACGCTTTGAGAAAATAATCTATTCTTTAACATCCAATATTATCTGAGACAGATTTTTATTAGAATTCGCTTCACATATAGACAGAGAGCGTAATGTGAGTGAATCAAAACCTTTTATACTCCCGTATGACGTTTAAAGTTTTACTGATATATAATCATATTTACCTATACAATTTACTCTTCACTTCATACTATAACTTCGATATTTTTTTTTATTTCAACTACGATATTGATCTAAGCTTATTACTCAAGATGGTTGAACTCAAAAGAGCTACAATAAAGAGTTCAGTTTTGTTGGGACGTGTTCTGATTTTTTATAATTTTTATGGCGCTTAAAATGTTAAGATTCAGACGTAAGTATTTATTCCTACAAATGCTGAATCAGAGATAAATGTGCCGACTTGAGTTTTATTTTTGGTACCTTCTTATGTTTTTGCCATCATAATTTAAGTTTACTTTAAAATTAAATCATAGGTTAAACTTTAATTGAGATATTGCAATATATTTATTTATAATTTAAAAAATCCAATTAAATATTCTAAAGCTTGACTTTCGAAAGATATCGTATTTAACGCCTCCTTATGATTTACGATAAAGCGAAAAAGGTGGATTTCAATTGAAAGCATAAACCATGATTCAACCGCTCCTTTGAACAGCCAGTCAACGCCCATCCTAATTCTGTCCTGCTGGCATCATTCAATAACACTGGTAAAAAGGGCTGCGATTTGGGTTGAGCTTTCGGGATAAACCAGGAATTGAAAACGGGGAAATATTAAATTCTCGTTATGTTATTAAATACAAATTTAGAAACCAATTCATAATGTATTCAAATAATTGTGGATTCTGAAAGTATTACAAATGATATTTAAAGATTTATAAAATGATTGAGAATACAATTAATTGAAAAGGAAAAAAATGTAATTACCCATAAAATATATTTTTATTCTCAAAATATAGTTCGATGTAAAATAAAATTTACTTGATACAGATGTATGTCTTCTATTCACGTTTTATATGTTTTTTATTCAGTTTCTGGCATAATGATTAATTGGATTGTTCTAAAAAAAATTAAAATATGTACGATACAGACATAATATACATAAAAAGTCTGAAGCGGTCGAAATTTTCAAAAAATACCCGGTCCAAGTCTGACACCTTCAGGTCCGGCCCAGCCCAAGCCCGAATCTCAATATCACACATGTTACCCGAACCCGAACCGAAGCCCAGAGTTACTTTCTTTAGCCTGATAAAAAGCTCGGTTTTTTCAATACAAAAATTTATTTATACTTTTCAAACAATATGTGCTATTATTTGCATATTTTCAACGATATTCATAGCACATGGGAAAAAATATTTCAGTTACAAAAAATTATGGCTGACTCATGCCCTGAACATAGTCCGAAATATTTTTCTTGAAATTAAATCCCTTACCCGGGCCCGGCCAGAGCCTGAATGTGAATTTTATTTACACGCCCGAACCCGGACTACGGGCCGGGCCGTGTCCAAGCCGGGTCCCGTGCAGACCTCTATTATACATGTTTCGTTATACTTTATGTGTCTTTTCACTTATAACAAACAGGAAACAATATAAAATAAATAATGTCAGTAAGTATCTAAAGTAAAAATAGACAATTCCAATAATAATTATTAAAATATAACAACAGCAATTAATTTGTATAGAAAAATTAGTATAAGCGGTACAACACTTCATATTGAAACACAATTTAGTATGAAACATTGTAAAATACTCTTGTATATAATACACGAGTCCTCTGTTGATCGCGGAGAGATAATAACATGCTTATTTTAATGGCGTTAAATCGAATGATCGTGAATTGCAAACCATGAAAGTACACTTTGAAAATAATTAAATACCGATTCGCCATGCTCATAATAAAACGTATTCTGCATTATTACCGTTCTGATTTAACGGTCGTCAAACGTGGCGTTCTGTGAATGAGTGTATGCACATGGATAATGAACGCGATGCATTTGAGAGATAAAAATGCAATTGTAAAACGTGATCGCGTACTTTGACTGAGAGGGGATTGATGTATGGCTTATTTACTACAAATTTCTCAATGTGTTGCAGACTCTCTTTAAAAGTATTGTTCACTTTTTATGTAAAAAAATGTGAATTCTACTAGAATCATAAAATATTATAGATAGTTAAGATTATAATTTGTATCATTTTAATGAGGTATGATTCTTTTAACATAAATTTAAAACCAAGCAATACTTTTTCAGAGAAATGTTATGAATGAAATTGGTTCAATTATATTGAAAGAGACCCATTTAAAATCATAAAAACATACAGTATCCATTTGACTAAAAAATATTAAAGGAGTTTTTCTGATTGTCAGAATTCAATCTATCATAAATTATGTCATTTGTTACAGAATCAGCACTATATGAGGCGTCTAAAAACAAAAGCCAACAATTCTACATTTTTAGAAAGATATTTCACGAGAAATTAAATGATGTTATAATGTAACTTGCAAATCCCAATAAAAGCATAATTAAAAATGTTTAAACTGTTCTGCATGCCACTGAGATCACATACATAAACCAATAATTTCAACGATTTAATTTCATTTCACGCATATTTATTGCAATTAGCAATTAGACAAAAATAAGAATATTTTGCTTAATCGGAAATAAATTATGATGCCTTACACGAAGTTAAATACTTATTTTTTTCCATCATAAACAAAAGCTGAGTTGTACAATTTACATAAATTGCATCTCTATACGTTGATAAATAAACAGAACAAAAAATGTGCATATTTTCTGAAGCACGCGACACTCAATTGAAAATATTAATTAGTGCAGTTCTCTATCCACTTCTGTTTGCGATGCACTTTCGTTTTGTCCCGGTGAACATTAGTTCTGGCTCACATGCGGCCATTGAACATCAGCCGATGCGAGCCGGTGCATAATCGAGGACATTTTTTCATCGTTAAAACCTTTTACACAGAAGGCCGAGCTTTCCGGGATTTTCGAGCTTTCCGTTTTTCCTCGACTATTTCAAGTGCCGCTATGATTTGATTTGCGTAATTGTATTTGTCCCGCAGCTGGAATTGCAAAAGCGGTAGAAAATGTTTGCACGCGGAGAGTGCTGGCAGAACTACGGGGGAACTTTTATAAATAATATTGTGTGCACGCTATGAAAAATAGCTTATGTAAAATCTTTGCAACACTCAAAATCTTTCCACTTCCTTTTACGAGTACTCAATTTTTCTTATGTTTTTCAATATTGATGTTGTTATTTCTATCGCAAACTTGTCAAGCGCACTCTTGGTAATTTTATCCAATACTGGTTCAAAAATAATATTGGTTTTATCAGGTTAATTCTACGTATTGTTTTAAAACTTTGTATTACGTTTGAGATTAATGAAAAGATTTAACTAATCAAATTATTCAGCATTAGATGTCTGATGGAAATGATATTAAATTAATTTATTTTAAAGATTTAGTTTTATTGCTGTATTGAACTATTTTGTTTTATTTTAAGATATATTTAATTTTAATAGTTACGTATATAGTATCTTAATAATTTTAAGCGATATCGTGCCTGTTAAGGTCTACAAAATCTTGTTGAAAAAATATTTTTATGAATAATTAACACCTTTTAAGGTGTTAACTGTCAATTCTTGGTAGAAAGGCAATATATTTTAAAAATAAAACACACTTTGTTTGTACTACTTTCACATGTTTATAATGATCAGGAACGGTTCTGCTCACCAAGAGCTTTATCAACTGATAAAAATATAATCATCACTGAGTTATTTATATAACATTGAGTGTTAACAATTACAAGGTATATAAAACAGTTGGTTCATGAATTAAGACAATAATTTACAGGTTATCAAACAAAAAAATTAGCACGTTATAAAAACAATTTAAGTTCATTAATATTAAGTATACTAGTAAGGTTTTTAATTACTACCAACAGACTTAAATATGATGGTATGGAAGCATGTAAATGGTATATTTAGTATTTCATATATTCTATGGATTCGGCGGTAACTTTGTGGAGGTAAATTTTTAATATAAAATTAAATTAAAAATTGATAAAGACGAAAAGGTGTTGTCATTCTTCGTTTTTTAGGAGAATTAAGAATACGATGAATCGGGGTACACAGATATGCATGTCTTTCAATGGGAAATTATAAATCAATTGAGACATTATCTATTAGAAATATTCATTTGAAAATACTAAATCTCAATCAAGGAACAAGATTGGCTTAAAAAGTTCAGTAGACTCCCGATTATCTGTGTATGGATTTAATTTAAAAAGAATCGTGTCTATAAGTGCACGTGTTCCTGTACAGAAACTAAGATCACAGATTTTCTTCATAAAAAATGAGTATTTAACAAGTTAAAATAATTGTCTTCTCGAGATAAAGTTATAGGTACTATGTATTATTTTAAAAAGAAAACACTACAGTTTGGATTACCTATGAATTATTTTCGTTTATCCATGACGCCTCTTCTCACCATTAAGCCCGGATAATCGAAAGTCTACTATATTATATATTATGAATTACATATCGTACGAAATAGCAAAAAAAAATAAATATTATAAATGTCAGGACAAGGCTTTTTGTAAGCTGTTGTATTGTGGAACGATATGCGATGCATTGTTGGCCAGTGGACAAGGCAAGCGAGTCTCTGTTCGATAATCTCATGGGAACCGGACCGTTATGCAGATAATTCCAGCTATTGTTGGGTGCCAGATGCCGTACGGAATTCCGAATTAACATTTACTACAAACCGAAATGATGTTTTTTCGAGGTTACAAAATGCAGTCTTACATGGAAGAATATTTTATTTTATTTTTCAATCTCACTTTTTGATGGATTTTTTTTGCCTTTTGGTATTTTCATGCGTTCAAATGGACGAATGAACTCAAACTGACAGTTAGTAAATAGTTTATATCGTTTTTTAATTATTCATTTCATATATTATAAATAATGTGTGTATACATAATCTGTTATGTGTATTCTTCTAACACATGAAGAATTAAAAATTATATTAATTTCATATGGGATATTGAAATTCCGTCAAGCACCTTCAGTCGATATCTTAAATTAGGAAAAAAATCTAAATCTAGTCTAATCTAAATAGCACAAAATACATGTACAAATATGTATGTTTGTATGTCTGTCGGTTACAAGAACTCCACCCAAACGGTGTACAGTAGCGATGTCCATTTTTCACATATCATTCTGGCTGCCATTTCTAAGTCAACTGTAATATTTTCAACTTTCAACTCTGAGCTTTTAACATTTACCCTTAAACTGAAAACGACATTGTTTAATGACATGATGGCATTTGAAATTAAAGCAACAGTCCGCACTCCAGCCTCCAAAAACATTGATTGTTATTATATATTTATGACTGTTGTTGCACAAAGTCTGCATGTCTGAAGACATTTTGAATATCTTACGTCGAGAAAATCCTCACGTTGTCTTGAACTATACTGATGGCATCCAAAACAAGGCAATCATAAAGCTTGAACAGATGATGGGAAATGGTTTGTTAGAGATTGACATCATAAGTCCTTCACGACGGCACCACGTTACATGAGTCGGGGAAGGCTGCAAGAATTAGCGTATGACTCTGATTGTATGTTTAATTTTATGGCGCTGCACGAGCCATTATTAAATGCAAACCAACAACGTATCTTTCTAGAAGTTCTGCTGTGCCATAAAAAGAGTGAAGGTGGCTTAATTTTAATCTTTCAATGTTGCTGGTTTCAACTTTTAACGTTATTATTAATTGATCAACTGTATTTTGTGTATGATACAAGAGGTACAGTCCACGGTGATTTCAACTTTCAACCAAACTTAAACATTGGATAACTTACATCTAAATAGCCTAAAATAAGCGTTCTCTATCTTGGGCGAAACCGGGTAAAAAATATTAGTATCCTAATGAAAAAAAAGCTACAAGTTCACGATATATATAAAGATAGTTTTCGTATTTAGCTGTTTCCATCAAAGCTGCATTGGATGGTCAGAATTTCCTGGTATAATAGAAGTAGGTATTGATATATTGAGGAAAATTTATGTTCTTGTGTTACTCGGCCTGAAGAAAACTTACAAAATGATCCCTTGATAATGCAATGCCGTTATGCTAGCCACACCACCTGGAAACTGATAATTCAAACTGTACGTGCGAATATAAATACCTTTTCTGAATATTTGTAAGAGTTTTATGCGCCTAATTAATGTTTCAGCTAATTTTTTCAAAGTCAAAAGTTAAGCTCAATATTTTATTTAATGCATTGATTATGTAAATGAAAAATTTTTGTAACTTGTATTTTTTAAGTGATAAATGATAATGATAAGTGATAAAGTCTAACTCGAGTATAGCCTACAATAGTATTGTTTATTATAAAATTAGCTATATTAGTTGATATACAATAACGAAATGCTTAAAAACAGAATACTGTAAAAATAATAAACAATAAAACAGGAATAATATTTACCATTTTGCCAAATAATTTGATTTTTTTAAAAACACGAAGTAAACCCGATGAGAATTTTTGTTACGAACTCGAGATCAACTCCAATATCTCAAATCTAAATTTGATATTTATCTTGCCAGGATTTTTTTGTACTCGTATACTGTTTTTAATTTTAAAGTATTATTTGCATCCCGAAAATCAAACCTTAGACATTCATAATACGCATTACAAATTGTTATTTCATCCATTTCAAATCTTTTGAAAGATTTCTTTCCAAATACCAATTAGATAATAACGATAGAAATATAAAACAAAACGGAAATATAGTGGATTTGATAAGACGTACAAATAGCAAAGGAAAAGCTACATCACAAAAGCACTTTCGAACGAATTCGCCCCCGGCTCTTTTACCCTCAACCGAAATTCTTAGTTATATACTCAATTTTTGGTTCATTACCTTCAACTACTCTATTTTCTTTATCTCGAGGGCTTGTTTTTCATCCCTTAACAAACCATAACACTCCCTTTGTAAAACGTTAGATTGTTACGTTCTCCAATCTATTTTTCAGCAGATATTTTGCCAGTGGCGCTGTAAAATCAAATTGCCCCCACCCACCTAAATATCTAGCTAGCAACTTGTGACCCGTTTTTATTTTCAACCTGATTGCGTATTGATATCTTGTCATTACATTAATTTGAATATTAATATTATAATACGAAATAACAACACTAGTGGCTTAAAAACTTTACCTGAATGGATGAATATAATTTGCCTAGGTTAAAATCACTGTTAATATTTAATTTCTGGAATAAGTCTTTAAGGCAAACAAATTTGTATTTTTTTTTGATGAATTTGGTGTCAGTTTTGTGGAAATTCATTTTTATTATAAAATTTATGTTAGTTCCTTATGTGTTATTTCACTGCCCGTTTTGCTAAATATCACATATGTTTCGTCTGTTTAAGAAACAACTTCAGACTAAGTATATCACTTATCATATATCAAGGATATTTATTACTAAGGTAGGTAGTTGTTTTAATTCTTGCGTAAAAATAAAATATGAGGTGGATTACTTTTTTATACTGGACGTTTGAAAACACAAATGATAATAGTATTTATTACCATAACACTAATAATTACTAAAGCAACCACTAGTCTTTCAAGGTGAAAGTTCCAAGGAAAATAAATTTAATATGGCCAGTTCAGGACTAGTTAGTATCTAATAACTGTCGTTGCATCCCGTTTTCAGCATTGGATGGGTGAGAGAAAATTTTTTACATAATGTATTATACACTCATGCTTTCGAATAGAAATCCATAAATCGGTTTACGAAACTGTCCGTAATAGGAATCGAACACTCGAGCACTGAAACCCAAGCCAACTGCGTTCGCCAATCAACCACAGACACGGCAATAGTTATAGTACATACAGTGGCAGCTCGTCTTTAGGGGCCGAGCTCAACCAATAATTTTAAAAATATGTTCGATGGACACGGCGGTACCTTTGTGCAATTTTCGATATAATACTAAAATTGATAACGTATTTATTCCACTGGCCGTGCTACTAAATGCAATACGTGTTTCACTTCTTTAACCTTCCCGTTTTCATGCCAAAAAAACCCCTTCGGATCTTATACAGTCAAATTTCGTTACCGTGTAGATTTGTCATATAAACGCATTTATAACGCGAAATGACAATTTCAAAAAGTGAAATATGGTTTTGTGTAGTAAAGTAATTATTTCACGACATATTTTCTGTATAAAACCTGAAACTATGCAAAATTATCTAAAAATGCAAGAATCGAAATTCTTCATAGCATAAAAAACTCGAGACGTGTCTTCGTACCGTTTAAAACAAAACGGTTGCATACGGTACGTCATGCACCTTGGATTTTTACTATGATATACTGATTGTTACCATACTATACTATACTGTATCTACTATGTGTTGTAACGTTATATTTTTGTTGATTTAGTGCATAATTTTGGGGGGTGGGCGATTTTAAATATTGAATTAATTTAATAACCGCTAAAAAATTATTTTTTTTCATGTCCGCTCCCAATATGGAGCATATGGTTTCCTAATGGAGGTATCTTCACAAATTTTTTCAACGAGAACTGCTTGTTACTCATCTCTTTTTTCGAAGAGAGTAGGGATAGAAGATAGATATGACAGGACTAGTGGTTAGCTAATCGCTCTCGATACGCCCCGTGAGGATGGATGGGTGGGAGGGAGGACTCAGACTACGAACCGAAATCCATAAATCGGTTGAAAGATCAATCTATGAAAACCGTCCGCACCGGGAATTGAACCCGAGACATCCGTAACCGTAGTCAGCAACACTACCAACTGCGCCACGGACGCCGACAAAAATTTACAGAAGTTTTATTATAATCTTATGCAGTGATTAAATATATTATTTGTTTCTTATATGTTGAATAAATAATAGATACGAAAAATATAATATTTTCAAATTGTTCTGATTTTTCATGTTCCGTTTAATCACGTTCTGTTTATTCTGTTCTGCTCTTTCCTGTTTTGTTCCTGTTTTGTTTAGTCATGTTCTGTTTAGCCATGAAACATGTCACTAAATATATGCATACTACATATTATGTTTAGTTAAGTTAAAATTAAAAAAAAATTGGCACCTGACTGGGACCTGTTTCTATTGTCACCAACCGCCACTGAGTACAAATAAATGTTTCTAAAAAATAATGTCACAGTAAAAACAATCAAATGAAGCATATAAAACTACATATGAGAAATCTAGTGAAAAGTTTTTGCTACATAGGTTCGCTGAAAAATATAACTGCACTCTTTATGTTCAAATGGATATATTATTATTTTACAAAAAACTCCGCCACTGCTTTTTACCTTTCATTCAATTATTGTCCCATAATATATGTATCCATATAATCTACAGCAAAGTTAAAAAGAAAAATGTCTTATATATATATATTGCTCCATAAAAGTCAATTATCTTGCCCAACGATACAACCTAACAAAATAAATTGATATCTAATGCAGATTGTTTTGACCGTTTCTAGAAAAAAGCCGTTTATTTCTATTAGGTCAATTTATACAACTTATAAATAGACGTATATGGCAAAAACAGTATCTTATATTTATATTTTTATATAATATTATTTTAGAAATTTTGGTTACTTTTGGCTCTATCTATTGTATCAGTTCGATAGTATGGTAGGAAATAGAGACTTTAACATCGTTTAAATTGTTATGACCACATCTATAGGTGTTACATTTAACTTTGGCGCATGTGCACTTGAATATGGCTAAGTCTAATACAAATGATGCTCCAGGTAGTTTTCCTTGTATGTATCAAACCCCAGTCATCTGACAGTGAACTCCAAGTCCAGTTCCAAAGGTTATACATAGTTCCCAGTTTGATTAAGTAAAGTCTGTAACCCGTGGTAATCAGTACCGGACAGCTAGTATCCTATTAATGTAGTATATTATTACAAAAATTTCACAATTTTTTCACTACATACTTATTCACATATATTGGTAAATATGTATTTATTTATTTTGTATCTTTGGGCACGACAATGCTTAGTTTCGGGTATACTTAAAAAAATATTGCAAAATAAAATATTAAAACACATAACTATCTTTGAGAGAATGTTAGTTGTTGTTATTTCATCGCTATACACTTTTTCAAACTGAGAAAAGGGCGAAGGAGTCAAAACACCTTTTACGCCCATGTCATTTGATTCAAGTTGTTTGAACCTTAATAGATCGCCATAGTTATAATGTGTCAATGATTTTAACTAAACTAAAAATAAGTATTAAGAAAACACGAGACTAGACGCTTATAACAATTATAATATTAATTTAATCAAATAATTCAGATTGTTTGTTACTTCATTAACGTATTCAAATAACATCGATGTTTCATGAAAACTCTATTAAACAATTCAATTTATGTTACTTTTAGAATGATTTTATTATTCATATTTCTTTAATTTAATTAATTTTTTTTCTATTTTAATTACGATGTGTTATTGAGACAAAACTATGTAAAAAATTATGTAACGATTGTATACTGTTAAACATAATAATAAAACTTTCAAAAAATAAACAAAATACTTCAAAGTCAAAACTTTACGACTTATTAAATTTTTTGTCAAAACCTGATCAAATTTGTGATAAAAAAATTGTTTGAGGTCATTCGTGGACTCGAATGCCTGAAGATGTCGAAAGGCAAAACCCGGGTTGTTAGTAACGAAACACATGGACATGTACAAAATCTCAACAATTCACATTTGATATTGAAATTCTATCAAGCACCCTCAGTCGACATCTTAAATTTGTGATAATGAAAACCAATATTCAACTAATACTTAGGGAATCGTTGAAAACAATTTACGAAGAAAGCTCGTAGGAATGATATCGCAAAATTAGAAATGGCATGACACGATCATAGAAGAGGCACAATTGCCATTTATTATGTCACGATATTGTTTAATTTGAATACATTTACCTAATTTATGCATTTACATGAAATCGCACCACGGATTGTGCGCCATCTCTGATCTTCAGATAGCTCAGCCCCTTTTTGTCTCGATGTCATCGCAACTCCGACAATTGGGTTACGCTTTGAAATTAAATGAAGTAATTCGAGACTCCGCCAACTCGTCGCAGCCTCCGCTCCCCCCCCCCTCCCTCCTCGTCAAGAAAATCCCTTTTTGGTGATTTCATAACCTCCCTTCTCACACCCTAATAGAAAAGTTATTTACAGCCTGTGTTAAAAAGGATAAAACATGCTGTTGTCAACCTGATAAAATTTTATTTTGTAGTCGCTATCTAAAAATTATGTTTTATGGGATCTTAATTTTTTACTGACAATTAATATTCGCGTATAAAACAATATGTTATTTTTCGTGTTTTTTTCAATAATTCAATATTTTAATTCGTAGTCGTTAGACGTTAGAGGGAATGGTGAATTATTATTAAAATGCTGGTAAGTATTTATTATCTTAATTCAAAAATGTTTTAAGTTCTCTAAAAAAAGGGTACAAAACGATAACAAATCATTATTTACTTTTATTTTAGTCAAAATACAATAAAAGTGATGAAAAACGTATAATATAATATATAATATTATTCCATAATAAAATTTAGTACTATACACCCACGCAAAACATTGCAATACTGTATAGCCAAAATAACATAGATGTAGGTAAGTATTTCATTCATGATAAAGAATTTTTCTATAAATATATTGGACTGAATGGACTCACGTTATTAATTCGTATATAATCAATTTAATACTGTTTTGACGTTTTTAAAGAATTTGAAATAAACAGGTATTTATTGTAGTTACTTGAAGGTTTAAAAGATAGCTGAACACCCCTTATAAGTGGCGACAATTTCTCGCCTCAGGACTTATTGTTACATATTCATTTATTGAACGTCCCGTTTCCGAGAATCGGCGGTGCAGTCGATGTTTCCAGATCCCGTGATCAGAAGCAAAAGCACGTCTCGTGGCCATTTTGAAGCGCGCCGGAAATATCGACGGAAGCCGCGATCGAAAACAGTTGGAGCTTTTTGAGTGCAATTAAGCCGGTTTGATTCTGCGGTATTATTTAAATTCAGAAATGATCGTGTTGCAATAACACTTGGAATTATTCAGTATCGGTTTAAAGGTTAAATATTCTGTTTGTTGACTAGAAAAATGGGATTGCATTAGTCGTGAGACATTCAATTCGTAGATATTAATTTAATTGTGTTCATTCAGATATATTTTTATACTGACTTAACATGCACTGTATTTCAACCTTATTCCCAATGTCTTACTTCTTAATTATTAAATATTTAGTCTTAAGTATATTCTTACTTGAATTTTACATTGATAAATCAAAAACTTTAATTGATTCTTTTCTCATAAAAGTAATGCTTTATTGAGTTATTGAACCCGTGAGATATCTTTAATCGTCCTTTTTTAAACAGAACAAAATATTTAAAGTCAATAAATTTCCTACATACATAGAATAAAGAAGTGTAAAAGTTAAGCGGAAGACTCCATTAGGTATCACTTAATTGATTCTGATAAACATTATATTTTTTAACCAGCTGAATATTGTTTCCTACACCCTTTTGGATCAAAAAGAATGAATTCATTATGTAAAAATGACCATTTTCTGAATGAAACAGTCACTGATTTTTTAAGAAAATTTGGAATATGTACGGTATATGATTTTTTATGTAGTTTCATAAATTTTATTTACTAGCAACATTGTTATTGGATTCAAAAATTCATCATTTGTTTTAAACATGAATATTTTAATGAATAAAGATGAACATTCGTATTTCATGGCACCGTAATAGCAATGTGTTTCAAGAAAATTGTCTTGTTTTTACGACATAATGAAACGATGCATTTTGAATTAAGCACGATGAAGTTTGCTGTTTGTGCAATGCAATAATTTGGATAAAGGACGCCTTATGCCGCATTTGGCAGCCGCGTCCATTCAAATACATTATAATCTGAACAGATGACCACTTTAGTTTGCTTAGCTCCATTGTCTCATTTTGCTCTGGAACTAAATTGCTTTTCCTCTGCAGTCGTTTGTATTTGTTGTACACTCGAGTATTTATAAAGCCAATACAGAAACCTCATTGGATTTGTTTTCTTTCTGAGAAAATTTTTCGAATCTCTATTTTCAAAGTTGGTTTCTTTTCTATCAATTTGATAACAAAAATATTGCTAGCCTACAGCTGCCATAAAATAAAAGAAAAAACTATTGATTCGACATATGTATTTATTTAAACACGGTAATAAAATATCAGAGTTTTCCTGTGCATTTTTTAACGAAAATATATTTTTTATCATGACAGTTGACATCACTTAATTATTTGCATACTGTAAAAAGCTATTCGAAATGAAGTTGGTCTTTTTTCTGAAAGTATAAAAAGCTTGCGTTTATAATATGAATCTATGTTGAAATTGGTGCATTTATAAACCTTGTCAGTTTAAAAAAGCTCTTTCAAAACATATTAAATTTATGACTACACTTTGTACCGCTCAAATTTTGAACAATATTCTATCAGTATTTAGGTATTAGAAAAAAATCATTTACATAAGCCAACGCGCAAAAAAGTTAAAAATAGTGAAGCTTTTTAAGCCCGGCCAAAAAAGCTCTTCTAAGTTGTTTTGTAAGTTAAAATATTACTAGCGCAGACCCGTTCTACGAAATTTTACGATACAAATACCAGACACCGTGTCTCCGCAAAGACGATCTTGGGCAAAAGTTGACCCCAATTACGCGTATATCGTATTCCATATTCTAGTGATGAGAGGTTTTCGCATTTTTATCCGACAAATCGGGGTTTTTAGAGCAGCAAAATAATACTGCCGTTTGTCTCTGAACTTTTTTGTAGGCTAAAAATAGTACAAAGCTTGAGTCTAAGTTACAATAAAAAAAAAATATATTCAGCTACACACTGACAAATCTGTGAGCTTATTGACTGAAGCAAATATTTAGTAGAACAGAGGCAAACTTTTTTACCCCTCAAAATGCTTTGTGGTTGGAATGGCAAAGTGGTTGAGTGACAAATATCTAAAGGCTTAAATCCCCACATTATCAGTATTAAATTTCATTTTCACAATATTTTGGATTCATGCTGTTTTAGTGATATGTCTTATTATATTCAAAACTATTTGACAAGACGAAGAGAGAGTTTTTTTAACTGGTCACCACATCATCTTATATTAAAAATTAGATCAAAACAATAGAGGTAGAGAAATTAGTCTTTAATATTGTTTTAATAATCGTTCCAAATATTTTTATTAACATACTGTATTATAAGTTTATTTTTTTTAGAGTGGTATAAATACCCAAATTTAGACTGATTAATATTAAATTAAGTAATTATTAGTACACAAAATCTACTTTAAAGTTATTGAAAAAAACGATATGCAATTATAACAATGATATTTAATTACATATACAATATAAAATTAAAAAAATGAACTTCCATATAGTTACAATCGGATCCCTCGAAAATATATAATTATACGATTAGATCGATAAAACATATTATATTGACAAAACTAAAAAAATTATTTTACTTTACAAATATTTTTTTTTGATTATAATTGTAACGTTTTTTAAATTCAAAAAATATTTTAACTATTCCATCAAATATATCCTGTTCTTCTAGGAAAAAGAAATCAAGAATGGTCATTTTCTGTGTTGAAGTAAAACATTGTTCGTTGGCCTTGATTCAAATGATCTTTGAATATTCTTAAAATAAACCAGATTAAATGTCGTACTACAATCAAAATGATCTTCAAAATGATTGAGAAAGTCTTGACTAAAGTTGACATGATTTTTTTTAATGGATGGGTATTTGGGAATTCTAGACATCACAAATATCCATTCCTACTAACAGAAATACATAAATCGATTGAAAAAATAATTGAATAATAATAATACAATAACTGTCCGTGCTAGGAATTGAACCCGAGACATCCGTAGCCGAAGCCAACTAACTACTTCATCACGGACCCGACGCTCGAATCTTTAGTGTTTCAAAATTCAAATTAATAATTAGCTTAAAATACATCTTAGATAAAAAAAAATGTTTAATTTAATGTCATATTTATTGAAGACATCGAAAATTATTGAAAAATTGACACATGAGTAATTGGTTCCGAATAGTTTATACGTAATACTATAATGCGAGATGGCAAAGAATTTTCTTCGTCCTCTGTTCTGAAGCTATAAAGACGTCATTATCTGAAAATTATGTCGGACCCTTGCATTATAAATTTGAATTTATGCCGGACGTTTTTCCATTTCTAAGTGTGTGAAATATTGGAAGGCTGAAAGAAATCAGCTCGGCAAAAACTACCGTTTGTGGTATGTGTGAGCTATTTGGAAATCAATATAGACCTTGTACCCTAAAGCCCTGTTTGATGATTTTTCGAAAAACAAACAATGCTGATAAAGTTGTGTTGTATCATATTTAAATACCATTTATTATTAAAACTCTAGGTAGGTAAAAGTATGAAGCCTGATAAACTATGTTAAGTAATTTTTATTAGGTTTAATATAGTTTAAAATTCCTTTCAACCCATCCAATAATAATAACGGGGTGTAGCGAGAGCGATTAGGTAACCACTAGTAATGTCCTTGATCCTTATATCGCTACTTTATTCTAAAAAGAGAGGTTGGGCAACTGAGTAACAAGCAGTTCTCTTAGAAAAACTTCTATTGAGACACCTGCATTAGGAGTTCATTTGCTTCACATTGGGAGCGTAAATGGTAAAGAAAGCTATATTTTTTGAGCATTTTTTAAAGCAGGCAAATTATTAAATAATTTCGCAATTATTCCACAGCTTTACAATACGATAAAAACTCATTTTCATCAACGAGTAAGTATCAGTTGAAAAAGCATATTCTCGGGCCTCTAGAAGTAAGCATTCATGTTGATATTGTTTTTATGTTAATTCAAAAGTTTTTAAATATCACATTTTACATATTAGCGAAATAACGGAAACAGCCACTTTTTGATAAATGTTTGTAAATTATATTTTCAATAATAATTTTAATATTTTTAGTAACAATATTTTTTTGTTTATAGGAAACTATTTCCCAAAATGAACTTCCACGTAGTATGGCCATTAACACATTTCATTCAGATTTTGTCCGTTAAGAAAAATTTGCGTCATAAAATAAAATGTTAATGTCATGTTTCAGATTTTTAGTTGGAACATTGACCATACCAATGTAACTAAAAAATGATCTGTATTGTAAAGTGAGTAATCAATGGTGAAGTCAATTCACGATATCATTTTAAACATTTTATGTTATAGCGAAGATACAATTGTTTGCCGTAAATAATATCAGAGAAAAAGAAAATTTGATTAGTTTTTAATTAGTGATACCAAAAAGAAATGCCATAAACAAAAAAAAATTGTAAGACATTAAACATTTTTTACTATGGTAATCAGTATGTACTGTTTTAAATTTAAAGATTGACAATGAATGAGTTTCATTGTATCAAAGGTATTTAAATAAATTTTTCAAGCAATAACGAGTTCACACGAAATTCAATAAAAATGGCACGCAAAGAGCAATGCTTATTGACAGAGTTGAAAATACTTCTTCAAAGATAAGCCTGCCCGTCTGTAGTTACAGGAAACAGCTAAAAAAGGATTCAAGGAAAAAGGAAAAAGGTAGGATGTAGATTGGAAGGGGTGATCTAACGTTGTGGGTGAATGGCCTATGGTCGCATTTCTAAATGTACGTGCACTCATACCAACACAGACTGCGTTTTGTAAAGCAGATACTTCTTACGTATTCGATCCCTCACGAAATCTTAAGGGTCGTCTAAGACAGATACACAAATATTGCATACATTTTTTCATTATTTAACATAAATGGCGCATTCTGAGTTTATTTCTATGTTTTCAGTGTTTTGTTTTCGGTATACGTATTCAAAAACGTTTATTGATTTAAAAAATAACACGTTTGTGCTGGAAACAAGCATTGAGGAAATGGTTTATATTGAATATAGTTGCGGGTATCCGACAGTGCGAATTGAATTTAATCTAACTATTAATAGCGAGGACTTTCTTTGTGTTCCCATCTTTCACGAATTGTACTACGAGATATCTGAAGCTTTCAACCTTCTAAATGATCTATAACACGTTAGTGAGGGTTCTGTCAGACTCATTATAGGGAAGGTTACACATCTCAATGTTTTACCTAAAATGTATTTCAGACCGGCTCCGTGGTGCAGTGGTTAATGTCGTTGGCTACTGTTACAGATGTCTCGGTGCGAACAGTTTCATAAATCGATTTTTCAATTGATTTATGGATTTCTGTTCGTAGGCATGAATGTTTGTGATGTCTTAAATTCCATCCCACCCATCCAATCTCAATCGGGGCATAGCGAGAGCGATTGACTAATCACTGGTCCTGTCACAGCTCTCTTCTTCTTTCCCCAAATCTCTAGAAAGAGATATATTGAGCAAAGGAGTAACAAGCTGTTCTCGTAGAAAACTTATGTTGAGATACCTCTATAAGGAGACCATATGCTCCACACTGGGAGCGAACATGGTAAAAAAAATCAGACCAATGATGACAGTGCGATCGCGGCGTTCTGGGCTACCGTTGGATTATCCACTGTACTTGGCGAAATATTAGGTTGCTTATTATTTTATAAGGAATTAAAAAATTTGTGGGTGACAAGACGATGCATGGTGGTCATATTCTCTACATATTCAGTGGATCGGTTCAATTAAGAAGCACACGTCAATAACCGCTTCGCTTAACAAATATAGACTTTCAAGTAAAACTGAAACTTCACCTACAATGAACATTCTCTTATAGCAGGTACTTGAAAAAATGTATCATCTTTTATGAATGTTTTAATCATAGGTATTCCCGGCGAGAATAACCAATGCTCATTAAACGCGTTTTGTAGAAATGCACTATCAGCATATCTCTATAATATCATTAACTTTTCGTTAACCAATGGTAAATTTAAAAGTATATCCATTTCCTATCTTTTGTTTAACATTGAGTTAATGTTTGAAAATATTTTGTTAAAAATATTATATTAAATATAAGGAATGTAAGTTTACTGTTCGTTGCCTGAAAGGGTTTTGGGGGATGATCACGATTTGGTAGAGGGAACGTTTTATTCCTCGAGAAAACGTGCGACCCATTTTATAATATCGTTTTGTTATTATGCAGATATGCGGGGTGAGTTGGCAACGGTTTTTCATGCGGGTTTTTATCAACCAGCCTTAAATGTAGCTCTAGCTTGAAGCATTGCAAATAAATAATCCACGCTAGCAAATATGTTCCAGGTTAAAGTCCTATCAAAGTAGCAATCATTTTTTTTTGATATATTTTCTTCTTGATTTGATATTTAGTATTTTTTTCTTCTTCAATTAACTTCAAGTAATTTAAAAAACGAAATATCTAGTGGATTGAGAATGTTTACAATGTCACTTCATAAAATATGTATTTATGAAAATATCTCACAAATATAATTATTTGTATAATTTAAGACAACGACTGAGGGTGCTTGATGAAATTTCAATATAAAATTTGACAAATGTGTACAAAATCTCAATAATTCAAATTTGATAATTATTTGTGTTAATGAAAAAATTAAAATTGATAACTTAATTATTCTACTGGCTGTATTTCTAAATGTGACTGGTATTCCGCTTCTTTGAGAAGCATCTTGACTAAATTATCAATTTTATATTAAAACATAATTTCCACAAAGTTACCACCGAATCCATCGAAAAAATATGAAAATATTTATCTTTATTTTTCCATTGCTCAGACAGATGTTTTCACTGATATTTCATTATGACGGCAGTTGAGTTATGTTGGAATCAGAATTTCAAATAAAATTTGAGCGTATTATTTCAATTTCGAATTTTTATGAAAGCAAAGCGATTAGTGAGTGACAGTCAAGCTGGAAGGTTCTGGTATTGACTTTATCCTTGACTTAGAAAGCAGATTTGATCTAATAATAATCAAAACCTAGTGCAAGACACTTTTAGGAAAGCCATCATTCTATAATGTTAAGTTACCTTATTTGTGATGGAATAGTAACACTAAGTTGGCTTTTTATTAGTTGAGAATTTATACCCCAATTATGGTATCAAACAAAATTTTGTAAATAAACCAATTTTCTATAAACCGGCTTAACTTGTAAAAATATGAAGTTTATTCAATACAAATACTATAAGCCTTTACTAAAAATAAAACTATGTAATATGAATGAAATATTATTCTTTTCTTATCTTAAAAAATAGGTTGACTCACAGATATACAATCCGTACTTGAAAAGTATATTTTTGTAACCATTTCCGCTACTAATTTCAAGTATATGGGTTCTTAAGAAAAAATCTCTTATTTCAAAAGAAAGAGTTCTAGTAGGAATGCTTATTACTTCAGCGATCAATCTCTTTTCTTCAGAGATTGTAATGATAGAAGGACAGCGCTATGATAAAACTAGTGGTTTATTAATCGTTCTTCCTACGCCCTGTATTTAGGTTTGTATGTGTGGTAGTGATTTAAGACATCACAGAAATACATGCCTTCGAACGCAAATCCATAAATTGATTGAAAAATCAATTACTGTTCGTACTGAGATTCCAAAACCTAAGCCAACAAAGTTGACTACTCGGCTGTAGGCCCGACGGACAACTCTGAGTTAAAACACTGAAATATTGATATTCAAATTTTTTTAAAACTGTTGTACTGACAACCGTAACGAATCTTGTAGAATTTATTTTGGAATATTTTCTTTCCCAGTTTTTTTCTGTTGTATTTTTATTGTTTTGTACAAAGACTTTTGTGGGAAGCCCGCAATATATCGGATGCTAAATTGGTAGAGTCTTGCTGTAAATCACCCTTTCGTGGAAAGCAGAATATAAAACATGTCTGTTTACATAAAAAAAACCGTAAATATCTGAAAAATATTGTGAGTTTCTAAATCGAGAGAGTTCTAAAAAAATGTGTCAAAACAGTTTGTCATCGAGTAACCACAGAAATACGATTCCTTTAAATAGTGCCAGTAACGGAATATCGCTATTTGTAGTTATTGCGATTTAATTAAATAGACTTTTGCCATTATCGTAACCATGTGGTCAATTATCAATGATCTTTGACTTTAAAGTTGCATAACCAAAAACGAACACCTTTTACCCATTGTTTTTTGATTGGATGACAGATTTATGTCTAAAGTAAAGGATACATGTGATGTTAGAATTTCATATCACCCACCTCTTTTTCAATCTTCAAAATTCATAACAGACTTAGTGGGAGTAATTAGATTTCTACCAATACTTTTATGACTTCATATTAACACTATTACTCTCTTAAAAAAGTGGAAGAGTGGTTGAAAAACTGAATTACCAATAGTTCGGATAAAATTAAGCTATGCTACTCCAATAAAAGTAGATATTTATTTTTCACGTTGTTTACAAACATGATTAAAAGATTAAAGTGAAAGATGCTAAAAGATATTCATTTCTGAAAAACTTAACGAGAAAATAACTATTTTGTTAACCATGTCCACTCCCGATGTGGAGTATATGGGTTCCTTATGGAGGTATCTTAACAAAACTTTTTATAAGAGAACTACTTTTTGGTCAGTTGCTCAACCTCCCTTTTTTTCAAAGATAGTAGGGATAGAAAAATAGTGCCAGGGCAGGATTATTAGTTAAGTTTGTTCATGCTTTTGAACAGAAATTCATAAATTTATTGAAAAATCAATTTATTCTACGATCCGTACTAGAAATCAACTCGTGAGATCCGTAACTAAAGTCAACGGCCTCTGACCACTGCACCGCAGACCTGGAAAGGCTTTAAACTATAGAAAGTCATAACTACATATTTAGTAGTAAAATTTTTTATTAGGTAGTTGATAGCTATTTTAGCTTACACCCATCGTCAGAATTTTGTAGAGATAAATGCTTTGTTATTGTATCCTATTATAATGGAGTTCTACCAAGTAAATGCATAACTATAGCTTTAATAAGTTAAACTATCATTTCTTGTTTACCGCAAGAGTAATGAGTTATATAAAGTATGTATCAATTGAATTTCGCTAATGAATTTGAATACATGGATTTGGATATGGTTTTTTGTTCCGTTGAATATTTTATAATGTTGATCAGAGAAGATAATTATTATACAAAGTGATATCATGTAAATGAAGTACATTCTAAAATTATTATATTAATTTTACTTTTTAATTGGATACATTGCAAATAAAATGGTGAATATATTATAATATCGTAATACGTCCGCAGACAAATTTAAGTATTTTATTGTTGTCCGGTATTTTACAATTTAAATACCCAAACTGCTTAAAAATTCAAGAGGAAAAACAATTATGTATAGAATTTATACAAAATTTCACCATAAAATATATCTTATTTACGCTCAATGCTTGGGTTTGTAAAACGAACGAAATAAACTCAAAAACCACCGGAAATTTTGCACGCTACAGTAGCAGAGTGCTGCCTAAAGTTTGTGAATTTTTCTGCGTACCGAGCAGGAAATTTTTTAAATTTTTGGAATATTTGCCTTCTATTTTCGAGTTTGAATTTTTCACCACCAGAGCGATGGGGTAAAATGTATTTTTTTTTAACCCAAAAGGCGTCGTTTGGTAGCGATGATCGAGAAGTTTTCTTCTCACAACTTTGTTTAGTTGTAATTTTATATCGGCGTTAAGAAACTCTCTGTCGCCATACAAATACAATATTATAGAGTTTTGTAGTCATATGAAAGATAAACTGTTTAACATCAAGAAGAAATTAAAAATTCAATACGATTTTAGATGAGAACCCATCGTTTTCTTCATGTAATACCTTTATTTAAGGTAGTGCGAAAATGTAATCAAAACAGTTTTTATATATAAAAAACAACCCATAAAAACGATCAACAAAAAACACTTTTTTTTGTGTATGTCAAACTGAAGAAAATATAACGACGGTATGTTCATAAAAAGAAAAATGGTAATATCTATAAAAGTGTCACTACGAATACTATAGATCAGATGTCGTGACATATTTTTTAGCCATTCCCATAGAAATTGTGTATCAAGTATGTTTACTGAAAAACTGAAAGTCATCCTTTGTGATCATAACATATGCATATACCTCTATTGAAAATGTTGAATGGCTTCTCAAAACGATTTTTATTTAAAACTGTTTGAATCAAAAATATTATTTAGGTGTAAACAACATGATTGGAACCAAAGAAAAAAGTTAGTTTTTGTTACGTTAATAATCATGTATCTGTATATTATTGAATGAGTGACGTTACGATCAATGAAAATGTTTTATTAATTCGATTAGTGTGGATTAAACGTGGCTATCTTAAGCATTAGTGTCAAGTTATGTATGTGCTATTTAAAAACAAATTAATATTTGCGAATTTTGTATGAATTGAGTTTAAAAATAAAATTCTTTATCATAAAAGCATTTGCAACCAATTAGAGAGAAAACGCAAAAGGCGAAATGTCATTATCTTTCATTAATAATATAAGGTATAAACGCGTTTGGTGTACCATTTATTTATTAAATATCGAAATACAGAACATAACGAAATTGTTTGTTCAAAAATACATTGCTCTTAAATTTTATTCCTAATTATCTCGAGTTGTCATCCATTTGAGATATTCACGTTTGATTTGCATTTTAATTATTACCATGTCAACTCAACTAGTGAACTTTTAAATATAATAGTTATTTTGGTTTATAAATGTATTATATTCTTCAGCTGGCAATGAAGTAAAAATATCTAAGGATATAGTTCTGCAAGAATTAAAAGATATAATTGATCATTAGCGATCGTCAGACCTCTCTTTAAGTGGTTATTTTGCATTTTCCAACGTTTGCATTAATTTAAAATTGTCCATATGCAGTACGAATATTTTACTATTATTTATCAGTAAGGTCATTTTTTCGAGTATCATTAATTTACTATCTGATTGATAATAATGGTTTTTACAAAATGTTGTTTGAACTAGATGAAAATATTGTTCAATTTATTTTTACCACTGTACTGTTTTAACATCACCAAAGAACATTGTCTTTATGCTCTGCAACAAAACTACATTAAAAAAAAAATATTTAAGTTGTAGGTACACAGTTTAGAGCAGTGGTCCGCAAACTCAATAAGGATGTGAGCTACTTTCAGAAATTTAAATTGTCTTGTCAGCTACTTATCCATGTTTCTTCTTTATTATTTTGAATCATCGTCCTTTATCGTACCATACATAATATTATTATTATACTTAAGATAAATTAGGACATCCTACTTGTAATAAAACATAAAAAAACAAAATAATATCTTGAAATAAGTGAGAATAAAAATAAAAATAATTTGTGAAGAGAACTTGCCTCCAGAATTTTTCCAATTCCTTGTCAATCCCGTCTGAATACAATTATCAATAAGTTGGTTCACACAAGTAGGTAGAACAATGCCTTCATTTTAAGCGTAATTCAAACTAAAATGTGATACTTTTCTGTTGGGACGAAAGGCCAAACGTATACTACATACAGTTGAGGCAACACTCTAAATCAAAAAATAACGTTGAAATTTGATCAATTCCATTTCTAATAAAAGATCATCTTCTTGAAAATTTTCGATGATACATAATAAAATATCCTATGGGAACTACCGAAAATGCTACCGAACATGCTACCGCGAGCGACCGTTTGGCGTTCACTGGTTTAGAGGATATGAATTACTAATGGCGCATTTCAAGGCGTTTACGAGAGATTTTTGTAATCAGTCGCTTAAAAACTTTTTATAGAAGTTTAGCTAATAGCTCTCTTTCTAGCCTGATTTCCGGATTTTTAAGGAGTTGGATGAAAATTAATGAATATGTTTCAATATATTTGAATACAAATCAATGGAAAAATTAACGTAATAGAGAATTTGAACCATTGTAATCTAATAGCAAGAGCGTTTACAGCTCAGCTACAGGAACGTTAAAATTTCACAAAGTTTCCACATTTAATTAAGTTTTGATACAGCAATTTATTTAAGAAGATCGCACAGTGAATTTACGAACAAGAGATGGTATTTTGATTATGTAACAATAGACTTATGATCTGATGACGTGTCAGTGCTATCATGATTTCAAGGACACAGTCTGCAAAGTCTTTTATCATACTATTATATGTATGTTTTAGTTTATAATATCGAGAGATAGGAACCGTTGTCTTGGGTTCATAAGACACTTACGCTTCGCAGTGTATTGTACCTTTAAAGGTTATACAATCAGCCGGGAAAACTACACAGAGACGGGGACATTTTATCCGTTTCGCCAGAGAAAGGGTGTGCTAATTGGTGAACAAGTTGAGGGTTGATAGATGATATTAACGCTCACACACTCGAGAATAGTCATAAAAATAATTGTGACTATTTATTAATTCAAATAATTAATCTTGATTTAACAGTAAGGCAATAAGTTGATAGTAAATACATTACATGTCAACAACGTGCTTTATTGTGACCGAATTTTACTATGCTGCCAAAATATAATCTTTTTATCAGTGGCGTAAGGTAATTAAACCTTTACAGACTCCAAAATTCTGAAGGTGATGATAATTATTATGCATAATTTATTTATTTATTGTAAACTGAAAAAATTTAAATGCATGGCATTACAGCTGACGCCAATGCGCCATGCATTTCACAAACATAATAACAGTAACAATAATAAAAATAATAATTATTAAAAACAATACTACTAATAAAAACACCCTTTTAAATTATTAAATACAAAAAAAACATGACATTGAAAATTTACAATCAACAAATATTTAGTGAACAATACGCAGAGTTTAGTGCTAAAAATATCCAGCTCTCTAGGCAATGCATTAATCATTCGAATGGCTCTTGCAACCGGTGACTCGAATGACCGACACGAAGAACAAGTTTTAAGAATAAAAATTGTCTGGATATGGTTTCGGCCACGTAGAGACTAATTGGGAGCATGAAAATTAATAGTCATGAGAATTTCAGGATTATGAACTCGTCCCCGAAGAAGAAGAGAGAAGTGCTTTAGAGTCAAAAAAGATATTCGTGCTTCAAGAGAGTGAAAAGATAGCATTCCCAAAAGAAATTTGGTTGGGTAGTACTCTTTTAGTGAACTATTAAAAGGAAAAAATTTAAATTTTTTGAAATAAAAATATAGAAATTTCTTATGAACTCGCTCCAATTTCAACTTGTAGGAATTTTAATATGGACTCCAGATAATAGATCCATATTCAAGTGTTCTGAGAACCAAGGAAATGTATAGAGTGCGAAACACAGTTGGGTTTTCGAATGGTTTACTTTGCCTAACTATAAACCCAAGAAGTTTGCTAGCACGCATAGCAATGAAATTAATATGTGAAAGAAAAGTCGAACGTTATACCGAGATCAACAATTTCAGATAAACGCTGTAAAGTATTATTCGATATCACATAATTATATGTAATAGGAAATCTTGAGCGAGAGGAAGAAATGCAAAAGCACTTTGAAATGTTGAAGTCAAGTTTGTTTTTTATAGACCAATTTAAAATCGGGTCTACATTATGTTGCAGAATAGTACAATCAGACTCCTTCTTGATAGTTAAAAACAGTTTTAGATCATCTGCAAAAGGCAGATACTTTATTCCACCGATACTTTCCACAATATCATTAATAAAAATAAGAAATAAAATTGGACCGTGATTCGATCCCTGTGGTACCCCAGAATATGTCAGAAAAATATTTGATGCGCATCCAGCGTATTCAACATATTGTCGTCGTTTTGATAAATAAGAAACCAAAAATTTAATTAACTTATTTGAGTTTCCTATAGCACTTAATTTATTTATCAGAATATCGTGATCGGCACTATCAAATGCTTTCGAAATATCCGTGTAAATAACATCAACCTGACAATGGGAATCCAAAGATTTCGATATATACGCACTATACACCATTAGATTGGTGACAGTTTAGCGGGTGCTGATAAAATTGCTACAGGCCTAAAATTTGTTATCTCTGACAAAGAGCTTTTTTTATGGACCGGTCTTATACGAGTCAAACTCCAGTATTTGGGAAAAGTGGATGTACTTCAACTTAAATTTAACAGATACATTAGAGGCACTTAAAAAAATTTTGCAGCCATTAAGTAACCATGGGGGAATACCATCAGGACCCACTGAAGATTTTGGTTAGAGACGCGAGAAAGCATAACGCATATCGGACTCATCAAATTAGTTAATATTAAGAGTGGGCCAAGAAGAATGCGTGTACTCGGATTTTGAGTGGATAAGTTTTGGTGGAATTTGAGTAAACCGACCGAAACTCGCTATGTCAAAACTTCATATTTTATGATGCTTCACAAATATGCAACAATAATTGTATAATATGATTTTTCCTTGCCATATTTTTATTAGAAATACTAATGAAAACCGAGGTTAAGGTGACATCATTTTATAAAACTATCACTTTTTTTTACAAAAATAACACACTTCTCGTTCTATTATTGTCATAACTGAATGTATAATGCAAGGAACTTTTGCCTCTCACTCTACAGCGGAAGCTTTTCGTTAACTTGCAAAAACGTGCGAGAGCTCCGGTTCACCAAGCACCGCATAATGTTGAATAAATAACCTCACTTTTCGATTACGCAATCACAATGATAAATGAAACAACGATGTTTACAGTGAGGGAATCACAGGGCATGCCGTTTTGCCAGGCATACAATGTTTTTTCGGATTAAATTGTGTCAGAACATCGAAACGCAACGATGTAGAATAATAATAATTGTGAATAATAACACGTAGCGTATTTGAAGTTAATGCCAAGCATTTTAATTTTTAGCTAAACTTGGCTTACCCATTTGGCATGAAACATTTGCTCGATAATAAAACTGTTTTTTTGTGGCGATTAAGCCTCTGATAATGTTTTAAGATGGAAAATGAAAGTAAAGAATCTTAATCCACCATACGATTGATTTGTCACGCCATCCTGTTGTGTACAGGATGAATAACTAGTTAGTTAATAATTAGTTAGCTCAGTCTTACTTTGGTTTTGTAAAAGAACTCCATTTTTATTTATTCATTAATTTTTTATTTATTCCATATAAGAGTGAACTTTGTCCTTAAGTTAATCTCTGTTGATTTTTAATTGGAATGGCAATTTTCCATTAAACCGTCTTTTACAAATAGGCTATTTATGAAAACATTCTACTTTTAAAATGATGCATTTCTACAATCTGAGTCATAAAAGTGACCCGTGTGTCCACTGAATGCAGAATATGGATATTAATCATAGTTCTAGTTGTGTTTGGATGAGCTCACAATGAATTCGAATTCAATTTAATTAGTTATGTTTATATATTCATTTTACAGTCAATTGGTTCCACCTTCCTTTAATTCAAATGTTATGTGCGTTCTGTATCCAAAAAAACTTTGTAATTGAATTCTTCGCTATTTAAATGCAAAATATATGATAGAATAACAATAGTCCAACGGTGCTTATTTTACAGTGACTAATATAAGAGAAATATTATCTTGTAGCCAATAAGATAGATAGGCAAGTAAACTTATTAAGAATGATTATTGGAAAATCACTGCGGTATATATGAATGAGTATCATAAAATAATTAAAATAGCAAAAACGAATTATATTTGTAAATTAATATAATGTTATGTAGTAGAATGTAATAATTAAAATAATAATATCATATTATTATTTCATATTACTTGATGTCGCTTTGTTTTCGTATTGGTGGTTTGTTTCCCTGGTGGTGGGACAGAAAAAAATATTTTGCCTGAACCCAAGGATAGAATATATAAATATAAAGATGCTGTTGTAATTTACGCAAAATACAAAGATTCAATAATTCTATGACAGTAGGTAACGGGAAATAGCTATCATTGCAATTTGGTTGTACAATGTATAATATTTATGCTGTACAGCTGCAACAGTATAGCTTTAGTTCCTTAACGTCTATTGAAGGCAAAAAAACATATTTTACATGGAGACTAATATAAAAGTATTTTTATTTCAGTATTCACCTCGAAATAATATTAACAGCGCTTGAATTTCAACCATAAAATAAAGCATTCAACAAAAATTTCTTATAAAACCGTATTTTAATCAATTTTAAATGGTTCAAATTATGTACATTTCCATGTATTATATATGAGTTTGTGATTGTTTATGTGATTGTTTATGCGTTTCCCAATTAAGGTTAAAAGATTATTAACTAATCAATATTATTATTAATTCAAATATCAATGTAGTTGCAAGACATATACAATGTATCTTATATATAAACGACATAAACTATTTACTAACCGTCAGTTTGAATTCATTCGTATACTCGAATGCCTGAAGATGCTGAAAGGTAAAGCCTGAGTAGTTAGTGACCGAATACATGGAAATGTACAAAATTTGAACAATTCACATTTGATGTGTTAAAATTCGATCTAGCACTCTCGGTCGATATCTTAAATTGTATTTAAATCACTTTCATGGTGCTAATTACCAATTTTTTATATGACAACACTATATTTATTTAAGTAATAGTTAAACATTTTTTTATAATATATTTTTATTAAATGATCAGATCCGGTTTTGCTCGTTACAGATATTTTCAAATGACCTTAAAACAAGCCAGTATCAAGGGCAGGTGATAACTACTTTTAAATAGTCAGTACTTAAAAAAGAGTCTGAAGAGAAAAAATCTGACTTAAAATAAATAAAATTTAAGTAAATGACACCTACGTCAGACAAAGTATAAAACCTGAAAACGCACATTAATAATGTACATTAATAAAATATAACGCAATTTTATTTTGAAGAATAATTCCTGTTTCATTGTTCGCTAATCAGGATATTATGTTTAATGTCAGGTAAGCGCTTCACTTAACTGTCATGTAGTTTCAAAAACATTAGTCTGTCTGATCACTCGGATTAGTTAAAGGTAGTGGGGTTTTCTTAACTAATGTCTTACGTCCATGTTCATTGTTTTTCATAAGAATTTATTTTTATAATTCGTGAATAAAAATGGGATTAAAATGTAGTGTGAAATTTTTTTATACGAAATTAGTTATTAAAAAAAAAGGAGAAGATTTTGACAATCATAATAATCATATTATTATATAATAAAATAGTGAGGTGTATTTAGAGGTACACGTAACATCGTGCAGGTTTATTTTTGATTTTATCACTATGAGGTTTTGACCATTCATGTTTTTTCAAACATTAAATTATGCATAATTTTCCGCTGTATCTTTTGAGTTGAAGAGCGTATAAATTTGATGCACAAAAATACTTATTAAGGTTACGTTTTAATGGAGGAATTATGTTATTTGTGATAATTAAAATATGTATTTTGGTTGCCATGATTTTAACAAAGTTTACGTTGCTATCCCTACCTGCTGGGAATATTTGCCAACAAATGAGTACAACTGACAGATGAGAGAAGGTTTCTGAATTTGTTCATTTTAAGCGGATCGCTTATCGATGGCACCTTATAATATTATTACTTTATAAAGAAAGTTTGGCAATTTCATAACAATCCATTGTGATGTAAAAAAACCTGGTCTTGGGGATCTGTCAAATAAATATGACTGTATAAAGATAAAAGATAATACCTTTCGACGGTAATCAAAGATCAGGGCTTGTGAAGTTTATCTTCAAATTTAAATAAAAAGTATAAAGTTTGTCTTGTGATTACGCAGCTTATAAAAACGAAGGGGGCTGAGAGTTCATATTAAATCAAATACAGCTGCAAATAATATTGATTTGATTTAAAAGAATTAGCCTTCAGTGATCTCCAAGTTCAGTTCCCAATTTGACTTTGATTAGCAATAACAATTAAAAAGACATAAGTAAACATACATAACTATTAAAATGTGCTTGCGGGTTTGTTGTGTTCAGAAATGGACAGCTTTAAGTAATCGTTTTCTTCATTCTTGGCATTTTTTTATTACTGTTTTGTGAGATGATTAATTAATATTCGATTGATTTACTTTTTACAACTATTTTACAATAACTTGGAAAAATCCTTAGAATCAATAGCAATATTAATCAAAGATAGGACTGGATAAAAGTGGGGATGCCAAAACAGCTAACGATTATTAATAATAATACAATTAAAGAAAAAAAATGGATTAACATTATTTATGTTGTTAAATTGGATAGTTATATAAAGGTGTAAAGAGCTGTTCCTGGAGACTAAAACTTACTTGTGTTTGTACGTTCATAATTCCAGAGAAAGATGATGAAGTTGCACTAAATAATGTAATATACCATTAAAGACTGCTAAAAAATTGTATTTTGTACGATATGTATTATTGAGTGAAGATTGTGATGAGTCTGGAGTACTGCAGAAGTTTTGAATAGCTGTCTCAATTTCACTCTGCCAACAGTAAAATTTTTTTTACCCCATCAACGTATTTTGGTTATACAAACAGTTCTCAGAAAACTGAATAACGGATTGCAGATAAAACAAATGAACACGTTTCATAACGTATAAAACACGCACGCGAGAATATTTTAATGATCTGTAATAGATGAAATTACTATTTAAGTATCCAACAAAATCCAAAGGTGAAACGTTCAACGTTCGAAATATATGCCTCCTGCTAGAGGAATCCAATCTTAGCCGGCTTACGGAATAAGACGTGCTTTTGGTAAAAGCTCCGAGATGTTCCGAGTCTTATTTCAAACCGTTACTGCCCGCACAGCCTTCTCCGAGTCGAACATAAGCCGACGTCATTATGCTATCTAAGCTTTGGACTTTAAATGGTTCTTTCCGGAAGCTTTGATACATTTAGACGGGGTCGCCGTTTGACAACAAAAATTAAAATGTATCAAGGGCTACGAGATTGTAGACAGTGTGAATACAGAGGTATAAAAAAAAGTATGACATACTATTGAAATTTTTTGGTAATTCAAGCATTCAATTAATTCCATCATATTACCGTAGCTAGATCATATTCACCACCTTTGTGTATATTCAAGCAATGTTTCTAGCCGCCTTTCATAAAACTATGTAGATAGTAGAGAAAAAAAAGCAGCGCTGAAAAAAAAATGAGAAAAGAATGATTAGCTAAGCCGCTTAAATCAAATTCATATGTATCATGTGCATAATCCGCGTACTGAGGGTCTTTTGTTTGAGTAGACAAGTTAATTAACTAATGACGAATTGAGATTATGGCGATCCCCAAATAAATAAGTTTTTTTTTTCAAACGCCGTGACGTTAACCTCGGTTGCAATCGAGTCATCGTGGCTTATTTTGCCCGCGTGATGACGGGCTCTGATCAAAACTTTGAAATTTTATTAAGAATTCTTCTCAGGACAGTCCCATATAACCTAAATGAAGTCTTGTAAGGCATGTGCACAACTACAACCTGGCCTTAAAACCAACTTGCCAAGCGCGAAGAGTTTTGCATTGAACTTGCCATGGTCAGTCTCGTTTAAACGATTCAAAATATGTTGTGCGCTTCAATTTTTAAAGTAAAGACTGATACAATATATTTCTCCCAATGTCAAAGTCTTACGAATCCACTATGTTGGATGTGTCCTGTAACATAGTAAAATTGAGCGTTTTTCAATGATTACCTGTAGTAAGACTAAGACTCAAGTAAAGTGTAGCAATGACCGAAGGTCGGTATATACTTTCGGTCGGTAAATTCATTATATTAAAATCTCATCGTGAACTAAAAGATCAATGATAAACAAATTTTATTGCTGAAATTTGTATTGCATCTTAATTGTTAAACTCCATCTCATGCTACATATTATGTAAACCGATTCTATTTCGCGGTTCAGTAAGCTAAATTTTATATTTAATTGATTGGAGATTAAAATTGCCTACATGATTATAGAAAAGATTCTCAATTATTGAAATAAGCCAGCTTAAAGTAAGCGTCACATCAAACAGGTATTCTTGAATGAATATTAAAATATTTTTAATAAATATTTAAAATGACTAAATGTAAAATGAGTCAAAGCTTTATCGGAGCTAACAGGTGTAAAGGGTAAAAAAAGCAGAAAAGATACACTTTTTTTATTTTACTCTTCATTATGTATATTAAGTTAATGAATTTGCATGTTTACTGCCTTCATAAATATGCATTCATCATCAAATATGGCAGCTATTCTTTTTTAAATGGTCTTCTTTGATCATTTTACTAAAAAAATATATAGCAAAGATAACAGGTCGTTTCGAATAATCGACCGAACCAAGAAATTATAATTAGGAATTATAAATTTAACTTTTTGAAAAAAAATGTACAGCCATATCAAAAAAGATTTTTTTTTTATTTTGTATATGTTCGCTTTCATTGGAATTTTATTTTATTTCATTTGGTTACTATGGCCTACGGTACAATTTATGTGTTACGCCGACTGTCTGAAATTGCCAATTTCTTGAAATAAGCAAGTTCATTGCCTCTTTCATGAATTAGGCAAATTATCTGCCGAATTTCGTGAATTCGGCAAGGTATGGAAATCTTAAACTGTCAAGATGACAATAGAATAGTTTAATACGGATGTCAAATTAATTTATCAAGTTTACTTTTAAAATGTAGGACGGTTCCGGCTTAGGTTGGACCATTGATTGAACATGTCACAGTTTTAGTAAACTGGCTGAATGTGGTGTCATTTAAGTAAATCTGCAATGATTATGATACATCCAATTTAGACGTTTTGTAGCAGTGACAACTTTCAACAAACTTACGTGGTGACAGCTATCAAATAAATGCGCGTACGCATGATATAAGAACGCCATAAAGTATTAAAAATCAAGCATTGCCTGATAAAAATCCCGAAAATACCTTTTAATAAAAATTGTATAATTCTAGATATGTTGGGCGTGGTAAATGAAAATGAACGTCATTACAGTTATTGATTGATATATTTTTTATATAATTAATGACATTTGGTTTAGTTGCAAAAAATACTACTGGAGCGCTACTATCTATATTTCATACATTCGATGACATTTGGCTTAGTTGTGAAAAACACCTCTATCTATTTTGCTCAATTCATAAACTAAACAGAAAAATTCATGACGAATTCACGCACTCAGCAGATAATGCCATGTAATAAGCAATCTCACACATTCAACGGAACATATACTTCAATATTTTTTGACGCGCACCGGATACCAAGCTTCGTCCATACAAACTAATGCAGTTTTTTTGTCTTTGAATTTTTTTCGTTTGAGTTGTCAGCAGTAAGTGTTCAACCAAACCATGCGTATTTAATTTTCTAAAGTAATAACTTACGTTAATAAGTCAAATAACAATGATGATTTTCAATTACATGGATACTTAATATTATTTATTTGCGTTGTGTATATTTTAGATTTTGCTTGTAAAAAAATACTAACAAAATACTCATCACATCAGACACTCGCGACGTTTGACCCAATCTCAATTAATATTTTTTATTGAAATGAGTGCAAAAAAGCTAAATGTTCCAATACTAGAACACTGGGAAAAAAGTCGTTAATGATATGATAATCACACCAAAAACACGAATGGAAAAATAATTTTAAAAAATCATTGAGTGACTAAGATTGTTTATTACTCTTTGTATTTTTATAAAAACTTCTGCTTACCGATGTCTTACTTTCATAAAAAAAGATAAGTTGGGTCCGTGGTAAAGTGGTTGACGTCGTTGGCTTCGGTTACAGTGCTCACGGCTTTGAGTCCCAGTACGGACATTTTTATAAATTGATATCGAATTGAAGTCGATTTATGGATTTTTGTTTGATAACATGGATGTTTGTGTTGTCTGAAATTCTATTCCACCAATCCGATCCTAAAAACAAAGCTTCGTAAGAGCGATTAGCCAACCATTAATCCAGTCCTAGCAATATCCATCTTCTCTACTCTCGAAAACTTGTGTTGAGATACTTGCAATAATAGACCATATGCTCTACATTAGCGGCAGACAACGTGTAAAACAATAAAATAATTATAAGTAAGATAAAAATACATTGTTTTTGTAGGTTGCGTGGTCAATATCAATCAAATAAGTTTCTTAATATAAAATTACAAAGTAAATTTTATTAGATTTCATTACAAATTTAATCATCCATTAGACGATGTAAGTGAAAGAAGCTGTCCAGATAATGAGGCGCGTGTATCCTATGTAAATTTATGTCCCACGTGATTTACAATTATAGGAACGCGAACAATCAGCTGTGTAAATTTGCCGACCGAAATACCTGAACAAGCTACCCAGATAAATCCAAATATTAATTAAAATTCCACAGTACAATGATGGTTGCCAGACCACATTTTCAATATACTATGTATGAATTAATTATTATAAACATAGATTCTCTTATTGCATTTAGTTAGTTATTAACAAAATGGTTTTTACCAATTTCATGAAAATTCTGTGGATTCTGAAAATAAAGTTCAATAAAGATGGAAAAACTGTCTCCAAACGTAGCATTTTTTAATTTCTTTCGCTTTTTTTCTAGAGATGAATGACTTATATAAAAAAAGTATTTAAAATAAGTCGGAAATACTACATTTAACTATAAATACTAAGTGTGACACAAGCTTAGATTTTATCAGAAGCCACTTCAACTAAATGTTTTGTAGGTGCAAATTAATTCATGTCGTAGATATTAATCAAGTCGAATTTCTAACAATTGAAAATTAACATTTAGCGGATAAGTGACAACTTATTGAATTGAGTTAGTAATGACTTGTCAGGAGGGGATTGTACATTCCCAAGGTCAATAGATTAAAGAGAGGGTATCACCTGTCAAATTAAACAATTGTTTAAAAAATAAAACAAATTTTCGTAATGATCAGGACTGGTTTCGCTCATCGCAAACATTATCATAATTGATAATGCTACAAAAAACTGTATTTTACTTTTAAAATATAATGCATTGTAACTGAGAATCGGCTATTAAGCATTATTATTATTTTTTCCATATCCGCTCCCAATGTGGAGCATATGGTCTCCTAATTTAGGTATCTCAAGAGATTTTTTCTATGACAACTTTTTGTTACTCAGTTGCTCAACCTCTCTTTATCACAAAGAGTGGGGATAGAAGGATAGTGCTAGGACAGGACTAGTGGTTAGCTAATCGCTCTCGCTACGCCCCCTGAGGATGGGATGGGTAGGTGAGGAGGGCGTTTTAGACAACACGAACACTCAGACTACGAACAGAAATCCATAAATCGATTGAAATATCAATTTATGAAAACTGTCCGCCCCTGGAATTGATCCCGAGACATCCGTAGTCGTAGTCCACGACGCTACCAACTGCGCCACGGACGCCGATATTATTTACCTTGATATTCAGCCTCAAAATATTTCCCGAGAAAATCTATGAACACGTACCAAATTTTGATTCGCGGAAAGCTGTTTTATATATATATTATATAGGGATATTTCCATAACAGTATTGCCCGCAAATAAACACATTTGAGTATTAATTCTTAAATTAATAACGTAACATAATATTTAATTCAAAAAATGTAGAGGAATTAATTATACCATGGTTTATTATGTAGTATGAACGATTACAGTTATTATTGAAAACCTTAGGTATATAGGTATGTTCAACTTAAGAGAAGATAGTAGATTTTTCCCTACTTTGAAAATCACCATCGCTAAAACCTCATGAATCGACGATTTTTTAAATTGTATTTTAAAGTATTTTTTTAAACTATTGAACTTTTTCCCATAGAAAAAGTAAAGTTTTCAAACCTGTCTAGCAAAGAGTTGACACCTGCTTATCAGATATTTTGTTTACTTCTTTACACCACAACCTCTTTAGATCTTTTTGTAAACAAGTGAGTACCCGGTATGCGTTAGAATGTCACTCAAAGAAAGAAAGGGTTTGTGTTTTAATTCTGTTTTTTAAATGCTTTTGAATTAGAGGTCTGCACGGGTCAAAATTTCATAAAATTACCTGGTCCGAGTCCGTCATCTTCAAACCAGGTCCGGCACGACCCCGAGTTATATATCACACTTGTTATCTGAACCCGAAACGAAGTCCAGATTTATTTTTATCGGCCCGAAAAAAGCCCAATTGATTTTTTAATATAGTAATTCATTTATACTTTTCAAAACAGTATATGTCATTGTTCCCATATTTTCAACGATTTTCATAGCACATGGGAAATAAATTATTTTAGTTATGAGTACTATTGCCTTATGGCTAACTCAAAACATGAATATAGTACGATATATTTTTCTTAAATTTGAATTCCTTAGCTGGGCCTGGCCGGAGCCTGAATCTCAATTGTTAATGAAGACAATTCAGATTCAGGTAAAGGTCCGCGCGGGCCTGTGCAGACCTCAATTTTGGATTTCCTGTTTTTCCGTCTGGTTAAGAGATGTCTAATTGTACGAATTTGATCTTTTTTTTTTTAGATTTCAATTTATTTACGGGTGTGCGCACAACAACCCACCAAAGTTTTATCGAAATCGGATGAATGGTAAAGGAATGCATAGAGGACAAACAATTAAACAACCATTCATTTTTTATATATAGATTACTGAGATTAGATGTTTCAGAAAAATTGTAGACAAAGGTTTGATTTAAATAACAAATGAAGAGAAATTGGCAATTAGTTAAATATAACAATTTTTGGAATGTACTATAATGTACATTTTTTCGATTTTTTCTGACTGATATTCAAAGTGGAATTGTATTAAATATGCTTTTAAAAAAATTATATCAACAAAACAATCTACTATACCTTCGTGAGCTGAAATTGGGAGCGATCCCCCCTGTTAAAATATCCTGGAATATTGTCCATAAAACAAGTGTTCGTTATAAAAATAGATTTTTGACAGTATGAATTATTTAACATTTAGATTAAGGTGACTGTTAAAATTAAATAATTCTATCAGATTTTCAGGCCAAAATGGTTATAGCAATACTTGTTTATGAAATGGTTTGATTTTTGAATAAGTCAAAAGAAAAGAAATGCTATCGGTGTACATATCTCTACTATGTATGTTTGTATGTCTGTCAGTCACAACAACTCCTCCTAAACGGCGTGCATTATCGACGTGAATTTTTCGCACGCCATTTTGGCTAAAATTGTTAATTCAATTTCGCTATTTTCAACATTCAACTCTCAACGTTTGACTTTTAACCTAACACTGAAAAAGCGATTTTTTTGAAGTTTACGATTAAGAATAAAAAAATCAAAAAAAGCCGAGGAAGATCGCCAAGCAACGGATCAATATCGAATATTCCGTGGTTTTCAACGACTTAGCATCATGTCGCAGAGCAACTATAAATGTGTTATAAATTTCACAAATAATAGGTGTTTGTGCTTGCATCGTAACATTTGTAACATATTGTTATTATTTATCAAAAATTAACCAAAAGAAGTTGCGTGTCGATATATATATATTCCATTGAAAGGTGCGGTTATAAATGATACTGATACAGCTCATCATGGAGAACTGGTAATTTGACGCTCAACTGGTAAAATTAAAATGAAATCTGATAATGTCGCTACTGATAATCGGTGGATCATTCCTTGAAATCCTTTGCTTTCGAAGATGTTTTATACTCAAATCAATGTTGAATACTGTGAATTTCAGAAAGTTTAATTTTTTTACCTAGGAATGTTGTTGCTCAAATTCAAAGTTCCAACATGTTTCGAAGATCTCCGAACCGTCGATGAAATTGAATATAAAATGTAGCACAGTAAATTCATGCATTTTGATGTGCATTTGAAATCGGTCTGACTAATCCTAATAATAATCCCTTAACTTATATCTTGCGTTGAGAGAATCCTCACGTTGCCTCGAATACACTAGACCGATGGCATCTACAACATGAGTGAAGGTGGGGAAATTTTTATCTTTTTTTATTGCTTTTTTCAACTTTTAACACATTTATTAATTGATTGACTATATTTTGTGGGAGATACAAAAGGTATTTACTACGGTGATATTTTCTACTATCAAAAACATTTCAACATTAACTAAGCTTAACGTCTTAATGACATTAAATAAGGGCCTTCTATCTTGGGCGAAGCCGCATTAACAACACTAGTATTATATATATTTGTACATCGATGTGCAATAAATATAAACGTCATATGATGCGAAATCTATAATAATTGCATTTAGATAAAGCATAAATAATTATATTGGACTTATTGGACCAATAATGTTTTGTGACAAAGTTATGTTGTTATTTTTGATTCAAATCATAACATTAAGTGCACTTGCTTAAAATTACTTTACTTAAAATTCTTTTTAATTTATAAAAAAAAATATTACTACTGATAAATTTAAGCTTCTGCGTTATAGAAAAATTCCTTGAAATAGTGAACTGATTTTTACGTGTGTGAGATGTGTGTATTTTCTCAAGTAACATTCAAGAAAAGAATGATTTTATATTTTTCTTTTATATAGGTGACATTGAGAAAACTCACATATGTATTGATCACATGCTTAAACCACCCCATCGCTTGTAAATAAAATTCCCGATTCTGAGCGATCGATGAGTCGAAGGGAGGAAGAATGAAAAACTGGGCAGTGTTTTTCAAGTCTTGATTGCATTTCTTTGTTAATTAAAATGTATATATTCGAGGAAAATTATGTCATTTTAGCTGCACTCTTCATTTTGAAAAAGGAAAACAAATAGGTATTGAATTTTCACTGCCGTAAATCTTTGATTTTGCCTTTTTAGTAAAAATATGTAGGACTCATTATTAATCTATGTTTTTTTTTACCATGTCTGCTCCCAATGTGGGGCATATGGCCTCCTAATGAAGGTCATTAAAAAATGTTTTGTACAAGAACTACTTGTTACTGAGTTGCTCAACCTCTCTCTTTCGAAAAGATCTGATATAGAAGGATGGAACTAGGATGAAACTAGTAGTTGGCAAATCGCTCTGGATACACCCCGTTTTTAGGGTTGGATGGGTGGAAAGGAATTCTAGACATCACAAACATCCATGCCTACGAACATAAATCTATAAATCGATTTGAAAAAATGTTAGGTAAAGTAAAAAGTATCTATTCTATAACTTAAATCATGTGTGTTAGAAAATGCCATATCTTTTTTGTTTCAATATATATGTACGAGTCTTGTATCAATTTTTGCAAATAATTTATTTTATTTTTGTTATTACCACCATATTTGATATATTTCATATTTACAATTTGTATGAAAATCCATTTTAGGAACAAGCATGTCTGATATTGATTGATATTATTGCAAATGCAAGTAAAGGAAAACCTGGTCTCATCAGTAAAAACATATCAAAACTAACTTTTCACTACGCATACGAAAGCGCCTAAAAAGTCATTTTGATTTTTTTTTTTTTTCCATGTCCGCTCCCAATGTGGGAGCATATGGTCTCCTAATGGAGGTATCTTGACAGATTTTTTCTACGAGAACTGCTTGTCACTAACCTCTTTTCGAAGAGAGTAGGGATAGAAGGATAGGGCTATGACAGGACTAGTGGTTACACTCGACACCCCGTGAGGATGGGATTGGTGGGAGGGAGGACTCAGACTACGAACAGAAATCCATAAATCGATTGAAAGATCAATCTATGAAAAAACGTCCGCACCGGGAATTGAACCCATTTTGATTTTACTGTGGCAAAAATCATGAATTGTAAAGAAAAAAAAAACACTTTAAGGCAAAATCAAAATAAAAAATAATCATTCAATCGAAGACTGAACTAATTAAAAAGGCTTCTAATATTTTTTTAAATATTTATAATTTTAGAGAGTATCAGACAACAGAATATCATAGGGCATAAGAGATAAAATAAAAGTCGGGAAATTCTTGACATTAGTACAGGTGTCAATTGAAAACTATCTTATAACTCTAGAGATTAAATGTGTTATATATTGGATGAAGCAGTGAAGTCAATAGGTAATAATAAAATCTTTACCAAGAAACTAGAAAGACAGTATGCAATTATTTATATAACACGGCTTGAAAACAGTATAAATCTAAAAGTTTTCAGTGCTAATTACAGTTTTTAATTTTTACTTTTAATGTTATAATTTTCATTTAATTTAATCGTGGAATCAGCTCATTAGCTTGTGAAATGTACCAATTTACCCCTAGGGTGTAATTATTTACAGTTAAAGAACCACTGACCTAGAAGGACGAAAAGGATGCCGCTTTAAGGATGAATTTATTGTGAGGAAACCAACGCGACGCACTGTGGGAACGACCCTCTACATTGAGGTTAGCGAACCTTTTTGATTCGGTATTTTTTTATCGCATCTTATCAGAGAGGTCGATTTTTCCTTGTTCCAGTTTTTGTATATACAAATAGTATATCACAAAATTGAGGGCTTAACAAAGCCTTGCTAGGCACAGAAAATGATTTTTTTAAATGCACGGATCACTTAAATTTCATATTCACGATCAATTTTGTTATCGTATAAGGACTCCAAAAATATTTATTTATTTATATTTTTAGTCACAATAAATAACATACGCGGATAGATTTTATTATGCCTTATATTATATGTTACGCATTAAATCGCTAAAATTTTATTCGTTGCCAGTTATTTTTTATTTCACTTATCAGCATTTATAGATACCTGAAAACTAAAAGAAACTCCTAATTTTATGTGTTTGAAAAAATAAATTACAACAAAATTGACTTTGATTTAGTGAAAATAATGCTAAAAAATCCGACAGAATTGAAAACATCTAGGAGTCACAAATGAAAGAAAACATTTATGGAGATACTGTCTTCAAAACTAAACATTATTTTCATGAGGGTAGTGAATTCATAAACTGTAACGATTAATTAAATTACGGGATATCAATAAACCTTTAAATAAAATCATTAAATATAACGAATTGTATTGAATTAATATACAAAAAATGAAATATAAATATTGAATAAATTTAATCAATTCTAAGTTACTCAAAAAATATTGGCATTAGCTATTAATGCATTTGGTAGTTTAATCATAATATTATTGCACTGTTTTTTTAAATTGAAATAATGGAAACGATAGCTATTTATAAAAGATATCAAATTTGAATCGTTCAGCTGCGTATATTTTCTTACGTTTTGCCACTAACTACCCGAGTTTTGTGTTTCGACTCGAATCGAAATTACATCAAGCACTCTTAGTAGAAATCTTAAATTATATTTCTTTTTTAAATTTAAAAAAAACTTTATTCCAAAATCTTCATCTACAATAATAACATTCTAAGGTATTCGTGAAATATGAATTTATATTTTTTGTTTTAAGTAAATATAACATTGATAATAATTTCAATAGATTTTTCACCACTGCATTCTAAAACCGCTGCGTCTTTTTATAGCTAGCTACCCAGTAAACTGTCAGAATAACGCCCTTTTCCACGCTCTACTTCTACAGCTACCCGTCCATATATTTTCGATTGCTTTAAACAAACATAATTTGCGAGATTTACTTGGGAGATTCTAGGCTTTTCACAGAGACGTTTGTTTATTTATGATGAGGAGAAATTGAGGCGGTCTTCAGCGTATTTTAAATGGTTGATCCACCAAAAAAACTAGTTTAGTTTTAGACCGCCTTTGCCATGCTTCTTTGGGTTTTGGGAGTTTTTATTTTGAAAAAATGTCCAACTGTGTTGATATACAGAAAAATCCTAAAATAAAGACTCATGGAACTTAAAATTAAAATGATATTAAAGATAATATATGTGCTAATATCAATTGCACAATTTGGTAGGCCGAATATATATATATTTTTTTAATAATGCATTTCTCTTTCGACAATAAAAATTGATATTGTTTCGTCTTGCACGACAATGATACTAATGAAATAAATTCTCCATATTGTCATTTATTCACCTTTTTAAACTGGCGAAAAAAGGATGAACGAATACTTTGTAGAAATTCATTTTCAATGGAAAATTAAAATTGATAACTTAGTTATTCCACCGGTTGGATTACCAATGTAACGTGTTTTGCTTCTTTAAGAAGCATCTTTAGACGAACTATATCGCAAGATTATTTATTTCTAAGGTATCTAAAAATAATGATTCTAGCTCTTTGATTTAAGAGTTAGTTACTTTCTATAGTACATAAAAAGAAAAATAACGTTTAATTGTAAGTTGAATATGAATTTTATTATCTAGTTTTCACAATGACTACATAATTTATTTAAGATTTTATTACCTTTATGCACAACCCAAGAAGTAACAAATTTGTCTCTAGAAAAACAAATAGTTACTTATTTTTGAATAAAAGTCATTTTCACAGTCACCCAATTATTATTTGATAGCATTTTTTTAAAACCAGGTTCAGATTTTATTAAACAAACGATTACAAAATTCTTAGCGAATTTGGTTTATTTTTGTATAATTTAGCGTTGTATTTATATCGTGTATATACTGAAAGCTCGGTGGAGCAATCCATTTGGTAAGAAGCGGTAGGAAAATAAATCTCTCTTATCTTTTATGGTCTTGAGTTTTCATCTTCTTTACTTGCATGGAAAACTTGTGGTTTTCGTGCCAATTTTCATGTAAATATTCAAATATATTGTTTTTTGTTGTAACCGCTGAACATTGGGCACATAAATTATATTTTTGGAATACAAGCCTGAAATTTTCCCTTGTGTTATAACAAGAAATGAATCTTGTATAAATAATCTCTTTAGGCAACCGAAATTAAAGGGCTTTTGAAAAAGAGATAATCAATATTCTATTATAATATTTTGTTTTGATCGATCAAAAAAAATTCAATCATTACTGTGGGAGTTTTTCTTATTTTAAACTGTGACAAGAATTAACTTGTTACTTTTAAATTTAAGATATTTAATAATATCGTTTGTAATGGTTTATTCAAAAATTGCTTAGTTAGAAAGCGAATCAACTAAATAAAACTTCATATTGTTACCTTTATTAGACACTACATATGACACTAGTTAAGAAAAGATGATAGAAATATGCTGACTAATATAATCTGTTATGTTAAGATTTAATTTATTTATCGTGATATAACTACAAATAAACATACTAAATAAATATTATAAAAATGTTTAAGGCATATAAGACATGCTTAATCGTGACGTAAACTGCCACTGATGTTTGAAAAGTATAAACTTATAATTTTTATAATGCTATTTATCAAAAATTCTCTGTTTCTGCAGTGCTTAAATCAGGTATGAAATAATCTTGATGTAATACGAATTATTATGTTTTCATTAACACTTTTGTTGGCTGAATCGTATTGAAATGGTTGACTTTTTCGTACTTAAATATATGGCTTTGCATGTACCATAAGACGACTTTCAAATCCCACATAATTATAATATCACGATGGTGTAGAAGAAACTGTTTTTTTTTTGTTTATTAAGATAATTTTCCTATTACTAGGTTTTTGTGGATTGTATTATAGAAACGGTTTATTATTCAGCTTATGCTTTTAAAATCTTAAACATAGGTAATCACTAAACAATAAATAGATTTAAAGCGGTTTGCTTATTTATAAAGCTGTATTGAAAAAAAAACAATAAATTTATTTAATTTAATTTAAGACATCGACTGAGGGTGCTTGATGGAATTTCAATATCAAATTTGGATTATTGAGATTTTGTACACTTCCATGTATTTTGTCACTAACGACCCGGGTTTCGCCTTTCGGCATCTTCAGGCATTCGAGCACACGAATGGACTCGAACTGACCATTCGTGTGCTCGAATGCCTGAAGATGCCGAAAGGCGAAACCCGGGTCGTTAGTGACAAAATACACGGAAGTGTACAAAATCTCAATAATCCAAATAAATTTATTGTTCGACTGTAATAATGCTGATTGTAGATAAACTACCACGTCCGGCAATTTTTTGAATCCAAATAAAAAACACGGTAAACATTTACGATTGAAATGAACGTGTAGATATATTTGAATTGTTTTCGACGTGACATCGAACAAAATTTATTCGCAGGCCATTGAATCCTCCAAAAGTTATTAATGACGTTGTTAAAAATTCAATCAGCGTGAAAGTTTTATGGGTAGGTTCTGGTCTCAAGTATTGACTGAATTATGAGGGATTATGTTTATCGTGTGGCCGGAAATGAAGTATGTAAAGAGTGAAGCGGAAAATTAGATAGGGGACTCCATGAAAAACCAGAAATGATTTATTTTTGTTGTCGCGTTACAGTGACCGCCACGTTCAACGGGTCTGATTAGTGTCGCGTACGATTTTACAATCAATTTTTTATCGCCCGCCTCCGGCCAAGTACACTTTCATCTTTCATTTTTAGCCGAGTGAGGTTGTTTGACATTGATATTAAATTAAAATATTTGATTAAGTTGATAGTAAAAGGGACGGGCTGCAAGCCAATTATTTCTTTTAATTAACATTATATAAACATGGCAGCTGATTGAGCTGGAGTGATTTTAGTTTAATTTTTTTTAGTTTTTAGCAGTTGAATAACAAAATAATCAGTATTTGTTGTTACTTTATAATTATTATATTACCGTTTTCTAAATATGTAATACAGTTCTTATAATATTATAGTTTAAGACCTGCAATAGCATAGCGTAACACTCACCGATCTCAATGCATTGAAGTACTTGTTATGTGTATCCGTATTAGTATCAAAAGACCAACTTACCTGAAAAGGCAATAGAGAAAAACATCAATTTTAATTAATGCATATTAGTTATAAATTATCATATTTAAATAATAAAGTAAGGTAAACTTTTTAATTATTACGATCAGCCATCCTTATTCTTACATTATAATTTATCTTATACATTTAAAATCAAAAGTTAATGTTAAATGTATTAAAAATGTCAGTCACTTAAATATGTATTTATAAATATTTGTTATTATATAAAAGAAATGTTGTTCCTTTCCAGAAAACTAAATTTTAAGGAATAAGAAGCACGCTTTGCCGCCATTACTTGTAAATGTTAAAGTATTCTGTCCCAAAAAACACGACATTGCATTTATGTAGTCAAAAATATAGTGTAGTTAAAGTTTGAAAGCATTTTACAACTAATTCATTAACGGTTTGTAAAAGTTTTTCTAAAAGGAACATAATATATCATTGAAACGGATGTACGAAAGGAAAATTATATTTAAATCGATACACCCGGAATGCAATATATTATGACTGTCAAAAAATGTAAAATAACGGTAAGTATTGTGAATATGACGATGAAATTTCGACACGGAATATCGCAAATTACAAAAAAAAACATGTTTAAAATCTAGACAAAAATCTATCTTGCAATCCTAATTTTTATTATATTATGGGATAACAAAATCAGAAATTTATGATTAAATTCATGTAAATCTGAAAAAAAAATGTGCTACCAGAATAAGAATAAAGGGGAATCTTGCAGCTCGCGCTTTGGATTAAAGAGATTTTTTGTGCCCTTTTGTGTCTACAAGTCTTAGTTCCTCTCGCCCCCTTAAACTTTGACCCGCCTCCGTCGTGTTCTTTCAACTCTCATATCTTTCCATTATTCTTCCCCGGCTACGATTTTTAAAGACTCTGAAGCTCTTTTGGCGCAGTATATCGTTTCGCTTCTCATTTTATTTTTGGACCAATTAGGTTTGGCTTTGTGTTTCTTAGATCATACGTAATTGTCCGCTAATATCACTGATATACATTTCTTTCAAGCCACGCAACGTTTTTTTAATTATTTTAAAATTTATTGATGTCGTTTTTTATTTCAATTTTGAACTAATTAATAAGCTACACAACGAATTAATATTATATTTCAAACAACATTTTAATTTGGTTTAAAAATATAACGACGTGGTATAAAAACAAAGCAAAGAGTAATAATTTAATACCTATAGATTTTGTTTCACTAAGAGAGTAATATTATCATCTGATTGTTTATTTGCAGAAGGTAAATGGTCTGTATTATATAAGTTTAATGTAGAATAAAAAATTCACATTGCATTTCATTTTTATAAATATAATGTATTTCATTCAATCCTATAACTAGTCAAATGGCAAACTATCTTGGAGGTTTTTTCCTCATCTATCATTGTATGTAAAAATATATATGTCTGTGATGTTGACATTCAAATCGAGACATTGGAAGAGAGATCACATAACTGCATTTTTTTATTTTCCGGCCTCATTCTTGTATCTTTTCGTTATTCCAAAAAAGACAAGTTGAGCAGGTAAGCAACAACATATTCTTGCAAAAGCAGTTTTTGTTAAAATAATCCATACGGAGTGTATAAGCACAAAAATGCGATAGGGCATGTTGGAAAATATAGACCAAAGATTTTATTAGTGAATATTTTTGAAAACAAATCTGGCAACACTCTCTATTTAATTAAAGATTCAGTGAAATTACTTACTTAATATTTTAGTTCGTTCGAAATATTAAAATTTCAAACCACATTATACTCCATAATTTGTGGTAAATTATCAATACAAATCTAATTTAATAAATGATATCAAAGCACAAGGGTCCGTTGATAATTTTTCAAATGTTTTAAATCACAAGGAGGGTGATTTGATAAGAAGAACTGATGTTTCTGTTTTTTAGTACAATCGTCTACTTATAATTATATTTCATACACATTTAATAATAGATCTAGTAACGTACGTGAATCATCGTCGTTAAATAAAACTTAAAAAAAATGATCTTTTTCCTAATTTTATATGAATTTTTTGCGACTTTTCGATCATTTGATTAAATGTAAAAAAGAGGTACGCTTCTTTTTTATGACCTCAGACTCAATTTATCGTAGAATTGACAATGGCGTATGGTTTTTTATTTTTTAAATTAACTTTTAAATTCAAAAATTAAATAGTTGATGGCATGGTAAGAAGTGAGGCCTATAGAACTCATTGCTTGCATTGATAATCATTTTTGGTTTCATTTCAAACCTAATTGGCTTACATTCAATTTCAATCTTAATTTTGATAATCCAAATTGAACCAATGCTTAAGCAATGATTTGTTATGAAATGGGAATATATTCATGTTTCACAATAGTACAGTCGTAATTCCAAATATTGCTATAAAATATACGCACGAAGATTTCAACGTTAAAAATAAAGAAGAATATTTAGTTACAAAGTATATTAATTAATGTTTTTATTCCCAGACATTCGAATTAAGATGTTATGATAGTAAAACTTTATATTGCTTTACTACCGTAAATAAGTGGCCAATAATTTACTCGCTTTACTTTATAAACATCTTACAAACTTTTTTCAACGTTCAATAATATTATGTCACGTATCGAAAATAAAATTCGCCTCGGTCATACGTTTTTCCGAAAAAATGGTGGTTCGAAATAGTCGATCGGCTAGCGACCAATATTCGGAAATCTGATAAACGTGATGGGAATCGTTCATCGTTTCAATTTCTCACTGAAAATTGTTGGTTTTGGGACAATTTATGGAAGCGTGATATTTTTTTTTATTGTTTAAATTCTCGGTGGTTATTAATTTTCATCGTATATAAAGGTTTATGATATTAAATTTACCATTAATCATTGATATAAAAATGCTTTCTAAATGGTGAATAAAGAAACAAAATCGTCTCTTATGAAAAGTTGATGTATGATGAAGAAATTTTTTAATATTCAATTCCGTTAACAGGTAGATGTTTTACTAAGGGAGCTACGACAATTTTGAAAGAAGAAACTGAAGAAATATATTTTTTTTCCATGTCCGTTCCTAATGTGGAGCATATGGTCTCCTAATGGAGGTATCTTAACAGGATTTTTTTCTACGAGAACTGCTTGTTACTCAGTTGCTCAACCTCTATTTTTTTCCATGAGAGTAGGGATAGAAGGATAGGGTTATGACAGGACTAGTGGTTAGCTAATCACTCTCGTAACGCCCAGTGAGGATGGGATTGGTGGAAGGGAGGAATCAGACTACGAACAGAAATCCATAAATCGATTATATGATCAATCTACGAAAACCGTCCGCACCGGGAATTGAACCCGAGACATCCGTAACCGTAGCCAGTTACGCTACCAACTGCGCCACGGACGGACGCCAAAAAATATTAATTGATAAATATTAATAAGTTCTTTATAATTTAAATTAAAGTGGGCAAGAGCGAATCTCGTTGATTATGTTTCCTGTTTAATTAAAATTGTCAAAATAAACACGAACTGTATTTTTAATGTGCGGATATCAGCAAATTTTATGACTCATTTCGATCAACTAACAAATGAGGGTTGAATTTCAGTTTTAGCGAAACAAGAACAATGCTATTAGGTATCAAGTCTAATTATAATCAAACTCCAAAACTGTATTGATGAAAAGGCATTATATTTTTCAAAATAAAAGGACTAATGGAAAGAAATAAATATAAATCAATATTTTTTGTTTCAGTGATAAAATATTAATACATATATGTATTCAGCAAAAATCTCATAAAGTGTATTTTTAAAAATATTGATTGACTTCAGAAAAGCAAAAAGTATAACCGACATAAAACAAATTGTACAAGAAAGACTAAAAAAAATTTTTTCCATCATATCCATCATTTTCTAAATATTATCCGAATGACTTATACTATATTTTTATTTTATATTTAAAAAAAATATATCTAGCATTACAGCTGACAGCCAATGCGTCAAATATTTTGGAAATTTGATGATCATACGATATAAGCTGAATGAAAATTTGTTTAAGTCACTCGTGTCCAAGATCACAAATATAAATTGAAAAAATTTAAATTTGATATTGACCTTGCTGAGAATTGAATCAGGACTCACCTGATTGTTAGTGCAAAGCTCTTACCACTAGACCACAGAAACCAACAATAATATCACTAGTATGACATAAATCCTTTTCCTGGATGCAAATTTAAAATTCATCTTCTTTAACAAAAAATTAAAATTGATAACTTAGTTATTCCACTTGGCTTATCACTAACGTTACGCGTTTCACCTCTGTTAAAAAGGTTAGTGATAAACCAAGTATAATAAATATGTTATCAATTTTAATTTCATATTTAAAATGAATTTCCACAAAGTTACCTCCGAATTCATAGAAAATATTCATCTTCTTTTACTTACCTAAATTAAAATGTTATTTTGTATAATAATTCGGTATTTACAACTTACAAACTTTTTATGCAACATGTGTTAAGTTATATTAATTGTAATTATCATAAAAAAAATTGTTGAAAAAAAGTAGTGTACTTTTGCCTTTAATAAGTTCTTAGCACAATGATTTTAAATGTACAGCATGGATATTTTTTACAATAAATTTAATCTGAAGGGTTTCTCTGTAAAACATTTCGTGCTTATAAAATACATTCAATATTTTCTGTCATTCCCTGGAGTATCGTTTTAAATTATTTATCGTTTATATCTCTTCCCAAATCCTGTATAAACAAAAATTATTACCGTAGCCAATTGGTCAAGGTAGGGGCTTCGTTTGGCACTATCATACGTTTAACGATTTGAGTAAAGCGAAGACGAATTGCAAATAGAGAGATTTTCCCCCAACCTATTCATAACCCAGCCTTATTCTTAACTGAGAAAAGAAGTCGAACAAATACTCTGCTTTAATTATATTTCATGAATCCTTGTGTTTCGTATTGGATATGATCAAAAACTTTCATTATCATTAGTCGAAAATGAATTCAAGAACAAATTAAAACATTACAGACAAACACAATTTGTGGATTGAAAAATAAATTTACAAAACATTGTTATCACTGATTTGAACTAACTAACGATAAGCTTACATCATTGACATCTTTGCTACAAGATCGGCACTACATGATATATTTTAATATATATGTAAAGGTCTAGTAGCTGACTGGTCAATGCTTTCAGGCGTTGGTCCTGATCGGTTGATGTGTCAATGTGTGCGAGTCCTCGAACGACCACGTTGATTTTGCGGCTCGATTTCTTGACTAATGTACAATAGGATCAACGTTCGTATTTTTCTCCCCCCAATTATAAGATGCTCTAGCCATATCTTCATGATCGAAAAATATGTTTATATTTTATAATATTATTGTATTACATATGTGGTAAAAAGGCTAACCAAATTAAAATATGTGTAGACTTGCTGATCCATCATTATTTAAATAATGTTAATGTAAAAAAAACACTTAAAAATTATTGATAAAATGTTTTACTTATTAAGTGTCAATTTATGACAGGCAATATTTTTTACACATAATACAGGGTTCTTAGAGAATATTTATTATAAATATCGTCAGTGCCAGTAAGAATTAATTGAGAAAAGAAAACATTGAAAGACTGTAATTTTTTTGGTAAATATTTTTATGGTAAAAATTTGGTAAATACCATGGTAATAAAAACCTTAGATACCGTCTGAAATGATAAATTATGATATTATTTCATTACACGAATGATGGGAAACAAGCTTATTTTCAATAAAAAAGTTTCGATTCTTTGAGGGACATCTTAATATAAAGGTATCGAAAAAAATGTTTTTATTTCAGGTAAACCTTATTTCTAAACTATTGAATTTGATATAAATTAAGGTTTCGGGGATTTACTGTTAACCATACGTGATGAAGAAAAGGAGTCAACTCAATCATTAGTAACTACCTATGCGGTGACCCGTTCTACATTAAACTAATATTACAGCTCTAATTGATTCCCAAAGAACCTATACTTATATCGATAGTTCTTACTAAACATTACATAATGATTATAAAAAACCAATTGTAGCACACAATTAAAAAATAACATTTTATAAATAAAATAAATTTGGAAGACTTGAAGAACTAAGGTCGTTTGTAGGAAAAAGATATTAAAACGACTGTATGACCTATTTTTGTTTACGATTCAGCAAAACAAACAAACGTAAAACTTTTAAATAGTAAAAAAAAAGACAGAGTAAAAAAAAATATTCAAAATGTATTTTACTAGGTATTTTGTGACAGGGAATTTTTTCAGAACGTTTTCTACGAACTTTCTTCGGTGGACATTAAATGAATGATGAAACTGTTATAAAAATTTTCCTCGCTTTACAATACTTTTAATCTGGCTCATATTTTATTTTATACTACATTATAAAATTGTTTATAACGGTTTGCAGAGAAATTTTATTGCTTGGTAAGTGAGTGGATAAAACACAATACTAAATACAGAACAATTTTAAATAAAAAATATAATGTATTTACAAAGTTGATTGGTTTATGGTTTGGACATTATGTAATTTAAAATATTTTGGACTGATTTTTAAAATGCAATTTTATTGATTATGTTTAAAAAAAAAATAACAGTACAGAGTAAGTAAGTAATAGAGTAAATTAATGCATGCATGGAAAATAATTGTATTACAAATTTTATAAAATTGCCTCATTTCACAGATCCGTCGATTGGATATTTATTGGGATCGGATATTCACATCTTTTGTATTTTTCAATTAGGCACGAATATAGAATATATTATATTGAAAGAGATATTTATTTTTCTTAACAGAAAATTATTTGCTTACAACACATACTTAATATAAACTAACATTATAAAGATGAATTTATAATGAATATTAATTTGACATATACTTTAATAATACATAAAGATTTTGATACTCTTTATCAGTGCGTTGTATATGCTAATTCCCACAATAAAATTAATAGCTTCACAATATCACCGATAGGCTCCATCAGACAGCAAGAGTCACGGACGAATTTCATCAGAATACAATTTTCCCAAATTTAATTATCCAAATTAAGCCATATAAGCCCGTTTCGCTTTGAAACATAAAATAAAGTTAATTATTTTCGGAGAGAGAAGGTTCGTCAAAGTAAGACAAGAGAGGGGGTTCTCAATCAATTAATGTATTCAAAGGCACGGAGGGCCTAACGATCACTTTAATTCGTCACAAGTTGTCTGATGAATGAGGCTTAGCGTTTTATTGAACACGCAGAGCAGTAAACATTCTTGTCAATAATTGTTAATCAAAAATCCACATTGCCGATTAAAGTTTTGTTATTTTGTCTCATAGATGCCACTATAAAATATTTTTTCATAATAATTTTGAAAACAGTTTTCGAACACACATAAAAATAAGTTTTTGAAAAAATAGTGGAAGTAACATACTTGGATACGGTATGCAATAAATGTTTTTCGATGTGGGAAATGACGTTTGTAAAAAATAGTGTAATTTAAAAATTATTTCATGATTTACGATGTTGATTGTAATGATTGAACCGTTTGTCGTAAAATATTTGCCACATCTTATTTTACATTAGTTTTGTTAATGATCTTAATATAGATTTATTGCACTTGGTCATGGACATTGAATATAAGCACCGATCAATATTATTCATATGTTTATTATGCTGATTAAAGTTAAATGGCCACCATCCAAACTTTAAAGTTTCAAGTTTAATTTTAAAAAATATGTAAATTATACCAAATTATTGCACAGTTATGTAAAATCATAAAAAATCCTTCAATTATACGTAGATAGAGTTACATAAGATATGAATTAAATGTCGGAGTCACAAAGGATATACGCATAGAGGTAGTAAAGAACTAACGGTTAGTTAAACGCCCTTGCTCTGCCCATTTTTCAGAAATGAATGAGTTGAAGGGAATGCTTACATTACAGACATCGATGCTATTGATCAATTAATTAATAGTATAATCCGTATGGAAATTTCAATCCGACCATCGAGCAGGCAGAAAACTCAAGAACTTTTACACTCAGCTACAGGACTAGACATCTTATGCCTTAAATTTAACATTTTGTCTACGGCATTTTTCTCTTAACCATTTTATCCACACCATTGTGTTATGTTCAAACGTCGTAATCTAATGATTCCCATTTAAGAGAAACCAATCCAGTCTCTTGGTAATTAAATATAGGTTCATGGTTCTAACTAACCAAAACGTTAATCGTTAAAATAATGGCAGATTTTTGTGACATTCAAAATATGTAGGTTTATATATCAATATCCGAAAGGGATCCAGATCTATATCTGCTTTTACAATAGCAATTAGTTAAGAGTCGATTGCTTGAGGTTGATTTAATTTACTGAATATCTTGTCAGTTTACGTCTTATCCTCGACTGCGAATTATTCATACAAGGGGGAAAACAATGACCCGAGAATACCGTAACCAATTGTGTTTTCATTACAATATTTTATTAATTATCTTGTGTCGATGAAATAAAGGTAATTACGTTTATAAAACGTTTATAAATTAAATAACTACTTGAGACTGCGATACGCACTGTATGAGATATAATTTCGATTAACGTTGCTTCTTGCTGTTAAAAATGTGATAAACACGTATTTATACATCGTTAAAACACGATGGCTGCTGACAGAATCATTTTGTATGTTGATATGACGAGCATGCACGTAACAAGCAGTAACGCGTTAACTATTATTATACTATATTTATTTTCTGTAAAACATTGACTATTTTATCTAAGATAATAATTTCACTCCTAAGTAATATTATTATTTACTTAATGGTATGGCAAATGATAGGTTATAAATTCTTATAAAAAGATGCATTTACGTAAACAAAGCCAAAATTGACAAAGACTGTTTTTTTTTTCATAGAAAACAACCAGTCTGCCAATGATGATGTCACTGGATGTTATCTCAGATTCCATTTATCTTGTAAATACCAAAAAATAAGAATTTATTTAATGTATTTATAATATTAGCCATGCCGTATAAATGAACTTAGTAAAAATATAAGTACATTAATTTATCAAATTTGGATTATTGAGATTTTGTACACTTCCATGTATTTTGTCACTAACGACCCGGGTTTCGCATTTCGGCATCTTCAGGCATTCGAGCACACGAATGGACTCGAACTGATAGACAGTAAACAGTGTCTAAAGTTTATATAGAAGATACAAATACGACAAATATTCTTTACGAGGTAAAATATTATACGTCTGAGAGCCACACTGATACCTGAGTTAACATTTCGAGAATCGCCTTAATCATTATTTTGTAAACAACACATTAACAGAGTGGTGAATTGACTGTCTGTCAGTTCGAGTCCATTAGTGTGCTTGAATGCCTGAAGATGCCGAAAGGCGAAACCCGGGTCGTTAGTGACAAAATACATGGAAGTGTACAAAATCTCAATAATCCAAATTTGATATTGAAATTCCATCAAGCACCCTCAGTCGATGTCTTAAATTATACGTAAATTACATTAATTTATTATTGATAGCGTGAATATATGTATGTAAATATTAAAGACATGTATTTTTTTAAATAAATATCGAAGTATGATGTAACTGTGATATGGCATACTATAAAAAAACTTCAAATTATCGATGCAAGCTTTCTAAATTTAAGAACTGTGTTTTATAATTTATTCAACTAAATTTTATTACGGAGAATACAAATAGTCAAAATGACTCGTCGGAACATTTTATGGTTAATTACTTTCTCTTACTTGCCTTCATACGTTAGTATAATATAGGTAAACGAAAAAAATATTTAATATTAGTATAAAATGACATATTTACAGCTATAATATAGAGTTTTGGCAAATGCGTAGCCGGTATAAGGAAAATAATGCATTACGCAGGGTTAATTGGACGTGAATAGTAATCCAAACTTGGGCAATATCCACTTCCGATACTGCAAAAACAGCAGATTTTCTTACAATTTTTTCGCTTGCGCTATTGTTGTTGTATTTTTCCGGTGGAAATAAAAATAACAGTATTTTTTAGTGTTTTTCTTTACAAGTTTTATGCGAGCGCCGCTTTATTATCTATCGCATTAGCTTCCGTTGCGAAGGAGAGGGACGCTGAAAATTTCAGAAATGTGGCGCCAAGAGGTCAAAATTTATTTCGAGCTATTTTTTTTGCAAAAATTGTTCATTTTGATAATACTTTTGTAGACGTATTTATTTAATGGCGACAATGGTTTACTCTGTACGGACCGTGACCAAATGCATTATTTCATTCAAGCTTCTCCGCGTTAATGATTTTTTCGATTAGAAAGAGGTTTTTGTGAACCATAAAACTGTTTTATTGCTATTGATCTATTCATAATTTCTTAGAAACCCGGTAGCTTAATACCTTCTGCTTACATTTTAGATACCGGAGCGGAGTCCATTTGCTATACACTGACAGTAAGCTGCGGCTTAAAAAGAAGCATTGGATTATTATCGTATACAGGTACATCAGAATTCGTGCAAATAGAAAAATAAAATTTACGTTAAACATTAATATAAAACTGTCCCTAAAGTGCAAAAAAACAACTCTTCTTTGTGGTGTTAATGTGTTGTTTCATTTATTAAATGCACAGAAAAATGAATTATCCAACCAAATAATAATGAAAAAAACTAAATTTAATAAATGTTATTTTTTATCACGCCCTATAGGTATAGTATTATGTTTGCTTTGGCAAGCATTTTTTGTCATTAAAAAAAATCAATGTTGACAATAAATAGTGAAATTTCAGTTTATCCACAGATCAAATTTTTTCAAATATTACTCAAACGCAACACTGTTTTATGTCATGATATTACGGTATTTAGCTGTAGATATTACTCAAAAGTGGTAGACACATTTCTTTGAGAAGCAGAAACAATGAAGTCTACCTCCAGTAAACTTCAAATTATTAAGTGTTTCAAAATCTTGTAAACATACGATTTTCCTTCATCGTTTGATTTCCATTGTAAAAATAACTGAATCACTCGTCGTTTTCGATGTAAGCTTAGACCTTGATTATCCATGTCATTTGTAAGATATTGTTTTTTACTTTGTCATTAAAACACAACCGATTATATTTTGAATAAAAGCCTTACAGTTTATTTTTAACTCGTAGAGTATCTTCAGTCCAAAGGAGCATATTTAATATTATATTTCTTCAGTAAAAGGAACTCACTTATTAGTTTTTCCTGAGCTGAAAGTTTTTTAGCTGCTTATCAATCGTATTTTTTTCATTTATTAGGATATTGCCTGAAGGAAAGACTTAAGACACTTGAAGCTATTAAATTGCCTTTTCAACCAGCTCTGGATTAAAAGTGAGACAAAGAAATCTGTACTCTGTACTGCCGTGTTCTGTGTGTGTATTAAACATTATGAAAGGGTGACTCCGTGACCAATCATTGTACGACAAACGACCGATAGCTGTCACATTATGGCTGCATCTTCACTGTAATTAATTATGATAACCATGGTTCAAATATAATAATCAAGACAGTTAAATTGGCAAACAATACTAATTCAGAAAAAGTAGTTTTAATTAAATCTGTTCTGAAAATCATAGACCAAACACATACACAAATGCATATGACCAAGGATAAAATATTTTTTTTTGTATTTGTTAATGCTTTTTTGCAAAAGTATATTAAGAGAGAGTTTATATAATATTTCAATTCATTTTGTATTTGAGAGCAGGAGGTGAGTTTATTGGCTAACTTGATATAAATATTAATATATTATAATAATTAAAATTATTTATTTCTCATATGCCTGTCGTTGACATAGAAGTGTTTGAGAGACGAGAAAAGCAATTCATTTGAGATAATATTAATATTTTCAAAGAGGCTGTCGACGGAGTACACTCCTCTAGAAATATTTGCTTGTTTGGATTCTTTCGTTGGCGAATTTACTATTTTCAGTCAAAACTGCCTCAATAAATCAAATAAATTAGTAAGATAAACAATAAATATATATTTTATTTATTACGAAAAACATATTTACTAAGACAAACAACATCTTTAAACCATTTTTTTATAAATATATAACGTTTGACTTTTTTATCTTGTAATTTATTTCCTCCAATGATTTACAATCTTTAGGTCTAGATTTCATTTTTTAGGTCTAGAACCAAGTAAAAAAGCTCCCTGCTAAGCAAGGGTGGCCAAACCGTGGCGTATTGAAGGCTTGCGCCTACTTACTCTTTTGAAGTAGATGCCATAACTGAATCCTTATTCATATTTTCAATACCTGAATGCTCTCAGTTCAATTCATACAGCTTTCTTACTCATCAGTTCGTCCCATTTTTTTGACAGTTTACAATTGTAGTGTGTGAACAGTATGTGTTTGTGTATGAGAGAGAGTGATACGCGGTAAGATTGAGACGCGGTACGATTGAGGTATCAGTGTGTTTGAAGTCGCGTGCGGATGACCGGCGACGACCGAGCGGCGAGCAACCAAACAGTGTGGTGGCGTTAATCTCTGAGTTATAAAATGAGGATTCAAGTAAATTTTTGCACTTAAAAGAGCAGAGTGAATAAGCTGCGGATAATAGCAAATATATTGAACAAATCAAGATATTGCAAGGGTCATTTGATCAACGTTTTCATGATGTTGCTTAAGAAGACAACTGCATGCTCGAACTTATGAACCCATTTACACTTAGTGAACAAAATGTAATGCAGATTACTAGTAACATATAAAAGAAACTCGTTGATTTAAAAAAAAATCATTATTAAAAATGAAATTTGATTTCCAGATCAAAATGCTTCTGACATAAATTATTTCTGGCGTTCATTACCCTGTGCTTAACATTTTCCAGAGCTAATAAAATTTGCAAAAAGTTGTATATCAATGGCCTATAGCGATACAAATAGAAATTTGTGGTTTGAGATATCGCTGATCAAAGTTTTGACTTATCTAAACTGATTAGTTAAAAGTGATTGCTTAATACTTGTATTACTTGTTTATTCAAATATGTGGTGAAAAGTTTATAGTTTTAGGAATAAAGATCGTTTCTTTATGGAAATACAATATTTTGATATGGAACTGAGAAATTATTTAATTTTGCTGACTTCCATATGCAAATATCTGCCTTTTGAGAGAAAACCTGTACATTTTACAAGCTGTACTTTTGTGGAACTGTATAAGAGCGGTGTTTGAATAAATATAATGGCTTACTTAACTCAAAACATCTTTTTGACTTATCATCTTATTATGGAACTGGGCCATCAATATGTCCCTTTGGATATAATTACATACAGGTAAAAACAAGCATCTTTATCCATGAAATTGATTAAAAGCAAAATAAAATTGCGAAAAACTAATTCAAATTTGAAGAATTCTCTGCTGAGAGTAACAGATTTAACACCAAACATTGAAAGACTTACGAAATGTAAACAGAGTCAAAAGTTTAGTAATTGGTAAGTTGTGTGTATGTTCTATAATAGAGTTTGTTTACATACAATAATTAAATCATTTTAAAATATTTATTATTTTCATAAACATACTTTTATTAAAAATGTTACTAAACATATGCCAGGACTCCTTCTAGCGAACAGAGAGAACAGACAAATCAAAGTTCCTAGTTGATTTTGCGCACAGTACTCCACCTCGTTCAGAGCTCTTTCTCTCCCTCATCACATCCAACAACCGTGTTCCAATGTTATCTTCACCAAGCGAGATCCTCCGGAAGATGTAGCAACATCAGCGGGGTCCACAATAGCGATCACCCTCTCGTCCAAGAGATCATTTCTAACTATTGCAGATTGGTGTTCCAATAAACATGTGTCTTTTGAACTGGCGTAAATTAATTTATTTAATTGAGTGATTGAGTTATTTTTCCTTCCCTAAGTAAAACAGATCCTAACCTCAATCCTGTTTTCCAACCCCAACCGTTAACGTAAGACCGTAGAAAAGGTGTTTGTATTGTATTGCGCATTTGAACTCGTCTGTGGAAAAAATAGCGCACGGCATTCAAAATGGGTGACCACCTGTTTTAAGCTTATACTGCTCCAATTTGCACAATGAAATTTTTGAGAAACTTCTATAAGTTGTGTTTTATTCTTTTATGCATAATATATAACATCTTTTTATCAAGAATTGATAGTTTTGGAAATGAGAGTGTAATATTTTCATTCATATACGGCTACAAATAGTTTTTGAATATAAAATCAGTATTGATTAAAAAATATGCATAAGATATTGTAAATTTATTGTATCGTAAAGTACATTAAAATATAATTACATAGAAAAAAAATATGAATCAAAAAGCTTACTCTTCTTTTAACAAAACACAGTTAACATGTTGTAGAATATTCAATTTATATTGTTTAAAATTTTCCATATGAATACATTATACATTTACAACCAAAACCTTCAAAGTAATGTAAAACTGCTTCTTATCTGTTTTAGCAATTGAAATATATCATTTTCTTAAAAGGGACTTGCCCAAAATATGAGTCCAAATGTTCACGACATGTAATTTTCTTTTGTTTCACATACAAAAAGATTGAAAAAACCTTGAGGTACGTAACCGGGCAAAGATAACCATTACTTTTGTTCAAAAAAGGCAATTATGAAAGAAAAAATATGAAACAGAAGTATAACAGTAGCTATTCGGCGCTTTAATGGATAGATTTATAAAACTGTTTATGATAATACAAATAAAAAATGCGTATATTGTCGGCGTCGGTGGTGCAGTTGGTAGAGTCGTTGGCTACGGTTACGGATATCTCGGGTTCAATTCCCGGTGCGGAAGGTTTTCATAAATTGATATTTCAATCGATTTATGGATTTCTGTTCGTAGTCTGAGTGTTTGTGATGTCTAAAACTCTCTTCCACCCAACCTATCCTCACGGGGCGTAGTAAAAGCGATTAGCTAACCAGTAGTCTTGTCTTGGCTGTATTGTTCTATTCCTACTCTCTTCGAAAAAAGAAAGGTTGGGTAACTGAGTAACAAGCAGTTTTCATAGAAAAAATCTGTTTATATACGTTCATTATGAGACCATATGTTCCACATTGGGAGAGGACATGGCTAAAAAATAGATTTTGTAATATCTATTATAGTGCAAATATATTTATTATTATTTTACTTTGTATTAATACTAAAGATGATCGTAAACCTTTCGTGTTAAAAATGAAAAGCATACAAATTTAAAAAAAATTATAGATTCAAACATATTATATTCATAGAAATATATTATTTCTAAAATATTATTGTTTTAAGTGAATCAATAACAAGTTATAATAATTAGTTGCCTATTTAATCGAATAAGAAAATATTAATAAAAATTAAAATAACTTAATTTTTTATGAGTTTATATGATTAAACAAAAAAATTGTACAAGAATATTTTGTTATTATTGAATTTCAATTTAAAGCGCGATTGCAATTTCTCATGCTATATTTGACTTTTCAATATATTCTAGGTATGAATCATGCTTGAACATTATATCCTACATATATTGGTATATAAACGACGGATGTGACGTATGTATATGTTAATGTATTTGTACGTTCTACATATATTTATATTATCGTAGTGATGTGATTTGGTGAGACTTGTGCTTAGAAGACAAACCAGACGATAATTGAAAGTAAAAAATACTTTTATATTCCGCAATTTAGTCATTATACCTACTTAAAAGTTTATATTTATTTTTAAAAATTTCCAAATGTTGTCCAAACTATAAGGTTTCATACAGGATTGATATAAAAATCTCTTGAAAATTTGACAAATTTTTTGACATTTTACATATTTTTTATAATAGTAAATTACTTAAAACAACTAAAGCTATTGAGACAAGAACATGAGGAGTAAATTCTTTTCTTTTTTTGATAGTTATTGTGTTATGGAAGGCGGCCGTGAAACAGCGGCTGCGTACACATACCAGGTGAAGGTGGGGCGACCAACGTGTAATGATACATATGTGTTTAACTATATCTTATAATGTATATCAGCCAAGGATGAGCAGTAAAAATATATAAAATTATTCTTGCAGTCATAATGATAAAATTCTCAGTATTTTATTAAACTATTATCACAATAAAATTCTGTGAGTTGCGAAAATTTCATTGATATTCTAAAATACATAATTATTATAAAATACGATAGTTAAAGCAATCGAGTATTTAATAAGACTGAAATAAATTCGATTTTCATATTAGCTTTCACGGTGAAGCCAAGCGTATGGCAACCAGAAAGTGATATATAAGCGAACGTTTTAATTAACTTTACAGTTTAACGTACATAAGAATGTAAATATTCCCTTAACCAAACTTCACATAACGTTCAATATACGCCAGGTCTGAATAATTTTGATAAATAAACAAACACTTACGCTAAAGTAATCAATCAAAATGATATATTGAGTAACCACTAGCATGCTATATATATATATATGTAAACCCTATAGGAGTCTTCTCTAAGACTTTCAAGTCAATGTTTACGGGTTTTTATAAATAAAGTAAAATATTAATCTCAATAACAGGTTACTGTGGCTTTGAAAACAGTAAATGTCTTGAAGTATTAATCCCTCACACATTGTATGAAATTTTGAATGGGAATTTATACACTACATTGTATCTACTAAAGTGAGAGTTTCATATAAAACAAGATTTTAATTGATTTATGAACTAAGAAAAATAATAATATGCATTATTCAAATACCCTTTTTTAACTTTCAGTTCCCCTGAAAATCAAAATCAAGTTAAATTTTTCATTTTCTCAGGATATTTCTGATATTACAGTAATCAACAAAATGTGGATACAGAAATACACTTTCAATCTGGTAAACAGAATATAATAATTTATGATAATTTGTTTTACAACATGTTTGAAGTAAAAAATTTAGTGACATACACTTGATTGTAATAGTATACAAATGAAATCAACGAAAGTTGTCAATCCCAAATAGATTTCATTTATGGTTGTAAAGAGTTTTTATTGTTAAATTTAATGATTGAACTTGCCTTACGATGGGATAAGTATAAAATAGTTTTAATAAGAATCTGCAGAAAAAATATTTTACTATGATTGGCTTAAAGAGCATGTATTAAATATTATGAATTAGCGAATACTTTTATAATATTTACTTCACTTTTAAGGTGTTAACTGTCAATTCTTGGTGGAAAGGCATTATATATTAAAAATGAAACACAATTTGCGTTGTATAACTTCCACATTTTGATAAGCACCGGTTTTGCTCATCACGAGAATTATCAACTGATAAATATACTAACATACACCAAAATCCACCTTTGTTTTTAAAATGACTGAAAAATATAAAATAAAATTAATGTTCACGACGCGATTCCTGATAAATATTAATAATGGAAAATTTTAATTTGATAATGTATAAAACACGCAAAAATCTCAACAAAATATTCGTATCACTTGTTTTTCTGGGGAAAAAAATTAAGTACTTCAGTGTTTTTTCTCTTTTGGAAGCGAAGAAAAATTTAGTTTTAGAACATCAACATCATGTAACTGATACATTTAGAAAATAAAGTAGAATTCATAATATTTAAACATGTAAACCCTAACTGGTGGAACTAGATATTTATTTCCTTCGTAAAATTATCGGTACTTATATATAAGTATTACGCTACCAAAATTCTAGATTTTTTATATTTTTGAAACATTATGCTCCTACGTGAATTTTTTCTATGTGATTTTTTGTAGTTACATAAAAAGATTTTTAAATGATTAGAAACCTAGAACAAAGGTTTCTAAGACGTTTTTATTTCTTTATATTCTAGCTGTGTAGCCTTAATATTTAGCACTTTTAAACATACTGAAAAAGTTATTAGAGTATTTTTTATTGGTGCAGTGTACAAACAACGAATTTGATTTTATAAATGATAGCCGATTTCCATTTTAATGTAAAATGAGATAGCAGTTTAGTTATTCTAAAACGAGAGTATAATATCAGTTTTTGTATCATATCATTTTCCATTCATTATTCCTATTTGATAAATTTGACTAGTAACTTGAAACTTATCGGTAAATTAATTACCAATAGAAACTAAAAGTGTTTTTTTAGAGGTATGTAACTTTAAAATGAAATAAAACATTTAATAATCGTGGTTATGCTCATTATGTTGGATTTATTGAGAAGTTTATTAAACGCCATTAGCTTTAAAAAAAGATTTTCGACATGTGGGTTGGCTCGAAGAAAGCGCAATCTCGAAGTCCAATTTTCAAACACTTTCTGAAGCAGCTACGGCCGTATTTCGGCGACAACGCGGCGAATTTTGGCTTCGATATCATTAAGCGTTGCTGGTTTATCGATGTAAACTCGCGATTTCACATACTCCCATAGAAAGAAGTCCAAAAGTGTTAAATCACATGATCTCGGTGGGCAATTCACAGGTTCATTTCGGGAAATTATGCGCTCATTGAAAGTTTCCTTTAGCAAATTGATTGTGGCGTACGCTGTATGGCATGTTGCACCGTCTTGTTGAAACATGGCCATTCAATTTTGTAACGAAAAAATTAGCAACCATAGATCTATAGCGCCGTACATTGACAATAACGTTCTGGCCGGTATGGTTTTTGAAAAAATATGGACCAATGATTCCACCAGCCCATAAAGCACATCAAACTGCTAATTTTTGTAGATGTAACAGCGTTTCAAAAGTGGCTTGTGGATTTTCGTCGCTCCAAATTTGGCAATTTTGTTTATTGACGAAGCCATTCAACCAGAAATCAACCTCATCGTCGAATATTTTTTTCGGTAAAAGCCAGGATCAGATGCAATTTTTGTTTCACCCCATTCACCAAAGTTGAGACGCACACGATGGTCAAGTGGTCTCTTCATGGTGAAATGGCAAACAAAACTGAGCACAAATCAGCTGTCAGCTGTCAAAAAACAAACCTCTAAAAAAACATCTTTATAATTCAATAAGAAAATCTTTACAACATAAATATAATTGTATAGATTTAGAGGGCATCTTTTAATTTTCAAATTACTTACATGAGATTATTGAAGTAAGCTGAAATTTTGACTTTGCTAAGCAAAATGATAAACACAATTAAAGTATTATTATACTCACAATACTGGTGAAGAGTTTATTTCTTGTTTGGGTTATAAAATGCGTGATATTTTTGAACCCAAAATAAAATTATTTAAATTTTTTTTTCTAGCCTAGAAAATCGTCAAACCGTATTGACAGAACATTTAGGACTGAAAATCATAATCAAATAATTTTTGACAGCTGTTTTTTTCTCATAATAAAGGCGTATGTAAAAAGTTGTGTATCCAGCATAAAAAAAATTGAAGACTGACGACATATGCATATCGTTAGTGAAAAGGTGTTGCTAAAGAACTGTGCTTAATTTGACTTGAAGATTTATTGATAGCAAAGAAACATTACATGACACAATATATGTAATAATGTCGGCGTCCGTGACGCAGTTGGTAGCGTCGCTGTCTTCGGTTACGGATGTCTCGGGTTCAATTCCCGGTGCGGACGGTTTTCATAGATTGACTTTCAATCGATTTATGAATTTCTGTTCATAGTCTGAATCCTCCTTTTCACCCATCCCATCCCAACGGGGAGTAGCGAGAGCGATTAGCTAACCACTAGTCCTGTTCTATCCCTATCCTTCTATCCCTACTCTCTTCGAAAAAAAGAGAAGTTGAGCAACTGAGTAACAAGCAGTTCTCGTAGAAAATTCTGTTAAGATACCTCCATTAGGAGACCATATGTTCCACATTGGGAGCGGACATGGAAAAAAAATACATGTAATAATTAAATCCGCAATACAATTTACTCGGGACAAAAAAAGCCTAAATTATTTTCAAAATTGGAGCATCATGCATCGTTTTTTTTTTAATTTTATTCAAAATTTACACCTTCGTGTAAAAAGATCAAGATTCCAAGTATCTGCTAAGAGTCCAGTGGTAGGATGTGAGAGAGAGGGCATCTGCGTTAGAGAAAAATGTCCCTTTTCTGGCCATCAATAATGAAAATAGACAGTAAGAATTTTCATTAATGATCCATTTTATTTCAGTTAAGCGAGGCCATCTGTTTAGCTTTGTCGCAAAACGAGTGTGCTCCAATATTGGAATTTTATGCATTTGATCGTAAATAGTTACTTTTTATTTCAATATCTACGTACATTATCAATGTAAAAGCTTCGGAAACAAGAAAAAATGATCTGTCATTTTTTTAATAAAAATATTAAATACGAGGTAGTATTTCAGATGATCAATTAGTCGAATTGTATCGGAATCACCAAATTTATTTATTTAATTACTTTAGTATGAAAAAATCACCTAATCAGATCATTAATTACTTACCAAAACCTAAATGCTCATATTAAAAATCTTAATTATTTTCACTAGAGTATACTTATTGTTCACTTCATATTAAAAATATTCACCTTGAGCTTAGAATTTTGTTTTTTAGTATTCGAAACATTCTATCTAAAAGTCAATATAGCGGCCTTGTATCTCATACTCGCTGTTCTTGTGATGTGATTATTACATTAAAACGTCGATCGCCGTCACCGAGTTGCGACGCTGTAAAATTTACGTATTCATTCCTAAAGGGACGTTTTTAAAATCGATTTGTTTAATCAATATTGTTTAAGACATGGACGTCCGTGATTTTTTCATCGCTTCGTCTATATAATGAAATCCTGTATGGCATGGCAGACATAGATAGAGCATAAGGTTGTGTAAAGCTCTTAGTTTACCCCGTTGTTCTATTATGAGTCAATTTGAAAAGGTAACAAGATAAATTGCTCGAATCACTTTTGTTTGAAAAAAATCTAAAATATTTAAACAGTTTTATCGGCATCTCTAAATGCCGTAAAAATGTAAACGAACATGGTTTAGACTTTTTCTGTATATAATAGCATTAAATAGCATTAAAGTTACTAAAAAACTGTTGTTTTGAAAATATAATTTGCATACGAAAAATAGTTTTTTGTGTATAAGGATATTTTTCATCATAAAATAATGAGAAGTTTATGACAGAAAATAAACTTGGCTTATGTAGAGCCTAACAAACTATGTAAACAAGAATTACTATACTGGAAGAAGTTTTGGTATCGTTTTTAAGAGAACCTTATTAATGATTTATATGTATAATTTATTATGTATGTAAGAGTTGTATATAATATTGTTACTAAATTAGTTAATTTGGAGAAATGGAAAAATCGATACTAAAAATTTATATTTACACAACCATTTCATCCACATTCTAGTGTGAAGTATTAAGAAGTTTTAGTATTTTTCCTTACGATAAGCAAGGAATGTCATTAAGACATATCTTATTCACTCGATACTACAATATATTGTTATAAAGTTTTCCAAAAAGTAATTTTCTTACTTTTGTGTCAATAAATACATTTGAATCATTCGAGTTTGTTTTTTCCATTTTCAAATCTTTTTTATGAAAGATTTAAAAACGTTTACTGCAATTATTGATAAATTTATGTTTCAATTTTTACAGGGTCCACAGAAAATAAAAAGGGGTCCACGGACAAAACAAGGTTGGGAATCTATGGTCTATACGAATTATATAATTCAATCAATTAACTAAGATCGAGTTTTTATCGATACAACGATACAAAAGGTAAACGGATACTGTAAAAAAAAGTATCGCCAATGAAAAATATTCAATAATTCTTGTAGAAAAGTAACAATTACAATCTAGAGGCTTTTTTTATTATAAATAAATTGTTGAAAATTCAAACATGATGTCTCTGAGAATTTAAAATAAAAGCACTTTGAGAATAAATTGTACCAGGGACTTTTTCGCTCGCTTATACCTCAATAGAAATCTTGCCTTGAGCAAGATAAAATATTTTTAGAGCATACATTGTAAACTTCTGCACAAGTAACACTTACTTATGTGGAATTCTGTGAACCTTATCTCCAGCGAATGCTTGTCTAACTTCACTTAAATTTTATATTTTTATTCAAAATTTAAGCTTATCTTTTTTAAAAAGTAAACTAACAGTATTCCGATGGATCATTTCAAAAGAGAGTGTTGATAAATTTAGTTGTTCTGTGTTTGTACTCAATCCCATTTTTCAATGAAGAAAAGGATACAATAATAGTGTGAAAAAGCAACCTAGTAAGTTTATCGTTTTGTTGGACAGTTTAAAAGATACAGATTGAATAGAGAGAGTATGAAAACATCACAGAAATCAAAATCTTTGGTTGTGAACCGTTTGGAAAATTTACTTATGTATAATGAAACTAGATCAGTGGAACTCATCCATTAAAACTACATTTTTATTAATGAAAACGATTTTTTTAACTAATCAGCTAATGAACGGTATAGAGTAGACGAAAAGTGTGCATATTTATGGAGAATTTTCCCTCTAGGCAATGTTGAATGTTTGATCGATATTGAATAAGTTATGACTGTTGTTCAACTTTTAGAAACACTTGCACGAGCAAAAATATGTTCGAATAAAATGACATTTTCAATAACCATATGCCATATTAACCCCAATTACACATTTAATGAAGAAAGAGTCTCCCAAAACCCCTCCCATCCTAAAGGATATTAAAAGTTGTATCTATTACCACAAACGTGGCTCCACATCCTTATTACAACGATTATTTGATTGTGTGTTGATTATTTTCAGTTGAGATTGTTGTACGAATATCCAGGATCAATTATGTCAAATTTATTAAATATGTTATGCTTGAATGTGGTCAAATTTCTATGGATATGACAAAATAAAATTTGCCCTAATATTCAGTATTCAAACTGTATTTGAAATTAAAATTGATAACTTAGTTATTCCACTGGATGTGTTACTAAATAGGACACGTGATTCACTCTTTTTTGAAACATCTTTAAACAAACTATATCGCATGGTTATTTATTTCTAAGGTAAAAAATGATTCTAATTTTCGACTACAAAATGAAAGGTGGGGTGGCACTATTAATTAAAAAAATATTTTTTAAGTAGTACTAATATCATTTGTGTCTTACCTCCTCCCAACGTTTAGTCAAAGGAAATAAACCCACCCCACCTTTCATTTTTATGTCGAGAATTAGTTACTCAGAATATGTTTCTTAAATGAGCGAAACACGAGTCACATTTGACAGTGCAATAACTAAGTTATCAATTTTAATTTTTAATTTAAAACAGATATTCATAAAGTCACCGCCGAATCAATCGAAAATGTGACAATCAAACTATTCATTAAAAATATTGTAAATTTGTTATGAAATTAAAAATGGGATTGGTAATTGCTAATTTTTTTCTGACATGATATTTTCTCATTAAAAAATATATAAATAATCATTTTAAAGTTTTTAGACACTCTTTGTAGTTCTGTTTGCTTATTGTGTGTAAGTAAACGATTTTCTTACAGAATTTATATGAATCATCTTTATTATCATTATTAGTCAAGAAGGGAGATTTTAAATCAATACTGCTTTCATTAAGTAACCGACGGAATAGAAGACAGTTTACAGGGTACTTTTCCCGTTTGTCAAATATTTTAAATGACTATTAAAAATATAAAATTGTTAACATATTCCACTGGCTCTGTTACTAAATTTAAAGCGTTTCGGTTTTTTAGAAGCATCTTCCGACTAACCATATCTCAAGGTTATATATTTCTTAGGTAAACAGTGATTCTTATTCTTATATCAACAATGAAGGGTAAAGTGGGTTTGTTTCTTTATACTGGAAGTGGGAAAGGGGTAAGTATAAATTACCATAACACTACTAATTACAGAATTAATTACTAGTGTTTGTAGGTGAAAGTCCCAAAAGAAATAAATTTACGAGTGGCGAGCCACCTGTAACATTCAAAATATTATTTACTTATAATCGATTACTGTTAATGCTTTTATTAATTAATAAAAAACTCTATTCATTTTAATATTGTTTTAATTTACTCCATTGAGTATTTCTACGCTATTCTTTTTATAAAAATTATGATGATTTTCAATTAAATAATAAGCTAACTCTGACAAACTACATCTAATATATCCTTTATTTCTAATATTAAAATTCCTACTTGTCTAACCTACATAAGAAGCTTGACAGTCTTCACAAAAACGGCAGTTTATGCCACACTGTGACAACAATTCTATTTGATCTTTATTATTCAATAAGATTTTACACCAGCTAAAAATACTATCATTTATTCGTTCTGTGTCCGAGTAGAGATAATCTTACATTACTTTATTTGACTATTGTATTACATTATATTTTCTTTGTGACTATAAATTTCCATATAATAATGTATTATCTAGATTCTTGATTATCATATATGTGGGCTATGACAATAATTTATTTTATATCTTATTTATTGTGTGAGAGACCTAATGATCAGTATTTGAAATTAAAGTCGCCACATTTATTGCATTTATATTTAAAAAAAAGCAAAAAAATCTCCCTCTCGCATTTGATTTAGACGTTGAGAAAAAACGGCACCCTCGTCTCTTAGCAAAATTTAAATTTCAAACAACACATTTGTTTCAACACTTTACATTAAAATAAGCCACGTTACGTATAAAGCTAATTATAATGCATAAGAACTCAGATACACTGATATACAGAAAAGGACGCACCCTTCTATCAAGGATTGACAGAGATGACTGATTGCATTAGCCAGTTTGGCTTCAGTATCACCCCCAAATGATAAAATCATAAAAATGCCTCACTTAAAAAACGCTGATATAGATGATGAGAAAGGCAGAAACTCTTGCTTATAAACTTGATGTATTTAAATTGCAGTGAAATAGCTGTTCAAAAGCGAGCCATCAAGCACAAAAGGTAAACTTTGTAGACTTTGAATCGAAAGACAAAAAAAAACTGAAAAGGTAACGAATGAACTAGAGACCTATGGCCGTTTAGTATGTATGACAAATAATTTAAAACGGAAAGCTTTGAGAAGCTTTCATCTAAATCCAGCCTGCACGACGTCTCCTACGAATGTAAGCACTCTATGCTCAGGTGGATTTATGTCAACCTCAGCGGTCTAATGCGGCGGAATTGCTAAACGTGAGATGTCAAAGCATGTTTTGGCTCATATTTTTAGACATATGCTACGTGATATTCTAGTAGACCATGCGCTGAGAAACGTCCCCAGTCCTCGGAAACGGGAAATTTGTTCATTTGTAAGATTTATGCAATTTCACTGGGTGATGATGATGAGCTTATTAAGAGCTTATTTAAAAATGTGTGCGATGCTTATTATAAGCGTGGAGAAAAAGTCACAACATACAATTCCATTCACTTTATTCGCTTCTCGGCTAATGTCTATATTGGGCTAGTGAATCATCTCTTCACTTGATAAAGTTAGTACTTCTTTAATCTGCCAAAAGTAAAATAATCAAGTATACGACAAAAAGAATTGTCACTTGCTTTTAGAGGTGGGTAAAACAGTTTTACCAACCTTTAAAACAAACTGTCAGCGTCCGTGGCGCAGTTGGTAGCGTCGTTGGCTTCGGTTTCTGTTCGCCGTCTGAGTTCTCCCTCCCACCCATCTCATCCCAACGGTGCGTAGCGACAGCGATTAGCTAACAACTAGTCCTGTCCTAGCCCTATCCTTCTATCCCTACTCTCTTCGAAAATGTATATAATTTTATTTATTTATTTATTTATTGTAAATTTAAAAAAAAAATGAAATGCATGGCATTACAGCTGACGCCAATGCGCCATGCATTTCACAAACATAATAACAGTAACAACAATAATAATAATTATTGAAAACAGTACTACTAATAAAAACAATAATGAAAATAAAAACATTTTTTTTAAATTACTAAATAAAAGAAAGACATTATTAATTTAAAAGGAAAAAATATTTAGTGAACAATACCCATAGTTTAGTGTTGAAAATATCCAGCTCTCTAGGCAGTGCATTAATCATCTGAACGGCTCTTGCAACTGGTGACTCGAATGACCGACGCGAAGAACAAGTTTTAAGAATAAAAATTGTGTGGATATGGTTTCGGCCACGTAGATAACCATTAGGAGCATGTAAATTAATAGACATGCGAATTTCAGGATTATAAACTCGTCCCTGAAGAAGAAGAGAGAAATGCTTTAGAATCGAAAACGATCTTCGTGCTTCAAGAGAGTGAAAAGATAGCATTCCTATAATGTAATACACGCTTTGTGTGGGCTATACACAATATTTTTTTGTGTGTGGGTTACGTCTTTTGCTTTTCCTCAGTCAATATTAAAACCTAACAAGCATAGTAAATTAATGAATTTACTGAAGCAAAACTAAACTGAAATTTCTGTATATAATCGTGATCTTGTGTACCTGATATTACGGACGACAGCCCGACTATCGAGTTTCAGGATAAACATTATTCAACGTATAGTATATTTTCAATTCAATTAGTTATTCGTGTATATCCTTATACAGTAGAAAGATATTTAACACATATTTTTGAAAGATTTCAAAACAATTGTATTGAATACACAACATAAATTAATAAGAATCAACATTCATGCTTACATTCAATGTGATCATAGGTAATAATTGAATGAAATATACTTTGTTATTAAGACGGATTCAATCATAGTTCACAATTAAAATATATTGATAGCGTTATTTAACAAAGTGCAATAACAAAGTTTTCAATTTTAACTAAATATCAATAATGAATTTTCGCAAAGTTACCACCCAATCAACCAAAAATACACTTTCAATCTTTAATATTTTACTATATAAAAGAAATTGACCATAATAATCATTAGATTTTGGATTATTGAGATTTTGTACACTTCCATGTATTTTGTCACTAACGACCCGGGTTTCGCCTTTCGGAATCTTCAGGCATTCGAGCACACGAATGAACTCGAACTGAGAGACAGTAAACAGTTCGAGTCCATTCGTGTGCTCGAATGCCTGAAGATGCCGAAAGGCGAAACCCGGGTCGTTAGTGACAAAATACATGGAAGTGTACAAAATCTCAATAATCCAAATTTGATATTGAAATTCCATCAAGCATCCTCAGTCGATGTCTTAAATTAGAATCATTAGATGTTTCCTTTTTTAAGTAAATAATTTGGTAAGCCTTGAGTGCTAAGCTAAGTAACATAAAATTGAAAAAATAAAATTTATTTACCACTATTAAGTTATATTATGGTGGGATTGCAATTTGCGTATTATTATAATACAAAATTTCATTAAATTGAAAGACATACAGTTCATACTAATTATTGCGTCATATTAAGGGTTTTTTTTAATGCTCTCTTTTTATATCGTCTGTGGAGTTGTGAGATTATCATTTGATGTAGTATTTCTATTTTGGGTAGCATATAAACAAAATAAAATATGTAAGCAAGACAAACCCATATTCTTAAAAAACAACACAATTCATTTGTACTACTTCCACATGTTTATAACGATCAGAACCGGATCTATTAATGGTCCTGATCGTTATAAGCATGTGAAAGTGGTACAAATGAATTGTGTTTTATTTTTTAAAATACAATGTCTTTCCACCAAAAATTGACAGTTAACACCTTAAAAGTGAAATCCAAATTCATTAAACAAGACAAAACATCGTTAAAAAAGAAAATACTCACCAAAAAATCAAAGTAACTCTCTTTGTTCAGAAGTGTATCGATTTATAATGAAAAAACTTACCTGAAACAATAAAAGAAAAGATCATAGTTATTATTAAAAACACTAAAAAATATGATTATTCTTATTAAAAATGGTTTCAATATTGTTATAACAGCATCAGTATTATCATAATTAAGGACAAAAAACTCTGCGTCACTGTGTTTTAATTGTTTTTCAGTTCCATACCATGGATTGGTGTAGTTCGCACGAGTTGTAGTTTGGAGACCTCTGGTCTATACGATCCACATTGCGAGGAATCATAGGACATTTAAGAAAAAAAAAATCTTATCTTTAATTAACTTATTTCATAATACCGAATTTATTAAATCGTCGAATCTGAAGATCACTTTAAAAGTTTTGTGGTTTATCTATATTAATGGCTTAGAAATCAAAATAGATATTGAAATACGGTCGGGAAATAATGAAGAAATGGCTAGAGAATTTTCGGGCAATCATCGAGTGTCAAAATTATTTCTGGATAACCATCAAACCGACAACATTTGCAATGGCCGAGAGGTAAAGCCATTATTTTTAATGGAAAAAAACCTTTTTTTCCGTACACCATTTACAAAATTAGTCAAAACCGAGAGCTTTTCTCGCCAAGAAATTTAAGCGGGAAAACTAAAAAAAAAACCCTGAAGCGTTTTTTTTTTATTTCGTAAATGGGCAATTGCTATATCGACTCCTCCTTCTTTCCTACCATCGCCGATAAAAGATCTGGGAAAAATACGATCGTAAATTTTTCGATTAACTACATTTTCTCTTTTGTGATTACGAATATATTGTTTTTTTGTGGAATCATTTTAAAAACACTGTGTTGCCTAAGTGGTTATATTCGGACCAACTATACCTAATTGAAACACTTTTGAAGACAAATGTAGAAAAAGAAACACGTAACAGTTTCAGTAAAAGCATTAAAAAAAATATTGTGGATAAACAAAAATCCAGTGTTCGAAAAATGATGTTTCAAATCAATAAAGGTAGTTATAGATCCATTTTCAATTTTTTCGAGTGTTAATTAAGTGTCTCGAGTAGGTTTCCGTTATTTTTGAACAATTACCGCCAAATCGTGAAGACTTAAAGTATGTCAAGAGCGGAAAGTATGGGAACATAATTTTAGGTAAGAGAAAAAAATAGACCATCATATTTTCTATAATTTAAGACATCGACTGAGGGTGCTTGATGGAGTTTCAATATCAAATTTGGATTATTGAGATTTTGTACACTTCCATGTATTTTGTCACTAACGACCCGACTCAGTTCGAGTCCATTCGTGTGCTCGAATGCCTGAAGATGCCGAAAGGCGAATCCCGGGTCGTTAGTGACAAAATACATGGAAGTGTACAAAATCTCAATAATCCAAATTTTCATCATATTTTCGTTTATACCGTATACTCTTTTTCGATAAATATTAAATTTTCATTTTACTTTATTCCAACTGCTTAAAAGGATCAATTATAAGATCTCTTTAACTGTAATAAATCACTAATCAATAATCACTTTTAAGGTGTTAACCGTCAATTCTTGGTGGAAAGACATTATATTTTAAAAAATAAAACACAATTCATTTGTACTACTTCCACATATTTAAAATGATCAGGACCGGTTTCGCTCATCATCAACTGATACTGAACTGAACTATCAGTTGATAATGCTCGTGATTAGCGAAACCGGTCCTGATCATTATAAATATGTGGAAGTAGTACAAATGAATTGTGTTTTATTTTTTAAAACTAATCAATAAATTATCAAGAAATATTCTGTTGAAAAAATATTTCGTTGATTTTTGATTTAATTTTTTTTTCTCTAGAATTTAATATTTTGGCTAAACTTTCATACTTCATTAATTTCTTGGATTAAAAAATACTTATGAATTTTTATGACTAGAATTGTAAATAGCCTAGTACGTTTTATTGTAAAACGGAATATTACATGATGATTGTAAATTAATATTGGCAATTTGTAAAAAAAACATCTCCTGACTTGAATCGTCTGACCAAAGAGGAAAGTTTCTCAAGAAAAGTCGAACAAAAAGTATGAGGCAATTGAAACCTAATTCAATTCTTTCTTTTATCTCTGTCAAACCACCCATACAAAAAACATGTAAAAAAAGGACTTACAGCATTTTTATACACTGGTTCAGCTAAGTTAGCTGGCAGGATATCGATTTGACATAACGAACGAAAACTTAAATAAAGGCATTAAAATTACTCATACAATCTGGTCTTAAAAATCATATTTTTAAATATGTATTTTATAGCGAAGTGTTTTGATTTTGTTTTAAATATTACTATAGATGTACCAATTTAACTTGACCACTAGCGAGGGTGCCACAGCTACGTTAGGAATATTGCCATACTCAACCAGAACTGAAATTTAAATAAATTTAAAAACTAGTATTTTAGCAAGGGCTATTAAAAGTAGACAAGATATTTATTTTGCATAAAATGGCAATGGGAGAAATTTATTCTAGACTGATAATTCTAATTCCAAATTTGGCTGCGGCCAAGAAATGTTGGTAACTATGAAATATTAGCTGTCGTATTATTGACAATTTTACAAAAAAACAATATAATATCTAATTTGGATTATTGAGATTTTGTACACTTCCATGTATACCCACAATACTATTATAAATCACTGGTATTTCTAAAAGAAGTTGAAAAGCGTCAATTCGCCACTCTGTTAATATGGTGTTTACAATATAAGGATTAGGGCGATTTCCGAAATTTTAACTCAGGTATCAGTGTGGCTCTCAGACGTATAATATCTTACCTCGTAAATAATATTTGTCGCATTTGTATCTTCTATATAAACGTTAGACACTGTTTACTGTCTCTCAGTTCGAGTCCATTCGTGTGCTCGAATGCCTGAAGATGCCCAAAGGCGAAATCCGGGTCGTTAGTGACAAAATACATGGAAGTGTACAAAATTTCAATAATCCAAATTTGATATTGAAATTCCATCAAGCACCCTCAGTCGATGTCTTAAATTAAATTATAAATATAATATCTATTTTTAAACATAAGAATTGCAAGACATGGTAAATATTCTAAATTAATTTCAGGCCTGTGTCTGAGATAACATTGTTACTCTGCTAGGTTTCGGTATTCCACACATTTCAGTACGGATGTTTTTAAAACTACTTTTCAGTCCTAATTCCATTCCTTTACCATAAATCTCGTAAAAAAGACAAATTGAACCAATGAATACAAAACGAAATTTGTCGAGAAACGTCTATTGAGATGCTTTATTAGAACTATATCTGTGGCGTTATGGCGAATGTTAATATGTCTGTATTTGTCATATTGGACTTATTCTCAGAATAAAATATTCCTCACCATGTGGTTTTTAACTGTGTTTAATTTTGATTTTTTTATAACACAAGGTTCATATGTCTTCTCCTGTAAGTTAATGTTAAACTGACATATCGACTTCTGGTATAACACCACGGATATTATGATTCACACTGCGATTGGAAATGGTTGAAAAATAACCTCATTATTATATGTTTTCATTTAAAACAAATCGTAACAACTGGAACTCAACAAGAGAAAACATTTATAATTGAATAAAAACTGAAACCCTTTAATAAAAAACAATAGGAAAATAATATTTGATGTAGGCAAGTAGATAATGTATATTTTATAAAACTTTTCTATAAGGTTTTGAACTGCTTAAAAAGTCCATTTTACATTCTAAAAGGAGTTTTAAATATATCATAACAATGAATCAAAACAAATTTACTGTTAAAACGAAAAAGCAAGAAAAAAAGCATTTAAAATACTCTCGGGAATAAACAAAGTAAGAGTGTCGAAAGATAAAATATCTTTCTGAATTGAATGAATTGGCCTTTTCAAATGATGGCTGAAAGGGAGGCCAGGCAAGGGGGCTCAATTTGGAATAATATTGTGTTATAAAATTTCCGAGAGATGATTTTTATTTTTTCACTGCCTTTCTGTGAATTGAAGGCGGAATAACAAAATTGTTTTATTTTGTGGGAGAATACGAATTGTTAATACATTTTTTTAAGTCAAAGAGGAGAATAATAGACCAGCATATATTTTTTAATTGATACAAATACCTACATAGTATACAAAAAATATGTTGATAAAATATATTATGCAATAAGGATTGTGTATCAGTAATTTTAAATCACGCCTTCACTATTCTAAATAAATTTTTAGTTGCTTAGATAAAAAAATTTATAGAAAGATAATAAATTCACCAGCTCTATCATAAAATATAATATTATTGTTTCGTTTAAATATGCTTATGGTATGTAAATAAGGCAAAATCATAGTTTTTCGTTGCAGAATCGTTTTTTTTTGTAAATCTTTTCCCACTTTACTAGGGAGCAAAGTTAGCCAAATCTACTAACACATTACAAGTTAAAAATCAAAACTCTACCCCCGAATCCATTGAAATTTTTTTCTCAAACACTGCACTTCAGTTGGGAAAAATTTCTCATCTTCAAATTATCATAAGATATATCGAAAATTCATTGGCAACGCTTCATAAAGGGTGATGCGTTGGCGTTGTCAACAGAAACAGACTCGTCGGCGCCATATTGTCATTTTTCTCGTCGCCATGCCAACGTCTGAGAAGAAAATCGCCCCACAAAACCAACCGTCGAGCTTTTTTCCCCCGAAAAGTTCGCCGGGAACGTCTTACAGTGGCACGTGTACGAAGCGATGTGCAAGGAGAAAAAAACACCGCAGTTTTCTTCTTTATCTTGTGACCAGTAAAAAAGCTTCAAATTAACTAGCGATATCTGCATATTATTCATATGACAACTTTACCGCATTCAATTATTCTGTGATCATAAAACTTAAAAAATCTACCAAAAACTTTATCTCGTATTTAGGTAAGTCTCATATCCGAATAGTCCATGCTCAAAGTTTTCATCACGCTTATTGACGTGGCCAAAGACTCTAATCCTCTTGAATCTTTTAAACATTTAATTTTTTTATCAATTAATGACTTGGTGTTCAAAGGCTTTTCGATCGTTACTTCCAACGTTTCCTCTTCTCTTGACCCTGATCCATATCCTGAGAGAGGTTGAGAAACTGACTTTTTACCAAAACAGTTAAAAAAAATATTTAGTTGTGTATAAACGCTCTACCTTGAATGCAAAAACGGTTTTTAAATGAATGAATATTTCAAATACATTGTGAGATATGATTTGTTACATTGATTTGCATTGATTCGGTTGATATTTTAATTTATTAACAAATTTAGGTGAAACTTATTAATTTTTCGTTCTTCTTTTTTTATTAAAAATCAATTATTTTTCAAAAGCCATTTTATTTTGACAATGTTTTCATAGAATATATTTTAAGTAGCATTGATCGACTTAAGAATATAAGCGTATCTAAACGGTTTTTATCAGGCACCTTGTAATGAAATGAAACGTCACAGCTCAGTCCTAAGTTTCTCATAACGTCATTGATACCGCAATTGTCGGCCTCTGTAGTTTAGTGGTAAGAGTTGTGCCCTATCAATAAGGTGAGTCCTGGTTCAAGTCTGTGTAAGGTTTTGAATTCTGATTTTTCCAATTTAAAGTTATGATCTTGGACATAAGTTACTTCTCAATTAAATTCTCATCGAGCTCACCTACCATGATTTCCGATTTTTTTTCAAAATATTTGGTGCATTGGCTGTCAGCTGTCATGCGAGATTTTTAAAAAAAATATTCAAACAAGTTTAGGCCGTTAAACCAGTCAAAATACATTTCTTCACAACATTAAATAATCATACGTCAGCAAGTGATGTAACCACAACCAAAAAACCATTGTCAATGACAAGAATGTATGGTAATAAATAATAAATAAATGGCTGCATTTTACGACCTTCTTGCACACTTAAGGTTTCGTGACATACGACCATTCGCAGAAATAACTACGATATCCTAAAGTTACATAAGCTTGCTTTTGCTAAAAAAACTTCTTCTAATATTTTCAAAGCTTATTTAAAAAAAATATTTATTACGCATTTGTCTTTTGACTCAAAGCTTTGGATACTTTTGATAATAAAATTAGACGTTTTTAAAATATTATCTAAATACTTGCAGACCATAATTATTTTACCCAATGATATCGTTACTCAAATTTAATGAAATAAACATTGAATACCTTAATATATGTCTAGCGTAGCTCTTTAAGCGAGCAGATATGAATTTGAACTGAATACTATTTTATCTAAAAAATTTCAATAAATATAAAACCGTTTTTGTAGCTGTCAAACTATTTTTTGTATTTAAAATAACTAATAATTGATTACGCATCGATCGAAAATGACATAAAATATGTCTTTTAATTACATAATACAAGATCATTTGTATTTGGTCTTAGATTTAAAGCATAGCTGTATTGAATTACTATGATATGTGGCTCAAAGAGGGGTCAAAAATAATTTCAAAAGTAAGCAATCAGAAAACTCTAAAACGATCCGAAATACAAAATACCCGTTTTGTTACCATGTTGAAAATATGGAAATCTACTTAAATATAGAAAGTCTTTACTTTTAATGTATGTGTTTACATTCCCACTTTTTGCGATGAAAATTGATGCCTGCTTATACGGCAGTCAAAAATATGATGGAAGGATCTGTTGAGTTTGAGAGAAAAAAATATTTATTTCATTTCTTTTCTTTTGTAATAGATATAATGACGATGTATTTTGGATACTTTTATTTCACCTTCAATTCAAATCAAGTCAAGCAAGTGTATATGTCAGACGCAATATTTTTTGAAACATTTTTCTAAGATTACCTACCGTCGTTTTATTTTTTTTGCTCCAATGGCTGTCAATAAATGCTTTCTATAATATTTCATATTGATTTCTCTCGTATATGTATTATTTGACGACTCAACACTATCACCACAGTACCGTTTTGCTTATTCGTTTTATTTTTAAAACATAATGAATTTTCACCAAGAAGTAACAGTTAACACCTTAAAAGTGATTAAGAGTTTTATATTGGCGTCTACCTGGTAAAATTTCACTTTGTAGTTTTTCATTTAATTCATGGTTTGAAATACAATTTAACTTAAATGTATATTAAATTTGGATTATTGAGATTTTGTACACTTCCATGTATTTTGTCACTAACGACCCGGGTTTCGCCTTTCGGCATCTTCAGGCATTCGAGCACACGAATGGACTCGAACTGAGAGACAGTAAACAGTGTCTAACGCTTATATAGAAGATAAAAATGCGACAAATATCATTTACGAGGCAATACATTATACGTCTGAGAGCCACACCGATACCTGAGTTAAAAATTTCGGAAATCGCCCTAATCCTTATTTTGTAAACACCCTGTTAACAGAGTGACGAAATAAGGATTAGGGCGATTTCAAAATTTTTAACTCAGGTATCGGTGTGGCTCTCAGACGTATAATGTATTGCCTCGTAAATGATATTTGTCGCATTTTTATCTTCTATATAAGCGTTAGACACTGTTTACTGTCTCTCAGTTCGAGTCCATTCGTGTGCTCGAATGCCTGAAGATGCCGAAAGGCGAAACCCGGGTCGTTAGTGACAAAATACATGGAAGTGTACAAAATCTCAATAATCCAAATTTAATATTGAAATTCCATCAAGCACCCTCAGTCGATGTCTTAAATTAAATGTATATGAAAGTTAAAAAAAGTTAAATTAAAATTGTATTAATGGACTTCCACCTTTTGTTGAAAATATTACAAATGGCATACAAGGTTTGATTACTTTTCTATTGCGTCAGCCATATTTTGAAAACGGTTGAATATAAAATTAATAATAATTGATTGAATTGGCATTTACTTGGAAGAACTCCATATTAATGGGATAAAATATTAATGTATTCAGTTAGCTATAGCTATCAACCACATTTAAACCAATTCAAATTTCCTAGAACTAAACACTTTGATATTTTATCTAACTATAAAATAATACTTTTATCAACTCTTCAAAGTAGCCACACTTTACAGCTGAAACTTCCGTTCCTTTGGTTTAATTGTTTGTCGTTTTTTTTCCTAATACATCCATACAATCATATCTAACTCACAATATGCAATAATTTTCTGGCATACCAAAAATGGTTCTCAATATTATATAAAAACGATTTGCAATCTATTAAGTTTGAAGTTTTTCAAATATTAACTAAAAATTGAATACTGCATTTTGTTAAGATTTATGTTTTACTAGTGAGTACCCGGCATTGCGTTGCAATACTAATTACCACTCAAAGAAGGTCTATTGAGATGCTTTTAGAGGTCTGCACGTACCGAAATTTCATAAAATTACACAGTCTGAGTTCGTCATCTTCACGCCCAGTCCTTACCAAGCCCGAGTCTTAATATCACACTTGTTACCCGAACCCGACCCGTAGCCCAGACTTATTTTTCTCAGATCGATTAATATAGTAATTAATTTATACTTTTCAAACAATATATGTTACAGTTTCCATATTTCCAACGCTACTCATAGCACATGTGAAATAAATTATTTGACCTAATCTGAATTGCCGTCCGAGTCCAGGCCCGTGCAGACCTCTATTTTGGATATACAATATTTTGCGTTTTCCGTCTGGTTCAGAGATATCGCTAGTTGTACGTATTTGATTATTTTTAGATTTCACATTTAAATTTTTTTCTTCAGAAACCTTCACGGGTGTGCGCACAACAAGTCACCAAAGTTTGATCGAAATCGGATTAATGGTAAAGGAATGCATAGAGGACAAACAAACAAATAAATCTACATTTATATATATATATATATAGATTTACAGTGTATGTTAAATGAAACGTTAAATGTTTTTTTCCTATACAAATAGGTAAAAATAATTCTTAATGTCTATTTAAGCACATGTTCTCGTTTTGTATTACAAATTTGTCACAAACTCGGTGTCTTAGTCTATGATTTAGCACATTTTTAGTCATTTAGATCGAATATAAATGATTGCAACAAAAGTCCTAACAGCAATCATTAAATACTTTTTTTGATAAAAATGAAAACAGGTTAGATAGCTCACAGCTGTTTGCATCCAAATTTTATTATGAAATATAATTGTATTCAACAAGATGCTGTGGCAGACCGGTTTAGTTAAGGGTCAGATAGTCATTTTTATGTCATGTCTCTATCTTCAACATTTTACCATTATGACGTGATCGACTGTATTACTTTTTTATTGTGAAAGAGTTTAATCTCAAACTAACTTCCATTAAACCGCTTATAATATTTATTTTATTTGAAAATGATTTTGACATTATTTTAAATAATAAAAATAATTCATTTAAATTTATCAATATTTATGATAATCGTACACCATTTTCACTATTTAAACGAGAAATATATCGAAAAGAGAAAAAAAGAAAACAGAGCTTAACAGAAGTAAACGCTGACATATGAATAAAATTGATTTTGAAATTTACTTTTGTCAAATTTTAATTGTAATTTGATATCGAAAACTGGTGTTAGACGTTAATTTATTATCCCATACAGTTTCAAAAAATGGATTAATTAATTATTTAAATCACCAATACTTTAATAGTAAAAATACTTTGCATACACACTGTGTTCACATAGTGTTCAAATTTATAAAGAGTTTAAGTGTATTATTTAAATAAGAAATAGTAGTGATTATAAATTTCACAACTGGTTCATTGCTTGGTTCGACTTGATAAAGAATTTTATGATCACCGTAAAACAAATTAAAATTACCTTATTATTTAACTATGTTTGTAAAAAAGTCATAAAAAATACTATTTAATTTAGTTCTCTTGTTCAAAAGCTAAACCAAATCACCTAATACATATTTCTATGGGCAATTTTATGACTACTTATGAGAGTAGCATATTGCATTAAAAATATTAGCACGGTTATTTTATAGAACGTTTTACTGTGAATGGCCATAAAACAAACCCATTCAAAAGTAACGTACGAATAACCTAAAACCATTAAAACTAAAACTATAAATAAACTTTCACTATAACAAAGGTTTGTCGACTCTTGGGGTTCGATATATGTCCACTCTGTTACTTTATTCCAGGCATGTAAAAGCTTTAACCACGGCTCGACGTCCGATTGAAGGATATAAACTTTCTATTCGATGAATAAACTCAAAATGATTCTACACATTAAAATAACAACACTATTTAAATTGTAATACCTATCTTAAAATTAAAATTCGCTATTAAGATGTCAGTTTGATCTTTGGTTGAATATTGTAACAGCTATACGTGATTCTATGTGCATTTTTGTTTTAGATTTACAATATTTTCAAAAGACATTCCGTGTGCCTCTTTTCTATGGTTAATTTGTTACGTAATTTTCATTCTTAAATATTAATTGGAATATTCCTGATTACTGTTGTAATGTAGAGTATTTTTGAAATGATTAAGGATAACAATAAAGTACCGCATCAAAAAATCAAATGCAAAATTGAAAAAATCCACTTTTTCTCTTGAATTTCACTCACATTTTCTCTAGAAAATTGTATGTATTTTACTGTGGATTTGAGATAACTATCCAGACGCTTACCTGTGATAATTGAAGAGCTTAGTGGAAGAACAAATTAAAGGCCTTTAAGTGTTTTTTTCGATTATGGTGTATTTATCTTGGTTAGTAACCTCCATAAAATATATGTGTATTTAGTTCATAGAGCACACTACAGTTAATTAAGTTGGGGCACTTCACCAGTTGTTCTCCCGTTTAAGATTATGTGGCCATTTTGGTGGTATTATAACCTCACTTTTATTTATCAGATATTTTTTTGTGAAACCATATTTTCGTTTTTAACTATAAACATACATCATACAATACCAAAAAATAGTAGCAGCATAAATTATGAATGGTGTTCTCTTCCATAGACCAGAAAGTATCAAGCGGCGTATTAATGGTCTCTAAATTGAATAAATTTAAGAAATATGTGGATTTTATTCTACAAAAAAAATATATTGAAATTTTCATTTATCAATCCTTCTACTTACTTTTTATTAAAAAAAAAGCATTTATCATTTATATTTTGCCAGGTGGAATAAAAACTTAAGACATGAGATCATTTTCAAGACTTAAATTTTTTTACTATCCCATAAAAACAATATTTGCTTCCGTATTTTAGTAGCTGAATAATGGACTAATACTATAATAACAACAGTAATACGCAAACATATTCTATAGTAGTAATAAAATGTTTTAAAAAGTTTAACAATTAATTGCTCAGAACACGCTTTCGGGAATAAAAAGTTGTTCAAGCTCCTCAATTAATATCTCTATTTAATTCTAAAAGAATGCAAAATGTGACACATAGAGAGAACAGAGATCTATAACACCAGTAATTTAATTAGCTTCTTTCACCTTTCCAAATATTCTAAATAGAAAGGTCATGTGACATAATTTGAACTTTTTTTAAAATTATCTACCGTTTAAGTATTCCAAAAACATTTCATATTTTCCATCTTTTTGTATTTAAACGTCAAGTGTGAAAGTTTTGTAAACAGTAAAATTTTATTTGAAATATTTAAAGATGATTTTTCAACCGCGCTTTTGTTTATGTATATGCTTTATGTATCCCTGAGTGTCATATAATAAAACGACCCTATTTGGAGCTTGTGTATTAGTACATTTTTATATAATACAATCGTCCGTAAAAGTGGATGAACCTCTTTACAACTCTTAAACGTAATTTGGTTACACGTCTCCCATTTGAAATGGTTCGAAGGGTTCTTTCAAAATACCTATAAAATAAGTCCCCTGCGCGGTATTTCTTAGAGCAACGTTTGGTGCACTGAGTATTCAGTATTTCGTTTCTATTTATTAATAAACACTTTTATGTATTGCATCATATTTTATATAATTGACTATAAAAAACTGACCTGGTCAAAAACTTTCTTTTTCAACCATATCCACTTTCAATGTGACATGTGGACTCTAATGAATTATATAAATATAAGTTTTTCTGTGATAACTTCTTGTTATTCAGTCGCTCAGCCTTTCTTATTTCGAACAGAGTTAAGATCGAAGAACAGGGTAAGATCAGTAATTGGCTCAACGCTCCCGCGGAGGGAAGTTAAGACATCGCAGGCATCCATGATTTCGAAAACGAATTCATAAATCAACTGAAAAATAATTTTATAAAACTGTTCGTACAGGGATACGTACTCAAACCCAGTGGGTACTGTAGCCGACGTTGATCACTCGGCTATAGTCCCGCAAAACTTTATTCACAGTACAAATCAAACTGACTCAAATCTATCCATCAGAGAGTACATGAAATAGAATATAAAATGAAATATTTTCGTTCAATACCAACATTTTTACTTTAAGAATATGGCCACAGGCGTGAGACAAGCTTACATTGGATTGGGACATCCACATTTGAAAGACAGTGAGTAATTTTATGAAACAAATAGTGCTTGACGTAACTAAAAAAAATTAATGATATATCTTGATATTTTGTTAATGAAAGAAGTGAATAAAATCTTTCTGATATTTATCAGTACTGAGTATTTTAATAAAAACTTATAATTCCTAATATAATTGCAAGATAGGTTTAAAAGAATATTTGACTTAGTTAATTGGCTAAAGTTAAGGAAAAACTCAACACGTGTTGTCTCAAAGTATGCTTAGTTATAAATGAAACTGTTCAAAAAAAATATAAAAATTTATCGTTGGTTTTTTTTAGCATTAAAACTACACGTAGACACTTACATTCGTTATTTAATTTCAATGTTTTTCATAAAGAGTAGGTAGATTAAAACGGTTTTTTATCCCTTTTGTAGAAGAAAACGATTCGCGTGCCACCGAGCAAACAATTTATAAATATACTGGATCTAGAAAACTGAAAAGTGGTAGGTGGCTTGAAAGTTTTATTCATCATCTTTTTCAATGAAGAAGTTTTGTCCTACTTGTTCTTAAATATGCATGGATACCTATCATTTGGTGCATTATTTTTGATATAAATTACTTTAAAAATACGAAAAATTTTAAATCTGATTTTGTTTTAATTTATTCATTATATTTTCGTGAGTTTTATATGAACGAAAAGTTAATTTTACATGGCTCGATTCAATTAAGTAAAATTTTCAAAACTACCGTTTTTCAGTGTCGATTTTGGGTATACAAACGCGACACTGAAATATCTTATAAATTAATTTTAAGCTTTATTATATTCAAAAGACTTTCTAGAAAGAGAGTTTTTTGCGTATTTAAAACGGCATTCCAACTTTAAGTAATTTATACTGTATTAAATATAATGATAAAAAAAACTTATTTTAAAGAATTTATCTATAACGTGCTTTATTTTCAACCATATTCGCTACCTACTCAGAGCAAGTGGCCATCACGTGGTTCCTACAAGCTTCTCCGTCCCCACCAGTCTTTTTGTTTCCTTTGGTGGTCAATGCTTGGTTGATCCCATGTGAGCACATCAACGTCAATGGACGTGCACATAGTAAATAATGGGAAATGTTTAACCCAACAAGTCCATTTGCTGACCATGGCGACCATCGGAAAACGCAGCTTTTGCTGTAGCTAATAGCAGTGGGCAAAAGGCGAACATTCCGGCGCCCTAAAACCGGTCTGCTGCCAAAGGGAAAGAAATTCCTCACAGAAAAACTCGGATGAACCAACCTGTAGAGCCCTTGTGACTCCAGCCTCGGAAACGCAGGGTTTATCACCCGGTCTTTTTTAAATAAAAAGATTACGATACTATAACGTGTATCCTAGGCTTGCATAAAAGTTGATATAAATACGCTGCAACTTTTATTGTTATTCACAAAGTATCTTAGCGTAACCTAGCGTAGCATGGTGAAAACCGATAGATGGCGCTAGCGTTATTTGTAACACCCTATATTAGTACAGACTTATAAGTAAAACTTACAAACACTAAACTTAAGTACGAGGAAAGTTGTTAAAATTTCAGCCGACCTATGTCTTTATCAATATTGTAGGTACAACTAAGGCTTCCAATGCGGTTAAAACAGAAACCGGTTAACCGGTTTTCCAAATGCTTTGAAAAAAAGCGAAACCCGGTTTATTTCACGTGGTTAACCGTGTTTCTTAAAAATATTTTAAAATTGTTTTATTTACGCTGTTTTAAAAATTCACGTGTTTCAGAGGGAAAAATGTATATATTGTTGAAATATCACCTGTTACAAATATGTCGAAATTATGGACAGAGAGATTTCATACGTTAAGCAATTACACGACATTATCAAAAGACACACTATTTGTCACAAATAAGCCGCATGTTACACAATAGCTATTACTGTAAATGTGAGAAATCATTCGTAGAAATCTTGAAGAATTCGTTCACTAGAATATTATTTCTAATATTACAAAAGTAAGCAATTTTATGATTTGTAACCTACAATACGTTAAATATTTTCATATCTTTATGTGCTAGTTTTTTTATGAATATTTCCTTTACTTTTAAGTGATAATTTTAAAGACATATTGTTTATAGTTAACATCATACTAATATAAATTTCAATACGATTTTTTTTCGAAAATAATGAAATTAGGTATTTCAGTTTAAGCCGGTTAGCCTGTTTTTTTTTTTTCATAAAAACACCGAAAACCGGTTAATAATTAACTCCGGTTAATTGGATGCCCTAGGTACAACCCATGGTGGAAGAAAAGTGTAGGTGAGCAAATTTGTTTTCAAATTTATCGAAGGGATGATTTATGTAGCGATTGAAGATGAAATATTTTTAGATTCGTATTATATTTGAAAATTCCCAAAACGAAATGGTTATATGATGACATGTTAGCGATCATGGGGGAATTGAATGTTTAAAATCGCTCTCCTGTATATTCAAAATTTTACAATTAACAGGCTATCCCTAAAATTTGGCTGATTCGAGTATTATCTTTCATTTAGCAAAATACTAACCTTCGTATTTCATTTCATTGGTTACATAAATTATAATGATGATATGTGACCGAATTATTAAATCGTTTATGTTTAAAATCACTTTCCTGTAAATTTAATATTTTTCAGTGAACAGTTATGTCCAACACCACCAACATATATTATATACATTTATTTTATTTAAAATTTACCTTGAATGTTTATTTATGAAATAAATAACAATAATATTTCTGGTAATGATAAACCAAACCTAAATTCTCACAATATGCTTTCAATGAAATTCAATTCGTATTTTATTTAACAAATTGAAGCTTGCCTCTGTAAATTTACAATATCCCCGGACTAAATTAGGAGGTTACATTCAATCTCTACACGTCGATTTAACGGCAGCTTGTGCAATGCAACGGAAACATTTTGTAATTGTCTTTTAAAAATAAAACACAATTTCTTTCTTCTATTTCCAGATGTTTATAACGATCAAGACCGGTTTTGCTCATCACGAGCATTATCAACTGACGATAGTACAAACGAATTGTGATTTTATAATTTAAGACATCGACTGAGGGTGCTTGATGAAATTTCAATATCAGATTTGAATTGTAGAGATTTTGTACATTTCCAAGTATGTTGTCACTAACGATCCGGGTTTCGCCTTTCTGTATCTTCAGGCATTCGAACACAGGAATGGACTCGAATTGACACACAGTAACAGTGCCCAACGTTTATATATAAGTTAAAAATACGAAAAAAATATTTTGACCAACACTGCTAGCTGAAATGAATCTAAAAAAAAGAGAATGACCTTAATTCCTGTTGGGAACACAAACGCATTTAGGTGAATAAGTAGGTTTTATTCTCATTTCGCTAAAATCGTTAACCGTTTTCCGTTGCGTAAAAAATATGAAGCGTCGAAATATATTTTCCTTTTCTTTTAATAGTTGCACTTTCAGAGTATTAGTTCACAGTATTGTACTTTTATTTAAATGGAAATAGTAATGTTTTAAAGCCTTTCTGGGAAAGAGTTGACTCATGTTTTTCAGAAATGCTTTATTTGCCGTGACTAGATTAGGGTTTATTGTAGGCGATCGAGATTTGATGTGTAAAACAAAATCGTATAGTAAAGTATTTTTATGAAAATAATTCGAAGGTTATTTGCAATTTATTGAATACTAGTGAGTACCCGGTATGGTTTGCAATGCCACTCAAAGAAAGGAAGGGTTTATGTTTTAATTCTGTCGTAAAATTACCCGATCCAAACTCGTCATTTTCAGGCCCGGCCCGAGTCTGAGTCTTAATGTCACACTTTTTACCTGAACCCGACCCGAAGTCCACATTTATTTTTCTCAGCCCGAAAAAGTCTGGTTTATCTTTTAATATAGTAATTCCTTTTTACTTTTCAACAATATATGTTATTGTTTCCATATTTCCAACGATATTCATAGCACATGTAAAATAAATTATTTTTGTTATTTAAACTGTTGCTTTATGGCTAACTCATGCCCGAACATATCACGAAGTATTTTTCTTAATTTGAATTCCTTACCCAGCTCCGGCCCCAATACCAGCCCGAGCTGCCGAACTTGGCCCGCGGACCTTTACCAGAGCCGGCTCTGGTAAAGGTCCGCGGGCCAAGTCCGGGCTCATGCAGACCTCTATTTTGGATATAGGTACAATTTTTTTTGTTTTTCCGTCTGATGTCGCTAGTTGTACGTATTTGGTTCTTCTTTTTAGATTTTTTTTTTATCAATTTTTATCAAGTTTTTAAATTGTATTATGAAAAATTTTAAAAACCCAAAGAGTAAATCAAAACATAAAATTGCTCCATGATTTGTATAAGCGATTGAATTCTGGTATATTATCAAATAGATTGAAGCTATATTTTGTGGCGAGTAATGCTTAATTTAAAATAAAAAAACAAACTGAGTAACTTAACTTGTTATTGAACTAGATTAGGCTCATATTTTTTTATTAATAAAAATTTCCACAAATAAAATAATATGTAACTACAAATATTTGTCATTATCAATAATTATGACTGAAAAGATATGTGACCAATCGCAATGACAGAAAAGATAAACTATTAAAAATACTTTTTTTCTGTCTTTGTAAATAAATCAAAAAAGGACGATCCATTATTTTTATTAACATAAAATAGAATGTTTTTAAGCATTTTATTGATTTGAAAGAATTTGGAAGTATTCATTTTTAAATCTTAACTGTTTAATTGACGAAGAATTTGTGAATTATAATTGCTCATACAATGAAGATGAGAATCAAATTTTGCAAATTCTTAATTATATATATAATACTTGCACAGAAAATGAATATGGAACATTGTGATCGATAGACAGAACTTTAGAAGCAGATCATTTGGCAGAGCAATGTATTTACAAGACTGTCGATTCATAACATCCATGTCGACTATTTAAATGTTCCTAAAGGCAGTATCTAAGAATAGCTATATGATATATTCCGTAGTTTTTTTTACAATATTACAACATAAAATTTAATTCTTTTATTTTTTTTACAATAATTAAACATTTTTTTTTTAATAAAGTAAAATATTGTTTTAGTCAGAATGACTGTTAATATAAGTTAAATTTTATTTGATATCAAAACGAGGTTGTTATTATGAATATAAAGTACAATTTTGAATCTCTCAGATTTGATCGATAAAGGCACTAACTGATAAAACTTTTAGCTCCCAAGAGATAAGTTTTGCAGAAAACGAAGGAGGTTAAATTGAGAGAGATTTTACAGAAAAATAAAGAGTAGCAGTGTCATCAACAACAAGCATTAAACATTAATTCACCTAAAAAGGATCTCTACTAAAACAGTACAAAGTATTTAATATTCAAAGTATCGGTTCTCGTTTGAAATTAAGTATACATAAGGGTATTGATAGATACTAGAAAACTTGTTCAACTTTGAGAGAGGTTTCCTCTGCAAGGTGATTATTTAAGCATTACAAACAAGAGGGATGCGCAGAACTTTAGAATTTCGTAGCATGTGTTTTTATTCCTTTATCATTTACGTAGACGATTAACATACGAGTGTTAAAATAGAAAACAAAACAGTCTTGTATGAAAATGAAAGTAGAATATTAAATTAAGTTTATTCAAATCTTGTAAGTACGCGTAGTGGGTTGTGATTGAGAATTATCGAGAAATCCTTAATAAATTGTTTGCTCTTTTCAAGAGAATTTTTATTTTAAAATTTCGAGAATCTTGTTTTTTGAAAAATTGCTTATGAGAATCTCGAAAATATTTCAAAATTTTCACTTATATGTATATTGCGTTCTAAGCTAAGTCATTGTTCGAAATGTCGTTATACGCATGTTATACATTACAGCGATTCCCAACCCGGGGTATGCACTTGGTGGCTAAGGGTACGCGAAAGATACGAAATTAATAATGGTGGACGCGCTGAAAAGAAAGACTACGAAGCAACAGGAAAATTGACAGACAGCCTAAGACTCATAAAAATATGTTAAAGTACAATAAAACCCTCGTCGATACAGAGTGAGAGTAACTTTTCAATCTCTGGGAATTTCATGTCAAAAACAAGGACAAGATTATCGGATAAAACAATAAGATTGCCTTCGTTTTTTAAAAAGCTATTTTCTTAAGGTGAATAAGTAGGTTTTATTCTCATTTCACAAAAAGCGTTATTAGTTTAAAATAAGAAACGTAGAATATTTTTTTTTTCTTTTAACCATTGCACTTTCAAAGTATTTGCTTACACTTTTATTTAAATGGAAATAGTAAAAAATTTGAATAATTGAGATTTTATACATTTCAATGTATTTTGCCTTTCGGCATATTCAGGTGAGTGAATCTTTTGCTTCTGAGATATTTGAAGCTGCAACTCAATAAAGTCTATGTACATTCTCAAGTAAAACCACACGTTTTACGATCAAGTTGCTTTTTCTGCTCATTCCAGTAATAGTGGCGTAGAAGAAATTTCTGAGTACCAAGCATACCGTTAAATTTCGAGAAATGAAGTGGCGTAGCGTATTTGAAGATTTTCCATTTACGAACGAAATCCGACAATCATACATTTGGAAAACGGGAAATGTATTTATTTTAACGATTTGACAATTTGCTAGATATCAGGACGATTCAACAAACACGACATTGACAAGATTCTTCAAGCTTTGCAAACATAACTGTTTTCGAATACCATTTTTAAATGCAGATAAACAAGCTCTACGGCGCAATAATAAAAGTGAAGGTGGGGTAATATTTTCCTTTTAACATTGTTGTTTTCGATTTACATTGAAGTCCTACGTTCTACGGTGATATTTTCAACTTTTAACACTATGTTTGTTTGATGGGCTATATTTTGTGTATGTTACACGAGGTACGTTCCACGGTGATATTTTCAACTATCAAAAAATTTCAACATTAACTAACCAACGTCTTAATGACCTTATATAAGCGTTCTCTTTCTTGGGCGAAGCTGGATAAAACATAGTAGTATTTATATAAACCTTACTTTTAAACGTGTTAACTGTCAATAATTCCAATTCGTAATTATATTTTAAATATGAAACACAATTTGTTTTGTACTATTTTCAATGTGCATTTTCAAATTTTCATTTTGTAGAATGATCAGGACCAGTATCACTCATCACGAATGTTATCAACTGATGAACTAGTACAAAGAAATGTTAAATTTTAAAAATAAACTTTACAAATAATAATTTCAATATTTTTATACAATCTGGCGACAATTAAAATTTACATCTTAATAGTTTGATTGTCAATTCTTGGTGAACATGAACATAAGTCGAAAACTGTGAGACTTGTTCCACAAAACTATGTCGCTAAAAAAGTGATCATTTCTGACTTCATATTTAACTTTACTATTGTATATATCTAGAACTTTTATGTTAAAAAAAATACGACAGTTTAGTCCTTCAATTTTGTATGTTTAAGAAAATCACACACATATTTACAACATAAAGCTTAAATTACGATAGACAAAACATAGAACTCACAGGAATGATATTCATTGAAGAAAATTAATTGTCAAATATGTGGTGTCGTATTTCAGGTATATTGTGAAGCAATAAAGACTCTTAAAAATTCTGGAGAGGCTAAGGATGAAAAATATTTTATCATTATGTTCAGTTCACCTGACAGTGGTATAAATAAAAAAGTGAGTTCAAAATAAATTGTTAAATAATCATTTCATTCTTTAGATTATGAAATTCCCTATGTTTGTAATCATTTTGATATAAATTTCTGGTACTTGTGTTTTGCAACTCGCCGCGAAGTGGCCCAAAAGAAAAACTCTCCTAAGATGTGTCTTGAGGGTTTCAGGGTAGGAGAAAATTTCGTTTTCAGCAACCACTTGAATAAAACGATCGACAATCCGTCTGTTACATATTATACCCCCTCTCTTTTCTTTCATGAGACTACATTTATTTGCGTTTACAGAATAAAAGAAAATATATACAAAACGTATGTTTTATTTTAATAATATTAAATTGGTATTTTTAATTAGGTCATAAAATTACAATGACTATTAGTGCGCATACGATAAGTTTATGTATAAATATAAATAAATAAATTTATTTATGCACTCTAAATGATACCGCCATCATCTGAGCTTAATATCAGAGTACTGTTTTCTTTTTTTACGGTAAATCTTTTTCCATTTATATTGATCCCAAATAATGAATCTAATAGTAACATAAAATAAATAATACTTAGCAGAACTTTTTTTTTGTAGTTACGTTGTTTCTCCTGCTATCAAAACAGTTTTTTCCATTGTGGTTTTCTTTCTGGTTCGGTAAAAAACAATATATCGGTTCAGTAACGGTTTTCAGTTTTCGGTTCAGCTCGCATTTAAATATTAGCAAGTTAATGTAAATACACCCACACCGTCTATACATCTCTTTATACGGCTTTTCGCTATAACTTAAGTTAATCACATAAAGAATTAAAATGTCAAAGAAGAATATTTTCTAGCGTTTGGGGCTTGCCACTAGTGCACTGCGGAAAAGAGGGCGGAATCTGATGTAGCTAAAATGCAGACAAAATTCGTTTTTTTGTTCATACTCAATTGATTTTCTCTAGGCTTGCCAACATGCTTTTAGAAATAAAAGTACGACAACAGTATATAAATCTAGTAGATTGTTTTATTCTACAAGTTATTTTTATAAGAATGAGTCCGTTCACAATTGTTTGTATCGAAAACTTTTGATAGTCAATCTATAATGTGTTCATTGATATTTTCATCATATTAAATCAACTTTATTTGAGATAGATAATAATGTATCTTATTATTAAGTTTACCAATTTTGGCAGTTTAGCTATTATTTTGAAAAAGGTATACCGGATAAGATTTGAAGCGTTGCTTTGGAAACAGCTCAACTATTATACATAAAGTTTTCTCATTAAACGAAAAAAAATCGAAATAAATATCGGTTTCGGTTTTCGTTCCGGAAAAAATAAAGGTTTTTGTTTCGGTTCCTGTTCGGGTCCCTGAATTCTTTCCCACCATATCACATACCGTGGAATAGCTTTTTTGCTGCTTTATTAATAATTGTAAAATGCTCACTTACGATTGAGTCCTGGTGAGGTTATATCAAATTTTGATTTTTCAATTTAAGATTTAAAATATTAGATAGGAGTACGAGTAATTTATTTTATCCTCATATCGATAAATTCAGTCACCAAAAATAGTTACTATTGCAAGCCATCCTCATTTCTCGTACACTTTTCCGCTTTAAAATCTTCTCCCTCTTGCTTTCTAAAACGTTAAATACTTATGATTAACAAATACGCTATGTCTGGTAAATTTGATACAACGACGATATGTACTTAGCTAGAGCACGTGTCACACTTAATAACACAACTGGAATATAAACTTTATAAATTTAAATTTACATTTGCTATGCGTAATACAAAATAATAAGTAACTTTGGTAACACACTTGTTTGTACCAAAGTGTTACAAAGAGGTGTTTATTAATAAGACCTGTCGAATAATAAATAAAAATAATGTGCTTACCTTAATAATCAATTGATGTCTATATTAAGTTTATCTGTCTAAACATCTTAATCTTTTCGATAAATTCGGCGGTAACTTCATGGAAATTTATTTATAACTAGTGAGTACCCGACATTCGTTGCAATGCGACTCAAATAAAGAAAGATTTTGTGTTTATATTCTGTTTATTGAAGTGCTTTTAGATTAAAGGTCTGCACGGCCCGAAATTTCATAAAATTACCTGGTCCGAGCCCGTCATCTTCAATATCACACTTGTTACCCGAACCCGACCAGAAGCCCAGATTTATTTTTCTCAGCCCGTAAAAAGCCCGATTTTTTTATAAAGTAATTCATTTATACTTTTCAAACAATATATGTTATCGTTTCCATATTTCAAACGATATTCATAGCACATGTAAAATAAATTATTTAAGTTATGAAATCTATTGCCTTATGGCTGACTCATGACTCAAACATAATACGAAATATTTTTCATAAATTTTAATTCCTTCCCCGGGCCCGGGTGATATTAACTAGTTTAAAGTTACAGCCGAATCCATACAAAATATTATTAATTTTAATTTTTTGTAACATCTTATTCTTTTTGCTTCTTCTGAAAGCCCTTTCTGTTTTTATTGACAAAACGCAGGTATTTTATCCTCAATGACCAAATTTTACCGCTTCTTATTCCTTGTCTTTACCATCCTGCCTGTCGATTAAAAGCGATCGTTGTTTTTTTAGGGTGGAAAATCAAAAGTTTCAACGATAAAAGCCCTTCAGATTTTTTCAGAAGAAAATATATTTTTTCACATTTTTCTCAACGAGTTAACAAGAGTGCTGTAAAGTGGTGTAAAAGCAAACTTTTCTTCATACGAGGAAAAAATAGCGAAGGGTTAGCAATTGAAAATATGTTATAACGTTTCTCATAGGCGATTACATTTCTTAGTTAATGAAAGATTGTACGTGATACATCTTATTATAGAGATGGATTTAAAAAAAAAATTTATATCTTTTAAGTTATCAATTAGTTGTGGTGAACAGCTTTTATTGTTCTTGTCGTTTGACTTAAGCTTTAAGACACCCATTTAACAAATGTAGTATGAACTATTTTATTGCATTACTTAAAGGTTCAATGATATTGAACGTTATTTTAAGATTACTTTGGATGTGACAGTTAGAATTTAAAAGTTTTAGAAAAATTGAAGTAACGATCATAAAATACAAAAAAATATTTGTTGAAAGCAATATTATTTTACGGGGATAATTTAAATATTTCATCGAAATAAAATAAGTGGGTAGTTTTTGTATTTATTGACTCTAGCACGGAAGAGTATTTATTTTCTGAAATATTTATTTAATTGATTTGATTCTTTGTATAAAAGGAATATTTTTTGGAAGACTTTTAAGTGGTTGAATATAATTCCAAGACATACTGATGGCATTTGAATAATAAAACTAAGAAATGTCGAACAAGCATCGAGTATTTTAAACTTTTTAATAAAGGAACAAGCAGGCAGTTAGGAGTGGAGGAAATAAAGTGAAAAAGAACAGTCACAAAAATGTAATAAACCTTTTAGAAACGAAGGAAAGTCACTAGAAGCAACATTCTTCTTTGTGTTTTTCCTACTTTGAAACTCAACCAGAAGAAGAAAGTTTGAATAATAATTATTACTGCCGAAACGACCTTCAATAAAGTCTTTTTGGCATACAATAATCCTCAGGTTCCTGGAGATTTGTGCTTCACGCAATAACGCAATGCCCAGAGCTTAAAGTTGAATTATTTCAGTCCGTCAAACACAACAGCTTAAATTTGGGATTTCCTCTAAACAAGACGCTGCAGAATATTGAATCCTTTATATTTTGTATGATAAATTCAAACTACTGTAAATCCAAATTTTTTATTTATCTTTGACAGTTGAAAGACGTTTGCAAAAAGCTAATTATAATATGGATCAGAAGAAGATTACTTCAAGAAGTGATATATTTATTTTTGTGATTTCAATTCTTTATTTTTGGGGCAGTAATTTACTTCCAGAATTTATAATAATTATATGATCTGCATTTATTGTGTCAGTAACTATTTCAACTTTTGGTCAATAAGAAATAGTAAATGGTCAAAATTAATTAATCAAAATATTCAGTAAATAATTCGATGAATGGTCAGTATACACGTAATCAGTTAATAAAATATACTGTAAAAAAGTTTTTTAATTAAAAATTGTGCTAACTTAACCTAATCTTTATTTATTTGGCAATTTTTTACTGACCAAACGTAATTGTTAATTGACCATATATTTTGTTTTATTGAGCATTTCTAGAATTACTTACTGACCAAATAATTAGTTGCCTAATTATATTATATGCTGCATAGCATTGCATGTTGTAACAAATTTAAAAAATATGTATTTTTCTTTCAAAACCAACATTCGGAAACAAGTGAATAACCCATACAACAGATTCACAAGAAAATTAAGTGATAGTAAACGGTAAGGCAAAATATTCACACGTAAGAATTAATTACAATTATGATTCTGTTGGTAAATTCCAATGTAAATATGCATTTTAAAAAAAAGTTTTCTTTTTATTTAGTTCAAAGAATATTCGAGTAGTAAAATAAAGCATGGAGATATTTTCCCTGGTATATCCTCTTGAAGTACACCATTGAACTTTATGATAAAAATATTCATGTTTTAAGCCATAGAGCAATGTTATAAGTAGCATTTTTAGTTTGCATTCACAGTAATTTCACATTCAAGCAGGGATTCAATATAAAAATAAAAAAACAAAACTATAACACGTAACATAGCATTGACCAATCTAGTGTGTGTTTTTTGTGAGAATGTAAATGTATTACGCCGGGACGCACATATTATTAAGCACTCCTATCTTGGAAGCCTACCAATAGTTCATTATTATTTTTTGACATACCTCTTGATTCATATTTCATGTGCATTAGAGCGTTTTTTCTGTTTATTCTAAATGTAAAATAATTTTTAAACAAGTTTATATATAAGTGTGCTTAAGTTGATGTACATTTTTAGGTTCCCAGACAGCTTAGGATTTAGAATTACCGTTTAAATAGCGTGTAATAAAAACCATTAAAACATTGACTCAGAGTGCTTGTTGGAATTTCAATATAAAATTTGAATTATTGAGATTTTGTACACTTCCATGTATTTTGTCACTAACAACCCGGGTTTCGCCTTTCGGTATCTTCAGGCATTCGAGCTCACGAATGGACTCGAACTTTCATATGCCGTTCATATGCCAGTTCGAGTCCATTCGTGCGCTCGAAATTTACTTAATCCCCCTAAAAATAGACCAATATCAATTATAAACCTTAGTTGATGCTAAAGATCAGATGGTGTTTTATATAAAGAATATAATTTTCATTGTTAAAGGAGTGTATTTACCGATTGAATCAAAATTACCGAAATGAATTTATTTTGACAAATTGTAATTACAGATTTGTATTACAGCTATTGTTTCTTGTCGGTATACCAAAGTACAACTTGTTTTGTAGTATTTAAGTGTTGGCATAGTTTATTTATGTTTAAAAAGAGTTTTTCCTGAATATCATAAAAACGTACATACTATTTCGTCCCTGGTGCACTAACACAAAAATATAACATCGCGTAAATCCGCAGCCAGTTTGCATTTCCCGGACACAAATGTCCACGATTTATGAGTCTGTTTGCTACTTTAATAGTCATTGTTTAGCCGTGGCACCAGCCATATTTATGTATCGCAGCCTCTCAACAATGGCTGTCAATTAATTATCTAGGAATTTTTTTTGGCAGTTGGCACGCTCTAGCGGCAAGCGGTCGGACGAACAATTCCCGTTATTCAAAAGTGATAAATAGAAATAATACTGTCAGCAATACAACCGAGAATGCATTTCGGTATTTCACTGGAATATTTGTGAATGAAAAATTTTTTTTTTATATAAAACTAGCCGTATTAACAATTATTTTACTATTGAACAAATAAATGATGTGAGTCGACTGAAAGTATTTGTGAAAATCGTGGTATTAAGTGGTATTTTGTCACTAACGACCCGGGTTACGTCTTTTGGCATTTTCAGAAGTTCGAGCTCACGAATGCCTGAAGATGCCAAAAGGCGAAACCGGATCGTTAGTGACAGAATACATGGAAGTGTACAAAATCTCAATAACTCAAATTTGATATTGAAATTCCATCAAGCACCCTCAGTCGATGTCTTAAATTAAATTATTCTATTGAATAGTTATTTTCCGTTGCTAGATTTTTTTCTTACTTTTACGACTCACCATAGAAGGAATCGACTCTTCCGATTTTCCCTATATACATTTACGTCCACGTCTAAAATCAAACATATGTACCCCTAAAATAGCATTTCAACGTAAGTTATTTTGATGACAACTGGTTTGAATTTCATTGTTCAACTTGTCTTTTCGGAGAGAGTATAGATAAAATACTGAAGATAGTAATGTACAAGTGGAGATTATGAATTCTCAACTTATTTTAGATACAAATTGTATTTAATATTATCGAGAAGTCTCAAAAATATCAAGAATTTTCAAAATTTATTAGAAATATCGTACATTAATTTTGTGGAATATTTTAAACTTAATAATGAAAAACTATTAATACAAGACTTAATTTGTTCATGTTTTACAAATGGTTCACAAATAATACAGATAAAAAAAACACATCAAAAAATAATATTCACAAAAATATTTATAACAATAAAATATAATGAAGAATAATAATCGACCAATTTAATGAATTATTTATTCTTTAAGAAAATAGCTTTTAAAAAAACAAAGGTTATCAGTTGATTGATCCTTTAATCTTGTTTTTTTTTTCTACTCGAAATTTCCGGATTTTGTTCCGGAAAATTGGTTAACGGTTTCCAAGTACTACGGTTTATTATTCTATTGGTTTCACGATCTTGCTTATAGCAAAAGTATTCAGTAAAACTTTCAAAATAATATTAAACTTATTTTTAAATTTTTAATACCAATGAAGAATCAATTGTAGGTGTCAAAACTCCAAAAAAAATAATTGTAGATTGGTTTTGAGCACACTGCAAAAAACAAAAAATAGCGTGAGATGTAAAAAAATAGTATGTCAGGTGGTCTGAGCTCTATACAAGCTAAATTTAGAGAGTCACAAATTATTCACGCTTTTAATCTAAAGTGTTATAAATAATTTGAGGTTATTACCGCGTGGCTCCACGAGACCGAATGAAAAAATTAGGCTGACTATGAGAAGCCTTTGCAGCTCCAGGCTCGTGTCTGCAATTATCTTTTATGATGCCATTACGCTCCTGATGATTACCGCTTGGCGAGGAGGTGGAGATAATGGGGTGACCAGCTTTAATAAAAGCTCTAGTGAAAGTTTATCGATAGGAATTCGATTAAAAAATGCCCGCACACTTAAAAAGGTAGCGCATATTTCGTAATATAATAGCAACATGAAAACAAAAGTCAGTTTTCCATTATTGATTTTTTTGGTAATTAGATTACTCTTAATTGAATCAGAACATTAACATTTTTGTTTTTAATTAAAATGTTTTAGTTATAATATTTGTAATTTTTATTGTGTTAAAAATTGTTCTGAAATATAAAATAATTTCGGCTTCGAGCAAGTGCGGTAACAAAATAAAGAAAACACCATTTCTACTCTCAATGCGGAGCATAACCTAACAACGTTAGTAAGACTAGAAGTTGGGGGTAATGGAAAGAATAATAATAGTTTTCATTTTATTCCTATATGCCCTTTTTCAAGATGGTTACCCGTTTATTTCATAAACAAGAAAAAGATACATTTTTTAAAATTGAAATAGTAGTAAGAAAATCTTTGCCTCTATAATATTAAAAATATATCTTGGCCACCACAGATTTTGAAACTAGAATTGTAAGCCTAGAATAAATTCCTCTAATTGGAATTTTATGCAAAATAAATATCTTGTCTACTTTTAATAATCGTCGCTAAAATATCAGTTTTGGAATTTATTGAAATTTCAATTCTGGTTGAGTATGGAAACATTCCTAACGCGACGGTGGCACTCTCACTAGCGGCCAAGTTAAATTAGTACATCTATAGTTGGCTACGGCTGAAAATAAACCGAAGCGAATTTCATTTCAATATGTTTAGCCACAGTGTAATGTTAAGTGGTATATAACCTATAGTAAATCAGTTGATTATCATACCAACATGAATATAGTTAAAGAAATTGATATCTTATGTAATTTATATGAAAATTCTATCAATATCCCAAAAGCCATATATAGGTTAAGATGTCCGCTTTTAAAAATAGGACATTGTATTATAGGGATAAAAATCGTGTAATCTTAAAGATAAAGCATAAAAAAAAGGTTTTTCTTTGATATATAAATTCAGTGCAAGGTAAATTTCTTTCCCATTTTTTCAAAGAGAAAAAAAGCACACTAGATGATAATTTATTACATTGTACACAAAATAATTCATTAGTTTTTGAGAAAAAAAGGCATAAATCATTATCATTCAATATTTACTTTTCCAAATAGGTCCATGAGAAATTTTTACGATATCGCAAGAACTTGAATGTATTTTATTGCTCGTAAAGAAATTAAAACGATAAATAATCGTGATATTTCCTCCGGCTCAAACCAAATCGAGCGCCAAATATTTCTTATCTCCGGCAAACAGTTTTTTTCGTTCAAGCTACTTCGGACGGCGAGGAGAGCGGAAAATATTGCTTGTCAATGAAAAGCAATTTTCCCAAAATGCCCAGATACATAATGTTATATAATGCACATCAATTCATCGCGAAGAAAATAAAAATGATCTAATACAATTTGACGAATAGTTATTGTTCGTATACTATTAAAAACGATGATTTTTATGTAATATTTTTTGGATTGATTTATGGAAGAAATCAGAATTTAAATCCAATATTTATTCTTTCGTTGTCAAGAGAAGTTTTATAATGAAAACAATTTTCTTAAGTTAGTCACCCAATATCTCTATTCGGAGGTGTAAGTAATGAAGGATACGGTAAGAAAGGGTCTAATGATAAGCGAATTGCTTATTATATTTGGCAATCTTGAAATGAAGTTAGCCAAGACGTTTTACCATGGTTGCAGTCTTATCAATATGGCCTATTGGCTCCATGGGAGAACAAACTGCAGCAAACTAAAACGAGTGAGAGAGAATAAGAAAATCACTTTCTCTGAAATTCAAATAGAGTACAGTCATCACTGTGTTGAAGTGTAGAGCCAAATTGTACACATCACAAAAATCAAAAAAAATTTTTTTTTGGAAAATACTTTTGGTATTAAAAAAGAAACATTTACAGTTCATGTGTCGATAAACTAATATTGTATGTACATGAAAGCATCTCTCAGCGGACCTGAGCAGACCTCAAAAGGTCACCGCCGCCAACGATCGGTCTTTTAGAAAGGGTATAAGATTTACATCTTTATCCAGAGTAAACATAAAGTAAATAGTTTAGCTTACTGTACAACAACCCTTGGCAACACTGCATTTATCATTTCTAAGCCCGAAACAAGCGCAGCTTGGTTTGGGTTCACCACTATGCATACTAGTAACGCAAATAACGTTTTGTTTTTTTACGTTGTTTGTACTTAATATACAACAACAAATGTAGATTTCATTGAGGATCAGTATGGTTTTACGTCGATAATGTATTACACATTTTTCCTTTGATGGACACATTATACGAGCCAATGGAAAAAAAACCATGTGTCAAATATAATTTTATTTTAAAACAGGAATAGTTTTATTCATTTTGTCTTCTGATATAGAATTGTGCAATTCTTCATAACTTGTTATTTACAGTAAAAACACGTAAAATAAAACCACTAAGGTGGATATTCGACATAATTAAAATAAATGTTGATTTTTGATAGAGTTATTATTTGAAAAATAGTAAAATTTCATTTTTTATAGGTATACAATTGTAAATACATCATTAGTTATAAATGATTAATGGAATAAAATTCATTTTATAATAATATACTTCAATTAATATGCTCTATCTACCTGACTACTAAAAAGCTGAGTCAACTTTCGCTGTAGTACAAACATCTCGTTATACACCTCTGGCTCAGACCATTAATATTTAACTTTTGTTCGCCCGGCTAGAGAGGTTGCCGACGATATACTCTCAACACCAGTGCTACTGGATAGTTTAACGCTGTAACAATGGACGTGGTACATATTCATAAAATACGTATCCACTCTCTGCCCAGTGGTGGTGTTTGGATTATGTAATATAGTATAAAGACCGCATGGAACAAATAAAGTCGAATTTTTGTCATTTTTCACGAGACGAAATTTAGTTGTATGCTATCGAATGTGGTACAATTTAAAATTCAATATTATATGAACGTGAAAGTTGGTTTTTTGAAAATGTACTGGCAGTCAAATTGTTTTGGTTGATGTTAAAAGCGTCATATTATTTTTAATGTATTTTATTAAATCAATGTGGTAACATGTAAAATACAAGTAATCCAATTATTTTTTAGATTATCTATAAGCTCAATTTTCTTTTTATAGTGAACCGGCTAGATTCTTGATTTACTGTTTTACTTATGCTAGTATTATATATTGTTGGTGAGTTATTACTGTATCAATATGTTTTTGTTATTTTTAGTGGATGAAAATATCCTAATATAAGTATTGACACCTTTTTATATATTTATTCAAATATTGCTATTTGATTTTCGTGCTAATATCTTAATACAACTATTTATAGCGATAAATTTTACGAAATGATAGTTTTCTTTTGGATTATTGAGATTTTGTACACTTCCATGTATTTTGTCACTAACGACCCGGGTTTCGCCTTTCGGCATCTTCAGGCATTCGAGCACACGAATGGACTCGAACTGAGAGACAGTAAACAGTGTCTAACGCTTATATAGAAGATACAAATGCGACAAATATCATTTACGAGGCAAGACATTATACGTCTGAGAGCCACACCGATACCTGAGTTAAAATTTCGGAAATCGCCCTAATCCTTATTTTGTAAACACCATATTAACAGAGTATTTCTAAAAGAAGTTGAAAAGCGGCAATTCGCCACTCTGTTAATATGGTGTTTACAAAATAAGGATTAGGGCGATTTCCGAAATTTTAACTCAGGTATCGGTGTGGCTCTCAGACGTATAATGTCTTGCCTCGTAAATGATATTTGTCGCATTTGTATCTTCTATATAAGCGTTAGACACTGTTTACTGTCTCTCAGTTCGAGTCCATTCGTGTGCTCGAATGCCTGAAGATGCCGAAAGGCGAAACCCGGGTCGTTAGTGACAAAATACATGGAAGTGTACAAAATCTCAATAATCCAAATTTGATATTGAAATTCCATCAAGCACCCTCAGTCGATGTCTTAAATTAAATGATAGTTTTCTATTTAAATAGTAAATTGGTTTTCGTTGCCTTTAAGTGAAATTGGATTTACATAATTATCAGCAGTTCAATAACATGTACAATGAAATCAAATTTATTATATTTCATTGGAAGTTTTCACTATTTGTGAAAAAATGATTCTAGTAAGTAACGGATATTCGATGAGCTAAAGCTTGTGTACTACAATACTATCGTAAATTATTATTAATATCTTAAAATTGCACCTTTTAGGTACATTATTTTTCGACTCCTTTGCTGGTACTCCACTGGAAATACGCACAAGCCACGTGTCAAACCTATGCAATTTATTCGTTTACAAAAATAGTTCAATGAACCTTTTCCTTTATTGTCGGATAGATTTGGGCTTATTCGCACATTGCGTCGATCTCAAAGCGTTATTTTAACATTTCTGATTGTCTGCGCATTGCGTCAGATATAAATTCACAATGAAAGTCCATACAAAACAATTGCGATCTTTAATGAATATTAAAACGTTTTCGCCTTCAGAGAGATAAAAGAATAATAAGAAATTGGTATTTAAATAGTAAACAGTCGAGCGTATTTTTTCAGAAGAGGAATTAGTAAGTTTTCGTAGGAAATCTGTCAGATTAGACAGATACAAGAAACAGCCATTAAATTATGAGTAGATTCGAATAAAAGATCGTCAGTTTACCTATAACAGATTTTGAATATCACTCCTCATCGAAAAGCAAATCTGGAGAGACTAATAGAACTTAGCTGAAGAGTGTTCGCGAGCTAGGGTGACAATGAAGAGATGCTTACTTGAGAAAGACCTCATAGAATAAGATGCTCGTTGGGCGTCGAATGTATTGGTAGATCAAAAAAATCACTGCAGTCTAGATCGATTGCAAGACAAGCTTATCACATGACTAGGTGAATAAAAATAGCCACGAAGCATTTAAAAGCTAGCCGCCATGTATTTATTCTTCTATAGTTTTGGTTCATATTTAAATACAATTAAATGAAAATATCACAAATTTACCAAACATAAAAATCTACAATAATAATTATAAATATTAAAGTTTTATAAGACATTAATTCGGCTTGAGAAGCGTCATGAATGCGGCCAATATAAAGAGAACGTGATTTATAAGTTTGGCCGGTCATTAAATCACTTACAACAATCGGCCGAGAGCTTTCAATTGGCAAAGTGGAAAAGCTCGCAACAGTGCCGCAGACGGGTATGCTTTTGTTCAGCGTCGGCGTTGGCCGGCTAGTCTGCATGCCGTCATACCTTTTATTGATTTAATGCAAATTCGGAACGTGTTTTGTGCCTGGAGACTATTTATGGTGAATTCAAACATCGGCATTTGTATCTAGATGAGATTTTTACAGTTTAAATGTTCATTCAGTGGATGAGACGGATTTTATATTGGAATACAATATATCATTGTTTTAATACACATCAGAATTTTCATCTTGAGACATTATTAAAATTGACTTTGTGTTTTTATGGACGTCTGATAGTAACAGACTTGCAATTATGAATTTTATCAAAATAAAAAAAGGACTCACTGATGTTGATGAGCATCTATTTTTTGTCGGTCATAGATATATGCTTCCTAGAAATTAATTGATAGCTTTGTAAATAAAACAAATACATATATTTCCCACTAATGAATTTCCACAGAGCTACTGCTGAATCTATTGAAAATGCCACATTGATACAGTGACCAAAAACTAGGGCATTAATTTGATAAAATAAATTTGAACTACACAATCTCACCAAATGAACATTATATTTTCAGCTAAAAATATATATTTGTCGACAATCAAAATATTACTCTACTTTTATGTTCTATAAAAAGATTCAATTATTAATATTTTTCAAAGAAACCCAATGCAATGTAATGGTATCGTAATCATTTGTATTTATAAGGCAGCGTTCACATCTCACTCATTTTAGATAAGTTTTTAATCAATTTGGACGGGGCAGTATGTACAGCAATATGCGTTTTATATCTGATGCTGCTACGGCACTATGCAGAGTGGCGTAGGCAGACCGGGTCAAGGTGAGACAGAACCACCTGCTGCTATAACTACACAGAATTCGAGCCTTTATTTTGATAGACTGACGAAAAAAGTAGACTGAAAAACATGCTTAGCATTTGAATTTCTCAAGCATGACAGTACAATGTCTTACACTGATAATGCACTCTTTGTGACTATTTCACTACACAGGTTTTTAAATAGCAATATTTAATTTTTTTATTGCATACAGTACAATAGTTACTAAATATTGAATGTAGTAGATTCTATACGTATCTGAGGTATATACAGTCGTTATAACGCGTTCGATTTTAAATATATCTTTTTCCTGAATTTGCTTGGATTTGACACTAGCACGTGGCAGGTATTGACATAATAAGTGGAAGCAGGCAAGTATGATTTCTCTATATATTATTATAGTATTCTTTACTCAAAATATCACTTCCGTCTCACAGCCTATGGATCAAGGTGCAATAGCAACATTTAAAGCCTATTATTTACAAAATCCCATACGCCAACTCATTGAAGAAACTGATGGAGATAAACATGTCATGCGGGATTAGTGGAAAAACATTATTATTATGGGAGCTATCTGAAACATTAACGAAGTATGGATTAAATTCAGCAGGTCGTGTATGAAGGGTGTTTGGAAAAAGTTGAGCAGAGAGATTGTGTAAGATCATATCAATTTTAAAGATGATATTCAAAATATCATCGAAGATATTAGTCATATAGCTATGTCCGGAGGTATTTGAAAGTGTTGAAGTAGATTATGTTCAATCCCACAATAAACTCTTGACTAATGAAGAGCTGAAGGAAATGGACTGTCATACTATTTACCAATAAATTGACGTCTCAGAAACTATTTCCGTGCGAGTCAAAATTGTTTGAAAAGACGCTTTCTCTTCACAATCAATGCATGGAACTGTGAGAAGAAAACAACGAAGATAACGAGTGTGTGAGTGCTGCTAAACGTGGTTGTTTGACAGTTATCGTCGATTCTACGAAGAAGCTGGTGGCTTGAAGGTTTTTCTCGTAATACGTCTGATTTAATTACTAAAATACTCTTTTTATACTTCGATTATAATTTTAACTACGGCATACATTATATTAATGCTATTAACTAATTTCTATATTATTGCATCTCTCCAAAGCTGCGGATGATGAACGTTTTGTTACGTAATATGACAAAAATAACATAAAAAAAGAACTTTTAATGGGAAACAATAAGAGTTGTATTAAAATTATTTATTTGTAAATGAAAATGAGTACATGGCATTACAGTTGATGACAATACATACTAAAAAAATCTAAAAAACAATAGAAAAACGCAGAGGTAGTTATGTGATAAAGGTGATTCGATGCAAAACTTTGATATAGTTCCACTCAGTTACCTATAAAAAGGATTGGTTGAAACATGCCGAACGAGTAGCCATAAGTGTGAAAGATGCCGAGCTCTTCCAAAAACATCTGATAACGACTCTCGCATAGCTTGTAACAGAAGTCCTTGATCATGCTTGATTTCCATAAGTTTTTGATTCATTTGCGTGTAAAAGCGTCTGTTGTCATTTTTTTGTTCCTGTTTGTACAGTAGCTATAAGTGAAATTAAATCAGACTTGAGGTTTCGTCAGTATGCTGCGTTAGAGATTCAGTATGTAGTAAGACTCCTTAAGGATGACGGAAAATTGTTTTATTCTGTCTATGAAAAAACTGGCATTCCGTAGACACACCCTCAAGAATTATTTGAATACAGATGAAACTTCAAAACATAAAACGGGAAGACCGTTCGGTCTTACTGTAGATATGAAAGCTAAAATATACAATTATATAATATCTGTGCAAGAGTTGGGCTTTGGCGTGAAATTCAAAAAGGTTGCAATTCAGATCGCAAAAGCTACCAGCCGTGAAAATTTTCTCGCTTCAGATAAATAAATTGCGAGCATATTGTGGGCTAGTTCCGGAAAACTTAACAGCATTTAGAGCGTCCATGGCAAGCCAGGTCATATTCACATACTTTTGTGTAGTGTGTGCAAAAAAACTATTCTGACGATGTCCAGGCTAGGAATAGAATCAAATGGATTCAGTGCTCGTTCTGCATTATGCCATATCACAAAACAAAAATATTTGAAGGCACTTAGCTTCTTTAAAAAGTTTTTATTTTATTTGATTACCAATACAATCAAGAAATTTTCCACTGTGGTCAGCATTTACCGAATAGTTTTGATACCAATAAGCTTAATTTATAAATAACAGATAAATAGTCTGTTAAACTTCTTATGAAAATTTATATTGAAAATAATATCAACAACACAACTCCCCTTACCTGAAAACTTTCACCTATCTGGGCAATGCATTGATCAACCGAAAAATTCTTGCAACTGGTGACTCATATGATCTACGCATGTCATTTTTGGTCAAAAAAATATTGTTCTAGGAAAATATCATTTAAAAAATAATGGCTACTCGTCCTTTATTATTTAAAAAAAAAATATCTTAAAAACGATTTTTCAATTTCAAAGAAATGGCAAAAAATTAAAATTCCTCTGAGTCATATTTGTGTACCTGTAACCAACATAACTTAAAATTTTAAGGCAACTAACAAGTCAAAAAAACAAACAAAATTTTCCACTCGCAAAAGCAGTGCTTTGTCAATTTAATTTGCTACACAATTTAATTGGCTAGAGTTAAAGTTGGTTATAGTAGTCTTTCACGATTGTTAAGTAAACGACGGTAAAATAAAAGTTCACATCAAAGCCTTTGATGAGTTGTTCCAAGAAATGAAAGGTGCCGAAAGAGAAAATGGGAAACTTTCAAAACAACCATTAAGATGAAAGAGCCTATTGAGGACAACATAATAATTGCGTTTAAGTATCGTCCACCGCTTAAAAAACATGTAGTTATAGCATATTTGTTTTTATGTTTAAACAGAAGTAAATCATTGCAGATATTAAAAACTGTTCTTTGCTTATTTGAGAATAAGCTTCATACTGATTTTCGGGAGCGTTCCATAGAATATCACGTTATAATAATATATAGATAACTTCATACAAATTTTGAGTTTGATATTGTTTTATTGTGTTATAAAAATAAATAAATCAAGAGATTATAAATGTAACCTCTTTTTCTCTACAATTTGCTCATTATTATCGTTATTTTGCATGAAAATTATAAATTTATTTAAATACGACCATAGGTTTGTTTAAAATGACGAATAATTTAATTTAAGGCATCGACTGAGGGTGCTTGATGGAATTTCAATATCAAGGTTTCGTCTTTCGTCGAATTGCATCATGTCAAAACCCACAATGCTACTATAATTGTAAAATCATTGGTAATTGTAATATTAGTTGGATAGCGGCAATTCGCCACTCTGTTAATGCGTTGTTTACAAAATAAGGATTAAGGAGATTCTCGAAATTTTAACTCAGGCAACAGTGTGGATCCTAGACTTATAATATTTTATCTCGTAAATAATATGTGTCGTATTTTTATATTCTATATAAACGTTAGACGCTGTTGACTGTCTGTCAGTTCGAGTTCAATGCCTGAAGATGCCCAAAGGCGAAACCCGGGTCGTTAGTGACAAGATACATGGAAGTGTACAAAATCTCAATAACTCAAATTTGACGAATGATTTGTTATTATTTTTCTGATCGAAGACATTGAATTTTATGTTTTACCTGACGGAGGGAAATCGATCCATCGGAAATTGTGTTAGAAGGCGTAATCTGCATTATACAATATAAAACTATTACATAAGATTGCTATGGATTCAGCAAACTTACTGATCGTAATTGAAAACTATTGAAGGTGAGAGATTTCAATGAAAACACAATGGTTAAGAGAATGATTCACCTTTTTTAGGAGAACAAGAAAAATTTCTGTATTTAATAATAATCTTAACCAGGAAATTATTATTACTTGAAAGATTCCTGAGGTCTAAGAATTATATGTCTGTTAATTTCGACTCTTGAATATTGATTATTAAAATTTGATAATTATTCAGGGTTGTTGTATTTTAATGATGATTATTCACAAAGATGACCCAACGACGAAATTGGTGGCTTGAAACATATTTTAAATGAATGTAATATCGCTTTTCCCACATATTCTAAGAAGAGGTACGTCAATCTTATAAATCCAAGAGCGACACGTGCCACCAAAAATTCATAAAAGTGCTAACTAATTACACATTTCGTGTCCTTTACAAATACTCAATACATTAATAATAATGAAATATTCCAAAATAGAACTTAGTGTAAAGCAAATCATAGTAAAGATTCATTAGATATAATCGATGTCATTAAAAACGTTCAACTCCCCATCAAAAGTATATTCACTAGTCTATACATCATAAACTTGCAGCTTACAATTCTATGTTACACAGATTAGTTATGTACCCATGAATAAAAAAGATTATAATAACTAACAAAGAACAATTGAACAAATAGCACTTACTTATGGTAATGATGTAGCGGTGATTCATAAACTACTTTATAAAAACAAATAAAATGCTCTAGACAGCTTCCAACATACACCTAGAAAACCGCTTCTATAAATCGCTTAACTACCTAGGGAGAATAAGTGATAAAATCCACCAATAAATTAAAAACTCTGTTAATGTAGCATGTAACGTAAATAGTAATCTTGGTACACAATAAGCTCGACAGGAGGGGCATTTACAAAATCTGTGTGATTCGATATCCTTTTCGACCAAGAAGAAATAGAATTTCAACCAGATTTAAAGAAAATCTAAGATCATTCAATAAGAAAACAAATAGATTTTCAATTAATGAACCATCTCTTAAAATAATCACACAACATAACTTACAATTCATCCCTGTATGTCTACATTTGTGTTAGAAGAGTCTTATTCTTAATTTATTAAAACAATTGAAAATTAATAGTTATAATCAAGGCAATAATCTCCTTAATGACTAAACAAACATTAATTCATCACCCTTACTTAAGCCAGAAAAATGCTTACTTAATTACACATAATCAGTAAAATTCCAACGTTATTATATTTTAAAAACAAAACGCAAGTTGCGTGTACTACTTATACATGTTTATAATGATCAGGACAGGTTTTCTCATGGAGAACATTATCATCAGTTAATGCTCTCTATTAGCAAAACTGTTTCTGATTATTATAAACATATGGATGTAGTGCAAGCAAATTGTATTTTATTTATTAAATTTAATGTCTTTCCACCAAGAGTTGACCCTTAACACCATAAAAGAAATTTCAATGCATTTCCTTTAATGATTTATTTATAATAGCATGTAAGTTCCTTTTCCAAAAACACAATTGGTTTATTAAACATTTTGATTTTAAATAAATAGTGTTGAAATAAGTAATATAACATAATATTTTCTTTCTCGTTTAAATTTTAAGCACTATTTATAGCTAAGCTAATGCATAGTCCTGACGATGCAGTTAAGCAGAAATAACTATCAACCAACTCATAAAATTTAGTAGAACTAAATAGTACGGTATCTTATTAAGGGAGCTCTACCATGTAAATTCCGATTCATTCAATGATTGTTTTATACAAATTCTGGAAAATTATGAAATTTTCCACTATGTTAATGTTACCCAAAATTATTGTTTTCATAAGAAAGTAGGTTTGATGTGTAAGCCCATCAAACTTGGTTTAGAGGACTTAATATTTGATATTTTCAGAATTTCACCATAACTTAACGGAAAATATAGTTGAACATGGATGTTTCCTTCAAAAATTTAAGCAATTCTATACAAATTGACATCAAATATTAATTAATAAACTTTCAGTTCTTTTGAATAAATGGACGAGGAAAACAGTAGAATCTCGTTTTACAATAAAAGTTACTAGAAAACATACTAGATTTTTCGTGAAAAAAGATATTTGAACACACGTTTTAATACGATAAGAGCTATACAAAAGAGTAAATCGATTCATTAAATGCTTTTCTTATTTAATTATCTATTCTGGTGTATCTAGTGTAAGATTAGTTTGAATATCACCAATGTGATTTTAACTATTGTATCAACTTGTATATGGTCTCCTAACGGAGGTATCTCAACAGAAATTTTATACGAGAACTTTTTGTTACTGAGTTGCTTAACCTATTTATTTTCGAAGAGAGTAGGATAGAAGGATAGGCCTAGGACAAGACTAGTGGTTAGCTAATCGCTCTCACTACGTCTATCTTTTAGAATCGGATGGGTGAGAGGGATTTTTAGACATCACAAACATAAATCTATAAATCGATTGAACATTTAGACCACCATAATAATGTATTTTTATTAAAAACGTTGAATAAAACTTTATTTTTTTAATGATTACTGTATTCAGAATGATGAATTTAAATGTTTTTTATTAATGGTTTAAAAACGATAACATGGTGTTTAATGTTAAATATACAACATAGTGATGATAAAAATGTATATAGGTAATACAAGGCGAGACTAAATCGAGATCCATTTTATAAAAATTCAACCTGTATGTCACAAACCATTTGTGAGACTAAAATCAAACCCAGTGAAATAAGGTACGGACATTTTTGCAAACGAGAAAACTTTTTGCCTTGTGGATTTGGCGAATGTAGGTGTGAGTAGGCCTCTAATGTAACCTGAGCCTAGGGCCCCATTAAACTTTAACCCGGCCCTGCTCTTTCGCTATATCTCTGTAGGTATATGTGCGGTGTGACAATGTGTGCCTACTTTTTACTCAGCTCATACGATTATCATTGTTTAAATATGTTAAATGGTCTAACAGTACAGAAAGCAAATTTAATTATAATACTTTTCATGAAAGGTATACGATACTTATAAATTTTTAATCAAATAATAATAATCTTAAACCAACGAGAAAAGAAGAGTGGAGTTAAGAAAATATTAAATGTGTAGGTTAGTCCCTGGAAAATCATTTTTCCATTCCAGGATTCAAAAATGTAACGTCATTTATTAGATGAAAAGCCAATGTCGATCGTTTAGTTACACGTCGAAATTAACATAATAGACATAAAGGCAAACTACAAAATGAATAATTATGATACTAATGATAATGACGTGTGAAAACACGCATATTAATAAAATTAGCTTATACATCTCAATTAATTTTTCTTCATACAGTAAATTGAAATTAAAATAAATCTAAATTGGTTTTCATTGTTTTACAATCATTAACGGAAAGTCTTTTTGTGATTATATTAAGGTAAAAGATATATAGATTATTTTAAAAATTAGCATATTTTACGTTTCAGATTCTTAGTTTGTGGCATTAGTATTAGGGTTTCCAATCCCGGAAAATGCTAAAAAATAATTCTTAAAACTTCCCGATAAACTGCAACATGTATCTTGGTTTCTTCGTGTACATAGTTTTTTTTTTACTACAATTATTATAATTAATCTCATGTATTGTGGTCTCCCTCTCTCTTATATTTCGAAAAAGTCTTTTTCAATTTATTTGAAATAGAGGACAAAAGTTTCTAAAATGGATGGAGGACAATATTTTAAAGTCGAATTGAAGGACGTGTTCTCTTTTAAAGTTTAAATGAAATTTCATAATTCTGGTATCGATTATCGGTGGATCGTTCCTTGCAACCCTCTGATTCCAAAGATGTTAAATGTCTACAAAAAATGTTCTTACGACTGTTTTTGCGCAAATTCAAAGGTCGAAGAACTTTTAAAGATCTTCGAACCATCGATGGAATTGAATGTGAAAAGTAGTTTGATAAATTGGTACAACTTGATGTGCATCTGGAATCGTCTGGCCAAAAGGGTCTGCCCATAAGTTCTCTCAGAGAACAATAAGGACTGCGTGTCTGACGATATATTATTTTGTATATCTACGTCGAGAAAATCTTTAATTATACAAATGGCGTCTACAACGAGGCACTCATCAAGATTGAAGGTGGGGAAATTTTTATCTTTCAAGATTGCTATTTTCAACCTTTAACGTTAATATTAATTTTTGGACGATATTTTGTGGTGATACAGAGTCCAGGGAGATATTTCCAACTGTAAACCTAATTTCGACATTATCTAGCCTCTAACGTCTAAATGACTTTATATAAGCGTTCTCTATCTTGGGCGAAGCCTAGTAATTTTTATTTTACCATGCCCACTCCCATTGTGGAGCATATGACCTTTCTGACGAAGGGGTCTCAACAGAGGTTTTCTACGAGAAATGATTGTTACTCAGTTGCTCAACTTCTATTTTTTTTCGAAGAGAGTACAGATATAACGATAGGGTTAAGACAGTACTAATGGTTAGCTAATTGCTCTCGCTACGCCTGGTGAGGATCGGATGGGTGAGAGGGAGCTTTAGACATCACAAACATGATTACGAACAGAAATCCATAATTTAAGACATCGACTGAGGGTGCTTGATGGAATTTCAATATTAAATTTGGATTATTGAGATTTTGTACACTTCCATGTATTTTGTCACTAACGACCCGGGTTTCGCCTTTCGGCATCTTCAGGCATTCGAGCACACCCATAAATCTACCACACAAGAAATCCACACAAGAAATCCAAAAAAAAAACCACACAAGAAATCCATAAATCGATTGAAAGATCAATTTATGAAACTGTCCACACTGGGACACGAATCCTAGACATCCGTAACCGTAGCCAACGACATTACCAACTGCGCCACGGAGCCGACACTAGTCTTAAATAAAACAATCATTTCTTTAATTTTTCTTTTTTCTTTAATTTTTGTGTTATAAATGTTATTTAATTGTTAATAAAAAAAAATATATTTTGATCTGAAATACGGCAGAATTCAAACATTCAGCGAATCAAATTCAATGAAAGTAATAGGCATAATCTTATTAAATATGTTAAGGTTTATGTTTGAAATTTGAAATTTTAACAAGCAATAATTTAAAGAAAAATTTTGAATATTTCTTGCATAATTTAGAATTAAATTATTTGACGACATGATTATAATACGAAAATAGCTCTATCAAGGATGAATCGCAAGAATATAAAAAAATATTTAACGTAGCAATTTGTTTAAAATTATACTCCTAAATGCTAAAGCTGTTCTTAAAAGCCTTTATCACATTATTGTTTTATGTAAAGGTTCTAAAAGCCGATTTTTATCTCGCTTACTGACAAGCTTTAACCTTTGCTCAAAGCATTAAAACAGATTTAATTTTTGGCAAAGCAGCTCTTACTGACAAGGCGATTGAGACTCAATTAAACTTGTTTGTTTGGTTAATAATAAATTGTGGTTGCTTTTAATTTTTATATTCAAAAAAGAATGAGATCTGCAATTTCTTCGATATTTATTCCAATAATCTGATTTAAAATAATTGACCTATAAAACAGATATGAGGGCTTAATATTCTAGGCTAGGGTCTATTTTATTGTAAAATGTGAAAATAAATATTATTTGAACAATGTCTATAACTTTTAAATATTTATTGATTTCGTAATGCATTTTATTAATCATAATTTATATTCCAACCTTGTCCGCTTCCAGATTGGACACTTAATAGAGCATCACTGCACGATTTATTTTCAAGACAACTGGTTGGTATTCGCAGAGGGTCAGAATATAGAAATGAGGCTACGAAAGAACTGTTTGTTAGGAAAACACTCTAACTACATCCCGTTTTCGTAATCAGAAGAGTGAGACTGAATTTTGACATCTCAGGCTTTGAATAAAAATCGGTTGAAAATCAATTATTGAAAGTGACCGCATTGGTATTGAATCTCGAGGACACTGCGATCAAATAGTTTTAATATCCAATATCGTTGACAATTCGGTTATGGAACTGACGATAAATTTATACTACTGTATTATTCTTCTTCACAATTGAAAATCCTTCACCAACATGGGTATCTTTGACTTTAAATCAAAAGGTCATTGAATAAATATCTTGTCGATCTATGTAATTGAATTCTACAGATTATTCAAACGGTATATTCTTGAAAAAGTTGTGGAGTATGTAGAAGAAGCAAGTAAGATTATAAAAATGATTTTATTAAAAAAAAATGAACAATGAAAATATGTCAGCTACTTTTTATATAATCACTTAAAATTTGAGACATTCATTGGGAAAAAAATGCCACTTATTCTTTGTTCTTAATAATGATAAAACTACTAATAAATATTAATTTTATTTTTCTTATCATATAAGAAAGTGAATTAACAAAAGAAGTTATCATGAATCCATAGATATTTATATATGGTTGTTAATTAGATTATATACGTCATATAATTAACAGAATAACAATGGCCAGAAATATTTGTGTACTGTAGACACAAAGCTGTACAAATTCGCAGCGCTATCTGCCGCGCAATGAGCACAGACCTCTACGCCCCCTACAACGAGAGGCCTCTACCCTTCTACGAGGCTGTTCACGATTCGGTCGATTTAGGTCGGCTCTGTGAGAAACTGCTACGAAGGGGTGTGGCATGTTGCCATCTCACTTATTCTGATAATGGCATTTCATACTGCCGTCTTTATCTTACGCCACGTGGGTACAAAGTTCTATAAGGTGACAGTTAATATTTATTTTCACATTTTGAGTACAAAAAATGTATTAAAACTTGTACTTGGGAATCAAATGTATTTTATTTTTAGTAGGAAAAAACATTACTTTTCGATGGTTTTTACACATTAAATGCATCATTTAATCAGTGAGAGAAAATATGTCTGTCACACACTGAGGTTTGAAGTTGTTCATATTGAAAAAAAAAGCCAAAAGTCAAAAGTACTAAAATTTATCAAACTGGTGTTGAAACTTTGTTGAAATTCATCTTTAATATAAAATTAAAATTAATAACTCTTTTATTTCACTGGTTTTATCACTAACGTTACACGTTTTGCCTCTTTATCAATTTTATCAATATACAAAGTTATCAATTTGAATTTTATATTTACAAACTCATCTGTTAGTTAATTTTCGATTTAGCCCTCGATAGTTAATGCTATTTATTTACGAATTTCTAACTGTTCATTCTACTTGCATTGATTTAAAGACGAAGTCCTGTTATCCAATAGTGTTAAAATCTATTAAGCTGGCACAGTTCGCATGGATCAAAGCGGAAATGAATAAATGATACAATGTAAGAGATTCGATGATTGTTTGATTGTTCCATATTTATTCTTTACTTACGACAAATGTTCATTGACTAGAATTTTATAATTTAGATGTTTAAATTACGTTAGATATATGGGTTTAGTTCAGACAACTTTAACTAAGCAAAATAATTAAATCGTTTGTCTTATGTCGACAAGACTAGAAATGCTTGGAATATTATAGTTGACGAAAAAATAACATTTGTTAGCACAAATTGTATTAATTTTTCATTTAAATGAAATTAATTTATTAAATAAAGCTTAAAATATTGCCCTAATTTTAACTTAATTTTTAAAAATAAGTAAAACCTTGCCATTGATGCTAAAACCGCTATCGGATATGGCAACAAAATATTTGTGCTCAACAATTTTCAAGAAAGAAACATGTAATAACGTTATTAAATATTTTATATAATTTAAGACATCGACTGAGGTTGCTTGATGGAATTTCAATATCAAATTTGGATTATTGAGATTTTGTACACTTAGCGAAGCCCGGGTCGTTAGTGACAAAATACATGGAAGTGTACAAAATCTCAATAATCCAAATTTGATATTAAATATGGTAGTTATGGTTATGGTTAAATGTGGTTGGCAACATTGTAGAATTTCCCCATAGGCTATTTCTATTAATAAATATTTATGAATTATTTTCTCACATTCTTGACTTTTAATGTAGCCTAATTTTTTGTATTTGTTAGAGGTTTTTAATATTTCAATTGTAGACTTTTTAATTTCGTTCATGCATAATTTGTTTGATTGTCTATAAATTCTTGTCATAGTTCCTTAATCAATTGTTTGGTATACCTTGTAATTATTAAAACTCAACTTCATGTACATATCCTTGTAAGATTTATATTTTATTGGTAGATTATGCTCGGGATGAGCGAAGCCGGTCCTAATCATTATAAAAATTTGGAAGTAGTACAAAATAACCTGTGTTGTGTTTTAAAAATATAATACCCTTCTACCAAGAATTGACAGTTGGTATCTTAAAAGTGAGAAAAATATGTTATGATATTACTAAAATTATTTTAACTCACGGCTTACAAAATTGGCAAATGTACAGTTTGAAATTTTTTTAATGGTTTTAAAAAAAATAATAATTGTCATTTTCGTTAAAAAAAACTTCTTAATGAGCCGAGGATATTAAAAAATATACGTCAAAATTTGTTTGGCTAGCACATCTCGCTAGATTCTTTTGAAAATATTGCCTAATGGTGTGTTAATATTTCTATACGGCGATACCTAACATGTGGAGCAGAATTTGATCTTAAAAATGATCTTGAGTTAAGCCAAGTGTGACGAGGCTTTTACTTTGCGACTTTGACAAGTCCGATCATAAATAATGCTCGTAAGAATGGATCGTTCGCTTCTCTCAAATATAAAATTCACGTATAACGCTCATACACTGCGATATGAAATCTTAGAAAAATATCTTTTTGTGTTGTTAAATTCATTTTAAAGGGTTTTGATAAACTCAACTTTTTTTGTTTATATGTAATACGAAAAAGAAAATTTTACCCATTGACAGATTTTTTCATTTTTTGTTTTTGAAACTCAGCGTGATTAGAGTAAATCATGAAATTTGAAATGATATAAAGTGACTATTTTCATATTTGTATATATTATATTGGGCGGTCAATACACAATTTTAGAAGGATTGTAAGGAAAAAATGGATGAAAATTATCGCTAAATGCTAAATGTTATTGTTAAGCCCTAAGCACATTCTGTGCAATAATGACGTTTATTTCAGAAAAAAGTGTTCTTATCTGTTTTACTTTGTTCAACTAGTGATAACGCTGTGTCAGTAGGACCATGCCATCGACGATTATGTTGAACACGACTTACGTGTAAATTTAGGATTATTTTTTTCAATATTGTTCTATAACTATCATTTCTTAAAAATGATCGGCTCGACGTTATTCCAATCGCGGATTCTTATGAATACGTTAGTGCAATACATGTTTAAGTATTTATTTTTTTTCTAGAGAAAAGTGCTTAGTTATAAGAAACATTATTTCGTTATTATTAAATAAAATTTTAATATTTTTATAGATTAAACTAGGTACTTGTGATTTCAAATTTTCACAGCATTATAAAAATCAATTTTGTCACTATTTTTGTATTATGCATTACTGGAATTTTTTTTTCAATCACCTCATTTGTTGTTTTAAAAAATAAGTTATTGTTTACTCGAAATTAAGCATAACTACTGAAAGAGACGATTGAAGTAAGCTGCCTCCCACAACCTTTTTCCTTCACAAATGATTTAATACTTAGATTTTAGATTTAGGATATATTTAAAATAACTATCTTTTTATTACAAATCATAAACCATCACAGAAATTCGCGAAATTTTTAGTTATAAATATAATTTCTTGAAAAATATGTACTATATTTTTACAATTTGTCATTTACAAATGTGATATTTAATATTAATATGGTAGTCCCACAGACTTGTTCTTGAAATATGTCAAAACATCTAGTCTTTAAAATTATATTTATATAAAAATACAAAATTATTGGTGTACATTATTGATCTATTAATATATTGAACATTAAAAATGTAAATTAATTTTAACAAGATATTCAGCAGATTTTACTAATACAACATTAACGATTCGCAAAAAAAAACATAAAAAAGTTGTAACAAAATAATCTTTCCTTGCTTTTCACTTATAAAAATCGTCAATAATATTATCAAAGTCTATGTTATCTGCCAGTTGGTGTTCTATTGAAAGAATTGCAAGATTTTTTAATCACAAATTGATCATTGTCGATGTTAATTTGTTTTTTTATTAATTTCAAACACAACATGATATTTCATCATCTTGTGACTGTTCACAACAATTTCTTCCTTATCCTCAGAAACCACTGCCTTGAAGAATTACACACTGTGACCAAAGTCTACGAGTTTTTTCCAGAAACGGAATCAAACTAATAAGTATTTTTTCCACCTTACGTAAAATGTTTAAAATGTATTAAAAATAAATAATTTTTAGTTATTAATGTAACCTAAGATTTTAAAAAGACTTGATTACAATACCGTATGCATGAATGATTATAAGATTATTATTATTTTTTATTTAAAAATATGTATTGAATTACATACATAAATAATAATTTTTTGTGCCAATTCACATACATTATAATTAAGTGATGCCTACACAAAAACATATAATAACGTTTTACCAAGAAAACGTTCCCAATTGCAAACATGATATTTTTTTTAATGTGTAACTGGTAGTGATTTCCATTGCCAGGTACTTTTCCGCCAGAGCAAATAATACAAATGGACTCTTTCAGAGCGTCGTAAAGTAATCATTAAGCGAAGCACACTGTGTTGCTGGAGTGTTATTGAAATAAATACTATTTATTTCCTAGCATAAAAGTGTGTCCACGACACGAGAGATATTGCTACGATGATAAAAGCTCTGGATGAAAGCTTTGGTTCACATTTCCCATCCCTAAAGTTTGACCTACGATTGCCCGTACTACCATTTCAACCCAACGTATAAAATATATTATATATGACAGCCTTCTATACTCACTGTTTATGGCTCTTTTGTTATCTAATGTGAATGTTTGTATTCCGTTTTATTTTAAATATTTTCATTTCATCTGGTTCTAGCATGATTTCGAATTAGTGTTTGACGTAGTTTTAAGGCAACGAATACGATATTGAATCAATAAAAATACGTTTTTTGTTTCTTAACTATCAACGACATCGCTATAAAATAATATGTTAAAAATTTTATCAACATATATAACAAATACAAGTGCTACCAATGACATATAAATATAGCGACCAAGGAGGATCTAGAGACCACAGAATCGATTTAATCCATATGCTGTAAGAACATGGGACTGTATCATTAATACTTCAAGTGTAGAATTATTGTAAACTTTACAGGTGGATCAAAACATTTACTACTCATGATATTATTGTGGACATTTTAAATAACATTTATAGCAATATATATAAAAATGAACTGGTTTGTCCCATATGCGTTCCTATACCAATTAGCCAATTGTGATGAAGCTTCACACCCGTAAAGGCTTCTGAAAAAACGTAAAACCTTAAAAATAATCCAAAAAAAAAACTAAAAAAAAAAACAAAATAGATACAACAGCGACATTTCAGTTCCTTGTGTTTCATAATAAGTATTTTTAATTATTAAATTCTAATTGCCGGTCTTAAATGGAAAATTTAAAGAAGAAGATATACTGTTGCCACGCATCTCAATGATTCCAACATATATGCCAGTCGGTTTCAAACATCTGCCTTTTCCGGTGTGACTCGCATTTACAATAACCATTAACAAAGCACAGGAACAATAACTACAAGTGTGTGGGCTAAATTTGGAAAATCCTTGCATCTCACATGGGCAGCTGTATGTGGCCTGCTCACGCGTCGGAAAACCTTCTGATTTATTCGTGTACCCACCAAATAAAAAAGCAAAAAATATTGTGTATCCAAAATCACTTATAATTATTTTAGTAAATAATTATTATATAATTATTTTAGTGGTATTTCAACGCATGTCGGAACAAGCCCTTCATAAGCAGATCTTGGTAAAAAAATATTAAATAGTCTACATAAAATGCTTCTCGTATAAACCAAATGGCAGCACTAGGGGTGTTCACAGTTAGTTGATAGTTCGATTCGAAAGTGCACTTGAAAAACTTGTACTTAATTCAAATCTCGACCTCCATATGGATCGAACATCTAATGTATATCTATAACATTATAAAGCCCATTTATGCAATCACCAGAATTGTTTTAGAAGCAATGAATGAAAACTTAAATGCCTCGTACTAACAATTGCTTGAAAAAAAATACATTTTCGTATATCGTCTGTGAATTATTGCAGTATATTTACTCTTCTTATAATGTTACAAAATTATTTCATTCAAACTAATTTGCCCACTATGCCATTGAGATTGCTTGGTCAAACAAAAGATTCTTTTCCCTCCCATTATCAGTCTACATTCCTATGTCATATTTAAAATCTGGCTCATTGAACAACTGAAAAAGCGAATGCGGAGTCAACACGCACTGTTTAGAATCGGCTGATATTCAACCTTCATATAACTCTTCAGTCGTTGTTATTTTATCCAATTTTGAAAAATATAGATGTATGAATGTTTTTGCTAATTTAAAACTTCTCACTTTCACTTTACCAAAAAAATCTTAATGTATCTGTTCGAAGATAAACTACATTTAAAACAAGGAAACTTCTATGAGATAAGTTTGTCGCAATGCACCTGAAACAATTTCTTTGCCACAGATAGTTTAGTTAACAAGTTTTGATCGAGTTTCATAACACTGTTCAACGTTAGATAATACGACAACACAGAGTGTGATTTTTACCCATAAGATGCAGTGCTGAAACTTCAAGCTGGAGAAGAATGCTTGAGAAATCTTCACAGCACCACTTGAGTGTTGAGAAAGTATGAAAACTTTAAAACTTTTAAAAAGGGACATTTACAAGTGAAAAGTTTTTTTTTTTGATTCTATCGCTAGGTATTTTATGCAAAATATAATCGACTCAGTTAATGTTCGATGGTGTGTTTTGTATTAATAAAAATATAAAATTAGATATAAAATACTATATGGTCAACTTACGATACAAAAATAGTAAGTAAAAGATAGCATAAATTTTTTGTCGCATATACTTGATTATTTAGTATGTTTTTGTCTGGCTTGTTTCGGAATTTGGTGATATATATATGCTATGGCGTTACCAACATTACTTGGCCGCTGCCGAATTTGGAACTAGAATTGTCAGTCTAGAATAAATTTCTCCAATTGCCAATTTATGTAAAATCTTGTCTACTTTTAATAACCGTCGCTAAATTATCAGTTTGGAACTTACTGAAATTTCAGTTATGGTTGAGTATAGCAACATTATTAACGCAACAGTGGCACCCTCACGAGCGGCCAAGTTAAATTGGTACATCTATAAAAAGATTATCTCCAAACTAATGTGTTATTAATATAAATTAGTGGAACGGTTGTTTTCCTATTTAAATATGTTGGTATACAATTCAATAAATTTATACGCATTATTCTTTATATTTCAACTACAATAATGTGATTGTAGATATTTATTGAGCAATAAAAAAACATGTTTACAGAAAGAAATGCAGGTCTACTATTTTAAAAATAAAGGTCAAATTGTTTTGCGCGTAAATTCATGACATATAAAATTTGGATTATTGAGATTTTGTACACTTCCATGTATTTTGTCACTAACGACCCGGATTTCGCTTTTCGGCATCTTCAGGCATTTGAGCACACGAATGGACTCGAACTGACAGACAGTAAACAGTGTCTAACGTTTATATGATAATTTAACACTAATTTACTGTAGAGTTCAGTCAATCTTGCTGTACTAGCAATATTGATATAATTTAAGACATCGACTGAGGGTGCTTGATGGAATTTCAATATCAAATTTGGATTATTGAGATTTTGTACACTTCCATGTATTTTTGTCTGTCAGTTCGAGTTCATTCGTGTGCTCGAATGCCTGAAGATGCCGGAAGGCGAAACCCGGGTCGTTAGTGACAAAATACATGGAAGTGTACAAAATCTCAATAATCCAAATTTGATATTGAAATACCATCAAGCACCCTCAGTCGATGTCTTAAATCATGACATAAAGTTATATTTTTTACATTAAAAAATACGTCAATAACTATAACGAACAGCTTTTATCACGCTGTATATTGTTTTACTTAAAAAGTCAATGGTGTATTGACAATTGACTACCGTAAATTAAAAACCGAAACTAAATAAAATACTTTTCATAATTTCTAGTAACTACTGTGTTGCTGTTTCAAGTGAAATTTAACTGACATGAATAATTAATTAACTAGGGTACAATTTTAAAACAAAAAAAACATTGATTGTTAAAATATAAATATAATATACAAAGTTTTGTTGAGAAAAAAACGGAAATTTAATGCGCTTAAAAAATTGTGTATAAAATTCATTTATTTTCCTGAATTTATGTATGTACCTATTCCAGTAAGATAGATTTGTTCAATGACGAAAGTTTGGGCGGATAACCAACATAAAATAATTTCAGTCATTAATATTTGAGGGCTTAACTTTTAATCCAACACCGGAGGAAAACCATGTAAGCTCGTTGGAATTTCTCAGTTTTACATACTTGCCCAAAGATCTCGCGTAACAATGCGTAGAATGCCTCTACGCCACCCTCGCCCGGGGCTCAACGCTCTAACATATGTAGAGTATTCGTAGCTTCGCATATACGTAGAAAATGCCTCGGAACGTATCCACCAACTTGCGGTTCGTAAACGTTTATATAATTGTATTACATCTAATAACACACATTTTTCACATTCCGTATCAACGCCTTACATTTCAATAATTTCTAAATGCCAAAAGATTGAGATACAAAATATTGATTATTCTTACATTTTATTATAAATTGAACAATAATTATAGTAAAAACAGTTGCGATTATTGATAAAATATTTTAGACCAACCAAAGAAAAACTTATGAATATTTTTCTGGAGGGATTGTCGAGAGTATTCCAAAACACGTTTTGAACAAAAAAAGTATTTTATTTAACTCAAATAATCTAATGAAATCAAATAATCAACTAAAGCAGTGTTTGTAACTCAACTAAAGATTTCCCAAAAACCATTAGATACTGAGAAAGATGAAAGGCGGTTTGCTATAAAGTGAGTGAGTATAGAAGCCAGTTGAACGATTGTTTTGTATAATAAGCTTTATGATATGTTAGAACGTCAAGTTTCTAAGGTTACATCTATATTTTGTATAACTCTTCTATTGACAGCTATATTACGGTAATTTCCAAAAGAATGCTTTGAAAAAGAGACAAGTATGTATTCAATGACAGTGGAATAGTTTAAATATAAAAAAAATAATTCTGAGCAAAGTGTTTCAAGTTGGAAAAACGTAAAAGTTATGATAATTTCATTAAAATTCAAATGTACATTGAACAATGGCAAACCTGTAAGAATAGTCATACAATGTCAAATCACAACAAATAAAGAGCTGTTAAAATCTATAGTTTTATTTGATGAATCAAAAAAATTAACAATGATTTAATACACAACTCATAAAACTGCTTTACATATAGTTTTAATAATTAACAAGAACTCTGTTCGTAGTATTACTGATTTTACAGTTATGTTAAAATAAGATAAAAATCAAACAATGAAATGTGAAGGCAGCATTAAATTGCCTGGTTATCTTTTCAGTAAATATTTTTCAAATAAAAGTCTACTTGAAAGACTCTGGGATAATTCACTTCTCCCCTGACTCTCTCTCTCTTCCTTAGAATTTATATAACGCGAGCTTTGTGAAATCTTCCACCATATTTGATCTGGGATACGTTAATGCGTGTACCAAAGACGAAAAATCGTTTGTTTTCTTAGCTTATATATATCATAATAATTCACGCACATGTAGGATCAAAAATATATCCAAGACAACTTACAACCTCATTTTATAAATATGTTAGTAAGAGGTGACTTGAAGTAATCTATATAATATGAATTTCGAGATATTTTCATTTTAATATCAAGCCATTTTTTAATTTTTCTTAAAATTAAAGTTAGTATTTGAATTCAATACACATTATTTGTTTCAAATGTATTCATTGAATCAAAAATGCTGTCTTTGTGACAATATCGGTATACGTTATGTTGGTTCCAATACTCTAATGTAGAACATATCGACGTTCAACAGTAAATTTTAAGCCAGTCGTTTAACATCCTCAAATAATAAGATAAGATAATAAGTTGTAAAATAATTTTCCTCTCTCCGCCTCTTTTCAGTCTTGAAAAGAAGACATTAAATAAGTCCACACCAAAGAATTCAAATACATAAATCGATTTTAAAAAAATGACGAAGGAAAGTGTCCTTCATTAATACAGTTGAGTGGTTCAAGACTTCCAATGATTTAAATGTATTTTTTATCAAGCGTATGAAGACCTATTTATCATCAAATAGCGAACTTTAATTTCACGTACGCAAATTATTATTAATAATTTGAAAAAACTTTCTTTTCATAACAACAAACAATCGTTAAACATAGAATTAACGTGATGAAATAAACTAATTTTTTAAATTAAAAAATAATGAATATTACCAGTTTAACGTACCATTTTAAAAAAAAATTAAAATCAAATTCTTCTCATATATATAAATTATAATACTGTTAAATATCCCGGACAAAGCTTTGTGTGTGCTAATATATCTATTGCTACACCAACACAAAGCCTTTATTAAAACTTCCGTATCAAGTACTGCCTGGCAATTCAACCTTAATTTACACAACCCCTTGTGAAATCAACTTGACTTTCTTCATCCCTTATGATTTAACGCACACAGATCATTATAAGACTTGAAAACTTGAGGTCTCGTACGAATTAAAATTAATTTCATACTTGGAAATTCGAACTTGATGATTACAACTGTTAGTTGCTGGGTAAGCCGTGTTGTGAAATTATCAATATTTTAATTAGCTTTTATAAAGCAATCAATATCACAAAATATTATGGTTCGTTTGTTATTTGTATGGCTTACGTATTATTTACGGTTATATTGTACGTGTTTTTAACTCTGCAAAGTGGTTCCTAGCATAAGTCTAAAGGGAGATTTTAGAATCAGGTTAAATTAAAGTTCGTTTTGAAATATTTCAAGTATATATTGTATAATTTATTACATAATTCTGAAATGTAATATTATGAAGATTTTCATTTTTAGAGAAGATTTTAAAAATAACAAATAAACCCTTAAAATTTAATTTTATAATTTAAGACATCGACTGAGGGTGCTTGATGGAACTTCAATATAAAATACATGGACGTGTACAAAATCTCAATTACTCTAATTAAATATACTGTTTTTATTTTGGACACCATTAGATTTCAAAACTTTCACGTCAATGTCTTTATTTGGAAAACAGACAAGTATAATAGTTGAATTTTAATTTTTAAGTAACCTATAGACTTATCACATTGAGATGTCCTTTTTCTGACTTATTGGTTTGGTTATAACCACTAAATACCCTTAACTTACTGATCAAATTTAAATTGTTTAAGTTGTAAATCCGCTAATTTACATTTAAAACAAACCATAGCTACATTTTTTATTTTACTGAAAAATCTAGTGGCATTTATAGTATTTGGAAAAATAGTAATATTTACTATCTTTAAAGTTATTACAGTTATGATAATATGCAAACAAAACGTTTTTTCTTTGTATTTTATTTACACATCATTTTTATCAACATCGTTAAGGCAATTCATGTGTTTATATTTATTAAAAAACATAGCCATTATAAAACGAAAATAAAATACAAAATAAAAAATATACTTTTTACGGTTTTTTGGGAAAAATTTATGAAATATGTTCGTGCATATTTTTGAAATCGGCAGAAGTAAATACCAGTTCAATGAGTCAGCATTTAATCAGTAGAGCGCATGTAATTCCAGTGTAATGACTTCACGTACTCCAATCATTTTAGAAGTAACAGACCAACGAAAGTTTTTTTATAAGCGCACACAAAAGAGAATTGAGCGATGTTTAATGAAACCTAAACTAAATATGTATTAAATATTAATAATTCTTAGATATTACGTGAATTTTTTATTTTAGGACTTGTTCACCTTACGGAAGTCATAATAAAACACTATTCTATACTGCGTTACAAACCAAGAATGAATATATAATAATTAACACAATTCAAGGAGTCACTCTTTAGGTGTTATATACAAAGATCATTAACACTTTTTATAAATAAAAATCGTTCAGATATACATGATAACTTGTCGCTTCTAAATGAATAAATTACGAACAGGATTATTGAAGCTGAGGTAAAATCCGACAAACAACATAGACAACCTATTGTATTTTTACCAATGTACGATTTTTAGTCTTAAATATCAATTTCAAACTTATATGGCGATTGTTAACTTCACCTCATATATATTGTAAGTTTTTGTTAGGGTTTTAATTGCAACCTGTGATAAAACCCTTTCTAAAATGATTCAGTTTCTACAAATTCACCATGGCGGTAATCATTGTCACCGTTAGCCTGTTCAATCTCTAAGACATTGAGAAAATTAAAAAATATCTATTTTAAATGTTGTTACTTCAGTTTCAGTCTTTCTTTAATATCCGTTTTGCTTTATTATAACATATATATAAATAAAAAATTTGAAGACACCTACAAATATTTTTTCCTTTAAAAATAAACTTATATACGGTGATTTAGACGTTCGCTAGCTAATGTCGAAATTTGGTTGAAAAGTAACTTTTGAGATTTAGATGTTAAATGGGTGTTGATTTTGACAAGTATTAAAAATGAAAGTTATTCATCAAATTTCATGGAATTACCTCTAAGTTTCACCACGAAACATTTTCACTGTTTTTATAGCTTCGTCTTTGCTTACATTATGCAAAAAAATTTGAAAATTTTACCCAAGCTTTGTAACCTTTAAAGAATAAATGGCGTTCCTCGCAATCCTCGTAATCGATTTCGGAAACGATAAAAAGTGCCGTATGTTATAATTTTACCGCCACATGATACCGTATATTCAATTATGAATTATTTGGAAAACAATTTCAAGAAAGTTTCGTAACGTTGAATAAGGTTTAACGTAGATACATTTAAACATTATTGACATACATTAATTGGTTTTGAAAGAAAAATGTTTACTACATCAAAATAAAGTACGAATTTTACTAAAAAGAATCAGATACATAAAAAATATATAACATTACAATTTTACCACCTAATTGCTGAGACCTGAGAGGTAAAGAAATAGCAGATAGCATTTAAATATATCTATATGAATATTTATGAATATGAGTATTTAAAAAATAACTGTAAATTCCCGTTTTTAAAGTCGGTGAATATAAATACGCCGACTTTTACATTACAATACACAAATCAAATCTAATTAAGGTATAGTGTTGTTTTACATTAAACTATTTCATATTCTTATGGAATATGCAATATATTTTCGTGGATGGTTTTCAATCTTACATAAAATAGCCAAAAGAACTCTGTAGACACTTTAGTGCTCGGCCCAGAGTCAACGCGCGACGGCGGGGCGGGCGCGGCGTTTGAAATTTAAATAAAAAACCGCTCAAGACAAGACACGCGGACTTCCAGTACCTGCGCATTAACTACGGGCATTGCAAAAACGTTTTAAGCGCCGCGCTCTCAACTCTGTCCGAACATTTATTATTATCATATATCACATGTAGGTATGAAATTTTCTCATGACCGAAGCGTCACGGTTCGCGGTGTATAATATAAAATAAAATGTCATGCAATGAATATACAGTTCCGACGTACTGACTACTTTAGACCTTCTGACGGGTTCGGTTATAGTAGTAAATACATATTTTGAGAAATTATTTCAATTGAACTCTTCCCGTATCTATTTATATTGATAAATTATTTCGTCTTCAGTGTGCTCCCTAAAACAATAATTATTTACGACAAGCACATTTTGTGACAATACAGTAGTTAATATGAGTTTTCAACATAACAACACACGAAATCTGAATAATTAGCAGCGAGCGATTATCCCTATATCTGATTGTTAGCCTCGCTCTTAACTTGTCTACACTTTCTCTGCACATTCAATGCAAAATCAGTGTTTCTAAAAATAAATATCTATTCTTCATGAATCCATTCGGCTGTTCATTTTAGTTGCAAATGACACAATTTTAATATGCTATTAGAATCGTTTACGCTTAATATGAAAGAATTTTTAACTTAACCATGTTGTTAAACTATGGAATAATTATATGTCAAAAAACATGTATTTATGAAAACCTGTAAATGAAAGCTTCCATTTCGGAATTTGAGCCCATGACTACGCACTGATTGGAAAGAAGTCCAAAAACGTCTTTTCCAATAATACTGTGTTGCGATTATAAACATGTTTCGTCATATATACATGAATGTACTTTAATTGTATAGATTTACAGGAATATCCACCTACACACTATATTGTACGTGTAATGCGTCAATGTATTTGTGGGTACAAACTGAATGACATAAGGACTATTCATCTGAGAATCAAGTTTGACTGTGTGGGTGTATCAAACGTAGGAAAATTTAAACAAAGGTACTCAACCAATCGAGTCGTAGAATCAATACTTTCTTTTATTCTGACAAAAAAATGTTTAGTCAAAAAATACTCGCTTAACAAATAAGGCTTCCAATTCAGGGATCCGGGATCCCAAGTAATTAGTCAATCTCGCAATCACAGGGGTGACTTAATTCTAATAACAGGGTTTCGGGATTCGCCTTAAAATATTACAACATATCTTATTTTTAAAATGCAAATATTTATCCGATGAACTACACGATTAAAAAACGATTGAAAGACGACACGGCTCAATCTTTTTGAATAAAACCTAGGCCTTAAAACATTCCAAAACAGCCATCGGTCAGCTTTTGTGAGACACTTTTAATAGATATCGCTCCTTTCTCGCTTGACGTAGCACAAAGCGGATGTCGTAGAATGAATCGATAGTAGAAAACGTCAGCCGACCAAAGGGATCAAATCTACCTCCAGCGGCCGCATTCAAAACCTTTAACAAAGAGAAGGAGCCGCATACAATATTTTTGAATATTAAATTGTTTTCTATGTTTTTCATTCATTTTCCAGTCGCCTTGGCGAGCAGCATGGGTCTCACAGCCCGGGTCACAGCTTTTGTTTGCAAACGCTTCTATTTTTAACCACGTTTGTTGTTTTAAAATTATTCAATTAATAATTCTCATTAAAGTTTAGTGTAAACTCATTTGTTCGTTTAAATTGTTTAAAGTAATTCCTGAATGTTAAACCAGTAGTTTGGGCTTAATTGTTCAACTAATATTTTTAAACTTAAAAGTAAACTCCAATTGTTGTGTAGTTATAAACCAAACCACTGCATTTAATAAAATAAATTCACTGGAACGAAATGACGTCTATACTGAGATGTTCTTACCTAACCTGGATGTTAATTATTTACCAGTTATTCGCCTCCAACATGGACTTCTCACATAATCAATAAATATATTGTGCTCTCCCTGTTGCTCATATTTTGTGAAAGTTGTACACAGGAACAGAAAATTTTTACTCTCAATTTATTGTTTTTTTTCCATTATAAAAAAGTTTAAATCATTTCTTTTATTAGATGTGCAAAAGTGAGTTGTTTCCCATTTAACTGTAACATGACTTCAATTACTAATAAAATACGAAATAAAAATAATAAGACTCACGAAAACTCAACACCTTGCATATAAATAAATTGATTGATAGATATATATTTTTAAAATATGCAAACATTTTTTCATGTGATTGCACGATTTTATAATGACTACTTTTTATTATAATAATATAATATAGAATATGTTGTATTCTGATACAATAGTAAATAAATAACAACATCACAACTATGATTTTGTTCTTTTACAGATTTATAGGAATATATCTTCACATTTTGTATGCGCTCCAAATGCATTTTCACAGGGCTGTAAGCTCGGGATGCCGGAATTGAAAAAAGTCAATTCCAAAATCCTGAGATCACAAAGAGGGTCCGGGATAGGATGCCCTAGTAAAAACCGCATTGACTTAGACCAGTTCTCCGCAACCACTATGCTTCAGCACACTAGTGTGCCGTGAGGTTATGCCAGGTGTGCACGGCGCATTGCTTTTTTACAAAATTAAATAATTTGTCTCATATATCTAATATTCTGCCCACACATACAGTTTTTTTATCATGTGTATTTATCAGATGAAAAGCATTACATAATATATTTTTTTATATACCCTTTAAATTTTGTTTACTTTTGGTAACCCGCGAAAATCTGAGGGAAAATTTGGTGTACTGTGGAAGAGAAAAGGTTACTCATCGTAATTTTGTACGTATAAGATCGTTGGGTTAAAATGTTTGCCTGCATCACTGTGAAACTTTTGAGACATTTCACGAACGAACTCTCGAATTGTATGTACTTTTAAGTCTCTGTGTAGTAACGAGTTACGTACGTACCACGGGGCGTTACATATTTATCGCAATGATTTATTTTGAATAATCTGAAGACTCTTCAGATGTTTGTGGTGAGCATAAGCCCATACCGGAGTAACGTACGCCATAATTGGGCGAGTTATTGCTGTATAGAGGGGCAGCTTGCTTTTAAGAGTAAGTTTACTTCTCGCATTTAACATAAAGTTTAATCTTCCTTTTGCAGCATTGGCTAGACATTTTTGAATCGCGGTGTGTTTGTTGAATTTAAGTCTACCATCTAAGATGAGTCCAAGGTATTTGACTGTTCTGGACCACTTGATCTCTGTATTGTGCATGCGAATGGAATCAAAATTGGGTTTTCTAATGAAGCCCTTAGAAAACATAACTGCCTTGCTTTTTTCAGCATTAGTTTTGATTTTCCAGTTGTCACACCAATCCATTATGGTATTGGCAAATGATTGGACTTGTGCGACAGCACTTTGCCGGTTACGAAATTTTGCTAAAATAGCCGTATCATCTGCGTACTGAGCTATAATCGTATCATTTCCCCCGACGGAAGGAATATCATGCGTGTATATGTTATATAATATGGATCCCAAGACAGAGCCTTGCGGAACTCCCGCCTGAACCGCCGAGAACTTTGCTCGCGGAGAGCAGACTTATTGGCCTATGGTTTACTGGAAGGGTATGATCCTTCCCAGGTTTTGGAATGAGGATTATATCAGCTTTCTTACACCGTGCCGGAAAATACTGTAACCTAAAGTATGCATTTATGATATTTACTAACAAGGTAATACCCTTTTCCGATAGATGTTTGAGAGCCTTATTACCAATTTTGTCGTTTCCGATGGCTTTCTTGTCGGGGAGGTCTTTGATAATTCTTTTCACCTCGGCAAATGAGGAAGAAAGAATAGATTGACAGTCCTTATCTAAGGGTTGAGCTAGTATTATTTTCGCAGCGGTTTTTATATCTGACGCATTCTTTTTCATTTATTGATTGTATAGAGAATAGAGTTAAGGCAGGAATAGTGGTTAATTAATCAGTCTCGCTGCTTTTTATTTCTAGGATTGAATGGTTGGAAGAGAATTTTATACATCACAGACACCATGCCTTCGAACAAAAATCCATCAATTGATTGAAAAACAACTTATGAAACTGTCCGTACTCCATCGAAAAGTCGATGTCAACCATTTTGAAATTAAAAACAACTCGTTATATGAGTAAGATATTTTCAAATTCTATATTTGTTATGTGTTTTAAATATGATTCGAATTAACAAAATATTGATTTTAAGCACAGAAACAAGAAAACAGGTGTCTTGGTGATCCATTGAACAAGGAAACAAAAATGATTAATCGCAGTAAGTTCTTTTTGCTTATAAAACGCTATAGCTGATCATAATGTTGTGGAATGATTTTTATTACGTTGATGTGAAAGACGTCAGGTTGCTACATTAGCCGGTCTATTGTTAGATAAGTGACACACATTAGCTGGAATAATAGTTCCGCTGCTGTCTGCCAAAAGATTCTAATAAATCACGAACATTCCTAATAAAGAAGATAATAAAAGAAGTTCGTTTACAGGATTGTTTTATGGGGCATTCACTGCCGAGCGTTGTATTTAAGTTCATAAATTAAGGTAGAAAATTAAAGAAAAAGTAGAAATACCTTTTTATACTTTCTTACTACTTCCGCTTACATTTTTTAAACAGTGTATTTTTCAATGATTTTCATGAACCATTTTTCAATTAAAACTCCAATTCTGTCAATAAATGAGTTACAACTTTGTGCTGACGATCATTACATTCACATAAAATGAAATTACTTTGCTTAAATTTTATATATTATAGACCAATGAAAAAATATGCTAAAAATGCTAGCTACCAGAACTCTTCAAAAGAAAAGCGGAGACATAAAAAAAATCGCGTGAAAATGCAGCAGAATTAGAATGCGTAATCTAACGATAATTGGTAATTGATTCACTAACACAATAATAGTTCATTGTAATATAATTAAAATGGTATTATAGTAAGTTATCTAATATATAAAAATCAATGTGTGTCTGTTCATATATTATGCACTGCCATTCCGTTCATCCGATTCCGATAAAACTTTGTCAAGTTATTGCTTGCACTTTCACGATAACTATATGTATAGTACAATCAGGCCCGGCCCTGCCCGAGCCCGACTCTCGATGTTTTAATTTTTAACTTACAGTAGGTCTTATCTAATATATAAAAATCAATGTGTGTTTTTTCGTATGTTATGTACTTCCATATCGTTCATCCGATTTCGATAAACTTCGTCAAGTTATTAATTTCACTTTCGAAAATAACATAGGCATAAAACAATTAGGCCTGGCCTGGCCCGAGTCCGACTCTCAACGTTTAAATTTTTAACTTACAGTAGATTTTATTATGTATAAAAATGAATCCCACAATCTAGATATATCTAAAATCTAAAAAAATCTAAAATAAAGAATCAAATTTGTACAAAAATAGTGACATCTTGGAAAACCTTCTGATTTATTCGTGTACGCACCAGACAGAAAACAAAAAATATTGTGTGTCCAAAACCACTTTAATAAACAGAATTAAAACACAAACACCTTATTTCTTTGAGTGGCATTGCAACGCATGCTTGGTACTCATTAGTATCACATAAAAATTGTTGATAAATAGCTATGGTGGCAACCTGACATTGAAACTCTTCATTAGCAGTCCATATTCCTCACATTTATTGTTAAAAATATTTCTTTTCTATTCGAAATTATTTCGATTTTACGTTAAATACTTATGTCTTATTTTGATCAAGTCAAAACGAACTGAAATATTATTACTGTTAGTACTTGTTTATTTTGTAGATTTCCCAGTAAAATTGGTCAACAAGATAATTTTGTGATCAAGAACATTTTTTCTCAACCACTGTATCGTGACACACTGGACAGTTGCTATCATTATTACATATATTGTGCAAAGTTATGTAATGGAAATTTTTCTTATTGTTTCAACCACATATCTGCTAAATAAGCAGATAAGTTGCGATTAATGAAGTCAGGCAACACATCGTGGTCCACAATTTTTAGTTTAACGAGGTAGAAAAAAAATATAAAACTATTCGAAACGCACGAATCAGTGCAATTAAATTGGTGAAAATCTTTAGTAAGCATGAGGAGGTATTCAGTGAAACAAAAAGAATACTGATAGGAAACAAAATATATATTTTTTTTAATATTAAGGAAAAAAATTGTTGTCACCACACAATCGTCTTTTAGTTTTATTATTTTTTGTACCCTATTCTATGGATTTCTACCAAGGAAACGTCAAATCAATGCAAACGATTGCTAATAGCTATGTTTCAATTTACTAACTGCTACGTGATCTATTATCGTCACCCTATTTATGATCGTGTTTGTCTAATACTGTAATGAAAATAGAAAACTATCCTGAAATGTTATGCAGATTTAATCAAATAAATTTTACTGTAAATTTAATCTTCACAAACAAATTTTCATCGCATCCATAAGGCAAACATTATTCCTTAAATTCAAGTTATATCCGATGAAATGTAGAGCTTTAAGCATGAACACGCGGTACGCCCCTCTGTGGTATCCATTCCAATCGATCTCACCGTACAATTTTCAATGGCGTCTTCGTTGAGATTGCTTTCTAATCCCGTGATGCGGTACCCCATTCCGAACGCTGGGTTTACCCAATTCCTCGAGGCACTCTCACTTGGAATGTGCTCGAATCACGAGAGCGATCGTCTTACCGGGTAGAACCGGGGGTCATATAAACAAGGAGATAAATGATATTAAATTTTGTTCGTTGTGCTTGATTGCGTATCATTATTTTGATATTTTGTATTAACGATGTTGTTGTTATGAAATTTAATGATGTAACATCATTAGCCACCAATGGATTCAATAAATACCCATATTTGTCTGACAATATAACCCGAAATTAGATAATTTAATTTTATCCAAAATAAGCAAATGGTTCAAATTAACCCATATGATATGATTATATTTAAAAAAAAAAGATTTCAAGTCATTCATAATTTATGTCGGCGTTCGTGGCGCAGTTGGTAGCGTCTTTGGCTATGGTTCCGGATGTCGTGGGTTCAATTCCCAGTGTGGACAGTTTTGTAAATTGATCACTCGATTAATTTATTGGTTTCTGTTCGTATTCTGAGAGTTTGTGATGTCTAAAACTCCAACTCATTTGATCCTCACGGGGTGTAGCGAGAGCGATTAGCTAACCACTATTCCTGTCCTAGCCCTATCGTTCTATCCCTACTCTCTTCGAAAAAAGAGAGGTTGACCAACTGAGTAACAAGCAGTTTTCATAGAAAATTTATGTTAAGATACCTACATTAAGAGAACATAAGCTCCACATTGGGAGCGGACATGGCCAAAAAATTATGTTTACTTTTCATATTTAATATTTCAGAATTTAAATAAAAACTAGACATATTTCATTAGATATAATAATTAATTTAAATTGTATTGAATTGTATTATCAATGTATATAAATAGTGTGTTATCAAAAGCTAAAATTTTCATTTGATGACTGAATATTTTTTTTATTTACATCAAATGAAATTTTTAAGCTGCTAACTGTCAATTCTTGGTGGAAAGACATTATATTTTAAAAAATAAAACACAATTCATTTGTACTACTTCCACATATTTATAATGAACAGGATAATGCTCGTGACGAGCGAAACCGGTCCTGATCATTATAAATATGTGGAAGTAGTACAAATGAATTGTGTTTTATTTTTTAAAATCAAATGAAATTGATTCATAAAGTTAGGCTAAATAAATAAAAGTCAATCTTAATACTTATGTCTTTAAAATTTGAGATGTTGTGCATCTGTTTAAATGATATAATATATATTATGTCCTCCTTAAATTTTTTTTTTTTCGAAAAAGGCAATTTTATATATCAAATGAAACCTTTAAGTAAACTTCCTGGAACATGAATAGCCACATATTGGAGTATTATTTGTTATATTGTTGTATATAAGTACTTTTTAACCTTATAAACCTAATTTTATTTGTGGAAATACTGTATATTATCGGTATCAACAATAGATAAGCACGAAAATATTCTTTTCAATATTCGTTTTTGACGCGAAATAACATCGAGCTTACAAGTAAAGTAATTCTGTTGAAATTATATTTCCGAAAACCAACCGGAAATGATGTGCCGCAAGAAAACGAAACCTCATTTAAGGCTTCCGCATTCTTTTTACGCAACGAGATCAACGAGGGAATCCCCGTACGGACAAAGAAGAAACTAACGTTCTACTAAACAGTAACGGGTGGGGTAAAAAAAGCCCCATCCCGGGGAAACGCTTTGATAAATTTTCCATCACTACGGGAAAATTTTAAAACTCTGTAATTGGATAGAGTGGTTGCTGCCGCGCACCCCACAATCCATCCCGTTTTTTCGTTCCTCGATATGCGTGTTCTTCCCTATCCCTCCCTCCCGGTATTTATTCGTGTCATAATATAACGGAACAAAAATAAAAGGCCGAGTGAGAAATATGTTTCAATAAAATGGTATTTCATCTTGATAGCGGCAACAGTGGCAACAGTGGTATGTGTTTTTTTATTTTTGCTGGAGGTTAAAAGAATTTCGTATTTTAAACAGAGTGAAAAACTAATAACAGAATTGTTTGATTTACAAAGAAAGAATTCAAATTCAATCAACAAAATAGCAGAGTTGAAATAATACATTTCATATTCATATGTAAAAGTGTTAAAATTATTTTATTATATTAACTTACTATCATATTTTATATCCCAAAAATTTTAGTTTCATCATTTATGTATACCCTGGTCTTTCTAAAATCATTTAAAATCTGGATATGAATTTAAAAAAAACTTATGTAATGTAACGATTTCGTCGCAACATTACAATCGTCACCTCGCTGCGTCGTTGGTAGGAGACAAAGGGGAAGCCTCGCCAAGAATGGTTACGTAAGAATTGCGTTAAAACTTGCTTACGCGCCAGGATGTGGAACGAGTAGGATGTGCCGGTAACGCGCTGGAGATTGGCCTCGGACATCCGAGTTCGCCGCCGACATGGTTTATCATCCAAGGTCGTAATTTTATATTTATATATTATAGTTTTCCTGTTTAAGTGTAACCATCTGTTCATGAATATTGTTTCGTCGTGTAATTTCTGTTTTATTTGTTCATAATGTAAATTCTGTGCATCTACGGTTTCCGCATCCCTATTAAATGTGTTTTTTAACGGTAACCGTATTTTCATTATTACTATTTTTTCATTTGGCGTGTATTCTCCCGCCTGGCGCCCAAAATTTAATTACTCCATGTATTTCTCCTTACAGAACAAAGTAAAGTGTACCGAGATTGGCAAACCTTATCCACTTCCCTGTGATAACTTAATCCAAATTCTCCTTTGTACTTCGCTAAAATTCCACTCAATTGCTTCAAAAATAAGTTACAATCTTTTTTTATTTTTATAAACACAACAGTAACGTTGTCTGATAATTTAAAAAACATTTGTTAAAGCATAAGTAAACCCTTTGCAAGATATTATCTTTCAATATATTCAATTAAGATTCCGGTGTTTTACATTTTTTTCACATAGGTAAAACAAATCTTTGTTTATTTCTACTATATAGTTTGAAATACATATATAAATCTATTATTCTGTATGTCTGTCGATCACAAGTCATCCCAAACGGTATACAATAGTAGCGACAAGAAATTTGCATATGTCTTCTTGGCTGCTATTTGTAGGCCAACTGTGCTATTTTAAACTTTCAACTATCAAATTTTAACTTTTAACCTTAAACTGGAAAACTATATTTATGACATCTCAAAGAAAATTAACAGAAAGTTAATAGTAATCAGTCGCTAAGTAACCGCTTCCTACAAACATATTCAATTGTTTCGTCATAACAACTCAATCTGTATTTAATTCGCTTAGCAACTACAAATATATTATAATATAAATGAATGTCACAAATAATAGCTTGACATTGTAAATCGTGTAGAATTTGTAAATAATCAAAAGGTTGGGCGAAAAATTATGCATCATTTTAAATTATTATAAAATGTAAAACATTTTGTGTCTTTAACCTACCAGTAGTAAATTAAGTTGTCATCATCATTGCTGGAAATGACTTTGTGAAACGTGATATTGTTCTGACAATGCACAGTAACATTTCGTATGACGCCTTACAGTATTCACTCATGTTTCTACGTGGTATGGATGGATATGCAATTTATATTAATCAATTCCAGCCAGGAACTTCAAGTAAAGTTAAGAAGATACTATCTGCGATGTAATTATACGCCCATAATTTGATGGCGTCTCTAATGCCATCAAAAAATAACAGTCAACTTACCATAGGTAACTTTTGTCGATGAACATATTCATTTGAAAGTTTTCTGCATGTTTGCGAAACATTTATGAATATGCTCAAAATGTTATCAAGTACGTTTGTCACAGAGGCAAAAGATTTATATTCATCATAGAAGTACATCTTCAGCCCAACATATACAAGTTGGCTAACAAACACATTAAGTCTTAACCAAATTGATAATATTATTTCTGCAGAAATTCCCATTACTAGCGCATATCAAAATCTTTTTGACATCATCATTAAGCATATAGTACATGGCCAATTCGATGCTTTCAATAGGTTGTCACCTTGCATGAAAAATGAAACATACAGCAAGTTAAGCCCAACTAAATTCATCAATGAAACGCAATTTGCAAAAGATGGCTATTCATTGTACCGACGAACGAAACCAGACGTTGGACAAACAGCAAATGTGAAAATGAAATCTGATAATGTAGGTATTGATAATTGGTGGGTCGTCCCTTACAAAGCCAACGTCTAAATGACCTTATATAAGCCTACTTTATCTTGACTGAAGCCGTGCTCAAAATAGCAATAAGTATATAGAACAAAAAAAAATAACTTAATATAAGTATCGAATTTTTCGTATGGTATTGTTTATTGTTATAGTTCTGAATATTAATGTTGGATCAACATAATTGTATTTGAAAAGCATATGTTTATTAAACATATTAGCAAACGTCGTAATTAATAAAATTTAATAGACCTGAAAAACGTATTGTTCAAGAATTTCCTTTTTCGTTACTTTGTTCTACAATTTTGTCTCAGACATAAAATCTCGATAACCTACAATAAAGCCTAATCTAGTCACGGCGTAGAGAAAATAAAATCAATTCTGAAAAACAGGTGTCAACTCTTTGCTAGATAGGCTCGAAGCCTTTACTATTTCCATTTAAGTAAAAGTGCAATAGTGTAAACAATTAATTTGCGAGTGCATTTGTTAAAATAAAAAAAATATTTCAACGTTTTTTGGGCAAAGGTAAACTGAGTCTGAGTTTGAATAAAAAGACGAATGTTGCTTTGACGTTAAACGTTAAGTTAAATATCCATGTCTGAATTTAATACAAAACATTAAAGATATTCATGCAAATTTTAAATCAGACAAGGAATATTTTCCTTATACTCCCATTATAGAAACACATGACAGATTTGTTGCATTTGAACGCTAACGAATGCTCTGCTTTTGTATGTTTACTTCCACTAACTTTCAGCGTTTTGCTTGTAATTCTGAATACTGAATAAAATAATTGAAATTCTTTTTCTGAGACAACAGTATTGATAGAAAACCGTGCCCAACAAGAAGATTTCATGTGTTAAATTTCGTATCCATAAAATCAATTTCATAATGTTTTTATTAATACACACTTACATTTTTTTGAGCTTTGTATTATAAATGTTGATATGGAGCTAAATCATGATAAGAAACAGTATTAATATATTTTTTATAACAAAAATTTAGTGTTTACAAAAAGCACATCATCAGAATCTCTCACATGTTTCACCTTAAAAGGTAGAGTTGATATTTACAATATGGCTTCATAATCATATTTTATAATCCTCTTACGAGTGCAATACACTAACAGTACATTTTGTTCTAATTATTCTCAGATTAACTTTCAGGGAGAAGAAGACCGCATAAAACTATTCTCTCTCATCTCAAAACACTCTTTAATTCGCATTCACAAACAGGATACCGTTTATAGATATTGTTTTAAACATTGATAATAAATTTATACTCTTAAAAATAATTTCGAATAAAAGCGTGATTAATCAAAAGTATTTTATTTCATTAATATTTAATAATTATGGGATTAAAGTTTGCAATCAATAGTTTAATTTCTTATTTTAATGAAGTTTTAAAGTGGCAAAATCTCTGAATAAAGAAATTTAATTTAATATTGTTGATGTGTCGGAGTAAACTAGTAAAAAAAACAATATTGCATGTTAAGTGGTCAAGTATAGTTTCAAACCAAAGGGGAAAAAATGCATCATGATTGTTAATGACTAGTTTTATAAAGAAAAATATGTTTGGAAGGAATTTAATTTTTTTTCTTTATTTTTGCTCAGCGTTTTGCTTTTAAACCCGGACTGCCCATCGTTGCACAGCCGTAAAAAAGTAGATAGATTGAACCGTGTTTTTTAAAAGTGAAATAGGTGGTAAAAAGCCTCGGCATTGCTTCATTTTCCCAAAAAAAATACTTTAAGGCAGAAGCATTTTACATAAATCACGTAAAACGAATCGCTCACACGGATACTTTGAATAAGAAAAATGAAGTCTCACACATACAAACATTGTAACGCATGGCTTTTCCAGAGTGTGTTTTTTTCATTCCCATCAACCAATCACATGGCGTGTGGAATAAACGAGGCCCACGTGACGTTTTACAAATAGACGCATGCGTCAGAGTGATCATTTTCGACTTTTGCGAAAAATGAGAAAGACCCTTAACCAGTGATGTAGCCCTGGGGGTTTTATCAACCAGTTCACTCCAGCTGGATAGAATATGAATCTTTAAAGATATTTATAGTGGATGCTTTAAAGAAAAGAAAGTTAATTCTCAAATCGATTTGTACATGAGATTGTTGTTTGCTGAGACAGAAGGTAAGGAATAAGTTTTACTTTGTTTGTTTATTTTACAAACCAATACCAATTTAGATTTGATTATGACAAATAAAGTACGATATACGTCATGGTTGCACACGTATAATTGGTTTATTTAGTTGGTCCGATTTCAATACCAAAACACATTTCACTCGAATAAAATATATCATTTAATTTAATTTTCCATTCGTTATTATAAACACATTTTTTTACGAACTCAAATAAAATTATCTGTATTCAAATAAATAAATATCTAAAAATTGTGAATTAAATATTGAAAGGTAGTAAGTAAAACATAAAATAAATATTTTTTTCTATGTATAGTCTGATCAGATTACTCAAGTAAACGATTGTAGGTGTAGGGGTGCGCAGTTAGTATATTTATAGACATGTCTAAGCTGCACGTAAATGTTTTGATACAAAACTTTTAAATAAAAAAACATCATTGACAAGATGAAGAAACCGATATAATACAGAAACTTTATTGTAAATTCAAGCTGAACTGTTACTTTTTATTTTTTGAGTACACCACTTCTTGAAACATTTTCTAACAAGCCAAAAACGGCAGAGAAATGATTCCATGTGAAAATCGCGTGGGTGGTAATAAGGTAAGCTTTAATATAATACGTATTAGATAAATTAACTTGCCTTGATTTCTCTAATTTTTTTTTTAATTGAAAGAGTTTTATTTGAATTCGGTAAACCTTGTTATTTGCAATAATTTATTTAAATATTATTGAGAAGTGTGTTGTAATATTCCACCCAGGAAATAAAATAGTTTGTAAATTAATTCCACTTCCGTAGCAAAGCTGATAAAGACTGCTTAATTTCAATCTAAACATAAAACAATATAAACACTGGCTATGTTTGAAGTTTTTTTTCATTTCCTATCCGACATTAGTTTTAATTTTTTTGTAGATACCGTAGTAAGCTATAGACTACCACTTATTTTATTGTCTATCATTAAATCATGCGAAAATATTTCATGAAACTCCCTTTTTGTTATTTTGATCAAATTTGACAGAAAAATATCAATATTACTATAGATTGAAATTGAATTTATTTATACAAAAACTAATGTGTCTAAAATATTGTTTAAAACTGTCACTAATTTTATATACAATAAACAAAGAAAAATAAATACTATTCGATATTCATTTTAAATGCATCGTAAACTGAAGTATACCACTTTCTTAAGTATAACTTATTTGTTCCCAGCGACGATGAAGATTTTAGAAGCAAAACAGATTTTATGAATATATTTACATCTCGAAGTTATTACAAATTCAAGAAGGAAGCCAAAAATATCTTTGTATGCCTGGAGTAATAGGGTCAGGTGCGCGAAATTGGAATTGTCGGATGAATATTGCAAGTCGTTGCTTTTCCTCGCAGGCTATCTGTTTTAATGCGAGAATTTTGCTAACGACAACTCGAAGCAAAAAATTACGAATTAGATATAATCTTTACATATGTATTTATACCGGTAATATATTAAGTGTTAAGACGTTTTATCATGTATTAGATTTTAAGAATAAATATTAGCTCCTGTTTTTTCATGTAATCGCTCGAATTATTATTGCTACGTTTTTATTTTTGAAAGGTTGTACTAATAAAACTAGAATTAAGGTTTAAATAATTATTCTTGAAGATATAATTGGAAATTTTCTCGAATCGCTTTCTTCCTTATTGTACCCGCCCTTTGCAAGTTTGAAACGTGAGACCACATTAAAAGCTTAGATTTAATGTTGCCGCTAATGAAATGTCAATGTTCTGGGAGAGAAACTATGGCACTTTTATCGTAGACCATCCTAAAAGCTACGGCGTAGATTTTCCTCGCTGGATTAATGTTTGAGTTCTTTACGACACTGTCGTCCAAATGATAAAAAAATGGTCCATCAAAACAGAGTTTTATGGCCATATAAAAATATACAGTGTGTTTTCTATTTTTTTTTGTAGATTGGTAGTCATTTGGCAAAAGGCTTGCAATATATATCATATATATTTGAATGATTATAATTTAGACACATTTTGTGAAATAAAACTACTTATAAAATATAATATAGTTTTTGGAGATTAATATACCCTTAAATTAACTTTGAAGTCATTTGAACAGTTTAAGAAACATTATCAATGATTAAAAATAAGATTCAGAATATAAATTATAAAAGATTTAAATACCTTAATCGTTGACATATTCCAACAATTTTATTCTTAACAGCTTAACGTTATAGCTTTTTTTATTAATTGTAGAATAAAAAAACCTTTTAACGAAATAAGCACGAAGAATTTCATGCACGCTGTAAATTTTCTCATTGAAATTTCAGCTTCTAATGCCATTAAGACGTGAAAATATCGTAAGAACCCTTTTTCTCTAACTTCATAATACTTTACACTTTTACTATCTCGAGGAAAAACAATTGATTTTATACAGTAAGAAACCTTTATTACTTTCGATAAGACAGCAACCATTTTCACGTCATAAATAACAAATAAAAGACCACTTATTTTATATGAGATAAAGCTCTATCATAGAAAACTGTTATTTAATCTCGAAGTTAATGTTTTTTTAAGAAGACTTTATTATAAAAATATCTATACGTACATATTTTTGAAACAAGTTTTAATTAACGTGTGATTTATAATAATAGTTATATAAGCTGTTTTAATAAAAAAGACTATCAAATATCTCTTAAAATATTCGTTATAGATTTGTCTCAACATAAATTTTTATTCACTTAAATCTTTCTTTATTATGTTTACATATTTTATTCGCTTGAATGTTTTAATCAGTATTTTTTCCATAAATTTGATTCATGCCCTAAAGATTACTTCTCAAACTGTGGTCAGAGAATATGAGTGAACTCGAATTGTCAAACATTGAGCATGCTTAAAAAAGGAGAACTTTATTATTAGAATTATGAAAAAAAATGTTTTTGAAATATGTAATATTATGAGTATGAGACTTTGCATAATATTTTGTATAAATTAAAAATGTTTTACATATTTTTAATTACGTTTTTTCATTTGTAGTAGATATACAATGCCGCAGTGCACCGTAAATGGCGTAGCCATTTCAATAAAGGGGAAAGCGTAACCGAGTATTACTCTGTAGAAGGCTTTTGCTACGAAAGCGAATGCGGGTTACGTATGTTAATTTGATAAAGAAGATAACACGTTCATAAATCAGACTTTATTTTATGTTTTGTGTGTTACGGAAAACAAATAATATTTGAGCAAATAAATTATTTGAGTGTACGAAATGTACACCCCAATGGAAATTTCTTTGAAAAATCTCTAAGAAGATCTTGCGTCATTTAAATGTTAGCTCAGATACAATTTAGGAATATTTTTTTTTTACAGAATCACACATATTTTAATATCATGAAGTTTTACGTACGTAACTATTTTGAATCTTTTACCCCCCGTTTGTCAAAAAAGTCGATGGAAAATATATATATATATATATATATATATATATATCTAATTTAAGACAAAATGCATGGAAGTGTACAGAATCTCAATAATCCAAATTTGATATATATGTATGTATATTTGAAAAAAAAATGTTGTTTATGTTCATTCTTTTTCCTACCTCCTCCCTTGCTAAAATTTCTAATATGCCAATATTTTTTTTTTCTAATTCTGTTTCTCATATAGTTATCAATAATTATTATTATAAAAATGCTATTTATCTTAAATTTTTGTAAATACTTCATAATTTGTTTTCGATAAAAAAGCAAAAACTGGTTGATTATAATATATTATCATTCGTTGCTTTTAATAGAATGTTGTACGAGATAAGGGGTTATTTTTATTTTGTAAAGATTCAAAAGTGTTGCGCATGTTTAAACAAAAATAATTGTTTATTGTAAATATTTAATGCCGAAAATATTATCATTTTTCGAAAGCTACTTTATTAAAAAAAACTTTCGAAATAATTCTATTTTTTTATGAAATATTATTTTAGTCTTACTATAAATCCTTTCTACATAAAAATTTGTAATATTGGATTACAAATATTACCATTCAATCCTATTTAAAGCTAATCATTTTTAAATATAAAAATGTAACCGAAATCATACAAAGCCGAACATTAATCATAAGACTCAGTATGACATCATATATTACGTTCAATTCTTGGATTTCTTTTTCGCAGTGAAATTAATGTTTTACTGTAACGCGTTGAAATACTTGTGGCCATAATGCATGAAAAATGTTTGATACTTACAAAATTAATACAAAGCGATGTCTATTTTTTACTCATTTAAAATTGATATTAAATTAGTTGAAAATACGATGAAATTATGTATTCAAAATGTATGTTTTATGTTTTGAATTAAAATTATTATGTTACTGAGCAATATCAGTAATATATAAGATATAATACCAGTTTAAAATTTAGTAATCAAGTAAAAAAATAGCATCTAAACGCTTTAAAAATGATTTATGAAAATAAAATGATATTTTCAATTCAATGGGTATGAAATTTCAAAGAAAGTTTCTGCATCAGAGAAAAACCCCTAGAGCCAAGTTTGATGAAGGAGGTCTCAGAAACTTTGGAAAAACAAAAAAAATATCAGATCAGGGATATTTCTTCATTCAGAACAATACATGAAATTTTTTATTAGTGACTTTCTTGGCATGTAATATTTTCTCCATTTCTATTGCTTAATTTTCAATCGTATTAAGAAATATACAAATAATTTGCTCTATAACTGAAATGTAAATTCTAACTATTTAAACATTCGATTATTATAATACGAAATGTTAAAATATAATTATTATCATCTTTATTTAAGTCTATCATCAAACCAACATACGAAAATTATAGACAGTGGTTTGAACCAACTTTGAAGTTTCTTCCATTTCATATTATATCTTCGGGTAATTCTTATCTGTAGTTATTACAAAACAAAAATGTTACAAACTGATAATTTTATATGTAAAATACACAAATGATATGAAACGCATGACACAAAACAGATATTATTTTATTTTCTATGTATATTCTCATATCACATAAACAGGGAATGGTTGAATGAAAATTATTTAGCAGCTAATGCGAATAATATTATCGTTTGCGTGTTTTTATTACGCAGATTTATATGTGCTAAAATGTGGCACGAATTCGGGATATAAGCCGAAATGACGAATTCACAAAGCCTCGCACAAGAGTAAACAAAAGCATATTTTCCTTCCCATCGACTTTACGCTCGCAACACACTCAAACGTACGTTTTTGCTGTATGTAAAAATGATACAAGCCATTACACCTGTCACCGCGAAAATAATTCCCGCGAAAGTGACGTCATAACAGGTTCCATCCTGCTCTGCGGGCCGGATACCTCTTGCGGCGGAAAAGGGTAACCCGGGGAAAAAATACAACCCTTGCTTTTAAAGTGGGAAGACATTTTATTTCGCAGATCAAATGTCTGTGCGCGAGACATGTGTTGAAATAAATCTAGAATAATCCAAACGCTTTATTTCATTCAGCATTATATAACGCGCTTTGGCACTGTATTTTTTTATTGTTTTGGATTTTTCAAGGGGTGAATTGTATATTGTTATCGATGGACTCAAAATATTTTATTTTCGTAAACTTTCATTGTCAAACGCTAGTAAAATATTTTTATAAACGTATCAAATATTTTCGCAGCAAGAATGTGAAATTTTCAGTTTTGAAGTGAGTAAAACTAGTAACTATTTATTGTACAACCCGGCTGCGACTGAAAACGAAATTCTTATTTTACCCACCTCACTCATAGGTCATGAAGAAGAAGATTAAGTGGTCTTAAAAACCCCATATTCATCAAAATTGTTTGTAAATAAATCCAGGTCTCATCATTTGAGGTTGTTGTGCGGCTGAAAGATATGAATATTTTCTATTTTAGCTTTTAAAATAGTTACAAAAACGTTTCTTTAAAAACTTTGACAATTTTTGATTGCTTTTTTTTACTTTAATATTTAATTTACTAAGAATTGAAGTAAATAGTTGTAATATTCTAAAAGCTATTTACTCTGATTACATCAGAAGAGCAAATTGTTTTTACACTATCAAAAATCACAGATTAAATTTGGATTATACTATGTTGATTATATTATTATTAACCTTGTAGATTACCATTAACGTTAATAATAGATATGTTTTAGTTCAATTCAAATGTTCATATGTTCACTATTATTATTCTGGTAAAACTAACCCATTTTTGCATTATGCCTTCTACGCCTCAAGAACTATTTTTTATACTATTAATCATTGAAATTTTATGTATTCATTGTTGTTCAATTTAAATTTGGCATCCATCATAGTTCTATAAAAGTAGTGTGTCTAACAGTAAATATGTTTTTTAATAATTCGATTGAATTTCGTTCAACCAATGCAAGTTTTCCGTTTTGAAAATACAATACTATGTATTATTTTAACTAAAAATGTATTTAAGCTTATAAAACATTGAATATTATTTCCATGTAAACGTTTTCATAAAAAAGACGTGGTATAAACGATTTTAATAGTATTGCTAAAATGTATCGCTTCCTCAATAAATTCATCGCCTAATGAGCTGTGTATGGTGTATACTGTACATTGCCCAGTTAGTTAAAGAAACACTCGAATATACTATCTGTAAATTGTAAGATGTGTTATATACATATATCAGGGTAGGAAGACTAAATAGCAAGAAATAAATTTATTATAAAAGTGGGGGTCGTAAATAACACCAAGAATGACTTTTTTCGTAATAATATATCACGCGGGAACTGAATTAACTACCTGCGTATTTTGGGATCCAATTTTTCATGACGCCTTTATTCCCAGCAATTTTCCCGGTGGACCTCCTATCTACACATCATATTTGATTTGCTAGACATGGGTTATACCTATGACTGTTACAGAATACCGTATGACAAGTGAGGGATATCACCCACTTGAGGGGGTCATTGTCGGAGGATATCAGTGTCTAATATTTTTCCTTGCTGCTATACAGAAGAGGAGTGACACAGATTTTTAAGTCAACGTAACAAGATCACAATTTTAAAATAAACAAGAAAAGCACATTTAGCAGTGTTAAAATTTAATCAAACTCTACTATATAGCACAAAATACATGTAGGAATATGTATGTTTGTATGTCTGTCGGTCACAACAACTCCTCTCAAACGGCGCACACTAGCAAAGTGAAATTTTCACACGTTATTTTGGTTGCAATTGTTAATTCAACTGCGCTATTTTCAACTCTCAACTCTCAACGTTTAACTTTTAATCTACAACTGAAAACGAGATATTTTTGACGTTTAATAATAAAATAAACAAACGCAGATGAAGTTTGCCTAGCAACCGCTCCATACCGTATATTCCGTGATTTTCAACATCTTAGCATGATTTCAACTAGCACCTATAAATGTATTATAAATTTCAACATCTATAAAACTTTAATTGTTATTACCTACGAATATTGTTGCACAAAGTCAAAGGTCCAACACGTTTCAAAGATCTCCGAACCATCGATGAAATTGAATGTAAAAAGTAGCTTGATGTGCATCTGGAATCGGCCTGGCCAATCCTTATAGCAATACTTTCATTTTGTAAACGTTCTAAGTTCTAACCCAAAAATACTTTGGGAGAATAATAAGCAATGCATGTCTGAAGATACATTGAACATACAACTGAAGTTGCCTTGAACTATACTGATGGCACCTGCAACGTGGCACTCACCAAGAATGAAGGTGGGGAAATTTTTAAATTTTATTATTGCTATTTTCAACTTTTAACATTATTATTTATTGATGAACTATATTTCGTGGGTCTTACAAGAGATAAGGTCGCCAGTGATATTTTCAACATTCAACTAAATTTCTACATTAGCTAGCCAACGTCTAAATATCCTAATATAAGCGTCACCTATCTCAGGCGAAGCCGGGTAAAAAATGACAATAATATATAAGATAAGGAAGACATTTCAAATGACTACAGCCAAATCTTACAAGTATCTTTTTTACACGGATTAAAAGAAAATTTGAACACCACTAGGATAAATTAACTTTAATGATAAACTTAAATGTACCTTATAATATCTATCAAAGATTGAAAGTAAAAAACATTGAACTTCTCAATTTAAAATCTTTTGCGCTTTTGAGATATATTTAAAGAGTTTCCATAGCTATGCGAATGGGTTAACGTAAATTTCCTTGATTCTGTACCTAAATTTAATCCTTGATATAGCTTAAAAATATTTTTTACAAAAAATGTAAATAGAGAACAATGTACGTTTTTTTGTCGATCAACTTATTTATGCTTAACTTTGTATTAATAAAAAATACTGCATTGGAAACTGAAATATTTATACGCTTACTCTATTTCTACTTGAAACTGACGGACTCTGTTAAGCTGAAAATAAAGTAAATCAAATGATGCAAAGGGCATGAAAAACATTTTTTTTAAAAATTAAACATAATACTGACATTATTTATTTTTATAATTATAAATTTTACAATCCAAGGAAGATATATTCTGATTATTATAGAGTAATACCTCGCATAGCTACACTTCATTACAAGACTGATGTTTCATTTCATAACCTATATCAAGAAGCTTAACGGCTGGACCATGCTTCAAACCACATGTTTTGAAGATCGTTTAATTAATTTTAAGGGAGCTTCGTTCACCCTGCTTGTCAAAGCTGTAATGAAACATGCGCAAGGATATTCATTATTAATGGATTCATTCGCCGATAGGGCTGACTCAACGCAACAGTGTCAGCGCCAGAGACTTTTAGCGTGAAGAATTTTCATCGTCAATTTTGCTTTCGATGCATACAAAAGGTTAAAATAAAACAAAATATACTCGAGCCAAATTACTTTTTTTAAATTACCTAAAGATCTGTTTGTAAGTATATGCAATATAAACACCATATTAAACACGAACAAAGCTATTCAATTGAAAGTAAATTAAATAAATATTTTCCATAGGAATGAATATTACGTGCTTCAAATATATTTTGAATTTTTACTAATAATATTTTTGAATACCAACATTTTATAAATCTCTTAATATAAAAAACCAGATGTATTTGAATAATTATTCACACCTTAGCAAACCTTCGATTAGCGATTACGAGATTTGATATATTATTATGTTCATTATACTTATAGTGTGTTTTTGTTTCAGCTTTATATTCGATAAAAGGGACATGGGTGTAAGTGATGTCGCTAACTCCTTAATACACAATTAAAGTCTAACAAAAATTATCACATGTCTTTTTGATTTGATATATGTATCTAGTATAGTGGCGATTTGCTTGTCAATTTTAGGTGGCATGGCGTGTCAAAGTAGTGATTTGAAAATAGATTTTTTATATAATATGATCCATTATAAGAAAATTGTGGTTACAAATGAGAAAATCCATAAAAAGTAATATTTTTCAATATTTCTCAATATAATTTATTCAACGTGCTTATAGTTTCGTAACGACTTTATTCAAAAGTGATGAATTTTTATTATCCATCACTAGATGTTTTGCAGTTAAAGAGAAAAATGATTGCTCTGATACTGAAATATCTAATCGTGTCAGATCCGCCCTACGCAAGCTTTATAAGAGTATAGAAGCACAGGGCAAATTGTCCTTAAATGTGAATAAAACATTCGTCGAAATTAGTCTTTCGACATCGTTCTCTACCTTAGCGCCGTCAGATGAAAATTTTGATGAGGTTATGAAGGATAATTTTTCATCAACGCATATGAGCACGTAAATCAAGTTTAAGATAAATTCATTATTGTTAAACATCAAAGTTGCTTATTTTGGAATATTTTAATGTAAAAGAATAAAGAAAGGTTTTAATACCTGATGGAGAAAGGGACGAAAATAAAATAAATGATAATATAAGAGGTAATTTTACCGCATTCCAATACATTTCAGTTCTCCTAGAAAAACTTATGCTTAGGTAAACTCCATTAGGAGTCCATATGGGCATGGTTTCATTTTTATTTAAATACTAATAAATATAATCATGCAGATTAAGACATGCAGGAATTAAAAGTAAATTTTGATACTTAAATCATATTTCTTATAAATTGGAATCAAACTTTTAAAACATAAATTTAATATGAATGTTTCGAAACTGTATAAAATAAGAATATTTCTACCACATTAAAGATGAAAGAGCATTTTTTAAGTAATAACAATATAATTCAAATGTTATTGAATTTATTTCAGTTTCTAGACATAATTAAAATTTCTAAAAGTGCATTAAATTTTCCAATAATCTTGCGGTGAATTTTAAATAAGACTCAATCATAATTGATAACTCAGTTATTCCACTGGCTGTGTTACTAAATGTACTGTTCGATCGTTATTATTCAATAAGATTTTACCTAAATTATTAACTGTATAAAAAGCCGGTTGTCAGTTATCCGGTAACCACATTGATATTTTAATGATGTCTCTCCAAAATAAAAGATTTTACGCCAGCTTTTAGTACTATTATGTGTTCGTTCTCTGCTCGAGCAAAGATAATCTAGGTTTACTTTATTTGTTTATTTTCATTTTAATATAGTTACAACAAAATCGGTGCTAAAGCCATTATTTAATTCTATTTGTTTTATTGTATTAAATTATATATCAAAACCTATCTGTGTAAGGGGCTAATCAAGCGATATAGTTCGTCTGAAGATATTTCGTAACGAAGCGAAACAGGTGTCACATTTAGTAACACAGGCAGTGGAATAACTTAGTTATCAATTTTAATTTCATATTACAAAAAAATTTCCACAAAGTTCCCGAGGAATCCTTAAATTATATTAATACCCAATCACATTTATTATTGTTCACTTTTTAAAACACAAACAAAGAGCTTTTATATTCCTGGAAAAAATATTCAAACAAGGGAGGGGAATTTGACTAAACGAATCTCCCTGAATTAGCTTGATTGTAGTGTTTGTCAAATATAGAAACGTGAGTCCAAAAAATACCGACATTTTGTAGCAGAAGAGAAATATTTTTTTGCAATACGTGTCAGTATTCCAATAATGTTGGTAACTGGATTCTTTTGTATTCACTTTGCTCTCGCGCTGGAAATACCAATTTCCTACCATTTGTCACCTGTCTCGAACCGTGATCCACAAGATGGCGCCTGTATCCGACTCGAATTTGCGTTCCAAATGGCCGGTGATTCGAATACCCGGTGGGAAAATTAATACCATCCGCATCAATTTATTGGTATTTCCTATTCGAGTGCGATAAGGATGGATTGATAGATGAACCACAAAACTTCCTCACTCCCTCTGATTCTGTTCGTAGAAGTGCTAATTGAAAGGGTGCAGAACTTGGGTTATATATTCCTCTTTGTACGATTTTTAAGGGGGAATTTTTATTCTATGCAAATTTTGGTAGTTCAGTTTTTCAAAAAGTTTCGCAATTAATAAAAGCGCTGTTATTTTTGTTTTCATTGCATGTTTTTGCTTAATTTATATGAAATATTTATTGAAAAATTATGCTCTTCAACATCAATTTTCTTTACCATTACATTTTTTTATTATGATTACTCAGCAAAACCTTTTGCTTAAGTCAATAAGCGTGATGTTTATCAACAAACGGATTTAGAAATAATTTCAATTTGAAATATCTCTTTCGTTACAATTCTACATACCATCTCTTAACTTTAAAATGGTTCAAAAGCCAAATTATGTGAGCGTCTTATAAATTTGCTACGTCAACTAGATTGATAAACTTTGGCAAGACTCATATTATTTTTGAACCATAATTTCACATACACAAACAATAATCAGACATTAGTTATATAAAAACATATTACTTGTTTGATATGTTCAAAAATTAAAAGAGAATTAACTATGATCAAGCAATAAAATTTATCTTAATTTTAGTTAAAGTTAATAAGAGACTGAAACATTAAATAAGGAAAGAAGTATTTAAAAATATATTGGAATTTAATATAATTTAAATAACAAAATTCAAGAACATTTTAAATTATATCGGTGTTTTAAATTTTTAATACGCATTAAACAGAATAAAAAAGATCTCACTATTATTGAAATTAGTTAAATAAGCCTAATGATTTCAATTACCGCGGTGATAAGAAATATAAAAATTTCGAATATCATCAATCATAACAATTGTCATATACGCCCACTATCCTCGATAATGTTTCTCCGTAAAAATCAAATTGATAATCTATACCGAGTAAAAATATTCCGCATTTCTTGTATGACTCGCAAAACAGCTCTGTTATTACGTAAAACGGTACTCAGTTTAATTATCGAAACTTTGAAGACATTGTTTCTTGTAAGGGGTAAGAGGTTAGAGGGCTGAGTCACCCGCAACCTCCCCGGTAATCCCCGTACAGCGGAAGCAGACTCTGATCAGGGAAGCGTGCCTGTGAATAAATTTTTCATCTCGATATCTACCCACGCGCATCTGATACTACTTTATTGGAGGATAACTGTATCAACACTCATCACATAGTTTTTTCAGAGTTTTCATTATCCTATTCCGGTAACTTTATGGTCATTTGACTCATTAAGATGAAGTATTTCCACAAATTTTAAATTTGTTAAAGACAGTTAATTGAAAATACTGTCAAAAAAATTAATATTAATAAACGTAATTAAAATTAAACCTAAAACACAATTGGAATACAAAAAAACGGTAAAATAATATGAATGAAGAAATCTGTATGTTTGTATGTCTGTCGGTCACAACTCCTCCCAATCGGCGTAAATTAACGAATAGTCATTTTGACTGAAATTAATTCAACTGCGCTACTTTCAAATTTCAACCTCAACATTTAACTTTTAACCTAAAACTGAAAACCCTGTATTTTGACGTTTAAGTTCGGGAAGAAAAATGTAATAATAATAGTCGCCTAGCAACAGCTCAATGTTAATATATTCTGCAAGTGACAGTTGAGATAGTAACGCGAACGTAGATATTTGTGTTAAATATTGAGTTTCATATTTGTGATTTGGTAAAAAGCGAGTGGTAAATTCGTACAACTCGGTGTGCATCTGGAATCATCATTGAGAATTAGCATATGACTCTGATAGGAGCCATTATTAAATGCAGATCAACAAACTGATATCGGGAAGTTTTGCGGCGCCATAACAAGAGTACAGGTGGCAAAGTTGTAGTCTTTCATTTTAGCTGGTTTCGACTTATTAAAAATTATTATTAATTGGTGGACTATATTTTGTGGGTGTAACAAAAGAAGTACGGTTGGCGGTAATATTTTCAAATTTCAAGATTAGCTAGCCAACGTCTTATTTTAATAACCTAATATAAGCATTCATCATCCTGGGCGAAGCCCGGTAAAAATATACTAGTTTAATTATAAGTTATGAAATGTATTATTTTAAGCAAACCAAGAATTTATGTAAATTCTCAATATAAACGAATTAAAATAAACGACATAAAAATAATGTTTTTGAAACAAATAACTTATAAAAAGCTACATCGGTTAAAATAAAACAGTTAGTTAAATAAATTAAAATTAAACAATATAGTTAAATAGAATAGAATCTGATTTCTCAAAGCATTATTCAACCAACAGAGTTCACTGGTAAGTTATCTTTTAATTAATGAAATAAACCAGAAAGTATGTATCAGTTATGTATTGATTGAATTGGCATTTATTTTGTTAGAACTTCATTATAATGGAATAAAATATCAATGTATTCAGTTCCACAAAATTTTATTAGGTAGTTGGTAGCTATTTCGGCTTAACGCCATCGTCATAACTATTGAATAGCTTTCAATAGCTATGAACTACCTAATGAAATTTCGTGGAACTAAACTCATTGATATTTAATTCTATTAAATTAGTTAGGTTCACTATAATAACTGAAGAAGTTTTATTTAAATTGTTGGTTTTTTACTCTGGACTACGGTGTCACCTTTTTTCGTTTTTCTTATGCTTGATACGACAAAGTTTTAGATAAAATCTCCGAGAGGGCTTCAAAGCTTTTAGGAAATGCGTGCGCTCACATTGTGCTCGCTTAGTATCCTCGCGAAACTGATTTATATTAAAATTTTATTTTAGGATTTAGAACCATAGTTTTACACAAAATAATGAAGCTGAAAAGGTTTATTTATGTGATAAGCAATGAAAAATACAATAAATAATAAAATAACTTTTTTAAATGAGTCGCTGATTCGCTACACACGCTCTTAGTGATTATTCAATAAAATAAGTTTCTTTTATGTACATACGTGCTCTATCGATAGATCTATCAATTTTTCTAGTAGCAAGTCTAAAATTTCGTCTTATTTCGTCCGCTGTTCGAAATTAAAAAAATTCCCAAATTTAAAAATGTCGTTTTTTAACATGATTTTGATAATCGTTTTACATGGTCAAGCCGCTCCAAGAAAACGACAGTGCAAAAGAATATTTTGCTTTTCATCCACACCGGAAGACCCAAAAAAACTTAATTTATACTTAAAACTATCATACTCAAAACTCGAAGTCTTCTCAAGTGTGTTTAGCGAAATCAGCGACTCAAAAACCATATTGTAATATGTAACTAGACTGCTGCGTCTTAACATTAGCGAAATACAAATATTATTCTCAGCTTAAACGGTCGACAAGGTCATTGAAAATAAAAGGGTATTTTCTTACAACTATATGAATGAATAAAGTTTATTCAGGATGTATAGTTTGTTAAACATATCTTTGACTTTATCAAAGTGGATCTTTTAGATATTTATTAATTATAAAGAAAACCCAAAATAATGTGAAACACGTGACAATTACCAATTGGATCAATTCCTTCTAGATATCTGTTTTTCATCTATGTGAAGCATATGACCACCACGCAGAGCTCCATGATTCCCTGTCATCCACCAATTGCTTTGTTTCCTCCTATGACATACTTGGATACATCCCATGGATAGTGCCCAGGACGTCGGAATCCCAACGGTTGTAAAAAGAAGTATGCAGGTTCGAGGCGCTCTGGAGGCATCCGTAGCACGTGACTCAGCCAGGACCATCGTCTCACCATGATCGCTGATGTAACAGGGCACTGTCTGGTATGTTCCCTAATCTCACGAAGTCAACACAACTCGCCCTCAGTATCCGACGGAAGCATCTATTCTCAAAAGTCAGTATACAGTCTTTTTCAGGTGCCATAATTTTCTACGGTTTCTTTTTTGGCAAGAATAAAAACCACGGATTTTTTTTATTTGCTTTGTAATTGAATAACAACAAATCATAGTACGATTTTATTTCCTACTACAGTTTTCATGAAACCCCTACAACAAATATATTTTTTAATGTCATACATTTTCCTTGATCGAACCTAAAGACTGTTCCAATACTCTGTATTTTATCGAGATTTGTATTCATAGAGACGTTAAGAAATTTTTATCTTATAATTATGGACTTGCCATAAGCCAAGTATTGAGAATTTTTTTATAAAACTACTTAGCTATTTTTTTCTGCATTTACAACAATAATATTATTAGATTATTTTTATAAAAATTATTTAATGTACATTTTAAATTCAATGGGCATTTTTTTTTCTTTTCGTCAATAATTGCAATATACAAAATTTAACCGAGCATTGCAAATAAATAAACGTTTTAAATAGTGTAGGTATACAACATTTTAGAAAAAAAAAATAGGACACTAATTAAGCTATGCCATTTAAAATAAAAATGTTGACTACACGATTTTTTTTATTTAAATCATTTAAACCTAAATGAGCATTAAATTTTAAAAAAATACGTATATCCCCTCACAATTTTACCGTACATGATGGATAATAAGTACTTTGCCACTTTAGCGCTCTTAAGTTAGCATTAAGTTTACAAGAGATTTTGTATTCATTCAAGCATCTAGTTATGTAACGGTACGTTATGGTAATTTAATATTATCTATTTACAATTGCTTCATTGTGGTTTAATTGCGACAATATTCATCCATGAATACAGAGCGAAAACAAAAGCCATCAATTAACTTTCTAGAAATGGTCCCGCACAAATAAGATGACTGAAAATTAACGAAAACCATGGAAAGGCAGTATTTACAACTATAATTATTCAAAACGGTGTACAGTTTAGGTACGAAAACACGCACTGCAGTCTTTTCGATCACGAGCTTCGTTATCGTTCCATTTTACAAAGTGGCTCTCCCTGGCGACGCAATTACAAAACACAAACAAAATTATGAGCACGCCCCCGCTCAGATAGTAGAAACAACTTATCTATAATTAACAGGCCTGTGGGATGATGAAGCTTGACGCATGCGTACGCATAGAGTTGTGTATATCGCCTGTGCTTATTTCACAAAACCTGCGTACCATAGAAACAGCACTTACACATAGAAGTTCCTCAATTTATTTAAGTTTTGTCATTTAACACTTGAACTAGTGATAGGCTTATTTTTTCCACAAATATTTTGATACTAAAATTGATATACATATTTGTTGGTAAACCATGTCCGTTAGTCTCAATGTAAGACTCTAAATGAAATGTCTCACCAAAAGCTGTTTTGCATGAACTGATTTAAATCCATTGGCTCGAGCTTTTTTTTTGGAGAGTAACGTTTCATGGACAGGGCTAGGGCAGAACTTAAAATAAGATAATTGCAAGCGCCACGCCCCATATTAAGAATCGTATGGGTCGTAGGTTATTTAGTTATTACAGATCTATGTGCCATTAAACACATGTATAAATTGAAAAATCATGCTATGAAAGAATCCGTTCACGAGCTGGAGCCCATCGATACCAACAATTACTAAGTAAAAGAGTTTATGTTTTATAAACCATATTTCGTTAGTGTGCTGCAAATTCAGTTAGTAATCGTAAACTAATTTAAATATGTATAAATATCGCTGTTAACTTGAAGATGCTCATTTGCTAACCAGAGTCTGACTTGATTATGGTATAATTAAAACTTGCAGGAGTACTTATGCAAAAGAATTAAAGCTTGTATAATCCGTCACGATATTGCGAAAGATTAAACGACTAAAAAAATATTAAATATGAATATTTTCCCGGTGAAAACGATTACAGAATTTCAATTAAGTCGAAAATAGAAACGAAAGAGTATCACTGAGTCTCAATTTATTATTCTTTTGTTTGGTTTTCTGACATTTCGTGGTATAAAGGGATGCGCACACATAGACTTTGACAACCAGTTAGTAGGACCAATGTAGAAGCAAATATTCTCCCAGATATTGCAAACAGAGACATGATATTTGTTTAAAATTAATTTTCAATTAAGCGGACCGTTTTAAATTACTTATGAACTACATGTTTCATATAAACGGCTTTGGTTTCAAGCGCTTTTTTATACACTTATATTTTTTTTTGTTGAAACGTCACATTCCTGAAAACACTTTAAAGTTAAAAATACTTGTGAAATACAACTCGCCACCATATTATATTTTAAAATGAATAAAATTATAAACAACAAATATTCGTAGTCATCAAAAACCAATATTAAATTGCATATTTTTTTTGTCAGAGAAAAATACAGATATTGTTTTTAGTTACACTTTCTTTAGTCAAAGAGTTCGTATCAAAATGAATATTCTTGACTAAAATAATGTTTGTGTATAGAATATAAAAATATATATAACATGTAATGTATATAACAACTTTGAGGCGTCATACGAAGAGTGAGTTTATCTCATAACTAAAATTCTAGGAGATAATGTATACACTATTAACCGATGGGTAAGAAGTAATGTAAACATTACAGACATTCACGTTTTTGAACACACATTAATTTTTATGTATTGAAAAATTAATTTGTGAATTTTTAACAGTAACGTAGATTCGTAGACGCCTCAAATGCATTGAGGACGTGATCACTCGGCTACAGAAACGGGAAGAATAATTGTTCTATTTTATGTAAATTAATATTAAATGGGTATTAAGGGTGAAGTTCATAAAATCGTCAATAAGATTGCAATAAAGGATACAATTTTTATATTCTATACTTACAAAAATAATTAAATTAAAATAACTTCATTGATTTGAAAATTATAATTTCCCGTTTATTTTCATAATTTATAATATTGTTTTTATTTATATTAAAACAATTTTACCTAATTTAATTCAGCTGCGTTTATATTTCATAGAGAATTAACTGTTAAATATTTATCATTCCAGAATACAATACAATGTTTAATGAAAAAGTTTAAAATTAAAGGGACTACTTTAAAAGCCGCGCTACACGTATTTATGGATTACCCCAATGAAAACGACAAAATAATGAAAATTTATGCGTAAGATTATGGCAATAACTCAAACATAATAGGTTTTTATGTAAAGATATTTCACAAAATGTCCTGATATGTTTGGATGAAATAAAATATATTTTATTTTATTATAGTATGTAGTAAAATACTTTATTCTAAGAAATTACGATGAACTCAATTTCGTTAACATAACGAATAATAGCTACAAAGAATCAGTATAAGCGAGTTTATTTTTAATCATTAGTGTTGTTTTTAAACATGATTGCTCTTTGCCAATCCAATAGCTGACTTTTCAATTATTTTTTAGATTTGTATTCAAAAGCTCATATCACTATTAAATTCTGATAAGAGAGCATGTTATATACAGGCGAATAATTAAACTACAGGACCTTTCATTACACAATACTCATATCCCTACTTTGGTCGAGAAGGAAGACTGAGCATTTACTTCAAACGAGTTTTTGTCATAATTACAGCTTGCTTAAGATTTCAAAAATTCATATGTTTGTCACTGTAAATGTCAGTGATGAATTTTTTGCTTTATTTGTATACATAAAAACAAAACTTAATTATAAAACAGCTCCTCAAAATTTTACAAAGAAAAATAACTGAAAACGTATTTATATAGAAATACGCTTTGACTTTTCTGAAAAGCAATAAATTTTAGGAAGATTAATTATTATGTTAAAAGCTTAATAGTGAATACAAAGAGTTTCTTAAACTCCACTGGGTATTGAACAAAACGGAGCGATGCAAATCAACCTTCCTGAGAAAGACGCAGGTGGTCGTTAAAAAGAAAATTTAGATAGGTGTTTCGTAGGTCTTTTATTTGTGTTTTGTATAAGCTGAAATGATATAGCGAGTCAGTGGAAATAAAAATAATGCTACATAAAAAAAAAATCATTATATTTATGCTGCTTCTGGCCCGATATCCAAGAAATTAACGATATTGCGCTTCCATCCTTCTTGATTGCACATCGAGATGACAAATCTCCGAACGAAATATTTTAATCCTGGATTTTTCACTCATCTATTAAAGTTGTATCTAACGGAAAAAATAAACCCAACCCTTTATCGGATTCTAAAATCGCGGTGTCAAAAAAGTGATAAGCTGACTACAGGTTCTTTCCTAAGCTCTATCTTTCTAGCATAACGTTCTGTTAGAAAATATTTATATTTAGCAATCAAAACAGATTATTGACGAAAGCTTATATTTAAAAGAAAAACTTTCTTCAATTAAAAGTATTAAACATAAATTAATTGGTAACTCTTGAGTCATTTCTCACAATCATTTGAAAGCACTCAATGCTGTTGTTTAACGAGAAACACCTACTATTGCGAAGAGTCAATCTATATTGAATAGCGGGAAGTAATGACATGTGTACTTTAGGAAAATACAGATTCAGCAATGCATATTGTTTATTAAGTCGGTACTATCGAAAATTATCCAAGCGAGTAGATCTAAGCACAAATAATTTTTGACCGCTTAAATCTTACAGCACGGCTGAGTAGCGCGTCTTAAATTGATTGAGTGTGTGCTTTATCTTTCGAATTTATTATTACGAATTTTAAAGTTATTAACATTAATTAAAAGTCAACAAAAAAGAATCCTCAAGTTTTTCCTACCCTTAGCCTTGATGTGAATAACATCATTGTGGAAAAATAATGCGTATCAAAGTTTCTTTCTTTTTAAGCCATGGGTTTAAAAATAAAATACCAAAATAAATATTATAATACATGAATTATATGAACCTTTCAAAATTTATGAAAAGTCATATAATAAGGTAATTATTGTTTTTGCTCTCGTAATTACTATAAAATTTAAGACATAGACTGAAGGTGCTTGATGGAATTTCAATATCAAATTTTAATTATTGAGATTTTGTACACTTCCATGTATTTTGTCACTAACGACCCGGGTTTCGCCTTTCGGCATCTTCAGGCATTCGAGCGCACGAATGGACACGAACTGTCAGACAGTAAACAGTGTCTAACCTTTATAAAATATTATATGTCTAGAATCTACACTGATACCTGAGGTAAAATTTCGAGAATCGACTTAATCCTTATTTTGTAAACAACGCATTAACACAGTGGCGAATTGCCGCTTTCCAACTAATATTAGAATTACCAGTGATTTTAAAATTATAATAGCATTTTGGGTTTCGACGGTATGCAATTCGAAGAAAGGATAAATATAAACAATCATTCCACATTTAGTGGCATCTGTTAGGTGATTCAACGTATAGGATACAGCAATGTGGAGTTTGTGAAATGATTTTTTGTAAAATATCATTAATTTAAGTGTGGCGTGACTTTATAATTCAAACTGTGTTCACTCATGGAATTGTAAGAAGTAATTTGTGTCAAACAATATCAATTATATGTCAATGTTACATATTTAACGGCCATAAAAATCAAAAGAAAAAAATATTTGAACTTCGAATGAAGATATTCAATAATAAAACAATTAACTTTCTATGCGTTCATATGAATTTTGACACAAGAATTATCGCTTATAAAACAAAAATTTTCACATAAATAAATTGAATAATATTTTTTTGGTAAAAAATGGATAAAACAAATTTGGCATGTTGTTGCCAGTCCAGCAAGAATACGTGTTTAGCTGATGCAGCTGTCAAAATAGGTAAATAATACCTGTCATTCATATAGAACAATATTATTTTGCCTATAAATGCATATTCCTTGCTAAACATCCAAACTGGCGAGTCATCATTAAATCGTGGAGTCACTAAAAAGGAAAATTTTAAAATTGACCTATAAAAATATTATTTGAACCCACCATTGGGACATAATTCGCGTAGTAATTTTATATTTTCCAGTCATGAAGCTGAGTGCTCAACGGTTGTCATATTTACTTGCGGCATCCTCGAGTTCATTCAGTAAAGATGATTTCATAAATGTTTTGATTAATAGATTTGTGCTCAAATTCATGAATTTCTATTACGTTAAATTCCTCTCCCAATCATCCGATCCTAAGTAAGACGTATCAACAGCAATTTTCTAACTACAAATCTTTTACTTGACTCATTTTTTTATGCTACCATTCACTAGTGAAGGAGGTTAAGCGATTGAAAATTCAGCTTTTGTAAAAACAGTTTCTATTTTCAAAATAAAAAACATTTTTTTTACAACTTAGAAATATTCAAAAAGATCAGGATCGATTTCGCTCATCACGAACATTATCAACTGATTATTACAAACAAATTGTTTTATATTTTTAAAATATAATGCCTTTCCACCATGAATAGACATGTAACACCTTAAAAGTGAAAACAGTTTCTATTGAGATGTTCCATCAAGAAATCATAAATATACACAATATTGGAAACCCACATGACCAAATGTATATGGGTTTTAAAACTTATTTTGAATTATTTTTTCCCAGTAAACCATCATTAAAGATTATGTAACATTATTTATTTTCAAAACGACATATTACGAATAAAATAATTCTGTCGGAAAACTGTTGCCTTTGATGTTAGAGACCTCAATTAATTGATTATTTAAAATAAATTAAAGTAAACACGTGTATGGAAAAAAATATTTCAAGGGCAATAGTTTTGTTCTAAGAGTATTCCTACAAACAATGATGATTGTCTTTACGTGTTTTAGGTTCGGGATTAGCTCTAGGGTTGTTGGTATCTGTTTTATTTACTAAAAGAAGAAGCTGGCCAATGTTTCTGAGTTCAGGAATCGGAGCTGGAATGGCGTGGTCGAATTGTGAAAAAAATATCAATGCAATTTTTCGAGCTGGAGTATGTCCAAACAGTTTAATTCAAAATAAATCCTGCAGGTAGTTTCAAAATGTTTAATTAACTAAAAAACCTTCTTGAAGTAAATTTATGGAAATTATTTTGTTTTTACGTTAAGCCTATCTGGTTAATAAATTGTCAATAAAAGAAATATTAGGAAAATTATTTACAACAATAAAGCTACATTAATTTATAGTTTTATTATTGAAAATGAGCTTTTTGTAGTAATTTCTCGTTGTATTCGGGAATCTTTTATGTTTTCGAAAATTTCATTTTATGATGTATTTTTAATAAATTGTTATTCAACTGCAATATTTGCGATTGACAGATCAGTTGTTAAAGAGAACGTGTGATATTATAAAGGTAAATAAAGAAGGTGCTTCTACTTGGTCATAAACAAGTGCCATCTATTCAATGTATGTATTCTGACGGTGCTGCTTTACGGTTGCGAGTCATGGCATATCACTAAGACACAGGATAACAGTATGTTTTGCTTCTTAAACAGATGCAAGAGGCAAATAGTAAGAATACGATGGTTTGACTTTATCAGGAACTCGGAGGTATGAGAGGGGATTATAAAAAGGCGACGAATGGATCAGTACTGCGGATGCCTCAGGGCAGAACGAATTCTGCCTGTTTCTTCTGCCAATTGGTTGAATTCCGTTGCCCTGGAAGACCGCTGATGACCATCGGTAGGATTGGTGAAGTTACGGGATGCTGGAATGATTTTTGATGAAGTAAAAAGACTGCCGGGAGATAGAGAATCTAGGATGAACAGTGTCAGGTGGCCACATGCTCCGTGTAGGGAGCGGATATGGTTCAAATTATTTATAAGATAACTATAGTTTTTACGATGGCTAGATTGCGGAGTAGGTATTAACTAAATTATATAACACATCTTCAAGTAATTATAACGACATAATCCTTCTTGTTACGTTTTATATGTAAATATCTTCAAATAGTAGAATAATATTTGGAAAAACATCTGAAGAGATTTAAAACCTTTAGATGTACACAAATTGCTGATTTTATTATAATATTGAAAAAATCAAAGGACAATATTTGAATCACTGCAAAAGTTCAGCAAAACATTTCTTAAGTTCTGAAACAGTTATAGAATTTTTGATGGATTCGGCTATAATATAAAATTGAAATTGATAAATTAGATACATTACTGGCTGTGTTACTAAATGTGATAGTGTTTTAGTTCTTAAAGATGCATCTTAAGACATTTATTCGATAGTCATCTTTACGTTTTTATTTTTTCACTTGATAAATAAACTAGTTAATACCCCTTTTACACGGATAAATTTTGATGTGGAGTTAGATACAATACAACAAATAGCGTTAAATAACGGTTATACCACCTATTTAGTGAATTGTATATTAAAGCGAAAGCAAACAGAAAAAATGACGTTATACTGTCTTTACTCTTTAAAATCACTTATATTGGACAAATATCATTAAAAACTTCAAAGTTGTTACCGGATAACTCACAACCGGCTTTTTATAAGTTCATAATTTTGGTAAAATCTTATTGAATAATAAAGATCTAATAGAATCATTGTCACAGTGTAGAATGTACCGCCTCTCTTGTGAAGACTGTCAAGCTTTTTATGTAGGATTGAAAGGTAGAAATTTTAATATTAAATTAAAGAACATTTAAAATGTCTCAATAGTAATAATTTTTCAGAGTTTGTGAATCATTTAACTGATCGTTATTTTAATAAAAGTAATAATGTAGAAGTACTCCATCGAGTAAATGTCTGAAGATGCGTTTTAAAAAGCGAGACACGTGTCATATTTAGTAACATATTCACTAGAATAACTATGATTTTTATTAGATTGGTAGAATTGACTTTCATAACCGTTTATTTTCATAAAGTGTAGTTGATTCTGTATGCGTAATTAATTAATTATTCACAGCACTTTGATTCTACTTAGGAAATATAGTTGGAGGTCAATAACCTTGTCATAAATTTTCAGCCAAGGATTTTACAGTTTCTTTCACATTCTCAATGTTATCAAAGCCTTTCTTTTAACTATAGAGTCAGCGTTTGTCTTGTGACGATCTCATTTCATTTCCAGAAACAAAGACTTAGGGCTGCTCTGCGCACACTCCAAATCTCCGGGGAACGATTTACTTCGCACTTCACTGCATCTTCTCTTAGCCATTCTTTATCATTAGCGCTCTACTAAATTCCTCTACCCGCAGATATAACCAACATTTTTCTTTAAATGACTAATTAAAGTAGTGACGTTATTTTAAGGCGTGTCAATACGCCAAAAGATACTACAGCGGTCGTCAAACACACAAGATTGTTATTGTGGGCAAATTTTCTGCATAGCAGTTGTAGGGTAAGTATGAAGAGATTTTGTCGGACACGAATTCTTCGTGAGCCAATTTATGTTCAAAGCGTTGTTAATAAAAAACGATTCACCCAGGAGAGTGAGACGTAGTTTTCTTAATATTTTTTTAAACGGGCCTATTTTCGTACTGAAAAATTTAAGACACCCCATGAACAATAAAGAGACATATTTTCGTTCAATTGAGTTGACGTAAATCAGGTGTATAAGTAGGTTTCTGTCAACATTGTGATGTATCAAAAAAATATCTTTCACTCCTAGATGATACAGTAAGGTTTTGAAAACTGCTTTCAAACACAACAATAAGCAGAACAAATATGGGAGATGTTAGTACTGCGAGCTCGTCAAGTAATGGCGTAAATCGATGCAGAAAAAGAAAAATTAACATTGAAAATCGGACTAATTCCAAAAGTGAAAAACTGGAAGATGCCAGAAAACCACACATTTCCAAAAAAGAGCTTAAGTTATGGGAAAAACGAGCCAGATGAACAATGATAAAAGTTTGAGTAATCTCGAATAAGGCGATGATAATGTCTCGACATGAAAGAAGATGAATTTCAAATGAATTCAAAAATGTTGAATTATATCAAAATTATAGTGACCGGTAGTGTCATTGTAAAATAATAAAATATTGTTTTTTGTTAACATTTTAACAGACGATAAAAATTACATGCTGTTTATCATTGTTCTACCATAATTTCTGACTATTGTTTGATTTATTTTCCATAACCAACATTGATCTATTTCTTTTTGTATGCATTTATTATGAAATATCAAATAAATACAACTTTCCTCTAAAATGCTTGATTTAACGTTTTTCGTCATTCCTGATGTTTATGGAAATTTTCTGTTTATCGTTGTTCGTGGGGTACCTTCAATTGTTTGAGTAAACTGTACTCCCTATATTTTCCTTAAAGTAGCGTTTTACGAAATATGAGATTTTAATTATTTTTTTAAAATGAATATGAACATTACTTATATTTTTTTATGTCACAAGATTATGTTTCAATTATAAAGGCTTCACTTAAAAATAAACTTAAAGTTATAAATTAAAAATAGGCCCTTTGTAAGAAAGAGGTCTCATTATACAGAGTTCTGTACCTGCTAAGAAAAGTATTACAATAAAACCATCTAGTTTCTCAGATAATATCATATATAGAGCCACTGTTAAGGAGAAAATCATTGCTTTATGAACGTTTTAAGTTTTCAGCTTTTTGACACCGATTCATGAGTTTGATATTATCCTGGCATGTGTCAAAATATAAAGTCAAGCAAAATTCAGTAATCTGTTGAAACATACTTCTTAATGAATTACAGAAATATAAAAAAATGAATTCAAATTAATCTGCCAACCAATAAAAACTATTACATAAGTAGAAATTATGAGAATATTTTATTTTATACGCTGGCTGGATTGCCGCAGGTTTTTTATTACTGATTTATTACTTAAAAACCCCACTGAAAAAGGCGGGGCCTTACCAAATATTAAAGATGACGGTTTTTTCATTGCTTTACTCTTTTCGTTTCTTTATTATTGTGTTTTTAATTACACAGTATTCAGCCACTTCGAGAGATGTATTTTTCTGTATTTTTTTTTGTTGGCGGGGATTATGGTATCGTAATTTTCACGCTTTTCCGTTTTTCTCTCTATGGCTTTTGTGAGAATTGTTGGTTTTTTTTCTGGAAAGTAGAATACAGTAAATAGCCATTTAATCCACCAGATTATGTCTAAGAAGCATTTTAAAACATTTACCTATTTTCATTGAAATGTCATATTTATTTAAATATACTATAGCAATTAAACTAAGTTGATCTTTCGCTGTTTGAAAAACGTAAGGCTGAAGGCATCAAAATATTTAGACAACTTAGAAAGACTTCCCCCATCGTAAAAAATACTAAAGGAAATATTGCTGGTGATGTTTTGATGATTTCATTAAACTTGTTTTTAGTAGCAAGCACTTTCCTATCCAAATAAATGAAGTTTTCAAAATAGAGATAAATATATCTCATCCACAACCAGATAATCGAACATAAAATACTTGTTCGTGAATTTAATTCCTACTTTAATTTTCAAATGTCATCTGAAAAAGAAGTCGCTAACGTTTTCATATTGAGAATTCTTCGAGCTGAAATTTCTTACGACCGTATTCAAGAAACATCAAGTAGATGAACTTTAAGGTGTTTTTTTTTATAACAACTTAAATAATGTTCGTAGAAAAGAAGAGTATTTTTTACTTTAATATTGCCTACTGAAATCATGTAGAGCCTTCGAAACGTGCTTTCAGTCTCTTAGCTATTTTTACTCAGGTACTTTATATTCCTTTCCCCGAGTGTATTCTAGCTAAGTACTGTAGTATTTAATATTCTGTCAGCTGAAAGCTTTGAATGAGAGAAAACAATTGCGAATGATGAATTACGGGTGTTTTATTATCAAACACGTTAAATTATGAATATAATTTCAAAAATGGTAATTACAAAATTATCAAATTATATATATTATTAATTTTTTTTTACGGCTCACTAAAATTCAGCAAATAATCCATTTTTAGCATACTTTATGTTATATAAATCACTAAAACCATTTTCCTTTTAACACATTGAATAAATATTTGTGCCATTCAAGAATCATAATATTATTTTTTGTTAAAATTTTCATTTTTAAAGAACAACGATAAATATCACATGCTGTTTATTTATTCTACCACCTACCTCAATTTTATCGATTTACGAGATATTTAGTATACCAATGGTTATTTGGAAAAATCTTAGGATTGGGCATATTAAAAAAATGAATTGTCTGAGATGTCCAGTTGATGACAAATAAGAAAAGTCTCATAAAATACTTGATACCGATCTATATTTAACATTAACATTTTTATTTTTTTAAACAACTTCTGAAGGATAAACTCTTTTATGGCGAGTCAACAGTTAAATGCAAATTTAAAAAGATACTGAAGATTTTGTAAAAATATTCATCTCACCCAATGTATGAGACGTAAGGTTTTTTATCGTTGATCTATGGGATATGACTTTAATATTCGTGGATTTTATACCATACATTTGTCGTCCTAGTTTAAGAAGGCGTTGAACGCTCAAAGCTTTAAGCTCTGAGTGTCTTCATATGCTTTCAATAAATAGAGATAAGCTCGATTTATTTTAAGCTTTTAATGCAAAAGCCTGAAGTTGGTTATGGACCCATCAAACTGAGAGTTTAAATGAAGAATATAAATAAATTAGTATTTGAACTTTTAATATTAACTTCAAATTAGAAATGTATCATCAGATAATTAAATCATATATTTGAATATATAATAAAATACAACATAAGTAGGGACAAGTCGTGTACTTTTGAACGCTTGTACCTTTAGACGCTGGTGATAACTTTTGCAATACGCAACCTAAAGATCCACCAAAAAATACGTATGGTGCTATTTTCGTCACACAGCTTCACTTACCTATAAAAAAAATATATGTTTTGTTTTAGATTCAGCTTACAATATTTTTCATCAAAAAAAGATTCTTTTTTGCACTGTTTTTAAGAAGTTTTTATGATATCTAATTGAATTATAAACAAATTTACTCGCCATATGTGTAGCCTAAGAGCTGTTCTCTTTGTTCATAATGTTATTATCTGCTATTTATTACCCCATAATTAGTTGGATCGTTTTTTTGTAATTTTAGTATGCCGCTTGTACTTGTGGACAAATTTTTCGCGGTTAAATGTACACTTCATATGTCCATTGGTACATGACTGGAGAATAACTTTTTTAAAAGCAAATAGAGACTGAAAATAAAAGCTCGATGACGAAGTAATCCAAGGAAAAACGCTATGATTGCAGCAAAATGGAATGTGACGAATTCCGAAATTGCAAATTATGCGAATAAGCAAATTAGTTCCGGAGAATCTGTTGTCAATATTATTCCACCTTATTACATACTTAAAAATGTATTTAGTTACAAGTGCTACTCTCGGCTTATTTAAGCAAAGCCACATACTTTCATTTTGATTTAAATACAACGACAAATAAGAAGTTAGAATTTCAGTTTTCAATTTGTAAAAGCAAACAAAACTTATAGTCCATATATTAAATGCAAGCAGAGAATGGCTTTATAAATTCAGAAAAAGATGAATGCTTAATTATTACTCAGAAAGCTTTACTTTATCTGTGGCTAAAACTTCAAACCTTCATAAGACTGGAAATTTCAATGTTCATAAGTCATCTAAAATATAGCTTTTAGGTTTAAAATGTATCTGCTAGTTGGGTCTTACAGTAAAAAATATTTGTGATATTTGTAATATCAAAGCATTAAGTTGTGAACTATGTAAGAATTATGTTCACGAAACATGCATATCACAAAAACCTCAAGAAAATTTCCCAGTAGTGGAAGATCGTAACGGTTTTGTCTGTTTTGTACTATCATAAGATTCTATTGATATATATCTGAGTGTGTTGGTATGAGTCGTAAGTAAAAGACGTAACTTTTTCAGTCAAACAAAGTTTTTTCTTAAAAAAAAGAATAAAACTAATTGTTTAGGTACATATTATTTTACATGAACAATTCACGTACCAATATTAATGAGAAAAAATAAAAATAATAGATTTAAACTATAAAAAAATCATTTATAGACGGGAATTAAAAACTTTTTGCTCAAGACATATTTATAAACATAAGTTCAGATATTTTCCTATGATATGTTTACGGATATTGTAATTTCTTTGAAAACTATACCAATGTATAATAGTTTATATTACTGCATGATTTTATATTAATTCTTCTTTTATAATGTTTTCAATTAGCATGTTCACAGGTACAATCACTAGTGTCAATAGATACATGCATAGCTTGTACCTATGGTAAAAAAAGTCATTTTCAGTATGTTTCAAGTTGATGATACTAAAGAGTATGATGATTTTTTGATAAATTAATGTGAATTTGAAAGAAAATTGATTGATAAACATAAATACAAAAACATTTTTCTTGTATCATGTTTTGTAGCTGAGAAAAAAATCATGAATGAAGGAAATAAAAAAATGTCCACAAGTACACGACATGCCCCTACATAAAGAAACTTATGGTGAGACAATAAAAAAATGCATAAAATTGCTTATCTCACAATATCTTCCAAAATATCGAAAAGAAGATTTAAATTCTAATCTTATAATATGATTTATTTTTGGGACATTTTCTTGAAAATAATGCACTTGTGAGAGTTTGTTTCCTAATAAAAATTAGTTAAAGAAAAGAATAATATTCTTCTTTTTAAGTAATGCAATATAAAACACCCATGTAATTAAATCATTAAAAACAATTTAAATGTTTTGATTGTTGGCTACCATTAAGATGAAAGCGTTTAGTTTGCTTAAAAAAATTTTGTTTTCAAATATTATCTATTTTGCATGAAATATTTTTAATTTCATTTCACGCGATGACAACACAAAGATCTTCTATAGTAATTATGTCAATGCTAAAAGGGGTCGACGAAAACATTTGGATATAAACAATATTGTTGTAAAAAACACTCAATATTTGAAGCAAACATCACCCGAGTTCATAAAAAAAAGTATGCTTAGATGCATTTATTTAAAAAAATTATTTTATTTTATATATCTTAAGGAAAGCAGCATGAGAAAATCGAGAGTCCGAGAAATATTATTTCGTATTGTTGTGGAATTAGGACATATAAAGTGTTTTGTATTTAAAAATACAAGACAGTTTACTCCTTTAAAGTAAATTATAATTCAGTGGTGTTTGGTTATAACCTATAAACTATGAAATGTTTTATTCACGGGAGAGATCAATCGATTTAAAATTCGTTCACATATCATCAGATAACCATTGGGTTTTGAACATTTTCAAGTGAAATACAAGTGTAAGGCCTATAATAAATGAAAAGTAACTAAACACCACCGAATTATTTGAAAAAATAACATAATAAAAACAATACATGCTAAATAAACATGATATACCAAAATTACCATCTAAGGGGGCATGTATTTATTGATAATATTCAAAAAAAATGTTTGTTTCACATGTAATGGTGTTATTCTGGTAAGTAAATCCTCATTGTTATTGAGAATTGCCTGTGGCTTCCTGTTTATAAATAAAATGGTTACTCACGGTGTAGTGTTAGGGCGGCACATTGCCGGCCCGGCCGCCGCTAGCGTCGATCGCCGGGGGCGGCCGCCCGCCGTCCGCAGCCCCCGACTGGCCCGCCCTGCATGCCACTCGCGCCAGGCCTGTCTCTGACTTCCTCGTCCCCGTGGAGCGCCTGCCTCGACCCGAATCTACGCCCCACACCTGTCATGCGACAATACAAAGTCCTACCTCTATCGACGGGGTCTGAACGTCACTCTTATTCTAAATGTAAATTCGTATCATTGATATTATTTTAAGCTTAAAGCTGCGGATGGATTTTGAAAGTGTATCTGTAATTGGTCAACATATTTTGTTGTGAAAAGTAAACACTACAATTATTTTGCCCCGATCAAAAACTAAAGGTTTCTAATAACATTATTTTCATTTTACAAATGATTTTGTCGTTGTTTCTTTTAAGCACGACAAAAACTGACGACAGAAAATAATAAAACTCTTTGACTTGCATGATCAGTGAATGGTAAAAAAGGTTTTAAAAATTTTTATCATTAAAAAATGAAGTTGGAAAGTGTGGTCGAAAAATTTTTAATACGAAATTTTAATTAATTTAAGAATTTTTATCTGTAAAATATCATAGGCTTATCAATTGAAATAGAACAAAAAGCATCAATTTTTAAAACTTTATTTTCATAATGTAAAAAATATGAAAATTAATTTCAACGCTTAGAATTCTGAGTGAGTCTGAGCGAAATATGATTAAAATTTTAATAATAGTGTAAGTATTATGAATAAAGTGGAATTAAGAGAGTTCATGAAAATGTCGTTATTTTTATATAATTTTATTTTAGAAACATTTAATTTGTGACGTTTGTGTATATTAAAAGCATTTGATGTATAAAATACTATGGTAAGTATAAATAAAAATATTGTTATTGAGAAAGGCAAAGTAAAAATCGCCAAAAAAGAGGTCAGCTTAAATCGTTCGGAATTTTATCAAATAAACTACCATCTGTTTGATGGATAGTGACGCAAGTTTCAAAAGTGGGCGTTAAGAAAATAGCTTTATGGTTCCTTCTATTTACAATAATTTATTGCAAAATAAAGCTTCAATTTTAAAATAATAGTGTTTGAATTATTTTTAAAATGGTATTGTTGTTTGTTTTTTCACATAGAAGTCATCCCTTATATACAGTATAAAAGATAAATTCGTTTAACGTAATAAGGGTAAAGAATGATTTTTTCTAATCTTATTTTTATGTATTACTGACACAAGAATTTTCAATCTATGATTTTTTTTCTATGTTATAATAATCAAATTATTAAGCTTGACTTTTTTATTTGAGAGAAAATAATCAATTAACGTATATTGTAGAATCATTAGAGTAAATTTTAAATCATAAGAATAAATGAAACTTTTAAAGTCCGAATTTTTATTATAACAGTGATATTGTCTAATACAAAAAAAATCTAAAGAAAAAAAAATAAACATATTGTGTCTCATTTGAAAATGCCCAATTAAATTTGTTTGACATATTGAAACATAACGTATTCAATTGAATTTGAATCATTCTATTGATAACGAAAGTAAAATATCCTGACTGGAAAAGGGCGTTATTATTGTTCTTACGCCCACTTTTGTGCGCTACTGTCTCATATTAAGATTTTTTCAGAACAGATGAAATACCAAATATAAGCCCTGTAGAATTGATATAAGATTCATCGATAATGTCCCAATATTTCTTAAAACAAATAGATACTTAAAATGATGTCAAATTTTGAATGTAACTTTTTGTTTTGTCAATATTTAAATTGAAAATTCATTTTTAAAGAAAAAGTAAAAATGTCGTTCCAATTTTTTTACTTAAAAACAATAATCAAAAATTATTTCAATATGTGTTATCAAACGGACACTTAATTACAAACAATAATATTTGGACAAGTAAAATTCAATAATTTATTAGTGAAGTTTTGGCTCAAAAGTACTTATTTATTGGTAATGTATTTGGTGATATAGTATTGTATCTGTTTTGCAAGCTTGTTTATAAAGCTGTGATTTTGTGCCAATTTTTACATCAAGGATGCAAAAACGCGTTTCAAGCACTCTTTTTAAAGTAATTCTCACATTTGCCTGTCACTTGACCACTGCTAAATGAAACTTTACCTCTTTTTACAGAAGTAAATTAAATAAAACACAATAATAATTCCGATGGGTCGATGGAAGTTAAAAACTCGATCTCAAGTCTTAGCCCAAGCCTGTCACGACACTGCCATTTTTAATTTTTTTTTTAAATCCAGATTGTTATTGAAAATGACATCTCAAAACAATTTATAAGTCCTGAATGATTTCATTTTAATTGTTCGTTGTTTTTTCATGTAGCACACACTATAGATGAAATAATCAACACAATTAAAGTAGATTATAAATAAAAATAAACACTCGGAAATAATAATACCCAAATGTCAATCGATATTTCAATGGTTCAAAACAAAATAAAAATGAATAATCTTCAACTAATCGTCGGGATGTTTGGTGCAGGGAAACACTATCATGAAAAGTCTAACTTATCAAATATAAGTTGATAAAAAGGAAAACTTATTGTGTATTAGATTAAAATTTTTACTTATTAAGAAATCACTTATATAAATGCGTGTCTAAAACTTCGTCATGTTTATTGAATAATGTAAATTAGAATACTTATTTTATTTTCAGGCACATGCATACATATTTGAACACTGACACACGCCCACTAAAAATTCACCACCACAAAAAAATGTTTTTCATGTAGCTTTGGAGATTTTGAATAGAATTATGTTTTAAAACAGTGAAATATTTATATTTAGAATTATTTTAGTGGTGAAAAATATTTTTTGTGTATCGGTTATCATGTGGTTCTCGTATTTCAATATTTTAAGCGATGTTTTTGTAAAACATCTGCAGTTTTTCGGTGTTTAATTACAAATTATTGTGTTTTGCGAGGGTTATCCGTGGTAAAAACGCTCCGTTTCCATGAAGGCAATGTGTTTTCCTCTCAACCGTCACATCAGCGGTGTGCCACCAAACATCTTAACGGTCGAAACAAAATAAGAAAAAAAGCCAAACCAAAAATAAAACAGTGACACGGAATGGGCCACGGGTGGCGATGACGTACGTGCGTTTCGCGACCACTTCTTTTGACCGATCAATTGATAAAACTTATTTTGTAAATTGGAAGTAATGTTGAATTTAAGTGGAAAAAGGCGGCAGTACGTCTCAGGAACAGATCTCGGGCACCGACTGCCCGCAAAACGACCGGCAATCCCGAAATACTAAAGCGCATGCCCAAAAAACCGGCAAAACGTTAGCTATGAGCTTATACTCGCACGCCGTAGCAGAAAACTAAGCTCTACGCTATCAGGAAAAACTTTGTAGCGGCTGGCAAGCTTTCTCTCTCACGCATTCAGCGTTTCTTATGAGTTCGCATCCGCTGTCTCGTTTCGGCAGAGAATGAATTAGGGGTTTGTTTTGTGCGGAGGTTTCGCTGTTGGGCTGGAGCTGCAGCCCGCGCGCCCGGCGGCGAGCTTTCACGAAGGCAGACGTAGGCATACGATGGCTCACGGATATAGGCGAAGTTTCCCGAGACAGAAACGCCTAGTCGATACGGTGACGAGGTCGCGGCGGGCAGCGGGCGGGGGTCCCCCGCCGCCTCGTGAAGTGCTGCTCAATGTGGAATGATAAAGCGGATTTTTACTTTGCCCCCTTAGACTCCCCGGCAGGCGACTTGTACGTACGAGTAGTAACGAAAGTCTTTAAACGCCGCTCTCTGAGTATTTAGATTTGAAAAATCGGACATAATTAAGATATTCTTGGTTTGTTCCTGCAATACTTAGTAAGTATATGCTAAATTGAAGTCAGGCCTATAGTCGACAGTAGCAAACGTAACTTTCAACATTTTCAATTTAAAATGCCATGGGAAAAATGCAGCTTGACATGTGGATCAACATATTTATTTGCACTTCAAAGATTCTGAAAATTTTCAAATAAAAAACAGCGTTAACAAATTTTACCGATCTTGGTTATAAAGTTAAATTGTTTTAGTTTTATATCAATACCACCTTCAACTATCGTTAAAGCATATTAACTTTTTAGAAAATAATTTAAAAAATACACACAAAATTACAAATAATTTTGAAATGAGAAATTAAAATAAAATATTGTTTTTGCCGAGTTTGTGATGTAATGTTTACTTAAGATTTATATTTTAGTTTGAATATAGTCATGATTCGATAAAAAAATAAGTAGTCCAAACGATTCAAACCTGATCTACTATTATATAAAATAATATTATAATATTTATTATTTATGTTTTTAGTAAATAAATTTGATAGTATTATTTCATGTTTTTTTACAAATTTCTATTTTACATTGTATTTCATTCAATTTTACACGCTTGATCCTGTCATGTATATAATCTGAATGCTTAATGCGTCTTTAAGAAACATTTTGCTTCGGAATAAATCTATTTTACTCATATATATAATTTTATATAAACATTCAGCAAGTTTTTTGTTTAATTTTTATTTTCTGGTTGTGACTGAAATATATTTTTTGCGGAAAGAATTGTTATGTATCATGACGCAGTTTAAATATACACACATCTAATTTCACATACAGGTAATAGGTTTTATTTAAATACCAAGAATTTGTGCATCAACTGTAATTTGGAACGTCTCCGTGAATATTTTCTTTATAATCTCTGGTAAATATTATATGACATAATTATATGTCACCGAAATTTCAATTTCTTTAAAATCTTTATTGGCTACAAAGCACGAGTGTCATTCGGTAAAAAATAAATATGCAATTTTAATTATCCGAGTGTTATCTCTGTGTCATAAAGATAGTTATATAGTGACAACTACATTTTGATTTACTAATTGCCAGTATAATTTCATTTTATGAGAACTAGCTATAATTAGTTTTTTGAAAGTGTTTATAGAATTAGGAAGAATCGCGTCACATTATAAACTTTGCAAAAGCAATCAGAAGGGTTATTAAATCCTGACAGCTCAGAATTGCGATACGTATGATTGACAAAGGGTGGGAAAACCGAGTTTATTAAATTACCCGTTGTTTTTATACTTAAGAATAATCTTAAGTATCTGAATTTTAATGTGTAACCGACAATTTATGTTGGAACGGCATAATGTTTAAAATATTTTTATAAAATTTATCCCAGTTTTAAATTGAAACCGTTTTTGTTTCTAATATACAACGTGTAGACACTTATTGACTATCTCGACAATATATTTTATCGAATGATGGTTTTAGTTAGCCGATCAACGACCTGTTTCAGCTAGATTATAGATATAACGATATGACTAGCAAATGATTAGTTGTGGCGAGTTAAATACTTTCTCCAAGACATGTCTTCATGATCAAATAGAGGCTGGCTGAAAATGAAAGCAAGCACCACAGAGAAAATATATATACCTTTTGAAAAAATCCATTAGCTGACTGAAAAACTTGTTCGAATCAGGGTTTTGAACGTCGAAAAGAAATGACATCGGAAACAAATAACACAATAGTCTAAAAGGTTTTACCATATTTCGGGGAAAATTGTTTGTCATAAATATTAAAATCTTAAAGCTCACTTTGTTTACTATTTCAATTGAAAAAACAGTATATATTTACATAAAACAAATATCTACATCTAATGAGCTCGGTACAAATATTTTCTGACGAATTCTGGTAGAAATAAACACATTTACCTAATTGCAAGAGAGTTCTACTAAATAAATGCCGATAAGAGCAACAAACATTTTTATTCGATCGAGAACCAGGTAGCAAATTAAAGAATTTAAAAAAATATTGATTTGTGTTATAATAGATAAATTGTATACTAATCACTTTTATGGTGATTTTAAGGTGTTTTTATTATTTAATACAATAAGCCTTTTTTTATTAATTACTTTTAACTGTCTTTTTCTTGTCTAATTGTTGGTGGAAAGGCATTATATTTAAAAAAATAAAACGCAATTTGTTTATACTACTTTCAAATACTTTGCTCAACACGAGCAAACATCACACCATTCATTTGATAATGCTCGTGATGTGTGAAAGCGTCCTGATCATTATAAACATGTGGAAGTAGTAAAAACAAATTCTATTTTATTTTTTAAACTGTGTACTACGCAAACCATATTTTGATGAAAACTTATAGAAATGGCTTTTACGACATTACATAGTATATTTATTAAAGGAACTATGATATTATTCAGTTATTCTATTATCTGAAAATTTTACTAAACGTACATACTTATTACAAGCCAATCTAATGTAGCAACCGGCAATTGGTATTTTAAAAAAAAACGTCATAAATCAATAAATTACTCAAATCGTTTACTCTGCCAAGTGCTTAATGGTCTAGGTTTTGCCTTCCGGTGTTGTCATGTCTTTGAGTGAACGTATTTACTCAAACTTCAAAAAAAATCTGCCGCTTCGGAAATACATTATGAAAATATATATTAATTTGACTGATATAAACTCAATTGATATATAGAATAAAACAAGTAGCTCTCCATTATTCCAATTATATTTACAAGCTTTTAAATAGTTGAATAAAAAGGTTATAAATGCGCTGAAAGTTACGTTCGGATTATCCAAGAAATACAAAATAACCTTTTCAAATTGTGACTTTTCTAAGAAATTATTTTCATTTTTACCGTGATATACATTAAATGTTGTAACTTGACATAAAATGTCGTAAACTTAGCTTATCAATGGTAGTTTCTGAAAGCAAGATTTTACGATAGATCCGTTAACGTAAGGCGTATAAATTGAATAAATATAGCATTATTTGATCCACTTGCTTTGCTTAAGTGTTTCACCAGCGTTATTGAGTGCAGCCTTAAGAAACGTAATCGAACTATCAAACGCAAACGTTCACTGCGAGGTACGGCTATCCAAATAAATCGAGCGGGTCGCTTAAATGGTTGTCCAAATCTGAAGACTAGAAAAGGGAGGAGAAGTTCCCGAAACGAATACGAGATGAAAAGAAAGACTAATCGTGACAAGTGAGTCCGGCTAAAGTCAATCATTCTTCATTGTCAATGTGCAAAAAGCTTGTCAACTGTGGAAATGTACCGAGAAAGTGTTTCAGCACATATTACCTTTAAATTGAAAACCTCTCAACGAAAATCTTGCGTGATTGAAAGAGTTTTTTTTACAAGTCACACAGTGTGCTGAATATGTGAAATTCGTAAATTTATTTATGTTCGGTGAGTTCGATATTTCGAAATCGTTGCAGATTTTATTTTCAAGGATTACTTTTTCAATTTCTAATATTCTATAAGCTTATAGTTGAATATTCTATATATTTTGGCTACATTTCTTATATTGTGAGATCACGGAAACGAATACCCGAATGAAAAATTTCATTCATTGGATATGTATCTTAAAGCATTATTTTTATAATAGCTTCATACCTATTCGCCTAATTCCAAATACAATTCTTTAAACAAAACATAAGAGTAGCTAGAAAAATTTCCTTTGTCTCACAATATTTTATCTATACACTTTACAAAGAAAGTGTTCGAGCAAGTGACTTACAAACAATAACGATAAACCGTTATTATAACGATGTTACATTACACAGCCCATTATGCTCCACATTGGAAATGTTGATAGAAAAAAACTGTAGTGTTATAATTACCATTCCAATATACTCCTCTCAAAAGACGATTTGAACTCCACTATCACTTAATGGAAAGTAAAATATTTTTAAAGCAAAAGATACCAGAGAGAACGAAATTAATAATTTCAATGTAAACGTCGTTTTCTTTTGCGCTGACATAACCGAAGTGATTAGTGAACGAATTTTATTTTCCAACGTTTGGTTACAAAAAACATACCTCTAAAAAGCTCACATTTTAGTGAGTTGTCACGTGATTGGTCTCGTGCATCGCTATCTGGAGAAAATTCTCAGCTCACTGAGCTAAAACTTATTCCGTCAAAGCCACCAATAGCCTCACGGACATAGTCGAGCAGGAGAAAAGTTCTTGGCAAGCTTTATGTTGAGTAAAGCTAAGTCATAAACTCTTTTGTATTAGATTATAGATTTACATATTCTATAGCCATGCTATATTAACAGCTTATACACTTTGATAAAAATATAACGATCAAAATACTATATGTATATCAATTTTGATTAAAATAAGACAGATACTTAAATTCAACAATGTAAGTAGATATTAAATGAGTGTGTGATATGTGACATCTACTGTAAAACAATGTAGCTTAAAATGTCATCGTTCGGTTCGTTATTGTGACGTCGTGCATGTGCCGAAACTTTGAAAGAAATTTCATTATTATATTATTATTTATCCATTGATTGAATGTACCGTTAAAAAACGGAGAAGCTTAAAAAAATTAATATGCAATTAAAATTGGTAACTTAGTTATTCCATTGGCTGTGTTCGTCAGACTGTTACATTTATTAACACAAAAACCAAAACACGTGACACATTTAGTAACATAGCCAGTAGAATAACTAGTTAGCAATTTTAACTTTATATTATAAATGAATTTTCGCAAAGCTTCCACCGAATCCACCGAATCCATCGAAAATACTTTACATAAAAATAGATCTATTCACATAGCACTTTATATACTTATAAGATGATGATTGAAGATTCACAACATTTTTAAATTTCTCAATTTTTTCCTGCAAACTCTTTTTTGAATTTGGCAAGTACCTCTCAGTAAGTTTGCACTGAATGTTGGTTGTATAGGGAAATAATATGGACATTGTTTACCATTGCTTTTTGTCAAAGCAGTACTGGCTGCAAAATATGCTGCATGCCATTTTTTAGTAGTTATGCCCATACTTCCGATCCAGTAGACCAAAGCTTTAATCCTTTTCGAGATTACAAAAAAAAATGTGTTTTATTTTTAAAATATAATGCCTTTCCACCGATGATTGACTGTTAACACCTAAAAAGTGAAGTATGTAACACGTCTAATAGCACACATCTTAGCTAGTCAGATCGAATGACAATCAATTATATATTTTGAAAGTATTTTTTTTATATAAAAAGAGAATATTACTTACTGAAATACGACTGGAACCCACAGTATCGGTACGCAAGCTAATATCCTTGAGTCACTGTCTAAATTAGGGTCACCGAAGGTCTGCGCGAGGGTCGTGAAGGATCCTTCAAGGGGAATGCAGGCTGTATAAAATCCTTTTGTTTAAAGCTCGGATAGTGTGTTTTACATATTGCTTTACAGAGCCAGAGTTTTTCAGGATATTAAAACGCAAAAGAAATCACGTAAAAGATTTTTTGAAATGTCAAATTAAAGAAGTAAAATAAAGTTTATATTTTTTTAGTTTTTTTATTCATGATAATATAATTTTAATCCTCATGTCTTTGGCCAAAATAAAACATTAAATGGTATACCAAAAGAATATTTCAATAGATGACAACTTTTTTTTTGCTTAAAAATGCATATTAAACTCATAACAATATGACTCCACCTAGAATCAACAACGCGTAATTAGGTTAAATATGACATGTGTTTTATTGTGAATAGCTTTTTTTGCATTCTATAACTAGTACTGGAAACCAATATTAATTGAATTCAAATGTATATAATGAGCCTACATACATTCTGTTTCAAATGCTAAAACGAAAGACAGTATGAACGCAATGATTTGCTACGAACGGAAATCTCATTAATGTACATTATTACGAATTACCTACTAACGTCTACCAAACTAAACTGATACAAACGATTTCATAATTGAAGTATTTAATTTACCGTCGTTCCAATATTATTTAATTAGTACTGTTTACGTATTGATAGAGCACAAGATAAAGAGTGTTCATTATTTTCAATCCGTCTTACTTTTACGGTAATTACGCATTAAAAGGAGAAGTACAAACATCGGTTACTTACAATTTTTATTTGTACAATCACTTATAAGAAACCAAAATAGTATGATCATCAAGTCTTCTTTGATTACAGCGTTAGCATTTTTCAAATTTTTAAATAGCAATGAACAGCATAATATTCAAAACAATGTCTTTATTATTCTTCTAGTTGTGTGACGTCTTTCGCTTTTTGAAACTGATATTCAGACTACATTTATTGTTAAATTTTTAACTATTGTATAAGGTAGCTTTTATTCGAATTCTTAGCTTGCTTTTCATAATATGAGACATTACGAACTAAAAGAATTAATGATATAAACAAAACAATACAAAGTTATTGTGTGGGGAGGAAAATTCTATTTTAGATATATTTAAACCATAACGTAAATACTCATTGATAACTGATATAGCTTTAATACTAAATAATGTTTAATGTATGAATAATTGTGAAGCAGCTACATTCATTGTTATTTAATCTAATTGAGATCTTCCAAGAAAAAATATCAATTCAATTATTAATGCCATCTTGGAAATCAAACTTTAACGGAAAAGATAAAACCCTAACCTTACTACACAATTTATAAAATATTTAAAGACTCTCTTAATTATTATTTGGTGTTAATTCCAATGAGCGAGTTGAATAAAAGCAAAAACTTATCCGTTTGTATCGTTCTTCCTAACTAAGAAAAGTTAATTAATTCAGAAACGTGATTTTAAATATCATTCAAACGACGTTACAGGCCTACATTCATTTGCCAAACGCCGTAAATACTGCAGAGAGCTAGTCATAAATTTATTTGATACTTACGCTGAACTTTTTCTGGAAAACAGCGACCAAGATCCACAGAGATAAGGTGAGAAAAAAACAGTTTTCCGGCTGCCGGGGGTGAAAGAATAAAAGAAGGAGATAACATGACAAAAAAGCGAGATGAGGTTAACAATAGCTGAGGGGTGAACAGGGTCCCCACTTCTTAGCTTCTGATGTACAACCATAAAGAGTCACTCAAAATTGTAGCCTGTTGCTTTTTAAAGCAGTTTCAAAAAGATTAAATATAATTTATTTGAATGTCTTTAAAATTATACTTAAGACAGTCGTTGATATATTTCTGATTTCCATTTTATTTGATAGAAAGTTCTTATTTATAAAAATAAAGATTTTAAATAGATTTAAATTTAATTAGATTTAAATTAAATTTAGATTTAGATTTAAGCAGATTTAAAGAAAAAATAAATCTCGGTTTCGAGTCGGATTCGAATAACAAGTATAATATTGAGACTAGGGTTTGGGCTGGACCGGGTCCAAAGGTATTGGGCTTGGAGCAGATAATTTTATAAAATTTCGGCCTTTGCAGACCTCTAATTTAGCCATACGGGAGTGAGTCATAAAACGTCAACTCTCCATAACATATTTTAACTTATCGCAACATTGGTAGTGGGAATCGTTAAAAAATAAAGATAAGTTCCGTGCAGCTCTATATCGAAGATTTTTTTTCAGTTTTGCGTTATGTATTGACTGTGGGAAGGTAAAAGGACCCACACCAAAAAATATTGTGTATAGCTCACACACATTTTTGTGCGTTTTTAAGGTCTTATTTAAATCATCATAACTCTTACTTTAGCGGGAAATATTTATTGAAAATTGGCTCAAATCGTCAAATCTTCAATCTTATCAATCAATCTTGTGAGTAAGCTTATAAATATTGCCATTCTAAATAGTTTTTAATTGCGATAAGAAAGAAGTAGACAAAAAACCATTTCTACTCCATCAATGGTTTATTTAACCCCGCGATGTTATTGATTATTATGTCTCCATTGCTAAATCAGTGGCTCTAATTTTCTTAAATGAAAATAAGTTAAATAACTCGCCGAGTAATATCGTCTGGCATTTGGCATATGCAGTGCAAAACATAATTCAAGTATCTGCCCCAAGTCAGGTAAAACGAAACACAGTATTATTTATATACTTAGCAATATATGTGTCACCAAGCACGTTCAAAAGATGTTAATCTATTAGTTTAACAATGGTACACCTCGATATATACTCCTAATTTGTTTAAAAAACTTTGTTTTTTGTATTTATATTCCCATTTTATACGATATTTTTCAGAATAACAGTAAAATATCAGATTAAGAGTAAAGTATGCAAACAGACTTCACTACTACACTAACATTTAAGTTCTTCAGTTGATTGACAAACAGTTATTAATGGTTGTTATTTGATCCTAAGAACATTTTACAAAACCTTGATTTTCTCGAAACTTAAAAACTGGAGTTACACCATTACTATTCTACGTGACACATAAATGTCTTTTATTACGAAAGCTAATAGGTTTTTTGCAAGTGACAGTGTAGAAAAAAAATTATAAATGTAGTGGAACTTTGCAATGGTGGCAAATATAGAAAGTTTCTCTTCTAATATTTTGCTTTGTACAAGCACCACACCGTCTTCTAAGAATTTTACCTTCTTTTTATTTTTAACCGGATAGTAATCTTTAAAAGATTTTGAAAGGTGGATCAAAACGTGGAGGATGTGCTGACATTTGTCCTCATAAATTTCATCTGTAAACGTATCTGAATTCATATTTAAGGATTGATATTTAAAAGGAATAGAATGAAACTGACCAACTGACAATTACGCGAAAACAATTATCGATGTTCTCCTAAAGGTGTTTTGTAATAAACTGATGAACAATAATAAATGTTTTGAATCAAACATGAATTTCAAATGGTTGTCCAATATAAATTTTTAACTTTCGTAGTTGTTTGTTTTTTATTTTAATGAAATTCCAAATGTTGGAGAGTCCTGGTTGACTCAACTGAAAAACTGCTCAATTGCGCGATTAGAACATACAATTATATGTTTTGTTATCATTGGTTTTGAGATAAGTCATAAAATATGACATTAGTTAAATGGTTTTATTTCATAATTGCCGACATTGCAACACATAAATAAATTAGGATATCATTAATGGATGGCTTCTGAACAATTAGAGTCAAGATAATAAAAAAATATTTAAAGAGTTGTGAGCGATTAATGTCGCCTATATCCAATGAAGCAGAAAAGGCCAACGTATTAATTAAGTCTCTGAGAATAGCTGTTTATTAAAAGGTAACATTAAACTAATCATAACGAATGCTTTGAAACAGGAATGATAATTGTTATACACAATAAAGGTTTTCTTGTGTGCTATACGAAAAGAATGTGAACAGCAAATATAGACAGCAGTCCAAGACGACTGAATTTTTAGACGTTCTTTGTCAATATAGCATGACTTATATATAGAAAATGGATTTATAATCAGTACAAAGCCTTTCTAAGAAGTTAGAGGCCGAAACGACGGCCTACTGCAAATCTTCCCCAGATAAAAATGGAGTAGTGATGGTAAAGCGAGCATAAATATAGTGCATAATTTGAAATTTTAATATTTATCTTGATGCTATTTAAATATTCCACTTTCAGAAATCAATACCAATTTTGAGAAAGAATAAATACATTTTTACTTCTTCACACCTTACATGTATCTCTGTCTTATGTCATTCTTAAATAAAAATAATTAACTTTCCTAAAGATGTATTTTGAGTCACAACTGAATCATTTTATTATGGTACCTCCAGAGAAATATGTATATAAGCATTTGGCCTTATATGATGGGCATGTTTTATTTAATTTGATACTGGTTAAATATTTTAACATTTCATTTAAAAACAATAGTAAATAAGTAAACAAGGCTATTAATGAAAAATTATAATGATTTTGGTACATATAATGCACCAAACTATTTAACAAAAGGTGTCGAACTATCAGGGTTTTTTTACTATAAATTAAAAATCTATATTTCACAGGTTGTGTCACACCCATTAAAACAACCTGTGGAGAAAAATATTATCAATTGATATTGCTTATGTTGAAATACTTAATATTCTTGCGTGATATTTTTAAAATGTTTATTAATGTGAGCTGATGATTTTTATCGTATATTTATAAAATAAAACGGCAACAAAAAAGGCAATGAAAGTATTATATTGCAAAGTAAAGCAGAACAAAATAATAATATAATCCACCGATAACTTTCTCTCTGTTTTTCGACATTTTGATCACGTAAGTGTGTAAAATATAAACGACTTCATACAATAGTTTATCCCTCCTAATTCCCACAATAAAACGCCAATTGGAGAGCCGCTTTGTTGGAGAATAAGCATGACACGAGCGATATTGTGTGACATTTATATATACGTTATTTTGAAAAATAATATGTATATTGTTTTTCAATACAGTAAAAATACATCAATATCGATTGTTTAATGTTTCATATAGTACACCGGTATAAAATACATCTATATAACAAACATCAAAAGCTAATAATATTCATAAATACCTTAAAAAAAACACTATCAATCAATTGAAAGATTTTAACACTACATGTTGACTGACACTTACGGGTAGCGGTAGATATAACATGAAATTTTCTGAGGAAATATAGATTCAATAGATCATTTCTTGTAACGTGAAAAATGCAACACATTCTATATGATTTTTATCAAAATCGTGTAGATCAAGTTTCTTGATTTCTCCAACAGTCAACTTTACGAAATAGTCTTAAAGAGATCCGGCCAGTTGTAAAAATAAATAAATAGCATTTAACCGCGGATAGATAATACAGCTCTTTCTTTGCGTTTTGATAGCATTCAGAAGCGTGCAGATTTAGATGTCTGATGTACTAAATTAACTAGGATAAGTACCATACATTCAATTGTATACCAAAGCGCAAAAAAGGAATGTTTCAATAAAAGTATGATTTAGGTTCTAACGAATTTTGATGATTGAATAATCTCTCAAGAGTCCTAAAAAATGTAAAATAGACGATTTGTAGTACACATGATACTATGAATATAAATTTTTGTAAATTCAAAAATTATGAAATAATCTGAAATAATAGTTTTAGTTGAGAGTAGTTTTATCATCCGTAAACCACTGCAGCAAGCATGTCAAACTCAAAAGCTAACACGGGTCAAATAAATAAGGTAAGGGATTATGTGGGCCGCAAAAAACATTTTTTTTTATATTCATAGAAACGTAGGATTACTATTTCGTTGTCGGCGTCCGAGGCGCAGTTGGTTTCGTCGCTGGCTACGGTTACGGATGTCTCGGGTTCAATTCCCGGTGCGGACGGTTTTCATAGATTGATCTTTCAATCGATTTATGGATTTCTGTTCGTAGTCTGAGTCCTCTCTCCCACCAATCCCATCCTCACGGGGCGTAACGAGAGCGATTAGCTAACCACTAGTCCTGTCATAGCCCTATCCTTCTATCCCTACTCTCTTCGAAAAAAAAAAAAGAAAAGAGAGGTTGAGCAACTGAGTGACAAGCAGTTTTCGTAGAAAAAATTCTGTCAAGATACCTCCATTAGGAGACCATATGCTCCACATTAGGAGCGGACATGGAAAAAAAAAAAAAAAACTTTCGAAAACAACGATAAAACAAATCACATTGAAGGTGTTAACGATCAATTCTTGGGGTAAAAACATTATATCATATATTATTTAAAAAAAATAATACACATTATTTTTGTAGGAATTATACATTTTCTATTGCAATGACAAGTCTTGATCATTATAAATATACTTTGTATAAAAAACTTATGTTTTTGTGATTAAAAACAATAAAATCATTGTTTTAAACGGTTTTTTAATACGTTATTTGTACTGTTTACGCCTTTCCTTAATGATCAAGACCGGTTTTACTCATCTCGAGCATTATCAGTGTGAAAGTAGTACAAAACGAAATGTGTTTTATTTGAAAATATAAATTACTATACTTTTCCAACAAGAGTTGAAAGTTAACTTATTAGAAATGATGAAAACGTTCGTTTTATTAGCTAGTACGCGGATATATTCGATCAGGATGAGTTTGACATGCTTACAATACAGAATGTATATTAATTATTATTATTTTAATGTGATCGAAAATAATTAAACCGAATTGAAATCTTATTTTTAAGATTGCTAAAATCACCCAGAAAGATTACGAAGTATTTTTTGTAAATTTTTCACGCGGACATATCGCAGTGACGTTTATATTGGGTTCTTCTGTTTTCCTTCGTCACTCGAAGGGAATGCGTGGAATTTCATTATCCACGATGGTGTGCCAACTTTAATCATTCAAAAGACCATTTTTTACACGGAAAGGTTTTGGGGGACTCGTAACATTTATCCCCAATGCAACCCTTGTGCATTCAAATGGAAGAAAAACAATATAGAATTGATTAAAATTAATATTTCCAGCAAAAAATGCATACATATATTAATATGGTGAACAACGAGTTGTTTTATTCAAGATATAGTGTCTCGTGTGGAACAGTTTAATTGCAAATGTTCCAGTGAATTTAAGTAAAGCTTGAATAAGAAAATTACACTGTAGATACACATGCTCATAACCTTACATATTAAATTATAAATATCAACATTATTTTTGATTAGTCGTCTAGCCAATAATTGAACATGACTTCTCCGATCGCAAACCGTATGATAAACAGACTCCATATTTAAGCTTTGAAAGCTTGAAGACATCGTGTTTATAAGATACGTTTTGATGGAGTGGAAAAGAATTTTCGATGCATAACTAATCGTGAACCACCGTCGTAAGTCTCTTTGTTTTCCACAACAACGGAAATTGTTTATAAATTCTATGCGTATTTGTCTACGTAAAATCTTCAATTCTTAGTATGTCAGCCAGTAAACGAACAAATTCATAGAGGTGTTACAAGGTTGCATAATTAAAATATTTTTTAAATCATTAAACAATGGAATTAGGATCACCTTATTAAATTATTTAAATCATTCATCTTCAATAGTTACTTTAAAGTAATCAGTTACAAAGTTGTGTTCTGAATAAAATTCATCTGATTTAAAGCATAAATAAATAAACTTTAAAACATTAAATTTCTTATTTTTTTGTGAAAATATATGTTCATTTCTTTTGAAACACAGTTTTTTGATGAACTAAGATTACTTTTGAAAGCACAGTTTTATTTAATATACCCTTCAAAATGTTTTAAAATAATTGGAGAAAATTGACGTTGTTATTGAAAGTTATTTTTGTAGATATATTTTATTTTACCAAAAAATATATTTACTTAATATTCATTATAAAATTAACCGATACCTGTGGAATACGATATGGCTCTTTTGATTGAATACTTAGCTAAATAATGAAATATACATTGAAACTATCAATTACCTGCTAAATTTATCTGGCTTATTCGTTTGTTTATAGGTTAATTTAATTTCTATTAGGTTGTTCTTTCCAAAACGTTCACTTTTAATGTGTGAACGTATACAATCTACTTACTCTGATTGATATTAATGTACAAGTTAGAAAAAAAACTTCCAGCATCTACTAGAAAGTCTATTTTGAAACAGGCAGCGAACTTTCAGTGAAGCTTTGTAACCACGATATTGCCTGCTCGTCAATATTACTTTTTGCGGCTAGTCCACATATAACATTCAAGTGCACACTACGTTGACATGGCACGAGAATGCTATTGTTTAACCCTCTGCCACTAAAGCTCGAAGCCAGTGCGGGGTAGTTCGCGTAGTATTGCGAGACTCTATACCCATTTTACAAGAGCTTATTTTTTGCTGTGAAATACTGCCTTTAATTGTTATCACTATTATTGACAAGCACTTTTAAGCCATTATAGTATTTGTCATATATTTTAAATAATATTATCCTGTACATTAAGGGTGGAACATTAAATTTTTGGAGCTTCTGAACACTATTTAAACAAAACAATATCTATTATTCTGTAAAACTTATAATTTTCAAGAAGCGTATTATCATTTCAATCATACTGAAAAACAAATTGCGCATTAATATCAGTTAGGACGTATTTTCCAGCCACTTGTTGATGCACATTATTTATGCCTCGCATTTATCTTCGTCCATAAACGTGTACATTTATTATTGCATGTCATATTTATTTTATTTCAAAAAACCATCAGGCAATCTAACGAAAGCAAATTATTTTAATGTATCACATGGCGTGTATATCGCCATAATACGCACGGTTATAGAATTTAACTACTTCGACGAAATCTAGCAAAATCTAAAAATAATTAAAATCCTATCACTCTTTCTCTTCATATTTTAACTGATTTTTTCTTCTTAATAATTCGTTTATTAAATAAAATCAAAAAATAAAATTTTTGATATTTGTGTTTTATATTAAAATAAAACGAGTATCGTAAGCCCATTTTAATAAAAAGGACAAAATAAATAATTTATTATGCTCGATTTCTTGTACCTTTCTAAAATTAAGAAACGACTTTTGAAACACTTTTGGATGACACTTCTGAAGTCATAGTCTGCTCCATCAATAAGTTTGTGTAATTATTATATTGTAATTATTTAATTATATATTTACTTACCATAGTTATTAAAAAAAAAGTTTTGGTTAACATGTATTTGAGAAATTCACGGTAAACCCTGTTTACGAGGTTCCTTGAGACATCTTTAGTATCACGAAGACTAACATTCACTTATTAACATAAGTGAGTTAGTTTTATCTTTATAGATTTAATTATTCAAACTAGAAGGCTAATCGACCAGAATTGCTTAGTACCAATCAGTTCATAGATATCGTCTCGTCGTAATTATGAAATAGAAACGATAACTGGGTAATTAGTTACATTTTTATTTCATCATAACATAATATCTTTCAGTAGTAATTAAACGTCTTTTGTATATTGATTCATACAAGGTATTCATTTAAGTTTATATTTAAAAAAAAAATGAACGATTCACATATCTTACTCACCGATTTTCGTACTTATAATTCAAAACTGAATCAAATAAAACGCATGACTTAAAATCAACTTTTAGAAAACTATATTATTTAAAAAACTCTCCATATTGACGTAACAGTGCAATTTCATACCAACCAATCAAAGAACGGAATTAATGTAGTATACCATATGAAATCTATTAGATCGCATGTTTCCAAAGTGCGGCAATGAGATTCCATTTCATTTTAACCCAATAAAATGTTCTTATATATTTTGCCAAGCGTGAATGTGAAATAGCATTGATGAAATTTTGTATTACAATTCTATTCCATAAATATTTACAGCGCATTGTGCGATTCATTGAAAGCATTTAATTATAAAAATCTCACTGATTGCATGCATAGCTCATTACATTACGTAATTACGTCAGTTAACAAAATCACAAGTCATAGACTCAATGATAGATTGTTTGGACAGGTGTATATTGAAAACCGATGAATACCTCATTCATTTGCTTCTTCACAGAACAATACGTTGGTTGTCAATTCCTTCATGTTTAAATCGATTTTATAATCTCTTTGACTCAGTTGGGGAAAACAGTTTCATAACTTATTAGACAGTAAATTCAATGAAACTAATCCAAACGTTTTATCTAATTTCGTCGTTTGTGTCGAAACTTTTATTACATATAAGCAATTTAGGGCATTAAGAATTTTACCAATCTCCGAAGATTTCATCAATCGAAAAATATTAAGATAACATTTTGAGGCACTCCGTATCGATTTTTACAATCGATTTAAAGATACTCTTACAATGAAGATTCCCAATTGGATATTAAATCAAATTACAATTGCTGAACTTTGAGGGGGAATTGATTGAAATGTGGAGCAACTAAGAGTTAAAATAGTTATTCAAACACGGATACCAAGAGTTCCTTTTGCAAAAGCAAATACATACACTTGATACAGATAAGCAATTGCAAGTCTTTTAACGAATAAAAAGAACCGAATTCAAATATTCCAAAAGAAAAAAATGGAAATTTCAAAGGTGAAAATTTTTCAGTACTTTTCTATTTACATAAATTTTAATTGTGTCTCCAACGCTTTGCGTAAATTCAATAAAATACTGGTTTTTAATAAGCAATAAAATTAAACTTCATCTATATAATTATACATTATATAAAATGTTCTAGATTTTTTATTCAATAAGCTTTTTACCTTATACTCTGTTGCAAGTTCAAAACACCCAACACCTTGGTAATTTTCAGCCTTCAATTATAGTAAACAATCTACATGTTAATTTTATATTTTGTTATTTTATTTTAATAAATAATTTACAATTTCTTTATTTCCAAAACATCTTTTCGAAATTAAAAAAATTCTCTTATAGCCGCATAAATATGTTGGGTAAATTTTATTGCAAATAACAAATCGAAGAGTATTAATTAATTGATGGGAGCATTTCAGGTATATCAGAGAGCTCATTAGGTATTTAATAAATATATAGTATCTTATTTATAACAATAAAGATAGATATAGATATAAAATTTTCAACTCTCCAGATAGGTATGTTGAATTACGAATCACTTGCGATAAACTCAAGGAGACTTGAATAATGTCATTGAATTTGAAGTAAAACTACACAATACACACGTTAAAAGCCTTTGATTACAAAAAATCAACTTTCGATTTTCGACCAAGAAGAGAATCCCAGCTGGCCATCTGGTGGATTTTTTTTTAATAAGCCAGACACCGAAAATTTTCATGATTTACAAAATTTCACTATAAACTATAAAATTTGGTTTTTTTGTAAAATATGTATTCCAGTAATGCGAAAAATCATCACAGCGGAAAAAGGCGGTAGTGGTGTAGATTTAACGCGTGTCTTTCTCAACTATCGGAAGCAGGTTGTACGTAAACTATAAGCAAAAGTGCGAATCATCAGGCGTACTAACTAGATATTGGCGTGGTTCGCATGACTTAGTGCTCACCCACGGCTTTCTGGTCTGATGTAGTTATGTACGCTAGCATTGCTCCTTACAGCACACACATATCTATAAGTTAACAATTTATTAGCTTCACAATAGTAAGCATAGATGACAAAAAAATATTATCTACTGATAAAATAATTCAAAAACTTTAACTTGAAAATTAGGTAATAGAACTTCTTTCATTATTTAAGACATCGACTGAGGGTGCTTGATGGAATTTCAATATCAAATTTGGATTATTGAGATTTTGTACACTTCCGTGTATTTTGTCACTACCGACCCGGGTTGGAATTTTCGGCAAGGAATTTTTGAATGAGCAGCTGAACCTTCCTAATTCTCCGCTATTATATCCGATACGTTGAAACACCTAACAGATGTCACTAAATGTGGAATGATTGTATATATTTACCCATTCGTCGAATTACATCCCTTCAAAACCCACAATACTATTATAATTGTAAAATCACTGGTATTTCTAAAAGAAGTTGAAAAGCGGCAATTCGCCACTCTGTTAATATGGTGTTTACAAAATAAGGATTAGGGAGATTCCCGAAATTTTAACTCAGGTATCAGTGTGGCTCTCAGACGTATAATATCTTACCTCGTAAATAATATTTGTCGCATTTGTATCTTCTATATAAACGTTAGACACTGTTTACTGTCTCTCAGTTCGAGTCCATTCGTGTGATCGAATGCCTGAAGATGCCGAAAGGCGAAACCCGGGTCGTTAGTGACAAAATACATGGAAGTGTACAAAATCTCAATAATCCAAATTCTTTCAATATTATTACAAATTTATTTCTTCACTGTGTAATAAAATTAATAAAATCATATTTTTGTTTCCCTGTAAGAAATATACGGTCAATAAAATAACCTTAAATATCATTGAATATGAAAAATTGTTTATAAACCCAAATGCAACCTTTTCCAAACTGCCTTGGTCTTTCAAAGTCCAGCGAGGAATATTTATAACCCTATATTTATGCGTAATTATCATTTTTATCTTGAGCGACACGTAATCAATCAATGATGCATAATTGTATATGATAATATAGACAAAAGATTTTAAAGTAATATGTACTGTTTTAAAATTTATTTATATTTATCATATAGAAGGGTTTCATTGTTTTTTCAGACAACAATGTTGATATAAATAACGCAGAGAAACAATATTTAATCGAAAATTGAACCTAATATTTATTTTTACACTTTTTTTTTCCTGAAAAATTATTTTTCAACGATATTTAAACAAAACATTGTAAGATAATGTCTGATTTACACATTATTTATTACAAAGCGATGACGTTACATATTATTGATTCGGAATAATCATGGTTTGTAATAAAATTAATAACTCACACGCCTATTACCAAAAATATAATAAAGCTTGTGTGGCTAGACAGCGTGGGAGGTAAATGAAAGTCGTGATTATAAAATTTAGGTTTTCTTAAGACTCCCATTCAAATAAGCTACTTACTTGGCGATGATAATTTTAATGTGATATCATATATTTTAATATATTAACTCCCATCTTGTGCTACTGTGCAGTTCCCCTAATGGATTTCTCGAGTTGTCATTGTGACACGTATCAGACATTCGCAAGAACATCACATTGAGTCAACGTGCAGTGCAATAACACAGAAGGCAACTCGTCGGAAAATATACTTCGAACTGAGCTCTTAAAAGCGTGCACTATAGATTCTTAACATGCGTCTGGTGAAAAAGGTTACAAAAACAAGGTTCAAATTTTTACAAGAAAACTATTTTATGCAACCAAAACTTTTACAGCTATAGGCTATTCGACAGCTAGTCGCATTAGTAATGTATATAATAATCTATATAATATAAAGAGTAAAATTTTGTCGTTTTCATTGTTTATCTTTTGTCACATTATTGAAATTTGGATTAGAATAGCTAAAGATGTATAATTTTAGGAACCACTGTTCAAGCTTGGAGAAAAAATAAAAACAAATGGTAAGCTAGTAACTTGACTTGAAAAAAAGACTGAATGTATCAATCCTCACAAGCATTGTAGCAAATCTTTACATTAAATAGACCATATCTTTCGAACATAACGAGATAATAGTGCAGATAGAGACTAAATCAAGAAAAAAATTTGGTACAAAAATTTTCTCAAAGAAAATTCTACGAGATTAAGCCGCTAAAATAACTCACCGCGCTCACAAAGAGTGCGCATTATGCAATAAAAAATTAATTCAAAAATGTTTAATAACAAAAAAAAAACAAAATTTATTTTCTTTGTTACCGGATGGTATTACAATTTTTGTATTCTAAAAACAGGTTGTGAAAAACTCCAAGAAGACACATTAGAATGCACTAGTGAGCACAGCGATAAGACGGTTATATTTATGGCATAATAACATACATTTATGAATCCAGAGGATAAAATGAAAACTGAACGAATGAATCCACCGCACAGAGCTAAGCAACATTGAACTCTTTTGCTTAATTCGAATCTATGGTTGACTGCACTGATACTAAACTGAAAAAATACTACCATTTTAAATATCAAAGGCATTGTGTTAATTAACTCTTATTTATTTTTTAACAAACATGAATAGTTTCATGTAAATGCACAAGAAGTAATCACAAAAAAACATTTGGCAGCGATCTATTGACGATATATTATAAACGAAACAATATCGGTGTTGACTTTATGTCATTTTCACATGTTACATGAGTATTATTTAATCGCTTTTGATAGATTTAACCAAATTTAAAAAGTATTGAGACGAAGAAAATGTGAGTTTTGGAACAAAATTAATTTCGTTATAGATAAAAACATTTCTCCCATGTGTGTTGAGTTGCTAAAAAAACTCATGGTGTTGCCAAAGAAACGCAAATTTTGCCTTTGTCAATTTTATCTTGTTAGATCTGCAACGACCCCAATAGACTTGTACTTTTTTGGAAAAACATGATGCTTTTCAAATATTATTTTCAATTGTTACCGTTATTTTTTTGTACGGCATGTAAATATTTTATACAGATATTATGAAAATTTTGCTTTGATTGCTTTTTTACCTAACTTATGATTTATCGCATTTAATTATTTCTCGGTAGAAAAATATTTTTTTTACATTAAAAAATTACAATTTGAATTCATTTAAAAAAGGTGAAGCAATATTGGTCGGTAAGGCTGACATATTATTCGGTTTCTATTTTCTACCAATTCTATTAAACGTAAAAAATGCTTTAGAACAAAAAATATCAACACACAATAAATTTTTCTCTTTCATATTCATTTCACATCTATACAAAACATTACTTTATTGTTCTTGTACTAGTTGGTTTTTTAATAAACCACTTTACGTTCTTTAGTTACAGAGGTTGAACAGGTACAACTGTTATTTTAATGAACCGTCGATTCTTACCGTTTGCAAATCTTTTCTAAAAATAATCAGTATAAAAATGTGTTTGCCTAAGCTATGTCAAATTTTCTATTGGCTGTCAAATTAGCTGCATCCATTGTAATGCCATATTCAATAATTATATTTGCATGCTATTCATTTTATCGTCAAATTTATTTTTTACTACAGCGAACATTAAAAACATATATTCATTCTCTAAAGTTTATAAAGACGAGCTGCGGCAAGAAGCGTTTGGGAGCTTTTGAGACCACATCACGTTCGCAATGAATACCCTCTACAGTTTCAGCAAGACCTTTACAACGAACCTTCCATTCCAACGGAGCATTTTGTTTTTTTAACCCGGCAATAGCTTTCTCCACAAAATCACTTGTGCTCCATCAAACCGTCGGGGTGGTAAATCACATGGCTTTATTGCACCCTAATACAGCTGACGTATTTCCTGTACGATTATGGCGCGGCATGCTTTGATGGAGACTCGCGCGCAAAAACTATTGTGGCGGTGAGGACGCCGAGAAAATAACGACGCCGTTTTACAGCTAACGATTCGATTGATTAAAAAAGTTTTTGACATTCGATATCGCCAATTCTAGTTGAGTTAGACCTTAGTTTTCGTAATTGTAAATTTCTATCTAAAGTTTAATAAATTCCAAATGCAAAATCAATTGATAACTGGATAAAGGTTTTAATAGTGTATTTACAGAAATTTGAGTTTGCATTTTATTTAAGTATAGAATTTATGTGAAATCATTTAATTCTACCAAGCCAGCAGACCATATGCAAATCTTGTGTAGTTATATAATATCATTGATTTAATTGGCATTTACCTTTAAGAACTCCATTATAATCGGATAAACATTTAAAAACAAAGTATTCAGTTCTACACAATTTTATTACTTTCGTTGATAGCTATTTTTGCTCCACACCATCGAAAGAACTGACAATAGTTCTGACAATGACGTGCCAACATAGCTATCAATAAAACTTTTTGTGTAATTTTTGTGGAACTGAATTCTTTGCTATTCTTATTCTAGAATGTTACTTTGTCTTTTTATCGATGTGTACGTTAATATTCAACTATGAGGAAGTAAATAGCTACGAATGTATTATACTATACCTATTATTCTTCTATATATATTAAAAAACCTTATTTATTGTGTTAATATGCATTTTTAAAACTCAAAAGATCCACTACAACAATTCTTTCCTCCATGAATATCCAAAGAAGCGTTTCACACGTATCTATTATTTGCAGTGTTTTTTCCCACAATTATATAATAACGTGACCCGGACATATTTGACGCACTTTCATTCATTTAGAATTCGTATATACGATATGTATTGACGCATATACGATTTATATGCATCAGTTGAAAATCCAAGGTCATTGATTGAAAATTATTCCGATATTTCTACAGAATTGTGCAATTGTGTTTTATTTTTATAAAAAATAATGTATTTTCATTAGTTAGTTACTATTCAAAAGTGCTGTAGAGTTTTACAACGTTGTCTTTTATTGGATATATTATAACAATACACGTAAACACAATATTGGACACAAATATTACGTGAAGAAACTACGATGCAATATAGACATAAAACGATAAACAAACGAAAAAATCGTAGAAAATGTCCGTTTTCCACACCCAAGGGATACTCGCAAGGGGCTGGTTGTGAAAAATGTGACAGGCCGGGCGGTGATATGTACCTAACTACGAGCGGGACCCAATTCTACACCTGTCACCCTCTGCCTGTCATTTTGACGCCGACAATTTGTCACTATAAAGTTTTTTAGTTTCGCAGTCGTGATATATCACATTGTTATAAATGGTGCGCTCAAGCTTGTCTCAAAGGTCATACATGCATTGTTCATTACTACCGTATCTCTATCTTCCAAGGGTTTACTCACCATCACCTGCTACAGATTCAAAGCTCTTTATTTGTGTACAGTGTAACATAACAGCGTTCAGCGCTTTCTAATGATTTCGTAAATATATTCTTTAGTTATTTAAGGCGGTAGCCAATCAGCAGTGACAATAAATTTAAATGTAAATCAGCGATAAGAAAAATAATTATCTTAAAAATCAAAAACACTTTTTAGACAATATATATAAAAATGAATGTCTGTTTGTTGGTTTGTTGGTTTGTCCGGATCTTATAGGCTCCTAAACAACACACGCGATCGCGACTAAACTTTCAGGAAGGACTTATTGTGATCATGCCGGGAAATATTATATAAAATAAATGTTTGTTTGTCCTTTACGCGTTCATTTACCATTCATACGATTTCGATGAAACTTCTGTGAGTTGTTGTGCACACACCCGTGAAGGGTTCTGAAGAAAAAAAATTGAAAATCTAAAATTGAAAAAAAGAATCAAATACGTACATGCAGCGACATCTAGGAAAAACCTTCTGATTTATTCGTGTACGCACCAGAAGAAAAACAAAAATATTGTGTTATAACAAGTGTCATATTGAAACTCGGGTTCGGGTCGGGCCAGACCTGAAGATGATGCGCTCGAACCGGGTAAGTCTTTGAAATTTCAGCCAGTGCAGACCTCTAATCCAAAAGCAGTTCAATAAACAGAATTAAAGCATAAACCCTTTCTTTCTTTGAGTGGAATTGCAACGCATGCCGGGTACTCACTAGTCTTTTATGAATACAAATATTTAAGATATTACAAGTATTTACAATAATTATTTGATTTTATAACATCAAAAATCGTAACCTTATTTTATCTTACTAGAGAATATTTCAAATAAAAAAATCGTTTATATTCCATTCGTTGATGAATTGTATGATCTTCACTATCATTTGAAAACTGCTTCAAATATTGTGTGTCAATAAGTGACATCTATTCGTATTGTTTTAAATGTCGGAAACGGATACGAGCTAAGGAACCTGCTGTTTACCTGACTACGCAGGGTACGGCAAGAGTGCCTCCAGATAAGACAAGGCCTGCCATTCCAGGTTTCAAATACTCTTCACATCGCTTTTTCTTGAAAGTCTTCAACTTCTTCAACGCAGTCGGTATAAACAACAATATTATATTAAAAATACAGAAAATGAATAATAAGAATAATAACTATTGTTTTGTCTTATTTTTTATTGTTAATATATTATAATCGTTAATGAACTGCTGCTTTGTTTAGTTTTAGTATTGGAAGCTTGAATACTTGCTAATTTTTTTCAAAATAGCACGTTACACATAATGCACATAATCTATCATAGTTTATTCTTTATTTTATTCCATTTATAGGACTGTTAAAAATAGTTTTTGGGCATGTTTTATGAAAACAATAAAATATAGTTTACAAATATAATAAAAATAAATTGACAGTGGACTAAATTATTACAGTTTTGCTGAACGTATATAGAACACGTTATACTGACAGAGATATAAGCCCTTCCGTGAGTGTTCACTTAATATATATGTTAATAAATAAATGCAAAAATATTTAACGTGATACTGGCTGTTTTTTTTTGTAGATTCCTATTAATATAGCATTTTAAAGAAGTGTGGTCGCTTACAACTTGTATATTCGGCAATTCGTTGAATTTTAAAAATAAGCCGTAATTTGTTTACACTAATTCCACATGTTTATGATGATCAAGATCGGTTTTTGTTAATTTCTTTAACGCATTTAAAGAATATTTATGTATGAAATCAGCCTGGTTTATTTATACTGAAGATAGGACCGACACAATAACTCGTTTTTACCAAAATATGGACTGACTAGTTACTTTGCCTTAGAAGCATTTTGTCTTGCAGTAAGTCAATGAAAGGCTGAAGATAACGAGCAACTTAATAAATTAACAAACACTAAAAATACGGCACATCGCGTGCGAATCCGTCCACTGGTAATGCCACTATAAATGATATGTGATTTCTTTTTTATTCGTTCAAAATGTTTGTATCTGCCAATCAAAAACGTTGGCTGATTTCACACCATCATTATTTGACAAATTTGGTATCTCACATCTAACATCTCAGTTAATTTTTACTGAGATGAGAAACATGAACGTTTTTTTTTATATAAATGAGTTCGGTAAACCCCTAATATTTATTTATATAATTGAAAATAGTATATAAGAAGCCATTTCATTTATTTGTTGTGTTGTATTTTTTCAAACACGTTTTCCACTTAAGTTGAAAATTGAAACAACCCTTTACAGAGCGTGTGTTAAAGATATCTCACAGCAATCAATTTGAAATTCTTTGATTTGTTTCTTGGGGAATTCTTCTGGCAGACTACGTAAATTTTCAACTACTGTTCTCCTTCCTGCAAGGTTATTGCCGTTTGTTTTGTCTTTCTTTCGATCGTTTGAATAATAATTGAAAGAATCACTTTTAAAACGTATAAGTGACAAACGTTTCAGTGCAATGTATATATTTGACTCTCTTTTATTTTAACTTCACATATCTCACTCAAGCGTATTCACCGACAGAACAAAACATTGACTTTTTTTAATTCAATAAACTTGTTTGTATCACACCGGAGATCATGTCTCTTCAATGATACATTAAGTCTACAATAAATATTTATATGCAGTGACAATAAGTAATATTAATATAACATTTAATTTTAAAAAATAAAACACGTTTCATTTGTACTACTTCCACATATTTATAATGAGCGAAACCGGTCCTGATCATTATAAATATGTGGAAGTAGTACAAATGAATTGTGTTTTATTTTTTAAAATATAATGTCTTTCCACCAAGAATTGACAGTTAACACCTTAAAAGTGATAACATTTAATGTTATATGATGAGTAAATAATACATTAAATTCATCAACTAGTAATTAATTTAAAAACGGCTATGGAGAGGTAATAATTAAGAATTAAGTGGTGAGAGGCAGATAAGGTAAACTTTTTCTCCAAAGGAGGCAGCAAATTTTTTGAACTGGTAAAAGTTCTGTAGGGAAAAAACCAGATCTGGATGTCCAATTCGACCATCGTGATTATTTCTGCAGGACAAATACAGAATATCTCTTTTAATGGACATAATTGGGCAATCAAAAAAAATATGCTCAGAATCTTTATTTTTATCACAACATGGACAATATGCGTCTGGTTTAATTTTAAATTCATATAATTTGGCATTAAACGCACCATGACCAGTGATAAATTGGGAAGTCCAGTGATCTGGAGAGAACCATGTTGCATTCTGACGAAAGAGAAGAGAGAATAGATGCTTAGTTTTACGTCAAAGGTACATTGACCATCGTCTTTGCCAAGTCTTTAGAATAGTTAGTGAGCAGAGTTTTTTTTTAATTTAGCTTTAAGAAGCTGTTGAGAATCCAACGGCTGAAGAATTGTGCTGCCAATTTAAGCTGGTTTTCCGAGCAACAAAAGATAAATTGCAGCTTTTCTTTGGACTTCTAAATCTAGAGGAATAAGTTCTAACATAACAGGAAGACATTCGGTTGAGCAGGTTCGATAGGCTTTGGACATGGCAAGAAATGGAAACCTTTGCCCCGGAAGAAATATTTGACTTGACTTGACTTTTTTTTTTTAATGCAATGAACTTGTTTGTATCACACCGGAGATTATGTCTCCTCAATGATACATTAAGTCCACAATAAATATTTATAATATAAGTAATAATGTAACTAATAATTTTTGAATTTGGATTATTGAGATTTTGTACACTTCCATGTATTTTGTCACTAACGACCCGGGTTTCGCCTTTCGGCATCTTCAGGCATTCGAGCACACGAATGGACTCGAACTGAGAGACAGTAAACAGTGTCTAACGTTTATATAGAAGATACAAATGCGACAAATATTATTTACGAGGTAAGATATTATACGTCTGAGAGCCACACTGATACCTGAGTTAAAATTTCGGGAATCTCCCTAATCCTTATTTTGTAAACACCATATTAACAGAGTGGCGAATTGCCGCTTTTCAACTTCTTTTAGAAATACCAGTGATTTTACAATTATAATAGTATTGTGGGTTTTGACGGGATGTAATTCGACGAATGGGTAAATATACACAATCATTCCACATTTAGTGACATCGACGTATAATATTCTCAGACGTATAATATCTTACCTCGTAAATAATATTTGTCGCATTTGTATCTTCTATATAAACGTTAGACACTGTTTACTGTCTCTCAGTTCGAATCCATTCGTGTGCTCGAATGCCTGAAGATGCCGAAAGGCGAAACCCGGGTCGTTAGTGACAAAATACATGGAAGTGTACAAAATCTCAATAATCCAAATTTGATATTGAAATTCCATCAAGCACCCTCAGTCGATGTCTTAAATTATATAATAATTTTTAATCATTTTGAAATAACTTGAAGTCATTTTTAACTATTTATTCATTTATTTTAAATGTTAGTTAACAGCTGAGCGCCAACTGTGGATCAAGTCAGATTACAAGTCTAACAATGATAAATTCAATGACCAAAATATCTTTTCTGTGTATTTGCTTAAAAATTAAAAACACTTTTTTGTACTAATTCAACAATTTGACATAGAGGGCAGGACCGTTTTGAGTCATCAGTTTAAAATGCTGCTCATAAAAATGAGCGCAACTGGTCCTGATCATTATAATAAAAAAATGTAGAATCAGTACTAAAAAAATTAAATAAATTTCTTAAAGTTTCTTTAAAACAATCAATGGGTTCGTTTTCAGACAGCACTACTTTGTACATGAAATAAATATTGTGAGCATCTTTGGTCTGGTGCAAGAGCTTTGCCTTAGTGATCAGGTGGGTCCTGGTACAAGTCCAAGCAAGGTCAATAGCAAATTTGGATTGGTTCAATTTAAATGTGTGATCTTGGACATGAATGACTTATAAAAATTCTCATCGAGTTTACCTCGTATGATTTTCCAATTTCCAAAATATTTAGCGCATTAGCTGTCAACTGTAATGCCAGATATTTTTTAATTTTTTACAATCTAAAAAAGAAAACGGCCTAAACGTATTTTTTTATATAATTTTGTAGGTTAACGACAAATAAATATTCGTCAGTCTGGAAATAGATCTTGAGCACAATAACAGATAGTGGATAATATTACAAGGATCCTAGCCCTGAAGCTAAAGGCTGACATTAATTTAATAATCAAAGACTATTTATTCTGAACATAGATCATCTTTTAACAATTATTGGTACAGTAATAGATACGTACACGCCCCATTTGCGATAATATATTTGAATGATTTCTAGACGCCAATCGTTTAGATATGAATAGTCACATGTTAAAAATAAATTTAATTTTAATGTATCAGGAGAATAAAATTGTCTTTCGTATTTAATGACGTAATCGATGCATTAAGCTTCCGTGCATATACATAATTATGTTTTTATTAAAATCTTTAAAATTTTCGTGAACTATTGAATCGTAACACATGTAATTATTGTGCTACCAGGCTTTATTCGGAACTTTTAACACGTTTATAAAACATACTTTTCTATAACAGTTCGTGAAAAATATTTCCCAGATTATTGCGTCAATTTCAGTAGCCTAGTGGTAAGAGATTGTAACTGCTGCAGCAATTTTAAATTCGATCTCGTAGATTTATATCACTGGAATGTTTTCTCCCGTGTGTTATTAATTATCTGCCACCTGGTAAATTTTCTGTATTGCCTAAGCATTAGAAATAAAGAAATAACATGGAAACACATGCGGTCCAGTATGATATTTATTAAGGTTAAAATCTTCTAATTTTCCCAAACCTATTTTTTTTTTCACAACGTATTTCATAAATCTCCCAAAACTGACAAGCAGTATTGGCCAGTCAGAAGTTTATTATTATTTATTTGGTTGTCAACTATGTTCTGAGTTCTCAAGCACTAAAAATATGCGTCGCACTGTCTTTCATGCAGGTGAAGTCTGTTATTTTATAATTGTTTTCATAAAATGCATGTTAATATAAATTTTACACGTTGTCAAACGTAAATTGACCCTTCTGTTAGATTTAATAGATTATGTACAGCTGTAATGACTTTTTTCTTTCTCAAATTGAAAAAAATATAATTTAAAAATTTTCATCAAAAATTGTAAATCAAAATTCATATTATAATACCAAGTTTGTAATGCTGTTGTTTGATTAACTAGGTACATCTAATAAAAAGGGGGAAATAAACAAAATAAGTGAAAGAGAATACGACAAAGCTACTCGACATTTGCTTATTATTTGAGAGATAAGCAATGTGCGTGAGAGAGATGAAGCGATTGGCAAGAGGACAAAATGATAAATTGAGAAGACGAGTGAGAGCTGACGCAAGACGTAAGAGTGGCTCTCCTTAAAACTAGTTACCTTCGTAATGGATATTAAATTTCATTTAAGCACTGTAAACGAAAATCGTCACTTTCAAACTGTTTTATTGAAAGCATAAAAATATCAGTACAATAAAAGAAAAGTGTATGAACAAATATGTTCAATGAAGCGAATAAATATTTTTCATAATGATTTATGAGTTTTGAAACAAGTAAATAAATTGCTCCAGAATCAAAATAATTTCGTCTTAGGGATATTCGAGATATCAGTCCTAGAGCGACGATGCTAAAAAAGGATTTGCAAGTATTTTGATGTTGCATTATATTGCCGGACCTTTCCAAATATAAACTTGAGGCATGTAGAAAAAAGATATAAAGACCTAGTCTGTACCGACCCTAGCAAGAATTTAAGCAAGGAAGCTAGCAGCCAAGTTCGCGGACTTTGCACATGGTAAAAGTAGGAAAATATCTTCCATATGTTTATTTTTGAACCAATGTTCGTATATTTTTTCATTCCTTCCTACAAATTCCTCTTTTTTGTTTTCTATTTCATCATGGTATTTAGATTTATCTAGCACTCCTATGTCATGTTCCATCATCAGAGGGCAGTTATGGTTTTTACAAATCGATTGAAGATAAAGACGGACACTGGCGTGAAGGCGTGATTTGATCACAAATCATAGTTGTACGACAAATTCTTCGAATATAGGTACATTTTGATGAAATTTAAAGGCTGTTGCCTTTTGTTTATTTTGATTTACATTAATCATAAAGAAAAATATTTTTTTAGTTTAGTAAATGTAGAGCGGCTAACTAAAATATTAATTATTAATAATAGTAGGTATAGTTAAATTAATCAACCATACTTTTTATTAATATATCACCAATTCTGTAGCCGAGTGTTGAACTCTATTGGACCTTGCTCCAATTCGGTTGTGGTGTCACGGGCTTAAACTCTCATTCATACAATTTAATGAATTATTTTTCAATCTATTTATGGATTTGTGTTAAAATGTATGGATGTTTGTGATGATAATATTCCCTACCATCCAAACGATTCTTAACAGGGTAAATTGAGAGCAATAATCTCCTATGTATTAATTTGTAAAAAAAAAGAAATTTTGAATGACGGAATAACAACTAGTTATAAAAACATATTTGAGATGCTTCATTCACAGTCCATATATTCTACATTGGTAATGGACGTCGTAATATTAATCAATCAACGATCCTTTTATATAGCTAAGACAAACCCATCGAAATATTATATTATATCAACGTAATTAAGTTTAGGTCAGTTTTGAAACACGACAACAAATTAAGAACTTGCTGACAAGACAACACAATTCAGTGAAACAAAAGCAATGTTGGGAACTCCCGCTTATAAATTAACACAAAAAAATGTCGTACATTAAATGTAGTGAGACAGAATGATTGGTGACATTATTTTGTAAGGGGCTCTTCTGTTTTATGAGCCTGTTATAAACTTACCGGATAAAAAAAACGTGCCATAAAATAATAATGCATCCCTTTAACTAGATATGTTCATCAATTTTTTTCATAGTTTAAGTATTTCTAAATTGAATTAAATAATATTTTGTTAATCCGTGCTGAAAAAACATACTTAACGGGTAATTTTAAGCGGATTCAATGAAATCATCTGAACATGCTGATTGTGAATAAAATGGATGATATATGAATATAACATAAAGCACATAAAAAGTTTATTTCGTATGATATTAGTCAGTTATCAATCGAAGAAAAGAGTCGATAAAATGCGAATAAAAGTGACACAGAACGTTGACAGCATCTAAATCGGATAGCAAATTTTGTCATCTGTTAGGAAAAGAAAGAAAGTGCGTGCGTAAGCAATTTGGACATAGATAAAGTTAAGAGTATATTTTTTTTGATATCCGGGAAACATCGCAATAAATATACTAGATAGAAATAATAAATGAAAGCGTTAAAATGTAGTTTTTGTTATTTCATGAAGAAGTGGTAGCATTGCTGTATTATTCAAACCTAATTAAGCATCCTTAATCGAATATAGATTGACGAAACAAAAAAATAAACCTATAAAAAAATATTGTATTATTATAAAAGAGTAAAGTATTAAAAAAAGACAGGATGATAATACGTCATAACTTTTAATTAATGTTGTCTTTTCAATATATTGGGTAAAATATAGTGATCTATTTAGGTCTGCAAAAATCATTTGAATTACTATCAATATCTATTTCAGCGTCACGCCATTTGTCGGGACTAATCGTTAGAGCTTGATTTCAGTATAAAACATAGCTTTTTACTCTTAATTTACTTTCTTTGGTAAACGGATATGACAATTTTTACTGCTGTGAAATCAATCATTAAATTTATCATCATTTAATCGTCATTTTAACATTAGAATATAAGCTACAACAATTAGAAAATAACTATTGACAGTATAATGCTGAATATCTTCAATGCATCAGTAGTTAAGGAAAAAACACAATAACAGCAGAACTGTCATTTAAGAAAATGTAGAAGAAAGAAGTATTTTACCAATGTAAACTGAAAAAGGCTGTAGATTACTGAAAACTGAAAAAAAGAACAACTGACTTTAGGTTTAAAGATGAACTACAACTAACAAGTCTCTTTCAAATAAATATTTAAAATACATAATTGGCTAAATTTTAATATAATGTTATAATACTTATTATAACATTAACTTATTTATTGAATAAATGAAGAGTTATATCAAATTTGGATTATTGAGATTTTGTACACTTCCATGTATTTTGTCACTAACGACCCGGGTTTCGCCTTTCGGCATCTTCAGGCATTCGAGCACACGAATGGACTCGAACTGACTGGCAGTAAACAGTGTCTAACGTTTATATAGAAGATACAAATACGACAAATATTATTTACGAGGTAAAATATTATACGTCTGAGAGCCACTTTAATGAATATTTTTAACACTTGATTTATCTTAATCAATAATGAATACGTATCTATTCTTGTACTTAATATTAAATTTATTACCTATGCATATATCCATAACAGAATACACGTATGGAATTATCCGTTTGATTATTCGAAATCAACGCAAACCAGAAGGACAAAAATGTTAAAGTATTACCATCTGGCGATAACAACGAATACCTTAATAAATTTAGTAAAACACTGTAATATAGCTGCAGCAGACAAAATTCAGTTTTATATTTTCGAATGTACAAATAAGTATAAGTATACATGATATCTTGAGTAAGTCTTTTTAGGGGTAGTCGTTCCTAATCGTGAAGGGTAGAGGACACCACCCTTCCTCGGTACCCTTATTCACCCACCTTTTTTCTGTTGTCTTGCCATGTACGCCACATAAATACAAAACGTACTGGATCCCATTATCTTATTTTTCAAGGCACAAGGTGTTTTTATCTTTTCATAAAGCATTGTATTATATAAGTACGAGGATTATGCTCATAAATAAGCTTTGAAAAATGGTAATCGATTTCCATATATTAAGCGCTTAGTTTTTTCTTCTTTTCAATTATTTTTGGAAGATTTTTTGAATTAACTAAATGTACAGATAGTGTTACCATTAATAAAGGTAATGGAATTTTGGTGAATCCATCAAAATTGTTTTTGGAAAATAAGTTTAATCACAACAGATTTGCATTTTTTTTTGTTTACCTTTTTTTAAATCTATATTTAATCAATACAAAATTATTTAAAAAGAAATCCTGTACCTGAATTTTAAGCCACGGCGTAATAAAAGTTTCTTGACTATGTAAGTATTTTTACAAAGATAGTTTGCAAGTTCTGTAACTCGTAACAAAACTTATGCTGCAATGCAATTTAATGCCAATGTATTTCGTTATTTTTATAGAAAAGTGATAACTATAACAAAAAAAACTAAGTAAACAAAAAATCATAAATCAGAGTTATTAATTATTATTGTTTAATTTTGATGCTATTTACAGAGACAAAATAAAGTTTCTATACTTTTTTGCACTTCACTTTGTTCACATGTTCATGTATACGGCCAGAATTCCTCAATATCCCGTTCTTCCTCGGAGGTACAAATTTTGAGGCGTTTTTAGGGCTGCACTCATCAATACGTGGTTAGTGCTATGCTCAGCAAAGTTATTGAATAAATAACTTTATTTATTTTCACATTCAGGAATAAAAAATAGTATTTATTTATTATATTATGTACATTACAAAAATTATAATCTTATGAATTTTGCAATGTAAAAAACGTTTAAAACATAGTATAAAAAACAGTTATCATATGTGTTGAAGAAAAAACAGTTTTGCAACACCATGTCTATTAACATCATCAAAACAAAATGGACTTTTCTAGCTCCATATTTTGGCATACAACTTTTTTTTGCTTTTCATTAAGCGATCGTTTTAGTATAACAATATTTTCGTACTGGTCTACTTAATGTCATTTAATTAAAAATAAATGATTGTATGATATTATGACCCAGAAAAGAGATAAAATAATTTTAAAGAGAAAGCGTTCGATTTAAAATCAAATACTAAATTTAATATTAAAAGGTTATTCAAATTTGGATTATTGAGATTTTGTACACTTCCATGTATTTTGTCACTAACGACCCGGGTTTCACCTTTCGGCATCTTCAGGCATTTGTGCGCTCGAATGACTGTATTGTGGGTTTTGACGGGATGTAATTCGACGAATGGGTAAATATACACAATCATTCCACATTTAGTGACATCGACGTATAATATTCTCAGACGTATAATATCTTACCTCGTAAATAATATTTGTCGCTTTTGTATCTTCTATATAAACGTTAGACACTGTTTACTGTCTCTCAGTTCGAATCCATTCGTGTGCTCGAATGCCTGAAGATGCCGAAAGGCGAAACCCGGGTCGTTAGTGACAAAATGCATGGAAGTGTACAAAATCTCAATAATCCAAATTTGATATTGAAATTCCATCAAGCACCCTCAGTCGATGTCTTAAATTATATAAAAGGTTGTTGTTGTAATAAAAAAAGAAAATATTAAATAATAAATCCAAAATTATTTGTTAAGAAACCCTGGAGTCGTCATATGAAGGCTTATTACTTTTGTGCCTAATAAACTTTCCATATCAATTTGAATTACAAATATGAACCAGAAACCCAAAAATAATTGTTCCCGGAATTCATATTATTTTCCTGCCATTTTTGTGTAATTTTTACTTCCGTTTCTTCAGTTATATCTATACAATTTTTTTTTCTATTATTTAATCATTTTGTTAAAATTCAACATGTCATTTTCTTTTCAAGCTTAAATTGAAATACTATTTTTGTTTACTGAGAATACACATCTAAGGATGCAGCATGATCCTATCTTACGCTACGAATAGGGGTGTTAAGAAAGGTTAAAGGGGAGTAGGAACGACATAAATCAAGCAGGAAAATTGTGTATATTTTATAAGTCACCTTGTCAATACATGAAAGTGACCCAGCGAAGAAATCTTGCGTAAATAATGTAAGATACTCATTCCTAAAATTTTAGTATGAAGTAACTTTTCTCGCTTCGAAAATTCTATGATTTAGTAACCTTCAAATACAGCTGGGCTAGAAGTGCATACAATATATTTTGAATAGGATGTTCTTTTTAGAGGTATAGAGCTTTAAAATGGAATAAAACAAGAAAGGTTTATTAAATGCCATTAGCTTTTAAAAATGATTTCCGGCATGTGGGCGCTACGGCTGGCTAAAAGAAAGCGCAATCTTGAAGTCCAATTTTCAAGCACTTTCTGAAGCGGCTGCGGCTGTATATCGATGATAACGCCGTGAATGTAGGCTTTAAGGTCATTAAGCATTATTGGGTTATCGACGTAGACTTACAACTTTATATGCCTCCAATGAAAGAAATCCAAAGGTGTTAAATCACATGATCTCGGTGGGCAATTCACAGGTCCATTCCGGGAAATTATGCGCTACTTGAAATTTTCCTTTAGCAAATTGATTGTGGCGTGCGCAGTATGGCATGTTGCGCCGTCTTGTTGAAACCAAAGCTCGTCTACATTGTGGCCATTCAATTTCAGAACGAAAAAATTAGCAACCATAGATCTATAGTGCTCTACATTGACAGTCAAGTTCTGACCGGCGTTGTCTTTGAAAAATATGGACTATTGATTCCACCAGCCCATAATGCACACCAAACTGTTAATTTTTGTGGATGTAACGGCGTTCCGAAAATGGCTTGTAGATTTTCGTCGCTCCGAATCCGGTAAATTTGTTTATTGACGAAGCCATTCAACCAGAAATGAGCCTCATCGCTGAACAAATTTTTTCGGTAAATGTCAGCATCAGATGCAATTTTTGTTAAGCCCCACTCACCGAAGTTACGACGCACACGATGGTCAAGCAGTCATGGTGAAATGGCAAACAAATCAGCTGTCAGCTGTCAAATTGGCGGTCACTGAAAAAATTTCTAGCAGTTTAAAAACAAACCTCTAAAAAAAAAACGCATTTAATTTTTTTTCAGTAGATCTCAACTCATAGAAACTTTTCAATGAAAATCTGTTTTTATTTCGGTATACTTTAGAGCAGGAGTATCTAATCTACGACCCACGGGCCGACACTGGCCCGTGAGCACCACCACTCCGGCCCGCGGTAGCTGACCGGACATCCAGCCTACCATAGTTTTATCAAAAAAATTGTTTGTGGAAACAGCTTCAAGTGAGTGTATAAATCAGGCAAAAGATAGTTTAACCTTGTTGACTATCTGAAATTCCACTGCAATGAAATTAATGTTCTTGACACTTGCCCGTAAGTACCAACTAAAATTTGCGCGTATTTCAAAACCACAGTATGTTGGTATGATGAGCTAGTTAGGTCTTGGCCATTGGGACTCAGTGGAGAAGTCAGTGTGGTCCTTAGACTTAAATAATTGGAGACCCCTGCTTTAAAGCATTTCCTGATATGAAATATTCCTGATTCCTGCAAGTACAACGTTGACTATCTTGTAAAGATAGAGATTTTGTAGAAGCTATCTAAAATATATGAAGAAAGGGATATAACGACTGTGTACAAATCAAAATTGCCAGGAAATGAAGAGCCCGCATAACATGATCAAAGTAGCTTTAATATGTTGATGAAACTAGAAGAAAAGGAAAAGTTACTTACCTAAGGCATACAGGAGGAATAGTAATTTCGTAGAATTTTATTTGTAAGAGCAAGATTTTACTGTAAATTTTAAATATACGATGCACCGATTTTTCGTAAAAAAACAGTTAATTAGACCTCCATTAAAATAAAAGTGAAACATGGCAGGCTATTTAGTTCCAAACGAATTATGTGATTTAGTTAATTTTGACATCACGTTATTGACAGAACCGCCGTTTAAGCCATGACGAGTATCTCCCGTAATTACACTCATTATCACAAGTTGAATAAATCTGTTTTGTGTGTAAACTAATACTTCAGAGTAAATAATATGGTAATACACTGTTCATCTCTAATATGTCAGTTTATAAAAGTGAAAAATAGTCCGTTTTGTTTGAGCATAGTTCTGGCGACGGTATGCTGCCAAAATAGCCTTCAATTATAATAACATATGTTATAATACTTGTGAAACTGATTATTTTAATATTTTTGTCATTTATATAATGGAGTTTTACCAATTAAATCATAATTCAATCAACAACTCGTTATTTTTGACGAAACATTTTTTCCTAGAACAATGATAGTTTTTTACTTATGAAAATTGACATTCGTGATAGAAACAATAAAAAAGAAAAAAATAGAAATGGACCAAGAACCTCTTAAACGTGTCAAAATCTTTAATTCGACGATGCTTCACAGTACGATCATTGAAGCAGAAGCTTTGATATAGTTGCAACTGTGACTAATTTGTTCTTTGACTGTGAACTAAAAAATTGCTTTTTTTTAATTTACAAATATTTCAATAGCAGGCTATGATAAAGTGTAGGAATACAAAAGTTTCCATAAAATGACACTTTTATCAAGTCATCATTTCATTCAACAGCAGTTGCAAAATGTTACATTACTGAGTGCAAAGATTAGTACATAGTGATTGTAAAAAGAGACTGTTTGCTAGCGTAGGAATCATAATATGCGATTTTTTGAAAACACAATACAACGAAAGAAGAATATTGAAAAGCAATCATCAGTCTCTCGAGCAATTTCCGATCGTGTAAAATCTACTCCAGACTGTATTCCCTACATCGCCATCATCATCATCCGTCCTGCGGCTTAATCACGTCAACATACAAAATGGGAAGCACATATTCCTAAAAAAGCATACTTGTAAAAGGAACGAATGCATTAGCTTTTTTGTAGAAAGGTATTCTTTAAATTTGAAAAATAAAACACAGTTTGTCTTCTATTACTTCTATGTGTTTGTGGTCAGGACCGATTTTTTTCATCCCGAGTATTATCAACTGATTTTCAAATATAATGCCTCTCCACCAAGAATTAACTGTAAGTACCATAAAAATTATGAATGCATATGCGTCTATCTATACGATTCAAGTTTGAAAAGATTATTCTTCATATTATTTTTGAAGAGAATTTTAATTTCCATGTTTTTTTGTGGTTTATCAGACCATGGGGTTCAGTAAAGAGAATATTTTTCTACATATAATTGACAGTACATTTTTATAGTTTTTTTTTGCCTAAATAAGGACAAAACATTCTCTATATACTATTATAGACGAAATATTACTATTATAAATATAATAAAAACCCGACTTGAAAGTTTTCGAATTTATTAAAAGATTATTTGATTCAAAATTTTGCTGTCATTTTACATAACTTTTTTTTGTTATTATGACAGAAAGCAAATTGTTCTGGTTATAATTTTTGTATGGAAAATAAATACTATGCCACGATATACGAATTTTATACATGATATAAATTTTATTCATATATAGCTTCGCTAAAAACTCAGAAACATATTTTGTCACAGTGAGATTGGTTAGTATTAAACAGAACAGTTTTGTCTTCATTTCAAGGGTTGAACATAGACAATATTTCAACAAGATTTTCTTTTTTATGACAGATGTATATCCACCGAATACGGACCGTTGGTATGCTTGAAAGCAGTATTTTCTTTAAAATTTCGTCCAAGTATACACAGCTTCATTGAAAAAAAATTATATGATGTTTATTTCATGCAATGTATTTCCTGGTAAAAACAAGAAATACAAATAAAAAACACTGCATCGCATTAACTATATACTTAATTCCTCCTTCATCAGTAAGTTATACATGTATTAACATATTAATGAAAAATACAAATATGAAAGAGATGTCTCAACATTTTACTAATTAAACAAAAAATTTATTATACATTTTTTGGCAATAATTATTGGTTTTTAAAATAAGAATCGATGCAAAATTTCACATATTCAAAAGTGTACTGATTGCATTATCACAATTATATGTTATGGTGCAATCGTTCACTCGAATTTTAGCAGTATCTCTCAAATAAAAAAACTATCAATAAATAGTTTCTTTCGCAGTGAAAATACACATGCCCGATCATATTAAAATTTCTATTGAAAGATTATCAAATCCACGCAACATTTCACGAAGTGTATCTTCTGCATGCAACACACAGCAGTGTTATGTCATATACGAAGAGCCAACAAATAATATTTTCATTCATTTACATTGCATAGACTTTTATTATTATTTTCAGAATATAATAAAACGAATGAGTACATTAAATTCGTTTTAAAATTTCTCCAAGATCAACACAACAATTTAAGAAATCACAATCGATTTGTAAGATTTTTAATTTGATTTTTTTTAAATCTCAACAATTCAAAAGAACTCACAAAAAGGCTAAACTTCGCAAATGACTTGAAATCAGTATTCATTAAAACATTCACACTTAAATACTTCCAAATAATTCTTAACCTACACCTATATTTAGAACAAAAATGATTCTTTAAAAAATTTTCAACTATATGTAAAGAAACGTATTGCTTTACTATGTCATATTTATCATATGTAAACATTATAAGAAACCATTTATAAGATGTAATAAAAATTAAATATAGACACTGCTCTTTCCTTCGTTGCACTTGATGATTTTATCATTTATAAATATCCAGATTTTAATTTTAATATATTGTGCACGTAACCATAAATGAATATAAAATATTATAATCTTCACACAAAAACATACTCAAGATTTTTAAATCGCGAACGATAACAAGGGGAAAAATAAAAATTTGTCATGTAGTTTTCTTCCTTCACCCGTTATAAGTTGATGTATGTCTTTTGTATGTGAACATTATGCTGTACAACTACCAGTCAACAGCCACATCCCCCTTTCCTAACATTATATACTATATTCTATTTCGTATATCTGCCATATCCGACCATATTATATATAAAATATGACTAATATATTCTTCTACAATAGCGTGTAGCAATATTATGGAGGACGCTAGTCAAGGATTTTGACTTTAAGAGAAAATACACTCTCGTATTACAAGAAATATTTAACATTATATTAAAAACATGAAAATTTTATTTGTACTTAAAATAACAAATTCCATAATTTTAGGATAAAATATCAAAGTATTTAGCTATACAAAATTTATTATTTTAGACTTTGAAATACTTTGATATTTTATCCGATTATAATTGTACCAAGTATATGGCAATTCAATTAATAAATTCCATAATATTTTCTTAGACAAATACCAGTTTAAATATGCTTTATAATAGTCAATATGTATTTTCAACATAACTTATTAACTTGTCGCATCAAGTAAAAAAAAAATTCTGCGTTTAGAATCACTTTATGTATTAAAAAATATTAATCAAAATCTGTTATGATCGATATTTTGAATAAGCTTTTTTTATCTGTTATGCATTAAATGAAAACTCTGGGATGCATAATTTTTGTGAAATAAGTCCCACGTTTTCCCGGAAAGAACTTGTACAGATCTACGTTCCACATTTCCCGAGGTATTCCACAAAATTTTCCTATAGAAACAAACATTTTTCTTCTTTGGGTTTTTAAATTATAAATACGGAATTAATAAAGGCTTTTGGACACAAAGTCTCCAATATAGAACTGAGATGTTCCGCTATGTGAAGAAATGAATAAAAATTATACTGATATTAACACTATGTTTATATCATCCGCCCAGAGCTGCCATTGTTTGTTTCAGTATTAAAAAAATACCAATATCAAATCAAAAATGACAATATTAGAACAGAAGTTAATTCTTATGACATTTTTCAATTATTTTTAAAAATACATTTTTTATAAGAACTTCAAATTTATATTAATCTTCAATTTAAATTCAACACATAAAAATAGTCGCACTGAGCAAATCCTATCATGATCCTTTCATAAAGTTGTAGAATTGTTATAAAAAAATATAAAATTGGGAATAAGTTTTTTTTTGAGAAAATTTAAAGAGAATTTTGTTTTTATTATTATAAATATGGTGTCTTTCCACCAACAATTGGATGTTTTAAAAAAAATCACACTAAACTGGCATATGAAACTTCATTTCAATTCAAACTCATTGCTTAACATTTATATTCTTTAAAAAAAACTCAATGTGTCTTCCTAGAATGAAAAACTTAAAGCTCTACAAATTATAACTTTATAAAAAAGCTTGAAGTCGTTATTAATTTATTGTTGCTAGAACTTTTTTGTTATATTCGCAACGTTGGTTATGTAAATAATATAAAAATACTCACTTTTATGTTGCTTACTGTTCATTTTTCGTTGAAATACTCTGGTGATATTGGGAGCTTATTATTTATTGCATAAAGAAAAATCAAGCTGAATCAAATACCGTTTTGATTTATTTTCATAGTAATAACATGTATACGTCAATAGGATTGAATTGAACTATTCGTTGTTGCGTATAAAATATTTAAAAAAATAAGTAACACGTTTTTTGTTTAAATAAGCAAAACGCTCGAGGTAGCAGAATTTCTGTAGAACGCACGACGCACCACCTGAAATATTGACTGCATTAAAAAAACAGATCCGCAAATCAATAATTCGAAACCATTTGCCAGCTCACTTTGTCATATGAATCATTCCAAAAGAATTGATTTGATTGTCTAGCTGGCACAGAGGTGACCAAATCTTTTAAAAATCTATCAACTTCCACTCAATGCTTCAATCATAAAATATTTTATCCGTAATAGTTTTATATATCGGTAACTTTGTATGAAGTAATACAATTTTTGTCTACTCGTGTTAAACTTTTTATCGACGAATTTTGTTCAGAGATTTATGAAGGTCTTTTCGGGCATTCATAAAAATATTATACACGCTTGTATCATTGTAACTTAGTTTTTTAGCTACCTTCATTCTATTGCTTAATTAAGGCTTTTTTTTCGATCTCCTAACTCTCGAAACGTATTTAGACTTTGCCACGCTATATAAAAACAATCAATAATTTTACCTACACTTATTTCAAATTTCATTAAATTATTCTTGGGTAATAATTTTATTTATACTGCAGCTATCTTTTCATCGAATAGATCTATAGCTTTGTGGTCAACGTTCTTGAGTCACTATCCATTCGTCATTCTATCCGATCGCGGTGACGACGGATTCGACTCCCCTTATTATTGTTTATATTGGAAGCAAGCAAAAATAATAAAAAATGTAGGAATATGAATAGTTTATCAGTGAAGAACACGTATTTTGCATCGGAATTTTATAAAAAGGTGCATTGTAAATTGTAAAATTGCTATATGCTTATAAAATTTTGTATTTAAGATATGGGTTTTCAAATAAAAAAGCCTTGCGTCCGGTCATTATTTGTATACAATATTGACAGGTAATCATTTGGTGACAAGCGGAGCAGAAACAGATGGTGGGCACATAGGACAGCGTTGCCGCTTCGCGTCCCTTTGTCATATATCTATTTAAACCGCACCGCCATCGCCACGCCGCGCATTGACTTCGTTCACGTAAGACAAGGGGTAAGTAAGACAGTCAAAACCTAATCGCGGTTTTCACTGTGTATATGCACTTTGTGACTTTAAGGTATATTTAACTATTTGAAACAATATTGTATACAATACAGACGTATAAGTCTAACTAATTTATCCTTACATTTTATTTCATATTTAATCAAAATCAGAGCTTTAACTTTGAAAAAAACACGTTTCTTCATATTCAGTTTATGTAAATATTGTGTAATTATTACTTTGGTTCTTAAACGTGACGGACTGACTGGAGTCCACAACAAAAAGTAGAAAGAATTGTAGAAAGAAATGAAAGGAGCCTTATATTGATGTCATTGAAATGTGAGTCCTTTAATGAAAAAAATAGAAAACAAAAGAGTCTGGACTAATTATATTATTATTTTTCTAAGGAAGTAAGGATTTCTCCATTCCCTTAACCATCTTATCTTACAAATAGAGTTATTTGGTGTTATAATGAAGAGTTCTAAGAGCTTTTTCTTTGTATGATGCATTTTTCATTCAGCTCAACGACAAATCTTTGATGCGTTACTATAGTAATTAGGTACCTTTTAATTTATAGTTATTTAATTCAATTTGTATCGTTTTAATTTAATTTTCCATAGTTCCATAGCCGTATCAATTCCAACAAATTAATTTAATCGTTGATTTACTAATGCCAGCAATTGATACGCTGTTCAACAACGCCATGTGACAATTTAAATAATAACATAATATGTTTCCACTGTGCAAATATGGACCGATACATTTTTCATTGTTTGTCACATTGACAGTACCTAAATTGAAAACCCTTCTCGCTTGACTGGATATTAGAAGGGCGAATATATTGATACCTCCAAAGCAAAATATCATTAACGTCAAAAGAGAAATTTCATACGTTCAAGAAAACTATGTGAAGAATCATATTGTGAAATTGAAAACGTTTTCCTGTATGACATAATATTATCTGTGCAATAATCAATATCTTAAACCATGGTAGCGTAATTGTCATTACATTCTTCTTCTCCAGCCACTACTCCACAATTTTCAACATCAATTTTTGCAATGGTGTCAAAAACAACTTACGTATCTATATTGTGTTATCATTTTAAGTGAAACTTAATCTTTATGCATTGTTTAATATGTCAACTAAACTAAACTTTTAATCTGATGCATGGCACAGTGAAAAAAATATCTGAAAGACGAGAGAAGAAGGTATATACGACAGTGTCATGACGAGTTTCTTTTGAGCCTGTTTATGAGCATACAATTTGTCGAGTTTCTCACCCTGGAGAGCTAATATGAAAGGACTCTCTTATTCTTTCAATCTGAAAAGGCGAAGATATGTGTCTTACTTTCCTGGGTCTTTTTATCAAGAGCAGAAAAATCTCTTGCTCTTAATCTTACTATTACTCTCGACTTACTATTAACTATTGAACAGTTTTATGAAGTAGTTAAGGCGAATAAGTAGGATTTATTCTCATTTCGCGAAAATCGCTAATCGTTTACCGTCACCTAAAAAATGTGAAACGTCGAAATAAAAATGCTTTCCTTTGATGATTTCACTTTCAAAGTATTTGTTTACACTACTGCACTTTTATTAAAATTAAAATAGTAAATTTGTCAAGCCTGTCTAGCAAAGAGCTGATACCTGTTTTTCAGAAATGCTTTTATTTGCTTTACGCCGTGACTAGATTAGGATGTATTGTAGGTTACCGAGATTTGATGTCTGAGACAAAATCGTAGAACAAAGTATTTATAAGAAAGTGATCGTTACGGAGTTTGCAATTTATTAAAAATAACAATTCTATAAAGATTTTTGAAATTTACCAAAGAGTTCGTTTTCTCGCACTTTTGCTGACTTATATTTAAAGTAGAATTATACCGAATATATTTTTTAAAAAAAATAGAATTTAACAAAACAGTCTCAAAAAAATTAAAAGAGTGCAATTATTAAAATAAAAAAAAAATATCTCCACGTTTCATATTTTTTAGGCGACCGAAAACGATTAACGATTTTCGCGAAATGAGAGAAAAACCTACTCGTTCCTCTTATAGCCATTACCCATTTAAGATTTAGAAGAATTAGTCGTAATTTCAAAGATTTCGCTTCATGAACTCACGTTCTGTAAAAAAAATGTAGTATGAAAATTGTATATAGTTATTTTTATTAAAGTTCTATGGGTTTAATTTTTTTTATATTCAAATCGTATAACTAAATTGACACGCATTCATTCCACATTATCTATTATTTTTAAGATATTTTAAACCTACGTTATGTTTGTTACACATTATCGTTATGCCAGAAAGATAACGACACATTCTTTAATATCCTTCAATTACTCATCGTTTAGTATCATTTTTTCTGTATAATTACTATCAATTGTTAATAACTTCGATTCCTATAATTATTTCAGATAGTGGTAAAAATTGAAACGCAAGTTTCTTGCAGTGAAAAGGGCTATATATTATACTACAATATAATATCGATATAGTTATAACTCACGTTATCTAAAGAAACTACTTTGGCAATATGAATCTCATTATTAAATTCATTTGTATTACTTGATATTAAAAATCCATGTAAACTAATATTAGCATGAATATCCTCAAATTCAATATTGACACACCCAAGTTTCTCAATAATGAAAACTAGCGGATCTATTTTGCTCTTACTATGCACTTAAAATGATATTCGCCATATTGTGTTGATATTTAAATAATACCTGTCGATATTCATATCCTGTTCAAGTGATGAAGCGAAACTTTACCAAAAGTCGTATAGTGGTTTACTTAAATAATAAGTTTCCGAAAATACTTGAGATATAAATAGTTTAATGTCATTTCTTTTGAAGAGTTGTGACGTGGCTTTGACTGTTATAATAAAAGAACAGAAAATTTGATTTTATTACGCATTTTTTTGGTAAAATCATCTAGAACTAAATTTTTCATAATCAAAATCATTGGTTTCATTTATTTATTTTTCCATGTCCGCTCCCAACGTGGAGCATATGATCTCCTAATCGAGGTATCTTGACAGAATTTTTTCTACGAGAACTGCTTGTCACTCAGTAGCTCAACCTCTCTTTTTCTTTTTTTTCGAAGAGAGTAGGGATAGAAGGATAGGGCTATGGCAGGACTAGTGGTTAGCTAATCTCTCTCGTTACGCCCCGTGAGGATGGGATTGGTGGGAGGGAGGACTCAGACTACGAACAGAAATCCATAAATCGATTGAAAGATCAATCTATGAAAACCGTCCGCACCGGGAATTGAACCCGAGACATCCGTAACCGTAGCCAGCGACGAAACCAACTGCGCCACGGACGAGTTTCATTATAGCCAACAATTAAAACATTTCAATTCATAAGAGAATGCAAGGAACAAATTTTAAAATATTTTTCCTTTTCAACCTTCCATATAACAAAAAATAAAGACGAATTACAGTTTGTTTTTATTTTATAGTGACGGTCGTGTGAGATCACCCACTTCTTGAATATTAGAATTAGGAAGGATTGGACGTATTCTATGGAAATTTTAAAAATCAAAATTTGACTGTATTATTAAAACATAGTCTTTTCACTGGAAGCGTTTCTAAAGTATTGAATATTTTTACCACATGTTAGTTTTAACACAAGAATGACGATTCGCGAGAAAATCTTGTTTACATGATTGAATAGTAGAACAAAGATACTTGCAAAATAATAATGGCTATTTAAATGCCTAATTGACAAGAGGTAAGATTTATGTTTAGTCTTTATTTTAAATAACGAAACGAGATACTATTTGTTTCAAAGTAAAAACATCCAAAGAGATATTTCATAACATTTTAAATTCCAAAGTTTGAATTTAACAAGAAACTCTGGAATACAACAACCCACTCGGTATCGTTTTTCTCTTCAGCACGGTTGAATAAAATCTATCAACTACTAGAATTTTCGAACAAAACTTTACCAAAAGTCTGCAGCCGCAGTTGTGGCACATTTACAAATCGATATTTCAAAAAAAAAAAAAAAACAAATTAAAACTTTGTGTGGCGTAAAAAGACGCTCTTTTGTTTGTGGAATGGACAAAAAATAAAACGGATATAAATTTTTCTGATTTCATAATAATAGACTCGCGAACAAAAGTTGAGACAAACAACTTGACTTGCAGAGAGAATCGCTTTGCAAGGAACAACTTAATACTAATCCCATCGATTTTTTATCGATACGGATATTGAGTGCTATTTAATTTTAGTTGCCGATAATATTCACGATAATTGCGACCAAACAAACGTCGATTAAATAAATACTTTGGGAAGAAATTTTTGGAGCTAATAAGCTAAGTTTTCAAAACCGTTAATTTCCGATCTATTTTCCCTTGATACTCAATTAGAAAATGTATCATATGAGACAATAGGACTCGGCGCTTTCAATTTCTTTCTACGAGTGTCTCAGGAACTATTACCAAACACTTGATGACTGTGCAATTGTATTCATTAGCCAAGTCGTCAATGAGTCCAAATCCCGGAATAGAAATTTCTTCGTATTTATTTTTCAAGTGATTTATGAATTTTGATTTAGGCAGTGATGTTTTCTTTAAGCTTAGGTCTACTCGTTTTCTATATGACGATGATTTTCATTTTACCGGCACGTTAAAAATATAATATTTATTTACAAATTTAACCATCAACTAGAATTTACTCATATGACATATATATCGACAGTGGAAAAGAAAAATGACTGTGTAACCCACAAACAAAGAATATTGTGTATAGCTAAAACAAAACGTGTATCAAATTGTATATATTATGATTATCAAAAAAAAAATCTTTTGAAAGAGGTATAAGTCCTTTTGCCTTTCAAAAATCGATATATTATGTATTCATATATACATATAGTAGATTTGCACGTTTTGTGTGAGCTATGCACAATATTTTTGGTGTGAGTTACGACCTTTTTCTTCTCCAAATGAAATATATATGTGATATAATGATACTATCTTTCGTATTGCGCTAGTAAAAGAGTTTAGTTTGATCTTGTTTATGCAGTTGCCGAATAATAGATATCTAAGACGCTTCCCGACAATTAATACATTTTACAGCCAGTTTTTTAAAGAACGCAGTAATTTTATTATGGGGACTCCAATTTCACAAAGGAGAGACAACCCTTCCAGAACACTTTTTCCCTAAGTAGAAAAATTATAATTTTTACTTAAGTCAGTACTTGGTTCGTCCATTGTTAACGAGAATTTAATTAAATTTTGCGAATCTTGAACTACACGGTAGTATATAAAATTTATGTTTTGAAATTGTACTATTTTCCAAAGATAAATTATTGTTATTATCAGAAAAAGTGCGAGAAAATGAACTCTTCGGTACATTTCAAAAATCTTTATAGAATCGTTATATTTAATAAATTTCAAGCTCCGTCCGCATCACTTTCTTAAAAACAATTTGATTTACGATTTTGTCTCAGACATCACATCTCGATAACCTACAATAAACCCTAATCTAGTCACGGTGTAAAGCAAATAAAAGCATTTCTGAAAAACAGCTGTCAACTATTTGCTAGATAGGCTTGAAAACTTTACTATTTCCATTTAAATAAAAATGTAGTACTGTTAACAAATACTTGGAGAGTGCAATTATTAAAAGAAAAAAAATATTTCGACTTTCCATATTTTTTAGGCGACGGAAAACAATTAACGATTTTCTCTAAATCAGAGAAAAACCTACTAATTCCTCTTAAGTGGTCTAGATTATTCACTAGCATAGGTTAAATTTTAGGAAATCAATAAATAATACAATTAAAACTAACAGGGTAATACCTTTCTCAAAACAAAATCGAGAACATACCAAGTTCTTTCGGAAAATCGATTTTCTCAAAATGAGAATAAAACCTACATATTCGCCTTAACAGCAAAATTTATTTTCTCTCTGTGTTTGTAAGACTATTCTTTTACTCATTCTCGTATTATTGGAATCCCAACAAACAAATTATCACTCAAAATCGTGGCTACAAAAATCAACTAGGTATCCAATACTCCGCAAACTTTTAATGAAGCGAGGGAAGTTGGCAGTACTAATAGGAACAGTCAGTCTTTCGGGCCGCAAAACGTGCAAAATTAGACCTGCCCGTCCCCCTTTTTGCACGCCCCCGTTTTGGAAAGCTTCCGAGTTATTTATTACTCAAATAATTAATTGCATAAATATTCGGACATAGCTACAGTGACGTTCGGATGACCTACAGTTCATATCCGTCGTCGAATAAAATACATTTATTTCAAAAACAAAAAAAAACGCCAACCTATTCTTATCTAAGCTGCGAAATGACGTTTTGCTCTCAACAAGTGAATTTTTGCATTTTACGACGAACTGTATAGCAAATAAAACAAATATATAAAATCAAATACATATCGACAAAATATAACAATCATATTTATAAATGGTTGGTTAACAAATTTTAAGCCTCGCTTCCATACACTCGCTTACTGACACACAAATAAAAATGTTATATCTGTGATTATTTGAGTTTAGTCTTTAACTGAGACAAAATAGAGTTTTGGAGTTTAAAAGTTGTAGTTTAAATATATTTAAAAAAAAACGGTTATTATCATAATGAAACCAAGTCATCGATAAATTAATATTTCCAGTTAACATAAAACAATGTTCTTAATACTTAAACACTTATCATAAATCAATTACATACTAAACGAATTTAAAGTTGGATATTTTGTTTCTTTGTATTTAAGCTTCATTAGTGAACTCAAAATGTATTATTTTAATACAAATCACACACCCTATGACAAATAGACCTTCATTAAGTCTAACCACGTAACATTAACCCAGAATGTGTAAATCCTCGTTAACAGCTGACTCTATCATAATTACGGTTAAATAGTTTCGCAATATAATATTTTACGATTCCTTGCGCACTCGTATATTTGCAAATGTGTCTTCGCATTATTATTTCAAAAAATTATCAACTTATCACTTTATATTTAAGAATAAGTCTACTCGCATTTATGAGCATTTCGACTAAATACATGGACTAATGAATGGATAATAATAGTCTTGTCAGTTTTAGGTATTTAACAAAAATAATCCGCCTGGGTTTCTTTTCGTAGATGGTAATGGTTGTGAAATGATGAAAAGTGGATTCAATGTTAGCGTATTGCTCACTTTAATATTTTAAAAAAATATTGCAGACACATATTACTAAATTGTAACTTTGTTAAACATATTCAAATGGTTATTCAGTGATTCGTATACTTGATCACTAATCGGTATTAGTAAGAAATTTTTTTCAACGTTCACACTCGGTTAATGCAATCATAGTATTATGTAATTTAAGATATCGACTGAGGGTGCTTGATGGAATTTCAATATTAAATTTGAATTTTTGAAATTTTGTACATTTCCATATATTTCGTCATTCAGAGTTTATTTGTGTGCTTGAATGCCTGATGATGCGGAAATGCGAAACCCTGGTCGTTAGTGACGAAATACATGAAAATGTATAAAATTTCAACAATTCAAATTTCATAGTGATATGTATTATTAAGAAAAGGTAACGGGCCATTCTTGGCTAAATTGCACACCATAGGCCGAAATACGTAAGTTTCATAAATAAAACTTACTTTTATTAATTTGTTTTTATTTGATGAATTCCAAATGGTAACTATAGTATTGTTTAATAAAATCCAATTAAAAACTTTTACCTTTTCAATGTGATAAAACATTAATACAGTTATTATTCCATTGAATATCGAAATAATGCAATATGTGTTTTGACGAGAATAATTTAAGCGGAAATCTTAGCCACCGAATGACTTTAATTTTTTTCTAAAAAGAAATACTTGATTTTTACTCATTTTCGGCGTACTGCAACACAACACACCTGGGATCGTCTGACATAAACAATGAAGACAAATTAAATTTATCTTTACTTTTTTTCACCTGAATGGTGTTAGCTGAAAACTTTTGACAAAGCATTTTTAATTTTTAAAAAGTAAGATATTTTTTTATAGATTATTGATGAATGATTTTTCATGAATCGCCATTAGTTTAAATTTTCACAAAAAAATCATTGGATTTATTTTATAACTTTTATATATTGTATTAGGTATCTACAATATAATGATAAAATTTAAATGTTACTCACCGAAACATTGCCTTAAAAAATAGGAAATTCATTGCTGATTTGTATTTTTTATATATCTGCCTCTTTAACCTTACATCAGATTTTATGATTTCATGTAAATATTAAGAGCGGACGAGATACACGGTTCATATATAGAGTCAATATTACACAATATATTATGCTGTAACGTTTTCAAACATTTCCCTTAACCTTTTTTCTACGGCCCTCAAGTTCTACGACTGTTTTTATTTATCTTATGTTTTATGAGTCTAAAAATAAACCTAATAAATATACACGCTATTTACATTCGTTTTGTATCGTATTTCGTTAACAAGTCTCTCACCGGTCTACAAATATTACAACAGTCGGTGTCTGGTGTAGCCTAGTGGTTTGGATATAACATAACAGTGGGCTATAGTGGCACTTTTGAAAAATTGAATGCAAAAAAACGACTATTTACCCACAGTTGTCCAAATTATTAGATTGCAGTAAACTTTGTTACAGTAAAGTGGAATACGTATGTACTCATTTTATTACATGAAGCGACAATAATTAGCCGTGAGAACAGACGAAATGAGATGCAAAATATTATACTAATAGATGCATTGTTTAGAATCATGAAGATATATAACATGCAAATATTTTTAAAATATCTCCAATTCTCCTCTTACAACGTTTTCGCAAGAATTTACGCTCATAATTGCGTAATTTATAACTGCCAAATATAAATTATTTTTTACATCTAAAAACTTATACATAAACGTAATGCCTTGTTTTAATCAAAATAATCCAATGACCATCTGATTATCAATGACAACTATTATTCATTCAACATCTACCGTAAGAGCTTCGTTCGGCAAACACAATATCAAGTTTCCATTCTAAGCAAGGTCAACGATCAAATTTAGCTATTTTCAATCAGCCATGCGATTTATAATAAGTCCATAACACGAAATTTTTTGATATCCTTTCATTTCGAGTTGATCTTGACAGACTCTATTGTTTTCTCTTTGAGTTTGTCTTAAGTGCTATGAAATAACGACACATTGATATATATATATATATAATGTAAAAAAAATATTTTCTACTTTCTTCTTCGTTTTCAGATTATGATTAATATATCTTGAATGGTTATATTCTCTATGGTGCTCAACGTTGCACTCACCACCACCCGCTGCGGCTCCACACTCTTCCTACAGATGAATTCCGCAGCGTAGCAGCTTGACCTTGTGTGATTAGGAGAAAAATACCAAAGGCAAGTGATTTATGAATAAATATGTTTCAGGTATATCAAGAGGTCGATTGCGGTGCGGTTTTTAATTTTCGCCTTCTTAGTTGTAATCCAAAAACAAAAAAAACTTATACTTTAGTAATCAAAATGAAGCCTTACGACATATTTTGAGCTCTGAAACATAAATTTTGATTTAAGCATTAGTAGTTTTACAAAACAACTACAGTACAATCAAACGGATGTGATGTCGAGTTATGCAATTAAAAAAACTTCTTATTTCGTTCTTTTCTTGACCGAAATATAGCTTTAATCGCTTTTTCTAAAAATTTTAACTGAATACATAAGAACAGTGATATATTTATAGTAAATTTTACATTCTAAGAGGATAAGTACAAATTGATTTAATTAACCTTTCAATAATGAATATTAGTGTAATATGCATATAAGATTTTTTACATTGCTTCCAAAGTTTGCCTATTCGTTATTGGATTTAGAATTCCATTAAACATATTGTCAGTTTTCAAAATGCACCCGCACGTTTGATTTGGATTTGACAAATATTATCGCGTCAACAGTTTTCTTCAACAACAAACCTGGATCATAAATGTTGACGTAATTTATGAAGCGTGATCGATTCATTCGCGATTAAACACAAGAAACGTGTAATGATGTTTTAGTCACTTTCAAAATGATATTCTACTAAAATTAAAACTTTCGAATATAAAATATGAATTAAAGATTTTATAACCTAAGAAAATAAAAGCAATATTAAACAGAAACCCACTCGCTATCCGATGTACTCTAAAACATATCTTCGTTTCTATTGCAAAATTGTATATCTCAAATTTTCAGGGGAGCATAAAAACATTTAAAAAAATAATTTTATTGAGTTATAAATAAAAAAACATTTTATTAATATTATATATAAATATTAAATCATAATCTTTGTCAGGTCTGCTATTTTTCATGCAATTAATGAAGATTTTTGTAGTATTAATAATGCAAAAAGTGTAAAACGCATATACTGATATACAATTTTGCAATGGATACGATGATATACCATCTGGACACAGAACAGTCAGTCTAGGTTTTCAAGTGATGAATTTTAAAAACCATTACACTACAATACCCATTTAAATTTGCATAACTGAGTTGAGTGGTGGATTAAATGATTTGATTTAAATAGTTATGCTTCATAAAATTGTAAGACATAGTAAATATTAATTTTTTTAAATAGTAAATTTTTTACTCTAAACACACTTAAAACAAGCATTTAATTAATAGAAAACATTTTATTTACAAAAAATGCGTTCAGAAATTAGAATAGCAAACGTACCTTCTATGTAATTTATAATCCGTTTTACAGGTGCTATAAGTGTGCAAATGAAAAAGCTACCTTTTACAAACAAAGCCATAGGTTTCGTAAACACACTTACAAGTCTATAGAAGTGTGGGCCACTTAAAAGCGTCCCATAAGATTCCTGCCGCTCTTCGGACGTCCCTGAAGCTTAAAGGGAAATTTTCGCCTCTGCATGTTTAAGGTAAAAGATTTTCCGCAAACAGTTTAAAGCCTTTATATAATATTAACATTTATTTTAATAAGCTGTCAAAAAGCAATTCGCCCAACTTTTCATGCTTTTGACGGGTACAGTATGCTTTCTTTTTTGCCGTCTCGTTGCTTGGATATCTTGGTTTATTATTTTAAAAAATTGAAGTATTTATTTTAAACGTAGCTGCAATGTTATAAAAACAAAGATTTCTTTATAAAATTATAAGATTCCAATGTGGAACATTAATAATATGAACTTCTACTGAAACATCATAAAAGATTTTTATACAAGAACTGCTTCTTATATATTCGCTTTCGATAATTATAAAATTAGCTTATTGGCCTTGTTTCTAAGATCGGAGCGAATGGAAAAACTGCAACATCACAAATATCTACACATTTGAACACAAATATATAAATTGATTCAAAAATCAATGTATGGAAGTGCTTGTTTCGGTATTTAAATTTATGGACACTTATAGCTATTCAACTAAAAAGAAGATACTCATATGTTTGTGTTTATTTTCTCTTAGAGACTCTTCATAATAATATAATATATTAACGATGTTTGTTAGTTCCTTTAACAGGGATTTAGTATATTAGTTGCAACAATTGATGTAAAAACTAGGTGAAGTGCTGTGTATACTAATACAAATTAAATGAATGAATTTTCCAAACATATAACTTGATAGATTATTGAGTCAGACATACAACTCGTTTTCAAAACATGTACAAGAATATTTTTCCAATGCTGAACAATAAACTTAAGTTTTCCAACCTGTAGAATTTCATGCATGAAATTTATGATAGCAATATTTCATGTAACGAAAATGTTCTTAAGAGAGTTGGAATCTTGGCCAAACGTTTTTACACTGTAAACATAGAAACAAACACTGTAGTCATCTACAAACAATAATGAAGAGGAACATTATAACATATTTTTAAAAAAAACTGAAAGTTAAATGTATTTTTTTTAATTTATGTTGAATCAAATATACTGGCTTTGTTAATCTACAACATCTGTGGAGCAAATCTTCCCGTATTAGAGCATATCAAACAAAAAAAAATTATTAAGTCGTTCCACGATTCTTTTTCGATGAGGGATAGGATAGAACAGTGGGACCAGGATCGGGCTAGTAGTCAGTTAATCGATAGTATTACGCCCCGTTTTAACGATCCCAAGGTGATACCGATGTGGGAGGAAATTTTAACATTACGGACAACCATGCCTTTAAACGCGAGATCAAAAATCGATTAAAAACCCAATTCGTGAAAATGTACGCTGGGGGATTCATACCCGTGGACACTACATTCAAAAATAATTGTCTAAGTATCTTGTTAGCTGTTTGCTATAGTCCAGTAAAATAGATCCTGCTTTTTAAAAACAAAATTGAAATATGTGTAATACAACGCATAGCTTTACGTCAAATATGAGTTAATCAAAACAAAGGTAGAAAATAAGTATATTTTATTTGATAACGAACTCTTTTGGTTGCACAAAATTTAAGACTGGTTCCGCATGTCATATTTATGCTTCATAAATGCCGAAAACATCGTCCGAAGATCGGCTATTTTTTTCTTAAATAAGAATTTGCTTTTCACTTAGTAAACATGCGCCAAATATTCTTACAGAGCGCTGTCTTGACCGCAGTAAAATAAGAAGAATATTTGCACAGATTCTATCGCCGCAAATCCAATAAGGCCATTCAAAGTTGACCCGAGATTTTTAGCTTTCGTTGGTCGGTCATAAACGTGGCTTTTCAGGATATTGAAAGAATCAAACGGCGCATTTTTCATAGTAAATACACTTGATAGAGGTTTTCTCCATTTTGCTTATGTAAGCAATAAATCAAATGGTAAACAGGTTTATTAATACGAAGACTTACGATTTTCAACAATTAATAAATAATAAGCTTAAACGATTTAATGTCTCAGTTCCTAAAACTGTAAAAAAACGTCAACAATCCTGTTTTTTATAATATATACATAAAAAACAGTACATGATCTTGTATGTTCTAATCTCTTCATATTTTGCGTTAAAAAAAAGAGTGTATCTTTAAATTGTAATGGTTAAATGTGTCATAAGAAAGGCCGGTGTAGTCTATCAAATACTTTATCGTAATCCACAAAGCAATTCGCCAGAAAACTATTGAACTCGCTGCTTTGCTAAAGAAGTAATCTGAGATTATGAATTTGGTCTGCACAGGATCGGTCAAGTAAGAAACCGGCCTGATTTTCCCTGAAGACACGCATTACTAGAGTCCTTATTCTCATTAAGACTACTGTGCTAAGACCTTTCCAGGCACGCTGAGCAGCGTTATGCGTTATCTCAGCACAGTGGGTCACCTTTTCTGTGAATTAAGACTACCTTACTGTTGACCCAGTTCCTCGGGTACCGCTCCTGCTCCCATACCTTACTGAGAAGTATGCATCGGCTGCTTCTCCAGGCCGTACTTGACAAAGTCTGGGTGTATACCGTCCACACCCGGCGCCTTCCCATTCTTTAACCGCTGCATAGCAGAGGTAATTTCAGCGTGCGTCGGTGCATGGTCAGGGATGCTTGGCGCTCGGGGATATCTATAAGTGTTGCTTCGTTTTGGTGCGAGGAAGAAGGACGATGATGACCATCAATAGAATGTTCTTGTCGAAGCTACAGGACGCTGGGATGACCCGGGACGAAAAAAAAAGACTGGTGGGGGACAGAGAAACCTGGAGGAACGGTGTGATGGCCATATGCTCATAGTAGGGAGCGTATATGACATCCAAATTGTTGAATGACGGTTTTTGGTTGCTTTACACGTAGACTCGAAAGACCTGTGTAGCCCCATCAGATGTGCCAACTTGATTGCATTAAAAAAAAATATAATACTTTCAAGAATTTTGCGGCATATTAAGTTCTTTTATTATTTATGGTAAATCCTTCTCATCTTTCCACACACATAGTGCGTGCAAAGAAATCTTGAGAAATTTCTTGGACACTCCTGGCAAAAATTTTGGAAACGTTGGAAATTAATATTCTGCAGGATACTCAATGTATTAATGATATAACACCATTGCGAGAAGTAGTGGGTACAAAGTTGCGAATCATAGATAATGTATAATAGTAACACATTTTACAAAGTACAATTTTTTCAAATAAATGAGCAATTGTTTGGATCCTCTTATTCTTTTCAAGTAATTAAACTTATCTGCCTTAATCTTAAAATTTAGTTGATGAGAAAGAGATGAAAATATCACAGGCTATTTAAAAAATCCTGATTCGATTAAAAAGGGGAATTCACGTCCTTGATAAAATGCATAACGATTAAATCCACTCGATCCTGTTTATTGGTTTCACGTTTTTAAATTAAAATGTAATGATTGATTATCTGCCCAATCTTTTGTTATTCGAACAAAAATATATTCAACGAATCTGCACTGAATATTTCCTCACTTTACAAAAACTATAAATATGATCGATGCGTGAAGTATGTCTTTGTCATAAATTAAAGTACAACGAAAGACCCCTATTTCTGTGTCATCATTATTATACTTGCAGCCCCTGCCAGAGGTTATTTTATTACACATAACCTCGAAAAGCTACGACTATACACTACATAAATTTGTCGTCGGCGGAATTACGTTAGATCCCCTCATACCGTGTGGAATGTCAAGTGTATACCTGTTATTTCTTTGGAGTTGCCCACAAGCAATTTGTAGATAAGGCAAGATGTGTTTGATTAGAGCCTCTAGCAATCTGTTTCCTTCCTTCCGCCGGACGTCAGTCTTATCGAGTTTCCATGCGGGAAATACTCGGAAAACTCCTGCGAGACAAACGACGGAGGCTTTTGCTCGTGTATAGTGATAAAAACGTACAACAACTGTTGTTATCTTTGAATTCATACGTGGGAAAACGGTAATTTTCAAGTGGTAAAACGACAACGTAAAAAGATAATGTTATTTTTGAACTGAAAATACTTGTATTGCATGTATACTCAACAAAATTTATTATTGCAATGTTAATGGTAGGTTTTTAGTTCAATTTGAATATTATAAGTACCCGGTCAACCGTTATATTATATTTTTTATGACGTGTCGAGCTACTGGGTTAATTATTTTGTCCAGTATTTAAATATTTGTATTATTTTATTATAATCTTTGACACATAATACTACTATTATATAGGGAAGCAGGAGCAATTTTCTTGTTCGTGCCTTTATAGTTTACTTCTCTTCCTACACAAAACCAGATACTAAGCATGTATTTGTTGCGCCATACAGTCCACATGATTTAATCAACAGAGTACCTTGATTACTAAATTTAATCATTGCCAGCACCCACTCGCGATAAATACCATTGGTGAAGAGTGGCAGTACAAGTGAATTTGGGTCGAAAACAGAACTGCAATACTGAAACTAAAGAAGGGACAGACGAGAAGAAACGAAAAAATATTGTCAGAAACATTCTTTTATAAAACGAAAGCGAGAAAACTTTTATCGCGCCAACTTTAGGCATAAGTCAGGACAAGAGAAGAAGAGGGGTGGATAACAATCACACAACCTAAAGACCTTAATGCTATATCGCTTTGTAATTGTATCAGATGATCCAATTAATAAATTGGCATTAGTCTTTTATACATAGACATGGGTGTCAGTGCTGTCTAAATGTCCTTCAACTGATCTGATCTTAAAATATTAGCCAACAACTAACTCTATTATTGTAGCCCCACCCTTAATCTTCACTCTCTCCAAAAAGGGTAGGTTGAATGACTGAAAAACAAAAAGTTCTCACCGAACAAGAGTTGCTCCATTAGGAGTTCATATGCTCTACATAGGAAGTGGCCATATTCGAAAAATATTTGTTTTTATTACAATGGAAAAAATGCAAGTTTTCTAAAGCGTTGTGATTATATTTTCATAATTATTCGGTATTGTATCCATGTCGTCCAAATGCAGTTTCATATACTTGTTGGTTTCTCTGAAACTATATTATACTACACTAACTGAATTTTAAACAATGTACAGATTGTTCAAAAATAACATGTTTATTTATAAATAAGGTAAAAAATATTAAATTAAAATAAAACTGACTTGGAATATAGTTAATTTGTCTTCTTGCATGCGCTAAATGCAATAAAACGAAGAATAATAAATCTATTGAATAGAAAAGTAATGTGATTGAAGCCTTTTGTGATATATATATATTTCAAGCGGCATAGTGACGTTGTATGAAAAGTCAATATGAAAAAAAAGCTTAATATTTGCACGCCGATGCCACAAATAGATAAGTTCATATATCTTGGACCACTGTTCAACCCGCAGAACAGTGTAGGCAAGGAAATTAAAATAATTAATTGTAAACGGCAATAGATGCTTCTTTAGAATGCATAAACAATTTAAATCCTACCGTTTATAATGAAATACAAAAGTTCGCCTCTGCAAAGGGATTATAAGACCAGTTCCGGCGTATGAATCTGAGGCCTACAAGTGTTTGAACGAAAATCCTGCGACAGATTTTAGACCCTGTCTGCGAGAATGGCATTTGGCGACATCGGCACAACCATGAGCTTAATAACAGCCTCTCCAGTAAGCCAGACATTGTCAATTTTTTTAAAACTCAACGCGTACGCTAAGCTGGGCATATATCACGAATAGATGTCGAAATCCACATAACGCCTAATATTTACGACTCATGAGGGAAGACGAAGGGTTGGTAGACCGCGACATTGTTGAGTAGACGGGGTGTCGCAGGACCTACGAGAGCTGTAGGACAACGATTGACGTAGGAAGTTGGAATACTGAGCAGAGTGAACGATAATAATTGAAGCAGCTAAGGTACTTGCTGGACTGTAGCGTCAGTAATAAAAAGAATACATGAACATAACTGGAAAATTTTAAATTATAATTATCCATTTTAACTTTTTTTGAGTTGTTAATATTTAAAAAAAACAGTTGAACTTACACGTATGGCCAATGCACCAGATATTTACTTTTTATCACTTTTTGCAAAGTCACTCAATCAACCTGACAAGAAATTAAGCCACGAAATATCTGCCATAGATCTTAAATATGAATTTGATAACGACTTTACAAGAACAAGACTCCTTACCTATTGACCGCTTAACAAAGTTCTAAATGCTCAACTGGGGTTTCCTCAATCGAAATTTCACAATCTTATTGTATAAAGACATGAATTTATATTATTTATTTTTGATATAAAATAAACATCAAGAGATTTAATTTAAGACATCGACTGAGGGTGCTTGATGGAATTTCAATATTAAATTTGGATTATTGAGATTTTGTACACTTCCATGTATTTTGTCACTAACGACCCGGGTTTCGCCTTTCGGCATCTTCAGGCATTCGAGCACACGAATGGACTCGAACTGAGAGACAGTAAACAGTGTCTTACGCTTATATAATTGCCGAAGACGAATTGCCGCTTTTCAACTTCTTTAGAAATACCAGTGATTTTACAATTATAATAGTATTGTGGGTTTTGACGGGATGTAATTCGACGAATGGGTAAATATATACAATCATTCCACATTTAGTGAAATCTGTTAGGTGTTTCAACGTATCGGATATAATAGCGGAGAATTAGGAAGGTTCAGCTGCTCATTCAAGATTGGTAAGGAGTATAACTGGCCTCTATTAATTTCTAAAATTTCCTGATAAAATAATTTATGATCCCCCATGTTTTTATGCAACAGTTTAACCCCATCATCCGCATTAAACGTATGGTTCTCCATTAGCAAGTGATTTGCGAATGTCGAAGTTTCTTTTTTAATCTAAAGGCAGCTAAATGTTCTGATACCCTTATATCTAATGTACGTGTGGTTTTACCCACATAGAAATGTTGGCAATCATTGCATTGCAATTTATAAATACCAGATTTGTTCTTAAAGTTTACTCTATCTTTATTGTTAATAAGTAATTTGCCTAGAGAGTTTTTGCAATAGAACGCCGGTCTAACACTATCAGCGAGTTGTTTTTTAATTTTAAAGCTTGTGCAACCTAAATAACTTATTCTATGCCAGATTCTAGGGCGGTCTATGTCTTTAGACACGTTCCCGAAATATAGCATCTTTTCTGCTAATTTACGTTGTTTTTTTGATACAAGACTATCTATAAGAGACGCCTCATAGCCATTATTAATGGCAATTTGTTTAATAATGTTTAGTTCGTTTTCAAAATTAAATTTATTTAGAGGTATAGTGACTAATCTGTGAACCTGAGAATGGAAAGCAGCCAATTTATATGAGAAAGGATGGTCTGACTTAAAATGGATCGCGGCTTCTGAAAACGTCTGTTTTCGGTAAATTTTAAATTCATGAATGGAGTTTTTAATATCAATATTAAGGTCAAGGAAATTTATATTCTTGCCCCCTACTTCTAAAGTTAATTGAATTTTATCTTGTCACCACTATTAGCAGAATTTTACATGAACCATTTAGAAAACCTTATTTTTAGCAATAAAACAGAAGTTAGAAAGATATAAGGGTATCAGAACATTTAGCTGCCTTTAGATTAAAAAAAGAAACTTCGACATTCGCAAATCACTTGCTAATGGAGAACCATACGTTTAATGCGGATGATGGGGTTAAACTGTTGCATAAAAACATGGGGGATCATAAATTATTTTATCAGGAAATTTTAGAAATTAATAAAGGCCAGTTATACTCCTTACCAATCTTGAATGAGCAGCTGAACCTTCCTAATTCTCCGCTATTATATCCGATACGTTGAAACACCTAACAGATTTCACTAAATGTGGAATGATTGTATATATTTACCCATTCGTCGAATTACATCCCGTCAAAACCCACAATACTATTATAATTGTAAAATCACTGGTATTTCTAAAAGAAGTTGAAAAGCGGCAATTCGTCTTCGGCAATTCGCCACTCTGGTAATATGGTGTTTACAAAATAAGGATTAGGACGATTTCCGAAATTTTAACTCAGGTATCGGTGTGGCTCTCAGACGTATAATGTATTGCCTCGTAAATGATATTTGTCGCATTTGTATCTTCTATATAAGCGTAAGACACTGTTTACTGTCTCTCAGTTCGAGTCCATTCGTGTGCTCGAATGCCTGAAGATGCCGAAAGGCGAAACCCGGGTCGTTAGTGACAAAATACATGGAAGTGTACAAAATCTCAATAATCCAAATTTAATCAAGAGATTTGTTTATACCACTGTAAGCTGAGCCGAGTCGCGGTGTCCATGGATTCGTTTCTCAGAAAGTATAATTTTATAAATTGATTTATGGATTTATGCTTAAAGAAATGGATGTATCTTTTAAAATTCTTTCCTACCGATGCGCTGCTCAAAACGGGGAAAATGTAAAATTATTCCTGTATTAGCACTATCCTTCCGAGGGTTTAGGGGCAAAAGGGTGAAACTACAAAAACATCGAACTTAGAAAAATAACGGAATACTTTTAATTATTATGAAAGGTTTATTATTATAAAAATACAAAAATATTTATTAAAATTAAATAAACATATCGATAAGAGTAATTTAACTCCATTATTTTTAAATTCAGTTTTTTCAAAAACTGATATACAATTTAAAAAAGACATTCTTCTTTTTACTATAATACATATACTATACTTTACTATAGATATAACAATTTAACTTTTAGTGGAGGCGTCACCGTCACGTTAGGAATATTTCCATTCTCAACAAAAATTATTTGTTTATTTTAAAATTTTAAAGATACAAAAAACTACATGTAAGTATATTTTTACTATTTCATTAGAACCTAGAATTAAATGAAAATAAGATTTTAAATGTTATCTTAAAAATATTTTTATATAAATAGGTACTTTCATAAAAAGTGTGAAAGTTAAAATTGTGTAGAAAAATGCAATGGCAACGTTATCAATTGTAATTTTATACTGAAAATAATTTTTCACAAAGTAAATACTGTATCTATAGAACATTTGAAACAATGTATAAGGTCTTTATAAAAATTATAGAAGTATTTAATAATGATTAACTTGACAACACTAAAAATTCGATTATTTTTAATGGCAGTTCGCTTCGCCTTGTTTCTGGTGGGAATTATTAGTTATTTAGTAGATTTTTCACGTTTTAAAAGTGAAAAACTTTACATATGACTTCCCGGGGACACCTTTTGAACTACTTAACATGCCTTGACCACTTATTTCCACTGTATTTTTAATAACAAAACTATTTGTTGACGTGCGCTTGCATTTGTCAATCTAAGATACGATTTTTCTAAATGCACGTTACCAAATATTACGTAAGGGCGCTTTTGTAAATTTTTCATCTGGATTTTTTTGAAAATTGACATTGAAAATCATTTTAGGTTTTTACATAATGATGACAAAATTTTATTAAATCTCATTCTAACAAGAAAATTAACTTTAATTTAGGATTATTGAGATTTTGTACACTTCCATGTATTTTGTCACTAACGACCCGGGTTTCGCCTTTCGGCATCTTCAGGCATTCGAGAGCACGAATGGACTCAAACTGGCGGGTCGTTAGTGACAAAATACATGGAAGTGTACAAAATCTCAATAATCTAAATTTGATATTGAAGTTCCATCAGGCACCCTCAGTCGATATTTTAAATTAAAAAAATTAACATTACTCAAAAAGTCAATATAATTTTTATGGCTTATTAAATAGTACAAATAGCATTTTTTTATATTTCTACACGTGTAAACAGTAGGGGCAAGTCGTTTACCTTTGGTCGCTTGTACCTTTTGTGATAGCTTTTGCAATACGCAACCTAAAGATCCCCTAAAAATACTTATGCATGCTATTTTTGTCATAAAGCTTTACTTATCGATTAAAAAAACGTTAAAACATGTGGTTTGTTTTAGATTCAGTTTACAAATTTTTTTAACAAAAAAGATGCTTTTTGCACTGTTTTTGACACGTTTTTATGATACCTAATTGCGTTATTAAAATATTAATTATCTACCATATGTGTAGCTAAAGTGCTAGTCTATTCGTTCATAATGTTATTATCTGCTATTGATCACCCCATTATTAGGTGGATCGTGTTTTGTAATTTTAGTATGCCGCTTGTACCTCTGGACAAATTTTTCGTGTACCTGTGGACGCGGTCAAAGGAACACGTTATAAGTCCAAATGGTACATGACTGGGGAATAAAAATAGTTTACAGTGTTGTTATTTCTTTTTAGAAACAAACAGAAAATAAAAATAAAAGTAGTGTTGATAACATAAAAAAACTCGTTGACAAAGTAATCCAAGGAAAATCGCTTTGATTGCAGCAAAATAGAATGTGACGAAATCGATACATGCTGATTTTGCGAGGAAGCGTGTTAGTTCCGGAGAATCTGTTGTCAATATTATTTCACCTAACTTTTTTTAAAAACTCCCTATTTGGAGCATATGGCCATCACGTGGTTCCTCAAAGCTTCTCTGTCCCCAGCCAGTCTCATCGTTTCCTCCCAGGTCATCTTAGCGTCCCATAGCTCCGCCGAATACATCCTATGGATAATCATCAGCGGCTTTCCGCGACGGAGTCCATCCGGTTGGTAGAAGAGACAGACAGGATTCAGGCTTCCCTGGGGCATCCACAGCACGTGTTCAAGCCAGGTCCATCGTCACTTTTTTATTTTGGACGTAATATGAGGCTGGTCCGTCCGCTCTCTTACCTCCGAGTTCCTGACAAAATCAAACGAAAAATTTACAAAAGTTATTTTAGCCGACGGTTATCAATCGTAGAAATCTTCTAAATATTTTTTTTTTTTTGCATAAAATGGCAATTGGAGAAATTTATTCTAGACTGACAATATTAGTTCTAAATTTGGCGGCGGCCAAGCAATTTTGGTAATACTGGACTAGTTATTATGCTTTGCATATGATTTTCATATTTATTTGGCTAATAAGCCTATGCTATTTAATGAAAATTGTATATTTAACTCAAAACAGCCATTTTAGTAATTTCGCGTTTGTGTCCTCGCTTCTTTTTATACTTTCTAAATATTTCAAATAGGATTCCATATGCTCCACAAGGAGCAGGCATTGTTTAATATACCACCTTTTTAAAAACGATTGATTAACACATTAAGTTTTTATTTTTTAGTTGGTTTATAGTATCTATACGATCAAAAAGTCAACCAGTGTAAAGTTTAGTTTTGAATTGCTAAAACAACAATTGTGTAATAATTGCATTCAAAGAGGTTAGTTATTAGATGATATTTTCGTGAATTTATGATAAAGGAAGCATTAAATGTAATGTTTTTATTTTATTGGCATTCGTAGAAATGAAGCAAAATTACACATTTAGAATGTAAGATAATAATTTTAAAATTTATTTATTAAAAGAAAAATCTCATCTGAAATATACGGAATCTTAATAGAATATTACAGTGTTAATTAGAGTCGGAAGAAGATGCAAGCCGGGTTGCGGCTTTCCGGAGGCATCCACAGCACGTGACCCAGCCAGCTCCAACGTCTCTCCATAACTACGAGGGATTCCGGCGTCCTGGAAAACCATCGGGTACTATCCATAGGATGTACTCTGGCATGACTCTGGCATGTCATGAGAGGAAGTAAAGCGATTGGCGGAGTGACAGGGATTCATGGAGACGCCGTGTGGTAGCCATATGCTCCATACATTGAGCGAATATGGAAGAAGAAGAAGAAGAATTAGAGTAGGAAGTAATAATAATACGAATGTTTATTTATAAAAAAGTTAATTCAATTTTAAATTATGTAGATTAAAACTGGGATAGTGGATAAAAATGGTTAACATTCACTTTTTTAGCTGCCGCAAAAACGGAAGTAAACAAATATTATTTAGACTAATTGTTTAATTAACTCTGTTACAAATTCGTAAAACTTATAGATCGCGCCACTTACTATTTACACTCCTAATCACGGATCACGTAGAAGCCAGAAATATCCGTGGTTCTATCATAACATCAACGTTTAAATTCTCAATATTATTTTGTTATTCACTTAATAACTTGAATCCATCTCTTATGTAAAGTTAATATCATTGTTGGCTTACTTTACTTAGTTTCTAAGAATACTTTATGATGGTAAATCCTGAGAAAAACCATAATTAATTGCCAATTTAATTCCACTTTTTCAAACCGATGTAACAAGGGGCATGCAATGTTAGAAAATTACAGCTTTAATGGTAAAAATATATTTTAACAAACTTGTAGTTATAAATGCTCCTTTTGTCATATATTGGGAGAGGACACGACAAATACAGATTTTAATTTTTTCTGGAGGGGGGTTGAAACGAGCAGCTTAATAATAATATACTGAGTTTTTAAACGTTTGCATCTGTGCTGTGCTCATTTTTTATTGCCCATTCAGTATCCAATTCCGTAAATGGGAACTATAAACTGTAAATAACGCACTACAAATACTTAAAAATCGCTTTCTTTTATGCCTACTCTCTTAGAAGAAAGAGAGGCTGAGCAACTGAGTAACGTCCATCTATACTCTGACAACCTCTGTTGAGATGCTACATTATAAGAGCATACGCTTTAAATTGGAAATGATAGGTAAAAAAAAATTGACATTAAAATACCCCGGCTATTAAAATAACCCAGACATTTAAAGAAGTTTAACTACATAACCCGGTAATGTTTTCCCTAGTATTATAATTATTGTAGTAACACGTATGCTTTGAAATGGTGACATTTATGAAACATGTAGGACTGTATAATTAATCGCAAGTGTTAATTAAGACTCAGCATTAAGAACATCCCATCGGCTGTCTACTTTCACATTAAACATAATTACGATAATTTAAAACCATCAGAGCATAATAAGAGACGGGAATTTTCTTTTATGTTCCCTGTTAATGTAGAGCCAATTAACAATTATCATTAACATTCATTAAAAGCGATTTCATTTTTGCGTTCCTCAGCGTTTAATTTAAATAGATTTTTAAATTTAAGACCACATTTTGACGTTCGATTTAAGTTCACTCTAAATTTATTCAACGTTTATTATTATTACGATAAAAAATCTTTCAACCAGAATTGGCATTCTTAATGATTTCAAAATATAATATTTTAATAAATTAACCTACGGATAAAACAGCAAACATAATGAAAATCAAAAATATGTAACTGTAATGATTGTATTTTAAAAAATAAAACACAATTCATTTGTACTACTTCCACATATTTATAATGATCAGGACCAGTTTAGCTCATCACGAGCACTATCAACTGATAAAAATACAAACATAACAGGGTTATGTATATAAAATTGAGAGTAAAAATGAAGGTAGAAGGTATATATCTATAATTTTATATAAATAAGCCTGTTATGTATGTATTTTTATCAGTTGATAATGCTCGTGATGAGCGACACCGGTCCTGATCAATATAAATATGTGGAAGTAGTACAAATGAATTGTGTTTTATTTTGTAAAATAGAATGTCTTTCCACCAAGAATTGACAGTTAACACCTTAAAAGTGATAACATTTAATGTTATATGATGAGTAAATAATACATTAAATTCATCAACTAGTAATTAATTTAAAAACGGCTATGGAGAGGTAATAATTAAGAATTAAGTGGTGAGGGGCAGATAAGGTAAACTTTTTCTCCAAAGGAGGCAGCAAATTTTTTGAACTGGTAAAAGTTCTGTAGGGAAAAAACCAGATCTGGATGTCCAATTCGACCATCGGGATTATTTCTGCAGGACAAATACAAAATATCTCTTTTAATGGACATAATTGGGCAATCAAAAAAAATATGCTCAGAATCTTTATTTTTATCACAACATGGACAATATGCGTCTGGTTTAATTTTAAATTCATATAATTTGGCATTAAACGCACCATGACCAGTGATAAATTGGGAAGTCCAGTGATCTGGAGAGAACCATGTTGCATTCTGACGAAAGAGAAGAGAATAGATGCTTAGTTTTACGTCAAAGGTACATTGACCATCGTCTTTGCCAAGTCTTTAGAATAGTTAGTGAGCAGAGTTTTTTTAATTTAGCTTTAAGAAGCTGTTGAGAATCCAACGGCTGAAGAATTGTGCTGCCAATTTAAGCTGGTTTTCCGAGCAACAAAAGATAAATTGCAGCTTTTCTTTGGACTTCTAAATCTAGAGGAATAAGTTCTAACATAACAGGAAGATATTCGGTTGAGCAGGTTCGATAGGCTTTGGACATGGCAAGTCAAAAATATGTAACTGTAATGATTGTATTTTAAAAAATAAAACACAATTCATTTGTACTACTTCCACATATTTATAATGATCAGGACCAGTTTAGCTCATCACGAGCACTATCAACTGATAAAAATACAAACATAACAGGGTTATGTATATAAAATTGAGAGTAAAAATGAAGGTAGAAGGTATATATCTATAATTTTATATAAATAAGCCTGTTATGTATGTATTTTTATCAGTTGATAATGCTCGTGATGAGCGAAACCGGTCCTGATCAATATAAATATGTGGAAGTAGTACAAATGAATTGTGTTTTATTTTTTAAAATAGAATGTCTTTCCACCAAGAATTGACAGTTAACACCTTAAAAGTGTAATGATTGTGGTACTGAATATTAAAACAATGACCAATTCTATATTTTTCTCAAAAATTTTTTTCTATAAATTTTATAGCAAGTTGACAAATTGTATACATTTACTTACATTCAAGAAAATTTTCGAAATACGATATGTAGCTTTTTTATTATTCAATACAATGAAATAATCGAGTATTATGAATTGATGATGCTCGTGATAAGCGAAACCGGTCCTGATCATTATAAACATGTGGGAATATTAAAAACAAATTGTGTTTTATTTTAAAAATATAATGCCTTTCCACCAAGAATTTGACAAGAAAAAGACAGTTAACACTTAAAAGTAATAAATGAAACAAATAATAAAAAAAACTATTTATCGTGTTCCAAAAATTTTATTGTTTCCTTAAAATTGTGCAGAACATATAGTTTTTTTTTATTGCTGATGTTTGACTTCTAAAATAACATTGCACCCAATCCTTCTTTTACGCTATACATTTGTTCCAGAAAATGAGGCGTAAAACAAAATCGCGTATAAATACCTCACTTCTATATAATTTAATATATTGAAAATGCTTGAGGACCGAACAAATCGAGGACGGGGTTTTTTTTTTTTTTTTAAATTAATATGTAGTTACAAAATACACATCGATGACTTCTATTCCATTGAGATATTGAATGAGATATATTTTTTGCCATTTTTTTACAGTATTTCCTTTAAAATATAGCTCATGTTACCATATTTAAATTTATATGCAGCAAAAATTGTATAAACTGGTTTTAAAAAATTACACTGACACATAAAAAAGCGATACAGGTTCACAAGAAAGACGCACCGTGTTTTGTAATTCCACTCACAGTATGGTTAACGAACCATGGATTTATCGTAGCGCTGCCGCCCTGTTGACTGCAAAGAGAGAAGCATGACTCTAAATATCTTCTGTGTTTTAAATGTGATAGAAGAAACACTTTACTATCCTACTGAAGAATCAATCGTGCATTGATACATTATGTTTTATCATAAAATTGATCGAAAATGAATAAAAAACAATAAAGATACATGCTTGCATAATAGAAATAATCAGACAAGTATATCGAATGTAACAATAACGTCAAGCAATATTACAAGTAACTCAACTTCATGGAAAATCAAAATATTTTTCGTTTACTGTGTTTTCAGCGTGAGATTTAGTTTCAGTAGGTTTGCTAAAATGAATTCAAAATTTGTTAACTACAATATCTTTCATAAACTTAAAACGATGTATTCCAGTGAGAAAGAAATTCAGATAGCACAATAATTCACGAAGTTCTCATCTATAGAAACATTAGTAAACCAGTCCAGAAGTAAGCCGATCTCTATACAGTGCTTATATTTGGAATAAAGTTGGATAGTAATGATTGAAATAATCCCAGAGATCCGTGACCAAAAGTTTGAATATGATTAAAAAATAATAGTGATTACGAAACGAATTATTTGCTTTTAATATTCATCTTTGACAATATTTTAAACTATATGTATTTTATTCTGATGTAAACTGGATAGGCATGAAAATTTTTTATATTGAATTGTACTGGTGCTACCCGTAATTTTATTTCTCCATAGATCATTATTGGACGGCTATTGGAAAGTGGCAATCTATTCTGGTTTACCATGGTAACTCGTCATAGCAACGCAACAGTATATTTAAACATTACCTATCTTCACCTCACGAAGCTTTCTTATTTATCATTTAGTAAAATGGAACAATAAGAGGCCAGGCATAATTTTTTTAATACTCAAAAAAATGACTCTATATAAATAAATACACTGAAATATTACTACATTCATTTCAAATAAAGCTATAAAAGTGTTCCATAAATTTCCATTTTCCAATGTTCTACTATTACATGTGCCTATGTATCTAACAGTATATCTTAAATATCAATATCTTGATCGCTGTCCCATTCAAGTTTTAGTCGACACATACTTATCTTGTTGATAATCGACAAAGTTTTGAAAACTATACAAACTATTTGAGATACCTATCGTTTGATGGTTCGACATTGACAAAGGATGAGCTACAAGATAAAAAAAAACTATTTAAATAAACATTTTAGAGTTACGAGTTTAAGACTTTTAACTTTTATTACGATTTAGAACCGGGCTGATTAAACGTCATTTTATTTTAATCGTTTAATTATGGAGAAACAATTTCGTGAATGAATATATCGTTATTTTAAGCACTTCTTTGATATTTGTTTTAAAAACTAAATTTTCAATTTAATAACAGTCTTTTAAATCGTCTTAAAATGAGCCATAACAATTATTTATTAAGTTTTGTTGTATCTTGTTGTTTCCAAATTTTGTCGTAATTTTTTCTGCAGATACACGGTGAAATAACAAGGATTTTGTTCATCTTAATTTAAATGCATTCACATTATTTTTTTTTAGTAAAATACAATTTGTTTGCTCAACTTCTACATGTTTATAATGATCAGAGCTGGTTTTGCTCATCTCGAGCATTATCAACTGATTACAATAAAATCATCACAGGGATCACATAAATATGTGGAAAGCGGGTTTTCTTAAATAGAATGTTTACTAACCTGAGAGGATAAAGAGTTTGATTGATTCCCGCCGTGTATGTAATGTTATTTTTGGCAGCTGAATTCAATAAAATCATATTAATTTCATATTAAGCACAAATTAAAAAACTTTTTAGTCATATTAACACTCACTATATAAAAAGAGATACATAGCCGTCACATTGAATAAAATCACATAGAACCATTTCAAAATAAATGTGTGTATAAACACATTTATGTTGAAAAACTGCAAAATCGTTGTATTTTAATGTCTCATAAAACCGTATTGATAGATAAGAAATGGTAAACATCGATTTAATCAAAAAACAAATTTCCAAACCCTCCTCAACTTTTTAAACCAGAACATTACCGATACGTAGATCATGAGCTAAACATTCTTTTAAATAAATATAAAAATACTGTTTGACAACATTATAAGTTACATAAAGAGTGAGCGTTATCACTTATTCAAGCATACCCTAGTTCTCCACAGCGAGCTGTCCACCATGAACATAAAAACTTTAGTAGCCACTCTTAGGGTCACGTTGAGCATATTTATAATGAGAAAATGCAACACTTTGTAACAAGAGTTCAATTAAGAAACTATTACACAACTTCAATGTTGAATTTGATATCACTAACATCGCCACCGTTAGAACGACGGTGAAAAAAGTATTCTTCTTCGTGCACCATGTTTGCTTTTTTTCTGATAACTCTACGGATTCCAATCTAGTTACAAATCACTTTGTTTTCTCTCATGACATGCCGCCATCATTCAACTCCATCGATTGCATTCTATGGGAAGTACCCGGTGGTTTTTTTAGACACCATAACGCAAGTAATGTTGTGGCTTTTTGGAAACATTTGCCAGTTTCAACATTTTTTTTTCTGTTTTCTTCTCGTGACCACTGGAATAAGAAGGTGCTTCCTAATTCATTCCCTCACCGTCTCATTTTAATTCAGTCTTTGAGTTACTGATAAAATTTACCCACCTTACACTCAATATTTTACTCAAGTATCATGATTCACTACTGTGAAGCATTAGAATGCAAGCTTTAAATAAATGGCATTTGATTTTAGCCCCACAGAGTTGCGTGTCCTATAGAGTCATCTATTTATCCGATATATCATCATCAGTGTATTTAAAATCTGTTATATAAGTATCGCAAGTATCTAAAGTACATTTTCAACCAATTTTTGGATAATTGCTCCATAGTTACTCATTTGAGGACACTTAATGTCGCTATTTTAGGAGATACGTTTCATATAACAGTTTGTGATGGGTAATGATGGAGGCACTGTTGTTAAGTCTAGTGTAGGGATTTCAAATATTCGTCATAATCAACTATTTAAAATTACAAAACATATATATTAAAATAATAATTTAATAGAACATTCAAATTTGTAATAAAAATTACGTTTATTCAAATTTTAAATCACTGATATGTAATAATATTAATGTAATACTAACATGTAATAATTTTTTAAGATTGAGATATCTATATCTAGTAATAATTAACGAACAAATCATTTCCCACTTCTGTCAAATGCCAGATATAGATAATATAAATAAACATTCCAATACTGTTTCATTCAATTTCAATAATTATTTAAAATTTGCTTCTGCGTTGAATTGCCACGACGAACATTTTTCAATTACTGAATTTATGATATGTTTAAAGGGTTTTTTTAGCCCGGAGTCATTAGACAAACTCGAGTATTATGATTTATGATAAGATACAGAAAGCGCCCGAGTTGGGTGAAGACAAAAAACCATTACCTGGAGTATTCATTATTGTTCTTAAAATATGGAGAAATTGTGATGCGATCTTTCGTCGATATTGTAAAATAGTTAATGGAAAATTATAAATTGAGTAGTAGCCCAAATATTCGAATTTCGAATACATTTCGAAAAAATGAACAAATATATTCGTATATTGAATATTTGAATATTCGAGTTGGAATCCCTACCCTGGTGCTGTTTAGATCAATGTTCATTGTGCTCAACAATTGATAATCATGCTAATTAAGACATTTAAGATTTGTGTGGAATATTTGAATGGAAATACACAAATACTTATATACAGATGAGTTTAATTACTATGAAAAAAACATTTATAAAAAAAAATGTTTTTTCTATTATCAAAGATGTTTAAAAAATAATTTCAAAATTGATTTAAAATATCATTTCTAATTGCAACTAAAAATGATATTATGAATTTTATACTACACATTATAAAATAAACTGAAGCGTTTTCAATATTTAAAACCTTTTCGTTAAGTTTTCGATACCATTGAAAAGAATTAAACGTCTGCATTTGAAATGCTCAATAGTCTTCGTCTTCTTTCTTATATACGACACCAATCATATATTTACTTTGAATTTCTTCGTAGCAAAACGTTCTCCTCCAACAAATTCCTATTCGAAGCTTCGTAGCTTCGTAGCGTCGTAGCAGCGATCAGCGTAGCATGTGATTGGCTTGAGTCAAAATCTCTGCTTTGGAACGTTAAGATTAATTGAAAGCTGATTATAAGCCAAATGTGTAATTGAATCACTATTGTTTCTAGTGTCTATTTAGCTCAAAGTCTGTATTTAGACACATGCACACTTTATGTTTAGTTTTTATGGCGCAAAATAATAATTAATCTAGATTCATCCGGTAAGATGATTGAGAGAAGCTGTCGAATAGATTATTGTTAATATTTAAAATGAGTTCTAACAATATTTCATATTTTTCTAAGAAGATTGACGAAAACCACATTTTGTTGCCTAATAATTTTATAGCAAGATATTTATTATTCAGCTATGAATTATTTAATTATTATTACTTACTTACGTTTTGAGCGTTATCATAAAGTTATGGGCAAAACCGTTTAACTTTTTTTACCATATCTGCTCCCAGTGCGCAGCATATGGCCTTCTAATGAAGGTATCTTAACAGAAGTTTTTTACGAGAACTGCTTCTTACTCAGTTGCTCAACTTCTCTTCTTCGATGAGAGTAGGAATCGAAGGATAGGGCTAGGAAATTACGAGTAGTAAGCTAATCGTTCTCGCTATGACCCGTTTTTAGGATCGGATGGGTGAGAGGGAAGATTAGACATCACAAACATTCATGCCTACGAACAGAAATACGTAAACTGTCCGCACCGGGATTTGAGTCCGAGACATCCGTAACTGTAGCCAACGACGTTAACCACTGCACCATAGAGCCGTTTAACTAAAACAAATGAAATACGTGTTTTATATAGTTTTTTATTTGTATGTCTTGGGATATTGTTTACCTTTAGGTATGGAAGTTTTTATTTTATTTATCCCAGCCTAGGTGGAGTAGTAGGCGTGCTATTGGATCCTAAAAATACGGGACGTAGAAAGAGTTCCATCTTCTTTTCTACTCTCTCTGAAGAGACAGATTGGGTAATTGACATACAACCAGATGTCTTTAGTCGATTTCTCTGGAGAAGCGTTGAGTGATGGATTGAAAAAATATTTCTTAGTTATAATTCAACTTGTTTTGTACTACTTTTGTCAACTGATAATAATGCTCTCAACGAGCGATACATTCCCTGATCTTCATTAAAATAAGAACGTTGAACAAAGCAATTTGTATTTAATTTTTTAAAATATAATACCTTTCCACCAAGAATTGACAGTGAAAGCTTAAAAGTCATTATAATTAAGGTTAAATGTTTAAATAGTGAAATTGTATTTGTTTGTTGTAATTCAATTTCATTTCAGACATAACATAATCCTACCGAAATTAATACAGAATAACTAATAAATTAAACACTTTTTAGAATTAATTCGTTGAAACTTTTAACTTTGTTGTAAAATCAGAATTAGCTTTTAATGTCAATATGAAGACACAACATACACTTTCCAGTAGGTTAATGATCAGAATCCTGCAAACATATAGTGGTTATTTAAGTCGATAAGAGTAGTTATTAACATAAGCCGGGTATGAAAAGGTAACATTGTGATTTTATTATATTGAATTTACATAGTGGTGAAATTTGTCTCTCGGTAATAAAATAAAGGATATATTTGATGGAATGCCTCAGTAATGTGAAATAATTTATAAGGATTATACAATCTATTATTGTTCGCTGCAAAACGTTATATTTTTCCATTTTCTGTTTTCAATTAAATCATACAGCCACCACGTAAGGCTAGATTTATAATAGAAGGAGGGTTGAAAACGTATTGGTAACCCAAAAACTATATTAATTGAAACCTTTTTTTTTTAAATGTGCATTTCTTGCTTTTGTTTTTGCAGAACGTTTGATTATAAATTATTTGAAACAATTCAAACTGTGTTGATATTAGAGCAATTGACTTTAGTCAATTTTGATCAATCATTTAGCGTTGATAGTTTTTTATTCGTAACGATGTGGAAAATGACTTTTGACTTTGATAATCTATTACAAATATAATAATACTACGATTGTAGCAGTGATTCGAGCGTTTGAATGAGTAACTACATAGAATAAGAGGACTTTATATTCTTGAAATGAGCACATCTTTGCAATATTTGATTTTTCAATTTGCGATGCTTGTAATAATATACTTGAGTACTGTAAATTTGTTGCAATCCATAACAATAATTATATAATTTCATTCTCATATCAATCAAGCCACTCAGGCCCAACCCGGCCAGCGACAAGTTTGTATACTCCGATCTCCGATTGGGAAGTAGCGAGAGCGATTAGCTAACCACTAATCTTGTCCTAGTTCTATTCTTATATCCCTACTCTCTTCGAAAAAGAGACATTGAGCAACTGAGTACCAAGCAGTTCTCATAGAAAAATTCTGTTGAGATACCTCTTTTAGGACACCATATGCTTCACGTTGAAAGCGGGGATGGAAAAAATAATAATTTTAAATCTGCGCCTAGCCAATATCAAGCTTCACTTCAACGAAAGTAATTAAAGTTACCAAAAAATGTATGGGCGGAAACAAATGACAAATAGTTAATGTCGAAAATATGTTATAGATTAGAATGATGATTTAAGAAAGGTTTAATTAAGGAAATAACGTTTTTTGACAAATATGTATGAAAAAAATATAAATAAATTAGACAAATATATTTTTTCTGGTATTCATTCTGTATATTTAATATTATTATTTTGTCATTGTATAGATCACAAAAACACATAAAAATATGTATGATCATATCCGCCATTTACGGTTTTATCTCATTTATTAATTTAATTTGTTAGCGAAAGTGCACGATATGATAGACCTTTATTTTTATTAAAGAGGGTAATAAAGTACTGCGCCCAAAGGTCCCGCGCGCTAAGGTCGCTGGCTGCAACGCTTTGAATGTATTAATGCAAGAAAAAGGAAACATCACATATACATTATTGGAAGAAGTAGAGTGCTTTGAAAATAAACTAAAAGTTCTTATCGAAGATATAGAGAAAGGTGAACTACTTCACTTCAATAGTTCATAACACTATCTTGACAAAAGAGCACTTGTGTTTGATGCAACTCGTTTCAGCAGCGTATTGGAAAAAATGACGAACAGTTTTAGTGAACGTTTTAAACAATTTAGAGCAAATAAGGCTACACTAGCTTTCATCGTACGTCCTCTTGAAATAAATTTTAATCAACTTAACTTGAAAGTGTTCGACACAGATGCTGGTTCACTCCAAATGCTATTAATAGATTTAAAAATCAAGAAGCTATGGAGCAAAAAAATCACAGATCTGATCAATCACATGCAATAACTCGAAATAAAAAAAAATCCAAGTAGATTTCTCAGCACAAGTGGACAGATACAACTTTCTAAAACAGAAACATTTATATTCGATGCATGGAATAATTTGCCTGACACATATGATGAATTAAAAATACTAGCCTTTTTTTATTTTAACAATCTTTGGCTCTACAAATGCGAACAAACTTTCTTGCATATGAACCAAATCAAAAATAAGCTCAGAAGCAGATTATCTGATGAAAATTCATAATCATGTACTATATTAAAAACAAGTAATTATTTTCGAGATATTGTAAAGTTATCTAACGCAATGCATGGACGTCGTTCTAAATATAATTTTAAATAAAAAAAAGCTTATACATTTTTTATATAAATCCAAATCCATATCCATATGTAACATAGATATACATATGCGGCTATCTAGTACCCATAATGTCTGTTTTTTTTGGCAATTCTCATTTGACAAACTGCCGACCTCTGGATTAGCCTAACAATCGAGAGAATTTAAAATAAATTGTGAATCGACATATTAAAAGAACTGGTTGTGCGTTAATCTCTCTCTTTTTTTAGAGGCTAATTATGAAACTAACAGATCACATTGGGACGGTTAATAAAACTGGCTGTCAGTCAATTTGTCTGAAAGATGAAATATGAAATAAAGAGGTTACGTGGACTGTCCGGCAGTTCGTTAAATGGCATTTATTTTAATATAACATCACATACAACGAGTAGGTGAATTAAAGGACCGGTTTTGAGTCGGTTAGTAAAACTGGCGATGAGTCGTTATTTCATATTTGAGTGCGCTAAAGAAAACATTTCTCTCCTCAATTCAGTTTCGAACGATAACCCAGCATTTTGTGATTGTTCAACACGGAAAAAATCTCTTTTTTCTCCTTCGACATTGAGGTGTCATGATTATTCTTAGATCTTTCAGAAAAAAAATATTATATTTTGTCAGTGAATCACAAGTTGTAAGTCGACTCCGACCAAAACAGAGCGATTCCGCAACTCTGACTCCGACACCGAATATTAAGATAGTTAATTCACACATTTTTACTCTACCTGACTTCTTCTTTTTCTGGCGTATGATTTCCACATCGTTTTCTAGGATTCGATCACCTGCCAATGGTGTTGTTCTTCCCGTGTGACGTTAATATCAGTCAGTTCTGCCGAATACTAATCAGAATCAAAATTCACGTGCACGACATTTTTTTATTATTCATTTTATATATCCTGGTCATGTAGTGTATTTAATGTATTTGTACCTTCTTCGACTCTGTTGACAGTTCGAATTCCAGAAACGAAAACTTTCATGCAGTGATTTTCCAACGGACTTTTGGATTTTTATCCATAAAGCAAAAACTGTATCTATAATTTTTTCATCGCTCTCGCCAACCACTGCTCGGTTTCTGAAAAAATAGATGAAAAGAGCAATACGTTAACGAACTACTATTCCTTTTTCTGGCGTGTCTCTCATTCTTAAGCCACTACAAAGATAGATTTTAATCTCCTGAATTAAAATAAGTTCTAGTAAGATGCTGGAAGTCGACTTGGTTAAAAAGTAAAACAATGCTGCACAAATGGGAGGAAATTTTCTTCCATACATACTTTACTTTACCTATTTTTAGTATACGTTCAAAAAATAGTTTTTGTTCATTACCAACAAAACTTGTCTGATCTGGGAAATGCATTTATCATCATTATCTAGTTCAAGTATAAGACAACTTACAAAAAAGCTCGACATAAGATTTAGCGACAGTGGCATGTTATAATCTTTCACCGTTTGATGTCACCTAAATCGCGCTCATAAATTTTTGCAAATCTTCACCACCCACTTGAGAAATTTCATTTCAGGGATGGTGTTAGTTTTTCGGCTAAAATATCTTATTTATTTTTTATCTGGCAGAAGACGAAGTGTTGATGTTAAAATAACAAGAAAGCTATGATACATATAACAATAATTATTCTACACAAATTTCGCGCAGTTGTCGGTGCTCATAAACGAATAAAAAATAACGACTTAAAAGATACATTTTATAACTACGTTTAATTATATGATGGTATATCATAAGTTTGTAACACGTTATAAGAACAAACTAAATTAGGGTTTTTTATTAGAATCTAAACACTTTTTTGAAATAACCTGTAACTGCTAATCTTCAGATAGTTACATTTTTACTTCAGATAAACTCATAAGTTGGCATCCGTGGCGCAGTTGGTAGCGTCGCTAGCTACGGTTACGGATGTCTCGGGTTCAATTCCGGTGCGAACGATTTTCATAGATTGATTCTTCAATCGATTTATGAATTTCTGTTCGTAGTGTTTCCTTATACTCATCCCATTCTCACGGGGTGTAGCGAAAGCGATTAGCCTACTACTTGTCCTGTCCTAGCCCTATCCTTCCATCAGAACTCTCTTCGAAAAAAAAGAGAGGTTGAGCAACTGAGCAACAAGCAGTTCTCGTAGAAAAATTCTGTTAAAACACCTCCATTAGGAGACCATATGCTCCACACTGAGACCGGACATGGGGAAAAAAATTCATAAAACGAAGTCATTTAAGATTCACTCAAGGAAAAAAGAGATTTAAATTTAAGTTTTTCTAGAGTAATAAAGGGTTATAAATAAATATCGGATGGATACGTCCCTTTGCTAAGGGCGTATTTGTTGATGAATTAAGTGAAGGGGACATAAGGGACATTATCTTGTTTAGCTATAAGGGAACAACACGCGTACCATCGACCCCAAATAACGTCATTATCATCATGGTAGGGATGGGGTGTTAAACTCTTCAAGAGTGATTGGGTCTCACACGATAATGCTATCCATATTGTTTGACACTGAAAGTCACTATAAACATAAACTTTTATGCCATACTAAGCTTTTTGGGAAAAATTGAGGTGATAAGAATTTTCTTGGTTTTAATTTTTTTGTTTGAAAACTTTATTTTAGTAATCTGTTTTTTTGCTTTTTCTATTGAAAATAAATATACGCATAATCATACACAATTACTGATTTTTTGATAATATTTCTAAAAATCTTCCTTAAGTGCACTAATTTTTAGTAAGAATGAAAATAATTTAATAAAGTTTATGATTTCAATTCATATATATTTACCTAGTACTTAATCGTTTCAAAACCTTCCAACGCAATCAAATAAATGTATACATGGATTCTATACTAACACTGAATCTAGAATTTTACTTAATTTATTTACGTATTTTAGAATACATATATTATAACGATAGCGTTTACTCAATGATCGTTTTCGATTCTAAGGTATTTTTCTCTTCTTTTTCGGGATCGAGTTTATAATTCTGAAGTTTTCAATAGTATTAAGTCATGTGCTCCCAACTTTTATCTACGTGGCCAAAACCATAATCAATCATTTTGTTTTCCCAAAACGTGTTCTTCGCATCGGTTATATGAGTCACCAGTCGTAAGAGCATTTTGGATGATCAATGCATTGCCAAGAAATGTGGAAAAGCTCCCTATAATTACAAGCCATTCTGTACGGCCCGTCAGTGGGCATTTTTGCAGACGAGTAGTCCAATGCTTTTACTTTGAAGTCACGAAATCGACACAAGACAATGAATGTATATATGTTATTATGTAAGGTAATCACATTTTTTTTATTATTTGAACTTTGATGAAGCATTTTGTAAGAATATGAAATAGTGCGTAATTAAATGTAATATTATGTTGAATGTTAAGGGAATAAAGATATTTATTTTGAAAAAATATAATTATGAAGCCTAGCTTTGATGATTGTAATTAATCTAAATCTAAATGTGTTTTTTGCAATAAATTACGATTCTAATAAATCCACATCGCACCTTATCCACACATCGAATTTCGTGCCATTCACTAGATATGACAACCTTACAATATAATTTATGGCGACGACTTAATTATTTCTTAACTTGCATATATCGTCACCGTATCTACTGGCAGAAGTTGGTAAGTAAAAATAATTGACGGAAACTAAGTAATCGCACAATGAGATGATTGGATATTATTTTTTTTTCTGGAATAACTTAGTAGCATTTTTTATATATTTTTTTCTTACATAAGTTTGTATTTAAATAATACGTGTTGCTCCTTATTCTATTTTCTCAATATTTGTTTCATCAATGTTTCAATTAGCATTGCTATTATATACTGCCTAAATGTATGGCGCATGGGCGTCAGCTGTATTTACATATATTTTAATATTAATTTTCTATTAAATAGATAACATAAAGCACGCAAGAAATGTTTAAATATAGAATTTAAAAATGAATCATTATTAATTGTCTAACGTTTCTAACGAAAATCATACATGTTTTTTTTGTAATTTTTAATTAAGTATCAATGAAATTTCAAACGAAGATTGATATCTTACTTACCACATTTAATATTTTACCAGCATTTTAAGAAACGCTAGGATCATATCAAATCATTCATTGTCAATGTAGGAAATATTAAATTATCTGAAGAAAATATTTATGAAATAAAATTTCAAGGAAGGAAGGAAGGTAAAAATCAAGAGATTTTTAATGATAGCTATATTCTGAGAGTTATGAATTTTAAACATACATTGATCTTGAAGGAAAAACATCAAATTGAATTTAAAAAAATGTTTATGGTATTCCATCATGCGATACAACATACAATTCATTAGTTTCAAGTATCTTATTTTCGAATGTAAAGTAGTTGAAAAATGGAATTAAATTATTTTAATAATGAATATGAAGTCTGATTTTTTAAAAGGTATAAAGACAGAAAGAGTAGTGTACATTTTTGTAGGTGTCTATCCTTGCTTTCAATATTTCCATGCCATATGTATTACCATCTGTATTGATTAGTTCCCATACACCTAATTATAAAATACCTTTTGATCGTTTTGTAAATATTAATCTTAAAAATCGATTGACATGAAATTGTGGCATTAATTCAAATAATTTTATTTTATTTTTTCCTTAAAAATATCATTCAATTCAAATCGATGGTGGTTTGAAATAAATTGACGACAGTTGATTTTTTTTCATAAATAATCACTCTTATTAAATAGTACAACATTTGATGGATTAAAAGTGTTCATTAAAAAGTTTGTAATTGTGTTTTATATAACGACAAATAATATTTATTTGTAAATTGATAAAACTTATTATACTAAATATAAGTATTTTCTTATTTCTGTGGTTAGTAGGAACTGAATTCAAGCTGGTATTCAACGAAGATTTCAAATTTCCGACCAACTTAAGGGGTCAACAAATGACTGCCCATCTTGAGCGTTTCTCCGGAAATTATTAAAAGTAATGCTTGCGAAACCGTTTTGTTCTCTTATTCTCTGACGTTATCGACATTTATATTGAAAAAAAAAGAATGAACATTTTTCACGAGAAATAATTCATCTAAAAAAATACTTTTAGCAAAAAAGATTCTTAAATAACTACTATTTGATATCGTATCTGACAGTTTTCTAGTAATAGACTTATTTTCAAGAGCACTATCAGGAAAAATGTATCGTTTTCCATTCACAAAATAGCTTTATTTACAACCACACAAGTGGTGGGGCATTTGCAACATTGTAGGTCTTGAAGTATGTTATTTTAACTGCATATTTTCCATTAATTTACAAAATAATGCACAACATACATTATACTTAATTGCAGTCCACTAAATGCACCCTAATTTCAATAGAGATCAATAAATGCAGTCTTTTAAAATGAAAAGCTTCCCCTCCCGTGATTTACACTATTGCTTTTTTCATGTTCTGTAAAAATTAAAGCGATAAAAAACACTTCTTAATTCCATTTCGGTGATTATCGACTCATTATTGATATGTTTTACTGTAACCTGACCAAACAGAACATGGCTAAACAGAACATGACTAAACAAAATATGAAAAAAACAGAGAAAGTTGAAAATAATGTTTTGATTCATCAAACTTAAAAGAAATATATTTTTAATCATTGCATGAGATTCCTAGAAATTCATATACGAGTTATTAAATTATTTAAATGTATGTAATATTCGAAATCCCCCACTTAAATTGCGTGCTAAACGAAAATGATTAAAAAAATCTCACAAGTACAAAAAGATCTTTTGTCAGCAATTGTCGTATCTTGAAATCTTGGAAAGGAAAAACCCAAGTGCCTGGTCAGGGACGGCTCTTGTAAAGGAGCAAAGGGTGCAATGCACTCCAATAAGTCCCATCAAAATATTCCATTAATAAACGATATTCAAATATAATAATTATACCAATTCACTAATTTTAAATTTTCCTCGTGTTTCCCATAGGAAAATATTGCAGGAAACGATGATCAATAAACACGACTAGCAAACGTATTCTGCGTCGATTCAGAATACGCATGAAAGTCAGTCGACGACGCGGTAGGAGCATAAATTCTTTTGCACTCCTTAGACGTCAGAAATGTTCTATGTATTTTGACATATTTGTGACGTTGCACTAGTATGAAGTACGCTTCAGTTGCATTTTGTGTGGACTGTTTTTGAGCATTGATCCCCCTGGCGGAAATTCCCGAACGTACCCGAAAGCGATTTGACGTTTGAGTTTACAAACCTGTAACAGTCATTTGTAAGAATGTAAAAGAGCAGTGGAACAAGCTTAGTAAGCCATCTAATTTCGATATGATTCTTTAACTACACGCTCTTCAATAAGAATAATATTTACCTACAATTATAACTTTTGGAGTGATGAATACAATTTATAAAATTATAACTATGATCGTGTATAATACCGAGTAGATATAATTGAATATTTAAAATAGGATAGTTTCGAGTTTTTACCTGGCTGGCCTTACCTATTCCATAATATTCAACTGTGTATCTGGTTCAGTTTCGTAATACACCTTCCTCTAATATTTTTTATATTCTTCAATATTGAATTCTACAAATTACTTTCCCCAAAAAATACTTATGCGAACAATTTCCGGTTTAATACTGAATTATTCCAATTGCAGACATTAATATGGTAACCTTAACATACGATTTCATGGAGGAATTTAAACTTAAATTGAACTAACTGGTTTATACAGCAGAGAAGATTTTTACGATGTCGTTGGAGCCCTGTCTATACTTCAACTCTTCACGAATAAAAATACATATAGTATTTAGCTAAATCGTTAAGCCATTACAAATAATTTATACAATATCGATGACTTCCGTCGAAAGTGAGTTACTTCTAAAATTTAAAAATGATCAATTCATTTTGAGAAATACCACGGCTAAAGACAGACAAGGTTTCCCAAACTATCATCCGCGACAACCTGGAATGGTTGTATATGCTGCTAGGGCTGCAACAAATTTAGACGTACTCAAATTCATATTGATATTACCTACCAAAAAAAAAGAAGAAAGGTGGTCCGTCGAAATTAATCCGCAGGGAAGGTTTGGGAAACCCTGGTGAAGAGAAACAGTTGATATCGCCAATATCAGATTTATATTTTCGTATATGTCTAATAGTACTTTCAAAATCCAATATGTTGAGGATGGATTTCTTACATAAATATGTGAATCTTTTTTTGCACTCCCTAATATTCCTGTCACCGGCCGCCACTGGGCCTGGTATTATGTGAAATAAACAGTAAGGTCATTTGTAAATATTTTTGTTTAATGTCTGCAATAAACACGTTCTAATCGCTTATAAGGATGTATTATACTTTTTTGTTTCTATATATTAGATAATTATTATAAATGTTGTACCATTGTTTTGAATAAATTTTAATCTCTACTATATAGCACAAAATACATGTAGAAATCTGTATGTTTGTATGTCTGTCGGTCACAACAACTCCTCCCAAACGGCGCACATTAACGAAATGAAATTTTCACACGTCATTCTGGCTAAAATTGTTAGATCAACTGGACAATTTTCAAGTTTTATCTCTCAACATTTAAATTTTAAACCTAAAACTAAAAACGCGATATTTTTGAGGTTTCACTTACGTTGAAATGTAATAATAATAATCGCCTAGCAACAACTCAATACTAATATATTCTGCAAGTGACAATTGACATAGTAACGCGAACGTAGATGTTCATGTTAAATATTGATTTTCATGTTTGTGATTTGGTAGAAAGTGAGTGGTAAATTCGTACAACTTGGTGTGCATCTGGAATCATCATCGAGAATTGGCGAATGACTCTGATTGTATGCTTAATTTGTGGCGCTGCAGGAGCCATTATTAAATGCAGATCAACAAGCTGTCTATCGGGAAGTCCTGCGGTGACATAACAAGAGTGCAGTTTCATGCCGAACACGTCACATTTTTAGTCAATATATAAATGGGCAACATGCAGCGAATACATTTATTATGTTTAATTAATAAATAGATACGACAGAAACATTATTTTTAACTTGTTCGGTGTTTTCCTGTTCTTTTTAATTATATTCTGTTTAGCCATCTATTCATTTGTAAATTTCAAAAAATTAATAGTCATGTTCTGTTTGATCATGGTATCGTGTTTTCCTGCTTAACACATAAGGGCTATTGCAAACACACAGTTGATCGCGTTGAATATGGTTTGAAAATAAAACAAAACATACTTTTGTGGAAACAGATTATGAGGAATTTTCTTGTTCGTTGTTTTCTTCCATTCCATTGTATCCTATTCTATATTTTGTGCGTATACTCCATTTTATTCATAAAGCCAAAGATTTTCAAATCCTACTTCCAAATGTATAAATAAAATACTTTTTTGAACGGCAACAATAAATACACCGTGCCATATTTCACTTTTTAAAGACGGCTTGACGGATAACCATAATCGTATTGACAGTTGTTATACAATTTTTCAATCCCACCATACAAACTTAAACTATATAATTTAATAATTCTTTACCATATTTGTACGGACAAAACATTACAACTTATAAGCGCACACATTGAAATAAAGGCAACGTATTCACTTTTAAGGTGTCAATTCTTGGTGGAAAGGCACTATATTTTACAAATAAAACACGATTTGTTTGCACTACTTCCATATGTTTATAATGATCAGGAACGGTTTCATTATCAACTGATAAAAATATAATCATCAAAAGGCTATTTTTATAAAATTGAATTATAAAAATTACAAGGTATATAAAACAGTTGGTTCATGAACTAAGACAAGAATTTACAGGTAATCAAACAAATTACATATGAATGAAATTACTTAAAAAGTCTACAATTAAAACGTTAAGGACCTCTTACAAATCAATAAATACTAATCTGAAATCAAAAATAAACCTACATTAAAAATCCATTAACTAAACAAAAAATTTAATGTGTTTACTGATTTACTAATTTATTTTTCAAAATTTCCCAATCTGCTATTTTGCTTAATGAATATTTACTCATTAGTTAAACACATCACATATTTTAGCAACATCGAATATATACTCTGACAGTGTGTGCCAATTTGCAATGCTGATATACAAGTACGAATATTACAATAATTATCGAATAAGTTATACTGTAGCTAAAAAAAATGGCAAAATTATAAATTGTAATCAAAACAGTTTTACAGAAATCGTATGAATGTGATGGTGGCTTTAGTGATTACTATCAGTTTTGCGATGATTAAAACTAGAAAGGTGCACTTTTAAAAAAATTAAACCAGACAGTTTTTTAATCAAAACAACCACTTTATATATAATGTATTTCTTAGATTCCTAATTAATGTATCATAAAAAATTCTATTTCTATTGAAACATCCAACGATGAAAGCTAAAACCAATTCGACTCTTGAATCCTTAAACATTACTATGTTATCTTATTTACTCCATCTACTTTAGTTTTATTTTACGTGATAACTTCGATTGATTCAATTTTCAAGTTTCTTGTGATGAAAAATGCTTTTTATACTTATATTATTGAAACTTATTTTTTTCCAAATCAGGAACTAAATTATCAGTGAGCTTCCATATATTATGCTTTAATCTTCACAACTATTACTACGATTGATACACTACAAATATGGATATTACATTAAGGCACATACAGGCTTAAACAAAATACAACTATTTGTTAAAACTAGACGACTTTAAGACGGTAGATACAGAGATACTAGAATATGTAAGCGTAGGTAATCAAATTTATAAATGTAAAACTCGAATGCTGCTTGTAAACTTCGACGTAATGAATAAATATGAATTTAAGAAGAAGCGTGCAAGCTTTATTACAATCAAAAAATAAAAAAATGTTTTATTCTTAACAAATTATAGAAAATTTTTCGTGAAATTTTATCACCCGGCAACTGATCGATAAACCGTCAATAGCTTGTTCCATATGCGACATCTGGCTTAATCCTTTCAGTAGCAATAGCAGCTAAACGTAATCGCTTTGCTGTCATAACAAATGACATGAACGTTGAATTCATTTTACATGCGGCAACTACTTTGTATGTAAACATTCACCTCAGGATTTAAAATGATTTTGAAGTTAAAAAATGTCATGAAACAACTACAATAAGCGATAGGGTTTGGTTGATTTAAATTAAAAATATTATGTTGTTGCCATATAAGTGAAAATACATTTTAGAAGCCTCGAACACATTGACGGACATTTCGTAAAACAATCGAATGGTAATGTCCGTAAGACCGTCATAATGAAGATTTTTTTATTTAAAAATGATTTCAAAACCATGAAATCAAATATTATTGAATTTAAAAAGAAAGTATGATATCACCAACACTTTATCGTGCACCACTTAATAATGAAGTGTGTTACGATTTCTTTGCAACATTTCGATCGTCACCTCTCGGCGATAAGTACATCGCTGCGTCGTTGGTATGAGACCAAGGAGAAGCCTCGCCAAGCATGGTTAAATAAGAATTGCGTTAAAACCTTACTACGCGCCAGGATGTGGAACAAGTAGGGCGTGCCGGGAACGCGCAGGAGATTGGTCTCGCACACCCGAGTTTGTCGCCGAGATGTTTTATCCATAAGGTCGTAATTTTATATATATATTATAATAGTTTACTCGTTTAAGTGTAACCATCTGTTCATAAATATTGTTTCGTCATGCAATTTCTGTTTTATTTGTTTATAATTTAAATTCTGTGCAACTACGGTTTCCGCATCCATATAAAGGTGTTTTTTTTAACGGTAACCGTATTTTTATTATTATTATCTTTCATTCGGCGTGTGTCTTCATGCCTGGCGCCCAAAATTTAATTACCCCATGTATTTCTCCTTACAGAACAAAGTAAAGTATACCGAGATTGGCAAACCTTATCCACGTCCCTGTGATAACTCTATCCTATTTCTCCGCTGAGCTTTCAATTTTTACATATTTTGTGATGCTATCCTTTCGGTCGCCTTATTCCATATTCTCCTTTGTACTTCACTAAAATGCCATTCAATTGCTTCAAAAACAAGTTACAATATTTTTTTTTTATTCACAACAAGTGCATTATTTATTAGGCGCATTATAATATGGACAGTGAACATTATTAATTTCAAATAAAAAAAAACATTAAATGCACGATCTTAATATCCACATAAAATATAATTATTAATTTACACACTGCATTGAATCCTTCAACGAAACGATTAAGATAATTTTATTGGTATCAACGGTGAAAAACTATTTTAAATTATTTGAATTGCATTAACTGTTAATTCTTGGCAGAAAGGTAATATATTATTAAAAATAAAGCAACATTAGATCTGTACTACTTCCACAATTTTTATATTAATCAGAACTGATTTAGATCATCGACAGCATTATCAACTGATGAAATGTATTTTCAAATTATCACAATTTACAGTGCATATTAACGTACTGCATTCAATTGTGACCAACGCAGTTTCACGCAGCGAAGGAAGATTTTTAACTTTTAAATATTCCATTTTATAATGCTACTCAGAGGAGCAAAGTTGAGTTTGATCATTTTAAAAATTTTTGAATAAATACCAATTACATTCTATTTTATTCTGTGTTAATTCAACGTTTTCCGAAGAGTTGACAGTTAATACGATTCAAATGATTCAAAAATAGTTTTTCACCGTTGATCCCGATGACATTATCTTCAGCGTTTCGTTGAAGCATGCAATGCAGTGTATAAATTAATAATAATCTTTTACTTGCACATGGATATTAAGATCGTCCGTACTCTTAGTATATTTAGTTTTCGCAGGCAAATAGTTGTGACATAGCTGGCTATGGGAATGCGCCAACAATCTCTGCGACGGATTTTTGGTTTGTTACATGGCGACATTCCGCAGTCGCTTTTATGAGAGGTATTCGCTCCAGAGCTTTGGATCTCTCATTTATCCTTATGAAGAGGAATTTTCAGTTAGAGTATGTACATACTTCACTGGATTACATACATGGAAATACTATATATACTTTGAATTAAAAAGAAAAGAAAATGCAAGGTCACATTAAACTCATCAGACAGTATCAATTTACAAAGCAAACTTGAATAATAGTTGCAAAAACCTCAAGCATTAATTCTCATTTATTTCAGTTTTTATATCAGTATAAACTAAATACAAACATAATATACTAGTAAGCCTCAAAAATTTAGAGCTTTCCGGTCTTAAAGAATCAAACAATCATGTTTAAATATATTCACCGCTTATTCCGTTAATTTTTAGAACAGTCTAATAACTTTTCTGTGCCACTGAAATTTGTACAAGATGCACAAGAATTGCAAATTTAATATGATGACGTATTTTCACCAATGAGTAAGCGATATTAAATTATTGATTAATTTAGTTTGAAAGCACTGAAAATGATACCGATCATTAATATTTGTTTCCGTGGAATAACGAAATGAAATGTATTTTCTAAGTATTTATCAGCAAACTTTTGTATACAAACTAATGACGAGTAAAACCTTAGTGATTCCTTTTATCTCCATTTGTACAATTTGTTTAGACGGAGTAATAAAGTGTCAACTGAAACTGCCTTACTGAATTGTATGAAATCTTCATTAACGCAAGGGATTCAACAATGTGCAGAAACGTTTGAGTTCATACACTCTTGAATGTCCTTACAAATAATCAGAATCAAACATGAAATGAAAGCTTTAAGTCGACTCAAAAGCTAAGAAATGTGTAGGTTGTAATACGATTAGTTGAATCAATAGATTTGAATGATATTTCAACTAATGACTCTTGATAAGGTAAACAGTTTAAAGAAATCAACGACTGTTTTGTCACTTAAGTCGTTGCTTTTGTTCTAATTTGATCACCAGATATCATCGTGCTGTTTTCCTCATTTTCCACCTATACTGATCCTGAAAACTAAGTGTAGTAATAATGATAATTTCATACGATAACACAGGTATAACAAATAAGTTTTTTTTTTAAGGTGTTAACTGTCAATTCTTGGTGGAAAGACATTGTATTTTAAAATTTTTTTTGTACTACTTCCACATTTTTTATAACGTTTCACTAACCGGTTCTGGTTTTTTTTGACAGAAATGTGAAATATTATAAAATAATGTACTAAAAAATAAACACATTCAAGCATTCAGTAAATGTCGACATATGTTAAATTTTCTACAATTTGCTCTATGCTGCATTCGATTATGACACTCGACAATCTTATTTATATAAAATTGAGTGTAAAAATGAAGGTATATAAAACTGATGGTTCATGAACTGAGACAAGAAAATATTGATTAACAAACAAATTATACATAAATCAAATGAAAGAGTCTACAATTAAAATGTTATGGACCTCTTGCAAATCATTAAATACTAATCTAAAATCACAAATATAGCTACATTAAAAGTCCATTTAGCTGAAAAAAATTATTAATGACGTTACTAATATAATATAAAATAATGACTCAGGGAAATTATAAGTAAAAATTAATGAACCATTTAACAATAATCAAATATTAAGTATGTAATTAATATGAATAATAATAAACAGTCATCTTAAGTGGAGAAAGCAGAGCAGCTATGAGTATCCAATAAATTTTAATATCTGAATCGTTCAGTTCCTATCAGTTTTATATACCTTCATTTTTACACTCAATTTTATATAAATAAGCCTGTTATGTTTGTATTTTTATCAGTTGATAATGCTCGTGATGAGCGAAACCGGTCCTGATCATTATAAATATGTGGAAGTAGTACAAATGAATTGTGTTTTATTTTTCAAAATAAAAAAAAATAAGATTTGATGAATCTGCGAAAATTAAAACAAGAGTTTCCCTATAAACGGGACATAAGTGGATACATTTTAATAAGACATATCGAAGAGATGTAGAAAGAAAAACATTTATTTTTATTTATACAATTTAAGACATCGACTGGGGGTGCTTGATGGAATTACAATATCAAAATTGAATGGTTGAGATTTTGTATTTATGTTATTATGTATTTTGTCACTAACGACCCGGGTTTCGCCTTCCGGCATCTTCAGGTATTCGAGCGCACGAATGGACTCAAATTGATATACAGTATTTTTTTTCTATCACTGTTTTCTTACTGCAATTATTATGTGGAGTCCGCGAAGTGAGCTCCTAGTTTCCTGGCTATAGTCAGTGCTAGCTTGGGTACAGACTAAGTCTTTATATCCCTTTCCAGCATGTAAGCTAGCTAAGTACTGCTATCTAAAAAGATTCTTTCAGCTTTATATGGGGAAAACCCCATACGAGAATGATTGTCTTTGACATACAGTAAAAAGTGTCGAACGATTATATATAAGATAAAAATACCACAAAATATTAGGCCCCACACTGCTACCTGAAATTAATCTGTAAAAAAATCCCTAGAATAACCTTAATCCCTATTGGGAACACAAACGCATTAACAAAGTAAAATGACAATAGCGATTGCAGGTGGCCAGATAATGTTTGAATTACCAGTGTTTTTCACTCATAATATGGATAATGCGTTTGTGTTGCCATTATTATTATTATGTGATTAATTTCAGGCTGCAGTGTGAGTCTTAATATTTTGTGGTATTTTTATCTTATATATAATCGTTATATATAAACGATGGACACTGTTTACTGTATGTAAATTCGAGTCCATTCGTGTGCTTGAATGCCTGAAGATGCCGAAAAGCGAAACCCGGGTCGTTCATGACAAAATACATGGAAATGTACAAAATATCAACACTTGAAGTTTAGTATTTTTATTCTTTATTTTGAGAGTATGCCCTCGGTTGCAGGGTAAGCATATAGCCAAATCTTTCTCTGTTTAACTATCGTTGAATATACTGAAAAATAACACATTCACAAAAATAAATGGATGACAAAATCGTTAACAACGAAAATTGATTTCTTTTACATTAATAAACAGAATTTGTAAGGTTCCGTCTTCAAACCTAGCATTATCATTTTATCCTTTCTCTTCTGAAGTCAGAATCAAGATACTCTCTTTAGTGTCAATAGTTGTGGTATACAATATATTAAAACAGGTATAGTTTAACGGCGCAAAAATTCTAAAATATTCTTTTATTATGTGCGAACCTGTTATTTCTTCTCTACCTTCTTGATCAGCAGCAAAATAAACTGTAGTTATGATATGAAGAATAAATTATATAAAGATATATGAATAACCTAATGAATTTTGAAATGCTACTGTTTCATACATTTAAAATAACAATAACTAAGTGATGAGTGCAAGTCGGTACAGTATTTAATATTGAAGATATTTTCCACTTTAAAAACTCTCCAACTCGTTTGGAAGTAGGCTTCGAATGGAACAAAACCAAAGTGATCGATATTATATTTCCCTATAATACATGTTATACATTATACAGTATTATCAAAGTCATTTATTTATTTTCTTTAAGCTTATGTTCTTTGTTGACATTATTGTGATATATGTTAAAATTATCTAAACTACAGCACATCAAACAGGCTAAGTGTATTATTTAAATTTAGGTCTTGCCTAAATTCACGTAACAGATGGTGCGATTTTGTCGAACAAGTATTTATAGACACATCGTGAACAGTTATAGCCCGAATAAAAATAGATGAACTTCAACATTGTAAAATATATTAAGAAAAATTACATGATTAGTAAGGAATAAATACGATATACATGTTTCTAAGCACCATGATCTGTTGATTCTATACGAAAGTTAAGAGTGTATCAGGAGCAACTGTGGAAGCTTTAGTGGCTTGAAGTAAAGAGTGCTCAATACCGAGATAGATTGGTAAATGAAAAGCTTTTACAAGTTTAGGCTTACATATTACAAATATAAAAGGTGACTTACGATTTAATAGGTGACAATAAAAAGTACTAAGGTTATAAATAAAATATTGTTTACATTAAGACTTTTTTAATAATGTATTTCTGAAGCATATTTATATTCTTACACATACAAATTTTCTAAATTGAAATCCAACATGTTTTCTACATATTATTCCTTTTTTTTTTCCATGTCCGCTCCCAATGTGGAGCATATGGTCTCCTAATGGAGGTATCTTGACAGAATTTTTTCTACGAGAACTGCTTGTCACTCAGTTGCTCAACCTCTCTTTTCTTTTTCGAAGAGAGTAGGGATAGTAGGATAGGGCTATGACAGGACTAGTGGTTAGCTAATCGCTCTCGTTACGCCCCGTGAGGATGGGATTGCTGGGAGGGAGGACTCAGACTACGAACAGAAATCCATAAATCGATTGAAAAATCAATCTATGAAAACCGTCCGCACCGGGAATTGAACCCGAAACATCCGTAACCGTAGCCAGCGACGAAACCAACTGCGCCACGGACGCCGACATATTATTCCTATCTAAGTAAAATTAACATTTCTTTACGAAAACAAGTGTTGGCATTAAATCGCATTTAAATAATTTAAAACATCGACTGAGGGTGCTTGATGGAACTTCATTATCAAATTTTAATTATTGAGATTTTGTACACTTCCATGTATTTTATCACCAACGACCCGGGATACATGGAAGTGTACAAAATCTCAATTCAAATTCAACATTTAAATAATAAAGTTTTGGAATTACATTTTTGGTAAAACAGATTGGCATGATTATAATTTCATGACGGTGCAGTTGTTATTCTCAAGGGACTAAAACACCGAATTAATGATATGAGTGATAGAATACAAGTGACTCAAATGTTTAGTTTGTTGAAACATTACTTAAGGAAAAACGGTTAGCAAATGTACTCATATTGTTTCTACAGTTTAAAACTATATTGAGTAATTAACCAATTCAATATTACATTATATCATAATTATATATTACGATACGCATTTAGGAAGCCTATGTTTAAATAACGGGCTATTAACTTTAACTAATAGATCCTTGTCCGCATTACTGCGTTTTGTCGAACGTTTATTGAAAGTACTTAAATTCATGATTATGTTTTAGTCTATAAAGCAACGCTCATCTACGAGATATTTCTGAGAAGCATGTATAATATATGCAAAATATTTTGACTCACGTTGTTACTACACATCTTTAATACAATATACATAATTTATATATTACCCTGTCTCTTAAAACATTTTTCACTCGAGTGTGAGTGCTCTTTTTTCCAAAAGACTGAATTTCTACGACCCCCAAACGCCATTGATGACCGCTGACAGGATCCCTAAAGTGATTTGTCTGGCAAAAAGTAGACACACCTTTATATTATACATAAACTTAATTAAACGGGACATAATTTAATATAAAAATAAATTAAAAACTAACGTGACCCGTAATGTAATAAAACACAAATGTAATAAAACCCACCCCCACCCTTTTATGAATAAAATCATCGTTTACCTTTGAAATAAACAACCTTACGATACGTTTAGTCTGAAGATGCTTTTTAAAGAGGCGAAACGCGTCACTTTAGTGATAAACCAAGTGGAATAAGTAAGTTATCAATTTTTAATTTTTACATTAAAAATGAACTTCCACAAAGTTACCACCGAATCCATAGAAAATAGGGGACATAATTTTTTTAAATCTAAAGGGGAAAATTTACAGTTAATCTAAATACAACAAGATTTCATAGAAAACTATGAATCTGGCATATACTGACTTGTCGAGCAAGTGTTTTTCATAATTACATAATATTGATGAACAGGAACGAAACGTATCAATTTTCCGCCACGGATAAATATCATTACTCTAAATCAATTGCAGGGTATTGTTGCTTAAAATAACTTTCAAGATATAAAAAATGTTAAAAATGAAACCATTGCTTTTATTCAATCATTCATATTACCATCTTTTAATAGAATCCCAATTTGCAAAGTGCTCAGCGCAAACACAGTGTCACAATCAATTCATTTAGTATTTTTGATTCAAAGGTCAACATGTCATGCGCTACCCTTTTCTCTTGGTAAATATTTATAGCATAAAACGTAAAAGCTTATTTTATTTATAATGACGTCTACAAGAGACAATTGTATTTTTAATTACCAAATATCTACAACCAATATAACACAAATATTGCACTATTAAAATTATCGTAAATGAATTAGCTTCATGGTAAGAATAATTTGAACAAAATTTTGATTACATTTTTAGGAATCGTATTCCTTACTTGTATAATTACTGAGATTTACTTTAAGGATGGAGTGATAGCTAACCTGCCTGGAAGTATAAGTAGAATGGGTTTGGTTGACGGAGTGTTAGAGATTATTGACGAATATTTTTATCTTAAGGAAATACGCGTTCTTCCATGTCCATGTTCCTGTCAGTATTGCCATAGCGTCTGTTTTGCCATCTGTATTGACTAGTCCACCACATATATATATTTTTTATATTGACTATCCATTATAAAGCAAATAATTATGCAATGTGAGCAAGATCAAAATCACAAATTTATCTATGAATTTTAAAAACTTTTAAATACTTATCAGAATACAGGAATTCATTTTCGATATTGTAAGAAACAAATTTCTTATCTTTACCGTTATATAACGTTACAAGTTACAACTCATGAAATTTCTCAGCTTTTATGTTTACTGAAGAAACTTTCTAAGCATATAATAATTCAATCCACCGCTTTGATACTTCAATGAATGCGCTACGACGACAAAACATACCAATATTTTTACGAAAGTAATAACATCAAAATATTTTGTACCGTAGCTTTTATGGCGGAAGTAAATATCGCTTCTAACTACAATTTTGTGTATCGTTTCAAAATATGATAACTCAACACAATCATTTTTTTATTGAAATAAAATTACACCTACATATTTAAGATAGTTTTGATGTAATATAATTAAAAAACGCTTTACCAATGTCAGAGCCGAGGTTTGTAACCGTTCAGCTCATGACTGGTTAACCCAAGGTAAGGTATCATAGTTCATTGTATCCTCTGCAAGTCTGTAGAGGAATTACATAATTTTTCTGCTGGTTACCTTCTTCATATCACTGCACATTATAAGAGCTTTTGTTCATCGACGGATAAAACGTCCCAGGTAGAATAAGAAAAAACAATAAATTTCTAACTACGCAGTATCAACGCATTGGTTTAGCTCGGTCAATTGTATCCTTTGCATTTACTTATAGAACAAAATCGCAAAAGTATCACTGCTCAATAATATTAATCAATTATAATAATATATATATTTATATATAATTTCTCACACAAAATAGAAATATGTCATACGCAAATATGGATCTTCCTTCTATCTTGGAAAAGTAGTGTTTGACTGATACAAATATGAATTATACCGTTCACAATCCGTTCATCTGGTGCAATTAAAAAGTGAATTATTTACTTCGAAGACAACTATGTTATAAACATAATACTTATTGTTATTTAATATTTTAATAAACGCCTTGCGAGTATTATATTCTTTGATATATTTATTACATAAATGCATCTATTAAGTAGGATAAAATAACAAATTATTTAGTTCTACAATTTTTTTTATCAGGTAGTTGATAGCTATTTCGGCTTTACGCCATCGTCAGAACTATACTTAAACTTATTTTTGTCTTATTAAGCATCTATTAAGTCCTACCCAATGATTCTAAAAAATACTCTTAACGAAGCAAAATTTTAATTAGAATATGGGTGTCTTTATACATTTATCGCATTGATTCCACATGATATTTATTCTATGATGCTTTATATACAAAATCTATGTTTTAAAGTATATTTTGGTTTTGACGCTCTGTGCAAAAATCTTATATATAATAGCCCAGACTACTCTGTAGAGGTTTTATTATTATCATTCTCAGTGTATAATAAAATTAAATGTTATGCAATCCACAGACAGTTCCAACGTACCAGCTACTTTAGACATTCAGTATTTCATTTTCAATACCGTCATCTATGAGAGTATCGTAATGTATCATAATGAATAATTCACCTACAAATTGAATCACCTAGGACGGCTTAAAGTACCATACTATTGTATCAAATTTGGAAAGTGAAATCACGTCGGATACGTTTTCTGTTTCATCGATTCAACCAAAAGATTCTGGTAATATTCGGGTTCGACTCGAGTAAAAGCTCTGAAGCGGTATAATATCTCCCAGCTTTAAAGCTTCCCGTGGCGTCTAATATTTCTTTGTCAACAATAAACGGGATCAAACGCTCCAAGATGCGACTGACGCTGGAAATAATAATCCTTTGTAAGCTACTCACAAGTCACAAGTACCTTTACGCCTTAATAACATAGAATTGTCACGCCACCGGAAATGCTTACTATCATTTTATCAATGAATCGAACAGTAAATGCTACTTAGGATTTATAACTAGTACATTAAAATTTAACGAGAAAAACATACTTTTTCATAACTAATTATAATGGACAAGTGACACTGAAAAAAGACGGAAAATACAGTAAAACGATGAATGCTGGAAAATCTTGCATAATCTTCAGTTTCTCAAATGGATTCATAACTTTCTTTACTGGGCATGAGCGGCATGACAAATGTTCGACAAAAACAATACATCGGGATAAAAATTGTGAAGAAAAAGCAATATATCTGAATAATGTAAGAACGGTAGATTGGGGTTTCGCTGCATATCACAAAATATACTCGCATTGAATCAGTAGCTGTGCATAACCTCACTTATGTAACAACGACTATATTTAAAAATCTATTTGTTGATTGATTGTTTAAATGTTGATAAAAATGCTGATTGATTGTAAGATATGTTTTTAAAAAACTGCATTATGATTAAGAATTATCATACAAAGTTTCTAAACCACTTTATAAAAATATATATCTATCAGACGTTAGAGGCAATCAATATGTGGGATAGTTCATAAGATGGTAAACCGATCGAAACAATTATTCACGATTAACAGGAAGAAAAATTGGATATAAAAACAAAAAAAATAATTTAATGAATTTAGGTTATCTTACTGCATATTATAAGATACAGATTTTGTTCACATTTAATAGTGCAACCAAGCCAGTATGTCCAACCTACTAAGTTCTACTCGTGATTGAATCGCATTGAATAATTTTTAAATTTTCTTGTTTCTATCAGGACAGTCCCATACAATATGATCAATATGGTGGAAGATCTTGTCACCGAAACGGTCTTGACTAGCTACGAATTAAGTTGGTAATAAATCAGCATTCAAAACTTTAGTTATATAAACTAAGGTTTGGTTCAATAGCAGCTTGATAAAAATATTCTTTCTGAGAGTACATTTTTTAATGACTTATAGCTTAAATTATAATTTATAAATCTATATTATAATGTATCACATAAGCGTAACACAGTGAAGAGAGTAACACTTGGATTCCCTTGAATTGGGAATATTCTCGGTGGGTCTGACTGACATATTGAAAAAAAATACATAAAATATTTAATGAAGCGTCCAAGAGCATAAAAAATGATTATTGGAGATGTATTGATAAAGCTGTCATTATAATATAATAGTATAATTAATGAATTAATTAATTACGATAATATTATAATCATTACATATGTAAAAATTTTTTAAACAATTGAAAACCGTGTAAAATTTCTGACAAAGCTTTGTCGGTTGTTCGATAGGCAAAAAGTTTTTTTTATAAATGGAGCCTAACTATCTTAAGACGTCTGAATAAACCCAACCGTCGAAAACCACGTGCCATTTGCTACATCCCGAGTCCTACGTGCCACGTGACGACACGCTGCGCGTTTCCATACGTGTAAACACTACTTTTGCAAAAGTTTTTCGTGGCGCAAGAATACCTCGTCCAAATGGTAGTACGGGGTAACCGTTTCTCGTATTTCGTATTGAAATATCTAGGTATCTTTTTCCACATAGCGATTACTTTGAGCGCTCTGATGAATATTAGTAAAATAAAGTTTGAGGTAAATGATGAAACAGTTTAACTGAATGGTATTATATACCATACTGTATACCATATACAGCGTGTTTTAAGATATTTCTAAATCACTTTTATTGAATTCAAAAATACATTTGACTACACGATGTCTTTGATTAAACAATATTTGTTTATTTCAAAAATATTATGTAAAATCGTCCTCACGTCCTGGGGTTCGAACCCGCGAGCACCATAATCAAAGACAACGTCGTGGGCTACTTATCTACTGACCTGGGCTATACCTTGACCGTTCAAAATTCATAAATGTTTCTTAGCTTGTTAAATGTGTTTTTTTTTTCAATTTAAGACAAAAACCGGAATGATTTATTAACAATCTATAGTTTGAATACCTCTATATTTCGGAAATCAAAAATGTATCGCATCAAAATCGCTTTTTGACATTTATGACAAATTTACCGATTGATCTAACTTAGTTAAACTATTCCTGTCTAGATTTCACAATATCAAAAGAATTTCTCAAACTACGGCAAACTCTTAGATGCACTAAAAAGATTCCTAAATTACCCATAACACTTTAACATAACACATAACAACGCAGAAAATATTCTAATTTTATAATGCAGTAACTAACATTTAGGTCATATGATTAAAACGCGTAGGCGACTATTTCTGTTTTCTACCTGGTGTTTATATTGTGGTTATTATTCTTATAAAAAAACATATAATTTTGGAACATCTTATATTTTTGAGTTTTTAATCGTCAGTTGCAGTTCTCATTTGGCATGCACGCCAGATCTTTTGTAAATAATTTAATGAGTAGCGCAACCAAATCCCCGTACAAAATACTTCACGAGAACAATTTCTCTTACATTGGATGTTATTCCGTACGTGTATTTACTTCTTTTGAAACAGCCGTCGAAACAGCTTTAAAACTTGAATACAACCCATTACACGGTACACGAATAGTGCGAGACGTGTTTTATTCATTCGTGCTTTGCTGCAAATTTCCATTTTTTAGTACGACTTTAGTTTGAAAATTCACTCATGCCTCCAAAACGTGCACCCATTCAATAGAGAATAAGAGAACGTTCTAAATTCATATATTAACAATCATTCTTGTGGTAAACCTATTGAACCATTAAACCACATGTGGGCAAGGCATCTATCGAGTGTGTGTAAACCTATGCAAGACAGCTAAAAGCAGAATTTTAAATTTAATTAAAAATCAAATTTAAGCAGAATTTGAAAAATTCTCTTTCTGCCATTTCTCTCCGCCGTTTTTTTAAGTTTCTGGTTTTTGATGGCACACTCCTTTATGTTTTTTCTGTACTATTTATTAAATACATTTCTTAACGAGTTTATCATACATAAATGTCCAATAAATGTAAGCGGATATATTTTTCCAATAGAATAGCTATTCATAGGAAACATTAAAGTAAAATATACCATGAATGAAATACTTATGTACAGTCAATCCTTGAGTCACGACCATGTTTTTTTTGTAAAAGAAACAATCATGAGTTCCTAATCAGTCAGAATATCAATGATTTAATTACATTACAGTAAATTGTAGGTATAAAACCATTTTTACGGAGCTTTTCAATTTTTTCATTCTGATTTGTCAAATGAAATTCTAACGCCACGTCATCGCTTAAAGAATAACTGTATTTGAATATTGCATTCTAAAAAACATATTCAAATAATATAGATTACAATTCATTCAAAGAAAATATTTTTACTGCAGTGATCAACGTCGTTGGCTTAGGTTATAAGATGTATTTATTGAAATAAATATTATTTTAAGCCACATCCTAAAGCTAGAACATTTCTTTTCACAAAAAATCCAAAATATTCTTTTGTCTTTTTAGAACAAATAAAACAAAAACTTTAAAAAAATTCATGCCGTTTGTGCATAATATATGAAAGATTGAATTCTTTTTTTATGGCGTTAATGTTATGCCTTTAATGTCTTTCGGATCTAAACAACGCTAAACTATTTCCTGATAAGCATTTCGATTGCGTACTTAAAAGATCACGAGGTATTTCTGAGACCGCTTGCAAAAGCTTCACTCGTGAAAGACAAAGGCTCCCTGTGTAGCTGTGATCGAAATTAGCTGAGGAATTTTAAGCTCTTCTCTCATTGGGGCAAGTATTCGTATGCGGAAAGTGTCATTCAGCCCAATAGCCTGCATTGAATAGAAGTGGTAAGACGATTTTGCAAAATTTATTTAGGAACAATACGCATCAAATGTATCTTGAATGTTTTGACTGAATTACATTTTATATAATAATGATGAGCTCAATATTTTTTAATTTGATAAATGATTTTTAGAAAATTTCAAATACTGAATTGAAAGATCATGATTTTATTTTGACCGTGTCCAGACTTGAGACCATAACATTTTTATCACTATTTTGGCTGCATAACCAGCATATATATTATGTGTGCCTGTTTTATCTTGAATACGGCTGAATAATAACACTTTGCAGATGAAAGGAGAAATAGAGCTAGCCCGGATATCCCACTTTATGGTGTACACACTAACAAATAATATAATAATAATATCTGTGACTTTGTCAAAATAATATCAACCTCATGTATGCATAATGAAAAACAGTTGAAAGAACAAACCGTTTTAAATATAATATAACTGTGTCTAAATCCAAGATAAAAGTTAATCACTTTTAAGGTGTTAACTATAATTATTGGTGGAAATGCATTATATTTTAAATATGAAACACGTTTTGTTTTGTGCTTCCACATGTTTATAATGAACAGAACCGGTTTCCATTGTTTAAAATTTAACAACTACCCAATGAAATATTGTAGTGTTTTTTACTGAATACCTTAAAATATTATTTAGTGTCACGGGCATATAATAATTGCATTTTTATAATCCATCGTAAAAAATCGGTTCCGAATTCTAATTTATTATTCATAAAATAAAAAATAAATTTAGACACAACACGTGAGTACAAAATTATAAATGGTACATTAGTTTTGGTATAACATCAAAATATTTGACTTTGCAAATTTACGAACGGATATATTGTAATAAGAGTTGTTTGTATTCGATCGTAAAAAAGAAGTCAAAAACTATTTATGAGCAGCACAGCACTTCTACCGTTCATTTTTATTTAAGGTTCAATTAACAACATTCAAAGTTCTCACAAAGTTTGCTTACTTTACGCGCCACGCATTGAGAATGTTCATTATTACTTTCTAATTCTGTTACTCGTGGCAATGGGATGGCATGCAATGAATTGAATGGGATGGGGACCCCACGTTCAATGGAAACTTTTTTACCATCGCCACTGTAGTTGGCTTCATTTAAAATGTATGGCGGCAACCATATGAACTCTCTGTTGAAAACGATAATGTCCTATATCTATTAACAAATGTTCAATAATTAAATGTATAGATGTTGGGCATCATTCAAAATAAATTTAAAAGAGAGTGAATGCCTGGCTTGCAGGAAGTCATGAAATATACCCAAAAATTATATCTATGTTAACCATATTTTCTGGAGAGAATAATCACAGTACAGTTTTTTGTACTGTGAGTTCTGTTAATTACGACGCCTCTGATAGGAATTTTCCAGTGGGAAGGCGCTTTAATATGACCAATCAAGTATAAACTGCAATTAAATAATAAAATAAATTTCTAATATGTATTGTTCGTATCTAAGCTTACCAACAATTTTACAAATATTAATGGATACATCATAGGTACACCTAAGATGGAACACCGTTATGGTCTGACCAGTAGCAAAATATCGTCAATTTATCCATTTAGGAACAATTAAAACCATCGCTTGCTAGTAACAAACACTAGAATAACGAAAACACTAAAATATACGTTAAAATGTTACAGTCAGTTCACTGGTTAGATTATTAAATGAGTGTTGTAAATATAGTATTATATTCTAATAATATATATAACTATGATTTCCATATAACTTTATCAATAAAACAATCGATTCAAGAAAAATAAATCCCATAGAATCCATTGTGTTTCGAGAAACAATTTCCACGTTACAAAACAAATTAATTCCAGAAGACTTTGATCACACTTGTCATAATATGGTTTCAAGCTTTGAAATTTTAAAATTATTTAAAAATGACAGTTGTGACATAAAACCAGAATGAAAAGATTTTTTCAATAATATCCGCTCCCAATACGGAGCAGGTGAAATTCTGATGAAGAATCGCAACAGAATTTGTTCAACAAGAAATGATTGTGATTCAGTCAAACTCAAATTGTCTTTTTTGAAAAGAGTAAAAACGAAGGATGGAGCTGGGTCCATGGTTTAAGAAGTACAAGGTGAGCTGGTTCATTGTTTTTGTATTATATGTGACGTCACTTTGACGAACCAAATTTTTACTGTCACCAAAACACCATTGTAATTGGATAAGCACGTAGTGACGTCAACAAATACAAAAATGGCGACTGTTACCTTTTATTCAGCTTACCTTGTACTTCTTACACCATGGGCTGGGACAAACGAGTAATTAACATCGCTAACACTATGCTCTATTTTTCGAATTGCTGTATTCGAGTGGTAACCAACGACCTCTTAGGTTGTAGTGTCGACGGAATCGAATCCCAGAACAGATATTTTCTTAAATTGATTTTTCAAGTGATTTATAGATTTGTTTTTAAAAGCATGGATATCCGTGATGTCTATATTTCTTTCCATCCATCCGTGAAGTATGAATGGCAAACAATTTTATTTTTATCTTTATTGAATATTTTGTACCAAACATTGTGAAAAATAACCGATAAAATGGTTTGAGGACAATACTGTTGCGTGTAAAATTGATTGGGCCACCGATTGCAATGTGATAAAATCTGACGGGCCAAACTTCAAATGCGATTAATTATTTTTTGAATAATTGATACTCGGTAACGAGATCGCAAATATTTGTTTGAATTGAAAATGCTCGTGCAAACAATTTCATTATAAATTTTTCAGTTTTGTATTCTAGAAAAGTTTAATTAAAAAACAAAACAAAAACTTTCATTACAAAAAAATAAAATAATGAAAGCTCAGGAGTAGAGAATGGTTTAGTTTATAAATAACACATTAAGGATGATTAACAGATGGGCTAGATGGAAAACAAAAAGACGAAATAGATAAAAATATTTTATTACACAAGTGTTTTTTTTTTAAACTATTTTGTTACTATTTTCAAAAATTCTTAGAAGCTTTAATTACTGTATTTTAAATTTTGTTAGTATTGATATATCTTACAAAAATACATTTGAAGGATATGTTTTTATGAACGTATTCATAACACATCCTTCTGAATGAGGATTCTCTTTCCCATCACGAGGTTGATACACTCATTCGCTTTTTTTTGTATTATTTAATATTGACGCAGCCATTTTTCGTATATTATTTATAAATGAAAAGCGAATGAAAGAGCGAAAAAGTTTTATGCATGTATAAAAAAACATATGTTTTCATCTTGCTAGAGAGAGGCGCCATTACATGACTGGCTGACTTCTCATAAAAAAACAACATAACACACTTCTTACTTATGCATTAGACTGCAAACATTGATGGATATTTCTTTTACTTGTTCAATATCAAATTCCCTTTCTACCTTTCAGCTCGTTTAATAACGGCAAATATTTTCTGTTGTACGACTAATTTTTTTAAAGAAGCTCCTTTATTATAATAGATAAGCTGATAAGTGTTTCTTATTTTTTTCGTACATTTTGAAACCTTTCAAACAATTTTTTTTCGATTTTACTCGCCAGTAACTTTGCAATTATTCTTTTTTTAATACATACCAAAACGTTAATATGAGTATTTTTGTAAGAAATCAAAGAATTAAAATGAGTGATTATCAAACAAATTTCCAGGCCTGTGTTCATGTGTTCAGCGTTGTTGGCTTCGGTTGCGGTTTTCACGGGTTTGAATTTCATAATGTTCAAACAGTTCCATAAATCATGACAATGAACAATGTATTTTTTCTGTCGGTTTTTAGATTTTTTTTCAAAGGAAGTGACGTCTTCAATTCCCTCCCGCCCGTACTAACTTAAGAGCAGGACGTAGCGAGAGCGATTAGCTTACCACTACGGCTTTTCTTTGTCCCGTGTCTTATAAGAAGTTTCTGTGAAAAAGTTGGTTTGCCAATGACTGATACAGTTGTCACAGCAAGTTCTTATATTAAAGAAAATTACAAATGTATGAGGCGTTTAAGCTTAAACTAATATAATACATTATAATATATCAGCATTATTTGACACACCCTGGTTTTTTTTGTTAAGCTTAAGTTTTATTGGGGGCGATAACTGAAAACGCTCAGCGTTAATCGCCATGATCCGGGGTATTCCAACGGATTCTGTCGTTGAAAGCCAGCTGTTTCTAACCGCCGAAGGCCTATGGAAATTAGAAAATGTCAAGACGAGTCCATTTTTGACGGAAAGGGGTGGCTCCGACGATACGCGAACCTTTTGATTTTATGTGTAAGTAATCGATTACGATCTTTCGAGTGGAGGTGAGCTGCACCGTCGACGTTGTGGATTGTTTGTGTTTGTTTTGAAATTGGGCGTAATTTAAATCATTTGTCGTGTCATTTGAATTATAACTTAAAGTAAATTCAGTTGTTAAGTAAATGTAAATGTAGATTCAATTTTTTGTGTTAATAATATGTTTGTGTATTTTAAACCTCTGCATCTTTGATTAAAAATAAATCAGTGTTGAACCGGATTTGAAACGGTGTTTGTTTGAGATCCAAGCCCTTCCCGGACATCGATAACCAGCCACTCGCCTCTCTTCGATTCGGGTCTTCTCATATTTTTCATAAACTTTTTAGGCATAGTCTCTAATTTGAAAAATCAGCAAATTTTATTTATTTCTATTTCTCATTTCAGTAGAACAATTCTCACAACGATTGGCTGAAAAAATCAATTTTCATGGAACAATTATTAGCTCATCGTTAACAAAACCTGAATAGAGGCCAATATTTTAAAAATAAAACACAATTTTTTTGTACTGCTTCCACACGTTTATAATGATTTTATTGTTATGATGAGGCGTGTCCTGATCATTATAAACATGTGGGAAATAGTACAGAAAATTGTTTTTAATTAAAATACACTTACTTACTTAAAAAACCTTAATAGAAGCCAATATTGTTAATGCTATTAGTAAATAGTATTAAAAAACTTAAAAAAAAATGAAAGAAAAGCGTAATTAAATACTTAAAAATTAGAATTCATCATGAAATTTTATGACATTTCACACTTGTTTTTGTATGTATGTGTTATCAGTGTTAATTATGTTATTTATATTACACAAAGTAATCATCGATAATCATTTTCGGTTTTGATTAATACAATCTTTATACTGTAAGCGAATGATCAATCATCACATTTAATGTTTTTGTTTTTTTTCTTCATTAAATTCAAATAACAATCGTTTTTTATCATATGCCTCAGCATAATTCTGCTAAATTTAACTAGATAAATGTATGAATTTCATATTTCCGTTACAGCGGCGACCGCAATAAAAATAATGTTCAGGATATTGCATTCGATAAGAGGCGATGGGAATAAATTCCCTTACTCTAGTCTTGTACAAAAATGTTTAAAGAAGTCTCCATCGAGCTGTATAGTTACTGCAATAAAAAGTATTCTCTAACTATAACAAAAAACATCGTGTAATGGAGAAAAACTATAAAGTATGAAATTTAAAGCTACAGTTTCTGCAACACTGATGAAAATATTTTTTTACTCCTTATTTTTTATCCACATTAATTCATATTTGCCATCTATTACACTCAACAATCTTGATATAGATATTTTTACAAGTTGTATGCTTTTTCGCAAGCAATCCCGATTCTTAGTGACACCTTTATAAAACGTCCGTGACTCAAATAATGTTACTTTTGTATAATATATTAGGTGAAGTATTTTTGGTTCTTTTGTTTCATATAATAAAATGTCAATAAAAAAAGTGTCTTTCAAAAATTGGCCTACTTTTTCATCTACCCGTATTCCGGCATACAAATCTCTCAACATCGCTTTATCATATTTACCATTTGTTTTCGAAAATGCAAATTACACATTTTATATTAAATCTACGAATATTTTAATCAAAATAGATTTTATCGCTTCGGAAGATACAAGCAATCGTTAAAAGTAATTGATTTAATTAAAATTTTATTATATCCAACACCGTTACCTCTGTATTATTTCCACATTTTTAAAATTACCATGACCGGTTACGCTCATAGAAGGCTCCTTAGAAGATGTTCTATGACAGTTTTCTCTAAAATAACCACATTACATTACTATGAGTTATGGCTCGAAAACGACAATTATTAATTTCTCTAAAAAAGACTGAAAGAAATACTTGTGCTTTTAATTTTTTCACAGAAACATTCTACATGGCACTTCATAATATTTATGAATATTCTTGAATTCTAAAATCTAGTTGAGGATTGTTAAGGTGGTTTTTATTTTCGAAATCGATGCCAATGTAATCTTAGAAAAGATTAAAATATAATGATAAAGGGTATTACTAGAATAAATTACAAAGATTGTAATATAATTCCGCCTTTTTCATTTAAATATTACCATAATCCTTTATATGTTAATCAGTAACATTTTTCTAAAATTTCTTAAAGACATTTCGTTCGTTCTCATAAAAACAACTTAAATAACTTTATCAAAGAAAAGTTTCTCGGTAACGTCGGTAAGGAACCAAGGAACAGTGGTAAAGGAATTTCATTTCACTGGAATATTTTAGTTTTCACTGAGATATTTTCATACATTACTTCATTACGTCGTGAAACGAGTCATGGCTAACCCTCTAGTCTAGACTTTACCACTTTACCACAAAAATATATCAGTTAGGTTCACATTTCACGCAAAATATTGAATTTGTAATGTTTTAAATTCAATACTCATCCATGTTCTAATGCATACCTTCTTGAAAAATGCTTGATACCTTTAGGTATAGTGATCAAAATAAATTTTAAATATAACGTCATGATTTAAACATGGAATATATTATTAGGTTTTGCAGCAGCTTGACGTTTAAACAGCCCTTGCTTCCATCTGTTCATAAAAAAACTAAATGTGGAGAAACGGTTGGTATTAATATACTTTTAAAAATAGGCATTTTACGAGGTTACAAAGATAGCCACAAGTTTTCTTTCGAACACATGACCAAGAACTTGTATTCAAAAATTAAAGCTTTAATAAAATGATTTTCCAATCGACGTTTACCCTTCTATTCAAAAGCATGGATGTATGTTCTGTTTTATCTCATTTTCACCCACTACTATTCAATTCTGGAAACGGGATTTAGAAGGGGCGGTTAATTTCCACTAACCATTTCTATACACTATCATTTTTTATCCTCAGAGATAAATTGAGCGACCGATGTACAAATAATTCTAAATAAATTCATTTAAGAAGGTTGTTCAGATGTTCACAAAATCTAAATTGGATATGGATTTTTATAAGATAGCAGAGATCATGAGCTCATGAGGATTGACCAGATCAAAGAAATCTCTGAAAAACAACACGATTTCGTTAAGAAGAATTATTAGGTATTTCTCTCATTTCGCGAAAATCTTTAATCGTTTTCTATCACCAAAAAAATATGAAACCTCAAAATATATTTTTTCCTTGAATAATTGCACACTCAAAGAATTTTTTTACACTACTGCACTTTTGTTGAAATGCAAAAAGTAAAGTTTCCAAGCCTGTCTAGTGAAGAGTTGACACCTGTTTTTCAGAAATGCTTTTATTTGCTTTACGCCATGACTAAATTAGGTTTTATTGTAGGTTACCGAGATTTGATTTCTGAGAAAAAAATCTTAGAACAAAGTATTTATAAGAAAACGATTTTGACGGAATTTGCAATTTATTGAATATAACGATTCTATAAAAATTTTTGAAATGTACCAAAAAGTTTGTTTTCTCGCACTTTTTCTAAGTGATATTTAAAAAATAATTATACTGAATATATATCAATTTAAAAAAATGAAGCAACAAGAAATTCTATTATATACGTTTTTTAACAAAAAAATCTCAAAAACATTTATTAGAGTAATAAAAAATAGTAATCATTTTTCGGGGATATGTTTTTATTACTCTCCATTGTGATTAAGTCGTTGTCTGTCGTCTGCCCTGACACTACGCTCGATATTTATTTTAATTATATGTAAATCGTAAATAGGCACTATTATAATAGGTAAATAATTTGAAAGCAAATAAAAGCATATCTGAAAAACAAGTGTCAACTCTGCTAGACAGATTTGAAAACTTTGCTATTGCCATTTAAATATAAGTGCAATATTGAAAACAAATACTCCAAGAGTGCAATTATTAAAAGAAAACAAAATATTTCTACGTTTCATATTTTTAGGTGACGGAAAACGATTAACGATTTTCGTGAAATGAGAGAAAAACCTACTATTTCCTCTTAACGGAAAGGCAAAAAACATTTTGGATATAACTGACAGAGCGCGATATACCGCTTAGGGTGCTAATGATCTTTAGAATATGATTTTGATATCATATTCTTTAATTAATGATGAATTTTTGTTTTTATGACTTCACTACTTATTTGGTAAGTAAATTTTTGAATAATAAAAACATTTCTTTGTGCCATTTAGTTATTTTCATTTCATCGCAAATTAAATACGATTTTTTTCGATTAGTTGAAGAACCCATGGACAAAATATATTTCATTTAGACAAGTCTTTTATGCTTGGATAAAAAGCTTATTCTCTCACTCGTTCTGCTGATGTTGTGTTGCTCATTTCACAATTAATCTAACGTGGCCAACGGAACGGTCCCACAGATAGAATACGATAAAAGTTCTGTGTTTTCTTCACTGCCATTGTATGCTCAGAGGCAATGATAAAAATGTATAATCAAAGAAAATGTTATTTCAGTTTAACCAAAATGGGGAAACATAATCGCTCGTCATTTACTTGCAAAGTATTCCCTTGATGACCCTGAACAAAACCGCAAATCCCCATCTGTTACACAGTCATAATAATATAAAATATTCGGCTTTATTTAATGTAATATAAAATATTAAATTTTATTTCTGTACGTGTTAATTAAAAAGCCTGCGTGAAATTTTGAATACTCATCACTCTTTATTTATCGTAGTAGCTATATAAACCTGATATAACTCTTACGTTATTAATTTTTTTTTAAATAGAAAATTTATAAAAACTTTATATCTTGGATTCACACTACACAAAATGATCATCTAGTCGTACAAAAAGGAAAAAAATGAAAAGTTTAATATGGATATTTTGTTCTACGATGTCATTTTCCATCAAAAGATGGCAACCAAATTACAGTACGTGTTTGGTTGTATTTTAAGGAAAAATTTATTTTAGTGGTATCTGGTTGCTTTTTTGGCAAAAAAACACAATAAATATTTTGTCAGGACCTCGGGAAATATCATTGATATTATGTTTCTTTCCATTAGTCATAATGCTGATACTCTTTATATGAAATATTATATATATCTTGATTTTGCAGCAAGATTCATAGTGTTCTGCGTAAGCAATGCTACCTTAAGTAACATGTGGCTGCTTATGTATTACAATCTCACAGAGAAAAAAATCAAATGAAATACGTTCTCGCTAATCATACCTGGTGGTATGTAAAATACAGATTTTTATACACAGCCTCAGTTGAATGCAAAACCAGAATAATTCCTTAAATTATTTTTTTAGTTTTTTTAATTCTTTTCAAGCTTAGGCAATAATTTGTAACATGTCAAAAGAGTAAATATAACAAATTAATATTCACTTAAACGCTGAATTTTGGATAGAAAACTTTGTAGCTCAATTTTCTTTCTATACAATTGAAACAATAAGTGTCTTACGTAGTTCTGGATTCACCGCTCGACATACCCTTATTATATTTTATTTCATAAAAGTTTTTCTTTAAAAAATTAAACGCACTTATTGAGAACATTCATATAAGGTTAATCGCAATTTCTGAGAGATTTTTTGATACCCCTGCCTCCTGGTGAAAGACTATCTCTTACATATGCTATCATGGTGACTAAGCGATCCTCTGTAATTGTCGTTAGGATTTTCCCTGGGGGTTAATTCGCGCTGACCGCTTTTGTAAGCTTTCAAAGAACCACGTATTTACATGGTAATGCTAAGATTAAAATAGTCATCGGTTTCGAAGAATCTTCAGCAAATTTAAAGAAACACAAAGCAGGTAATAAAATTCAATCCAATTAAAACTTAAAACATGCTTAAAAAAATCAAATTTTATATGATTCGTTTTCGATTGTTCATTTAAATACAATTTGAATGCATCTAAGTAATTTTTATTCACTTACTTGAGGGCTTGTACTTTTTTATGTACATATTTTCTTTTTGACACTACTTATCAAGCTTGATATGATTTTTGTTTTTCTACGACATACCAGTGCTAAACCGTATGCGCCGAATTTAAAATATTTTTTCTTTTAACTTCAAATGATAATGTCGCTGTTGAAACGGAAGATAATGATATGAATATTAATATTTCAATGAAATATAGCTGTAGAATTCGTGAATAACACATTTAATTGAGCTGTAGATGCATGTAATAATCATAATATAATAAGTATAAAAACGAACGATTCATCAAAAAAAATTCGTAAAAGAACAGTAGTAGCTTAATATCATAAAAATGTATAATTAATATTATAAGCTTTTCTGTACATTTTTATATTAAAGCAAGATCTTTAAAGTTAACCACTTTTTTAAAAGTCATTATGGTGTGCACAGCAATTCTAACACAGCAAAATAAAAATTGAACTTCTTTTTAAATATTAGCAATTTGCGTGCGCTTTCAACAAAGACAACTTGAATCGTTAAACTCCACTAAAGGAAATGATACTATTATGAGTCCCTACAAACGCTCTGTTAACTGTTCAAACGACTGAACCTAAACAAGTAAACAACTTTCCAGGTAGAATAAGTATCTTTTGTGCATACACAGCACTAACTGGCATCGATAGGGCTTAATCGTACATGTCTCTTACCTTTAGACATACGGAATTGCCATAAAACATCCCAGTGGTGAATTTATCGGCTCAAAGGTAAACGGCCCCATGACAATCGGCCTTTGGGAAATAAATAGCTGTAGATAACAACCAGGGTGTTTGCTTAGAACAGATTTCCTAGAATGTTGTTTGAAGCAATTGAGATACTATCTTAAAGACGATAGGATAACTGATATTTATGAGATATTAACTTGTTACTATTGGCATTTCATTTGTATCTGTCTGTCGTTGCTGCGAATAACTTTGGCTTGTTAGTGCTTTCAGTTAATAGTTACTTTTATTCTTACCCTTAACTGAAAGGTTAAGAGTAATTATGCATTTCAATATTAATAATGTATAATTCACTTACCACTTCATACTATCTCATACAATTTATACAAATAAAAAAAACTTAATGCGAGAATTTTTCTTATCCTAAAAGTACAAAAAATATACCAAATACTTATCTTCACCAAACTGTTTAATTTCCATAATTTAAACAGCTTCGAAACACTGTTTCCCTTTACTCGGTTTGTTTTTAATAATCAACATAACATATAATAGATACAATAACAAAAGGGCGCACTATTTTAAATGTAACTTCTAAGAACAGTTTGAATTTGAGAAAACTGAGTTGGTTTTATGTGATATTTATCTTTATATTTTTCACAAAAAAAAAATCCGTCAAAAAATAACAAAGAAAAATAAAGTAATTTGGTTTCATATTTTATTTGGATAAACTGTCTGTGTTCGAGTTATTATCCGTATCGAAAATGTATCACCACAATAAAGGCAAAGATTTGGTAGGTAACGCAGGCAGCCACCTCAAATGATTGGATGCTAGTTTAATCAACCGCCGATGGGTTTTGCCACTTCTTTTATTGTTTGTATTTGTGGCTCAGGGGTAAAAGTTTTACTATTGTTATCTTAATTTGATATTGCAGATCAATTTTAACAAACCATCGAATAAACGTTATTTCCAAAACTGTAATGTAAACTTAAACTCATTAACTTCCAACAGGTATATAATTATTTTTCAAATTAAAAGAACATTCGAACCACTTCAGAGTAAAGTAAGATTTGCATATACAAGAATAATATTTATATTTGTCTTTTTTTTTTTTAAATATAGTCACTCAGCACTTCTAAATGTACCGAAGTGAACTAAAAAAATCATGGACCCGAAGACCTCAGCGTAATCTTCTTTTAGTCATACATTGCCCTTTCGGATAGGTCCACAAATACAGTGAAGAATATCGTTCTTATTTAAGTAAGCATGGCTATTATTTAAAGTTAAATACTTTGAAATGTGAGGAAATAACATGCCATTTGTTTTGTTTAAGGCTCTAGAAAGTTTAGAACGTTTGATATTATGGAGGAGAACGCGGTCGTAAATCTTAGGCAAACTCGCATTATGCCGTACATCTATATGTAAACTGTACAAATAGACAATTTGAATTGTATTGTACAAATTGCATACTGTTGTACATTATACAGAGCCCGAAATATATGCAGCATAATGCATCTTAATATGTACAACGCGCCCACGTCGGACTGGTTCAACATAAATTGTAAACTTAATATTTCATTAAAAAAACAGTTTCTGAATTCAGTTACCTAATTTTCTACCAAAATTACTTCAATTTAGAATCCATTCATATAATTTACCAGACAGAATCTGTTTTATTTATTAAACATGATAAAATATATATTTATGGAGGGAACATATTTAATTTAAGTATTCTCGAAGAATACTGAAAAAATAAACATCAAAGCATTCAGCAAAAGGGACGCAGTAAACATATCATTGATTGTTTGTAAGTAGTTGATATATTTAAGAATACAAGGAAGTGAAATTTGATAATGCCGTAATTTATAAAAAATTGAAATTTGGAAGAAATCATAGGCTTAAGGTACAAATCTAATATCCGGTGAAATTACCCATTCGGACATTTATACACTCGACCTTACACTCGTCCATAATCGGCTATGAAACAATTTTTTTAATGAAAAAAAAATATATATATATATATAAATGATGTATCATCGAAAAGGGATGTATTGCTAGTAAATGCACTAAAAACGTGTTCATGGAGGGACATTAACGTGTAATAATAAAGCACCTAGTTATAATAATTCTGTAAGTCTATATATACGATAATTTCAGTGTATAACTTAAATAACAGTAAATCCGTTTCAATTTTTTTCATTCTGAGAATCTTTATTTGAAAATTTAGTAATAATTACAATATTCTTTCGTAACCCAAATACTTGTATTAGTGGACTACGACCGATTGCTTTCTGCGAATATATGCTTAAATAATTTGTACTCAAATTTCAAATTGAAGATGTGATGCGCTAAGCAGCGCAATTGTTACTTAATGTTACACATTTTAAACAGTATTTGACTATTTTGAATGAAAATTCAAAGAAACCAATCTCAACGTGAAGAGTGAGTAGTGTAAGATATATAGTATTGCGCCTTTAGTTGAGCATCATTTCGTTAACCATCCATTTTAAGAACAAATACGTATCTCTTTATGAGCATTGTAAAACTATTCAACGAAAGGCTTCAAACTGCGATATGATACGGACAAATTTGCGACGAAATGAGATGTAGGAGAGCTGAAGCGACAGCTTCGAATAATGCGTCCCGCGAGGCTGTCAAAGTGACGACGTCTGGCAAAACGCATTCATTGTTTTACCAGAATACGCTCTCTGATAGATAAACACTCCGGCTAGAAGTAACTATACAGCAAACACAACTGACTCCGTCAAGTCTTCAATAAAAAGCGTCGCCCCTAAATCTGATGAAACCACTTTAATTAAAAAACTTTATTACATTGATGAACAATTTCAAATTCATAATTGAATTTAGCTTAATATTATGCATATAAATGAGTATTAATTAAATAAACACAGTCCAACAGACTAAAGCGAGTGTAGGGGTAAATAATCAAATAAAATTATACACTTTTTACTGACTGCCGCATGTGGGCGAGAAAAAAGTGTATTGCGAAAGCATGCAAAACTTATTTATTGTCTTTTTTGTAAACTATTCGTGTCACCATACCTTTGACTTATAAGAAAACATTAATATGAAATATTTAAAATTAATTAAATCGTGTGATTTACTGATTTATGACCGGATAGTCAAGCTCGACAGGTGCAAAGATAAATATTTAGAAGTCGATATTCAGCCATTTCTTCGTTTGGCCATCCGACCGTGTACACCGTAAAAATTTACCACATGATATATGATTGTGGCACATATATATTCGTTAATAAAAAATATTTTTACGTGTTTATGAATAAAATATGATCTACAATAATTAATGATACTTGCCTCACCAATATCTTTATAAAAAAGCCGGGAGATAAAAATATTCCCCGCCTCTGTTTTCTAAAGGAGAGTATTTCTTACATCAGTGCTCCGCAAACGGTGTGACGCGGCACGCGGAGATGATCCCAGATGTGCCGTGGCGCAATGCGTCCAAAATGAGAAAAATCGAGTATGTTTATATGTATCAGAAAAAAATTACAACACTCAGTTGTTGCAATCTCCGTTTAAATTATTCTCGTTTTTATGTACAATATATTTATATCTATTTATGTACTGTACATAAAATTTCGTGTTTCTATATTAATATAAAATATAAAATTTGTCAGAATTCTAAAAATACAGTATATATTTTTAAGAAATTATACAAATCTTTTGCGTCGTGATGACTAAACAAATTTTTGTAGGAAAAGTGGGGATAGCGGCAATCTCAAGGACCACCCCGAGAAACAAAACGGAGGTTATTTTGGATTTGGCCATAATAAATATATTAACCACTATTTCAAATTCGTCAAATAAAAACAAATTAATAAATTGTTGGTTTTGTTTAGTAAATTTACATATTTTGACTTGTGGTGTGCCGCGAAATATTTATGAGTACTTTGGTGTGCAGTGGGTGAGAAAAGGTTTCGGAGCACTGTCTTACATTATAAAGGACGAGCATATAACTTTACATCTATCATAGGACAACAACCAACCGTCGCAATAACAGTACACTTCTTCGACCCTTCTATATTCAAAAATATCTTTTATTTATTTTTAATGCCATTTTGATGATTTCCAAAAAGCAGTATGATGTTAACAAAACACAAGAATCATCAATTGTAACAGCATCAGCAGACTGTCTAATTCAATAAATTATGGCAATCACTTACACTGTGATATCGCAAAACTAAAAAAAATACTGTAATAATATATTATCTTCTGCCATTTCGGCAGAAGAAGAAAAAATGTTTTAAGGTAGAGCTGAATCAATTTCTCAACTTGACCTTTGCAATACAAACTGTAAAGTTAACGACATTTTGAAATGTATTCAGCTACACATTATATATTTTAATATATTAAGAGATAAGAGGCTTTTATCGAAAACAATGTCGTGTTGTTTTCGTAAACATTGTTCACATCTGAAATTAACATGCAGTCAGCTTAGTGGAATCGTGGCAAGGGATGAAATTAATTCTCAAAAACGTTGTTCTTTGTTTAATTAATTGACACGAACGATTGAAGTAACCTTCTTCATAATACAATGTACCCATAAATAGTGAAAGTTGAATCTTTTAAACACTAAACTTATCACTTTTAAGGTGTTAATTGTCAATTCTTGGTGGAAAGGTATTGTATTTTAAAAAATTAAACACAATTCATTTGTACTACTTCCACATATTATAATGATCAGGACTGGTTTCGCTCATCACGAGTATTATCAACTGTAGTCAAATTAAACTTAACTTAAATTAATGGTTGTACATTGTACAATGACGGCAATATTTTATTTCTCAGAATGCAATGTCATAAAAGCACAATTAAATTTGGATTATTGAGATTTTGTACACTTCCATGTATTTTGTCACTAACGACCCGGGTTTCGCCTTTCGGCATCTTCAGGCATTCGAGCACACGAATGGACTTGAACTGAGAGACAGTAAACAGTGTCTAACGCTTATATAGAAGATAAAAATGCGACAAATATCATTTACGAGGCAATACATTATACGTCTGAGAGCCACACCGATACCTGAGTTAAAATTTTGGAAATCGTCCTAATCCTTATTTTGTAAACACCATATTACCAGAGTGGCGATTGCCGAAGGCGAATTGCCGAAGACGAATTGCCGCTTTTCAACTTCTTTTAGAAATACCAGTGATTTTACAATTATAATAGTATTGTGGGTTTTGACGGGATGTAATTCGACGAATGGGTAAATATATACAATCATTCCACATTTAGTGAAATCTGTTAGGTGTTTCAACGTATCGGATATAATAGCGGAGAATTAGGAAGGTTCAGCTGCTCATTCAAGATTGGTAAGGAGTATAACTGGCCTCTATTAATTTCTAAAATTTCCTGATAAAATAATTTATGATCCCCCATGTTTTTATGCAACAGTTTAACCCCATATTTACCCATTCGTCGAATTACATCCCGTCAAAACCCACAATACTATTATAATTGTAAAATCACTGGTATTTCTAAAAGAAGTTGAAAAGCGGCAACGCCTTCGGCAATTCGCCACTCTGGTAATATGGTGTTTACAAAATAAGGATTAGGACGATTTCCGAAATTTTAACTCAGGTATCGGTGTGGCTCTCAGACGTATAATGTATTGCCTCGTAAATGATATTTGTCGCATTTTTATCTTCTATATAAGCGTTAGACACTGTTTACTGTCTCTCAGTTCGAGTCCATTCGTGTGCTCGAATGCCTGAAGATGCCGAAAGGCGAAACCCGGGTCGTTAGTGACAAAATACATGGAAGTGTACAAAATCTCAATAATCCAAATTTAATATTGAAATTCCATCAAGCACCCTCAGTCGATGTCTTAAATTATATAAAAGCACAATTATCGAAACAAGGCTATTTTTATTAAATATTTTTTTTTTATATAAAACACAATTTGTTGATACTACTAGAAAATTTTGAGGGACAACCTGTAATATTAAACAGTTTATATGATAGATTTAAATGAATTTTATAATTATAATGCCACATAAATTGTCGTTTTAGTATAGGTTTCTATAAAATTCGATGTATCTAAAATATAAGGTATTTATATGCAGCTTAAATCTTCTTTTTCAAAAACATATAATATACAAAAGTACCGTTAGATAATTACGTTCTTTAGATATCAAACGGTATATGCATCGACAAGCGTCTATAAAAGAGGGAATAAGGCCATGTAAGTAATTTAAGTAAACTCAATTATCGTTGAGATTAAATATAACAATTTTTATCAACCTCAGATAAAATATATTACTAAAAATCTATTTTTCTAGAAGTTTATTGTAATCCTGTAACGACTAACCCCACCAGAAAAAAAACGATTAAGTCTAGTCGGAAAACCAGACATTTTTATATTAGAATAAATGAGCGTATTGAATGTCTCAAAAATATTATTTCTTTTCGTAATCCGCACATCATCTTATAAAAAGTAATCAATATATGTAAATCGCTTACCTCGTAAATCGTAGTGGCTATGAAAATAATAACGGAATATCTGCCTTTTGTGTTTATGGGTTGAATGTGCAAGTTCAAATTTTATAACTACTATATCTTCTATAGATATAAAACAATGAATGTTTGTTTTTTTGTCCATTACGATTCATCCGATTTCGATCAAACTTTGGTGAATTACACTGCACACACCCGAGAAGGTTTCTGAAAAAAAAATCTAAAAAAAAGAATACAATGCATACAGAGAGCGACATCTCGGAAAATTTTCTGATTTATTCGTGTACGCACTAGAAGGAAAACGAAAAATATTGTTTAACCCAAATCCACTGGTCTTGACTTGGCTCTGCCCGTGGGCCGGGTTTGGGCGGGTAAAGACAATTCAGATTTGGACTCTAATGAGCGTTTTGATATATCGTCCTTATATCTGGTAATAAAGACTCTTTACGGACATGTTCACTTATTTTGGCTTAACAAATAAAATGCTTGAATTATTATATGCGTGAATACATTATTGTTGTGCCATTTTTTTTTAAATTTTTATGTATTGTATCATAACGCTGTCGATGTGTCAATTTATTTTTATATCTCTTGACATATATTTTCAAGTAAAAAATATGAAGACTTACATGAATATTACAATATTTTTCCATGCGTACCCTACCATCTACGTGATAGATTTACAAAGTGATAGAACCTCTTACGTGTTCTTACGTGAGCCTAGAGAGAGAGTATATACCTATTATATACTTCCTTTTTCAATATTTGCGATCTTTTGAAAAGGTTTCTTGGCAGCGAGTCTACATTTCGATGCACTTACAGTGGCAAATGCAATTCACGGAAAGATCTCTCTTCCGTGACCGACCGCAGTTTTGCCATAGGGATTCCGCATATTTTTTGAACCATAGACACAATTTCTACTTTCTTTCATGTATACTCAAAATCTTATTCTTCTCTCGAGCCGTCTATTATCAAAATTTGGCTACCAAATCACATAATTAAGTTTTTTCCCACTCCAGTTGTATTATTATTGAATATTATATTAACAAAACTCAGAGATGTTATCTCATTTCAAGCCTGCATAACATGCACAGCACGCGAATAAATTATGCCTTTCCACCAAGAATTGACAGTTAAGACATTAAAAGTAAGTACAGGATATGATCACAGTTATGGGTCATAAATACAACAAATATTTCATTATGATAAAATATATTGCTTATATCGACTGCATTAAACTACTTAAAAATATACCATGTATTTCGTTAAAAATTTTATTTATAAATAAGTACTATAATATAATACTTGAAAGCTGCTGCTTAAAAATGAAAAACACATTTAAAGATATCAAAATTTTATATATTTTTATAATTAAAGAACAAATAAAAATGTTGGGAAATAAAAAAAAATTTATTTGTAAAGAACAGGTAGTTCTGTTAGTTTTGGTGTCCTAACAAACGATGAATATTTGTTGAAATATGATTCTTTTATCTGTTTGTCTGAAATAACATATAATTTTTCCCGTTCTATATTTCGCTATTCCCATCTTTGACAGCAGTCACACAAGAAAAATACTGCGTTCGACCATCTTAAATCAGTCGATTGTGATAACGCTAAGGCAAACTCGTTACTTATGATCAAATTTTTGAAGTATAGACAAACCCTGACACAGTTGCCTAATTCGATTATCACATTTTTTTGGCACATGAATTTGGCAATTAAATAAACCAATTGCGTTTTTAAATTAAACGTGATAACATTGTATAATATTTATAGTTTGTATGCCATTATATTGCGTTACTAAGATTTTTCCGATAACATTATAAATTACGTTTTCTGGATATTCATACACCGGTGCGTATTTCATCTTAGTAGGCTAAAAGCAATTATGAGTGATCGATTACGCTTGGGCGTCAGTCTTCTGACACTTTTGATGTTGGGTACCGTTCCAAAGAGAAGTATTATTTATTTGATGCCGAGCATATTATCTTCGTGTCATGTTCGTTCCAAATAATTTGTAACTCCCCGCAAATTGGATTAGTTGCGATTTGTTTTCGTTAAAGAAATAGAATAAAACATTTTTGGGAAATTCATCATTGTAATTACACAATAACAGTCTGTAGCTTGTTATTTAGTATTTGGTGACAAGATGAAAGCGCACAAGAGAAATGTGAGAATGACAATTGCCCAGCACACACATGCACAAAGTGACAAATACGTATACCGTCTTTCAGGCAATTCATTAAAAATTAAATATTAATATTAAAATTGTAATACAAATATTAAATTGGAACATCTTAGTAAGGAATTTTATATTGACAGTGAATTTACACAAAGTAACCGCCGAATATTTAAAAATATGAATATTTTATGAGAAATGTTCTTTCTAAAGTTGTTATTAATGTATTCAAATTAAAATATGATTAAAGAAAAAAACAAGACTCACTTACCCTCCTCCACCCACCACGATGTTTCCATTTGTTGTTTTTTAGGAATTAGATTCCAAACGCTGAATATTTAACGAGATCTGAATTAAGGTATAGGATGGTAATTTAAAGTAACGATTATGTGGTTCCGGAGAGACGTCTTCAGTCCGGGGTGCGACGACAGAATGTCGGTCCTTTCCTATGGTGGTCCATTTATACTGTCGTCGGCCGTAAGTTTTCTGCCTTAGTCATCACTTGACTTGGCTTTTCAGGGCGTTTACAATTATCATTATGTATGCCGAATTGGTGTCGTATATCGGTTAGCGCTTGAATTTTCTGACTGCATTTGCATCTGCATTAACCTTTATAAATATTATGTTTGATAAATATTATTTGTTAACTAGTATAACCGTACCCGTCACCGATGACGGTATTGAAATTGAAACACTGAATGTCTCAAGTAGCTAGTACGTCGGAACTGTGTGTGCATTGTTTGCACCACGATCACTTACGTCAGTGCTCCGCAACCTTTTTTCACTCACGACACACCTAAGTATTCATTAGTATTTAAATATGTATATCTCATAAATAAAAAATACAATTAATTAATTTGTTTTTATTTGATAAATTTGAAATGTTAACTTATGTTTTTTTTAATAAAAGTCAATTAAATCCATTTACCTTTTCAAAGTGCTGAGACACATAGCACACAAACTTTTTTTTGCTTTTTGAAAATAAAAATTATTTTACAAATTATAAAAAAAGCATTTGTAAAAGATTCAATTAAAAGAATTGGCTAAGCTTGACTACTAAAAATTAGCTAATATTTTTTTGTTTGGCCAAATCCAAAATAATCTTCCTGTTTTCAATACTAGTCTCGTTGGTCCTTCGGGACATTTTCATTGATCCTAGTAGTCACTGGCTTTGCCAATGTATAGTTTCTATTTGTATTTGTCAAAGCATGTCAGTATTTTTTTTTTCAACCTTTCATTTATTGTTTAATTTATTCAAACGCTCAAAGGTGTCAGCAATGGAGCATGTTAATCCAAAGATTATTTTGAAAGATGTTTTTATTAAGCACAAATAAATTGTCATATAGCAAAGTTCAAATTATCTTACCAAAACAAATTATCTTGCCACGGGACAGCCAACATGTTTCTGTGCGACAAAATCGGTATAAATATTTTTTCAAAAAAATGCATATTTAAGGCTCTTAATTTAATATGTATTATTTTGATAAATTCATTCACTGTTCGCAATAATTCCATTCGGTAGTTTTTCAACATCAATGTTTCTTAATACATGCAGCAACAATTACTTTTAGTAGGACTGTTTTCGTTTTTAAATACACGTGATATGTGATAATAATAAAGCGTCTACAGAGTAGTCTGGGCTATTATATATAAAATTTTCATCGTCTATATTAATGTCGGCGTCCGTGGCGCAGTTGGTAGCGTCGCTGGTTACGGCTACGGATGTCTCGGGTTCAATTCCCGGTGCAGACGGTTTTCATAGATTGATCTTTCAATCGATCTATGGATTTCTGTTCGTAGTCTGAGTCCTCCCTCCCACCAATCCCATCCTCACGGGGCGTAACGAGAGCGATTAGCTAACCACTAGTCCTGTCATAGCCCTACTCTTCTATCCCTACTCTCTTCGAAAAAAGAGAGGTTGAGCAACTGAGTGACAAGCAGTTCTAGTAGAAAAATTTCTGTCAAGATACCTCCATTAGGATACCATATGCTCCAAATTGGGAGCGGACATGGAAAAAAAAATATTAATGACTCGCCACAATTTTATACGGTATTATCCAGTGGCGTAACAGTTTTTTCTTTATTTAGGAGTGTCTTATTAACTACTGCCCAAGACTTGAAAATAACTTCCCTATATTACGACCTATTTAATTTTTGTGGTGAAAGCAAGGCAATATTATTGCCCTATCAAGATAACGATTGCTGCAATATATATAGCGCTTTCATCCAACTGTAAAAAAATTAAATTTCAAAATTATTTTCTTTTTGTTATTTTATCATAATCAAGTAAATGAAGCTTTAATGATTTCGAAACGTCAATCCATAACAAGGTGTCTTTCCAAAATAATCATTCTATAACTTAACCTTATATAATAATATAACAGTATTTCAAAGTGCACGATCATGAATTAAAATTGTTGAAAATACACATCAATTGACTATATTTTAACTCAGAAACATTGAAATAATAATTGTTGAATCTATGTTAAAGTAATCTTTTTAAAAGGTTGGTGTACCGAACTTATAATATCTAACCCAAGGTGCAATGATATATTCCCTAAAATTTACGTTGTTGAAATGCACATAAATTATCAGGAGGGCATCACCTGTAGAAGTTGTCAGATCACTCACACCGTGGCGTAGAGTCATTGTAGCATTGTAGCATCGTAGTGGTATAAAGTACGAAACGCGCCAACTCACGACAGGTTGATTTGTTGCTCAGCCGCGCGGTGGAGCGCGACCTTCTGCCATATTAATTATAACTGTGAACAGCGCAACCTTAACGAGATTAACTCATCACACCTTCACTCCCGCACGACGGTGAAAGAGGTGTTCCTTGATTAATTGAATATAACCGTCTCTTGAAGACGTTCCTCTTGAATTTTTTGAAAGTGTCAACCCTTTCGTGGTATTCATCAATGTAAAAGAAGACATAATATTTCTTGTCTCTTTATTTCTTGCACAAAAGTTTCAACGAGAAGATTGTTTATTTACACATTTTTTTCTGTATAGTATAATTATACTCCGCTATACCTAAAAAAATGTCTCAAGTTCTATAAAAAATACTCTTAATATTGTATAAAATTTGGATTATTGACATTTTGTACACTTCCATGTATTTTGTCACTAACGACCCGGGTTTCGCCTTTCGGCATCTTCAGGCATTCGAGCACACGAATGGACTCGAGAAATTCCATCAAGCACCCTCAGTCGATGTCTTAAATTATATTAATATTGTATAATTTAAAACGCGTTGATTTTGTATTAAACCGGCATCTAGTAACTCGTTAGCTATTTTTACAAGATCCACAGAACGCTGTGAAGCATATGGACTTATAAAAGCATACATAAACACCCAACTACAGGTGATAACAAAGACATTGGTCGTTAATAATTTGGTAAAACCCGTTTTGCTGAAATTGAAATGATTATGTAAGGAAAGGAGATAAGCTAATCGCTCTCTCACAACCCCTGTTTTCAAAAATGGATAGGGGTTTACACAAATGAAAGGAAACAGCACAGAATTCTTATATAATTGAAATCCAAAATTGCACTTCGTGTTATTTTAAAGGTTAATAACTTTTTTTCGTATGAAAAGCTTAACAATTTTGCTATTAAACTACGCTACCGCACCGCATATGATTTTTTCCATTGGATGAAAGTTTCAATAAAAATCTCAATTAAATTTTATTAAAGTCGAATTACTAATTTTTATTTTTTGGTAATTTGCAAGCTTAATACGTTAATTACATATATAACATGAAGTTATCAGTTTATTGGTTACAAAAGTTTACTTTTACGTAAAAACACATTACAGAGAAAATATTTGTCTTAAACATAAAACATTTTTCATGACAAAATAAATGCATTCAATCCTCTTACAATTCCTTTTTGTTGGTATCAGAATAACAGATTATGACTTGCTTGCTCGCGAATTTACAGTCCTTATGCGGGTGATAACAATAATACAATTTTTCCAGCGCTCTGATCTTTTGCATGTCGTCTAGCTAAAGGCAACTGCATTACACACCTTGGGTGGAAAAGTGAGCACACAACAAGAAAATACTCTCACGACCATCTTGTTTTAGTTTATCTCACAGCGTATGCTAAATTCACTGTTGCGTCCCATTGCATTGCTTTTATTCAAACGTAAAGAAAGAGTTTACAAATTCAGAAAGGAATAAAAATAGTCGTGAAAACTGATTTCAAAAATCTCATTTATTTCTGTTCTAACCTTCACTTTAAGTATAATAATTTACCATATTATTCTGTATTCTGAAAGCAACAAATTAAATGTATCTAGAATATTAAAAGTTTCACAACGTAATAATTGAAAACATTGTAATACGTAGTTGAAATGAAAAATATTGTTTAAATACATGATACATATTTTTTAATTTCACAAAGCTATAATTAGTCGGCGTCCGTGGTGCAGTTGGTAGCGTCGCTGGCTACGGCTACGGATGTCTCGGGTTCAATTCCCGATGCGGACGGTTTTCATAGATTGACCTTTCAATCGATTTATGGATTTCTGTTCGTAGTCTGAGTCCTCCCTTCCACCCATCCCATCCTCACGGGGAGAACGAGAGCGATTAGCTGACCACTAGTCCTGTCCTAGCCCTATCCTTATATCCCTACTGTCTTTGAAAAAGAGAGGTTGAGCAACTGAGTAACAAGCAGTTCTCGTAGAAAAAATCTGTTAAGATACCTCAATTAGGAGACCATATGCTCCACATTGGGAGTGAACATGGAAAAAACAAACATGTTTACTTATATTTTTCTTGAATAACCAAGTAAATTAAACACGGAATTGTCATGAAAAAATCAAATAAAAAGTTCTCCCACTGATTTTTGTTAGTTATTTGTAAATTATCGATTTAAAAATTAATACTAAAATGATATTTTTGAATTGAAAAAAAACAACTAGCCACAAGTTGTTCTACCCACCCATATGAGTGAAAAGTTGTGAGACACGTGATCATCGAAATGAAAGTTTCAAAGGAGCATTGCATGCAGAATTAATTGCTTATATTACGAGTGATTATTTCTGCAGTCTGATATTTTGTTACCCTTCACAGCAATTTCCTGCACACGTTTGTATCCATAATACAAATAGCATTTATAGATGATTTCAGTATTTTTTTACGAAATTCAAGTGTATTTTACAACACTGGAGATAGTTTATACATTTAGTTTAATTTGACTGTGAAAATAAGTAGGTAACCGCTTGTAATAAATACACTTCAATATCGTAATGACATACATTTATTTTTTATTTATTTAATTATGTCCGCTCCTTATATGACGTATATATCTGAGTCTTTATGAGGATATCTCAACAGAAGAACCGGTCATCCCTTTTAACAAATTATAAGAATCGTTTCTGAGAGTATAAGCCTTCAAATATTTCTCAGATAATAAAAAGACGTATGAAAAACTGTTTATCAAGTTTCCAATAAAAAAATCTTATCTACATTATACTTTTAAATGTCTCTCGTGTTTCTAAAAATGAAAAATATTGTCCACGTTAAGAATTCAATTTAACATCAATGTTATTCAAAGCGACAATTCTTTTAACGATTCAGTCAGTTTCTTTCATTCCGCTCGGAAATAATCCTCTCAATACAAATGCACACCGACACGTCTTTCCATAGCGTGGCGCAGCTTTTCTTCGCTTGTTACTGTAGTTAGTCATGTAAACACTCCAAATTATTTTTATCGGAACTACAAATAAATCCGATTTAATGGATTCTTATGTTCTGGAGTTTTTTCTTTTCCTTCGCCGAGCGAGCGGTATTTCGCTTTGTGTTCATAAAAGATGTGAACGAATATTATTATATACACTTATACTGCCATACTGGCGTCAGTTATTCAGCCGTTTAGTGCTTAATAAAACATAAGTCGGTTGTCAATTAATTTACTTTTCACTCTTTTGCAATGATATAGAACTGTACGAACCAGATCTTTTAATCAATCATTGACACATAAATTAAAAAATTATAATGGAAAAAAATTCTAGATTAAAGACACTTCTGCTGTTATTTTGATATAGGTTACAGCACTGGTCATCAACCTGGTCCGTACCGCCTACTAGAGGGTGGTTAACGTTTTCATGGTGGGTAATTTAGTTTTTTTTTTGTCTCTTTTCATTGAATCCATCTGTTAAACTCTACTCTCGGCTTAGCTTACTTGAAGACATTTTGAAGACAATTTGCTAAACTAACCCAACGGCCGAGGGTAGGGTTGCATAATGATGGCGTCATTTTGTTCTTTTCTGTAGCTTTCTAGCTTATACCTATCTGGATAAAGCAAAATATTTGACTTATTCTGGCCTAGCGCGTTTGACTTGTTTGTTTGTAAACACTGTAATTCACTGTACTTACTTATTTTTGTAAAAGTAAGCGTTACTCTTTAAATTTCAATTTTAATGTTATTATACTCTTTCTATAGGATAAATAAAAATTCAAATTCAAAAAGTTTCAAATTCAGTGCTTGAACTATACCGATGGCATCTACAACGATGCACTCATCAAGCTTAAACACATGATCGGAAAAGCTTTGTCAAATATTGTCATGATAAGTCTTTTACAACAGCATGCACGTAACATAAGTTAGGAAATGCTCCAAGAATCAACGTATAAGCTGTTGTTAATATATAATTAATATATCGAGAAGTTCCATGCCACCAACGTGAAGGTGGGGTATTTTATATCTTTAATCATTGCTATTTTCAACTTTGAACATCATAATTGTTTGATGGACTATATTTTGTGGTTGTAACATGAGGTAGGCCAAATGTGATATTTTCAATTTTAAGCCAAATTTTAACATTAGCCCGCTAACCTCTAAATGATCTAATATAAGCGTCTTCCATTTTAGGCGAAGCCGGGTAAAAAATACTATTTGAACAAATATCGTTAAGTATCTTTATGGCTCATTCTTTAAATTAAATAACACTTTGACTACGTAATTAACGGTAAAAAATGGCTGACTTTTACATATATCCGTATTCCGGGATGAACGTCTCTCAACATCACTTTATAAAAATCAAAATTTGTTTCCAAAAATGCATATTACGCATCGCATATTAAATCTATGAAAATTTTAATAAAAATCGATTTGATCACTTCGGATAATACAAGTCGAGTAATAGTTAAAATGAATGGATATAATTCTCATTTTATTAAATCCATATAAATTTAATTACTCCAAATTTAAAAAAAAAAATAGTTTTTTTTGCTAATATCCAAAATATATCTTTATGGTATAAATAAAAAAATTGTAATCATGCAATCATAAAACAAATATTTGAATAAAGGCAATATACTTAATGTCATCATACAATAATCAGCACTTTTTCTACCCGAATGAATAAGTTATTATCAGCAAACTCGCAAAAAATGCATAAAACTTTGGAGTATTCAAGATTTTTCATATCCAGCCAACATCATAAAGATTCATCGATATTAAAATTTGATTCATATAATAATTCAGTTCCATTCAAATATCTCTCGCGTTTAAGTTATGCGAGAAAACGTATTTTTTAAAAACCTTTGAGATCTGATTCGGCGAGTCACGGTTCGTTTAATCTCATCCATAAATGTGCCTAATCAAGGAACCTGATCAAATCGGATTGAGAATTTTAAAAGAGCGTTTATTAGGTCTGTCTGTCGCTTCTTACTTGAAGATTTTTTTCTCTCGTCGGCAATGAAAACAAAATCAGTGGCGGAAGAAAAAAACTCACACTTGCATACCGTGCCAATCTTCAAATTTTTTTTATTAAATCTCTACGTTTTAATAATGCCCTGAAATGGTATAATCTATTCTCTTTTATTAGTATTTGTTTGAATATCCACGAAAAAATTGCGTAATTAAAACAATTGATTTGCTCACGGCCACCGTACTATTAAAACCAGGGATGGGAAAGGTAACGTAACGATAACGTTATAATTGGTATTATTTTTCAATAACGTAACGGTATTATTACAACGTTGTATAACTTTATAATAACAGATAACGTTTCTGAAATGTTATTTTTAAAGTTATTTATTTCCTTATTAACCATTTATTTTTATATTAATTTCATATTTGACAAATATATTCGACAATCGTTTGACAACGGTGCGGTTTTATCTTCTTGCTAATGACTCAAAATTCTCGAGAAGTCGTAAAAATATGCTTGACTCGAGGAAAATATTTTATAATGTTATAGAATAACGTAACAATTTGAAACGTTATCCCATCCCTGATTAAAACCAATGAAATGTTTCTTATTGCACTATTTTTAAATTATAAACTCCCTGTTCTACGAATTCCATGGTGTATGAAAAAATACTAAGTAATATAAATTTTGCATCAAAAATAGAACACCACACTAAGTTAATATTATAACAAATAAATGTTTCACCGAATCCGTAAAATTGCTTATTACGGGAAATAAACAAATATTATTAAGGAAGAAATTTTTCAAGTTATCAGTATGAAAGCTGAAAGAGCAATTTTGATACGAATGTCAAATCTATCTTGATTTGTGTATATTATTATTGATTTAGCATAAGTTTCGATTATTACACATTATTTATAGTCATTCATTTTCAGCCACTGCTGGATGAAGGCCTCCCCCAGCTCCATTAACTCCCATCGATAACTAGCTTTGTGCTGTTACGTACTTCCACCGAACCTGACATGTTCGTTATAGTAATCTTATAGTAACGGTGGATAGTTCCAGCAGACAATTTGAGTAATTTACAAATGAAGCAAACGGCTGGCATTATAAATAAATTGTGGCATTTTGTCTACTTCATGTAAAAATCAATTTTACGTATGCGGTGTTATAGATATATCCATTCAAATATCAAAAAAACTCGAGACTAAGATTATCAGTAAGATGAAAATCAGACTATTAACGAATTAATATTATTTGTTTCAGGATCTTTAAAGTACTTTTTATTGTGAGCAGTTTCTAAGACTGATTTTTATAATAAGCACCTACATATATTTTTGTGTGAAATTTTCTCATTCAAAATTAATTGATCCTAAGATAAATACAATTTTCCAAATATTTTAATTGAATCATTTTACAAGATAATTTTTAGACTTGGAAATCAAAATGCAAATCTCTAAATGCTTTTCATTAAGAGTTCTTGCAATTATGTCTAAAAGTCTAACTGAAAATGGTTAAATGTAAATTTTAATTACATCAAGTATCTTCAGTCGACCCAAAACTTGTGCATTTAAATCAAAAATAAATTTGTTTCATCAGTCTGAGCTAAGAAACTTTGAGCTTAACGATATTGGCAAAGAAATACCACAATAATAAGAAGTAACAACTATGGAATATTTTTATTATTAAAATAATGCTTATGTTAAAATAAACAATGTTAAATTAAAAATGAATAAAATAATTTTATGTCTAATTTTGTAATTCTAAATGATCAAATTTATATCATTCTTTTTTAAATTGCTAAAATTTTATGTGATATACAATCGTATACGTTTCTATATTTCTAAATAAGTTAAATAATTCGGTTTTTAACTGTAATGATAACATGTAAAAGACAAAAAAAAACAAATTATGTTCATATTTGTGGTTTCAAAAAACATATATTTATTTAAATAAAACGAAAATATCCCATCCAGATAGCAGGCAAAAGGTGACGATATAAATTATGCACGCAACTATGATTTTGTTTGTCAGTTTAAAAGCTCTTTGCTTCGCATAAAATATTTTTATTTTTCTCTCGCCTTCTCTCGAATATCTTGTAAAAATACATCACATTTTTTCGTGAGGATAAAAACTTCAAGTATTTCCACTACCATACACACAATTCTCCTTACTCGGACCGAGATGTTTCTTTTAAAACACTTTTTGTTTTTATTTTCTATTTTGTCAGTGGGTACCCATAAGCCCTGTGTTCGTATTGAAATGATAAAAGGCGTATACATTTGACACTGCATGCCATACGAATAGCACCACATATTGCCACTTGAAACATTTTTTCCCCACATTGAGTGTTTGTTGTATAAAATATTTTCTACCTATTTACAAAATTATTACAAACATGCGATACCATTTAAATACAAAAACTGTTTTATATTAAATAAAACGTTTTTATTCAACAAAAACAAGGCTAGTATCCTAAAATCGCTGCTTGCTACTTTCGAAGCACTCACGCGTGTCTCTTCGATAACTTTAAACATTAAAATAAAACTAGGAGTATTTTTGTATATCATATGGACGTGACTGGTATGTCAAACCAATCATTTTCAAACATTATTAAATATGTGAGTAAATTACGAATCAAAAAACTCGATGAAAACTAGGATATTTACCTAAAATTAAAAACTTGCATACTGTTACGATTTCGTCGCAACATTACGATCGTCACCTATCGGCGATAATTACATCGCTGCGTCGTTGCTCGGAGACGAAAGGGAAGCCTCGCCAAGAATGGTTAAGAAATAATTGCGTTGAAACTTTCTTACGCGCTAGGATGTGGAACAAGCAGGACGTGCCGGGAACGCGCTGGAGATTGGTCTCGGACAGCCGAGTTCGTTTTATCCATAAGGTCGTAATTTTATATATATATTATAATAGTTTACTTGTTTATGTATAACCATCTGTTCATAAATATTGTTTCGTCGTAGAATTTCTGTTTTATTTGTTATCTTTCATTCGGCGTGTATCTTCACGTCTGGCGCCAAAATTTAATTACACCATGTATTTCTCCTTACAGAACAAAGTAAAGTGTACCAAGGTTGGCAAACTTTATCCACTTCCCTGTGATAACTCTGTCCTATTTCTACGCTGAGCTATCAATTTTTACATATTTTGTGATGCTATCCTTTCTGTCGCCTTATTTCATATTCTCTTTTGTACTTCGCTAAAATTCCATTCAATTGCTTCAAAAACAAGTTACAACCTTTTTTTATTTAAAAAATCACAACAATACGAAGATTCAAATATTTTTTGAAAATCCCTTGATGCTGTATATACTTGTGCGATAGCTAGATCTTGAACCATACTACTTATATTTCGTTAAAATTTATTTATAGATTAAAATTGTTTACATTGTTTCATCTTCAAAGTTTTTAAGATTGAAATACGTAAATAAATATAGCAGTTATCGTTCAAACACCACGACCAAGCATATCCGAGTATACGGTCAACTCATAAATATCTTGTCACACGCTTCTTCGTGATTGTCGTCTATAGACACTCATCTAATTTCTTACTCGGCTGTGGTGCTGTTGATACCTACACAGTGCAGAAGATCTCGCGTATATCATCTATCAAATATCAAATATAGATAATTTGTTGAAAAAAATAGTGTATCGCTTACTTTCAATTAACTTTGTGTACTTCATCAATTTACAGCTGACGTATAATAAACATCATTAACTCTTGAACATTTTCCATCCTATCATGAGCTTTTATAAAAATATGGAAGAATTTGGCATATATTTAAACTTATACATTCTATCATATATAATTTATAATTAAGGCTAGGATTTTTATGAAGTTTTAGAATTGGTTTCTACAAAAAGAGAGTAATTGGTTTATTTTTAAGTATAATATTACATTACGATTCATCCGATAATTCAAGAACGACGTAATTTTTATAACAAGATATGAAGTTAGAAAGAATTAATGGACGTAGAAAAATACTGTTTTAATAACTGCCAGGCCCGTGGTCGAGTAGTCAATTCTATCCGTCTATACTTACTCCCTTCGTTAAAAAAGAGGTTGAGCTACTGAGTAACAAATAGTTCTCATAGAAAATGTATCTCTATATAAGTTCTATCAGGAATCCATATGCTCCACATTGAGTGTGGACACGGTCTTAAAAATGATGTATTCGAAATAAATGCTTATATTTTTTTTTATGATGAAATACAAAAACTCCACATATTGACATACAATAGCTTTCAGAAGAATTGGGTCAAACAAATTTGTACAATGTTTATCAAAAATAAAGTTGAACGGGGCTCAAATACTTATCATATCAAAGAAAAGGGTGTTTCCTTTTTATTATGACAAATGCTCCCATAAATGTCAAAGAAATGTTTCAATGAAATAAAAGCAATCAAATTCTAGGTAACAATACATTAAGTATGTTTTCACATCATAGGTACTGGAGTTTGAGTGCGAAAACAACACAACAGAAGTTTTTTTATTGTTAAAATATAAAATTATATATTTTTATTTAGCCTTATAGCTTAAAAACTTTTATTTAAACATCATGAACACCTGCGCTCCGTTCGATTTCAAATGTCTTAACAAATAAATTAAACGAGGATATAGTATACTTTTAAGGTGTTAACTGTCAATTCTTGGTGAAAAGACATTATATTTTAAGATATAGTATACATTAAATGACGAGATTAATAAAGTTATAGTTGGATTAAATTCCAAAACATTATAAGATATAGTTGATAGTCTGCTACATTCAAAGTCAAACAAAAGTTGTTCTGCAAGAACTGCTTGTTACTCAGTCTCCAAACAGCATAATGATAGAAGGATAGAGCTGCGACAACACTAGTGCTAAAGCTAGTCACTTTTAAGGATTAGATGGGTATAGGGTATTTTAGACATCCATGCCTTCAAACACAATTTCATAAATCGATTGAAAAGTCAATTTATAAAACTTTTCACACTGGGATTCAAACCCGTGAACTCTGCAACCAAATTTAACGTCATCGACGTCTTAGTTACAGGTCCTGCTATTATCTCTCAACTGTCATGGCTGTAACTATCGTGCATACTGGATCATGTAAACCCTCATTAACTACAAAAAACGAGTGTAAACAACCCATCAATCTAATAATTATATACTTCTATGTCGCGGTAAATTAATGAAATTAAAAACCAGCCTGTATTTGGAGTGTAGTGGCCGATGTACGTACATCTTATTACATAGGTCCAGCTCAAGAAAGACGTAGGGCATTACTTCATAGAGGCATCACGGACGCTGGCGAGTTTGCGCGTAATCCCGCACTATACGTGATCTACTCTTGCCGGATATTGCCGCACAAAGCCGGGAGATTTCGAAAAAAGAATTCCCCCAATAAATCTCCATCACGGCGCCTTACAAGCTCCCATTCCAGACCGGCAGAGGGCAGCGACGTCTCCCGCTCGCTGTTTTGTTTTATGCCATATTTCTCCTACTAATGCACCATCCAACTCCACTCTTATTATGAAAAGAGGGTACCAAAATAAATAGACCGTAAAATATGTACGCCTTTACAAAAATGTATCATCAAAAAAGGGTACTGCGTCAATACTTAAAACTGTCGACTTTCAAATTAGTAATGTTTGTGTTGTAACGATATAACGTAAACGCATGTGGCATATTTAAATACCATGAACATAATTAGAGTGACTACATTATATGTACATATTCGTAATTTCAATAATATTTTTGACAGGTCATTCAAAATGACTTGGCAACGTGTTTAGATAGCCAAGAGTTCCAACACCGGTCAATTTATAGTTCGCAGGGAATGGTCGCTTTGCTTTCAAACTCTTAAGCTTTTCCATTTGACTTATAGTACTCATAATAAATATAGTGATCAAAATCAGGATGCAGGAACATCTTCTATATCGTTTGGAGTTGAACAATAACAGGAAACAATAATTTCACCCTGGCGTGAGCCTTACGAGGATGAATTAAATAGCATTTAAATAATAATTTTACAGGGTATTACGCAGAGCGAAAAGAGTTACGCATTGTCATTATTTTTTCGAGCATATTTCAGTACATAGTAACCAAACCTTATGTTATTGCTCTTGAGACACTCGTCACAATTGTTTTATAGCGCTACTCACTAAAATGTTGGAAAAAAGAAAGAAAAGACTAAGCCGTCTATTCTCAACCTAATTATATCAATGCAGATTCATATTTGCTGTTTTCTATTTCTCCATATTATTATCGCTTGGTTTTTTACTTCTGAAGTAAATTTCATAAAAAAACACTTTATGTATTATACAGAACTTAAGAACTCTTCCTCCACGTAAAGAATAAACGCGGCCTAAGAAGAATAATGAGGAGACTTTTTTGTCAGATTGTGTAAATTAAAATATGTATCGTTATAATTGTGTTCAATACAATAACAGGTTAAAATATTGCGTCTCCAAAATAAATATTTTTAAATGGTTTCTTACCGTAAAACTAAATATTATTAACTTCTATGCCAACTAACAAAACAAAGCTGATGGAATATTTCCGCAGATTTAAAAACCCCCGCAAAGCTTTCTGAGAATGGAAGCTTCGAGGCCAATGAGTAGATTATTTGTAGCGGAAAAAGTTTGATAGAAATCTTATCAGGAATAAAAATATTGAACTTTCCTGGTGTGGTTTGCACGTCAAATTTCCATTAAAATTTTTACTCCTACTCCAGAGTGGATTTTCCTGATAGCTTCGATACTTAGTAATGGAAAAACTGCTCTACTGTATCAAAGTTTTTCCCTTAAAATGGAAAATAAAATTTAACGCTTTATCAAAAAGAAAAACACTAGTCATAAATTGAAAATAATTTAAACTGAACGTGTACGTAGATATAATTTAAGACTTCGACTGAGGGTGCTTGATGGAGTTTCAATATCAAATTTGGATTATTGAGATTTTGTACACTTCAAAACTTTCTCTTTCAGCATCTTGGACTCGAACTGACTGTCAGTCGTTAGTGACAAAATACATGGAAGTGTACAAAATCTCAATAATCCAAATGAGTACGTAGATATTGAACTATAAAAAGGCACATATTTTAATAAATTCAAACATTTTAATGGCTTTAAATTACCTACTTATATATTTGCTTGATATTAAAGACCATAATAATTATATTGAATATAATTATAGTGTATTGATACATGATACTTTTACAGTTAAGTTATAATAAAATTCAAAAAAACAAAAGAAGAAAAAAAACAACACCATACATCAATTTGAAGTCAAAAATGAATAAGACATCTGTAATAGTAATTATTGAATCTAAGACGTATGTATTAGGATATTTTAGATCATCTTAGTCTTCCTGGCCTTAGAGCTCTTAAAAATGGGATTAAGAGTAATTATTGGCCTTGTCTTAAATATTATTAAAACATATTTTATAAAAGACTGCACGCCTCACTTAGGAATCGTACATGGAAAATTATGGACTACACCGACGACGATTTACTGGTTTAGTGCTGCTTTCCACCTCTTCATCCAAAAATTTCTTATTAGTGCCCTGCGTAATCACAAAAATTTTAATGAATTTTCACAATTAAAAACAGTTTCTTTGAAAAATGTAAATTATGAGATTAATCATGAATGGCTAAAAGATTGACTTTTCATATATTTTATTAAGCAGTATGGGGGACTACAGCGATTTCAAATCGAGATTAAGTACAGACACCTCTGTAAAACATTTATATTTTTAGTATCAAACCTTGAAATATGAAAATAAATTATCCTCGTTATTGAAATATTGCAATAATTATTAGTTGATTTACTTAAATTGGTTTTATATTTCCGAGTGTAAATTGTGAGCAGATGAAAAAACACACCATAAACAATAAAACAGTATCAGATTTTAAAAAATGAATTGTGTTTTATTTTTGAAAATATAATGTCTTTCCACCAAGAATTAACAGTTAACACCTTAAAAGTATCAGATGTTTTAAAAATTTATTGGTATTTATTAACCAGCTACGCCCTGGATAGAGAGCGCCCACAAAATATAATTTATCAATAATTGATTATTGATAATAATGTTAAAAGTATAAAGTTTTAAATACCCCTTTGGACCTTATCGCATGTAACACCAACAAAATATGGTCAATTAATTGACATTAACGTTAAATTTGAATTGTTGAGATTTTTTACATTTCCATGTATTTTGTCACTAACGACTCGAGTTCGAGCATTCGACCACATGAATGAACTCTAACTGACTTATACAAAATCTCAACAATTCAAATTTAATATTACAGTAGAGAATAGGTAGATTATCTGTCATCAAACGAAATTTAAATATTGATTAATAATGTGATTTTAATCAAAATAATTTCTGCCGCAAATCTAAGCCATATTCAATAGGTATGACAAAGAGGTACGTAACCAAGTATAATATATAAGACTTCAAAGGAAAGAATGTGTAATGTGTTTTTGCCTCCAGTCATTCATGTAGTATAATATAAAAAACATTGGCAATTTGGCGTGCCTTTAATTTAAGGATGATAATGAATTTGGCTTTTCTGACCCTGACTTACAATAAAACGCTTATATATTCAGAGCTTAGGCTCGGTAAACTAATGGTATAAAATAAAATTTGATGAAATAGTATTTTTTTCTATGGATTCGGCGGTAACTTTGTGGAAGTTCATTTTTAATATAAAATTAAATTAAAAATTGAAAACTTAGTTATTCCACTTGGTTTATCACTAATGTGACGCGTTTCGCCTCTTTAAGAAGCATCTTCAGACTAACCGTATCGCAAGGTTATTTATTTCTAAGGTAAACGATGTTTTTAATTCTTATTAGAGTGGGGGTGGACTGCCAAGCTTTCTATATAGGACAGACAGGTAGAAAATTTAATATTAGAGTTAAAGAACATATCAGATGTCCCAAAAGTAATAATTTTTCAGAGTTTGCGAATCATTTAATTGAAAATGATCATACTTTTAATAAAAATAATAACGTAGAAATACTCCATCGTGGAAATAAAAAATGTATTAAAATGAATAGCTTAGAATTTTTAGAAATCAATAAAACCATTAACAGTAATGGAGAATTAGGAAACAACACTTTAAACAGAACAGGCGGCTCGCCATTATTAAATGTATTCCCTTTGGGTTTTTTACATCCAGGTGCCAGTAATTGATTTGTATATAGTGTAACAGTGTTTATAGCTTACTCCTTTCCACACGTCCAGTAGAATGTAATAAAACCCACCCTCACCCCTTTAAGAATTAAAATCATCGTTCACCTTAGAAATAAATAGCCTTGCGATACGGTTAGTCTGAAGGTGCTTCTTAAATTTAAATTGCACCCAAGGAAAACCCTTCGTTACCCTTAATTGTTTTCTCACGATATTCAATGTTCTGAGAAACAGCGCTTGGTAAGCGCTGGTCTAAGATATATTTTGGGGTATGAAAATGAAAAATATTCCAAATATGGGAGGAACAAATTCTTTCACTGAAACCATTACAACAAACACGAGCCCTTAATAACGCAATTATCAAAGGTTTGCGACGTATGTTTTGTGCAATTACGTTTTTCAGTCCTTCCACGCAGTTGTGCTTAATTTAATTTAGTTCACTTCATTATCATTCAACAAAGAACTTTCCTAGGTTAAATGTATTAAAATCCACCATTCTTACTGAAAATAATATCTCATCACTTTTATTGTTTTAACTGAATTGCGCCAAATTTCGTTAACATCCAAAAAGCTTATTTTAATGCCGGTCTCTTATTTATTCTTATAAAACCTCCGTTTTCACAGATACAGGTCCATTAAAATTGTCTACAATTTGCTATTGCTTATCAAAAATAAGACGATATTTTTGTGGTGAAAATGAAATTGATTTATAAAAAACAACTGACAAACATAATTATAATCTTACATTTAATAGCTCAGACCACTCTGTAGAAGTTTTATTATTATCACATATCACAAGTTGGTAAGAAATTTTCTCATGACCTAAGCGTTCTTGGTGTATACATATAAAATAAAATGTCATCTATGAAGGGTACGGTTATATTAGTTACATACTAGTAAAATTGATTTAATTCGTTCTATTGTTGATTAAATAATATAATATACTAAATTTTGTTAGTAATGAAAAATTTCAAATGTAAAAAACTATCTCATTATTAATATTATTAAGTGCATTAATATTTCTCATATTAATCTAATGCAAATTACACCATAATTATCTTAAGTTGTAACAAAATATCCCAAAAATAATAGTTGTAGAAAAAACGCATTTTCAAGTTTCCAGTATTTATAAGCTATATTTATTTATTATAAGAATTTTTTTATTGTCAAACCTTTGCAGTTAATATACGCAAGGAGTTTTTATTTATTTTTCTCCCCACACAAATCGATGAGTTGATAGAATCTTTTGTTTTTGCATTGCTAAGCTAGAATATTTTTTTAATAGGCTTACAATCTTTTGTCTGTACTAAGTACCGTTCAGTGACCTTAGCGCGCGGGACCTTTGCGCGCCGAGTTAGAACACCGACATTAGCGCGCGGTACCAATAGTCTTTACATTTTATAAAAAAACATTTATTTCAAAGACATTAAGCAAATACATAAAATAAAAACCATAAGAAACTATTACAAATGTATCGTGGATATACTGCGGAGTAGCATTAAATAAAAATACTAGTTTAGAGATAATTGAGATTAAAAAATTATATGGCTATAAACTTTTTTTTAAATATATGAAACACCATGAAGTTATCGATATCAAATTACAGACTGCTTTGTTGACTATAAATTTCTTTATGTGTCGCCAAAAATTCATACAATTTTGCTATTTTTTTAATAAAAATAAAGGTCGAATATATCTTGCATTTTCGCTGACAAATTAAATTAATAAATGAGATAAAACCGTTATGGCGGATATGATCATACACACTTTTAATGCGTTTTTCTGATTTATACAATGAAAACATAATAATATTTAATAAAAAGCATAATAATAAGCAGAAAAAATATTTTTGTCTATTTTATTTAAATTTTTTCATACATATTTATCAAAAAACGTTATTTACTTGATTAAACCTTTCTGGAATCATCATTCTAATCTATGACATATTTTGGAAATTCACTATTTGTCATTGCACGAATGCATTTTTTCCATGAGTCGATAATGGTAACACACTTATACTTTCAGTAATATAGTATGAAGTGTAACTGAATGCAGACTCGCATGATTTTTTCAATCAAAATGGTCTACAAAAATGCATTAAGTTTCTTAAGTGTGTTTTTGTTGTAGAAATGTATGTGCTTTTGACTTAAAACTGAATGTGTCATGGCCATTTGAATAGATATGACCTTGGGTGTTTTGGTAAATTAAAGAGCGTAGGCCGAGTAATATTACTTCATCATTAAGTCAAAACAGTCCAATTTTGACTTAATGCCTCTCCGCATTAATATAAAGACAATATGTACATTGAAAAAAACATGGAGATAAATAAGCAACACATATGAGTAGAGCGTTCATCATATCAAAGTAGATAAATATATATTATCATATATTTATTTTAAATAAAATTTGAAAATTTCACATTGTTGAAATGGAATGAATTATTATTTTTCCAATCGATAAAATTTTCTTGGATTGGTCTGTAACTAACTAATTTTAAATAAGATGTAACTGAGTCGTATGTCGTATAGTATCAAAAGTAGATCTATCCCATATTTGACGAAATTGAACTAATGCTGCCACATATGTATATAGTTATAATGTATGGCTAGAAATAAAATTGTGGTATCAAAATCATGTGCATGTGGTATAAAATGATGCTTGCTACAAAAATCAGAAGATGGATAGAACTTTGGAAACAGAAGTGAACGGTTTGATAAATCATACATTCGACCAATCACAGAATTACGTTAAGTGATGTCACAATATGGCCGCTCATACAAATTCTATACATTTAAAACTCAAAATCGCCAACAAAATGTTTTTCGTATTTATCTCGAAACGTTGAATAACAGATAGTTCTACTTTTGAGACCATACGACTTAATTTTAACATAAAAGTTATCACTTTTAAGGTGTTAACTGTCAATTCTTGGTGGAAAGACATTATATTTACAAAAAATAAAACACAATTCATTTGTACTACTTCCACATATTTATAATGATCAGGAAAAATACGAACATAACAGTGTTATTTCTATAAAATTGAGTGTATTTGGGCACAATTCTGCGGCGAATTCATTCGCGATTGAAGCCTGTTATGTTTGTATTGTTATCAGTTTATAATGCTCGTGATGAGCGAAACCGGTCCTGATCATTATAAATATGTAGAAGTAGTACAAATGAATTGTGTTTTATTTTTTTTAATATAAAAGTAATCATATGTAAGTAAACTTTATGAATGAGCGAGCAGTCAATAACACGAAATAATCTTATATCGCGCGTTAACGTCGGCGCGCTAAAGTCGGGGTGCTACTAAGTACCCGCCCTAGCACAAATTAGCTTTGAAAGTATTAGCCAGTTTTATGGGTATCGCATAGGCTCAATCGAAGATAATTATAGACAGGAAAAAGCTTTAATCAATATTGTTACGCATATGTTTCTCACGTAGAAATCTTATCTTTAATGAACGATTCCATAAATAAGAATTGTTTTTTACACAAACAAGCATAAAACGTTTGAATATAGAATAAAATCTGAATACCTACTTAATAAAATCTAATATGAAGACATATAGCAAACCTTTTACAACTAAGCTTTTAGGTATAATTGACAGATAATGAATATGTATCAAAATGTCAAGTATTATTTTCACCAGAACCCAATTCGCAAACTTCTGTGGCTAAATATGTTTTTACAAGTCTACTACCAAGAATATTGAGATGTTTTCATGCGGAATAAAAAACGTAAGTATCATATTTCTTAATAAAATTTGTTTGCGTTGTTTAAGGTTCGTAATTCGTTTTTTTAAGATTGATATCATAAAACAATCTAAAAGATATTTTATTTCATTTCTCAAAATAATTAGCTGCGCACAAAATAAACGAGGCAGGAACAATAATCTCTTATTATATTCGAGAGAGGTAAACAAACAAGACAAAGAGCAATTATAATTCCAAACGAAGCAATGTCGCAAGCAGCGTTATTGGAAATATTATTAAAGTTTATTGAATTAGCATTATTTTTTTATATTGCTAGCAACCGATTTGATGTTATTACTTTTTACGACTACCTTTGTGTAGAGTAATCGACACTTATTTTTTTCACCCACAGAAACAGTTATTTTTACACAATTGCGATGACTACATTTTGTTTATTTTTTTAAATCAGATCAGATTTAAATATTTCACTCAAACGTTTACACATGAAGATTAAATAAAGGATCGCTTTCTAGGCGAATAAATATTTCTCACCAGATAACGCATTCAATTTTATAAGAACTTTTCGGGCCTTTCATTCTTCTTTCAATGGTTAAATACTATGCATAACTTGAAGTGTTTAAAAATGAACTGAAATTTTTAATCAGCAACGACTGTTTTAAACAGCAATTTCGTGGTATTTATTGAGCCGACATTAAAAACGTAATGTTTTGCAGTAGTAAAACTTAAACGAATATGTTTGTCGCCTGTTGGTGATAATTTCTCTGTTAGAAAATCAGATTTTGGATCGAGAAGTTTCATATTATATAGTTATCAACTTGATATTTTCGTTTTCCCGTGATTTTTAATTTTAGTTCATGTCAATTTTGGCAATCTTTAATGTTAGTATTTTTTTCTTGTTTCCCAAACCTCTTCACATTGTTGTATTTTTACCTAAAAAAATTTGATAATATTTCTTGCTGGCTGTCCTGTTGAGTATGAAGTTGTGCATTGCATTATTTTACCCGCTAAACGCTTTACATGGCCTCTAAGTAAAAACAAGACTTCAGCTTAAAAATAGAGTGTCATAAAATCATACAATCTAAATCTAAAACTAATTCATCTCGGTGTTGGTTGACCACAGTCTGTTGAAATACAAAAATTGAGTAGTATTCGCACATGACACTCATTCTTGTATACAAATATTACCCGATTTTCTTTACTTCCGCGGTTTCCGCCTTTCCATAAATGTATTGAGAAGACCCCGGATCGAACAGAGGCGAGCGGCTGGTTATCCGGAGTCCTGGAAGGGCTGATCTCAGACAAACACCATTTCAAATCAGGTTCAAAACTTATTTATTTTCCATTCAAGATGCAGTGGTTTAACATTACACAAATATAAAAATCTTAACACATAAAATTGATTTTACATTTACATTTACTTAGCAACTGAATTTACTTTAAGTTATAATACAAATGACACAACGAATTTAAATAAAGTCCAATGCAAATCAAAAAAACAACAAACAATTCACATCGTCACGTCACCTCCGCCGCGACGATACCTCGTCGTCCGGCTCGGCAGATCGTAATCAACTGTCTACAAATACTTAAAAAAAGCTCCCTGCACCGTCGAAGGTACCTTTTTTCCGTAAAAATGGACTCGTCCAGCGGACGTACCAGACGGCAATTAAACGCTTGGCAACAAGAAAGAGCCTATTCTGCGAAATATTGCTGCGATTTCAGTTCTGGACATTAATGACACTTATACTTAACAAAAACCAGGGTGTGTCAGTATTGTATACTAATTTGCTCAATTAATTCCTTAAATATTGAGTGTGATAAGCTTTGGTTTACGGCTGTCAATAAAACGGTCTAATGACGTAATCTACAAAAATAACTTGATAGCCAATAAATGTCTTTTTTCGAAACTTGACCTTTATAATCTGAGTTGTTTATCAGTCATAATGTCACTATTTCCATAATCAACTGTGAACAAATAAATAATCATCCAGTGAAATATTTAAAAAATATTCCTTTAACTTCAGTTAATTTTTCCTTAGTAATCCGATAATAAATGTCGTCACCCTAGTTCAAAATACACCTGTACGAAAAAAATGATTAAGAAGAAGAAATTTATCCTCTCTCTCGCAAAGCGTTTCTTTGATGTTGAATGTTTATTCATACTAAAAGAAAATTATTATGTTTGCTATGCATATGCTCGTTATGTGAAACGCAAAGTTAAAGCATTCGTGATTTCAAAGTGGAGTGTATTCTGCGGCCTAATTTAATGAAAGCTTTATTTTTTATGCTTTTATCTATAAGCCTATGTCTGTATAAACTCATTTTTATTCAGTATTCTATAAAACCAGTCAAAAATACAGATTTTATTGGTTCGTTTACAAAGAATTTTTTTGCTGTTATATTTTTCTTTTAAATAATTAAAATAACATCAATTAAAAGTGCTTTCGTTGCTATCAGAACTAGTACTTCGAGTAACCATTTTGACTGATTTACTTGTTTTGAGTGTTTTTATTTTAACTGTATGCCATATGATCCACAATGGAAGCGGATCAAAGGTAGAGCATATGGCCTAATAATGGAGGTATCTCAACAAATTTTTTTTCTACGAAAACTTGTTTATTCAATTGCTCAACTTTTATGTTTCGAAGAGAGTAGCGATAGAAGAATAGGGCTAGGGCAGATCTAGCGCTTACCTAATCGCACTTGCTACTCCCCATTTTTAGGATCGGATGGGTGGAAGGAAACTTTTAGACATCACAAACATCCATACTTGTGAACAGAAATCCATAGCCCGATTGAGTAATCAATCTATGAAACTGTCTGTACAGGTATTCGAACCAGTGATATCCGTACCCGATACCAGCGACGTTAACTACTGCACCACGGAATTTTCACTTAAACTTAAAACATTCATATTAATCTTTATGGAAACAAATAACGTAATGTTTCTGTAAAAAACCAAAAGCAGATTATGTATATTATTATGAAAAAAAGGTTTATGTTGACAAAAATCTTGTGAAAATGAGACTTTATGGTATATTTTGTCACTCTGGCCCCGTAAACTGGAAGCCAGTTAAATCACGTATGTCTCAATTGAAATAAGTCTTGATAATCGCATTTGAAATATTTTTTAAAATTTCACATTCTGTACGTTCGATCAAACACAGTAGAACATGAAGTGTAAAATATGAGTGAAGTTTTCATAGGGTTCTTTCGTATAGGATTACCCTCGTAGCACCCGACATGGATCTAATAATGGAGAGCAGTGCTCGATCAATAAGATGTTCAGGAGGCTGGAACCTATTGGTTATACCTTCATAACTGGCTCAATGTCCAAATTGTTCGTAATTTAATACTCTCATCGAGTGACCCAAAATAGAGATATTATGAAATCTTGTAGCCCATATTCGATTTAAAACAGTATCAATAGAAGAATAAGACTCTTGACTACTATCTCATCTTCTTATTCCACTTGAACCATTTTACGGTTTAGAACAAGAGGTCATTTTAGGACTTTGCGATGCAGCTTGAAACCAAATCGCCTTACAGAATTTGAAATCAAACATGTCAAAAAAATAAAAACAAGCTGTAGAATACTTCAAATTTAGTATTTAAGGCATTATGTGTGTCACTCCATAAACATTTTTTTCAAAGAGGGTAAAAATGATAGACTGAGGATAAAAAATCACTGCATTTAAAGCAATTAATTTGTCTCTACTTTGATAGAAATAGTGCAGCAAGATTTTATGAAATTATAGAAAGGTACAATATGCCATATAGATAAGTTTTAGCTATTGAAAAATCAACATAAAAAATTCTCTCATTCAAGGATTCTAATCATTGGTCGCAGAAGTATGTTCTAAGACGTTACTATTCGCGAATATATTATAAAATCAAAACATATTAACTTTAAAGCGTTTGGTGTTTCGTTTTTCAATTTCAGCCAACAATTCAGCAATAAAATTTGACACAGTATGACAAAAGAAAAATAAAAATAAGTGGTAATCACGGCAATTGAGTCGTATTCAAAGTACCTATCTCTGTTAAATCCAAACATCAAAATTACAATTTATTCCAAATCACTGATATTCTAAAAAGATGTAAAAAAAAAATCATGACGGTATCAAATTCAATAATTATGAATTGAATATCATAAAACTTATTAAATGAAAATAGTATCCTTCAATTGCATGGAAAATGTATTTTATCCGCAGAAAATTCTTCGTGTATTATCTAGTGATTATAGATCTAAAGATAAAACATCACACTGAGATTGCAAAAATATTTTTCTTAGTGTTGTGTTGAAACGGAATGACTCATCAGTTTTCATTTTATTTTAACTAGACATGCGTAAAGTTTTGAGAAATGTCTAGTCAAAACAATTTGACAATAAGCCTGGCGCCTTATGCAAATAAATCATAATTTGACAGTTGGTTTTATTTCTTACGGAGTCAATTCAGAGACAACATAGTAAATGTAATAGATGGCGTGCTAAAATTAACTTTTAATAATCTGAATCTTTATATTTTTAAGGTGTTAATTGTCAATTCTTGGTGGAAAGACATTATATTTTAAAAAATAAAACACAATTCATTTGTACTACTTCCACATATTTATAATGATCAGGACCGGTTTCGCTCATCACGAGCATGATCAACTGAATCAGTTGATTCAGTTGTCAGAATTCAGTTGATAATGCTCGTGATGAGCGAAACCGGTCCTGATCATTATAAATATGTGGAAGTAGTACAAATGAATTGTGTTTTATTTTTTAAAATATGAATGTTTATACATAAAAAAAGACATCTGTTTTCGTGTCTAGTCGTGTCTTCCAAAGAAAAATGTTTTTGACATTATTTTGAGTAAAAATTTAATTCTCTCAGCAAAATTTCCGAACTTGTTAATATACCTATAATAATATTTTATAGAAATGAAAATTTAATGGTAGTTTTTTTTGGTATGTCGATAAATGTTCATATAAAACTTATAAATGGAAGCCGACCCCGAGCGCTCTGTAACAAGCGATTTTTGATTTATATCGTTTGAATATGACGTATCAATTTCGCAAATTTAATAATAAAAACCTGACTGTTATATTAATAAAAATAAAACCAAAATTTGTTTCTTATTCCAAAACTTTCAAATATGATGAAATAAAAAATACGTGAATCCGGTTTCGAAAATAATATAAAATTGTGAAATCAATACTGAAAATTATAGCTTAACCTCATAATAAAAATGGAAAATTTAATGAACATATAACGCCATATAATTGCATAATTTATATAGTAATTTGCAGACATTCGTTCATTTATACATAAGATCAAAAGTATGATCTTTTAATTCATATCATCAACATATCTATAGGTTCTGAATTGCTTACATTGAAGATTGACGGCGAAACAAGAATGCCCAAAGGCTTCAAAGCAGAATTATGCAAATTCCTAAAATAAGGAAATAATTATGTTTCTGCTCTTGATGGCCAACTAAGCTATATTACCCACATCACATCTAGATTATTGTACTTGGGAGATATAAATTATTAATCTCCGTTTACTGACATGTATGCACATCGAGCATAACTTTGACCCGTGTTATTGTGATAATTATGTACCGACAATAACTTTTGAGTCATGCATGTCAATGGTGGTTTGATTAACATAAAGGAAATGTGTAAAACTTTCTGAAAAGTTATCGCAGAGGGTTTAAAATTACATGGCTAATTATATAATAGACAAATTAAAAATATTATGTTGGACGGTTAATAGTCATCCACTTTGCCGAATAACTTAAGAACGTTTATACAATTTCACTGTTGGATCGGTTACTCAAATAATGGTTTTAGTCTAATTGATATTTTGATACAGTTTTTTTCCTCAACAAATTTATAAATCATTATGAAAATATAATTATTTTTTTAACTTACGTGTATTTAATAAACAAGTAAATATATTGCAACAAAATAAATAAGACACAACGCACCAGTATTTTCCAAAAATAAATGTGAAATAGCGCTTGCATATCTTCCATATTTTTTATCGTAAATTGTAGCTTTAAATTATAGACAGTTATCGATTATTTGGCCTCTCAATTTATTACTATCTATATAATGCATGCGTTAAAAAGATTGTTCAAATAATTTAGTTCGCACGATACAGAGGATATACTAGTTTTATTTTGACATTCAATATTGCTCAAAGTACCGCAAGCGGCTCGCAAACCGTGGTTTGCCGAACCGTGCATTAGACCAATGCGGTTGGCAGTCATGATCGTTGGCTAACCGACGTATTCATCAAAATGCCTTTACGCATATCAACAATATAGCTCCACTAAAGATTAATATTACCCAATTAGAGATAGCTTTCCACAATACTACACATCATGAATTTAGCCGAGCTTACACGTGAGCATAATAAAATGCTTTTTAAAGCTTCACGAATAGCTTGACCTCAAAAGCAATGTGGTGCCGTGTGGCCTTCGTCTAGACTTGCAGTGGGCAAATTATATATTACAGAAAATTAGATTTCTCTCAGTTATTTTGTAGAGCCAGAGGTTTTGAAATTAATTTTGCCTTACACTAGCAACAGGGCATGGAATTAATTACAGCGGACTGTGGTGGAGATATTTATAGTGTGCCACAAAATATATAATGTTTGATAGAATAAGCAAAGTTTGATAGAAATTGAAATATTGTACACAACATATTGTTAGCTACATTAAAAAAATCGTAGCCAAAGAAACGAATAAGTTTAAATAAATTAAGTTTTAACGAAACTAAGTTTTAAAGTAAATTCTTGGCTTGTTGGCCCACGTTCCGTGATTTGGATAACCGTGGATTATATTATCAATTAAATCCATAAAAAATGACGAGTTAATCGAGTCAATTTAAATCTACACTGTTCACAAATAATAGATATTTATATAATTTAAGACATCGACTGAGGGTGCTTGATGGAATTTCAATATCAAATTTGGGTTATTGAGATTTTGTACACTTCCATGTATTTTGTCATTAACGACCCGGGTTTCGAATTTCAGCATCTTCGGGCATTTGAGCGCACGAATGGACTCGAACTGACTGTCAGTCGTTAGTGACAAAATACATGGAAGTGTACAAAATCTCAATAATCCAAATGTGTACGTAGATATTGAACTTTTAAAAGGCACATATTTTAATAAATTCAAACATTTTAATGGCCTTAAATTACCTATTTATATATTTGCTTGATAATAAAGACCATAATAATTATATTGAATATAATTATAACGTAACTCGAACTGTCAGTTCGAGTCCATTCGTGTGCTCGAATGCCTGAAGATGCCGAAAGACGAAACCCGGGTCGTTAGTGACAAAATACATGGAAGTGTACAAAATCTCAATAATCCAAATTTAATAGATATTTGTTTATGTGTCATAGAGGTCTGCACGGGCCGCAATTTCATAAAATTACCCATTCCAAGCCCGTCATCTTCAGGCCCGGCCCAACCCAAGCCCAAGTCTCAATATCACACGTGTTACCTGAACCCTACCAAAAGCCCAGAATTATTTTTCTCATCCCGAAAAGAGCCCGATTTATTTTTAATATAGTAATTCATTTATACTTTTCAAACAATTTGTGTTATTGTTTCCATATTTCCAACGATATTCATGCACATGTGAAATAAATTATTTAAATTATGAAATCATGCATAGTACGAAATATTTTTCTTAAATTTGAATTCCTTACCCGGGCCCGACCCGAGCCCGAATCTGAATTATCCTTACCCCCCCCCCCCCAAGGGGGCGGATCTTTACCGGGTCGGGCCGGGTGAATGTCCACGGGCCAAGCCCGGGCCTTGCAGGCCTCTGATGTGACACTACTATTGTTACGCTTAAAACAAATACCGCGTAAACCTACGTATCTAAAAAATATATAAATATAGTGAAGATGTCCTTTTAACTAAATGCGAGGAATAATTACCCAAGACTTGGCTACTTCTTATTGTTTATTGCGAAGTATTTTTATGTATGTAGTACAAGAGGACTTCACGACGATAAATTTCTGTCATTTCGGACTGAGAGTAAGATGAATGATTGAGACGAGCCAAATTTTCGTAGCGTATTAGTGAAATTATTGCCCTAATCCATTTTATTCTACCATGATTAGGTCATATCTCATGAAATCGAAACAGAAATATTCCCCTAGTTTTCATTTGGCTTTCTTTGTCCATTACTTCCACACTGGGTATGTGATCTCTTCGCCTCCGAGTGTCCGCGTATGACACGTGTCCACGCCTGGTCGAGCGTGCGCAGAACTAATTTATGGCAGTTTGTCGCACCGTGATTTACAACATGTGCAAATGTTCACCAGTGGATGCGAACATGTGCGTTTGCCTACGTGATGTCATATCGAAGGTGTTTCCATTTGTTCATCGAATAGAGTTTAGTGATATATTATTAATTTTGCGAAAGGAACTGTGATGGTGTCAAAAAAATCAAACTGAGTCAATTATTGAAGAACAGATTTTATTTTGATTTTTTTTTTAAATATCTTTAATAACAGTATGTTTTCAACGTGAAATGATACCACCTAGGATGGTTGCAATATCACCGCAACTTTAAATGCAAGCTTTATAACGTGACTTCGTACATACTCAGATCCTAAAAAAAACTTGGATATTCTTATGGTCGGAAACACAATTTGATACGTACCATGAAAAAACACAGACGGCCACAAACACAACCCCTGGACTGCACGTTTTCGGGCGTGGTATTTTTAAAAATTAATAAATTTCGGAGATAAAAAATAAAGGCTTACAATTAAGTGCACTTTTGTTTAGATATTTTTCACTTATAACAAATACATTCCACAAAAAACAAATTATTTCACTAAAGTGATGCCTCATAATAAAATATATTTAAACATTGAAGAAATATGTTGCACTTACGAAAAAATATTATCACATAGACAAAATAGTTTTCACTCAATATAAATACTCACACTTTGAAATCGATAGTTTCACAACGCTGTTATGAAATGCCACTTATTCTTTACTACTTGCAACATAGGATTTTCCACCATAGACTAGTTTACTTGTCGCAACTCTATATTAGGCCGCCTGTATTGTCTTTGCTCCACGCATTAGAATTTATTCACTAGTATATTATAGGAGTGGTATTTATGAAGAAGCAGGGTTCTAAGTGGGCGTGCAATATGTTAATATAATTTATTTCAATTTCCATAACATACAAAATTAAAATAATCCGTTTCAAAGTCAAGCCATCAAAATTAGTCTGTGGTACTTTGTTAAAATAATTCGTTTCGAAGTGAAAACTATTAAAATCAAAGTTTGAGTGTACTAAGTTAATACTATATTATACAAAGTGCAAACAATCGAAATAAAAGTTCAAGTGTACGAAGTGAATACTACCTAACACAAAGTGCAATTATTTATAACCCAAAAATAAATATCTCCTTACATACACTTAATCAATGCAAGCTATATTTCATTCACAATATTATCTTCCGTCTTATTGTGTACTGTGCGACTCGCTGACACTCTCTTTTAGAGGCAGCATTTTTTAAATGAACAGAACATTCCGTGTGAAATAAAAAAATATTTTTTTTTACATATACAGAATCAATGCAAGATATATTCCATCATTCATATTTTCCTCGGTCTAGTCTTTTTTGACTCGCTGACAAAACATTTTTTTTTGGTACGGTACTTTTGAAAATGAGTAGAAAATTCCGTAGGTAATGTTTTTATTAGCTGACAAAACATAATATTTCGTTTTTGAAATATCTAATGATAATCATAAAGCCCTAATGTCGAAGGAGAAAGAAGAAATTGAAATTTATTTTAACATTACAAACCTACGGGACCTGACAATATTAATATTAATACACCTTGTTATTGGGGTAACAAATTCAGCACATACAAAACGTAATGGTATAATATCAATCTTCCTGTTCTTTTGAATAACAGTCTTTTTCTAAAGTAATAAAGAGAAACGGAGCTAGGACACATCCCTGCCTGACCGGTTGTAACCTCAAAACACTCTGTAGTTACGTCACCGATTTTTATGCAGCATTCGCTGCCTTCGTACATATATTTAACGATGGCAAAGTTATTTGATCTGATTTCGTACAGTTTCAATGTGGACTATCACAGATCTTCTCATAATCCACAAAGCAACACACCAATGAGCTGTTGAATCTCCTGCTTTGATGAAGAAGGCATCTGAGATTATGAATTTTGTCCACACAGGACCTACGAAAACAAATGATTGCGGAAAAAACTAGAAGTAAGGTGGTTTGACTTTGTCAGAAACACGGAGGTAAGAGAGCGAACGGACCAGCCCCTTATTACGTCCATAATAAAAAAGCGACGATGGACATGGCTTTTATATGTGCTGCGGATGCCTCAGGGGAGCCTGAATCTCGCCTGTCTTTTCTACCAACTGGAAGGATTCCGTCGTCCTGGAAGATGATGACCATCCATAGGATGTACTAGGTGGAGCTACGGGGCGCTGGGATGACATGCGAGGAAGCAACAAGACCGGGAAACAGAGAATCTTGGAGAAACCGTGTGATGGCCATTTACTCCAATTAGGGAGACGATATGGTTAAAAAAGTCAGCGTCGCTAGCTACGGTTACGGATGTCTCGGGTTCAATTCCCGATGCGGACGGTTTTCATAGATTGATCTTTCAATCGATTTATGAATTTCTGTTCGTAGTCTGAGTCCCCCCTGCCATCCATCTCATTCTCACGGGGCGTAACGAGAGAGATTAGCTAACCACTAGTCCTATCCTAGCCCTATCCTTCTATCCCTACTCTCTTCGAAAAAAAAAAGAGAGGTTGAGCAGCTGATTAACAAGCAGAGACCATATGCTCCACATCATTGGCAGCGGACATGGGAAAAAAAATGGTTAAAAAACTCATAATAATATATTACTGAAATTGCAAAAAAAAAACTATTCTAGTATTCATTGAGCGACTTATTTATGATAATTTGTGATAATTTGGTTTATTTTTGTCATTTTGGTGGACAACATCATGCCGATACTTAGGTTTGTGTGAATGTACGTTAAATATTATTTGTGTATCAATTCCAGTACTATCAAAAAAAAATGTAAGTGTCGTAAAAGAGACTTAAACTGTCGAGCAATGAATTCATATGAATTAAGATATCAGATTCAAACTGAAAAACATTGTTTGCTTCACATAAAATAAACAATGTTTTGCATGAGTACATATTTCTGATGAGTTTTTCTTTAAAGATTTAAATCAGTATATGGTACTGTTTCTTCTATTTCGGTCTCCAAATAATAGTATCATTTATTTTGAAATCAGTCATCAATTATCACAATGATTAAGCTCTATTCTATGACAATAATGTAAATTAAATAACAATTTTAGAAATGTAGCTATTAATTTCACTTTAGATCACCTTCAACATACTTCTAGATCTAGAGTGAAGAAACACGTAAGTTTCAACATGCCATCACCCTGAAACAATAATAGTGTCCGTGCAGGCGTCACCAGTCATTTATTCACGTCACATTTAACCCTAGTGTAAGTTTGGCAATAGTATACACCGGTTTGTAGCATAAGAGTGATGGCAAAACTATAGAATCTACTAATGACTATTAAAATCAAGTCACTTATTTTTTTTATATTACTCATGCCATTGATCCGATATTTGATCCACCATCAATTCAGTTTCTGCTTAGTAAATAAAACGTCTGGCATATTACATAAATTATCAAAATTCGTTACTGAAACGATACAAAATTGTTCAACCTCCAATATCCTACAATTTCATGTCAACTGTCTTGACTACAAACTTATTGACTGATATAAAATTAAAATTGATTGCATAAAAAACAACTTCTCGGCTGTTTTGTATTGAATTTTTAACATATTGTATTTGACACAACGAAACCACTATTGAACACAAAATGTTGTGACATAAATGAAATCCAGTAGTAATAATACTTCTTTATACCTCAGCAGTAGATGCAGGAAAGTGGGTTCAGAAATATATCTTTATTAAATATCCTCAGTCTCTGACATTCGGCAGACTGACATCGATAATATCAATATTAAACTAAAGAATGATTGAATATGTCCTTTCGTGTTTTAGTCATTTTTGAAAAATATATCACATATGTAGATATGTAGTATTCATGGTTTCCTTTTATTTTCAAACAACTGCCACCAATTACTTCGTATTTATGATCATATTTGCGTATTACAGATAAAATAACAAACAAAATATGATAATATCTTTGATCGAAGTTGGGTGACATAAAAATGACCCAGTATTACAAATATATTACAAATTAACGTGCTATCCTATAGCATTTACTGTTTTACCCTCCATTGATTGTATACATTGTTTACCCTCCATTGTTTTTTTTTCTTGTATCTGTAAGTGTCTTGTGTCTCGGAAGAAGAAACTTCCGATGTCTTCTGCACACGTAAGATTGCGTTCGTTATCCAGAAGTCGTAGTGGATAGTGGTAGGCACAACGTTGAAAACGTTGACTACCCTAATGATCGCGAAAATCTTCGATAGTTGTCAAACACTCAGTCAGAGTCTCGCGACATAAATCGTCAATGTACATTTAGACTTGAGAAAATTCTATCGCTCATGTCACACGACGGCGGCAATGGTAGACAGTGTTTTGGAGCGACAAGTGCGTGAACGGGCGTCGTGAAAAGTCCGCGTCGCCGCATGAATAGTAATGCGACGCCGCGATGCATAATTGAGTTCCTCTGCCCGCAATGCACCATTTTTACGTCTCGTGAGGGGCCCAAAACTTGCCCCGGTATATTCCTTGTACCGCGCACTTGATATGCCTCCGATTTCGGTTCGCTGCAAAAAAGAAAAGATTAACAACGTTTTTATGTGCTCACGTCTTGACGCCTGTGTTTTAGTTACGCCAAGGATCAGCATTGTACAATAAACCGTAGTAATTAAAGTCTTTCAAACATTGAAATTATTGTTGAAATGAAAATACAATATTACGATAAACGCCAACAAATCAAAACTTTTATTCCACTGTTATTATCGAAACAAATAACGTTAAATAAATGAAGATTTTCAAAAGATCATTGTTATTGTGGAAAAATGGCTACTTCCTTTAGGAAAAAAAATACCAATTAGTCGATGATTCAATTTTAGAAAGTGAATACGTCAAAGAGTTTTAAGCATTTTTTCTATAATATCATCTAATTTATTGTGTAAAGTTTGTATCATGTGTGCGTTATCGATAAGGTTAGATATTTAGTGGTATGCCCAAAAGTTATTTTTTTTAAATATGACCATAAAAGTTGAACACATTTGTTTATTGAATCTTCATAGGCAGTATTCGTAAAACCTTATTATGGATTATTTCCCTTATCTAAATTACACAGTCATCACTTAAGTAAGATACTAAGATGGAGTAATTGGTTGTAAGCTGAAGTATATAATTATAATAAATCAATGAAAATAATAGTAGTTATTTTTATATAGTTTTTTTACCCAATTTTATTACTCATTAGTGTGCATAAAATTCAATGTAACAAACAAATTACGATGTACGCCATTACAAACCAAAAGGTTTACTGACTCTCTGCATCGTGAAATATCTACTAAGTTCATGTAATTGCGTCGTAATAATTGTCAACTTCAATTTAAGTTCAACTCGTTGCGGAACATAAAAGACCTCCGAGTAAATTGAGTTTAGTACTTGAGTGTACAGCTGAGTGTAAACCGGGTTCGACTCTAATCGAACCTGCGCTTGGCAAAACTTTCAATGGAAAGATTTACTTAGCAAACTTTGTGCGGCATACATATGTGTGATATATTTTTATTTGAATAAAAGTGAATTTGTGTTGAACAAAATTTAAAATATTGTCGTTTAAAATTAAAGTTTATATTGATCAAAAGCGTCATGCATTTTGTACTATAATAAAGTAAAACTCGGGAATTAAAATTAAAATAATTGATACATCGTCATCAATTAGGAAAAAACATCGGAAATATTAATCTGATAGTTCCTATAATGAGTACTTTTTTAACTACTTCCGGTCTTTACTCGGAACTATGGCCTCCACACGGCTGTTTCCATCCAAGTCATCCCAGCTTCGTCCTATAAGTCCACCAAGAGCATTTTATGGATTGCATCCAGTGACGTACCAAGGCGACGGAGACCATACGCTTGTAATAAGATACAGGTGCGATTCAGGCTTCTTTGGGGAATCTGCAGAACATGTCAAAGCAAGCCCATCGATATTTTTTTTTATTTTGGAAGTCATAGAGAGCTGGTTAGTCCACTTCGAATTCGACTCACCTTCGTCAAACCAATGTACCCGTAATATTGGCCACAAACATTTGTTTTCGAGACAGTGAATGCTTGCATTTTTTACCTTAACACATAAAAAATGTATTTCATAATTCTGCAGGGTAGTTTCCTGCATTTTTTATTCACAAACCTAAAACATAAAATGTAAACAAAGTCAGCTGGAAAATAGAGACGTAATATAAGTTTCAGATTATTTTAAATATAATATTAACACTATAAAATGTGTGTTTATTTTTCTTATATTAACAGTATTGTTTGATTGGCATCAAAGAGTTTATTGCTTAATTACCTATCCGAACGATAATGTGCTTATTGGTTATGACGGAAAAAATACAGAGTTCTATTAAAGTCAAATTTATGGATCTGAAAAACTAACTGTAATAATCGTTAAAAATCATTCCATGTCTTTAAATTTCTTATACAAATCACCTTACTGACCATAACTGACTACTCTCATTTTTGGTAATGTATGTAAAAAATCTGTAAAATCTTATCTCAATCATATTACATAATAATTGTTTTATAGATATATTTCCTAAATATTCTTGTCAGATCATTGATGATTAGTTCAAGCTTAATGCTTGGATAGCAATCATCCTAAAATTAAAATTAAATCTAACAAAATTCACTGGAAAGTTTCAGGTGAATATTCATACACTTGATATAAGTAGAAACAAATAAGAAATAAAATATTATAAACGAAAAATAATTTGCCTGTGCTTAAAATAAACCTGCTAAAAAAATACAATTATTATTATTCTGACTGTAAAATGTAAGCTATCGCGCAAAACTTCTTTGCTTACAAATCGGATACATGTCGATCAATGCAAATCATATTATGATCGCGTTGACTTGATCATACTCGCATGTCACGTCACGAGCACCCTTCACGACATAATCTCGTGTAAGAAGCAACGCTTAAAATATTTCCAGGTATTTCGTATGCACGGCGAGGTCTCTGTTTTGCGTCGTTTACCATGAACGTAACCCTAGCTAAGCTTGGACGTGTGATTCTAAGGCAGTAAGGATAAAACCTTATCACGGCGAGGATTTGGCCAAACGGAGGAAGGATCTGCGGTCTCTCTATGTGTGGGGGAGGGCACGTGTAAAGCGGGCACTCGGAGTACCGTGCGACGCAGTAAGTAGCTTTGACCATTTACGCTTTAAAACGATACCAACGAGGGGGCATCTACACTGCTGGAACTTTGTAGTCTCGCTGAAAGGGTTTCAGGGACATTCATTTTCACTTTGTGTAATTGAAACGATTTTTTTTGTTGAATTGTACGATTGGGAAAAGACGCTTTGGGGCGCAGAATTGAATATTTCGTTAATACGAAAGACTTAAGATTACACATTTAAAATGATTTCACTAAAAAAATCATTACAGTATTCGTAAAAAATCTTGTTTTTCAGCTACTGTATTTAAAAAAAACGATTTGAAAATATTAAGCCGAGTATGATAAATATTTGTCTATTTTATCAACCTGTAAGTATAATACTGTGAAATGATTTTTACTGATATATTATATTGTTGAACATCGGACATTTTCAAGAATAAAACTGTGAAAAGAGATATTATTTTATTTGGATACAATACTTATGCTTACAAAAAACAAACCTAAGCGGTGCTTTTCAGTTGTTAAAAAACAGTAATTATTACAAGCCAATTAAAATACAAATTTCTTGTCACATTTTCAACGCGTTTTTTCATAACTTAGTTCCTTAGTAACAAGTTCCCGAAATATAGCATCTTTTCTGTTAATTTACGTTGTTTTTTTTATACAAGACTATCTATAAGAGACGCCTCATAGCCATTATTAATGGCAATTTGTTTAATAATGTTTAGTTCGTTTTCAAAGTTAAATTTACTTAGAGGTAAACCTCAAACCTAGGCCAACCTAGGAACTGGCATAGAATTAGTTATTTAGGTTGCACAAGTTTTAAAATTAAAAAACAACTCGCTGATAGTGTCAGACCGGCGTTTTATTGCAAAAATTCTCTAGGCAAATTACTTATTAACAATAAAGATAGAGTCCATTTTAAGAACAAATCTTGTATTTATAAATTACAATGCAGTGATTGCCAACATTTCTATGTGGGTAAAACCACACGTACATTAGATATAAGGGTATCAGAACATTTAGCTGCCTTTAGATTAAAAAATCACTTGCTAATGGAGAACCATACGTTTAATGCGGATTATGGGGTTAAACTGTTGCATAAAAATATGGGGGATCATAAATTATTTTATCAAGAAATTTTTGAAATCAATAGAGCCCAGTTAAATTCCTTGCCAATTCTGAATGAGCAGCTGAACCTTCCTAATTCTCCGTTAGTATACCCTATACGTTGAAACACCTAACAGATGTCACTAAACGTAGAATGATTGTATATATTTACCCTTTCGTCGAATTGCATCCCGTCGAAACCCACAATACTATTATAATTGTAAAATCACTGGTAATTCCATAAGAAGTTGGAAAGCGACAATTCGCCACTCTGTAAATGTGGTGTTTACAAAATAAGGATTAGGGAAATTCCCGAAATTTTAACTCAGGTATCAGTGTGGCTCTCAGACTTATAATATCTTACCTCGTAAATAATATTTGTCGTATCTGTATCTTCTATATAAACGTTAGAAACTGTTTACTGTCTGTCAGTTCGAGTCCATTCGTGTGCTCGAATGCCTGAAGATGCCGAAAGGCGAAACCCGGGTCGTTAGTGACAAAATACATGGAAGTGTACAAAATCTCAATAATCCAAATTTGATATTGAAATTCCATCAAGCACCCTCAGTCGATGTCTTAAATTGTATTGAAGTTAGTTTAAAAATGTCGCTCTGTGGCTATTTGGCAAAACTTAAGCGACCAAATTCGATCGGGAAAAATTTAATCTCGGTGCCTCAGGTCAGGTATGTCGTTGTTTCTTTCATGCGTTGCTTAAAATTAGGATAAGACGAATGGTCTACTTGGAATAATTGATTTCTAAAGAGCGCTCGTAATTCAGCCTTACTATAAAAACAATTGTACATTAAATGCATGGCGAGCATTTGTCAAGTATATTCAATCACTTAATGTTTAATTATTTAAATGGAATATCATAGTAAGCGAAGTATATTAAAAATTGTTAACATAATAATACAAATACTTATTTATGATTATAATTTTTTTTTAATTTAAGACATCGATTGAGGGTGGTTGATAGAATTTCAATATCAAATTTTAATTGTTGAGATTTTGTACATTCCCATGTATTTTGTCTCTAACGACTCGGGTTTTGAATTCAATTCGAGTCCATTCGTGTGCTCAAATGCCTGAAGTTGCCGAAAGGCAAAACAAGTGACAAAATACATATAAATGTACAAACTTTCAACAATTCAAACTTATGTATGAAGTGATTCAAGACGGTAAATATACCATTTAAATGGGACGTGCACGATTACATAATATTCCAGCTTAATTTAAACGACATAGTTCAGTACAAATTGCTGTAAAGCTAATTATATGATAAGTACTTTTGCGTTATTTCATTAATCCAAGATATACTCATAGAGCTGATAATGGAGCATCTGCGAGAACTGGCTGTAAGTAAGTTGTCAAACTCTTTTTTTCAAAAAAGGTGTAAAAATAAAAATATGGGGTCAAGCACGGATTAGTAGTTAGCTCATCGCTTTCTCGATGCACAGCTTGTCAAATAGAATAGGAGGTGGGCTGAATGACATTTTACATTTCAACACAAATCTTTAAATAAGGCGCCTAAAAGCAAAAACCGATATGTTTACTTTGAAATGTTAATAGTAAACGATGTTCCTCTGCTTCACACTTTAATTACTAGTTTTAACGATAGTTCATTTTATCCATCATATTGTATTCTCGATTTCCAATAGTATCCCTATTTTAAAAAACAATCTACCACTATATTTAATAAATATTAGTGAAAAAAACTAGGGCATATTAGCATTTGTTTGTAACTAATGAAGTTGTCGGATTCTGTGTAATATCAATAACTTAAACATTTTTTTCGTGTATTTTTATCAGGTTTGTAATTTATTTATCATTTCATATTGTGTGAAATAACTCATAGTACTTGGTCGTATTTTTGTTCAATTTTGACAAAATTTTAATTTATCGGTTTTGGTTTTTGGATGCCTCAAATCGAAAAAATACAAAATCAAAAAATGAAAGTTTTCATTTGGGAATTCAAATCTTTGACCGCGCAATCGAGTACAACGAAAGCATAAGAGTGTTTAGCATTTACCACTCGGTAAATGGCGGGACTGGTGATAGTGAAGTGTATGTTTCCGTTTTAAAAGTTGGACCACTCATTCTATTAAATGAGCTTCAAATATTGTAGTACTCTTTAGATTTTTCTTTGATTCTTGAAAAAGGTATGAATATTTGAATTTTGATTTTCGGTTACCTTATCTATTGATCGGATGTTTGAGAAATCCACCTATCAGCCTCTTGTCATAACCTGAGTAAAGACTTCATTTTGGCTTTGACATATTCATTTGATACAGGTTTCCCCCAAAGTCTGAATCGCAAGCATTTTAATTCGTTCCTTTCCGAGTTCTGAATGTTATTCAACGCCATTCATGTCATAAATTATCGGAAGCTTTGAGATTCTGGAAGGAAAGTAGTGTACTTGAATATTGGATCATTTAATTTAAAAATTAATTTTCCAAATGCACCGAAAAACTCATTGTATAATTATATTTTTAATAAAATTCTAGCCAAGAAGTCAACAATGAGATTTGTTGCATTGGGGAAGAAAATTAACAGAGAGTGGTCACCAATGAAAACAAAGATGCAGATTTTTGTGACGAGCCTAGAGTATATTGGCAGCACAAACGTAAAGTTGATGTATTAATAATATGCTCATCCACTTTTGATGATATCATAAATTTATATTATTGTTTAAAAAATAAATTACGCAGCGCACAAGCAATCTTTTTAATTGATTTAATTTGTAGTTTATGTTCGACGCCTCTAGTCTCATCAATAAGCCGACTCCTGTAATGTAAATACTTATATAAACTTAATTCGCAGCGTAAAAATAAGTTTATTAATATTTGCGCATATGCTTACATTCAATATTATTGATGAAGAACACTAGAGGTCTATTTATTGATGAACAACACTAGTATACTTTTCAAACAATACATGTTACTGTTTCTATATTTCCAGTGATATGCATAGCACATGTGAAATAAATTATTGAAGTTATGAATACTATTGCTTTATGGCTGACTCATGATCAGAACATAGTACGAAATATTTTTCTTAAATTTGAAATACAGCCCGAACCCGAATCTGAATTGTCTTTACCCACCCGAGCTCGGGCTCGTGCAGACCTTTCAGTAGCATACAGTTCGCGAGCCGCAACCTTTACTATAAGCCATGCATTATAACCTAGGTTACGTTGATCGGTCAGCTTCAGCTTAAATTTAGAGCGTTTTTATCGCTTTAGTCAAGTAAGGGAGTATCTGACCAAAATTGAATTTTATATCCATAATTTATCAGCTATGAAATGTGATAACGCCGATAATTCTATTTTAAATTACATTTATCCTTTACCCATTTTTCATTGCATAAAACGGTTCTAAACATCCTCTTAATGACCTCGTTGCATTCCCAGGCGATGCCACAAGATATTTTCACGTGGAATTTTAATTAGAACTTCCCACCTGGAGAAGTCAATGAAATATTCACGGACCGTGTATTCCCTAGACAACAAAGTGAAAAAAGAACGACGGACGTCTGTACGTGTGAAGTTTGCATCGCAAAATATGAGCTGCTTTTTTTAGCAATTGAAAACACAAAAGTTATTTATTTAACTTACAATTTCAATCTGTTTATAAAAAAAACAATGTCAAAAGCGTTACACTTTTTAAGTTGCAGATAATTATTACTAGAACTGAATTTGACAAGTCTCAGGTCATGTTTATGACCCGCATGCGATCCACTAGCCGCGTTTCTTCATCACTGCCTTAAGGCATCAAACAAAAGATTGTTACATTAATTATAGAAATTAATAATAGAAAATAAACGATAGCATGGATATAACAACAATTATTATAAATATCACGAATTTAATGATAAAATAGTACAGAAGGTTGATTTTTCGAAAACAACTCTAAATCTGGTTGCCCCATTGGACCATCATATTGATTAATGCAGACAAAAAAAGAGTATCTGATTCATTTTGACATGATTAGACAATCACTAAGGAAATTCTACGAATCTTTTTTATTACCATGCCAAGGTTAATATTGTGTTATTAAATGTTAAAAGCATGTTAAATAACTTTGAAATAATTACACCGCTTTCAGCTATAAATTGAGAAGTTAAGTTATCAGAAGAGAATCTGGCTAAGGAAAAGCAATAGTATAGTACAATAGTATAATAAAGCAATAGTACTACGTATGAACTTTCGGAACAGTACAGAATTTTTTTTAAAACAAACACACAAAGTCAGACTGTTAGCTTTAGCCTCCAAACTATAATATAATATATGCTCAATTAGAAAATATGTAAAAATAAAGTAAACCATAACATCAACGATACACAATATTTTTTGTTTTGATAAAAAACAAACAATGAAGCTATCAATCACCTTTGGTGAAAATCGCTTAACACCTCCTCTATCAATGTGCAAGGAAGAGAGAGACACAATAGAAATTATGTAAACAGGAACGTGTTGAAAAATATATAAACCTTTGCTACCTCTCTCCCTTTGTGTTCAGTTTTTCTTTTTTTTTTTGAATTCACACCACCATATTTAAATAACTTTTTACAATATTCTAATGTTATTCAGAATAACTCACCTGTTGATGATTTAAAGTCTTTATCTTCTTTTTAGTACCTCAATCATGACTGAAAATCTAAACTTCCCGAGGAACATACCGTGGAAAACGTCTTACATGAAAGACTTGTCGTGAGAACTGTCGTACATTATAATTTTGAGCAAAAAACAATTTGTGGAACTGTCAAAATTTTAAACAAATGACGTTCAATGAAACAAAAATGTACTCAACAAAAATTTCCAAAACGGGAAATCGGATCCCATTAATCATACAATCTCACCATGAAATTTACACATTTTGTAATTCATATATGAATTCAACTAAGCCATATTAATATTCAAAATAAATAGTTGTTTAGAAATCGTGTAACACTTTTTCAATAAATTTTAAATTTGAATTTATAGACACGACATAAATTTACAGACAGAGTGGTATTTTCGTCCCTTCTTAAACTACTACCCAATCCTAAAAATGGGGGGTATAGAAAGCGATCAACAAACTTTTTCTTACCCCTTTAATTTCAGATTTGTTTCCCGTAACACCGTGACATACAAAAAAATACTCGATACATGTTTACGTTTGTAGAGGAGTCCATTCTTCCAGTTTACCATGGACTTATTCAAATCACCGTGTCAAGTTAAAAAAATATATAATTTTAATTCAAAATGATTGTAAATAAATGCGTCTTTGTTGTTCTATCAAGAAAGGTTAAGTTGAAAAGGTTCATTTTTAAAATTTAATATGCAATATAAATGTTCCATTTTAAATGCTTTTCATCCGGAAAAAAATAAAAAAAACTGCAAAATTAGATTTGCTTTTTGAAAAACACGCAGAATTTTTGATAAACATTTTTTTTTTAAATTTCAATTCTTGAGATTTTGTACACTTATTGTGTCACTAACGACCCGAGTTTCGCCTTTCGGCATATTCATGCATTCGAGCGCACGAATGGACTCGAATTGACTCGAATTGAGTCCATTCGTGAGCTCGAATGCCTGAAGATTCCGAAAGGCGAAACCCGGGTCGTTAGTGACAAAATACATGGAAGTGTACAAAATCTCAATAATTCAAATTTGATATTGAAATTCCATCAAGCACCCTCAGTCGATGTCTTAAACTTTTTTTATTATTTTTATCTGAAAAATTTTCATCAAGCACCGTCAGTCGATTAAATTAAAACATAATCAATATTTTATTCATAACGTACCGACTTCAAGCTTTTTGCCAGAACGACATGTAGTGCACAGAGTATAAAGTTTCCGGTATAAGGTTATGGTGATATTACAATTATAACGAAAAACAACCCAGCTCATAGGTAATAGTAGGGTACCCTCCCCTCGTCAATAGTAGTTTGAATGTTTTGTTGATAGATTTCTAATTCTAAACTTTTGCCACTTCTTTTTACTTTTGAGTCGATAAATTTAATAAACTAGTCAGTTCCAAAGCATTCATCTCTTAATACCGAATTGATTTGATATATTTTATGTAAGTTTTTTTATCAATGGATTGGGCGGACACTTTGGAAATTCATTTTGTAGAAAAGAAAGTTATTGTGGTACAAATTAAAAATTTGCTTAGCATTCTAACATCGAAAAATATATACGGTTGCTGAGTCACCTCAACCTCCTCTGACGAAATAATGAATTGAGAAAATATCGTTGACATGCCACAAAATATTATTTCCTGCACGGGGCTGCCAGATCATTCAACGGTTTGTATTTCGGTAAAGGAAGAAAAAGAATATTAAAAGGTCGCGACGTGTAGCTATTTATTATTACCTGCAATAAATATGTTTTCCTGCAAAGAGTGTTTGTGGGGGTTAACATATTGCGAGATATAAATATTTTCAGATAAAACTTAAATTGACAACTATTGAATTATAAGACAACATTTTTTTTTTGATCTAGAGCAACATAACAAGTAAATTATTAAACCAACTAACTATATGTCAATTGTGTTCCTGGATATAGTTTTCAATGATGTTGTCAACATATTTATTTTTTTAATTTAAGATATTGACTTGCTTGTGTGCTTGATAAAATTTCAATATCAATTTTTAGTTTTTCAAATTTCAGTTAATTTTACTTACTCCTAAATACAAGAAGGGACTACGTGCCCTTACCAACAACCACGCCTCTTAATCCTTCTATTCAAAGCGAAAAGCTTTTTTCGTCAATTTGTTTTTTGATAACCAACATAACTGACACATAACCAATGGTCCGAATAGTAAATTCAAATAATCTACTAATGTAGCATAATGAAAAAGAATGAAAGTCACTCGTCTAGTGTAAAAATAACAAACCATATTCTTTTGGGTAAGGTTTAAAAATATCGTTTCAGACGATTACGAGAGGGTTGATTCTCAAAAGCATGGAAAACCATACTTTAAAAAGAATAGCATCAGTGTAGCATTGTTTGATCTTTCATGGTCATATTCCATTATTTTTGGCTAGTATCATTTATGCAGAGAAGGGATTTTAGATTACAAAAGTTATTAAATTGCAATGTGGGTCAATTCTAGATGAATTTAGTATTAATGACCTATAACAGGGATCCTTAAAGTGCTGCGAATTATATGTGTCTCTTAGAATAGTAATGGTGTAACTCCAAAATTATGAAAAATGAATTTATACATCAAACACGTTCAAAAGATGTTACTCTATTTGTTTAGTAATTGTACACCTCCATATATACTCCTAATTTCTTAAAAAAACTGTTTTTTAAGAAATTAGCTATACGAGGTGATATCTCGTTATCATTTAGAGTAGAGTATTGACTAGCTAGTACTTTTGTTGTAATCATACATTGAATCGTTTTTTTGTGATAATTTAGCTATCTCATAATATAAGTGATAATTATTGTTTTAATTTCATCACATTTATGACAAAAATGATAACCTCTTCGGGGGAAAAATAAGAGAGTTATTAAACAACTTTGTAGGTCAAGTAATTTGCATAAGAATATAACTTCTTTATTGCTATGTCTTGCCTCAAATTTATGCAAATAAAATTACGTTTAGACCGTAAAAAAACTTTTTAGCTCATCTCTTTACTGCATGTTTTTGTTAATCGAATAATAAAATTTAACGAGTAACCTTGTATCTAAAGTGAACAGTGCATATAAAAGAGTAGCGTGTACATACTACCTTCATGCGTTTATTTCGAAAAAGCAATTTTTATACTAAATTTGAATATCCCTCTACATTTCTACCACGCCTTGAAACCTGAATTGACTTCTTAAGGACGTGTGATCAATGATCTTTTATCCAAAAAATAGTTTCGTTCCGAGAATAAGAAAATAAAATTAACGCATTCTAGTCATATTACATTAGTAAATATAGAAAACATTCGTTCATGTGGTTGATGCGACAGAGATAGTGTGTGCGCTTTGTTGTTCTTCGAATATATTTGGCGCTACAGACAGACAGCCTGATAAATATTATAATAAAAAAAATTAATCACGAAAATGTGTAACTTCATTTCACGGATTTTTTTTTCGTAAGGGTTAAAAATGGAATTTTTAAGTAGATCTTTGAGCATCAATATCGGTTAAAAATTGGATATTGATTGAATTCTATTTGGTAAAAGTCTATTATTATTAGACCTTAAAAAGCGATGGAACTAGTCGCACATTATTTATTCATTTCAAATAATATATATTTTGGACTTTCTTTATAAGCAGAGCTAATATTAAAATGTATGTAGTTACGACAATGGCGTAATGTCTATCAACAAAAATAGCGGATCGTTTTGAAACTGAATACTTTGTTTTTTTATTTTTATTTTATAACGAAACACTCCTTTACTAGCCAACATTATTAAAATAGCTTGATAAATTATACATAGATTTTTAATTACGTTAGAAATTCTTTTTATTAAAACATTATTTTTTTCACTGTAATGATAATGCATTTTTTAAAAACTGGAGAAAGGTTTCCGGTTATTTGATTATCGTATATTGATATGATAATTTTCAAGAGAAACCTGTGATTTAAAGATCTCTTGTTCATGTTCGAATAGTAGATGAACAAGAAATAAAAATACGACTAAAAATGTTAAGCTTCAATCAAATAGTTATTGCCGTCACTTAAAAACGTAGCATTTTCCGCATAATTCAATTATTTATCGCTCATCCATCAAGACTTTTACGCTATCATAACGTATTCCCATGTTATGTGGCTCTTTTATAACTTTTTTTTATGAAATATATGAAAAAATTCGCTAAGAATATTCTGAGGCAGGAAAGTTTCAATGTTTACTGTATATAGAGTCCACCAAATGGATTCATAAAACCCCTTTTTATTATGTAAGTGACTGCATAGCACTGGCACTACCTCACCCACTGTTACCAAAGTTCACAGGCCAACTTTATCTATACATTCTCATACAACGATAAAACTTTGCCTATTTCATAAATTAATATTAGTATTGTGTATTAGGTATATCTATGCGTAGGAGAAATGAATGGTCCATGAAAATGATAAATTTCAAGACATTCTTATATAGAATATACGTTATGTATAATTTTTAACCATGTCCGCTCCCAATGCGAAGCATATGGACTATTAATGAAATTTATCCCAACAGAATCCTCTAATACTTTTTAAATACAAATGTGAACACAATGCTGCTCACTGTGATAGGATATTTTTTGTGTAGTGGGCAATTGTAAAAAAAAAAACATGTATAATTTTCATTCTTATCTTTATTGATAAAGTATTTTATTTAATGAAAATAAAGCACAAGAAAACATTTGGATTTGGAACGAAACAAATCAAAACCTAGTTAAATTTTTACATAAGTACATGAATAAATGTTGTTAATGAGAGGGATGAACCTGATGCTCCGATATCAATTGGTCAATATTTGGTTTCAAATTACTGAGGTATAGTTGTAAATCTGCACGTTCAGTGATTTGCAACCGATTTATTTTTTTCGAAAGAAGATGGGTAACTGCACTAAAACCTCTTTCCTCGAAGTATGAAGAAAGAAATGCTATCAAAAACTTTCTTGCGATAGCCCATAATACAGGATAAGCAACACGAATATTTTTCTGAAGCCAGAACTGCTAGTAACTCTTTCTAAATTGTACCCTAAATTCTTCTTTTGTGCTTAATCCAATCAATTCTTCGTCTACTTTGACTTGTATTATATCCAATTCTTCCATGTCGCAGTATGGATTAATAATCTACTGAGGTATTTCTATGGTCAAAATGTCCTCAAACCTGGTTTTAAAATCTTTGTAAAGGACATTTAAATGTTGAACGTAGACCTAAAGGTCATCGTTATGGACGTTTGTCAATGACATGTTGGCAAACTGGGAAAATTTGCGGCGTCCAACGTTTTGCTTCATTAGATTAATTCTGGCATGAAAAGCTGCAATGATGGACTTTATTTTTATTAAATTCAGACGGTCGCCTTGTAACTGTAAGTTAACTTCGTTAAATTTAGTAAACAAATCTGTTAAATAATCAATATCTGGTTTCCATTTGATTATATCTTCTTTTAAAATAGGATGAAAAATAATACCTACCTTCCAGTCCAGAAACATCCAGTCCAAATTGTATATGTAGCGTGGTACCAACCTAAAACTTTGAACAAATTCATGTACGTAAGTAGCCTCTCTATAAAAGTATAGTTATCTATGGTGTGATGCATCATTGCAGGTATGAAAACATATAAAAACTTGCACATGAATGTGCCTGTGCGGACACGATTCGATATTTGTACTCGTCGAGTGAAACTTACTGCGCTGTGTTACTATGCGTGCAGTTTAAATGGACTCCGATCCGTGGACCCCCTTTTACATCTCGTGAACCCCCTGCCAGTCCATATGGAGCACTTTGGGAAACTATGGTCTAGTGGTTAGCGTATAACTACGACCCAATTTTATTTGGACCGGATGGGTGGGAGGGAATTTAAGACATCACAGACATCCACGCCACCGAACAGAAATACATAAATTGATTGAAAATCGAGGTATGAAACTTTACCTTCAGGGATTCAAGCCCGTGTGTACTTCAAGAGAAGCCAACGGTGTGGGTCACTCGACCATGGAGCTGGCATAATTTGTATAGACAAACAAAAAAATATGTGATTGGCATAGTCATGGTAGAACTTAACATAATAGATTGAATAAAGAATTTCATTTAGTTCTACGTGCATTATTATCAAACATTGTTCATAGTTTATTTGGCATCACGTCACCGTCAAAACGATAATTAAAAATGATTTTGTTTGCTTGTTTGTAAGAGAATATTTTCATAAACTGTTTTGTGGAGCGTTAAATTTATTCATCTATTACATGCCAGATCCGTGGTGGAGTAGTTCCTAGAACCAAAAAAAGTTACATCCGGACAGCCGAAGAGTAAACAAATGACCTGGTTGTCCTGGTAAACAATCGGTGGATAGTGTTGAGTAGGGTTTTAATACGTTTAGTAACGAAAAGGAGGTCCTTAGTAGACCTCGACTTAGTCTCTGTTCTATCCCAAACGAAATGATTTAATTAATTTATATCTCGGTCGATAATCGATTCAGTGAGCGCTCTAAAACGTATTTGGTAAAACGTACGAGAATATAATAATACACTTATATATGTAGCAAATTTTATGAAAAATATGAAGGAAAATCTACTCTAAAATATGAGAAAACCGCTTTGAAACGTTATCCGAGTATAATGACAGGAAATTGAAAACGAGTTTGACATTTACGCTTGACTGGAAAAATAAAAAAAACTTTTGTTCTCTCCCAATGAAGCATAAAATAGAAAATTCTTTTTCAAACTAGTAAAAAGTGAGGCGAAATCGTTTAAGCGTTGTTCAAACACGTCTTATTATTAATGCACGTCAGCACATATAAAATAACTTTTTTTGTCTTCACATCCGATGTTTTTACAGCCGAATAAAAATATTACCTGAAAATTCTAATAAGCTATCTACACCAAAGGATTATTAAACACAATTCCACTAAGCCAACGCAAAATTATCAAATATGTCTATTCAAATTAGAAAAGAGTGCTATTACCAGATAAAATTAGTACACGTCAAAAACAATTACATTATGTTAGCTATGGTAAGATTTTCCACTTATCCATCAAATGTTGAATGTCCGCATCCAACTAAGTTGCACGTCATTGAGCATTTGTATTAAGTTTTCCTTTATAGCAATTGTCCCATTTTTCCGGACATTTTAAGTAATTGTAAATATTTATTGTAGCTGTTTGTTTAAAAACCAGCTAAGGTATTATCAATCGACAAGTAGTCAGCTTAGAACTTTCTCTATGTTGTATTCTCTAAATCGGATAGTGTAGAAAAGATTATTATGGGCATAGCATACATTGTTTGATTGAAAAATCAATGTTCAAAGTATCCAATTAAATATTCTAACCACTTAGCATACAGACCAAATATAACGATATTTATGATACAGCGAAACCGATTGGTCAGAGTGACCTACTTTTGAAAATATTATGAAATTAAGGTTCAGAGAAATTTAATGAAAAAATTCTACATATTTCAATTTAACTTAATGGTCAATGAAAATTGAAACATTACGGAAACTTTAACCTCAAAACTAACAACTAAGCTTAGGAGAATAGATACAAAGTTTCGAGTCATGAAAAATACCACATTTGTATTTTTTGAAAAAAAATTGGACAACAACCGGAAATGTTCCTTGCATCTGATAAATACCATTTTTGTAAACTCTACTATACTTTGCTACATATGACTGAAAAAAGACCTAAAATATATATTACAAAAAAGATGACAAAACCGTAGCATTGTGCATAGGGTATATGTATTTCGTCGAAATATATCTGTTTTTACCCAATGTTCTTGGTATTTCCGTCTAAAAGAAACCTTGATAAATAGATCGACATGCGATCGAAGTTTCATAAGCAATGGAAATGTTATTCCTTTGAGACTGCATAAAAGAGATTCTCAAAGTTCTATTCTGATATAATTATTGTATAATCATCAATTGTCAATTTAATTACTTACTATTCATATTAATATAAAATCATGTATTTCGTTGAGCAATATTAAATTTGAAAAATCAATCTTAATATAAAATTCAGTCACTCAAAAACCATTTCATATTCCCATACCTAAAATATCACACGTGTTATTAAGAAAAGTAATTTTGTATAGTGGCTTTTCTAAAACGCAAACCCACTCTTTCCAGCTCGCTGACATTCCGATTAATAAATTTTCGAGAGAAAACTTTCAAATCCAGATTTGTTTGATTTTTTTTCTACAGCTGATTCAATTTTTCAAATGAATTGTGGAGCGATAGTCGAAAAGAATGAAATAAGACGCAAAATACTGTTCTAGAACGCCATTGATACTTTTATGGTTGAGATAATATTAACAATAATACCTAAAACAGCTAAGACGTTTCCAACACTTAAATGATCTAAATTCTAGCCAAAAAATCATTATTTTCATCAATAGATCACAAAAGCTTCACCTTAGCTATTATTTCTGCTTTTAATACTATCACTTTTACCAAATAGCTTGAACTCAAAAAATGGTACACAACATTTTCAATAAATGGAAATTGTAAAAGTTTACAATGAAAAGTTGTAACGATTCATGGCGTATCTTGTGATGGATAGGGACCGCTTTTTGAATGCTAGACCTCTGACCCGTGGCCATGTTTCCCTTTATTTATTGTGGCAAAGCAACCCGAAAACTTAATAAATAGTTTTGATGCCACTGCCCGAGGCCCACTGGGGGTTTCTTATCATTTTTGTATTTGTATTTATACACACTTGTTTGGGATACATTTTACGTATTCATGTAGTTTTAGCAATATTTTGAGTCCTTTTTTCTCCATGTTATTAAAACAAATTTTGAGATACATATATATCTATATGAACCATCAATATCCATTCTGCCGTATGCCGTGCTATTTAGATATCCATTTTAAACATTTCCAATGAATTGCAAATAATAAATGACAGCATTGAACACTCAGGAAAACGCAGGAATAATTTCAATCATTGGTATTACAGAAATACTAAGATTGAAAAATAATCAAAACGAATTAATTAAAACACATCACAATGCTCACGAAAAGGTTTATATATTATTCAAATTATTAAACAAAGTTGCAAAAAAACATCGCGTAGCAATTCATCAATTCTACGGTAGGTAAAGTTAAATCACAACAATTATTAAAAGAAGGTATGTGAGCAAACTGGAATGATAATCGTTTGACCGGTTAGAATATTAAATCATTTCATGTTACTTTTATGTGGAAATATATTATTCAGAAAACAAATACATATCTCTCCAACCGTATGCCTTGTGAGGATGGGAAGGCCGAAGACAGGAAAGTGAAAAGGCCTCACTTAATTGAAAGATTATATGGAAATGTCGGGGGAATAAATTGGATCAGTTTTGTTGAACACAAATCCCAGTTGAGAATCAAAGGGCAAACGTTGCCTCAGCTTTTCCTGCAGTGACTTGTTTATTTCATTGCACTAGGAGGATATATATATAAAATACCTCTATAAAAATTGGTACTGTCAAGCGTTTCAGTTCATTGACTCTAAATAACAAATATTTCTTGATAATAAACAATATTTCTTTAAGAAGATTGTGATACAACTTCTTTAAGCGATAACTCCATTTCGGTTCAGTGTGCTTTTTTCCTTTATGAATGTGACCAAATACAGTATAAACATATCGATATTTCAAGAAACCACATAAGAGAAAGTAAAAAATAGATTCAAACGAAACTGCTTGTTAGAAGAAAATCTATGCGCTCGCCTTCGATTCAGTTTCGCAAGTCAATAAGAGACTCAGCAAGTCAAAGTAAACTCAACACAATAAATAAAAGCACACTTCAAACAATTTTCTTTATTATTTAATGTTAATAATCAGTCTTCTTCAGGTGTTTCTGAAATTTATTGACGTAATTCGAATCCTCCAACTGACAGAACTTTGAGAAAAACAGTACTTCGCCCAAAATATGAGGTAAAGGGAGATACATATTTAGTCTTTACCTTTTCTGTATAAATTAATTTGTGAAAAAACTGATTTATACAAATTTTATCAAGCAAGAAAAATCACATTCAACCAAATAGCTTTGTTATGTCATTCGAAGTGGACTTTAACTAATACAATACTTCCACATTACTTACTTGTTATTTATTACAATGTCACATTATTATGATGAATTTTCATTTTTTTTTAGGGCGGTTGGCTTAACATTATTACAAAATTAAGATAAGGTGGTAAACGATTTAATAGGTAGATGTGGCAGTTAGGATAAGAGAAATAAAAATATTGGTTTGTCAGTTATGAAAGTCTCTCTCATGTGTCATTTCATTTATTAGAATGTAATATTTTATTTTTATTCATAACTTCTTTCATCAAAACAAACTCATAATCAAAACACTTTCCGATTTTTTCCACTGTTATCCCCCGCCCAATGAAATAAAAACTCCTTTTACATAACTTATCGAACACCACTGTCGCGAGCGTTTGTGATCAACCCACAAACTTTCATTTCAAAGGAATCTCATGCTATTGAGAATCGAAATGAAATCGAGCTAAATATTAATGACATTCAGGAGTTTTTCTTCTTTTTCGGCTGGAATTGTCCCTAATAAACTTTTAGAGACGATATTTATTTTAGCAAATTTCTTATTTACATCCAAATATTTTAAGGTCAAAGGATTTCAAATAAGATATCGATGCGTCTGATAGAATTAAAATATGTCTTCTAGGAATAAATGAGTTAATTGCTCATAAATGTGTTGTTAAAATTAATAGCATCTGAACAAAATTTATGTTTCGTTTTGTTAAATTACAATAATACATTCTTCTTCTCTAGGGAGCTACAGTCTGGGATAAACATCGACTACCTCAAGCAATCGCGACATCGCGTTCCTCCGTCTACCTACACCAGGTCTTGCCACATCCATCTTCCCTCGGGAGTACAAAACAAGGCGTTTTGGAAGCTTGCAGTCTCCATGCAGGACATAAATTGTTAAATAATGTATAATGCAATTTATGTTAATTTGGTTGTACTCGAAGTTGCACCCGAAGCCATTTAAAAAAATGAACGAGTGATTTTTATATACCACCGTTTCTGTAACTATTAATGAGGTGTATTCGTCTCAATAATATCATAGCGGATTATAAAAAAGCTGAACTGTAGCAACTATAAAGCCTTAAATAATACATAATATTGACCTCTAAAATACATAACATAGTTGAGGAACCTATTCTTCACACCCACACTATCCGATCCTATTAACAGGGCGTAGATAAAGTGTCTACATAAATTCTAGCCATTAAAAAAATGGATGCCTTTAAAATAAAACCGAACAATTAAAATTAATTAAAATTCACATCGTAGGCTTGTGGCAAAAATAAGGTGTTTGATGGAATTTCAATATCTAATTTGAACGTATTCAATCAATACATTTGGGGTAAAATTCTAGTTACTATTATTGAAAATAATAACTAGATTAACGTTCATTTGAGTCTGAATAGTTATTATTTTTACGATAATAAACAATACTTTGGATAAATTTATGCGGTTTTATCCAAAACGAAAGTTTTATATTTTATTTTTATATTATTGTATATGTTACGCCGAATCTGTGAAATTACTTATTTCATGAAATGTGCAAAATTTTGCCTGATTCATTAAATAACCAAGCCAATTAACTCATTCAAGAATTAGGCAAATTATCTGCCGAGTGTGTGAATTCGGCAGGGTATAGAATTCTTAAGCTTTCAACATGACAGTAGAAAAATTAATTTTAATACTGATGTCAAATTTAGCTTGATTTATTAAGATGAAGAACAGACCTGGGTTACGGTTGTGTCATTGATTGGACATGTAACAGTTACTGAATGTAAATTCACGAATGTGGTGTCAGGTGACTTGAAAATAACTTTTAATAAAAATTTTGTACGTTCGTAATATTATAGTTCTAGATATTTTGGGATTGTTAAATAGAAATGAACGTCATTAAAGTTATTGATTGATACATTTTTATTATAATCAATGATATTTGTTTCTGTTCCAAAAAATACCACCGTAGCGCTACTATCTATTTTGCTAAATTCTTGAACTAGGCAGAAAAATTCGTGTCGAATTCAAACACTCTGCAAATAAGTTGCCTAATTCTTGAATTAGGCCATGGGCTTGGCTATCCATGAATCAGGCAAAATTTTACACATTTCATAAAATAAGTAATTTAACACATTCGGTGTAACATATATACATATTCTTGTTCCCAGCTGATAACAACGTTATGTAATTGTATTATTTATTAGGTTGCTAAATCAACAGTTTGTTGATTGGTTAACAAAATTTGCGGACGTAGCGCTATCTGTCGTAGCGTATCCCGTACATATTCAGTGACGTAGTGTCAGGGAGGGCGGCACGAGTATTTGGGCGGCCGGCAACTTCTCAGCGGCCCGAGTAGGCGGGAGATGACTCTGCATGCGCATGCGCATTCTCATTGATCGTTGTGTATTACTACAGACTCCCGGACCAAAGGGACCGTTGAACTACATTCAATCGAAAAGTACACAATTAAATTTTGATTATTTTGATTATGAATTTAAATATTTTTTAAGTAGGAGACTTTTGTAACAGAAGTAACTGATCTTTTTTTGCTATAATTTAAAAAAAAATGACCAACAGTTTTTATGCATATTGAAATAATGCTACAAAATTACTAAACTTAGGTTTTTTATTATTTTATTGATATTTAGTATTATGAGTAGTTTCAGCGGTGCAAAGAAACATTGTTAAGCTATCCAGTTAAATAAAAAATATGTCCTTACGCTCTCGTCTCTTACGCCTGTCCTGATAAATAACATTTAACTAAGCAACTTTAATTGAACCCATTTAAAAAACTAATTTTATTACTACCCAAATAAAATTTATTTCGGTAATATCCGTTTTTCTATTTAGCTTTTATGAAACGCCATTATTTATTTCAATACAAAAACAGGTCATCGACAACTTAATTTGTGTTTTTTCGTCTTATATCTTTGGAACAGTTTCCACATTTTTCAAATTAGACAGTTCCTACTTCAAAAAGTAAAACAATCGCGCGTTCGTTTTTTAAAAGCTTCATATCCGTGTTTATAGAAAATACAAATATTTTTTGACTGTTCACAAAGAAAGAGACAGAGTTATCTTAGCAGTGGTTAAATGTATATGTATAGAATGAGATACGTATACGTTTCCCGATTCCCGTATTGCGGATTCAGTATGAGCAACTTGGCTGCGAAAATTTAAGGGAGTATGGTACCGGCGACAGGAATATACGTGAACTCGCATACATATACAGTTTTGCGAGAGTCGACGCAATACGCTCTCTAGTTTAAACAGCGCTACCATCGTTTTTTAGTGTACGTCCGAACAACCTGTGTACTTATTTAATTTAAATAATCAAATATCTAACTCAATTCTAAAATAAGTGGTCTTTATTGGAACCGAAAACGCAATGGTAATCATGTAAGGTCTACATAACCTAAAAAAGTGAACATTTTTTCTTATACTACAGCTCCGTGAAGTGTTTATATTTATAGGTTAGTTTTCTCAAAATATATGGCAATAGTGTTGTGAATAGAAATAACATTTTTTTCAATAACAATTCAAAATGTACATTTGTCAAAACTGCTTAGTTTTGATACGGAATTGCCAATTAGATTAAAAAAACATTTGAATTATTGGTCAGGTCAGCATAAAAAATAACAATAAACAAACAGATGCTGGAGTTTTTAATTACCGTTCAGATTTTAGACAAAACTGTTTTTAACAGATCGACAAACAGTCAAATAAATGTTGCATTTAATAGTTGATTAATCATTCTACGTGATAAATAAATATTATGAAATTTATTCTCTAGAAAAATCAGTACAATCATCAATTATTTACGATCCTAAAACAAGCGTGTTTTAATCGTTGTTAAAAAATTATAAAATCTTAAATATCATAGAAATGTAGGTATAGAAATAATATACCACACATAAAAGAACTAATCATTTGACAGCGTGACAGATAAATTGATTCAGTAGCTATACATAAATTATCAGTAAAAATAACAACTATTTTGTTCGAATATTCAAAAATGAAGACAACTAAATGCATGGAATTAACGATGCTTTCCCGCGCATTGCGAGTCATTCTAACCTCACTCGTGTTGTGCATCCAACTATCTTCCTGTAACCCAGATGCCAAACGACTATATGACGACCTATTGAGCAATTATAACAGACTTATTAGACCTGTCACTAATAACAATAATACAGTTTTGGTGAAGCTTGGCCTTCGACTCTCACAGCTGATTGATTTGGTAAGTACATTGTTGCTAACTTACATACATTCATAAGTACATATGTTCATGTTTTGTTAAACATTTAATTTTACATCAAATATACAAGTTTTTAACCAGTCATACTGTGAGAATGTTGTTGAATGACATTAAATTTTTTTTAGACCAGGACTTCAAAGTCGGAAAAAACGGTTATTTTTTCGTAACGAATACCGGAACCGAACCGAAAACAATGTCGGTTTTTTTGATTCATTACATATACACATATTTGCAAAGAAATCATTCAAAATCGTATGACTCATCTCGAAATAATTTTCATAAAAAAATATTAAAAACCTTATTAAATATTATGGCTACAGCCGTGTGGCATATCCATTGGTTTTGGGAAGTGGTGCTGAGAAAATATATGCTTCAATACAAATAAAAACCACTTTTACGGTGTTAACTGTCAATTCTTGGTGGAAAGACATTATATTTTTAAACAATAAAACACAATTCATTTGTACTACTTCCACATATTTATAATGATCAGGACCGGTTTCGTTCATCACGAGCATTATCAACTGATAAAAATACAAACATAACAGGCTTATTTATATAAAATTGAGTGTAAAAATTAAGTGATGGTGAATTGAGTGTAAAAATGATTTTTGTTTTTCAGATATTAAAATTTATTGGATACTCATAGCTGCTCTGCTTTCTCCACTTACGATAGCTGTTTATTATTCATATTAATTACATACTTAATATTTGATTATTTTTAAATGGTTCATTTATTTTTTCTTATAATTTCCCTGATTCATTATTTTATATTATATTAGTAACGACATTAATAATTTTGTTCAGCTAAATGGACTTTTAATGTAGCTATATTTGGAATTTCAGATTAGTATTTAATGATTTGCAAGAGGTCCATAACATTTTAATTGTAGACTCTTTCATTTGATTTATGTATAATTTGTTTGTTAATTATTATTTTCTTGTCTCAGTTCATGAACCATCAGTTTTATATACCTTCATTTTTACACTCAATTTAATATAAATAAGCCTGTTATATTTGTATTTTTATCAGTTGATAATGCTCGTGATGAGCGAAACCGGTCCTGATCATTATAAATATGTGGAAGTAGTACAAATGAATTGTGTTTTATTTTTTAAAACAATTAAAAACATTTAAAAATAAATCACTCGAAACTAAACCGAAACCCGGAAAACCGATATTATTTTCGGAACGAAAACCGAAACGACAAAAAATAAAGTTTCAAATTCCGGGTTTTTACATAAATATTCATGATAAGAAGCAAGTCATGATCTTTTATATGGCGTTTAATAGAAAACACGATTTTTTTGGCAAAAGTTTATACGTAATACAGCTACTTACAACGTGACATTCGAAGTCTTGTCTAAGCCTTTGATCGGCTTAGACGTCTCATCTCCATCATTCATTTATAAATAAAGTTAATAAACTCGTAATTTCTCATAATTTTTTACCATTTTTTGTTATATTATCTTTCTTTGCTTCATTTACAGCAACAGTAAAAAGGGTTTTCGTTATTGAAAGAAATGTTGTTTACTTTGACCTTCATTATAATCAGGTAAAAATAACAACTTTATCTACAATGATTATCAAAATTGTTGAAACATGACGTAAAACAACCATACCCAAACAGAACTACGCTCAGTAATGTATCAAGATATTCTTTTATACGCCTTGTCATATAAATGTATTATAGTTTATCTTATTATTTTAGTTTAAGCTCTAAGTCATACATTTGGTACTCATGCCAAGCCTCATATTGTTTAATTTAAGATATCGACTATCAAATTTTGTACATTTCTGTGTATTTTGTCATTAACGCCGGTTTCGAATTACGGCATCTTCAGGCACTCGAGCACACAAATAAACGCAACTGACAGTTAGAAAATAGTTAATATTTAAGTCAAATTAAGAAAAATTATTATCACTAAGTCTAGGAACTAAATTGATATTTAAATCAATTTTAATACTAACATAATGATAATGTATCTCAACCATAATTGGGAAAATAATTGCATAAACAATTAAACACTCAGGAATTAGCAATTTCAGGTGGCTAAGAACTAATGAGAACATTAAAATGCAATTTGAAAAAAATATACTATCAACACACCCACTGATTCTAAAATGGTGGGTTTATTTAGGGTGCAGATGACGTATTACTATCGGACTTTCATTATTTCGATTACTAGGATAATTTAAGATAATTCAACTTAAGATGAGATAATAACATCTTATTATCTTATCTTAGGTTTTAAATGTGAACTTCATTTTTGTTTCAGTGTGTACAAGAAAAACCAATTTAACAGATACTCTTATTTATAATATACTAGTGAGTACCCGGCATGCGTTGCAATGCCACTCAAAAAAAGAAAGGGTTTGTGTTTTAATTCTGTTTATTGAACTGCTTTTGGATTAGAGGTCTGCACAGGCCGAAATTTTATAGACTTACGAATAGAAGAATATCGTAACATAGAATTAAAATTGTTATGTAACTTTGTTATTACACTTATGACAGGCTTGAAAACTTTACTATGTCCATGAAAAAAAATGCAATAGTGTCAACAAATACTAAATGCAATTTAAAAAAAAAACGTTTCCTTCGATTGCTCATGGGATTAAGGTGAAGGCTAAAATTAAAGATTTACAATAACGTGGGACAAAATTTACTATTTTCTCTTAACTGCTATTGCTTGTCAAACCCAGTCAAACTGGACTAAGCTTGTGGATCACTGTTTGATAACTGGAGGCTAATTCGTTTAATAAAATATATGGTAACATTTATGATAACACTTGACTATAAAAGATATAGACTTTATCGATTTACTTAATCCGACATCTTTATTTTATTTGAACGATATGTATTTTATTTGATAGCATCGGTTCAAGTTGTTTTAGGAAAAAAACTACTCAGATCAGTGGTTTCCAACCGGGTAGGCGGGCCTCCCAGGGGAGGATCGGACCATCGCCAGGGAAGGCGCCAATAATTTTGTAATTAAAAAACAATTTTCATACCATATTATCAACAAATAAATAAAATTTCATATCGTAACATAAAAGTAAAAATTCAGTGAATGAATGTTTATTTTATTCATTGACAAAATATACTCTTGGAGGCAGCATTTTTGAACGGAAAATTTCGTAGGTAATAAACAAATAAAAGTAATCTCAGGATAATCATGAAAACCCAATTTCAAGGCAGAAAGAAAAAAATGTTTTGAACAGTCACACGATGCTGAATTATCATTTTGTGGTTGAATTAATAAAAAAAAAATGTTTTACATCGACAGTGAAAAATTTGCGACTAATTTTTTTTTCGATAGAACTGGAAAATAAAACAGATTTTGATAATGTTGCTGACAATTTTTCTGAGAGCAAAACAAGGAAATATAATAATTTTATTATATTTTTTTGCGAATAGTTAATGTTGTATTAGTAAAATTTGATGAATATCTTGTCGTAAATTAATTTACAATTCTAATGTACAATATATGTATTGATAACTGGTCGGTCATTCATTATGTAGGTTAGGCTACTTATTGAAATAGTTCTAACACAAAGATCATGTAATAAGAAAGGTCTAATACACCCTAATCCGCGGATTTTAGTCACGGGGTTTAAATCCCATTTCCGTTCGTGGCGCAGTTGGCAGCGTCGTTGTCTACGGTTACGGATGTCTCGGGTTCAAACCCCGTTGCCGACGGTTCTCATAAATTGATCTTTCAATCGATTTATGGATTTCCGTTCGTAGTCTGAGTGCTTGTAGTGTCCCAAAAATTCCCTCCCACCCATCCGATCATCACGGGGCTTAGCGAGACCGATTAGCTAACCACTAGTACTGTCCTAACCCTATCCTTCTATCTCTACTCTCTTCAAAAAAAGAGAGGTTGAACAACTGAGTAACAAGCAATTCTCATAGAAAAATTCTGTTGAGATACCTCCATTAGGAAGCCATATGATCCATGTTGGGAGCGGACATGGATTAAAAAAAAATTGCATTGATGTGGAAAGTGACAGTGAAATTATCGACTGAAGAAATGATTACCTTTAATTTAACTGAGTAAAATTTCATTTTTAAATTAAATTTTAAAAATTGTTTCTATTTTTACTTAAATATCAAAACAGGTATTTGTTACTAGGTGGAATTATTTAAGCTCGCTATTTTCTAGGTTTATTTGCTTTAACTATTTTCTTTTAATTTCACGGGAATAAAAGTAAAATAAACATAGTTATTTTGTCAATGTTTATATAACGTAACAATATAAAGATTTCTGTTAAAACCGAAACCCTGTCATTAAATAAATTCCCACAGAAGCGTTAAACGTAACTCCTTGTAGCGAAAATTTCTTGCAAAGTAGCACTCATGTAAAAACTCATTAAATAACTAATTAAAAGTCTGATAAAGAGGACTCGTTGTTTAGATCAATCCAGAAATAATTGCTAACAAAACTTAAATACAATTTTGTTTCTTTTCTTCCGTTAATAGCTTTATACTATTACAAAAAAGCCTGTTTGCTTCCAAGGATCTTTAGATGTCATTACTTCAGAATAATATAAAATCCTAAGCAGCGTAACAACAATGTAGCATTAAAAGAACAAATTTGACAGTCTTTTGTTTATAGACAATTAAATAGTTGAATTTTTTGAATGATAAAGTCACCTAGGCAAGTTCTTACGAAGGCTCGATGAAATTTAATATTAATCTATAATTTAAGATATCAACTGAGGGTGCTTGATGGAATTTCAAAATCAAATTTGAATAGTATATTCAAGTGAAATTTACAACTGGGAGGTTAGCTCAATATTATTTATAATATATTACCAATTTCACATCCGTTGTCACTTCAATACCGTGTATAGAATCACCTAACTAATTGAAATACTTAATAATATAAAAGTATATCAAAAGCATTGCCGATAATTGCTTAGAGAATAACTATTTTGAATGACGTATATGCCTTTCAAATAAGATTGCTTCTAACACTACCCAATCCTAAAATAAAAGAAGTATCGGTTGACAGTTTCAACTTTTATTTTAGTTAAAATCAAAACATTACTTACGAAACGCTCGCTATTAAATCAATCCACGTGTTGAATAAAAACACCAGCACCTTAGAGCAGTTAGTGTCAAAAATGATAATAGAATTAAAAGTCGTAAAAATAATAATAGAATGAATCGACGCACTGGTCATCTCTGGTATTTATTATATAACTTTAGAGCCGGAATATTAAATTAATAACTAGCTAATATTTTTAATATGATCTTATGAAAGGTATTAAACTCTATACTATTTAGGGATTGCAATACCGGTATTACAGAAACCTAATTAAGATTATGTTTTTATTCAAATGATCAATAAATTTTAGATATTTTTGAAAATCAACCGAAATTAATATCATGTATCAAGATTGATTAATTCGTCGGCTATTGCGACCCTAATTATCAGTATTTTTTTATTTTTATCTATTTTTGTTATTGCATTCAATTGACGATCCTAAATAAAACAGTCGATAATACAGCGTATTTAAAAACGCCTACCTAACCGAATTACTCATCTTCCTTAAAAAAGAGCTTTATAAATAGGATGTCTCGTGTTTGTGGAAGGTTTTGCCCCTTCGGCAGAAATATAATTTTCTGTGAATTTCGCCTGTAACACAATTTTTGAAGTTGTTTTTCCCGTTTTTTCCGACTAGCGTATCTCGTTAGCTGTACAAACATCCGAGCAAGAAGGTCTTCAGCAGATTATTACGAATGTACTTACTAACTACATACAGTTGCATCGCAAGCGATACTTGGTTATCAAACTTTGAAGGCTTTATATTATTCAATCAACAATTTGAATATTGAAATACTCATTAAATTACCGGGGCATATAGTATCCTAGACCCGGCCTTCCCAAGAGGCATCCTTACGTACTGTTAATTTAAGTTTGATATTGTTGGTACTACATAAGAATTTAACGAAAACTCATATTGGTACATTGGGGTATTCTACGATATATTTACTTGCAATCATATAAAATTTGTAAATATTTATTTTTATACCACTTTTCATTTTAAAAATCTTTTAGTTTTTAGGATAACCTACTATATACTATAATTATGTTTCATTTCAAAAATAATTACTGATTTAAAATACCGTAAATTTAAAACCAGCATAAAATAAAAGTTGCTTAATTCAGATCTAAACAACGAAATCGTGATCAATAAGTATGGGTAGTAAATTTATTTTTTAGACGTTTACTCTAATTGTAAAGTCACTATAATATATAAAAACAAAAGATTGTTATATGGACTATGTAATTCAAATGTGTGCGTAACGTTCTCTCTTTAAAGCATACAAGCAACCCAATCGCACGTGGAAGCGCCCGCTAACGCCTCATTTAAATTTAACAAAACATGTTAAAATTTTAACAAAATATTACAAATACACAATTCTTTTCCGTATTATATAAAACTAGTATAACCGTACCCGCCATAGATGATGGTATTGAAATTGAAATACTGAATGTCTAAAGTAGCTAGTACGTCGGAGCTGTGTGTGCATTGCATAACATTTTATTTTATATACACCGTGAACGCTCAGTTCATGTGAAAATTTTATATCTACATGTGATATGTGATAATAATAAAACGTCTACAGAGCGATCTGGGCTTTTATATATAAGATAATATATATCCATTTCACCCATAATATGGAAATTTTTCAACAACAATGACACGCAAAATTAATATTTATTTTTAATCACCTCACCAGTATACAAAACTGAGATACATACATTTTCTATTTGACGTTTGGCATCATCAATATATTATTACTCACTGACTCTCAGAATGATACCCACTACGGCTAGAATATCTGAAATGTATTGAATTAAAATTCGAATTTTACGGAAAAAATAACAATATTTAGACCAGTTATATTAAATTGTTGTCTGAATTCATTTAATTATGTAAATATTTGAGTTATACTCAAAAATATTCCCTGACATACGAGTATTTCTTCAAAATAAACAAACCGTTTTTCTCGAGCCGCAATAAATGTTTTACTGTGAAAATTTATATTGTTCATTCAATAAAACCCTCGAAGGTGTGATTTGCTAATTTTTTTTATTTTTAAGAAAACTCTACATCCGCTTGATGATTGTATCAATATGCATTGTAATAGATTCATTTGAAAGTATTCAACGGACTTCATTAACGCAATCAAACTTTTTAAAATAATATTACTCAAAACCTTACAATTCGACGAACTTTAGTAGATAGTATAGAAGGTGTAGAGAAAATTGTAGAGTTATAAAAAAATTAAACCTTATATAACTCATTTATAATAAGATAAAAAAGCAATGTATTATATTTGGTTCCACAAGAATTATTTTAAATGGTTGATAGTTATTTCGGCATCACGTTGGTTTTTTCTTCAATTTACATAAATTAAAATAAAACTAAAAACCTAGCACATATTTCACAATTTTGTAATGATCAGAAACAATCGATCGGTGAGACGAATTTTCAACTGATGGTGTTGATTGCGGAGCGAAGTCATTTCTGATACTACAATAATTGTATAATAACTTTTGAAAACTTTCTTTTTTCAATGTATTAATTTAATTTCTTTCAATCAAAAATGTATAGTTAACAGTGTTAGTACCATTCAACTGATTCAACTCAAAAAACAGTTTAAAATAAATTTTACTATTCTAAAAATACATTTTTTTAAATTTCATTTTTTTGCGATACTTATTAGATTTGACAGCGAAGAAACTTCTGAATTATGTACTGTCGGCTTGAATTATGTACATTTATATGAAGCTTCAACATTGTTTTGCTGTATTCCCGTCATCGCTCATATTCCGGTTATTATATTTTTATAAGTAAAGTGAAAAGTCCAAGTTTCTATCTCTGGTATTACAATAATAATGTCCTTAAAAGTCCTATGTAAAAAGATAAAGACAAATAACTTGAACGTCACATTAATTTAATAAATTCAAAAAACTTTCATTAACAAGATATTTTTTCCGAACAGGAACGTGAAAATATTTTCCCGAATTTTGCTAAAATGTTTTTCGTCGAATTTTTGGGCTGTCATTTCGAGTATTTGAGTAGAAAGTAGAAAGACAAAGCCAAAGAGTTCTTTTATGTCAGAAATTGATGGTTTTAATAATTTCTTAAATTGTCGTGAGATGGTGGTAAGGACTTTACAAAATGAACCAGGGGCATAAAATTTATCCATAGGATATTATTAAATGCAGAGTGTTTGTTTAACATAGATCAACACTCTTTTCAATTTAAATAACAGATAAATAAAAATATCCAAATAAAAATGACACGTGTTCTACACTTTAGGAAGTAATGTTTTCACAAGTTTATGAAAAACTAATTAAACTAACTAAGAAATTTAAGAGATGTTGGTTTTTAGATGACTGTCAAGTAAATAATAATTCCGTGAATTATATTTTTCGGGTTGCACATGGAACACTGTTCACGCACAATATATTGAAAGATAATAAGGATTGGTTTGAACATGAGAGAACATTACAAAAGCTTTGAACCTTTGGAAATGGCATTTTTATAAAACATGTGTTCTTATTTTAGGTATCAAATTCATCATTAAAGTAGAAAAATATTCTTCCAATCTAGAGTATCTTTGGATTTAGACTTTAAAAATTCTGTAATAAAAGATTGTTCGTGATAAGTGCCCAAGATGTGCTGTAATTTCCTTTTGACCTTCTTTCCATTATAGGATCGTTTTCTATAAAGAAATGCTGAAACCGTGTTATATAAAGCAAGTTGTACAAAAATATTTCCCAATTTATCAACCGTGTTGTATAAAACCCTGTTATACGTGACCCAAGTGTACAATTTCTCCTCAGAGCATACAAAATCACATAAATAGGCAATAAAATTAAAACTTTATTATGGAACAACAATCAAAAAATATTGTTTCAAAAACAACCGATAGCGAATCAGCATGATAGGAATTGTTATAAGGGTGATGAAAGGGTTGTAGAAATATTCCTCGAAATACATCTTTCACAGTTTAGTTAATGCTGATATTTCGCAACCGATAACTTCTTATGAGAGAATATTATATACATCAAGATTTGAAATTATGACAACAATTTTATCAATATGCAAACTTATATAATTATAATATAAAATTAAAGTTGGACCTTTTTTATTCCACTAGCCGTGTTTAGGGCTTCCGATCCCGGTATCCGGGATCCCGAGCAATATGTCAATCCCGTTATCCTGGTGATTCACTCAATACCAATACCGGGATTTTGGAATTTGCAAGAAGTTGACTTAAGACCCTAACATAGCCCGAATATTTTTTTTCCTGAAAATTGAATTTTTTACCCAGCCCGCCGTGTGATATGAAAGTTTTTAAGATGAAAACCTGGCTTTCGTTCGATTCCGGGATCAGGAAAGGGGTCCGGGATTGGATGCCTTAACCGTGTTACTAAATGTGGTACGTGTTTTGCCACTTTAAGAAGCATCTTTATCGCAAGGGTATCTATTTCCAAGATAAACAATGACTTATTATTCTTAACTCAAAAATTTTTACTTTTGAGACATCTAGAAATTATTTACACAGCCAGTGAAATAACAAAGCTATAAACTTTAATTTTATATTAAAAATAAATGTCCACACAGTTACCACAGAATCCTTCGAAAATACTACATAATTATTATTAAATAAAATGTTACTTATAAAAATCTTTTCATCGGGACTCGAAAGTAAAATAATCAGCTACAATCAAAAGCTGAATAATTTTATGACCACTTAAAAAAAAATAAGTAAAAATTCCTGCCTTTCTGTTGCAGAAAGATAAGCAAGTGCCGTTGACAAACTGTTCACAAAGTCGCATCATAACAAAAGCGCAACTGCAAATTGCATTGCCATTAGCGTGTTGATGAAACGAGCATTAGCCAGCAGATACCAGATTGAAAAAGATGCTAAGCCTCATTGTTACGGCGTCCAGGGAAACAAATTGATAATCGACGATGTGATCGAAGTCATTCCAAAGCGATTTCAGCTCAAAGCTATTCGTTATACTGAAAACGAATAAAGTTTTTTTTCCGTCCGTCATAGCTTTTTGAAAGCGCTCTAATTTTCAGTTTTCATTATTATTAGTTTGCTTTCCTGTGATGTTTTGTGTGCCCATCAAAAAGCGTTTTGCGTTATTGTTTGTCGTTTTGAAGTTCGTTCGTTTTCGTTATAAATGGTGATTTTTTTGATGAGTTTAATTTGAGTGGGTTTTAATTTTTCTGTTTTTTTTTTAATAAATCAAACTTGTTATTTAAAGGAACAATATATTCATCACCATTATCTTAAATCATCTACTTGATTATGGCGTCCCTAGTCTTTTTTTAATATCTTCCTAAGCCTTAATGATCCATTAAGCAATTAGTCTTTTGATTGTTTCAGCATATCTAATATACCACTAAAAAACCAAATGTGTCCAACAGTTCAAGTGATTAGCTCACAATTAGCGCACTCCTTACTACATCAGTTAGGCAATTGTTTGAAAACCAATTCTCTTTAAATACCTACTATTTTTGTAAATTTTTTTTTTTTAAGTATTTAGGTATTAAAATATATATCAGGTGCGTTCACACGTAATGTGAAGGGTGCGAGGGAGATACAAGGGCATGCGGGCGCATGCTCTTGTATCCTACTTGCTCGTATACAAGATACAAGTGAGGTTGTGCAATAGGTATAGAGACAATTCCACCGCACGCCGCTGATATATATATATATACATACATATTAAAAATTATTAAATAACCTTATGGGCTCTTTTTGCTTGAAGATCAGTACCCATTCGCTACACATTTCATATTCTATCTAAAATAGCATACCCCCGTAACAAAAACAGAGGCATTGCAAATTTCCGGTATGGAATTGACAACTCTAGACTTAAGGGTAATCAGTTAGATAAATAATTGTGATTCATGCTAACCGTCTGGATTTTATGATCTGATAAACTAGCACTTTAGCACTCGGTGTTGAATGGACCCCGATACATTTGTATGTATCGAGGTCGGTGTATTTGTGTCCTGCCTGTATTTAAACTTGGGGAAATAGTTTGAACAACTTAGTTAAAGCGTTTTATATTAATTTATTAATTTAAGTATTTCTATATTTCATTTAAGTATCAAAATTGCTTAATGAAGCATTCGTAATAAAGATCAATATTCATCTTCTTTTCTTTATAAGCATTTTCTCCTTATGTGCTATATATGAAGACCAGGATTTTTTGTCAACACCCAACCGCTGCGCTTTCCCGAATATTAACAACAAACTCAGATCCATCGCACACATTATAATCATAATTGTATCCGGCGGTATTCCATCGCGCCTTAACCCCACTGGTTGAAAAGGGTTGCCAGCAGGGTTGCATTTCTCTCGAAGCTTCGACAGAGCAAGTCCAAGACAGTTCCAACGTATTTTCACGATCAACTGATTAAGACACGTGCTTCGAATACCCTAACAGATTCTATTTTTTAAAAGGATATATATAGAATTAAAGGATATATACATATATTTATATATAACTTTAAGCCGATGAGAATCGAAAGCGCCAAATGGTTTTAAAGACTGCTGTTTAATGAACGGATCAGTTACGACAAAATACATTTGTTTTCAAATTATATTAGTTAATAATGCTCACGATACGCGAAACCGGTCGTGATCGTTATAAAAATGTGGAAGAAGTACAAAACCAGTTGATTTTTAAATTGTATTCGCTGAAAATTTTTTTTCCCATTTAATTTTATTTTAAGGAGAGTTAACAAGTGGCGCCAGTATTCAAGTGCTTTGAGGAAGTTAAAGGTGGCCAAAAGTCTGCTGGATTAATATGTTTTGGTTTTACAGGCACCTAAAGATCTACAAGTGTAGGGATACAATGATAATTAATTGCATCAGATTTTTAGAGCATGTATTTTGTATCTTCTACATGTATTTTATTGAATTTAAAGTCGTAAAGTGATTCAGTACTTAAATACTGCGGATAGGAATAATTTCATCCCTAATCGTTAGAAAATTCAGATTCAATCATTTATTCGAATGCTAAAATTTCTGGATGCTTGACTTATTTATATACGTCACGCTGAATGTATGAAATTAATTTTTACATGGAATGGGCAAAATTTTGCCTAATTCATGTAATGTGCAAGTCCATTGCCTCATTCACGAATTAGGCAAATTATCTGGTGAGTGCGTGAATTTGAAATGAATTTTTCTGCCTAGTTCATGCATTGAGCAAAATAGATAGTAGCACTCTGGTGGTGTTTTTTGCAAATAAACCAAATGTCATTAATTATATATAAATCAATAAATAAAATTACGTTCATTTCATTTAGCATGCCCAAAAAATCAAAAACTATAATTTGAGGTCGTAAGAATTTTTTTAAAAAATATTCGTGATCGTTTATTAGGTTAGGTTAGGTAAAATTCATGCAGATTTAATTAAATGGCACCACATTCAACGAATTCTGTTATGTATGTCCAATCAATGAGACAGCCTTAACCCTGCCGGGTCTGTCCCGCATCATAATGATAATTGTAATGAATCAAATTACTTTTTCTACTTGACAGCTTAAGAATTCCATATCCTGCACGAATTTACTCACTCAGCAGATAATTTGCCTAATTCATGAATGAAGCAATTGGGAGTTCATTTTTCATGAATAAGGGAAATTTTTGTCCATTTCATATAATAGGCAGTTTCACACATTCAGCATAACATATACACGAATATAAAATCTTTGCATATTTGTTTTCAACTACTCTTAGAATCCATGCGTGAAACCGATCATACAAAATGAGTCACCTGGGCTAGGACGGTAATTACTTGCCAGTGACATCTTTTAATGTCATTAGCTTCATTAAAAAATAGTTTCAATTATTAATTTACGACTCCGATTGTACTTCAGTTACAAACTTTGAGTAATTAAACATAACCGATTGTTACATCTATTGATAAAAAAATGTACTAAAATCAAATATTTCTATAAATATTCGAACATTAAATATAACATATTTTATATAATTTAATACATCGACTGAGGGTGCTTGATGGAATTTCAATATATAATTTGAATTATTGAGATTTTGTACACTTCCATGCATAATCAGTTACTTTGAGTCCATTCGTGCACTCGAATGCCTGAAGATGCCGAAATGCGGAACCCGAGTGACAAAATACATGGAAGTGTACAAAATCTCAATAATTCAAAAATTATATATTTTATTACGTATACACGAGAAATAACGACAGTAAAATATAAAACTAGAAAATTTCTGGAGCAGAAATAATTGAAGATAAAGTTTCGTTGATATTGAAAGGATATTATATAAATATATGTATAAAATATATATTATAGACATTAGAGAGTATTTTTATTACACGAAACACTTTTCTATACGTCAAAATACATTATGCAAGATCGGACAAAATCAAAAGGAAGCGTGATAGAATCGATCGCATTTTTTGTAACCATGTCCTTGAGGCGTATGGAATACTAATGGACCTTATTTCAATGACAGTTTTACGAGAACCGCTTTTTAAACAGTAGATCAAACTTTAATTTTGGGTAAAGTTAAGACAGAGTGATATGGGTAGTGAATGGTTAATCGTTGTCGATACGCCCCATTTTTGGGGACTGATAGGTGGTAGGAATTTTTCTACGGTGTATCAAATTTTGAACTTTTTGCACTGTGTGCGCCAACTGCTGTTATAATCAATCGCTCTCAAAGAACAACCGAAGATCTATTGCATATCAGGATTTTTCAATTTAGATAAGAATTGGTGTGACAGCTTACAATAAGTCTTCTCTTACCCTCACTTTTTGCTTAAATCTTTCCGAAAAGGGAGATACAGCGACTGAATTACAACCACTTCTATTGGAATACCTTATGAAGTAATGGTTGTTGGTGAGCACAACATTAAGTATCCTTACGTTGATAGAGTAAAATTTGCATAACAATATCTGGCAATTTATTTTGTAAACTTAACCATAAAACATTAATTCAGAAATTAATGTGGCAAATTGAAAGCGTTACGCATAAAATGTAGAGCGAAAGATATATACAGTACACCAAAGTCCTTTTTATCTCGCCAAACTGAGATTGCCTTTGCTTTCATTTGAATAACATTGTCAGACATTAATTAAGATGGGTGGGAGGAACCAAGTTTCGGTGTCCAATTAGACGAGCTAACTTTAGATTGTTCACGACTCACCAAAGTTAAACGAAATACCGCTTAAAGAAGAATGTTTTGAACAGTACAAGTAAGCACGACGCAGGATATAAATTGTATTAAATTATAATGTCGGTAAATGCGAATGTACTGAACGACCTCTCAAATAATCTTTTTATTCTTACTATACTAAATATTATAAAAAATGATTAGCTACTCTAGGATTTTTCCAGGAGTTACCCATTAATCGCTTTGTCTACTGCCAGGCCTTCTAGCATTCCTTAAGCCCGTCAAATTCATCCTCAGCCTAGTACATGGTGGGTATTTAATACATTAGAGTCCAGCCAATTAGTCAAAAAGACAGCAGGTACACCACAGCTCAGTACTTATCAATTACAACGTCATTTAACGATCGCTAACGTGGCAGTGAGATCTTTTTTAACCTTCTAATCTCATACAAAGTCAAACAAAAACGAACAAAGACAAAAAATATGAATACGGATTTTAATTTACGTTATTTTCCAATTATTTTTAAGCACCAGCTATTTATTTGCAAACAAACAGTAACGATCGTAACATTTTCCGATCAATTAGTCTGAAATCAAGCAATTTTATAATATATTCATATTTCAAATTAAAAGTCTACAAAGGGAGCAATAAAATTGCTTTTCGTAAATATTCTGTTCTCATTCGCCAAAACACTACCTAGTGCTTTACTGATCCTTGGAAATTGCCAGTCTAAATGGTGAAAAAACACAAAAGTCTTCAAGTAGTACAAACAAATTGTGTTTTATTTTTTTAAATATAATGCCTGTCCACCAAGAATTGACAGTTAAAGCACCTTAAAAGTGATTGTAAATTTACAGCATCGTTTGGTGAAACAATTAATTCTTTGCATTTAGCCATTCAGTCCGTTATCACATTATTTTGTAATTAGGTATTTGTATTTGTATAAGTATCAAGTCTCTACACCGTCAGTTTTGTCTGATTTGTCAATCGATTAATAGATTTTTGTTCAAATGCGTAGATTTCTGTGATTTCTGAATTCTGTCCTAGCTATTGCAGTCTTGAAAAAGGGGCCTAATCAAAAGCGATGAACTAACCATAAGCCCTGTAACAGTTATTGTACAACAACTTTTGTTGAGATAAGCTCCACTAAATGTCCATGTTGGAATGGACATGATTATAAAATAAGTATTAGCAATTATGAAATACTGTTTGATTAGCCCTTAAAAATAATCATTTTTATATAAATTCGTCTTAAATATCAAAAATATTTGTTACCAAATAAGGATGAGAACGATTTAATTGAATAAGACAAAGTTATCACTACTTATTGATATTTTTTCTTCGCAACGGTTTAGTAAAAAGTTACTCAGTACACGCCTCGTAGAGCGTCAAACATCGCCGGGCGAGTAATGTACTGAAAGACGTCTCCGTTCCTCTTTCACAACGCCGGAAAATGTCCACAAGATTAATGGGCAGAAAATAATGCAGGGACGTCAAGCTGAGAGACGACGCACCCGGCGGTTGAAAGCAACGGAGATGCGCCGATAACGCGTCGTTATGTTCCTTGACACCGAACGGTTGTAACGGGCGGCTGTAATTCACTCACATCGTTTCGTATCCATGAACTTTTTCTTGCGGCGTGCCTGAGTAATGCGTGTTTGTAGATCATTGCCGATGATACCGTTCATGGCGTTCATTCCGTTTGAGGTGATAGGTTATCCGATTATCGCCAAAAAACTTTCATTTTATAAAGAAAACATTCCTTTTATTGTACTATTATATTTATGTTAATAAATACCATATTTTTTATTTTATATCGATTTGTAATGTTCGTTATTTATTTCAAGCATAAATTAAACAAGAGCTAAGTAAATTTTGAAACAAATTAATAAGAGCTAAGTAAATTTTGGTGTAATTTTCAATAATATTTATATATTTAGGTGTTGAGTTCTACAAGAATAGCAGAATACAGTTGATAGCTATTTCGGTTTCACGTCATCTGACATAACGTGCTCGTTCTGACAGATAGCCATAAAATATATCCTTCAACTCTTATTTAATTAAATAATTTGATATCTTAACTTAATTACAATAGACTTCTACAATAGAATCAATGAAAAGCACTATTTTTACACGAAATAAAACCTAATACACTTGGTTCTCCTATAAGACGGTCATATGGTTCCACAAAAACGTTGTGTAATACAAATCCGTGTTATACGAGGTTTGAAGTTCATACAAAATCATGGTTTGCGTTCCAAAATATAACGATGTTACTTGATATATCCTTTATTTTTTTTAATAAACCATAGGAAAAATATAACCTTACCTATGTGTTGAAAAAAACTTTTATAATATATAATATATCATTCATTCGTCATCGCTATCACTTACAACTCTATATGTCCGACTCTTTTTCGAGATCAGTTTGTGAGTTTGAAAACAGATCGTTTTGGGTGAGGTCGGTGTATTTGCATTATAAACAGGTAAATTCGTTTTGTCATATCCTTCCAATGCTCGGGGGTTCAAAGGTTTAATAAATTAAGGCTTCATTATGAACTCTCCGAGAAGAATTATAACATGAGAGTAAAGGTATTCTTACTTTCACCACCTTGAACCCATTCGTATGTTTTTTTGTTTTTTGATATGTAGGTTCGATGGGGCATCTTTTTCCAGAACGATCCCGTTTCGTCCGCATTGCAATGTATCGAAATTGACAAGTCTGACATAACCAGTATGATTTGTCATGGCGCTATGCATGGGCATAAAAATCAAACATGTTAATTAACTTTTAATTGTGTTTTTTTCTGAAACCGTGTTGTATAAAACCATATTATACGAGGCCCAAGTGTACTTATACAACACAATAGTGTTTTCATCAGGGGCAGTTTCATATATTAATCATAATAAATATACTAAGGTTTAATTAATTAAGTATGTCAAAAATATATAAAGAAAAAAATTGTACATAAACAATTTTACAACCAAGGTTGCATATTTTTTAGACATCTTCATCTGAATATGTCAAACTCTGCCACCAATAGCGTGCTCTCATTGTCATGCAAAATAGCCGATGAAGAGCATTTATAAAGGTTTGAATTCATTTATACACGAAGGGTAATGTAAGAATCTGTTCACAAAGAGGCACCCCATCGATGAAAAAAGTCGCAAGTGTTTGGAAATAAGATGTCAAAAAGGTTATGCTGAAAAGTGACCCCATGCCCAGCTAGATTATTATCCGTAGAGATTTGATGTCAAATGAGCTTTCACAATAGAGATCAATTTGTATTTAATGGTTTTAAAGAAGATGTTCAAAATATTATTTGACAGTATTTTTGCTTCGAGAAACTCGTATAGATTTTTCTTAATGAAAGCATTGAAGATCGACACATAGTGCGCGATCCTTGTAATGTGTTACATTGCTTCTTCTTGATTACACACCGTAGTTGAATGGTAAATTTTCTTTACAAGAAAATAACCTGATGAAGAATACTTATGCTTATTAATTTACAAAATTAAAAAAATATGTTCAACCGGTGCAGCGACCTTAGCGCCCGGGACTTTAGCGCGCAGTACTTTGTTACTTTTATAACTAAAAATAAAGGTCGAACATAACTTGCACTTTCGCTGACAAATTAAATAAAACCGTATATGATGGGTATGATGATACATATTTGTAATGTGTTTTTGTGATCTATACAATGACAAAATAAAAATATTAAATAAAAAGAATAATTAACAGAAAAAATGTATTTATCTATTTTATTTATATTTTTTTATATAATTTAAGACATCGACTGAGGGTGCTTGATGGAATTTCAATATCAAATTTTGATTATTGAGATTTTGTACACTTCCATGTATTTTATCACTAACGACCCGGGTTTCGCCTTTCGGCATCTTCTGGAATTCGAGCGCTCGAATGCCTGAAGATGCCGAAAGGCGAAACCCGGGTCGGTAGTGACAAAATACATGGAAGTGTACAAAATCTTAATAATCCAAATTTTATATTTTTTTAATTCATATTTGTCAAAAAACGTTATTTACTTAATTAAACCTTTCTTCAATCATCATTTTAATCTATACCATAATTTGAACATTCACTTTTTGTCATTTGTTTCTAAGCCCATGTATTTTTCGTTGGCTTTATCACGTAAATAGTGAAATTATACATATTTGATTTGTCTCATTGAAGTAAAACTTCTAAGCTTGATATCGGCTGGACGCATATTTATTTTTATATATGGCAGAAAATAATAGCATTCTAACTGAAAATATATTTTTAAACCAAACGCAGTCTTACTAGTTAAGCATGTCTGCATGTAATGCTCGTTTCCTGCGACTTATTAAAATTATTTGAGTTGGTCTGTGTCACAAACCAATAGAGGGCTGGCGTAGTGCTTAGCTAATAACTCTCGCTACGCCCCGTTTTTGGGTAGGATGGAGTTTTAGACATCACGAAATTCATGACTACAAACAGAAATTCTTGAATTGATTGAAAGATCAATTTATGAAACTGTTCGCACCGGAACTTGAACCTGAGACATCCGGCACTGTAGCTAAAGACGTTACCAACTGCGCCAAGGAGTCGATAACAGAAACACACTTATAATTTCAGTAATATACGATGAAGTTGTTACTCGCACGAAATGGTCTACGAAAATGCATTAAGTCTCTTTAGTGCGTTTTCGCTGTAGAAATGAGTGTACTTTTGCCTTAAAACAGAATGTATTTTGACCATTTAAATAGATATGACCTTGGATGTGTTAGTAAATTATAGAGCGTACACCGAGTAACATTACCTCATCATTAAGTCAAATTTTGACTTAATGCCGCTCAGCATTAATATATATAGACATATGTATATGTTTATTGAAAAAAACATGGATATAAATAAACACCATATATATGGGTTAAGCGTTAATCATATCAAAGTAGATAAACATATATTTATTTTAAATAAAATTTGAAAATTTCACATTGGTGGAATTATGACCTTACTGTGGTCCTTATGACCTTACTGTGGTCCTTATTTCATTATTTTTTTCCAATCGATAAAATTTTCTTGGATTGTTCAGTAAAAGTACTAAATAATTTTAAATAAGATGTAATTTTAACATAAAAGTTATCATTTATGTATGTAAATTTCTTTAGATGAGCGAGCGGTAAATAATACAAAATAATTTTATATGGCGCGCAAACGTTAGCGTGCTAAATTCGCATGCGTAAATGTCGGGGTTGTACTGCGCGCAAACGTCGGAGCGCTAACGTCGGCGCGCTAAAGTCGGGGTGCCATTCGACCGCTTTACACAGTTATTGTAATCCATTCACACCAAGAGTGTGTTAAAATTGTATCTTTGGTCAATTCGAATGCAAACGAACGATTTTTTGTAGATTTCAAATTTGATTGGTGGTAAATTTGTGCCGACGATTAGTAGTCCCACAAAGTAGATTTGATTTAAAATTATTATTAGATAATTTTTTCATCCGTGCTCTATTGCATAATACCGAAATCTATGTCTGTATTTTACAGTAATTTTTAATGTTATTAGTATGAGCCCCGTTGTCGTACTTTATGATTGGCACCTGAATAACTTAGTTTTAATCCTCGAATAATTTTACCTGAGCTTGTAGACGTTGAAACAAAAGTCGAAATATAAAGCAACGACTACGAGTAAGCATGATCAAATTAATCCTTTTGTGGGAAATCATCAGATGTCTCTCATTGTGTAATTTTGAAACGAAACGTTAAAGAACATAATGGGTTAAGTCAGGTCGCTTAATTTTAACACAATGCCTAAGGGTTTCATATACGTATAACAATTTTAAACTCAAGTTTTATCAAAAAAAAATATTTTAAGTCTTCTTTATAATACTCACAGCAAGTTACTTTTATTATCATCGTTTTCGTCAAATAATTGAGTTTGTGAAGATAAATATGAATGAATTTTTCTTTTAAAGTGTTTTTTCTGTGAATTAGGTAAAGGAAACTTATTCAAGAGATTACAAAAAAAACATGCAAAACAAAACGTGGCAAATTTTACGATACATTTACAACTGATAATTGATTCCGTCAAAATTTTTCCTATTCTTTTAAAATATGAATAATATATGCAAAATATTTCTTTATTATACCTATCTTACAATGCATTTTCACCATCAATTTTATTTACAGTTAAAAAAATTGTCTCAGTTGATATAAGCTTTTTTTAAATACTAAAAACATCTTTAGCGCTTTAAGAAATTTTAAACTATCCTATTTTATCGAGAACCATTTCTACTCTTTATGCTTTAAAGAGTGTGAATGCTTATTGGTAGCGATCATGCTTAAATTAAATCCAATCAAATTCGAAATACAAGAATATCATATTTTTGATAGTATCTTATAAATAGTAACCCAGACCGCTCTGTAGACGTTTTATTTTTATCACATATCACATGTAGGTATGAAATTTTCTCATAACGTAAGCGTTCGCGGTGTATATAAAATAACATGTTATGCAATGCAAACACAGTTCCGACGTACTGGCTACTTTAGACATTCAGTGTTTCAATTTCAATACCGTAATCTATGACGGGTAAGGTTATACTAGTAAGCAAATAATATTCTTTGTTGACCCACACTTATCGACTAGTAAAATCCATTAAAAATGTTTGAACAGTAAAGATACACCTCGTTCACATTGGAATACAATACAAAGCAATGGCATTGCAATATACATATACAAACATAACGCAAGTGCAGCGTGGAAGATGAAATAAGTCATTATACACGAAAATTTAATACTTATATGATTGTGATACATCAAAAGAAGATGCTAAACGAAATTTAGTGCTGATTCAGTCAGATGGCGTACTAAATTGTCATTTATTTCAGATAGGGTAAGATTATAGGATGATGCTAGGAAAGCAGTAAGCTTGTTCTATTTCTTAAGAAAGTGTTAGCCCTTGTCAGTAAATGAGTAAATTAGAAAACCAAATCACCATGGAAGGCCTTCTCCCTGTATATTTAGATTTATATAAATTTCATTATTCTGTAGACACATTATCAATTGATCTATAAAACACTGAAAACTAGTGATTGTCGATATTTCATAAGTTAAACAGATAATTTAAACATTTATATTTAATATTTATCTGGTGTCAACTCTTTGCTAGACAGAATTAAAATTTCTTTTTTACGTGAAAAAACCATATCTACTGATTTTTAAATTGTTGAGTTTTTTAGGGTAAATATCAGATATCTCAATTTGTCTTACATGAACGATATAAACTTAATATATACTACCGTCATATATAATACATACTTACCGTCAGTTTGAGTTCATCTGTGTATTTGAATGCCCAAAGATATCGAAAAGCGAAACTCTGTCGTTAGTCACAACACATATGGAAATGAACAAAATCTTTCAAATTTGATATTGAAAATAAATTGTTACTGTCAACTTTTGTGAACAAAAAGTGAACTTAGACACAAATCAAATAAAAACAGGCCGCCTTTTGTTATTTATATATTCATTTGATAGTGGTTATGTTGAATAACGATCTATACGATAAAATGAAAAGAAGAGCAAAGGTGTATCTTAATTCTTTTAACATTATTTATTTCATAAAATGTTCGCGACAACTGCCGTTTGCTGACATGAATACATAAAACATACGTTTTATGTTGTCTAGTAAATGAAATAAGCTGGTTAACAGCACGGTATAGATAAGACATGCACGCAATAATCTAATTAACTATATTATATATTATTCTGAAATATGGCTATGTAAAATAATGAGAACAGGTTTCAACGTAAAAAGATAAAATTGTTTTATCAGGAGATTTACATTAAACTGTTTCTACGTGTGTTGTTATCCTCGAATTAATCCTAATAAAATTAAAATTAACAAAAACAAGTCGTCAAGAATTTTTATTATGTATGCATTATTTTAACGAAAAAAAGTTTTCAAATTTTTATATAAAGCTCATCTCATTATTTTAATAACAGCTTGTAAATTTTTGTCACAGTGAAACCACTTTTAATATAACATTTGCAATTTTTCAGACAAAAACTGGTGGATTTGATCAGAAAAAGGAAAAAATTATCACTGAAAGCTAACAAAAATAACTATATGTTTTACTTGAATTTACATTCACTAAAGATGATAATAAAAGGTATCAAAAACACGTATGTGTTTGTGATACCTTTTATTATCAATTTGATCTCGATTGCTTGTGTTCAAAATTTTCCCAACTTCATATATGTTGAATTTAACATATCTATTGATTGGCATCCCATACACCCTTGTGCAAATTAATATGGACAAGTCATTCTTTTCTTCTTCATTACAGCAGTCAAGAGTTTTTTCTTAACGGGTTTCCTAGCCTTTCACCTAGCTTCTAATAGACGACGCCGCACTGTTGAGGCATGTACACTTGTTTTTTCAAAACAAACAAACGATGGACACGGGATGATTGAGAGAATATATTATTTGCGGACAAAATCCATTCCTTAGTTCAGGACATGCGTCACCAGTTTGTTTTCCGGTCCGATGGTTGAACACTTTTAAAAGCTCACATTCTGCAGTCAATTAAACACCTCGTGAAGCAATTTTTTTGGGATTGCGTCTCCGTTTTTAGTTCACGATATAACACGGATGATAAATAACTAAAAACACGTTAAGCTTTTGCATGATCGAATGATCCCTGAACCTTCAAGGATAAATTTGATAAACCCGATTTTTCAACAAGACCTAGCACCTTGCCATGCGTCTAAGATTGTGAAAAAGTACTTCGATGACAATTTTATAACCGTTTGGATTGGCTTGAAAATTTACCAGAACTCAATCCAATCTAGATTTTATGGTCCATCTGTTAAACAAGACTAAAAAAACCATATTGAAGATGTTCAAGTCAGTAGTTGAAGTGTGGTACAGAGATACGAAAACCCATAATAACTACCCAAAACACATTAAATTGGTGCTGCAAGCCATAGTGGATACATAAAATATAAATTCTTTCGATTTTGTAACTTATTGCATTTTTTGAATGAATAAAATACATTTTTAAAGAAAAATTATCTCGTCCATATTAATATGCACAAGAGTGTTACACTTAGTTATATAGGTTCAAAAGTATAACTATCCACAATTCGATTTTAAGAACACCTCAACAAATTGTGAATCTTTTTTATCAGAAATATAATTATGTTTTATATTAAAAAATGTTAATTTACGTATTACGCAAAATCTATTTTACAATCTAAGCTCATTTCTTATACGCACATTACGTTTCATTTTTTTTTAAATTTAATCAGCTATTGCAGAAAAATGAATATTGGCTAGTTCTGTTTTTGATACTATGCAACTATTATATAATATATGTTCATACGTTGTCAACTCAGTTCTATTTTCAGAAAACGGAAAACTTTGCATATATACCGTATGTATGTCTGTGTTGTTTCATCTTTCATTGCCCACTGATATCCGATCATGAAAAACGTGACGTAATAAATGCAATCAGCCAATTACTACTCCTTTTCAAACCCTACCTATTTCTTTAGCTTCTCGTAAGAGAGAGAGGTTAACAAATTGACAAAGAACGAGTTCTGATTAAATACCTTATATTAAAATGGACTGTCAAGCCACGCAATAGTCATTTTTAAGGTGTTAACTGTCAAATATTGATGGAAAGGCATTATATTTTAAAAATAAAACACAATTTATTTTTACTCGTTCCACGTGTTTATTATGGTTAGGACCGATTTATATTATTAATAATGCTCGTTATGAGTGAAACCGGTCCTGATCATTATAAGCATGTGGAAGTAATACAAACTAATTGTGTTCTATTTTAAAAAAAAGCTAGCAGTAGTATTTTTTTCAAATATATATTTGTACAACATGACTCGTTGTATCATTTCTGTAAAGTTATTTATGTTCTCAAAACTATTGTTTGATTAATTAGGACTAAAGTGTCTAGTTTGAGCTTAAAACTTTTTAAATAGAAAGACATTACACACAGTTATAGGCAAATCGTCGCCCTCGTAGCCGCAGACATCGTATAAAATGGCCGCCAAGGTGCAAGACATACACCCCATAACGCAGAACAAGCGGTTAAGCGAATTAAGCTTAATGTTTTCGAGTGAAAACCATTGTAGTTAAATTCTAAATAATCTGAAAATTACCACACGTACTCTTTTGTATACAAAGTTTTGCCGAGCACACCAAGTTGGGAGCATTAATTACCCAAACACATTTAAGGGACGTGCCAAAATTGTTTTGCATAAACCGACGCATGTTTTGCAATCTATCTGCTACATAGACTTCCGGACTTCTGCTCTATGTTGATATTGTCTGTTTTGTTACCGTCTAGAAATGTATAATCGAAGCTTCAAAGGACGACGGACAATGAAAATTTTCACAACTCTCACATAGGTTAAGCACTCATTATATTCGACACGATTATAGTCGTTTAAAGTATAAAGATAACGCGTTAACTGTGGGCTACGCACATACGCGTCATGTTTAATACAAATGATTACGTCAACAGCCGACGTGTTAACATTTTTATGATGTAAAATAGCACTGTTTGTAGTGCCACGCCATCGTCAGAACTAAAGAACTAACTCTTTCTGACAATGGCGTGAGGCCTTAATAGCTATCAAAAAATTCATAAAATTCTCGTGGAACTGAATACTTTATTGTATTTACTTTATTGTAAAGTGGTACCTTTGTGTACCTTATTGTGTTTAATAGGTACTTGAGCAATGAAATTATAAAAAAAGGGTAGAAAATCACAGCTGAATGGAAATAACAAGCTAAATCGATGTTGCCGAAATACCAATAGTGTTACAAATTAAGATGATAAATAAAATGTTCATGTTTTATAGACGAGTAAAGATGATTTTAAATCAGCTTAATTATATAACTCATTAACATGAATACTATTCATCGTTATGAAATAAAGTATGATTATTTAACTTTAAAAATTGATGATTTTTTAAGTTTATCTGAAAAAAAGTTTCAGTTGATAATATTGTGATGAGCGAAGCCAGTCCTGATCATTATAAATTGTGGTTTGGTCGGTCCATATTTTTTTTTGCAATTAAAATTGAAACTGTAAACTGAGATACATACTCATTTTATTAGCACTAAATTAAATAATTAAGATCATGAACGTAGATATTTTCCATTAGAAATTCTAAGAATACTGGATATTTATAAAAAATAAAACATATTTTATTTGAACTAATTCAACAACAAATTTTTTGTATTGATCAGAATCGGTTTCACTCGTCGCGAGCATTCTTACATGATAAAAATGTTAACTTTAACTTCAGTTAAAAATGGTTGTGGAATAATTAGTACAAAAAATTGTTCACTTTAAAGTGTCAATTCTTCACTTATAGTCAGCATATCAATTGAAACCGGTCTTAATCGTTTTAAAAATTTGGGAGTAGTAGAAATCAAACTGTGCTTAATTTTTTTTAAATAAATGATCATTCCTCTAAGAATCGAAATTTAAAAACTTAAATTTGATTGCTATATAAATATGATAATATCCTATATTTTATACCAACTTTCTGCCAACATGTACATCCGGCAATTTTTATTTTGTCAACCCCACAATTACCAGTCAGCCCTTGCAATCTAACAGTGTTCTTAAACTGCCACCGGACGATTAAATTTGTCCAAAGGATAGCCTGCATGGGAGCGAAGTGCTCCACTTAGTCTACTAAATCTGCCAAACACCGATCTGTGTGATTTATAATGTTCGAAATATTAAAATAAAGCTTTTAAGTTGTCAAAACAACGAAAATAAGTCGCTGATATTGATTCATCTTAAATGATGTATGCATTTTTAGAATAAATTTCGATTTTTATGCTAAATAAACGATCTGTTTTGTAAACATATCTAGCCATTTATCAAATTGCGTAATTTTGCAGTACAAAAACCAATAACCCATCATTTGACAAAATAACAAAACTCGAATTTAAATACTTTTAAAAAACGAACATGTCCAACAATAGAAAAACAAAAATTTAACATTACAAATTTAATATTTTTCAAATAAAGCAATTTACATTCATTTCTAACTCAACTATAATTATTATTACAATATTCAAACATGCAATTATATTTAATTAAGCAGGCAAATATACAACATTGATTTACTGACCGAAAATTTATGAAGCATACGAATTGAAATTAAATTATGTCAAAATTGTGTAAATACTTAGCAAATCTATATTTTAATGCTACAAGCGCATTCAATAAATTTATTTTGAATTGACAAAAACAGGTCGATCAATCATGATATTTTCTCCAAATTCTTGTGACATGATATTGAACAAGTTTTTCTAGCAAACCTATATTTTGTCAATCGAAGCGCCAATCACTGACAGTTTGTAATTAATTACCAATTTGATTGACAAACTAATACAGTTAAGTCGTTAACCAAGCTAACAAGCAATCGTCTTTATATTAGCGGTATACGCTTTGAGATAGGCATGTCTCTTGTCAAGCAACATCTTATATTGATCAAAGAACAATATGATATTCATTATTATAATCTAAATGAAATTATTACAGAACTTACTCTAAATATTCCCATTTCATTTCAATCGGGATTTTTTTTTACATTGCTTTTGTAACGAATAATTAAGAAAAGTAATATTAATTATGTTAAATAAAGCTAATATACTATTGTGAATATATTTTTTTAAATCTATATATATATAAATGAATGTCTGTTTGTTGGTTTGTTGGTTTGTCCGGATCTTATAGGCTCCTAAACTACTCAACCGATCGCGACGAAACTTTCAGGAAGGACTTATTGTGATCATGCCGGGAAATATTATATAAAATAAATGTCTGTTTGTCCTTTACGCGTTCCTTTACCATTCATACGATTTCGATGAAACTTCGGTGAGTTGTTGTGCACACACCCGTGAAGGGTTCTGAAGAATTTAAAATTGGAAAAAGAATCAAATACGTACATACAGCGACATCTAGGAAAAACCTTCTGATTTATTCGTGTACGCACCAGACGAAAAACAAAAATATTGTGTTATAACAAGTGTGGTATTGAAACTCGGGTTCGGGTCGGGCCAGACCTGAAGATGATGGGCTCGAACCGGGTAAGTTTATGAAATTTCGGCCTGTGCAGACCTCTAATCCAAAAGCAGTTCAATAAACAGAATTAAAACACAAACCCTTTCTTTCTTTGAGTGGCATTGCAACGCATGCCGAGTACTCACTAGTAATATATATAGAATTCACATAGTATAACCTTCACCTATCAATAGAAAATATTATAATTTTCACATTTGAATGAAGTCACATTTGTTGCATTTAAGGAGATATTGGAGATCACTTAGTTATCTTTTTTGCAAACAATACGTAAAGAAAAATAATTAAGCAACTCTCTGTCTCTTTTATAAAAATTGCAAATAGGGTGGTTAGTAATTGTGCAAAAAATCACGATTCTTCTTTTTTAATTTTTTACTGTATCCTTATCCTATTTGTACCATTTTGCCCAATAAATGATGATTTTCATCAAGCACTGAAGAAGGTTTAGCATCCCTTATCGCCAAATTCTTTATTAAATGAAAATAAACATAAACAATGATTTTAATTGATAAAAAAATAAGCTGATTGATGTGTTAGTGAAAAATATCAAAAATACGTATTATTATATAATAAAGTAATCTAAATATGTCTTCACAATAATTAATGTTCTAAATAATTGCTTTATCCATTCACGGTGCGCACACATATCGAAACAGGTTTTAAGACGATGAATTTCAAGTGATATAATATTATTATTCCAAATTCACAATTCTATCCGATTAACAGTCTATGGCGTAGAGCTTCCTAAGTCTATGCCATATGTATTTATCGCATCCAATTATAAACAAGATATTACTTTGTTAATTGTGCTCAGTTATCAGAAGCTCATTTAAACCATCTACGATGATAACTTGTGCTGTTTGCATTAGCGTTAAATAATTTAGTGACAAATATATTGCTGAGGAATCAAAATTTTCATCATCATCAGCGATTTTCAACTCATTCTTAGCCATAATGTTGGATAGAAAATTGTAAATTTATCGTTTTAATTTTTTTCATGTGTTATCTTGTCATTCCAGAAAATCATTCAAAAAACTGTCTTGCAATATCTATTAAAGTGTTTTTCAACTATATACTCCCCTCCAAACGTTAATCATATATTCTACTTCTTGGGCCATATCATCTCCTCATGGGGAGCATATGGCCACCACATGACCCCATCAAGATTCCCCTTCGTCAATCTATCTACCTCCTCCCATGTCATGTATTGAGTTCGACCAAGTATAAGATACCGGGATCCCACTGATTATGAGAATAGCAAGCAGAAGTGTCTGCAGTACGTAACCTAGTCAATTCAAACGTCTTTTCAAAGTCACTGACTTAACAGTGCCCTCTCTGGTGCCTTACCTTATCTCTGAGTTGCTCTATTTTAAATATACGGTTTTTCATCGTCCTCGTCAAATGATATGGTCACTACCGTTAAATAGCTCTGATATAGGGAAATCGTTGAATAAATACCATTTGGTTTTAACCGTGAACAGATGCGTGTCTCAAAAAGTCTTCACTGAGTTGAACGCGTTTCCAGTGATTCGCTATATAATTATGCTAAAAAAAGTACATATTATATAATTTAAGACATCGACTGAGGGTGCTTGATGGAATTTCAATATTAAATTTGGATTATTGAGATTTTGTACACTTCCATGTATTTTGTCACTAACGACCCGGGTTTCGCCTTTCGGCATCTTCAGGCATTCGAGCACACGAATGGACTCGAACTCAGTTACATGGAAGTGTACAAAATCTCAATAATCCAAATTTAATACATATTATATTTAAAAAATAGTTGATACACAGCAGCGTAAAGACAAAATAAGATCCGAATATTTACAGATCGCTCGTGCTGATACAGATTTAAAAATGGTTAAAAAACTCTTCTTCTTTTTGATTTATTCTTTCTTCATTTCGGATACCGTCGACATCTTCATAATAAAGATCACGTGTAGATTTAGTCATTAAAATATGTATTTATCATATTATTATGTTAGTGTTATTAAATTCTCGCAAAATGAATAATGTTTATAATCTATTTATAAATAGTATACGAACAATGAATAACATTTAAGTGTAATAACAAAGAAAGTTTCATACTTCACTGCCGAGAATATATCATGCAAATAATTTGTCGAGTGGAAAATGTGTTGCATAATCATGGCGTTGTCATTGACATAATAATGGTATTAATAATTATGTTCGCACACATCAATTGAAATATCAATTTATATATATTGTTTTATACTTATTTTTATCAAGTATCACTTGTAGTTCCACAATTAACTGGCATTAACATGGTCATTCAATATATACTGAAAATCAATAACCATCGAAAATACATACAACTCTTATTTTATACTTGCTACTGTTTTTGGTCGACCATAAGCCACGCAAAGTGACAAGGCTCCAAAAGCCTGTCCGAGAAATAAATATTTATGGCCGTTGCTCGCTAATTTCAAAATGACAGGTGATATAAATTTTACACTCTCTTTGTTCCGTTTATTAAAAATATTGTTTATTGCTTTTGTGTAAGGAGGTTTTATGGTTATCACTTTCATTTATAAGGATGACATTTATACATTTTACATTGTTTTCTGTAAAACTTATAAATAAAATTTCAATCACTTCTTTTTATGAATAAGACATAGATGACAATGAATTATCTTATGTTCTTCGGAGAAAAACGGCTATTCTTTATTTCTTTGTTGGCTCATTTCATCATTACTTTATGTGTGTTTCTTGTGTTTGAAAGGATCTTTGTCTGATTTTAAGGATACTTACGTTGATACCCATCACTACAAGCTGTAAGCTCTGGACAGAACTTATAATTATATTTAGAATATTTTAAAATATATCAACAAAAACTAACTTCTAATTTCGTAAAGAGAACGAAAAGCTAACAAAAAATTGTTCGCTATCTAAAAAATGAACGTAGGTAAATGTAGATAGAATACAGATATTTTCCAAGAATCTTGAAAATCAATGTACGGTAGCATGTGCATCAATGTGATATATAATTCATCGTCGTCGAAATTTTATCTTGAGATAAGGAATGCACACTCAAAGAGAAGGATTCCAAAACAAACCAGCGTAAAGTCCCACATTCTATTTATCTTACAGTGACCGTATTTAATGTTTATCTTGTCCGCTTGAATATTTCCGAGCTCGTGTTGACTTATCCCTCTTTCCATTTTGCGAGAAGCGGAGTTACTTATATTTACAAGATTTTCATGGCGCAAGGCGATATATTGGGAAACCACAAACCAACCGATTTCAAAAACCACATTATGTTGTTAGAATTCAATTATTTGCCGATGAGGTATACAAAATATACAGTTTGTAAAATATGAAGGGCGTCAACATAAAGTCATATTCGCCATGATTGGTTAAATTAACTCTACGAGTTAAGCTCATAATTTAGTTGAAAAGTCTATAATATTAGATTATTAAAATATATGATGTATTATGAGGTTTCTCTTAACTGGACCTGTTGACAACACCACGAAGAGCTGCTCATTAATAACTAAAGCAGCTCTCAGGCACGAATCGTTTTGAAGGTTTACCTTAGTGCCTTATTTACTGGTATTGCTAACCACAGTCCGATGGAGAATTGTCACCTTTGAAACTAGATTTGGAGATCACTTTCAGATGACTGTAGGCTGATTCATATAAGGAACACCTGGTCAAACATGGTTCATCATCTGTGTTTACTGCAGCCAGTTGCATTTTAGATATTCTTGACTACACGGTTCACTGCACTGACAACCGTCATCCAGTTCGTGTAAGCTTGAGGAGAAACTTGAACGGGTTCCTTTTATAAGTGTTTAACAATATTCACAGTTGATGTAATGTATACTTTAAGACGTCGACTGAGGGTCCTTGATGGAATTTCAATATCAAATTTGAATTATTGAGATTTCGTACACTTCCATGTATTTTGTCACTAACGACCCGGGTCGTTATTGGAGAACCATACGTTGAATGCGGATGATGGGGTTAAATTGTTGCATCAAAACATGGGGGATCATAAATTATTTTATCAAGAAATTTTGGAAATCAATAGAGCCCAGTTAAACTCCTTGCCAATTCTGAACGAACAGCTGAATCTTCCAAACTCCCCGTTGCTGTATCCTATACGTTGAATCACCTAACAGAAGCCACTAAATATGGAGTGATTGTATATATTTATCCTTTCGTCGAATTGCATCCCGTCAAAACCCACAGTGATATTATAATTGTAAAATCACTGGTAATTCTAATATTAGTTGGAAAGCGGCAATTCGCCACAATGTTAATACGTTTGTTTACACAATAAGGATTAAGGCAATTCTCAAAATTTTAACTCAGGTATCAGTGTGAATCCTAGACTTATAATACTTTATCTCGTAAATAATATTTATCGTGTCTGTATCTTCTATATAAACGTTAGACACTGTTTACTGCCTGTCAATTCGAGTCCATTCGTGCGCTTGAATGCCTGAAGATGCAGAAAGGCGAAACCCGAGTCGTTAGTGACAAAATACATGGAAGTATACAAAATCTCAATAATTAAAATTTGACGTTATGTATTTATTTTTCAGAATCCTACGAACACGCCTGTTGAACGATAAAGGGTTATGAAAAAAATGATGAAGTTTTTTAATAAAGTAACTTAAGATGACATTGACAACTGATCTGCCGAAAATTAACGAATACTTTTAATCAGTTCCCTTGATGTGCTTGCAATTATTTTCAGCTGACGTAGACCTGGCAACGCAAATACTTTTGAAATCGAAGCAATCTAAACTATAATATAAATACAGTTTGACAAATAAACTACTACAATAGAAAATTATCGATTCCGTAATATTTTTTTACTGTCATAATTGCTCTGAATGTATACTCCTTGACTCAAAAGATGGCGGTATTCTTATTTTTTTATTTAAACAAATTTTCAATTTGCTGTGGCGACAAGAATACAACGCACATAAACAGATTTATACAAAAAAATAACGATACTAATAAAAATAGTTTTAAATACTCGCTTTGTTTGAGAGATATGTTAGAGTGACTTACTTGCAATTATTCCTCATTTAAGAAACTAATATTAAATAACATCATTAGTAGTTTACATGCTCCGAATCAGGATCTACATGATGAGTGAATGACGAGATTTGAAAATTGATTAATAATTTCTTAATAAAAATTTCAATATGCGGGCCCCATTAAAAATTATCTCATTTATGGTTCACCACTCTAGATGAGATCTGAAAGATTTCCATGACATGGAACAATTTATTATGGACTGACGAACGATCCATGCCCATCCGTACAAAATGGACAGCAAGACAGTGGAGTGCGATGACCCGGTTTGAAATATAACTCATATCAACATAATTTCTGAGAGATAAATTTCACTACGCACTAATTACTTAACTAACTACTTAAGCCGCTATTAGATATCCAATAAATAAATACATTTTCAATCTTTACATTATTCGAAAAAGTACAGTTAAGCAACTTTATAAATCAATTAATGAATTTTTATATTAAATACGAACTGTTTTCTATCCCCATCCATTTTTCTCTGCCCATTTTACCCGGTCTTGAATATATATAATAAAAAATATGCAACTATGGTTTTTTTCTCCATTCATTTATAATTCATATAACTCTATGGTGGATCTCATCCTACTTCAACAATATCGTCTATTTTCACCTATACTACGACAATCTTTCAATTGAGTTTTATATTCATCTCTTTCTCGCTTTGTTTGCTTAGATCTTAACTAGTAATCGTCTTTTATTATACAAACGAGAGTACTAGAATATGTCTACCTCTCTAACCTGTATTCAAATACATTTCAAACTGGTGTACGAATGAAAAAGTGCATTGAAATCAGTTAATTTTTTCAAACTCAAGGCTGTATCCGTTTACTGTCACCTGGTTACAAAAATTTCGAGGTGCACTAACCAATCGATACATTAAGATATAATTGATAATCAGTTATGCCAGACAGTGACAAGACTGCACCGGAATTATAAAAATATATTTGCGTTTTTACATTTCCATGTATTTCGTCACTAATGACCAGGGTTTCACCTTTCGGCATATGAAAATGTAAAAAAAATATATAATATTTCAAATTTGACATTGCAATTCCATCAAGCACCTCGGTCAATATCTTAAATTATATATTTGCGTATTTTCAACCAAGACGAGAAAAACAATTAAGAACTCTTTATAAAATTTCATTAAGTTAGTGCTATAAGCCGTCAAATTGAACTCATATTAAACGTATATCTGATTGAAAAACTCATATATTATATTATGACAAGATGGCGACCGATTTCGGGTTCGTGTCACACTGCAGTGTCTGTTTGCAAAAGCTATCGAGCTAAATTCCACCGCCATCTTTGTTTACCCGAAACTTGGCGGTTAATTTGTGGCTGATTAAATTTGAATTTTGTTGAGGGCTATTTAAATATTGAACGGATATAATTATTCGGGTGCGGTTGATATGCTCCAACACGCTGACACTGTTGCTTTTGTGTGGCAACACCCACTCACACATGTTCGGAATTACTAGCAGCGCATTGTATTCGAATTGACGAGATGTTTTATTTGAGACATCACGCACTTTATTACGTAATTTTAACGGGAATATTTAATACAACACAGTCATCGCGATAGAAAATTATTGATTCCAATAAAATACTTTTCATTGGTAAAGTGCCTAGATAAATCTTAAATGCTTTCTATTTCGTGTATTCTTCCTAAATTAAGCGTTCTTGAAACATCATTTATATGTCAATATTAAAACCGAATTTCCAATTGTTATATAATATCACAATATACCTAGAATAACTAAAAATATAATTTTGAGCTTCCGTTTTTAAAGGTTTCTACGATTTTTAAGATAATTAACATGTTTTGTATATCCGCATACACTCAAAAGAGTAGTTTTTCTCTACTGCTTGATTTTTTTTCTGTCTGTCCTGCATAGAAAAGTGATTAATAGGTAATTTATATTAGAGTGAATAAGATGTCTCAAAAGTAATAATTTTTCAGAGTTTGCGAATCATTTAATTGAAAATGATCATAATTTTTATAAAAGTAATAACGTAGAAATACTCCATCAAGTAAATAAAAAATATATTAAAACGAATAGCTTAGAGTTTTTGAAATTAATAAAACCATTTACATTAATGGAGGATTAGTAAATAATATTTTAAACAGAACAGGTGGCTCACCATTATTAAATTTATTTCTCTCGGGTTTTTCACCTAAAAATACTAGTAATTGATTTTTAAATAATCTATCAGTGTTTATGTCTTTACGTCCAGTATAATGTAATAAAACCCACCCTTTATTTTTAATGAAAGAATTAGAATCATTGTTTACCTTAAAAATAAATAATTTTGCGATATGGTTAGTTTTTATAGCATATTACTCAAGATAAAAAAAAACTAAAGACAGGTTGTTTATCACCTATTGATTGAAATGAACTAGTTTCGTGCAAGTATTGATCTTTCTTATACATTTTAAAATATGATGGAAATGTAAAATTATTAAAGTCGGTCGACCATAAATTTATTTAGAGTAAAAATTGAATGATTGAAAAATAGTTCAAAATCTACAATGAATTGTATGCAAAAAAATTGATGAATACTATTTCGTTCAGTCAAACTTCTCCCAATCCTATTTTGCAAAATCCTTGCTATACTGTTTGTTTATTACGATAAATGTGTATTATAACATAATTATAAACATAATATTATTATACAATAAATAGGGACTAAAATAATAAATAATCAGATCAATGTTGATTTTTTCTTGTAATTCAAGAATAATTTGTATAATTCTTTTTGGCTTTCACATTTTTTATAACCGTCTTTATATAAAAATAGTTTTCTCTTTTTTAATAGTGAACCTTCCTATAATCCGTAGGCGTATGCAGATGGATCTTATACAATTCATCTTCATTCCCAACATAAATTTCTCAAGCAGGCCGTTTCCTAAATCTCCGACAAGCCTCTGTCGAAGATTGATCCTTTAAATGGAGAACAGTGAAAGCTACTTTGATCAATCCGATTACATTTTTGTCATTAATCAAAGTGCAGTACTTCAAGTCTATGGAAACATATGAAAACTTACGAATCGATTCGCTAGTATAATTTTTCAAAGTGATTAATTACCGAACTATCTGAAACGGGAATGCTAGAGCAAACTTATCTCAGATACAAAACCGTCACCTGAACGTCACATTTTTGATTGAATTAAATAAAGATAAATTTAAATTGGATTATTACTGCTAATGTTCACAAAGTTTAAAAAAGATTTTAGTTTCAATTATATTAGAATTTTGGTTATAAATTTAATTTATGTATATAAAAGTTTCTGCTTGCGTCTATTGCAAAAGACTAAATGAGGAATAAAAACATATTACATTTGAATTTAATTATGGTAGATTCTTGTGACCTACAGAGTTTGAAATTATTTATGTGTTTATGTGACTATTTACCAAATCAAAATATAAAATATCACTATCAATATAGTCCCTAGAATACAGTTGATAACAATCAGAATAATTGGAATTGGAGCGACATACACCTCAAATTATGAGAAATTATTTGATAAAATACACTATCAAAATACTGATCGTATTAATTTATGTTACATTGCCAATATTCTATTTTCTGCTATTATTATTTTGAACTTAAATAAATCGAAATATTTTTCAAATAAAATCGTATTTTATACTAATAAAGACTGAAAAATAAAATAATGCAAATAACAAATTGAATCTACATTTTCCCATTTAGATAATGAAACAACGGTTTTCTTTAACTTAAAATTAATATAATTTAAGACATCGACTGAGGGTGCTTGATGGAATTTCAATATCAAATTTGGATCATTGAGATTTTGTACACTTCCATGTATTTTGTCACTAACAACCCGGGTTTCGCCTTTCGGCATCTTCAAGCATTCGAGCGCACGAATGGACTCGAACTGACGAATGGACTAGAGCACTCGAATGTCAGTTCGAGTCCATTCGTGCGCTCGAATGCCTGAAGATGCCGAAAGGCAAGAAAAACATGGAATTGTACAAAATCTCAATAATCCAAATTTAAAATTAATAACGAAATTTCACATAAATGTATTTTTGCTTTTTGGCATGTTTTGAGAAAATTCAAATTTTTCTCATAAAATCAGTAAGCCAATAAAAAGATGAAAATGTTGTACATCATATTTTAAGTCGAATTATTTGCCAATGTTATTATTTCATATTTGATGTACGAAGTTCATTTATGAGTTGTACCAATAACGTTTTATTTTTCTATCCAGTGTCTCCCACGCATATTTTTTATATCCACGAGGGAAAGAAAATGTGAGAAACTTGGCTAAGAGTTGCTGGCTAGGTTATAATGTACGTCATTGAGTCGTAGAGGTGAGTTTTTTCGCTTATTTGATAGTCGTGCTCACTGAAATATTAAACTATTCTTCACCCCTTTTCATCCAAATCTTCACTCTCTTTTTCCTTCATTTTCCACATCTCTTTTTATTTTTCTGTTACCATAATCGTTTAAATGTATCTTATTAATGTTTAAGACTATTCTTTTCAAGCCACATCCGTTTTTAGCGTGGAGATTATTGAGAGAATAAAATAATATAATTCCAACAAAATATTGTCTTATTTTATAAAAAATATATAAATTTTCAATTTAAATGTGAGTGTTATCAATGAAAATGATTATTCTTGTTTAATCATTTGTTCTCGCAGTGTACAGGATATGGTTTCTTGATAGAGTATATCAATAAAGCGTATTCAGCGTGGACCGATTTCATTCATGGATGCTCAAGCACGCATTTCAGAAGAATTATGATTGAAAAACGCGTGTCATAAATAGTTTTTAACCTAAATTGATCCTTCTACACCCCAGTTCTTTTCGATAAATCTATTGAAAAAAATAATGTTCAGTACCTTTTTAAAAAAATGTATTTATGGTATCACTTCAATAATATTATTTATCAGACATTAAATTTAAATATCACACTGACCATGTCCAAAAAAAAGCTTTCGTAGAAATGTTCGTTGCTCTTAAACCCTAGCTTCTCAGACCTAAGCAATTATTTTTCTACATTTTTATACACGAAATACGGTATATTATAGACCTATACTGAATGATTCTTAATCTATACGTATATATTATAAAGTAAAACCAATTGATTTCATCTGGTGAATGTTAGCTAAGTTCAAAATTTATCAAAAACGTTAATCGTTAAAGTAAACTCAATTAAAACAATTTTATTTTTTACTGCTAAAATTATGTCATAAAAATAATTGAAAATAATACATTCGCTTTTTGTGATAATAATTTGATGTTGCGAATTTTTTTTAACTAGTATTATAAATATCAAGTGTCAGTGCAACCTTTCAACATTTACTTAATGCGCGCGATACACTAAAATCGAGTGTGATTTTGCGTTACGGCTTTAAAGATAAAGCAACATAAATAGATATTGCTATTTTTCCATACATTTTTGAGAAGGATAACGGTTAAATAAAAAATCTTTGAGTAGTATTTTATTTTTTCTTAATCAGTTTGCCTTTGTGATCTAGCGTAGCGCTAAGAGCTTAACCATAACGATCAAACGGTTCCGAGCTCAAGTCCCGGCAACGTCAGTTCAAATTTATATATTTTTCGATTGCGCATTTAAGATCTTGAACATGGATTTTTTTATAACTCTTCATCTTGAAATGATCTCGAGTGACTAAAAAATGTCTCTTCCATAATAAGATTTCAGATCTCTTCTATATCAATCAGAAATGGAGTGACTTGCCCCTCAACCTTATGTAGAGTATTATGACGGTCTATTTGATTATCAAATACTACCCAATAAAGGAAAACGAGTCCAAAAAAGAATGTGTGTTGAGGACTTAAATATGCTATTTCTAAAATGTAGCAGAGAAACCGAAGGCTATTTATTGTTTTAAATCGTGTTAACACTTTTTCAAACATGAATGTGTTTTTTTTGTATATTTCTTAGGCTAGTAGCACGCTCAATTTCAAATCTGAAGATGGTTTTCAATCTTATACTAAGTTTATTAATCTTGGCTTTATATCACGGTCATAACATTTTCGATTTATCACGATTTTACTTGATATATTAAAATACTTGTCGTTGATTACTTTTATTTTTGATGATTATGTTTTGTCCTTCAAGTTGCAATTAACCGTAAAGGTTCCATAGGCGACCGGTAGTCTACGGTTGCTGTTCTGACCATCGCTACTCTATATATCTTTAATTTTTATGCTGCGATAAAATAAAATACTACTTTCCTATCATCCTGTTTAATATTTCTCAGTTTTGCTTCACGTTCCCGTTCTCTAAAAAGTATCTAAATGCGATTCTGGACACGTCCGAACGTTACGTCTCACGTTGGCCCGCCGTTTGACCGTAAAAAGGGGTACCCTTAAAGCGAATGTGCTGTCGAAATTCCGCTGCTACGCTAGATATTTTTTGTTGACAAAATCGTTACAAATGGGTATATTTTTAAGTACAATTTATTGACCCAAATAATCGTAAAAATGATCAAAATACAATTTGTATGGTTTATGTTATATAACGGTATACTATTATTTTAATCATTATTGCTATAAATTGCCGTAAAAAAAAGAACATCCTGTCACTACCAACAAATTCGGAAATTCGCACAATTAGTGGCCACGATTTAAAACTACGCAATGTGTTAGACAGTATTATAGTATAGAGTACTTACAATATTTGTGTTTCGACACTTTTGGAGATGGAGAGAATGGTGAGATTTTTACTTTCTTCTTATTCGTATTTCATCCATATTCACCAATAGCTTAGTGTCCTCCCATGAAATGCCAGCATTATTTAGTTTCACCGGGTACTCTTTATGTATAAAACCTGCTGGCTGCTCAAGATGGTATCCCATAAGAGGTCAGAGTTGAGGCTCTGTGGAGACATCTACGACTCAACTACGTTTCATTGGACAACTAGTATTGAAATTTTAAATTGTAAATCCAATTACTCCAATTAAGGAGCGAAAATATCCCGGCAGTCAAAAGTCAATGATGCGATTTTAAGAAATTCCGTTATTAAATCACATCGCTAAATATGTAATTCATTTTTACTCTCTCTTACAAAGTATATAGAAACTTAATGTCAACATTTATGAAGAAATGCAAAAAATATTTTATTTTATATTGAAGAATATGTATGGTTGTTCATGATAAACGATAAATCATTTCAACAAACAGCGTCCTTAATTATGAAGCTACATTCAAAATCCCAAACACATAGCTAAGGACTCAAAGTTTGTGAGGCGTCATGTGACGTAACGCTACGATAAACCGGCGGATATGTGCGTTGCGCCTTCCTAACTCTCCGTACAAACAAACACCCTTCACTCTTTCCCAGAGCCTGCGAACAAAAATACCTCGAACGCTTGGGGTCTGTGACGACTGGACGACAGTTCATCTGACAGTTTGTCTTTACTTTACCCGACACGTTCAAGTGTTGAGAGAGGTTTCACATATAAATGTCGCTATAATAATGTGGAAACTTCTTCGTATGACGAATTGAAGGGTTGTGCTCAAACTATGATTGCTGTTAAACAGGATTTGTCACTATAAGGATAGTAGTAATTGTATTATTATTTGCTCCCGATATCACTTCAAACTTATATTTTTCAACCATGCTCGCTTTTAATGTAAAGCATATGGACTCCCCCATGAAGCATCTCAATATTTGTTGCTATACGAGAACTGGCTGTTACTATGGCAGTCAACCAACATTTGTTTAAAGAGTAAGAATAAATGTACGGGGCTCAGGCAGGTTTTGTTTTTATCTAATCACTTTCGCTGTCATTTTGCCCCGTTTTTATACTTATATCGATACATATTTTGAAAAACGTTTTTATATCAAAACTATTTTCAAATTCTTACCAAGCTTCTTCAAACAGAAAACTCCTAAGTCCCAAAATGTACTTCATCTCACTATGGTTGTCTTATCCAGATAAAAGTGACTGATTTCATCATTCCATATTAGAGTCCCGGGAGATAAAATCATAATTTAAATTTAAAATAAAACCAGATGGTGAAGCTTTTAACTATACATTGATGTTTAATTTGATCATTGAGGCACAAACACTCTTAGTAAGATGGAAACAATCAACAAGTTATGTAATATATGAGGTCAAAGTTAAGTCAAATTATCACGAAAAGAATTAAATAAATTATTTCTTTTCACCTTCAAATCGTTTGTTATTAAACAAATTATATTTAAAGAAATCAAAGTTCACTTTGATCATTGAAACGTAGATACTGTTTATTGATTCAAATTCAGCTGTGTAAAACGAAGCAAATATACGCCAGTAGACGTCTCATCAACTATCAAAGCTTTTTGCCTCTCCTCAAGTTGATTAACTGTTTACACGGAATACACTATAAAGTGTCTTAACTCTGTAAACCTTATTTATATCCGTATATCAAGGATACGCAATTTAAATAATTCGTGTTCTTACCTATTTTCAAAAGGGTCGTACTTTATCTTGATTTCAATACTAATAAAATAATCAGAATCAATATTAAAATTTGAAACAATTACTTTATCTGAACTTAGTATAAAAGTTGTAAACCTTTTTTAGAATGACATATACAAGTATTTACAAATTTACTGTGTCATTTAGTACTTTTTCTTTCTTTCTTTTATCTAAGTCTTTTTTAATGAGTTGTACCAACTTTGAATTCAAACAAAATAAATTAAGTTTTTACTGAAGTTTCCGCTTACATCATCTTTAAATTAATAGTTTGTTACAAGCTAGTTCATAATAACTAAAGTTTACAAGGTATACATACGGTTGTACGGTATTAATTATATTTTCTGGATGTTGTCTTATTAATCAGACAAATGTATACAGACTGCTTTATATATCGACATCAATTTATAAATGCATTTGACCCATTTGAGAAGTTTGAATGTATGTTATGTCTTCGTCCCTCTTAAATCACACGATATGATCACCTCTTTTTAATTCCATTCGTTGACTCTTATTTTCTCTTAAAATAAAGGTTGACTTTTCCGTTTTCAACTGCTATAAATACACCACTACGATTCTATACATTGAACATTTAGTGCAATAATAAATTATCAAATACTTTATATGAACAATTATTTTTAACTGTAAATAAATAGTTGTTGTACTCTTTCGTGGCTGCATTAAACGGGGAAAGTTATTTATACTGTATTTAATACTGCTATTTATATTTTTTATTGTTTTTACTTTTAAATTTTTAATTAAAATTTAAGTACTGAATCAAAGACAACATTTTTAGAAGTTCAAAATTGGTTCATTCATTGTCCAGTTATACAGAACCACATAATAATTAATTTTTTATAACGCTTCAAAACGATGAGTAAAATTAAAAGAAGCGTCACTGACACATCAACGATATGTTTAAAAATCTATCCGTCCAAACAGATTAGCCACAATATTTGTCGGCACTAGTTTCATTCTTGCCTCTGCTAACAAAGGTCACCCTTGGGACTCAAATAAAAGGGGGATGGTTTTGTAGAGGTGGGATAAATGTAATAACTTTTTAGATATTTATGATTATTTCTTTTTATGTGTTTACTGTCAATTCTCGGTGGAAATGTATTATAGTTTAAAAATAAAATACAATTGGCTTTTTACTTCTTCCACGTGCTAATAATATCTGGTCTGGTTTCCTTCATCACAAGCTCATCAATTGATAATTTTCGTGATAAGCGAAACCGATTCTGATCATTACAAACATGTGAAAGTAGTACAAAATGAATTGTGTTTTGTTTAAAAGATTTTGTATTTACTTCAGATAAGTAGAATTATAAACATAGTTTTTTAAAGCAATAGGTTTGGTTTATTATTATTTCATATTCGTTCTTGCAAAAGTGTTTAGTTAATTTTACGAAAATTTTCATTTTTTCATGTTTAAAATAAAATTTACCAATAACTTTTTAATTTTATGTGATCATTAAATACTTTTGAATATATTGCCATGCTTTTTTATCAGAACGAGGACGATACGTCGAATGAACAACCCGTATTTCTGCCCTTGCCTTATCCGATAGAACAAAAATAAGTTCTCATATAAGTCAACATGCTCCAAATCAAGAACAGAAATGGTGAAAAAACAACTATTCGATACTGGCTCGTATCACACCCATCTCTATTTAGTAAACGTCTCAACCCCATAACCTACTATATATCAACAATCCATCTCACCCCACGTTGTTCTTTATACCGCTACTAAGAAAGCCAATCAAAGAAAATTGGGTGAGCGATTCTGGGAAAGAAATAAATAAATGCTTTGTAAAGCGTGGTGTTCCAATTACGCATGTGTTAATACAATAGTTAACACTCTGAAGTCTGGAAATGTTTTTGATTTTTTTCTACTTTCTTTACAATACAATATATCGAGTGTAGTAGTTTGAGATACAATAATTAATTGTATTTGATCGAGGGGGTTGAACGATTGGCGTGGCCTCTAAAAATCAAGTGGACCGGCCTCGTCTACACGTAGACTACCGTAGGATTTATTTAAGCAATCTCTTCGTGAAAATAAGATAGTTAACCATGAACGATGCGTTTTGTTCATTACGCCAAACATTTTAACAATATAATTGAAAATGTCATAGGAGAAGAAGAATATATTTGTTCGTACCCTTAAACATTAAGATTTTTTTAAACAAATCCGCTCGTAATATTGAATGTATGAACTCTTACTGAATCACCTTAATAGAAAGTTTTTAAGGAGAACTAATTGAAGGGCTGTCACTGAAACTCTCTCTTTGCTAACGATTTGAAATGAAGATTTGAATTGTAGCCTACTTTTCAACCTGTTTTAGAATGGGCTTGAGAATGATTACGAATATATTTACACATCACAGACATCCTTGGAGACACAAATTTATTAATCGACTGAAAGTTCAAACTTTTCGATATATAAAAAAACTAATTAACAACTAAAGAGTTTGACATATTTGAAATAAACCCAGATGCAAAACCTTACATAAATATGTTTCCAATAATTTTATATGTATTTTTCTTAGTTATAGTTACGCCCAACGGCGTAGCAAGGGAAGCAGGGGAGCGGCCCACCCCGTACGGCATATTTTAGGGGGTGGCACTTTCGATATATTTACATTATCAATACAAGTATTATTCTATTAATCATGTTTTCTTCTATCTAATGTTTGACTTGCTGACAAAATGTACTTTTCTAGGGCGGCGTTTTTAAAAATGAGTAGAAAATTATGTAGGTAATAAACAAATAAGAATTGTTATACCTTGTGATTCGCTGATAAAATATATTTCTTTTCTGAAAGATCTAAAAATAATCACGAAGCCCAAATGTAGCAAATATTGAAATGCTTTTAATTTATTTTTTCGCAATTGTGCTGCTAGCTGTGAATGAAGTTTTTCGAACTAAATTAATAAAAAAAACAATTTGATATCAACAGTGAGCAAATTGCGATTAAAAAAATACTTTCAATAGCACACTAACTGGCAGATAAAACAGATTTCGATAACGTTGCTGGCAATTTTGCTAAGAGCAAAGCGAAATTATATTTATTCTTCAAAAAAATTTCGGTCTGTGGCGCAATGTTTCCCGTCGTTACGGTTACAAAATATTTTGGAGAAAAGGTGGTGGGGGTGGGGGCAATTCAAGGACCGCCCCGCGCAGCACAAACTCTAGCTACGCCACTGGTTACGTCTATCTGTCACAATATGAGATTAAAAAAAATATTTCATAAAAACCATTTTTATTTCAGTATTAGTGGTGCGTGAAAAAAAAATTTTTTTACCGGTCCGCAGGTGTAAAAAGGTTGGAGAACACTGCACTAGGGGACGGCTAGTGAAATTATGTATACAGAATACTTTATTCAAGGCGTTTCCAAAATAATACTGTACACTTATTTTTGTAAAAATTATATTAATTTAGATTCAGTACTATATTTTTTTTGCCATTGAATAACACCCATTTAATATTTGTTTCATATTCTTTAAATATATTGAATTACTACATATATTTATACAGTACAGTATTTAACGTAATTATTTACCACGCTATTCTGTTTCTAGTGTATTCAACGTGTTAAGCAAATATTGGATACACATGTTAAGAAATATCGTCAACGCTGTGTTGTGGTTATAATACATGTATTGTGTTGATAAATAGTAAAATTTGTTATTTTCAAAAATACTAACTTTGTTCTGTATGTGTATTGTATGCTCATTAAATCTTATGACTTCATCATCAAGACAATAAATTAAGCTTTTTACTTACCAAAATATGCATATTTTTAATAATCGGTCAAGTTAATAATATTTAAAACTTCTTTTTTAAAAAAAGGTTATTTTTAGAAGATTCAATCAGCGATTTAATGACGTTCAACAATTAAATATAGAAGTAGATATTAAAACATACAGTAAAACTGTTGGAAAGTAATGATATTTTGTTTGCTTATGCATAATTTTCACAAAGCCGTAAAATGTTGCATATTAAAATACAAAAAAAATGGATTTAGATGAAACAAATTTCTCTTTATATTCGATTTTTGTTTTTGGATTCAAAATATAAATCTATTGCTCAACCATTAATTTTTTTCGGTAGGTTAATATAAAATTGTTTAATTGTCTACAATATAAAAAACAATTATTTAGTAAACGTTTTTACCAGAACGACAACAATATAAGATCTGTAAACAACTGCTTTAGGAGATAAAATATTTGTTGCCAAAATGAAAACTATTTCCTCGAATAATGCATAATATGTACAATATATTTTTTTTAATTCATTCTTATTTTTAGATTCATTTCAAATTAATCTAATCCGTTGAATAAAAAGGTCTAAAAGGTGAAAACAATTAAACATTTCGCAGGGAATGAATCATCGAATGTTTAAGTTTGTTACTTGATACATAAGAGAGCACGTTCCACAGTTTTAAACGTGAAGAGAATTTTCTCTTCTAGTTCATCTTGAAACCAATTTCGATGTTTTTTATTCCCTTTGTTTCTGAAGCCCAAGTTAGATTTTCTTTCGAACCCGGGAGTGTTTTCCGCAAAACTTTCACGGTTTTATAAAACATGTTCTATGTTTCTTTTCAACGGATTGCCCAACACAAATGAAATATTATTACACCTGCTTATGGAATTTATTTCATACCCTTAACTTATTGAAATATCAAACTGAAAAACGGAAAAATCAACGATTTGTCAAAGAATATAAATAACTTACCTAATGAAAAAGTATATAAAAATATATACGTAATGTATATTATTATATAATTTAAGACATCGCCTGAGGGTGCTTGATGGAATTTCAATATAAAATTTGGATTATTGAGATTTTGTACACTTCCATGTATTTTGTCACTGTCAGTTCGAGTCCATTCGTGCGCTCGAATGCCTGAAGATGCCGAAAGGATAAACCCGGGTCGTTTGTAACAAAATACATGGAAGTGTACAAAATCTCAATAATCCAATTTTAATATTATTATGTTTACTATATCTCTTTACACAGTGATTTCTGCAATGTATTTTCCGCTCAAACGATGATCGAATATATTTATATTAAAAACTGATTTTAAATTAATTACTTAACTAACCAACTGAATCAATATAAATGTTTTGCAATATTTCAACAAAAATATTCTATACTCGTCTAGAAAAGTTGTGAAACAATACGAATAATTCTAAATAAATGTTGTTAAAGAATTCTGCGGACGTACATAGTTAAAATATTTTAAATTTCCAAGATGTATCAACACTTTCCCTTTTGTATCGAACAATTCGAAAGTTTGGAAATCGAACGAGCAGCTGTCAGAGATTTATAGAATTTGAAAGATCGTAACATTTGAGATGTTTGCCTAACTAATAATATTATTGGTTTATTTATATAGTTTGTAAGAAAATACCGATATATGGTCTAGATTATTTTGGCTTAATCGTTCCATACATTATAATAAATTGAAAACATCGATGTAGAAAACATATTATTAAATTACTATTAGCAGAGGCAAATTTTATTAGACTAAATGAGTGAAAAATAGATGAAACAAAGGATACCATAGAAAACCCACAAATGAATATTTTTTATTGACTTCTTAAACGATTTAAATAGTACAACTTAATGCAAAATTCATGGTAAGCTTTTTTAATGAAAAAATAATATACAATTATCAAACACAGCTCATCTTGCAAAATATTTCTACATTTTAAAAGGAAAAAAGAGCCAACGAAATTATTTATCATATTATGATAAATATTATTAAGTGGCAAATTTGATGAAATTTTGATTAAATATATGTAAAAATAATTTACCTTGTATCTTAAATCTATTATCTTTACATGTGTATATACGACAGTCACCGTAGCCAAGTAGACTTTCTCCCTAACCGACTCCACTGTCAAAAGTTCAAATCCTCGGCTACTTTAATGTCTATTAGATAAATATAGGATATCTGATCTAAAAACGCGATAAGCTTACTCCAATGCTTTTTTAACTCAACCTATCTTTTTTCACTGAATGGTTGAGCAACTGACGACCCATTTTTGTTAAGCGGATAGTGATGAAATGCTACATTTCTATTCTATCTAATCCACATTGGAAACGAGCTTGGTTTTAAGTTAACATACACACACGTATAATTTAAATATATATATTATAAATTCAATTTCAATAATACGTAGTAAACAAAGGTGTCGTTATAATATTCTGGATATAATTTATTTCTTTTGGTCTGGATATTCTCTATTTTTTCCATTTATTATTTGTCACGAAGTTTCTGTTGCCTCTCTCCTTCCGTTTGGCACTTAAACCCTTAGGTCGAGTATAAAATATATCACTGTTAAGGGGAGGTGTAAGATTTTTTTAGAAATATCCAATGGAGCCCATAAAAATGTGTATCGCTGTCAAAAACAAACTGAAAAAGTTTGCGTTAACACAATTTGGGAAAAATTTTACACCTGTATCAAAGTCACGTATGTGTTTTACTTTATTCTATTGCACATCGTCCCTAAGCCCTCTTTGAATCATCATATATCGCTCATTTCACAAGATATACAATACGATACTGTAACCCAATTTATTTTACATATTTGAACCCAGTAATCTTACAGGACGTATCAGTCAAGCTAAAAAAGAAGAAGAAGGAAAAAATACTCATTTAATAAAAAAATGCTAGTCTAAATATTACACAACATTCAAAAGCATTTCTGCTTTCATTTTTGTTGTTATTAACACATAACGAAACAACACTTAGCTCATTATTTCGATCTTGATATATGCATGAGTTAAAAGAAATAAAATCTTATACCATAGTTTTGTTGTAATATGATAAAACTGCTTGTTTGAATACATTTAGTATTTGATTAACAAAAAAATGATGTACATTATATAGTAATCGAATTGGAATAATTCAGGTTACATGAATAATTGGCCAGAACCCTGCTTTATTATATTCTTGTATGTCAAAATAATTAAAATCACTATGTCATCATTGATAGAAAAACATATACACTACACCTATGAGAATGTGTGGATAAAAATATTGCGTTTTTATCAAAAAAACACACCGATCCCTTTTAATGTATTTTATATTTAGTAAACATTATGAAAATTCGTGCTATGTTTAACCAAACAGAAAAAATAATAATGCTTTGCATTTGTTTCAATATTACACCAAATATTTTATGTACTTAGGCAATAAAAGAAGATGTAAGAATTTCTCAACAGTATTTTAAAATAAAGCAGGAGTAAGAAACGTTTTGCGCAAAGTAAAGACGAGAAAAATAAAATAAATACACGCATTATTCCGAAAACTATCTCAGTTGGTGCGAAAAGTTCGGCGTCTGTATTTCAGGCAGCACCCGAAATAACAAGACAGCGTTGGAGGGAAATGAAATGTAAGCTATGAGCATGGTGTAAGAAGTATATGTGAGCTGGATCGTTGTTTTGGAAAATATTTGACGTCAGTTTGACCTTCCAAATTTTTATTGTCACTAAACACTGTAAACATGCAAAAATTGTAAATCAATAAACACCCAATGACGTCAACAAATAAAAAAATTGTGACTGTCATTTTTTTATACATCTTACCTATACTTCTAGCACCATGGGCGACGACCAAACGATATTTTGATACGTGGCATATGTTTTTATTCACTTTCATAAATATGTCAAGAATTATCATTTTAGCTTGACTTTTCCCTTGTCAATAATATGATACAAAGAAACACCAGTTTTCTTAAATACTTCACGGTTTTTTGGAACCGATTACGGTTATCAAATGCGCAATTTCAACTGAACCTATCCTATTAATAATAACAAAAATAAATTGGAATACACCGGACATTTTTGCATCATATTAAGAATATATCCTAGCAACAGTATATTTATTAAAGATAACAAAAATTCAATACAAAATTAAAATTATAATTGATAAATTTTCAAAGAGGCAAAACACGTGTCACACCTATTCAAACAACCAGAGGAATAACAAAGTTATTAATTTTAATTTTATATTAAAAATGCATTGATATACTTTATGCTAACATGACTTACCTCCAATGATGTTGCCTATTAACAAATCTGATAAAATATATTAAAAACATGAATAAGTGTAAAACAATAATAATTTCTCAAAACATGCCAAATACACGTCTTTTAGTATTTTTACAAATGTCATTTGTAATTTTAAAGAAGAAATAAGAGTTCAAAAAGTTGTATTAATTAACTTGGCACTTTCTTTTTAGAACAGCATTAAAACATCGTGAACAATAGCAATTTACTCAGTCCAATAAATAGGGATTGCTAAAAACACAATTGTTTTTTTGATCCCGCAACATAATATTTGATGATTTCAAATACCGGTAATTTACATTTTTACCATTGGTATGTATTGAAAAACAGCCTATAAACCGAGATCCCTGTTTTGGAAATACCGGTATTGCAATGCCTTGATGCAAGTCCTTACACCTAACAATATTTTTGAATAATACTGTTCTAAATTAGAATTCATTGGCATTTGGTCACATTAATGTAGCAAGAATTGAGTCCGGTTGCAGCTGAAATCGATATAAAGGCAGATCTCACTTGGGAGTCCATTCGAATCGTGCCTGTCATATTGCCTATCCGCTGAGTAGATGATCTCATAATGTAACACTGTCAGTGCCGAACGATACCCTAACTCCGGAGCTGACTCTCCCGGCGTTTACACACAATTGCTTGATGGAAAATTCCGATTAAGACGAGAACAGTTAAGCACTTTGATAATCCATTATAAAACTGGATTTGGAATGTAAAAAAATATAAACACGTCTCAAACATTTCAATAAACTGCAAGCCGTCGAATAAATACTAATTTCCTTTGGCTATTTCCCGATATTTTGAGAATTTTATAAATATATTATTCAATGAAAACCAAAATATAAGGTGTTTTTTTAGATAATCTTTTTTGTAGAACGCAAATTTTAGAAGTACTCCACAAAAGCTCATTAGTTAAGAACGTTTCTGAAAAAATGTATTTAAAGAATATGCTAACCTATTCAATTCACTTTACTTTTTCTACATGAAAATATTGTAACAATGCTAAGTGAAGAGGGATGAATATAAATGGTTTGTAATTATTAACTGAAATTTGTATTCATATAGACTCGGTAGAAAACATATTATTATCAGAAACGTCTTTAGCCTCTGCGTCCCGCGAACTATTGGAATGTGGGTAAATTGGTATATTGTCGAATAGTACGTCAATGGTCTAGATCAGGGGTCGCAAACCTTTCAGACCTCACAAACCATTAAACTCATAAGCTTACATCCCGTGAACCACTAACATGCTTATTTTAAATGTTTAAACAAATATAGAATAATGATCATAAAATATTATGATTGTGAAATAGCAAAACAATAATTTATCACTACAATATTATCGAATATTTTGTAAAAACATTTGCATAGTCAACATTTGCTTGAATTAGCTTCTCCATTAAAATAAACTATTTCATATACTTACATCAATATTGTTTAAATAACCCTCAGTATAATTTCTGATAATTTTTTCATAATAATGTTTATTTAAGACATCCCGATTAATTCACCACATCATTTGCTTGATATTCAACTAATATACTTCAATCAGCCACAAATAGATTTCTCCTTTTTCAAAACGTCCAATCGTAATAATCATAAAGCGTTATCGCTCGGATACAGCAGTTATTGGAAAATGCTCAATTTTTTTTAAAACTTTTTGTTTTTGACTACTTTTTTTTTTTTTGATATCAATTTGATGGAGCATTAAGTCCTAAGGCGCGTTAGCGTCATAGTTCTTCGAGTCTCCTTCATCTATAATGTTATTTTTTTTTTTCACTTCCATCGTTGCAGATAGAAGGGCGTGATCGCTGCGGAGCCTAGCAATCCACAATGAAAACAAATTCACGTAGTCACCAATTGCATTTATATAAATATACCTCCCCGCATACCGCACCGCAAACACATACACACATACATACATGCACATGCAATACGCAAGGAAGCATCCAGAGGAAAGTCATTTTCTATTACAAGGGGTCGTGTTTATTTAATTTAAACAAAGAAAATACCTGTTTACATCTATGGGGGGTCGTTGAGCAGAACTGCTCTCGGTCTAAACCGATTCTTAAGTATTGTCTCATCGTAATTTTGTAGGTAAGAGATCGTTGAGTTATAATTTTTGCCTACATCACTGTGAAACTTTTGAGACATTTCGCGAACGAACTCTCGAATTGTAGGTACTTTTAAGTCTTTGTGTAGTAGCGAGTTACGTACGTACCAGGGGGCGTTACATATTTGTCACAGTGAGTTATTTTGAATAATTTGAAGTGTTTCCAGATGCTTGTGGTGAGCATAAGCCCATACCGGAGTAGCGTACGCCATAATTGGGCGAGTTATTGCTGTATAGAGGAGCAGCGAGTAAGTTTGCTTCTCGCATTTAACATAAAGTTTAATCTTCCTTTTGCAGCATTAGCTTGACATTTTTTGATCGCGGTGAGTTTGTTGAATTTAAGTCTTCTATCTAAGGTGAGTCCAAGGTATTTGACTGTTTTGGACCACTTGATCTCTGTATTGTGGATGCGAATGCAATCAAAATTAGGTTTTCTAATGAAGCCCTTAGAAAACATAATTGCCGCGCTCTTTTCTTGTTTTTGACTAAGATTAAATTGATCATTATATGAATATTTTGCCACCATATAAAAAAGATCAACAAAGAGCAGTTATTTTGTGCCAATTCTTCAACTTCGCTCTTCATAGTGATTATAATGAGTAGTTAAATAGAAAGATGGTAAAGGCTTTGTGGGAAAATTAATATGGTGTACAATCTTAATATTGGATGGCATACAAAAAATACTAAGTATGGACTTATCCTTCTTTTCTTACTTACGTAATATTTTATAATAAATTCTGGTGAAATATATGAAGTATAATAACGCTATCTATCGAAAATATTTGAGAAAGAATCTCATCAACTTTACTATCAAATAATAACAATACAAACTTATTGATGTATTTTCATGCAGCAGAACAATTATAATCACGATCAAACTTAAAAACAAAAACTTTATTATTTTCGATGGATTCGACGGAAACTTTGTGGAAATTCATTTTAAGTACAAACTTAAAATTGATATCTTAGTTATTTAACTGGCTGAATTAAATATTTTGACACGTTTTTCACGATGTGACACAATTAAGATGCTGTGTCACAATTAGTAACACAGTCAGTGGAATAACTAAGTTATGAATTTTAATTTTATATTATAAAACTTTATATCTGCAAAAATGTATATATTGGAAAAGTGATTTCAGATTAATACTAAAGAACACACCACTTTTGAGCATCAACAACAAAAACAACACCAACTATGCATTCATTTATCCGTTTCACAGATTTTCATTTCCTCGCCTGGAAAAAATACGTAGCATCACAACACAAACCCTCTCACAAAGCCCTGAACACCAAAACCCTCCACACCCCCAAACCCCCGCATCATTTCGAAACCCTCCCCGTGAAAATTGAATCGGGTAAAATTCCCTCTAACGCAGGCAGACGGCATTTTCCGGACTCTCTTTTTTTCATTTTTTTGCCCGAGCGACCGATTTTCCGATTTGATACTTGCCACATGAAAATTCCAATCTGGAGATATTCTCATTTGAATTTCCAAACTTTTCCCTGACGGATGCTTTTGTTGGTGGCAAGTATTCACCATGACAAGGATAACGTATAATTTTACATTGATTTTTTAAATACACTTATAGTTCGATTTAAAGTCATATTATTTTTACTATAAAAACATAAGCGGTAATTATATAGCATCGTCTTTATTTGTTGGTTATCAATTATAAACCTATGTTTATAACAATTTTTTTTCTTCATATCTGTTGATGACGTGATGAAGGGATACAGCTGAATCAATCTCTATGTTTTACTTTTTATAATGGAATCCTACTAAGCTTATGCCAAGTGAAAAAGGTTTTTTTAACTACATGAGATAAAATAAGAATACATATGATATCACGTTAAAGGTATTAACTATCAATTCTTGAGCAGTGATAGTCCTATGCCGTATTTTAAAAATAAAACACAATTTTTTTATACTACTTCTACATGTTTATAATTATCAGGACCGATTTCGCTCGTCACGAGCAGTATCATTAGTTGATAATGATCGTGATGAACAAATCCGGCACTGATCATAATAAACATATGGAAGTTATACAAAAAAACTGTGTTTTATTTTTAAAACATGTGATATCATATCTAAATGTGTTTCTCATCTGTTGTCATAGTGTTTTAGTTTGATGACCAGCACATATTTGAAATTCAGCATATTTTACTTTCGTATCTAGGTGAGATCTAAAAAACGTCTCCCTTTCTGTTCGTTTTTCTCATGAGCGCTATGAATCATGTATGAAGAGATCAGAATTTCTTATTTACGTTGATGGGAAAAAGAGACCATTATTGGTAAGTGTCAAACTTTCCGCTTAAGCTCAATCTAATTGTCAAACGCTTGGAGAATTTTTGTGTCCAACTTACATAATAGATAATGGTGGATGTTTATTATTACACTTAACCTTTAAAAATGATTTCAATACTTGTTTATTTCATCGTGAACATTTTGTTACTTCTCATATTATGAATATAAATATTATTATTGTGTTATCCTTTTTCCCATAGCAAAAATGTTGAATTGAATAAATCGTGCTTCATTTGTCATTTATTCGGTATACATGACAAAATACTAACTTTTGAATATGTAATGTAATTATTTTTTTTCTTAAAAGAACAGTGTTGTCAAAAAACACGAAGAAAAACCAAAAAAATTTATCTTTTGACACACCCTGGTTTTTGTTAAGTATAAGTTTCATTAGTGTCCAGAACTGAAATCACCCAGCGGCAGCGGCAATAATTCGCAGAATCGGCCCAAAACTTGTTACCATGCTGATCAATAGCCGCCGGTACGGCCGCTGGACGAGTCCATTTTGACGGAAAGGGGTAGCTCCGACGGTGCAGGGAGTTTTTTTAAATTGTATTTGTAGACAGTCGATTACGGTCTGTCGAGCCGGATGAGTGAGGTCTCGTCGCGGCGGAGGTGACGTGACGATGTGAATTGTTTGTTTCTTTGATTTGCCTTGGACTTAATTTAAAATCGTTTGTAGTGTCATTTGTATTATAACTTAAAGTAAATTCAGTTGCTAAGTAAATGTAAATGTAGAATCAATTTTATGTGTTAAGATTTATATATTTGTGTAATGTAAGCCACTGCATCTTGTTTGTCTGAGATCACAGCCCTTCCAGGACTCCGGATAACTAGCCGTTCGCCTCTCTTTGATCCGGGGTCTTCTCACTTTATATTAGAATACTATAACTAAATTGTCATGTATTGTATTCGAAACAATATAGCATCAAATTGGGAAGGTTTTCCCATTGGTCTGAGATTGACCCCTTCCATGGAAAAAAGTGCTACTATAATTATTTTTTTTCCATGTCCGCTCCGAATGTGGATCATATGATCTCCTAATGAAGGTATCTTAACAGATTTTTTTCTACCAGAACTGCTTGTTACTCAGTTGCTCGACCTCTCTTTTTTCGAAGAGAATATGGGGATAGAAGGATAGGGCTAGGACAGGACTAGTGGTTGGCTAATCGCTCTCGCTACTCCCTCTGAGGATGGGATGGTTGGGTGAGGAGGGGGTTTTAGACAACACAAACACTCAGACTACGAACAAAAATCCATAAATCGATTGAAATATCAATTTATGAAAACTGAAACGGGAATCGAACCCGAGACATCCGTAGCCGTAGCCCACGACGCTACCAACTATGCCACGGACGCCGCCAACAATAATACAATGATAATACCAATGCCATATGAATATTTTTTAATTAGATAAAGATATCGTCGGCGTCCGTGGCGCAGTTGGTTTCGTCGCTGACTACGGTTACGGATGTCTCGGGTTCAATTCCCGGTGCGGATGGTTTTCATAGATTGATCTTTCAATCGATTTATGGATTTCTGTTCGTAGTCTGAGTCCTCCCTCCCACCAATCCCATCCTCACGGGGCGTAACGAGAGCGATTAGCTAACCACTAGTCCTGTTATAGCCCTATCCTTCTATCCCTACTCTCTTCGAAAAAGAAAAGAGAGGTTGAGCAACTGAGTGACAAGCAGTTCTCGTAGAAAAAATTCTGTCAAGATATCTCCATTAGGAGACCATATGCTCCACATTGGGAGCGGACATGAAAAAAAAAAAAAAGATATTGAGTAGCCTTTGGTGGTAAAATATGAATAAATGTGCAACGTATTTTGTTTTGTTGCTGAATCTGAAAGAAAATTTACCAAGACTATAAAATCACTCGGTTTATAGTAATAACAATGATTATTTGTATCGTGGGTCAAAGTTACCCGAATTGGATGATAATTTTTCTCATCTGTGTAGAACAATACCACACATAAATGCAATGGCGAACCATAAAAATACAAAAACCCTCAGAGCTGGGCCAAAGTTACCCAGATTGACTGTAATATAATTATATTTTATTGTTTACACAGATATGATGAAAACACCCATACACATTCTAAATTGAAGTAAACAGTCGTGATTGGTTTCTTCTAGCTCAAAATGTTTTGAATTGTTTTTTTTTAATGCCATATATATTACCCAAGCGAAAGCGGTTATTTTGATTAACTGAAATAATAAATAACTACAATACATCTCCAATGTTTCATTCCATCAAGGATTAACATTTGATTGACTCGTTATATATTAGACCAATTAAGTCCATTACTACCATATTTCTAATTAGTATTTTTATAAATATATTTAGTCCATACAAAAATAAAATCACGATTCCATTTTTTTATTTATTCTGCAGCACTTATATCATATACCTATAGTACAATATTTAATATGTATTAGTTTTTTGTATTAATTTGATACAATTCTAGCAACATAAAAAAAACAAAAGTTAAAAAACATATTTGGCATTACAGTTAACCAAGACGTCAGTTTTAACCTATTTTTTTATTTTGCTAGTACCCTATTAATATTTTCAATTTTCGAAATCACATGAAATGATCTCAATGAAAAGTTTTAACGTCACTCGATATCAATTCGAAGATAAATATAATACTGTTTTTTTAAGTATATATTTACCTTGCCGGAACATGAACCCCGACTCATCTGATCGCATCAATAAAGGTCTTACTACTATACCACAGATGCCGATAAGAGCTAACATGAGTAAATTTTTGTAAAAACAATGTCTTTTCCAGTAAATTGTAAATGTTAACTTAAATTTCATGCATTATATACTATTTGCCGACAACATTAATCGCTATACTTAAATTAACATTGCTGATACATATATTGAATGGATAGTGATGGGCTTTAAAATTATGTAAACAGTTTAACGAGCATGGTTGGACAGTCAGCTATTTCATTCTCGTTTTTTTAATTCTATAATTTAAAAAAAAAAACGTAATGCGGGATTTGCCTAACAGCTGGTTTTAGAACCATTGATATAATTGAACATTAATTATCATTGAATATTAGTAATATTTGACTCCTTTCAAACAGTCGAGACGCAACGCATTGTTAATTGAAAGTCTTTTCACCTTACAATATATATATAATCGTTTGATGAAAATAGACTATAACCTGAGCTTCCCAATCAAATTTTCAATATTATTTTTTATAACAAATAAACTGGATTCATCAGAACAATTAATACATCATAAACTTGTAATAAGAATATTTTTCGTGTGACGTCTCAAATAGGATTGATTTATTCACAATTCTATATAATTTTCAACATTTCATATTAAATAATATACAAATATCATATTATAGAATACAGGGTCTCTATTGTTTAATTTAAATAAACAAACGAAACACTATTTTTATAAATAAAACTTAATTGTTTGTACTTTTAAAAAATGATGAGCAAATCTGGTTCTGATTATTAGACTTAATTATGGAATTACCACAAAAAAAAATATTTTTATTTATAAATTTCGACAAAAAATTGAAAGTGAACACCATACAATTGATATGCAAGCTTAGCGTGTATAAAATTCATCAGATTAAATATTTGAATAACTTTACATGGCAGAACTATAGAAATATATGAGAAACCAGAATTTCTATTTGTGTGACTCAAACAAGAAGCTTTTAACAAGGTATTAACATTTGGAGGCGTCCGGATTTAAAATTGAAATACTGTAATGGTTCAATTATTGTGAACGAGTTTTCGAGAATAGAATTTTTACACGAACACCCAGAACATTTAGCGAGTTTTAAACTTTTACTTTTATTTCTGCCTAAATTATGGTTCTGGCACTGAAAAATGAATTGTAAATTTGAGTTGGTTTCAATGAATACTTCCTTACCATATTTTTTCAGTTTTTCCACGTTTTCGTTTTGCTTTTTAATTTTTTATAACTAGAAATTTCATCATACCACACATTTTTTCTTTAGTTTTTTGATTACTATTGATGCAATCAATCGTATTTTTTATAAGAATAAAATTTAAAACATTACGAATTCTTTAGGCTCACCCTATAGCTCCCGTAACCGAGTGATCAACGATTTTGGTTGAAGTATGAATGAGCTCACGCCCTCATACGGACATTTTACATATTGATTATTAATCGACTAAAGCGTTTGTATTAAAAAACATCCATGGTTATTTTACTTACACTCCCCTTCCACCCATCCGATCCTAAAAATGGGGCGTAGCGACAGTTTTTCGCTAACTAGTCATTTCATAGACCCATCCTTATATTTTTTCGCATTCTGAAAAAGCGGTTGAAAGGCTGAATGACAACCAGTCATCTAAAACAAAATTGTGATAATATTCTACACTATTAGTCCATATGCTTCATATCTGATGTATCACTTTAGCATGTGTTTTATTATCATTAGGGCCATTAATCAATTGTCTATACTACAATACTCATTTTATGTTATATTATAGTTCACCCAATGTCACACAACGGTTTCACCACAATGTAGTCTTCTGGTTATATTTTTATGAGCATTGTAAATGATGCTAGATGCTCGTTTTAAATAATCCTTGCCTTTAACGCAGAGAAAATTCATACCAAATCAGTATTTTGCCATGAAAGTGACGGATAACGGAAGGAATGTTATGTTTTTTTGAATAATTCTAAAATATTTATTAAAAAGCAAGATATATTTACAAGAAATTGCTAAAACCTCTTAAATTATTTCAATGCGAATTTATATAATAATATAAAATAATCTATTAATAATGACTTTAAATATCAAATAGGGAAAGCGGGAATGAAAATTCTTTCACTAATGAATAGCCAATATGTACCTAATATGTTTTTAAATGACGTATTAATTAATTGTATATATTATATTTCTCATTTACTAATAATTAAATGAATGTTTAAGAATAATTTTTAAGATTCGTTTTATTTTTCATTGTTGATCTAATAACCTTGTTCGATTTTATGTTTCATCAGTAAGGTATTTGAAAATCCTAGTAATAAACTAAACTGGACCTGACCGTTTTATAGAATTTCGGAAAAAATATGTTCTATTTTTTTATTTTCTCCAAGAATTAACAATTAAAAGCTATATATTTATATTATATAGTAGATCGAAAGAGACAGCTTTATCGTTTTTCACTTTTTTGCTCACAAGCTATATCGCTGTCAATGAGTGCTTTAATTACTCATGACCCATGTCAGTCTATAGGTAAACTCTGGACGGAAGTCTAGCCTCAACACTATGTTACCTCATGTTCATAATGTGTTTAATAAACTGATTTGATTTTATCTGAAGCTACGAACACCAAAATTATTAAAGTGCTTTTTTTATACGAAAACTATTCGTAGTGCCTGTATAAATAAAAAGTATTGCGACCACTGCCGTTTAACATTAATAATATGATATAAAATAAATGTAATTGCTATTTTTAACATAAATTTTAACTAATTTGGATTATTGATATTTTGTACACTTCCATGTATTTTGTCACTAACGACCCGGGTTTCGCCTTTCGGCATCTTCAGGCATTCGAGCACACGGATGGACTCGAACTGAGAGACAGTAAACAGTGTCTAACGTTTATATAGAAGATACAAATGCGACAAATATTATTTACGAGGTAAGATATTATACGTCTGAGAGCCACACTGATACCTGAGTTAAAATTTCGGGAATTTCCCTAATCCTTATTTTGTAAACACCATATTAAAAGTGTGGCGAATTGCCGCTTTTCAACTTCTTTTAGAAATACCAGTGATTTTACAATTATAATAGTATTGTGGGTTTCGACGGGATGCAATTCGACGAATGGGTAAATATATACAATCATTCCACATTTAGTGACATCTGTTAGGTGTTTCAACGTATCGGATATTCTATGTGGGTAAAACCACACGTACATTAGATATAAGGGTATCAGAACATTTAGCTGCCTTTGCGAGTCCATCCGTGTGCTCGAATGCCTGAAGATGCCGAAAGGCGAAACCCGGGTCGTTAGTGACAAAATACATGGAAGTGTACAAAATCTCAATAATCCAAATTTGATATTGAAATTCCATCAAGCACCCTCAGTCGATGTCTTAAATTATTAAATTATAAATTTTAACGTTTATGTTAATAATGCGGCTACATCTTTAAAGTAAGATTAGTAAGCAAGCAAAGTTTAATGGCATAGCGAAGAAACAATCTCGATTATTAACAAATAAGTATGTACAATGTGAAAAACTTTCATACTCATTCATCGACAAAGCTTTCATTTTAATATTGTTAGTTTCCTTGAGCGTTTTGCAAAAGCTCTTTGGAAGAAGAATTTCGATACAAAGAGGATGTCCATTTTATCTGACACTATGCCCGAGGCATTGCTCTTTGTTTTGGGGTAATATTAAAAAAAAGGAAAAACGGAAACATAAACTTTGCCCTTTAAAAGGTGTTCTTTGGGAGGTTTCTCTGCGTTTTCGACGGGATGTAGAGCTGGCAATTATATTTCAACTTAAATTATTCAGTTTTATCTTCTTGTAACATTTTTTATAACAATAATTTTTTATAATTATTTTAAACTAGGACAACAAAAACACACAAAATTATAGTTTATATATTATATCTAAGAATACGGATAAGAGTCGTATGATCAATTTATGTGTCAAGATATGTATTATTTCATTCAAAACATTACTTGAATTGTTTTTTGAAATCTGATGATAAAATCAAATGAAATATACTACCGGCGCACAATAATATACGATTTAAATGTTGTACAATTCTAACTGGTATTTTTACTCCACTTTTCAGTAAACTTTCAATCAACAAAATGTAATTAAAAATGTCGCGTATCTTAAATTCTGATAATGCTGATAAGTGGCATAAATTGTATAAAATTTGAAATGAAAAGCAATATATGTGTTTATATTATACTAAATCAATCAAACAAACTTCATATCAAAACGGATTCTTAACAAATTAATCTGTTCACAACATTTGGTGACGTCATTTAATCTGTTTTAAATAAAACACAATTTGTTTGTACTACTTTCACATGTTAATAATGCTCAGGACCAGTTTCGCTCATCACTAGCGTCCCGTAATAATGATCAGGACGCTCGTGATGAGCGAAACTGGTCCTGAGCATTATTAACATGTGGAAGTAGTACAAACAAATTGTGTTTTATTTGAAAAAAAGAAATTTGGATAGATATTTTGACAGAAGATAAAATCTTCCGTATTATCCGTTTAACAAGTGTTGATCAATTTACAATGCAAATATTTACGCGCTGCAGTGCAACAGTGTCAATTAAAATTGAAGAATTTTTCTAGAATCATTTCAGAAGAATCAAAAGTGATTTTGTGATTCTTCTGAGGAATAAAGCGTTCAATAATTCAGCTCAGATTATATTAATATGTTTATATTGCATCTTTTTGATCTGTTTTCATTTTTTATGTAATTGAAGCTATACAATCCGGGACATGTCCGTAGTAGTACAAACAAATTGTGTTTTATTTTTTAAAATACAAGACTAGTGGTTGGCTAATCATTCTCGTTACGCTCCATTACTCTACTTTATAAATGAATCATTTTATGGTTCTTGAAAAGCTTCGAAATCATTGTTTCTCGTATTTGGCTCTCTTGGTCTAAAAGGTAAAAGATACCTATTATGTGTACTCGCTCACAAACTTAAGCCTAAAACACGCAAAGATCTCAGCATTTGGAACAAAGTGCTTTCATTGAGTTTCTTTTACCTGGCATTTATCTGAATTCAATGAACTCTACTTTGGTATATTTTTTATCGTCAAATTACAATGAATTTGATGACATATTTTTTAAGCCGAATTCCCTCTTGATATGATATGAATGATATGAATAATATTTTCTTATACAGTGTCACGGTATAAAGTTTTTAAAAATTTAAATCTAATAAAAAGGAAAGGATTTTACGTGTTACGGGCAGTAAAACAAGTTATTTTAAAATATTAATGCAATGAAAAAGTTACATTAATTATACACGTGAATTTATAGTCAAACAGGCATTACATTAAAGGTTGATTCTACATAAATTATAACGATTATACAATAAGACATTGCATTTAAATTAATATAAAAAATAACTCAGAAAGAGTACATGACTCGTATCTCGTACCTCAAATTATGGGTACTGATTTGCTAATTCCTTTCTATCTTGAAATCAATACATGTAAGTTATAAAATAGATTTTAACGCCATGATGATCATAAATCATCAGAAAAAAGGTAAATAAAACACAAAGTTAGATAGATATAATCTATAGTTAGATATACATGCTAAGGCGTATAATAATAAAATGAAAACATAATTTTAAAAAAATACATACTAAATATCCTAATTCCACGGTATTCATTTTTCTCATATATATATATCATTATCACAGCACCTATTTAATATCGTTCAATTTAACTGTGCGGTAGTTCAAAAAATATTCATTTCCTGCTAGTGATCAACCAATTTACTATTAATTTAACATATTAACGGCAATAAGGAAAAAAAACTCTCATCTCTTTCGCAAGCGACTTATGTATTAAAATTACACAATGTTAAAAACAACGCAATGTGAAGCTACGCCATGTTGCGAGCGAAAATACACATACAGTTAAAGTTCATACTTCAGTAAATTACCCGAGAATTGTCCACAATACTAATGATAACAATAAAATGTCGAGAAAATAATTCACACAGTTGACTGTTAAAAGCGTAATTGGACAATAAAGAGTTAGAGATTGTTGAATATGCTACGCCGGCAAATACGCGCTATATTTTGACTACCACAGAGGCTTTCAAACAACAACAATTTATAAAACACTAAATCGATGTTGTGGAAATATTTTTGACCAAAATTAAATTTTCTTTGGCTGCTTTTATGATAAGTATGGGTACACCCTGAGTAAAATTATGTTTCCGTAAAAAAGTATCATAACTCTACGTCAATTAGCATGAAGCGTTCAATTGTCGTAATGTTTTCTTTTGACTATATCCACCTTGAATGTCAAGCATCGATATAAAGCAATGTCACATTAAACAAGATAAGCACAGTACTGTTTTTTAACTCGTATTTTTAAAATTCGCATAATCTATCTGTACGTGGAGAGTTCAAGGATCCCAGCATATCGTTACGTAGAGATTTACAATTGTTATATCTCTTTCTTATATAATAATAATAAATACAATATGATGAGAGTAAACATTATACACAGCTATGCCAAAAGATACAAATCATCCTGAAATTTTTGACAATTTAGGGAAATATCTGCATTACGTACATTGTTTTCGATTAATCAAATAGAAATAATATTCCTCATCGCTCAAATATTCTTTTGAGACTATTTACCGAGCTGACCGCTTAGAAAAATTTTAGTCAACGATTCTATTATTGGACTGCTTTAATGATCAATATAAAAAATCACGAGCAAAATTTTAACACGAATAAGCGTTCTTCCATAACAATTCGCCGCTTAACAAATCGAACCGCCGGGTTTCCCTTTGGTTGCTCGCTTACCATATTCCCTGGACTAGGTTCCGGGCGATCTAGCATAGCAGTGGAATATTAATAGTTTCTGTTAAAATACAACATAAAAATGCTTCCAAATATTGAAAAACTGTTTTTCAAAAGAAATGTTTTTAAATTCAATTTTTTCAACACATTCTCAACATGTTTTATAGCGTTGCCGTATTACATATGAAAAACTGAATATGCTATGTAAATTTCCATTTCTTGTCAATTCTTAAAACATGTTTTTTCATACCGATAAATATTTCGTATCAAACTGAAAATATACTTTTAAATAATTGTGGTTTTTTGTTGTTTTTATTTATATACATGTGTTTTAAATGTAACTCATCTGAACATTCTTAAGCACTTGAATTCGTAGCTTGAAATTTGTGATTGAATGCATTCCCATCTTTACGGTACGAAATTCCCGAATCCCCGTTCCCAGACTGGCTGCAAAATACACACCATGGAAGCTCATTCTAATAAATTATCAAAAAGGATCCGGTTTCTGTGAGAGGCAGACGCCATTTTGCAGGACGCAGTCACCATTTTGTGAAATGGTGCTGGCAATGATAGAGCAATAACGATTGCACCAACGCAACGTCTGGGCCATCTGTAATTCGTTGACAAAAGCTATTTACGTGAGTTGCAGTTTTTATAAAACAGATATTTTCAATCTCATTCATACCTGCATACGTCAATAAAAATATTCTAAGAATGTAAATTGTGAAATTAAGTTTCAGAAAATTTATATATTAAAATATGGTGATCGTTATAGTTGGTCACGCACTTCTGTGCTAGTTTAGTCCGTTAACAACCTTGCGAATCACCAAATTGGAATTTGCATTCATATACATTGCTGTCCCAAAATGTGTCTTTAATTTGTTTGTCCCTCTCTACTTCCAATCATTATGGGTAAATGGTTACTCTCTGGCACTTCTATTCTACCCGATCAAAGATCTCCGAAAAGATATTTTCATATGACGTTTTTTCCAAAGACTTGTGATATTTTCATCCCTTTCTAAGTAACTTATTGCGCAAAAACAATCCAAAATTAGTCCTCTTCTGACTGAATGAATTCTTTTATTTTAACCTTCAATGAAAACAGAAGCTTAACGAGTACCTTAAATTCATAAATATACGCTCTTATATTTGAATTTGACTGATTCGGTGGTAACCTGTGTTCCTAAATTTGACACGTGTTTCATTTGTTTGAAAATCATCAATAACTGTATCAATAACAATAACTGTATCAGCTCATTTAGTTTATTAATCAATATAATATATCTTACAAAGGATTTGTAATATCCTTTATAAAACAATTTTTGTTCAACCACGGTGAAAAAACGCAATTCTATTTTTTTTTAATAAGAGAGATCAACTGGTAACCGGACTAAACAGAACAGGAAAAAACAAAACAATATTTTTGTCGTATCTATTATTTATTGAACATATAAGAAATAAATAATGTATTTGATTGGATCAGCAATCGAGATTTTTTCAATTTAAATTTATGATTATAAACATGAGCGACTTCTCATCGAGTTTATCTCGTATGATTTTCCGATTTTCAAAATTTTTGGTGAATCAGATATTTTTTCCAAACAAATTTTAAAATATTTAAAAAAGAATTTCCTTGTATTATATAAAAAGTCTGGTCATTTGCAAATATTTGTCTACAATATATATAATAAACTATATCTACAATAAACACATTCTAATTGCATATTAGAGTTTATTATACTTTTTTGTTTTTTTATAAATTACATAACTTTAATAAATATTGTTCCGTTGTTTTGAATAAATTATAATAAATACATAAAAATATACGCATTGCCATTGCTGTACAAAATTAGAGACAACGAAAATTCAATTCAAAGTATTATTTTCAAATTGTTCTGTTATTTCTTGTTCTGTTTTTTCTTGTTCTGTTTCATCATGTTCTGGAAGTCATGGAACCGAGGAATAAGTGACTTAACATAAATTCGTTTGCGATATGGTTTCATGTTTGTGATTTGGTAGAAAGTGAGCTTGGTAAATTCGTGCATCTTGATGAGCATCTATAATTGTCTAGCCAATCCACTAAACGCGACATTGACATGATTCTTAAAGCTCTGCAAAAATGGTTGTTTTGCGAATAAATTATTATACTGCAAAATTTTTTAAATGAGTCAATTCAAAAAAAGGTTTCAATTGACGCAAGCAAAGTGCAATTGTTGAGCAAGGACATGTTGGCATGATCTGACGACGCTCTTGCTTTGATTGTTAGAGAAACTTTGATTGTTATTACATACGACTGTTGTTGCACAAAGTCAAAGATCTCCGAACAGTTGATGAAATTTAATGTGACACATATCGTAAAGCGTGCCTGGCATTGGGACTACTCAAAAATGAAAATCAATGGAACGCAACATTAAAGGGAGCTGCACATTCGGATTCACCATCAAAAATTTGGACACTGTTTGCTGAAATCCTTTCAATCCAAAAGCGCTTTTGGGGAACAATATAGTCTGCTTGCCTGAAAATATTCTGAATATCTTGCATTGATAAATTTTCACGCTTCTTTGAACTTTAGCGATGGCACCTACAACGAGGCACTCATCAATGTTGAACAGATAACTAGAAAATTTGTGTAGGAGAATGGCTTTCCCGACAGCATTCACGTTACATGAGTCGGAAACTACAACGAGAATTAGCGTATGTCTCTGATGTATTGTTTAATTTTGTAGCACTGCAGTAGTCATTGTTTAATGGAGATCAAAAAGCTACATCTCCACTATATCTACGGTGAAATAATAAGAGTAAAAGTGGGGTAAGTTTTCTTTTTTAATATGGCTGTTTTCAACTTTTAACATTACTATTAATTGGTGGATAATATTTCTTGGGTGTTACATGAGGTGCTCACACTGTTCACTGTGATATTTTCAACTCTTTACCAAATTTCAACAATAGGTGGCCAACGTCTAAATGATCATAAGCACCCTCTATCTTGGACGAGGCTGGGTAAAAAGTTTTCGTTAATTCATAAATATTGATAAATATGTTTACACATATTATTCTGTTAATATTTGAAAATTAGATGATAATATATAAATTCAACATAAAAGATTATATTTTATATTATTATTTTCATCCTGAAAAGTCAAATGTAATTTACAAACTGAAATATTAAATTATTTATGTATCAATTTAAATAATATTGGTATTTATTGCGCTCTCTTTGACAAATTCAAATCATTGCTGATTCTAGATGTTTTTCATTGTCGTAGCTTTAATTCTTGTAAAATAAATTTAATGCTTTTTGCGCTTCTTGTTTTCGTTTAGTTGGCGCTATCTTCATTAAGTAAGTATTACTGAATTTAAATAGAGCTTGCCACAAAAGGAACACTGAAGAATGAAAAGTGATTAACCATGGAATGACCAATGGTACCCTTTACACCCAAATATTTGCCGTGATGTTAAATTTATCGCAGAAATAGCTACTGCTTGTCTTATATAATTTATCAATTTTAATATATTAAAATAGACCATAACGTTATCAATTAGAAATGGCAGAAATAAAAAATTAAACAAAATAACTGTGTCGTGAACTTTGATTCTGTGTCGTGAATTCTTGATGATCATGGTTTGGTAAGTATGAAATTAACGCTTTAAATCGTATATATTAAAGGTTAAATTCTAAATTAATGTATTAATATATTACGTTTTCCTTTTGTTTTAATATTCAGCCATTTTAATTTATGTAATACATACACACATTCCAAAAAATATACGAATTACTGGTTAATTACTTTATATTGCAAGGAAGTCACCCGTCAAGTTACACTTTGAAACAAAAACTGTTTAAAACGCGTTATTTTTATATTTATTTTTTTCCATGTCCGCTCCCAATGTGGAACATATGGTCTCCTAATGGAGGTATCTTGACAGATTTTTTCTACGAGAACTGCTTGTTACTCTGTTGCTCAACCTCTCTTTTATTTTTATATAATATATACTTACTAGATTATATTCTTGTTCAGACTATAATTTTGTAAAATAACACTGTATAATACCGTCTTAGAAAACGAACTATTTTTTAACAATAGTGTTGTCGACGATCACGTGCTTAATAAACATCTACCGTATTAACAATATAAACAGTGAAACTGTTATTCATAAATACACTTTTTACTTGAAATCAACAACCATTGAAATTTTGAATAATGTGTTCTGTAAAGCAATTGAAAGTAAAGTTTGTATCTGAAATTATTGGAACCTACTTCTCATGTTTCATGTTGAATGTTTCTATTGTATTTTTCATTTTACTTTGTCTTTTGTAAAGAATTGAGTGTATTTGAATGAAAATATATTTAAAAAATGCTAGCTCACTCTTTAATAAAATCAATTTCTTTTTACATATGCAAACGATGTGTATTGTATTTACATGACTCTCTTCGACTTATTTCATAACTACTGACACAAACCTACGCACTTAAATACTAAAATATGTTTTCTAACTCACAGTTCTATAGCCATGTAAAATCCTTATTCATCACTGAACAGCAAGAATCTTTCAAAAGATAATTTCTTCTAAATATTATCTAAGGCATCATGCCTGATTGTTATTAAGGGGTTAAAGTAGGGTCCCAAAGTAGCCGTGTCATCCACCATCTCATTAAAGCTCCGCGACGAGTGATTTATGATTTTGCAAAACAACAGAGTTCATCTTGTGAAGACGGAAGTTTCAATTCGACCTTTCTCCCCCAAAAGAACCTGCTGAACAACGTGACCTTATAAATCCCAGTTTACCCGTGGCGTACATGAGATAATCATATGGCTTGATAAATATTATATTTTTCAATATCTTTTAATCTACATCCTTGGTGAAATGACTTCATTGGAGGTTATAAAATATATGTATATAAGGTTGTAAGTCCACATTGTATTTAACCGTCAATCAAAATAAAAATAATAAGTCAAAACTTAAAGTTCAAAATTTTTCAAATTGCACCCCCAGAAAAATACAGTTGTTACTCTGAATTTGTCATTTTGCAGAAGAACAATTTAATTTTTTCAAAAAACACTGAATACAAAAGTAGCTGAAGTTTAATCAAATGAATTAAGCACTATTTAATTTCTAGATTTCAACATAATTTATAAATATTTATCGAAATATCATGTCCATATTCTTAAACTAAAAACGTCAATTTCAGACTAACGACGAAATTTTACAGAGAGTGAGAAATGTTTTTCTAATGTAAATTTATAATTTAACTCACATTTATTTGTTATAAACTTTTTTTCTATTTTGCTTTCTTTATCATTCCGCGCAATGAAATAAATTTACTATAAAGAGATCAAGTAAGATAAATGTTACTTATGTGAGAAGCGTTATCTTCTTTTCTTTGAGTGATCCTAATGTCCAAAAATGTCTTAATATAATTTTTAAAAACATATTAGAAAAAATCAAAATTACACCGCAAAAATATTCTTTCTGGTACGGCACTGTGCATGGCCGTCTGTCAAATTAGTAGAGCTTTTTGTGAAGACTGACATTAATTTCAATTATTTACAATAAAAGAGTGAATAGCAAAATGCACATTTTTTGCAGTATCTTTTTAAAAACATGCTCCATAAAAAAATGAAGAAGAATGAAAAGCCTCGCTTCTTTTATTTTTTATAAACTATTATTTAAGGCATATTTATTAAACAATGTAAGCATATAGTTTTTTTATCTTGAAGAAAGGTTTAAGGTAGTAAAAGCGTTGTAAGACAAGAAGTTCTCTTGACTACGGAATTTTTCAAAGTGATTCAATTTTCAAACGACTTGATTATCTGATGCAAACAACAGTTTATAATATTCCAATAGCTAGTCTCAAGTCAAAAATGGTACAAAATAATAAATTTAGCTAAACAAATATTTGAACATTTTGTTTCATCATTAAAAGTACACTGAAAAAACTTAACATAATTAATATGTTTAATTTAAAGTTAGGACTAATTTCACTTTTAGTTTTCGCAACATTTTTATGGGTTGAAAATGTTCACTATCATGAGCAAAACTGATCTTTTTTTGTGGAATATCTAAGTTGTATAGTGTTTTCATTTAAAATATCAATAGCTTTCTCTCATTGAATGTGAGTAAACAATATTAAATTTATATAAATACATTGTGTTTGACAAACAACAAAAAAAAAAACAGTTTTTTATAAACACCACAGTAGAAAGTTATAAATAAAAAATATATATAATGCTTAAGTCATGGTGTGCTGATCCTAAAAAAACTGTTATTAGAAGAAAAAATCATCGCAAAAACCAGACAACTTTAAAAGTTGGCGAAATAAATATTTTATGAGAATTTTTCGCAAAACTTTGACGGTCTTGTTCTTTCTCCAGAGTAAAAATTTAACGTGAACGTTAAGAATTGCGATAGCTTGCTGAAAATTTCCTTATAATGACCCAAAATCGAGTAACAAATATGTGACCAAACTTTACGAATAGATTTTCCATACATAACAGCTAGCTTCTGTAGTGTAAAATAACCTGATTCTCTTTTTGCACGGTTATTTTTTACACTGTTCTTTGCATGGTCTCAGAAAATGGACGAATTAAACAGATTTTTTTGCTTTTACACGGTTACGAAAACGAAAAGTGTTACTAAGTAAAGAATATAACATACATATATAAAAACGCTTCAGCCTTTTGTGAATACTGGTATTGTCATTTTTTCAATTTGAGATAATAAATTATAACGTTCACTTTTAATTTCCGAGTCTTCGAAAAATTTTAACTCTATAATAATAATATTTTGGATATTTATAGATTGAGAAATAAAAATATTTTACGGATAACAATTACCGAAATGTTTTTAAATTTTTAAATGGTATGAGATCAATTTTGAATTCTGTCAAGCACGCTGAGTCTATATCTTAAGTTATATAATGATATGAGATCAACTCAATGAGCATATTTAATATCAATTTGAATTAACTCGAGAATAAAAGACATCACAAACGCCCATGCTCAAAGTCTCAAATATTCAATTGACAAAATCTAAATTTGATATTGATTTTTCGGTAGCTTGGATTGAGTTTAGCTTATTTTTTGGAAGAATGAAAACTTCTCATAAGCTGAAGACTATAACCGCCTAAACGAAACTAAATCGTATGGAAAAATTAAACCAGGACTCTGTGCATACTACATTTTACGTGCTTTTTTTTTTAATTACATCAACAATAAACCTAACTATTTTTTACACTTATTTTAAGTAATATAAATAATTTTACCTACGCCCTCTTAAAGAAAAAGTCTGTTGACGTTCAGCTATTTGAAATTCGAAGTATCAAAATCTATAATTGAATGATAGTTCTGTGTAATTTGAAAATTCTTTCAAATTCATCAATTTATATTGACAGCGTTGCTACAATTTATTTAAATATATAATAAGCCTAATTAAGTATTAAGATTTATAAATAAAGCTTTCATGACAAATATAAGGTTTAATCCTTTATTATTTCAGTTTATTTTAAGCCAAACAAACGTTTCCAATTTTATAGAAACGCTGACTGCTCTGTGAATAGTTCAAAGTGAAATAAAAAAATATTTCTGTCGTCACTACTGCAACCAGCTTCTTTGCGCAATTTTGAAATTTTTCTAAAAGTTAAAATCTTCTGAAACGAGCTTAAGTAAAAGCTGAGTATTACACAGAATTCAAAAAATAATCTTGAAATACCTAAGCTAGAAAATTAACATTTGCTGGCAGTTTGCTTCTCATTACTTCATTCAACAATAAAATTACTTGAACCGATTAAAATAACCTTTTCCTCATTCATCAATCCACATTTCATTTTCAATAAAATGGAAAAAAAACTATTTCTTATTTCCTCTCAAGTATTTCGATTTATCCCTTATTTTCAAAAAAAATTACAACATTTTTAAAATTATGCCTTGGAATATAGTTACGCCCTTATTATTTATAAACCCTTACTTGAATTTATGAAAGTAATATAATACTCAATTCATTTATATATGCATAAAAAGATCACTAATCTGAAACTGATTTATTTCGATAAAACCTATAGCTTACACTATCTTTTAAAAAAAAAATTCTATGTATTGTATGTTATTTTTGAATGAAAAAAAAACGTCAGATTATCGTTAATCACAGTTAGCAAAATCTGAATTCACTTTCAAAATCCAAATAATACAACAGAAGATTACCAATGCAGTTCTTAGTAAATCAATCGAGTGATGCTCGCATATGGATATAAAGATGGGATTAGGACAAGAGTTGATCACTATACTAGGTAGAAAAGTCTGAAAACTTTTCATACATATATGTTTTTGAATATTAACCCATACATCGATTCAAAAATCAAAAACAGTAAATTTATATGCAGGGGTTCGAACTCTTGACTGATATAATGAATAAACCTAAATATAATTACCTATAGCATTACTTCTGGACAACAAAAACTGAATTTTTAAACAACCACAAAATTAATTAGGCAGTATTGGTTTTAACCTATGGACAGAGTGGTAATAGAATCGGTTGATATTTTCATTCAAAATTCAAAACTGAATCTTTTCTGCGAAAGTTTTCATAGTAAAAACTGTTTATTTTTTGAGTATGAACTATCGACACACATAAGTCTTATCAATATTGATAATTTATAATATTAATTTGAATTCTTAGAAAACTTTTTATTCCCGAACGTTTGAAATAAAAAAATAGCTACTATAGATCTCACTTAATTATAATATATAAAGATTCTATGATTACCAAAATAACTTCATTGCAAATTCCACAGATTCCAACTTGTAAGGTTACCTGTAAAGCTATTCATCACACTTCTTTCCTCACTCGTTATCTTGGTCTGCACACAAGCGGGTTGCTTCTTTCATAAGTAAAAGGTTCTGCGGGTTGGGGGCTAAGTTAGTGCCCCTGGCGTTGAGCCAAGTTCGTGTTCCAACTGCGATGCCTGCGTGATAAACTTAAACATGCTATCGGCGGTCATGTTCACCCTTTACGGTGTATGCTGATGGCTAGGCGAGCATCTTGCAAACATAGGGATGGCAAAATAATTGAAGGGCAGCTTGACATAACCTGATTTTAAAAAAAAAATTAATGAACAGTGCAGATTTGTAGATATTATTGATGAGAATATTTTTGTATTTCCAGGTGTTTGAAAAAATATAAAGACATTAAAGCACTTGTCAACAACAGTTTTCCCATTCTGTTTTATAAAGGTGGCATCCCTTTATTGACACACTAAATAATTACAATGCAGTAGTAAAATAAAATATGTAAATTTTTACACTCGTGAAAAAGTTTTTTATCTCTTCTGAAAAATCGACAATATAGTGCAGAAGCAGTTGAATACTTGTCAAAAGAAGTTCTACCTATAATATGTTTTACAAATCGTTTAATCTGTTATAAGATCTAATATAAGACTTAATTTTTAGGGGTTAGCGAAATTCATTGTGTTTATTTTTTTGCAATTTATACGACTTATTTTTTATCATTTAAATCATTTCATATAATTTAAGACATCGACTGAGGGTGCTTGATTGAATTTCAATATAAAATTTGAATTATTGAGATTTTGTACTCTTCCATGTAATTTGTCACTAACGACCCGGGTTTTGCCTTTCGGTATCTACAGGCATTCGAGCCCACGAATGGACTCAAAATTCACATTATATTAAAACAAATTTATTTTTCCTCGCTTTGCTCTTAGCAAAATCGTCAGCAGCATAATCAAAATCTATTTGTCAGCCAGTTGGCGTGCTATTGAAAGCATTTTTTAATTGCAAATTGCTCACTATAATTAAATTGTTTTTTTTATTAATTTAATTTTTGAAAAACTTCTTTCACAGTTAGTAACACAATTACGAGGAAATAAATTAAAATCATTTCAATACTTGTGACTGAGTCTCCAAAATTATATCTTTGAATAAATTGCAAAAGTTCAATCTTTGCCACCCTTCTACACATCTGTTTCATTATGTTAAACAGCAACATGATTTTGAATTCTTATAGTAAATAAAAGATATTCAACCAATTGTGAAGATAAAACGCAGATCAGCATCGTAATTTCCATACTATTGTTACAGCATTTTGTTCTCACAACATTTTATTCGCTGCCAGCTTTCCAAAGCACCAATTAAATTATTGTTAGTGTTTTATAACTTACCAAGTTAAATCATTATTTCTAATGATTTCTAAAAATAAATGTTCATCAGTTACAATATTTTTTTAATGTTACCTTTTTAATATTTGTGACGAAAAAATATTTAAAATACAAAGTATTTAAATGAAAACTGAATAATTGGTGTTATGATATTATTCCTTTATTGGAATTTCAACGCATGCATTGCATTGTACGATAGCTTGTTGGACTGTTGTAGAGTGTTTTTTCTTCTTAAAGATACAAGATTTTTTTCCCGTTATTACGCGAGCAAAAGACGACGAGAAAAAAAAAATAAAAGCTGAATATATTGCTAGCTAGAGGAACGCAAAGGAAACGACGTCTGGTTAACACGCCGCCTAATTATTTCCTGTTAGTATTAATAAATGCTCCAGGCTTTTACGTGTATTTTGCAGTGACTGCAAAGAATCCACGAGAAAATATTCCAACCTCAGCTATTACAAAGATTATTTCCTTACTCGTCTTTATAATTTTAATCAGTGGTACATAAATGTAGTTCCGTGGGTCGGCTACTGGATTTTTTTAATTATTTTGAGCTGTAAATAATCACAAGCTGTCATTTTAATATCTAACAAAAAATATGTATTAATAAAACAAGAAGCTTTCTGATCGATCAATATAATTACGCAATGATTCTAATTTACACTTATTTTCTCCTACGTGAAGCTTTTAATTATAGCTGTAATTTTAATTACTTTAGTTTTACCTACTGTAAGCATGCCATGCGACTTAAAATTACATCGTAAGCACATAATTTTATATCAAGGTATAAATAAGTTGCTTATATGTTTCTCTAAAAAGATTTTATGCAATCAGACTGTGGATGTAAGAAAAAAAATCTTTAGCTTGGCATTAAAACACATCATTTTCGCTATATAGACGGCGATATAATTATATATAGGTATTGTAGTGAGATATATTTTGATTTTATTGTGTCTATCAACAATATTATTTAAGAGGCCATATTAAGTATATTTAGCATTACAATAAATACTGTTTACAGAATCTATCCAAGAGCATTGTCCTGTTCAAATTTTATTCACAATCTTGAATTAACTTTCATTAAAGACTTCATAATTTGATTAGCGCCTCATACATTGTTTTCTCTAGTATGTCATTTATGAAAACATCGTAAAATAAATGATAAACTATACGTCGTCTTTGACAGTTTGGTTGTGACGACAGTATTATTTGACACTCCACTATGTACGCAATATTTGAAGCATTATTGATTCTGGTGGCTCTCGGCGATTTTCCTATCTTGTAATACGAACAAGACATGGGTGTAGTTTACAGAACTGACATGTTTGACATGGAAAACATACTCTTTTTAAAGCAGGTGTAAAATATTTATAATAAAAAATTTTTGTTCTCGTGCTAATAATAAGAAGTAAAAAATGATCCAATACACAAATAATAATTATTAATAATTATCGTAAATACTCAAAATAAGTAGTCTAAATATATAGCCTAAAGATGTCATAAAAACAATATTTTAGTCTTTAAGAATTTTTTGATTTTATACATAGATATTATATTCTATCTAGGGATGATGTTTTCTCAACAATGGTTGTATATGTACGAAAAAGTCATTAATAAAGCAATTGATAAATTTATTCAATGTTGTTTCATTTTAATTTAAACATCGAAACAAGACTTTTTATGATATATTAATTAATAAAAAAGCACATTCACCCAGCAAAATTAGTCCTTTTCTAGAAAACGGTTTTTTTTAAATTCTTCTACATTAAAAAACTGCAATAAAATAATGTAAATATATACTAGCATGTATTATACACCGGTATAAATTGTAACCTGTTATTATTCACCCAAAACTTAGTGTTGAGACAGACAGATAGGTAAATATTAAATTGCAAAAGTTTTCAACGAAATGTGCTAGAACTAGTCAATTTTAAGTGCAAAAAATCAGTTTTTTAGCTGTACTGGAAAATTAATTATTAGCATTGGACTTTTATCAACAGAGTCTAATAGTTCGAATCCTGTTAAATAATCAATTCCCAAACATTCAATCAAATCACGTTGAAAATAATATTTCGAAATAAACCATCAGTTTTGATAAGCACTCAACGCTCATACATCCATCAATGTAAATAGAATTATACACCCCTATTTCCAGTACAATCAATTTTGATTTGAACAAAAGCCCGATAATACGATTTGCCGAAGGTTTTGGCAACTTGGGTACACAACTATACATTGTGTAAGTGCCAATCAATAACTTAGTCACGATATTTTGATATATCTAAATATTTGAAATAACATGCACATGATTAATCAAGGCTATCACTTAATTCTCACAACGTTATATGTCATATTTTATCAAGCAAAATATTTTTTGGCGAAACAGTAGTATTACCATTTATTTGAAATTATTGTGTGTACACTTCATAATCAAAGTTTTGAAGAGTTCGATGACTGATTAATCATATTAAAGATATCAATTTTTATAATTCTTTATTAATTATCAATTCTTAATGGAAAAATACTTTTTTTATCATGTCCAATCCATCATGGGAAGTACATGTATTCTATATGTTTTGTTTTTTATATAACCTAGTATAATATGTAACAAAAATAAGAGACAATTTAAAATTGTATACTACAATTTAACAAGGACGGAACTTAGCGTAGAAAATGCTCATTTACTGAATAAAACCAGTTTTTACTATAATACAAAACATGGAATATCCCAAACAAAATGCTTTGCATTTTCATGTATCTAGTTAATGTATTCTCTAGTTTTTTTTTTTAATTTCTAGCAAATAAAATCTTTCTTCTTAGCGTGTGTGAACTTTTAGATACTTAATTATTTTTGTGACTCATACAATTTAAAGATTACAATTTATAGATTATCTTCGTGCTTCACCCTTTTTTTGTTGTTTCATATAGTTTGTCAATTGGCGACACAATTTGATGTAAATAACTTTAAGACATTTTGTGTCAATTAAAAACTTTAAGAGTGAAATCTACTTAATTTTCTAAATGAGAATTGTGGAATATGAACTGTGCATAGTTTTCATAATATATTACATATAACAATGCATTTCTACTAGGGTTTCTGAATACCCAGGGATATACGTCGCAACTCTAGGGTATTCACATACCCGAAACTGTTTCAACATGATAAATACACTCAAAGTGACAAGAAAAAAGTTAGCTATCATAAGTAATAAAATTAGTCGTATTGAGTAATCTTTGACTAGTATCAGCTAACTGCCTTTTTGTTAACAATATTTGGACTGGTTAACACATTTGATTTACACGTAGCAACGAGGGCCTCAAATCTCTTGATCTCGAGCAATTAGTTAAACCCGTAATCTCGGGATTGAATACCAATACCAGTATTTCGGGATTCACTATCAAATATTTTATATTTAAAATACAAATTATATAACATTCTATACACATAATTAATATATTTGTACTGCTCTCCGTCTCGCTCATACTTTGTGATAGCTCTAGACAGGAACCCTACAATTTTGACTGACAGTTTATTGTTTTTTTTTTTTGCATTTCCTTACATTTGAAAAATCCATTGAAATATACATATTTTAAAGATCAGCAAACTTTTTTCATATGTGATTGCACGTATTCATAATTATTATTATCTTGTATTATTATAATATATTCTGGTGCAATAGTTCATTTATGCATTTTTATGTACACATCCTCCCATTTTGTATGAACTGCAAATCCTTTTTCGCGGGATTTTATTTTTATATTGTAAAAGTTTTTTTATATTTTTTTTGCGTCTTCATTTACAAGGTTTATCATCGGACATATTATCCACTGATTTTTTTTTGACAATTTCAATCATCAAAACCTGAATACGTGATTGAAAAAAAGTCAATTTCGAAATCCCGAGATCAGATAAAGGGTCGCAGAATGGATGCCGTAGTGGCAACTGCAAAATATTTTAAATATGTTTTTTTATGAATTCAAATATGAAATTCCCAAACTTGATTCAAGGATTCAAAAATCTCAATATTGATTATTGTAAGGGTAAATAAAGGTTTCTGTCCGGAATCCTAACTTGTCTCGGGTTTCAAGATGTCTCAATTCCCAGATATTATCTGAGACTAACACTGAATAAATATTTTAATAACTGATTTAATTTCTAAAAGAATATTTCCAACGATGCAAAGAGGAGCTTCATGCTTCACTGTGTTTTCTGAAAAGTTGGTTAAATCAGTAATTGAGATTAAATATTCAAAACCGTTGCCGCAGGGGCTCGCTTTATATTCCAATTATAACATTTGACAGGCTGCTAACCTCATCCGTCATATTCTTATCTTTTTGTAATAGATATTGATTCTGACTCTGGGCGGGGTAATAATGTAGTAGTGCAGCAGGATTACAACCACTGAACTGCTATTCCCAGTTGATGCACCTTATGTAACCGCAACGATTGTGTTACGAGAGTGAACGCAAACTATTTTCATATTGTAAGGTAACTCAAGATATTTTTTTAAATTGATTAAAACGGCATATTTTTGGCAGAGCTTCATTTTAATAAAGTAAACATATCATAGTAATTAGCTAATAAAATAATTAATTGTATAGTCACGCCATCGTCAAAGCTTAATAATGCTGACGATGGGCTGAAGTTTATGAGAACTATATCTTATAATTCTTAGGACATGGAAATTTTTACTTTTGAAGAGGAATTAAAAATACCCATTTCTCAATTTTACTATCTCATTAATTTTAAATTATTTATTTATCATATCTGTCTTAAATACTACGAGAAATATTAAAAGTTAGTACATATTTTTATATTATTGTAAATGATAATATCAAAAAAAGATGCGGAAAAGTATTGTTTTATTTTTATATTTATTTTTATCTTCCATCAAGAATTAACAGTTAACAGTTTAACAATCGGAACGTCTCCTTGTATAATTTTTCAAAAATGATTTCTTATAGCTTTACTAAGTTGACTTAGATATTTTCTAAAAATACTTTCACTTGTAGCCTAGCATGAAGAATTCTGTTGAAGTTCTCGAAGAAAAACTGCATGATAGACATATGTTACAAAATCTTAAATGTCAATTGAAAAATTAACATTTTATTTTTACTCTACTTATAAATTATTTAGTTTACTCAGAAATTTCGAAAATAACGCTGCTTAGCAATAGGCAACGTTCGCTAAACAACAGATCACCTAACTTTTCTTTGTGTTTCAGTTTCAAATTGATATATGTTCAAACCCAGTGGCTGTTTTTTTTATGGGTCACAGGGGCCAGGCCCCTGTGACCAATAGTTTAAATGAAGTGTTAGAATGTTTTTAGGATAAAAAAATGAAATTCAATATGCAAATTGTAAGTTTTTAATTTTGAAATTGACAGTCTTCAATTAATTAGTTATTATTTATGTAAAGGCACCAATTTAACGTGAAAACATCAGTGACTGGCGTTGAACGTTTTCAGCTATTGAGCTATTGAGTATTCTCACTGCTGTCTCAGCCATTTTGGGCCCAGAGACCCGATACATTTCTTTGGCGTGTGTGTTCTGTATTCTTCAAAAATTTTAGAAGTCGTTATGGGGCCATTTAAGTATTTATTTACGTTGCTTGCCTTTCAAATTTATAATTAAAGTATAATATTTATTTTTTGTAATTATAATTTTTTCGTTTATATCAACACTTTTAATAAAAAACACAGCAGTGTTAATATTGTATAGTGCGTCTTAGTAAGAGCTCTATTTTATAACACGACGCATTCTACCCGAGTACGTGTTTATCGGCGCTCTTATTCTTCCAGGCCAGTTTTGCTTGGCCCATCGCTCTGATAGTATTTTCATATCGCGGGATTATCTACTTATCTTCTAATTTTGTTTTTTGTTGTAAATCTGACTCATTGTTGACACTATGCTATTTTTCAATGTATGTCTTTATTGAAAAGATATTATTTTTTGATCATTATATGTTACCTGTTTTTATTGTCACCATCCGCCACTGTGTGGACCAATATTAATAATCATAGAGTTCCTTTTTACAACGTTAATCTGCATTTAGATGAATGATTTTAATTCTAAATACTCCCATTTGTTTGGCCATAATTTGCAGATGGTTTCTGATCTATGGCATAAAAGTAAACCATCGTGCAATATTACAGAACGTCAGGTGCATACGAACTCATTTTCCGTTTCAAAGCGTTTAGGATTCCCGAAACCAAAATAGGATTTGTCATAAAAGCAATTGCCCTCATGTTGATTGGATGAAAATTGTGTGCCATTAGCACATGATTTTGCCAAACATGCAATCCAACCCGCTTATCGAAAACGCTTGTCCTTTGCACAGAAAGGCTCAATGATGAATTCGAATTCTAGCTAGACTCAGAACACATTTTAAAGAGGTCGTTAGCATTAACCAGTACATAAATATATGATCAGATTTATTACTATTGATAAACCATTGATATTACAAAAACATGCATATTTAAATAAAATATTATATGAAGAATATTTGAAGTATTATATAGTTATATGTTTTTTTAGTAACTTATTTAAAATTAAAAATCCAATGCAAACATTTAAATCATCCAGTGTAAAACCTTAAGTATTGAATTTTTCTACTTTAGATAAAATCGTCGCGGCAGACGGTTTTTTCATGAAAATTATTATGTAAAGCAGCATTAAATCATCTTCTTATTTAGATTTTTAATCTTAAAATCCGTCTGCGGATTATCCATTAATTTCATATTCTTTTTTATCCATACTTTCGGAGGTCATTAGGCTTTCAAGACACCCCGCAGCGTGGACAAGAGCACCCACTAGTTAATATACATATACATATAGATCTATGGAATTTCAGTTACTAAAAAAGATTTTGGCGACTGTTAATATGGTATGTGAATTAGATATAAACTTTGGTATTAGTATGCCATGTCTAGTTTTACCAAAATGAACGAAAAAGCCAAAATGTCTTGTTTATTCAGATATTTATTCGATTGTTTCTTCCATCATATAAAATATCGTTATATAGTTCGTGAAAGAAGCAACTAAACTTTAATAGAAGACAATTTATCATTTACACATCTAGATACATTAAAGACGACTTTTTTATAAATGCACTAAGCAAAGTCAGGAAAGGTTAGGAAAGTGAGTGAATGACGTATGGCAACCCTAAATTCCCACGAGCTCTCAAAATGGAACAGCCAATTTCTTTTAACCACTGTCTATTTAACTTAAACACTGACTGATTAATTTAGTAAGTGACTGCATACATACTCAATATTAATACAACTTACCGATGACTCTGATATACTTATAATGGAAATTTATTTACGGAACAAATAAGTAATATAAGGAAACTGTACAACGCTGGTATAAACTCTGTAGATATCGAATCGATAGCTTGATACAGGCTACATCTATGTGGTTCTATCACAACTTGATGAATCACGGTTTCATATCGTATAGGTTATCCTCGTTCCCTGAACATTCAACATTGATGGATCATCCACCTGCCATAAACAATAGGATTCAAAATTACTGTTTCCTATAATTAAATAAATTATTTTTATTTATTTTTTGGATTTTTATTCTGTATCTATAAGCATTGTTTTTAAATTCAATAATTGCGTTTCAAATCTGGCATGCTCTATATATATATATATTATTGATTGTTTCAAATCATCACTATGAATACAAAAAAATAAATCAATATATTTTTTTAAATGAATAGCGAAGTTCGATCGATGACTTTTGAAATTTCATGTCTGCTTCTAACGTGGAACCTATGAACACCTAATAGAGCTTATCTCAATAGTAGTTTTTCTAAGAGAAATGCTCACTAATCAATTGCTCAACCTTTCTTTTTCCGAAGAGAGTAAGGATATAAAACTAGGTTTAGAGAGATACTAGCGGTTAGCTAATCGTTCTCGCTACACCCCGTTTTTAAGGTTTATCAGTGGGAAGAAGTTTTTGACACCTATAATCATATAAATTATAATAATCACAATGTTTTGTAAAAAAAATAACTTATATTGTATTGATTTTACATTTTATGATTCAATATGTATCAGATAAGTTACCTTTCCTCCCACTTCTTGTTAACAAATCTATTTTGTAGTTTCACATTGTCAATATTTTGAAGTGTAACACTTAAATTTTGTGTCCGTCATCAAACATCTTAAATTAATTCTCATAGAATTGAATTTTTTTTGAGCTCATAAATATAATAAGTGATGAGTATCATAACTTACTTCAATTGACATTTTACAGCCTTTACATTATTCTACCATATGGATTGTGATCCAGCAGAATCTCATTTTCCCATATTTTAGTAATTTGATCCAGCGTCATTCGTAAACATTTTATTTCAAATTTATCGACCAAATTCGTTTTTACTTAACTATATTGGGGTAAAGAAAGAGGAATGTGTTTAAAAAAGAAATACACAAAAAATCACCCAACAATTGAGAATAATATTTACAAGGTAGTTTTTAATCCTCAAGTTAGTTTATTCCTTTCGTTTGTAACTTTTCCTCTGTAATTTCATCACGTTTAATTTAGCAAGAAAGTTTAAATAAAATTTAATTTCAAAAAAGATAAGAAAAACTACCGATGACATTTTTTTAATGTTTAGTTATAAGAAAAACAAAACTGTGAAACGTAATTTTTCCATGCTTAATTTTTTCTTTGTGTAATATCGATGTAAAATCCTCTGGTGTATGACGATTAGCTATTGATGGATCATTCAGTGTCGCCTACAGATAGTTTCGTTAACCGATGAAACGGTTCCAGCGCTCTCACGTCGGTGCTGACGGTTCTCTCAGACGAGATTCATTAACATGGAGACTAGCTGACTAGTCCAGATAACCAGTCAATTTTATGCAAGTCAATCGCTACGCTGACTCCAATCTTCTTTAAAGTTATTCACTATCAATTGAAATAAAATAGATTCAAAATGGTACATCTATCAAATTATTAAAATATTTCCACCAATATTAAAAAAATATTTTTTCCTCATATATTTAAAAAAATAAACATGTACTTAGCTTCGAAACTGCTTTTAAATTTTTTATGAAATATTATATATATGTTTTCATGCAATTTTTGTAAGGCAATGAGTAAATTATGGAATAACAGAATCAATAAGAGAAGGTATTTTTTTTAATTCTATAAAAACAGTCCAGTAATCAACAATAGGTATATGGCTAAGGAATAGTATATGGCTTTCGTCCTGCTTAGTCACGCAGTAAAGTACTCAAATGCCTAAATTCATACATTTATAGATGTGTATGAAAATTGGGCGTATAGAGAATGATTTGCTCACTATTAGTTCTTTCCCAACCGATTTTTTCTTCTTGTAGTCTTATATTTATCAACCATATCAGTTTATATTTGGTGTGAATTATTTCTCTTGAATCTATTAAGTGGTTGATTTTTCAATGTTCAAACACAGTTTTCAGTTTATTCTAAAAAGTCATTCGGTCAAGAATTTATCATTAGCAATATGAAATTCACAAAACAATATTTCAGTTTTAATATTATAATAATTTAATAAATAACGAAATATTTAGTTATAAGTAGAAGAATTTTATCAGTTTGTTGATGGCTAATTTGGCTTCACGTCATCATTAAAACTAGGTTCTGACAAATCATGTTCTGATAGTTACTCTTGTAGAACTAAATACTTTTTACCCTATTATAATGAAGTTCTACCGTTTAAACACCAATTCAATCAATACGTAATTCAATTATTGTACTAAATAACAAAGCACTTGATATATTTGTTTACTTTGTAATGAAATATTTTTCTTTCAAACTAAAATGTATCATTAAGGATTCTATTCTACAATTGTCAACATAAATTCATTGGGTTGTTTTCCGTCAAACCAACATTTCGTTGATCTTAAAATCCTTTTCAAGCGATTTTAACTTTTTCCCATGGCAATTATAGAATAGTGGACATCAGAGGAGTTCACATTTAGAAAACCTACGCTTTCAAGGTATGGCTGCATCAACGAAAATGAAGATTTCGTAGAACTTTCGTGTTACTAATGAGGGTTTTGGGGTGAGCCAATGCGTCAAGAGATGTTATTTATTTATTTATTTATTGTAAATTTAAAAAAATTGAAATGCATGGCATTACAGCTGACGCCAATGCGCCATGCATTCCACAAACATAATAACAGTAACAACAATAATAATAATTATTAAAAACAGTACTACTAATAAAAACAATAATGAAAATAAAAACATTTTTTTTTTAAATTACTAAATAATTAAAAAAAAAGACATTATTAATTTAAAAGGAAAAAATATTTAGTGAACAATACCCATAGTTTAGTGTTGAAAATATCCAGCTCTCTAGGCAGTGCATTAATCATCCGAACGGCTCTGGCAACTGGTGACTCGAATGACCGACGCGAAGAACAAGTTTTAAGAATAAAAATTGTCTAGATATGGTTTCGGCCACGTAGATAACAATTAGGAGCATGTAAATTAATAGACATAAGAATTTCAGGATTATAAACTCGTCCCTGAAGAAGAAGAGAGAAATGCTTTAGAATCGAAAACGATCTTCGTGCTTCAAGAGAGTGAAAAGATAGCATTCCTAAAAGAAATTTAGTTGGGTAATACTCTTTTAGAGAACTATTAAAAGGAAAATATTTAAATTTTTTGAAATAGAAATATCGTAGAAATTTCTTATGAACTCGCTCCAATTTCAACTTGTAGGAATTTTCATATGGACTCCAGATAATAGATCCATATTCAAGCGTACTGAGAACCAAGGAAATGTATAGAGTGCGAAACACAGTTGGGTTTTCGAATGGTTTACTTTGCCTAACTATAAACCCGAGAAGTTTGCTAGCACGCAAAGCAACGGAATTAATATGTGAATGAAATGTGAAAGAAGAGTCGAACGTTATACCGAGATCAACAATTTCAGATAAACGCTGTAAAGTATTATTCGATATCACATAGTTATATTTAATAGGCAATCTTATAAAATGCAAAAGCATTTCGAAAAGTTGAAGTCAAGTTTGTTTTTTATAGACCAATTTAAAATCGAGTCTATATTATGTTGCAGAATAGTACAATCAGACTCCTTCTTGATAGTTAAAAACAGTTTTAGGTCATCTGCAAAGAGCATATACTTTATTCCACTCATGCTTTCCACAATATCATTAATAAAAATAAGAAATAAAATTGGACCGAGATTCGATCCCTGTGGTACCCCAGAATATGTTGGAAAAATATTTGATGCACATCCAGCGTATTCAACATATTGTCGTCGTTTTGACAAATAAGAAACAAAAAATTTAATTAACTTATTTGAGCTTCCTATAGCACTTAATTTATTTATCAGAATATCGTGATCGACACTATCAAATGCTTTCGAAATATCCGTGTAAATAACATCAACCTGACAATGGGAATCCAAAGATTTTGATATATACTCACTATACACTATTAGATTGGTGATAGTTGAGCGCGCTGATCTAAAACCATGTTGGGAATCAGTTAACTGACAGTCAACATGCATATAGATATATCTATGTAAATATTATCAAACTGTCAGATTCAGAGAGGCTTACATTGGTCTCATTTTCTCTAATGAAAAATACAAATTACTTTGACTCATAACGCAACGAGAAATAAAGAACAACAGAAGCGTAGATAGAAAAAGACAACAACAAAACCTTCGTAAGTAGCTCCTTTGCCATTGTAGCATAACAGATGAACTGTATCTTCTAACACTATCTCAGTTCTCTTGTCAGTTTCCCACAAGTCGTAGAAAGTTCTGTGCGAAAATCTTTGATATTGGCAACTTGCGATTATAACCGAATTTTACTTGCGGGAATGCCCAACAGGAAGTTAATTACGTTTTTTGGAAATGCCGTGAGATTAATTTCGAACAACAGAACTTTTTACTATCGTCCGTCCTCACATTGGTCTAATACGTCACGCTGACTTAAATGAAACGATGGCTTACTTAATGGTATTTGAAAACTTACCAATTTATTTGGGGATCGACATAACCTCAATTTCTCACTAAATTCGCTTAACCCATTGGAAACGATAGGCTATACGAATTAAACACAGGATACATATTATCGACTTGATGTAAGTGACTGAGTTAGTCATATTTTCTTTAACATTATTTCATCAAGTACATGATTGAAAATCAGTCCCGTGCACGCTGCTTGAACCATGAATTTGATGGGTAAGCAACTTTTTCTGTCGATAGCGTTGTGAAAGGGGGCTGTACAACATTGATACAACGGTTGGTGGTGGGAAACCAACTTGTTACCATAGAAGTGACCTATCAACAAACCACAAACGCAGAAATCCTAACCAAAACTAAATGTGGCAGAACTATTATTACCACAATCTACGTTGAAGGAAAATTATTCATAAATCATTCAAATTAAAATGCAAATTTAATCGTTCATCCGATGGAAATTGCAGTAATCCCACGATAACGTACACAGCAATAATGACATGGCCCAGCTGATTAATAATGCGTTTTGTGATTTGGCCATTGTTGTTTGGTAAAGCTTTATTCAAATGATTTGAAGACCTTTTCCCTTTGTCTGAATAGCTTCGAATTAGTCAACCTTTGTTGAATTCAATGGCCTATTTCGACATCTATAAATGTATATACACAACCTTTTATAATTTATAGCTCATTAATAAACGTCCTTTTATGGTGGTCACTGCACGGTTAGCACGCCTAACTGCATTGTATTATACGATGAATCATCGAGGAAATGTGGTATTGTATTTTCGCCGCTAAATAAATATTTCTAGGTATTTTTTATCCAATTAGAATACCTTTTACTAGACTGAATAGTGTTTATAGAAACTAGAAAGGCAGTATATTTCTTAAAATAAATCAGTAACAATTTCACAATCTAATTTTATAATTAGAACTGGTTCCTCTAAGTTAGCATGTTTAACTCATGAAAAATTAGAATCGAATATATACGACTCATCTTAAGGTAAATGAAACTATTGGTTTATGATTGGTAAATTAATTTACAAGTTTTGATATGTTTTGTGTTGAAAAAAGTGAAAAGTTTTTTTTTATCATTTAATAATATTAATTATGTTTAAACGAAATATATGAATTGCGTTTTATTATATAATAAAGTTAATTCGAAGAAAAATAAGCATTGTGAACTATTTCAATTGCATGTATATATTTTTTTTAATATTGAAACTGTCATATATTTGTACTGTGTTATTATTTTTGAGTGGTAAATTTAAAAAAAATTGAAGCATAATATTTCTATTTTTCCAGAATCTGAAAGATCAAATCCTCACCACGAACGTCTGGCTTGAACATGTGAGTATTCAAATAGTATACAAAAATAACTGTAATAAACTGGTTCCGCAGCATTTCTTCTACTTCATTTGTTCAATTTTTATCTCAGTCCTTAGCAGGGATGGCTTTCCAGTTTTGTAAGAAATTATAACTTACTAATTATTATAACTTATTGATTAATTAAGATTTAAGATACTTAAGATTTTTTTTCTTAGACGCACTTCTAAACATTCTTCTGTATTCATGAAATACTATGCAAATAATTGTTGTAATGTAGTACGTTAATTCTTTTAGTAGAAATCAATTTTAATTTAACGTCGACTTTATAATGAAATTTTTATGACATTGGTTTCCCATACCGCTTGTTTTTGCAGTATTTTAATTTATGCCGTCAGCATATGTCGTGTCTTAATACAATATAATCAACTGTCTTCAACCTCAAATCCACTTTGACGAAGACGTGGTAAATGTACCAAGCAACATGATCTTAGCAAGCTAGAACCTAAGCATACATACATTTGTGAACTTTTAGTCGCTAAACCTTTTCCAGTAATATGGTGAAGTTTAGTAATCAATCAACTATATCAAACCAAAATCATTCCTCGAGCTTTTTAATTCGATTGTAAAAACGCACAATCGGAAAGATTTATTTGTTTAATGATTTTCATATTTAGTAAGAAGACTTGCCTATATGCTCTGTTGATAATCGTTTCCCTCTGCATGAAAAGAATAGATACTGTCAAAAAAACGGTCCTAATTATTATAAACATGTGGAATTAGTACAAATGAATTGTCTTTTATTTTTTTAAATAATTTCTTTTATTATTGACTTATTTCTAATTTGTTCATATCCGTAAATTGCGTATGCATCAGTTCTACTGTATATACAGAATCTCAGCATATATAACTCAAGCGAGCGCATACTGTAAAGTGAATGTGACACTGCATTTAAATCAACCACAAAATCAGTTCAATGAATACAAAATGCTGTTTTACTGTTACTGCCTGCAATACTACGTATCGCTCATAACAGTACTCTAATGGTATCAAATGGAATACAATTAATTCCCAGGGCGTTGCATTACACTGAAACATTTTAATAATCCCATGCAGTTTTGATTTAATGAGCCAATGCACAGTCACAATAAAAACAAAGTTTTGCATCGGTGGCTATTTTATTCTAAAATGATATATAATTATATGTTTACTGTATCTAATTTGGATTATTGAGATTTTGTACACTTCCATGTATTTTGTCACTAACAACCCGGGTTTCGCCTTTCGGTATCTTCAGGCATTCGAGCACACGAATGGACTCGAACTGACAGACAGTAAACAGTGTCTAACGTTTATATAGAAGATACAAATACGACAAATATTATTTACGAGGTAAGATATTATACGTCTGAGAGCCACACTGATACCTGAGTTTGGCTATGAGGCGTCTCTTATAGATAGTCTTTTATCAAAAAAACAACGTAAATTAGCAGAAAAGATGCTATATTTCGAGAACTTGTCTAAAGACATAGACCACCCTAGAATCTGGCATAGAATTAGTTATTTAGGTTGCACAAGCTTTAAAATTAAAAAAACAACTCGCTGATAGTGTTAGACCGGCGTTCTATTGCAAAAATTCTCTAGGCAAATTACTTATTAAGAATAAAGATAGAGTCTATTTTAAGAACAAATCTGGTATTTATAAATTACAATGCAGTGATTGCCAACATTTCTATGTGGGTAAAACCACACGTACATTAGATATAAGAGTATCAGAACATTTAGCTGCCTTTATATAAAAAAAAGAAACTTCGACATTCGTAAATCACTTGCTAATGGAAAACCATACGTTTAATGCGGATGATGGGGTTAAACTGTTGCATAAAAACATGGGGGATCATAAATTATTTTATCAAGAAATTTTGGAAATTAATAGAGCCCAGTTAAATTCCTTGCCAATTTTGAATGAGCAGCTGAACCTTCCTAATTCTCCGTTATTATATCCTATACGTTGAAACACCTAACAGATGTCACTAAATGTGGAATGATTGTATATATTTACACTTTCGTCGAATTGCATCCCGTCAAAACCCACAATACTATTATAATTGTAAAATCACTGGTATTTCTAAAAGAAGTTGAAAAGCGGCAATTCGCCACTCTGTTAATATAGTATTTACAAAATAAGGATTAGGGTGATTATCGAAATTTTAACTCAGGTATCAGTGTGGCTCTCAGACGTATAATATCTTACCTCGTAAATAATATTTGTCGCATTTGTATCTTCTATATAAACGTTAGACACTGTTTACTGTCTGTCAGTTCGAGTCCATTCGTGTACTCGAATGCCTGAAGATGCCGAAAGGCGAAACCCGGATCGTTAGTGACAAAATACATGGAAGTGTACAAAATCTCAATAATCCAAATTTGATATTGAAATTCCATCAAGCACCCTCAGTCGATGTCTTAAATTTACTGTATCTACTTAGCTCACTTCACTTATGATACTTTTAGAATACCAAAACGCACCTAACACAGATTTCGCAAAAATATCAGTTGGCTCACTTCACTTCTCATTGACTCAATTGATAATATCATCGCATAAAAACAGAAAAAATACTTTCTAGATATGTAAACATTATTATATTCTTTTGAGAAACTGCTTTTTGAAGTGCCTTTATCTGACAGTTTCTTTAATTGTATGTTTAATTCAAGAATAAAGGCTATATTATTTAGATGCTTATTGTTGATTTTTATCTTGTGCATGCGTTTTCCATACTTGATATTTAATTTATCATAATATACATTAAACTGTTGCGTTTAGAGTAAAATAGTAAAATGAAAAGAAATAAAATTTCCCTTCCTTCTTTACTTGAAGATATTTAAAAAAAATAACTACACTGCTGGCATATATTATAGTTCAGACTATTTCGGAATATTTAAGGATCAAGACTATTAGTAAATATTTTGTGTCAATAATACATTTTGAATATAGAAATGAACATGTATTGACGGCTCAGATAATGGATTAAAATAGAAATCGAGCTTCGTTAAATTCTCTGACATAGCTCACTGTTTGATGTGTCACGAAACATTTATTTTTTAACCATATCCGCTCCCTATTTGGAGCACATGGCCATCACGCGATTCCTCCAAGCTTCTCTGTCCCCCACCAGTCTCCTTGCTTCCTCCCAGGTCATCCCAGCGTCCTGTAGCTCCACCGAATACATCCTATGGATGGTCATCAGCGGCCTACCAGGTTAGCAGAAGAAACAGGCAGGATTCAGGCTCCCCTGGGGCATCCGCAGCACGTGTCCAAGCCAGGTCCATCGTCGGTTTTTTTATTTTGGACGTAATAAGAGGTTGGTCTGTCCACTCTCTTACCTCCGAGACAAAGTCAAACCACCGTACCACCAGTATTTGCCTCAAACATCTGTTTTCAAAGCACAGTATACGGATACCCTTGGTGAGCTGCCATGACTTGCAACCGTAAAGCAACACCGTCAGGATGCATGCGTTGAATAAGTGGCACTTGGTTATGACCGAGTACAACCGTGAGTCCAAGACTTTCCGCATAGAGTTAAACGTTGCTCCAGCTATCCTTAATCGGATTGCGAGCTCTTTACGCGGATTGCCATCTCCCGTAATGTGTACCTCCAAGTACCTGAAGCCGTCGACTCTCTCGATGTCTTGCCCCGCGCTCGTCAGAGAGTAGTCTGAGTCTGGACAGAAACTGTTGCAGAGCACATTGGTTCTACTCGCATTGACTTTGAGGCCAATGCGATACGAGTTGCTCCGCAGCCTGTCCATTGTTTCCTGAATACCCTCGACAGATTTGTTAAATATGACAGCGTCGTCAGCATACTCGAGGTCGCATAGCCTCAGATCGGGGGCAACGGCTAAACCTCGGTCGGGTGGAATTGACTTCCTCAGGATGAAGTCGAAGATTATTATGAAGAGGAACGGAGCCAGAACACAGCCCTGTCTGACCCCGGTTGAGACCCCAAACCATTCTGTCGTTACGTCGCCGATTCTAACACGGCATTCACTGCCCTCGTGCATGCGTTTGATGATGGCGATAATCTTGGTTGGGATTCCGTACAGTTTTAATATTTCCGATGGGGTAGGCTGGTGCTGACTATCAAAGGCTTTCTCGTAATCAACGAACCAACACGCCAGCGAGCTGTTGAATTCGTTGCTTTGCTGGATAAGGCATCTGAGATTATGAATTTGGTCCGCACAAGATCGGCCAGGTAGGAAACCGGCCTGGTTTTCCCTGAGGATACACATTACTGGAACCCTTATTCTGGCCAAGACTATCTGCGCCAAAACCTTGCCAGGCACGCTGAGCAGCGTTATGCCCCATTAATTGTCGCAGCAGAGTGGTTCACCTTTTTTCTGAATTGTGATGACCGCACCGTTGCAAGGGCTGCAAGAGCGCCTCCAGGTCGTACTTGAAAACCATTCTTTAACCGCTGCACAGCTGAGGTGATCTCAGCGTGCGTCGGTGCATGGTCGGGGATGTTTGGCGCTCGGGGGATATCTACAAGTGTGGCTTCGCTGGGTATGTCAAAGGGGTTCGAGGGGGAAAACGGCTTAGCAACCCGCATAAATGATCTCTCCAAATCTTTTTAACACGCTCCGCGCTTGACTCTATTGCCCCGCTGGGACTACGGATGGACCCTTAATAAATATTAAATCATTTTTGGAGGAAAAATGGTGGGGGAACGGCAAAACCCCTATCTACGTCACAAATCTTGTTATTATTCTGTTAATTATTTTTATGAGTTTTTTTTTAATAAATTTTTTATTATTTAAAACTTGTCTATATCATAATATCGATTAAAAAATTATATGTAGGGAGGCGGAGGAAAAAAATTTTTTTTAGCGGAGCTATTGTAGCATAGAGGTTGGAAACCGCTGATTTAAAAAGATATTGAAATTTAGATTAGTAAAATTCTTATTACTATTCCAATTTTTATTGTTTATCAGTAAATAATCCTTTTAACAGAAATACACCATTTCTAAGTTTATACATTGTTAAATATACGGAAGCGTTCATTTCACAAAAACTGTCATATACGACTTTATAGCAGTGAAATGATTTTTGAAACACGTGTTCGTTTTATTACACACAGTATGTTTTACTACTAAATATTTATTTATAGCTAAATTTTTCAACGGTGATCGATATGATATTACTAAATAAATATATTTGATGATGAGGGATAGAGACATCGAAGGAAACGTGGACACTAAAGGTCAAACATACATAAACGAATTAATGAAAATGTTATCAAATGCTTGAAAGCCTAAGAGAGTAGACCTTGAAAGTAGTAATAAATTGATCCATGTTTTTTAGTTGGTCTTCTTCTCGAGTGCCAAGGACTCATATTATGATTGTTTAGTTGATTTTACCTATAAACTCATATGATTTCTTAATTTGTCTCACATCAGTTAAATGCATTGATTTTAATATAAAATGAAAATTGAAAATTCAATTATTTATCATGAAAGATTTTAGGCTAATTTTCATCAGTTTAAATTAAAATTAAATAAAATATTATTACATTTTTAAAATGGGAAAAATAAAGTTTAACACAGGTATCAGTGTGGCTCTCAGACGTATAATATTTTACCTCGTAAATAATATTTGTCGTATTTGTATCTTCTATATAAACGTTAGACACTGTTTACTGTCTGTCAGTTCGGGTCCATTCGTGAGCTCGAACGCCTGAAGATGCCGAAAGGCGAAACCGGGGTCGTTAGTGACAAAATACATGGAAGTGTACAAAATCTCAATAATCCAAATTTAATGTCTTATCGTTCAAATTTTCGAAGGCGCAAAAATAAAACAATTATTGTTTACTTATTAAACTATTAATTATTTTATTATATCATTAATTTAAATAAAGTTGGTTGATGACAAAAGTTGCAAGAGCTAATTATTGATTAATACATTACTTAAAGATACAATATTCATCAATATAGCTTCTCAGTCATGAATAAATATTGGTTTCTTAATTTTTTTTTTTTGACACCAGAAACATTAATTTTCTTTAACTTTTTATGTATAAACTTTGCGGCTACTTTGTGGAAGTTGATTGATTAGAATTGAAATTGGTTATTTTACTACTCCACTTTTTGTGTGTTTAGTTCATATGTAACGCTTTGATATGTTTATAAATGTATTATTTTACTGAATAATCCAATATACAATATATCAGCATCTCCCGTTGTGTTATTTTTTGGGTAATTTCTATCGAACGTATAAATAATCACCGTTCCACTTTCAAAAACGTATTTTTGTGAATTTTAAATTTTTTAGTTCCATATTAATATAATATAAGGAAAAAGTCAATATCAATAAACCATTTCTGGCAAAGTTTGTTCCAAACTTTGCTTAATTTATCTTCAACCAACATTCGTTGATTGAGCAACACACAATTTCCCCGGTAAAATGTTTTTCAGGTATCCCATACTCAATATCGGTCGTGTCACATTGTGACACTTTTAGCTATGACCTAAAATATCAGCCTACGGAAAACTTTATTTACTAGAGGATGATAACGAAATTTGGATTAATAGCAGTTAGATTCGGTAATATATTATTTTTGTTAGAATCTTTACATATTTTTTTATTGCTTTTCAAATCGGTAAAATTTTTTATTCCTTGAGATTGTTAATAAAATTAATTATATGAGAAACACATTGAAAAGGAACGTCTCAATAAATTAAATATTTCACTATAACAAATCAACAAATATTTGGCTAAAGGCATGTAATTATTACAAAACAAAATTTATATACATATCTTTATATACTATGATGGCCTCTCTCTGAATAGTGCATATGAACTCACAAGCAGCATTTCAACAGAAGTTGTTAACAAAAACTGATTTTTAATCAGTTGCTCATCCTTTTTACTCTTCTTTTCAATCCCAGTAATCAGGATACGATAAGTAATAAGCTAGATAGAAGAGATGAGAACATAAAGGACGAAATGGATTCTCTAGACACGCATAATCCTATTGAAATATCGATGAACGACCGTGTGTACAGTCGGGGATTTGTACCTTGCTGACGCAAGCAAAATAGACTTAAGCCGACTAATCACTCTACTACTTTAATCTACGTTTTCCTGTGATACATTATTTTCTATATGAAGTAACAATTTACTACATGATCTGTTGCGTAAAGAATATTTAAAAAAATACGAATCGAATTTTTACATTATACAATATTTTATTTGTGCATAACAAACATTATTATTTGATGGAGATATTTACTTTTGATCTGCGTTGACTCAATTGTTATATATGTTATAAATTAATAGTTTCAGAAGGGAAAATTCGATCTTTCTTCGCAAATATTTTTATTCAGTTTGAAAAACGAAGTGAGCAGTTTTACTTTTTTTTATTTTTTACACAATTGACTGTTTTTTTTCAACCGATTACACCTTGATAAGTTTAATAAACAGCATTTGAACCACTATCATAATCAGAACTTTTGTGAAAATAAAATTGATTGTACCCCTGGAACCACCTTGTACCCAAATTAAGAATACTGGAAAACAGAAAAAAAACATAGAATAAATAACAACAGCATTTACGAATTATGATGTACCTTGTTAAGATAAAACTTTACTGAGTTAATGCTGAACTAGTGCAAAAAATCCAGAACTCTTTATATGTACGGCTTCAACTTCATTGTTTTAACTATTACTAAGAATGTTTAAAACAAACATAATTCTTATTTTTCTTTCCAGGAATGGCAAGATCACAAATTTCAGTGGGACCCATCTGAATACGGTGGAGTCACGGAGTTGTACGTGCCATCTGAACACATTTGGCTTCCAGACATAGTTCTTTATAACAAGTGAGTACTTAAGATCAATATTACTCTGTACTTATTGAAAGAATGCTATGAAACTGTGACATGGTTGCATAAACTGATTTATTTCAATCTGTCACCATACTCCTAAAATCATATGACTGATAAAAACGATATAGTACTGTGATTTTTTAACATTATCCAGTATTTTTTATTAAACGTTTTTTTCATATTTACATATTATTTTTAAATCTTTGACTGACTGACTCAGATCGAAAATAAATAATTCTACACAATGAATAAGTGATAAACATATTTTTTGTTATTTTCTAAGAATATTAATTTTGATGTTTTAGTGCAAAGATACTGTAAGTTTTGCTTATTTTGAGATATACGAATTTGAAGATTTGAGATGCATGAAAGATATAGTCAAAATGGACATATGTATTTGAATGATACGCTATCTCCTCAAATACCCTATTTTAAGGTACAAATTTTTTACAGTATAAAGATATGACGCAGACGAACGTTTTGTAGATGTTAACTCAATTTCGATAAAAACTAAACATACAATATCTTTATTAAAAAAAAAAACACAATTCATTTGTATTACTTCCACATGTTTATAATGATCAGGACCGATTTCGCTCATCACGAGCATTATAAATCGATAAAAATACATACATAATAGACCTATTTATATAAAATTGTGTGTAAAAATGAAGGTATATAAAACTGATGTTTTATGAACTAAGACAATAAATTACTGATTAGGAAACAAATTATACATAAATCAAATAAAATATTTTACAATTAAATTATTAAGTCTACAATTAAAATGTTATGGACCTCTTACAAGTCAATAAATATTAATCTGAAATCACAAATATAGCTACACTAAAAGTCCATTAGCTGGGCAAAAATTTTTATTGACATTACTGATGCATTAAGCAAATAGTGGATTGGGAAAATTATAAGAAAAAATTAGTGAATCATTTAAAAAGACAATCAAATATTAAGTATGTAGTTAATATTAACAATAAACAGCCATCTTAAGTGGAGAACGCAGAGCAGCTATGAGCATTCGCCAAATTTTTATATTTGAAAAACAAAAAATAAAGAGACAGAATCAATTCTTACAAGTTAAAAATAACATTACGGGTACAATACAAATTAATGAATCGGATATAACAAAGGAAAAGACGCAAAGACGGTTTGCTCATTCAATGAATTTGAATTGGGCAAAAATTTATATCTAGTTATTTCTAATCTCTTGTTTATCTAATTTTAAAGATTTGTTATTTAAGTGCATGATTTTGAAATTGTCTATTATGACAAACGTATGTTTATTCAGAAACAAATGGTTACCAAATGTAGATAAATCATCTCCATTTTTAGCACAAGCTAGATGGTCCTTGATTCTAATATTAAAAGACCTTCCTGTTTGTCCAATATGTCTAGTTTCGCAGGAATTACAGTTTAATAGATTTGATTCAAAATATTAACTTTATCTTTAGAATTTACTAACATCCTACTTAAGTTTTGAGTATTATAAAAGGTGACATTATAAAGTTTTTATTTATTTTTCTAGAAATAATCTCTGAAACTCTACCTAAGAAACTTAATATCTTTGCACTAAGAAATCGATTTATAAATGTTTTTTGATAGAAATTATGTTATAAAACAGTTCTTAAGAAAATTTTCAGCTTGTCTTTTGTCAATACAGAGCATGTGGTCTCTTTGAGTATTTTAACTAAGACTCTATTATCTATTAAAAAGAGGGCATTGATTTTGGTTTTGAAAATGTTATTTTCTGTACTACCAGCTAGTTAAAATAAGCATTTATAATTAAACAAAGCTTAGGTAAAGCATTTCAAAATTTATCTTTGTAATATTTTTTGCTTTCAAAATATGATGAGCGTACTTTTATCTTTTTAATACTTTTTGGTAAATCGCTTTTTTAAATCCATAAAAAAAAATAATTGAATGCATATGAATATGTAAACTTACAAAAAAACTGATAAAAAGAAAAAATCTTTTAAATTAATATTGGTAGTAAATCTAATTGGATATATCAAGATGTATGCATACGAGTTTCAGAATCTACACAATATCAGTTTACATGTCTACGTTTCGTCTGTTTGAAGTAAGTTGTCATTTTATAATATGTTTGCTCCGCATTGCGACTAACCGCAAGCCATTCGTTCAGAATAGCTTGGATTGAAAATGTTCTACGCGCAAACTAAAAAAGATGAAAATTTTACATCCACGTGTTTATACGTACTCCACAGCACAAATCCACTGCTGCTGATGGTGGGTACAGAGTATGTATGAAAGGAGAAGATCGCAATTAAAACACACGCTTTTTCATTGCTATTTTATTGAGTTTGAAAAATCTAATGAGAATACCCGTACATTTATTTTCGGTATTATATCTTCTCCTATATTTAAAATAACTGCTGAATTACTAAACGATGACTTATTTTCATTATAAAGATTCTTTTACTTTTTCTTTTTCTTTCCAAAATAAATTGTGGGTTAATCTTTAAAAAACAAATTAAAAAAATATGAAAATATCTACGATTAATTAATAATATACGATGCAATTTCCATAATACTTTAAAAATAGAGAATCGTTTTAAACTATTTTGTTTCTTTAGTAATTAAATAATTATTATTGAATAAAACATTCATCACACATAATTGACGTTTTAATTTAGAATAACTAATTTACTGAAAAAAAATAGATAGGTAATCTAAAAAATATTACTTTACACTTAAATACATAACTACCGCCATTAGGTAATTATAAAAGTTATATAAGGTTTACATCAATCAAGTAAGACGTTTTCAAAATTCAAGCAAGCTAAATTTCTTGAAATAAAATTATTTTTTGTTAATACTTCAATTACCTACTTATTTTTCTCATAAATAGATGGCACTGTCGCTTCAAAGCTTCAGCACTTTCTTAACGCATAAAAATAAAAGGGTACACTTGTTGGATATTTCATTGACTTCAGAAACCATTATGAATAAAAAATATCACTGTTTTATTATAACTCACGTCAAGCGTCGCAAACAATACAATAGTTTTTATTATAAGAATAAAGGCAGCATGTATATCAACTCAGTAACTTACTAACAAAAACAATATTGCTTTCTTACGTGTTGGCTGAAATGTGTTGTACGTTTTTCGTATGGTACTCTATAAATAAACGTTTAATCTGTTACTTGAAGATATTTTATTAAAATAGAGCTTACTTATATGCTGTATTCATTAACGCCTTTGATATTTATATTATCAGTTAAGCATTAAAATTAATGTAGTACTATTTTTAAAATAAATACTAAGACTTATTTGAGATTAAGTTTTCTGCACAAAATTGTCACATTATATCATCCACTATATTCAGTTGATTTTTTTTAATACTTACATTACAAAAACTGCAAATGAAGAATTGTCAATTTAGAAAAATGGCTTACATAATTTTTTTTCTGTAGTAAAAAAATGTTACCTTTTGCATAAAATAAAGCAACTACGCTAAGTTTCCGTTTTTTTTAATGAGGTTTCAAAAATTTTTTCCCTAAAAAAATAATTCAATTAAAACATACCTGTATCGTGGTTCAATTTTACTGCGTGATTGTTTCAATCAAAATTGCCCGAATATTATTATATTATATAGCGTGTCAAATTTGCCTACTGCGGGATGTTAAATGATTTGAATAAGTTAAGGGACGACCATTTTAAATTTTTATGGCAGATTATTTTAACAATGTATTTAATTTTTTTAATAAATATTCTTATTTATAACCTCTTGAAATCGAGCAGTGGTGGTGTAGATAGAGAGAAATTTTATTGGCACGCAACCTCCGTAAGAGCGTCACTGTTCAGAGCGTTGGTAAATTTATACCACTGGCTCAGGATATAGAAATCACCTGTGAATTTGTCACGAGCCTTCGATAGGAGATCGCCATCAAACGAATATGAATAAATTTGCTTTCAGTCTAAATTTGAAAAATAAGTGAAGACCGAACTCCTTGCAAATTCACTACAGTTTTTAAATATTGAATATCTTTAAATGAAGTTGCATGTAGAATATTTTAAATTCAACTGATCACCGTATCGATATGTTACCTTATCAAAAGAAGCTATTAACATAATATATATATATGATAGGTTTTCTTTCATATATATCAAACATATACCTTAGTTATAAATGTCTGAAAGATGTAGTCGTAATGAAACAAAAGGTTTCTTATATTTTTAGATACACGTAATTGAATACGCTTAAATTAAATGTGTATCTTTTAGATAAGGATTATTATCTTTTCCTTAATATTTGTTAATATATTGTATTTTCCCATAAACATATTATTCGATGGAGATGTTTACTTTTAATCTGTGCTGACTCATTCATTAATTGTTAATTTATAGGTGCAGAAGGGAATCGTCGATCTTTCTTTATTTCTCAAATAATTAATTCAGTTTGAAAAACGAAGTGAGCAGTTTGACTGACAAACATTAAACACAATGCTTAATTTGTTTAATATAGGTACAAATTTTGCCTTAAGATTTTCTTTCAAATTAATTTTATAGCATTTCTTTAAAACTCATGGCTTGTTCTCTTCCACAAATTTTACTGCACAACTTTACTTTATTTTATGCATTTTCTTTTTTCCTAAAAAAGTTTTTAAAAACACTTCGTCAAATATCCAAAGTATGCTAGAATCTATATGCAAGCAAAGTCAATGATGTTATCATTCCAAAACAGCTATCAAAAAATCTCTTTTTGACAAATTTAACCCTCTTCTGAAAAAGATTCTGAAAGAGATTCCATTAAATTTTAAAAAATAAAACACAATTCATTTGTACTACTTACACATATTTATAATGATCAGGACCGGTTTCGCTCATCACGAGCATCAGTTGATAATGCTCAACTGATGCTCGTGATGAGCGAAACCGGTCCTGATCATTATAAATATGTGGAAGTAGTACAAATGAATTGTGTTTTATTTTTTAAAATATAATGTCTTTCCACCAAGAATTGACAGATGACACCTTAAAAGAGATTAAATTAAATTATTACTATGTTAATGTTTCTTTAAAACTTACAAAATCGTTTGAGAGCATAATTAGTTCCAGCAACCTTTTATTGTTTTTAACCCACGAATCCCCAATGTTATATTATATATTGCATTCCATTTAAATTGCAATATTTTTTAAAAGCCTTCTTTAACGACATATATTTCTTAAATCCTACTTTTTAAACATCTAATAAATATCATAAAAACAACTGAAAAACTGATTTAGTAAATTATGTTGTTCCCTTTCATGTAAAACTCTATATATTTAATATTGGAGTAATAGCTCCATATCCAAAATGTGTACTCCTTTTTATGTTGTTATATTTAAATATTTCGTAAGTGAAAGCTACATATAAATATATGAAAAAGATGTATTTCAACTAAACGATAGGGAATCATACAATTTTTATCGAATTAATCATTATCTCGATGCAAAAGAAACTTCTAAGTCATCCTATTAAAACTTTCACTGGCTAATAATCCGCTCGCACCACTGTACTAATGTACGTCGTAAATTTGCATCACCAAAACATGCAAATTTCCACATACACCGAGTAAACAATAATAGTGGCAGAAGTTTCGAACCACCGGACGAACTTCCTCGCTTCCGCTTTAATAATTACGATAATGAACGTGCACTACTCGGCCGAATGCATTTACTATCACCTAGGAATGTACATACAATATTAACGAATTCGCTATGCTTATTAAAATTATCAGGACTGTGGATTCGTAGAAATTTACTCATGTTGTTTTCAAAATAATAGATACAAATACTCTTTTTTCAGTAATAGTCTCGATTTGATTTGTCGAATTCCCTACCAAATTTATTACGAAATTTGTTGATTTATATTTATTACGACATAATAATGATGTATGTAAACGCGTTTAAGGAAAATAATTTCAATGGCGTAAAAATACCAATTTCACCATAACGAATACTCGACAGACCAATCCTGTGTCTAAAATGCATTCAGCAAAAATCGTAGCCACGCTTGCAGCTATGAGTATATCGATTAATAAATGCACTCGTGTAAATGACTGCAAATGCACTTTGGATACAACTACCTTCTATCCATTCAATCTTGCTGCAAAGTAGCCCCCGTATACGAGCGTGCATTGCTACATAAATAGGAAAAACGTTTATTTTTACCCTTTTGCTCCCACTAAGCCGTTATTCTGTTGGGTGGAAGATTTTCTTTCTGGCTCTAGTTTTATATCCTTCTGTTTTTGTACTTTGTAGTAAATTTCTCATTGCTTTAAAGCATATTTCATGAATTATTTTTAAGGAAGGTTTTCTACCAGGCTAATCTCACATTTTCGAGGATTTATGAGTGAGGTTATATAGCTAATAATAAATTATCATTTATAAAATTATTTATGAACGAAAGGAAGATAAAATTTCATCAATTGATTGAATTGGCATTTACTTAGAAGAACTGCATTATAACGAGGTAAAACTATCAAAGTATTTAATTTAACAAGAATGATAATAATTATTTTATAGCTATTTTGGCTTCACACCATTTCCAGAACTATGTTAAAACTCATTTAAGTTAATCTTTATATACTGGCTTAGAATAGATAAACACTATATTATGATACTTACCCTAACATGCCAAATTTTATTTCAAAAAATGTTTTTCAATTTGATAAGTTCGGCTTCAGTTGTCATAGAAAAAATCATCTACAATATTATTAATTAATTGTAAAAGCAAATACGTCGAAATTTTAATGATTTGCATTTGACAAATAAGTGAACTTGTTGTAATGGCCTAACTAATCGTGGTTCATGAATATTACTTAGGTCACTGTGGAAGTTATTTTCTTGACTGTGCATATTAATCTCAATTTGCCAAAGCGCGTTGAGTCGAAAGCTTTCGTTGCAAAAATGTTATTATACCAAACATAATTCAAATGTATGTTTTATAACTCTTTTAAGAGGTGTTTCGCGAATTGATTGTTTGTTTTTTTATTGTTAAACGACCTTATATGTTCTTTATCTCGAGTTGAAATAGCCTTTGATTGTTTTTTGTATAACAAATCTCACAAACCATAGGAAGTTTTGTAAACTCAACTTCTGCCTAGTTTGTCAATTATTTCTCACTATGATCTCTTCTCGTCTGGGATGGTTTGCAATTGAGAGATGGTTTGAAATTGAGAAAATTAGTAAGTTTCTATTAATAAAATGTTGTTTATTTTAACCTCCAGTAGTTAACATAAAGTAAATGTTACGACTTCTCTACGCAATATAATTGGTAATAAAGATTAATTATTTTGATTTATTTAATTAATACGTTGTACATTTAACACTCGTTTTAATATATTCATTAAAGTGCCGTCCTCTTTAAACACAGCATCCTTTCTCACACGGCAATAAAACACGCCACCCGTCGCCTACCTACCTTCTCACTATAACCGGAATGACCGAGCTTAAATCTGCCCACAGTTTCCGAATCCACTAACATAATTGAATCCGCGATGCATTTAATGAAAGACTACGAAAAAGCTACGCCGTAGAATGAAGCACTAATACGCCAAAATTAGCTACGCCATACAACGTCAACCACCGAAAGTTTTAAATTTTATTTATATTTCGTAATAGAATACATGAGAGATACATTTTTATCTAAATGGTGTAAACTTTTAAAGCGATTGGAAATTAATTTTCAGGTGATACATTACATACATCAGCATTTATTTCAATATACACAAGTTTTAACAAATTTATTAATCGTGACTTTAATACTGTGCTATAATTAACACCAGTTTTGATCTATGGATCAGTTAGCTCTAAAGACCCTCAAAAGCTGCAAGTGTTTGAGCGAAATATCCTGTAAAAGGTTTGAGACGTTGTTCGTCGGAATGGCATTGACGTGATCATGAGCTTTATGGTGAGCCAGACAATTTTAAATTTGTCAAAACTCAACACCTGCATTTGGTCACACATATATCACGCATGAATTAATGGAAGTCTACAAAACGCCTTACATTTTCAAAATGCAAAATGGCGAACTCGCTAGATAAATAGTGTATCACAAGACTTTGAGTGCTGGTGGTCAAAGATTGGAGTAGGAGACGAAGAATCGAGTGGATTGGATTTGACTGATTGAGGCGGCGAACGTTAAACCCAAAGTGTACTGCCAGAATAGACAAATGAGAATATTTAGCACGATATAAAAGCTAAATTCAATCTAAATAAAAAGTTGATGACTTATTATGAATTCAGCATTTATTAAAACTAAGACTTATTAAAACCCTTAGTCGTCTTAATTAAATATAACACAAATATTATAGATATACAATATGCCAGTGACGTCTCCAACATGTGTACAATTTTAACATTATAATGATATAGACAGTTCAGAAAACTTTATTTTTCGATACGATAAAACTGTTTAATTCACTTTTATTTAATATTTCAAATAAATATTGAATTCTTCGTATATTTTTCACAGAGTCATGATAAACAACATTCACGAAAACCTTTTTTAACATAATGTTAACCATACCTTACTTTTCGCTACTCAGAGGAAGCTCCGTCTAAAACAATTTGGCAATGCAGCTTGATACTTGCGGCAGGGGTCGTGAAAATAACGGGAAATGCACTAAAAAGTTATACGGCCCACTGCACACGACTGCATTGGACAGTTGCATTCAAGCCGAAAGCCATTAAGAGTGCATTTTGCTCAGATAATAATGCACAAGTTATCTTTCTGCTTACTGCAATAGTGTACGCGAGAATTATTTCAATTACATCCATTAGAATAATTGCGCCTCATATTATTTCTGACACATCAGCCATTTTAGAAGCAAATTATTTAAATCTAATTAACTCCTGTATTCGAATACTTTCAAGATGCTTCTAAATGCGTCAAAACGCGTTGCGTTGGTGGGAAAATAAGTGGAATAACAATGTTATAAATTTTAATTTTATATTAATTGTTATATTCCTTAGGGTATTCAACGTTGAACCCACTTTCTTGTTTGAACATATCCGCCTTCTATACAGAGTAAGCCGGCACTTCTTGGCATCTCCGGGTTTCCCTGTCATCCACCAATCGCTTTCTACCTTCCCCCTTCATACCATACAAATTGTTTATAATAGGATAAGAATATCAAAGAATTTGATTCGACAATAATTTTAAGAATCGGTTGGTAGCTATTTCAGCTTCACGCTATCGTCAAAAGTAGACGTCACAAAACCGTAATAGCAATCAACCAATTCTATTTATCCTTGGAGAACTAAATACTTTTATATTTATTGTAATAAATTTCTACAGATGTAATGCAAATTCAATCAATAGAACTTTCTTGTACTAAGAACTTTAAATACAAAAAAATTGCTATACTACTCTCACTTTATAATATACTCAGATATATATACAATATACTTTTTTTCTCAGAGAATGTTCATTTCAGATCAATTACTGATGGAAAAAGATAAAATATCATTTTTAGTTAGCTAAGAATGTTTCTTCACTGAGCAAAACCAGTCGTGGTCATACTATATAATTGTGTGGTAATTATTACGTCTGTCTTATTTTTATAAAAATAAACCGTTTCAAATCGTTTTTCTTGCAATGGTTAACAAAATCAACATTTAAGATTTATTGTGTGAATCGAATTGAATTGAATATAAAATTATATCTCACTAATTTGTTTTATTAACACCAATCATATCAACCAAAATTAAGCACCTTTTGATTGAATGAATCACTAATAATATATATGTTGGTGGGAGAGGTTTTAATCAAAAGAAATCCGAGAGCTTCTGTTTCCATTTAACATAGCATTATTGGGCTGAAATTTTAAATCTGGATCAGAGTCTTTCTACTGTAATGCATTTTTTTTTAATTTGTACAGTATAATTGCTTGGACTTTTGTCTCTTACAAATACCACCAACCTATGTATAGTGGGTATACATTTATAAGGTGGAAAATCTTTGCAATCCTTAAGTCAGGATATCATTCTCAATATTATTATTTCGTGGCTCACAGATAAAGAAAGAAAAATCGTTTACAAATACTGTAATGAAATTTAAAATTTAGCATGAAATGTCACAAATTTATGGATAAACTAATAAAAGAGTCAATGTTTATTTTTATTCATTGAGATATAAACTCGCCTAGCGTAATTCAATTTATATTTTTAACAATCTATATATATTTAGAATGAGTATGGAATTGAATTTCAAAACTTCAAATATTTGCGTTTAGTACGGTCAAGACGTCTTTACTATTTGACTTAAGCCAGACTAAGCTAATTTTAGGTTACTCAAATGTAATAGATTTTAATATATGACAACTTTCTAATATGACTGTTTAAATTTGTTTTCAAACAAACAATAATGCTGTACTGTAACAATGTTCAACTTTTAATGTTTGAAGTGTTTTTCAAATAAGGGTAAAAAAACTTGTAGTGTTATGCTATTCCCCCTTTCAGACTATTTCGTCTATGGCGTCTATGCAAAATGCACGAACTCATTGGAATTCAAATTCTTTTGACGTGTCAAAGCATAATGAAAAAAATCTTAATATTGAATCTTACAATGGTATTCAATGTTCATAAATTGTTATTTTCACCATAATTGTTTGATTGTACGTGCTAGGCACGCAAATATTCAACTAAGAAGACTAAGAATATCTATTTCAATGAAGTTATCAAATCATTGAATGTGTTTATAAGTCATACTAAAAATGGTGACGTGTTACAATAAATATCCACAGATCATTTGCCTTAGATAACATTTTATTTTAAAAATGAAAACACTATACTTATTTTTTTAATGGAAATAAATATTACCCTTATTTCTTATTTTAAATAAAGCTAAGTGTTTTACTTGTCGGCAACCAAGCTACACTTTACAATATGGCTGAATGAAGCACGCAAAAAATTCTCCCTCTAACGTAAAACAGTCGCGAAATTTTAATTACCTTAATATCTTAATCGAGAAAGCAAATGTTTCAGTGCCGACGCTCTCGGATAATGGATGTCTGTTTTATGAAGCTAGAAATGAAGATTTATTTTATCTTCAGAACTCATTCTCTCCAAGAGAACATTGCATATTAAAAGAACGACGTGTTCGAGAAGTGAGACCATTAGATGTCTAAGAAATTCTTGACTTCGCTTTGTATTTTATTTCATTAAAGTGCAACTTTTTTTGTTTTATTATAATTTGAACCTTTTTTCTTTCTGCAATATTTTGAGTTATTTTATGCATTAAATTAATAGTTTAAGCGATAAATTAATTGCAATGAATGCACAGGTTGAATTATTAAACAAGCTTTGTAACTAGATTAGTAATCATCACGTGCCAGTAGCATTTCTAATACTTACATAAGTAGCTATGAAATAATAGAAATCAAAAAAACTAACTATTACAAAGAAAATAAAGCAATAATATATCAAATTTGGATTATTGAGATTTTGTACACTTCCATGTATTTTGTCACTAACGACCCGGTTTTCGCCTTTCGGCATCTTCAGGCATTCGAGCACACGAATGGACTCGAACTGAGAGACAGTAAACAGTGTCTAACGTTTATATAGAAGATACAAATGCGACAAATATTATTTACGAGGTAAGATATTATACGTCTGAGAGCCACACTGATACCTGAGTTAAAATTTCGGGAATCGCCCTAATCCTTATTTTGTAAACACCATATTAACAGAGTGGCGAATTAATATATATTCGCCATACAATAAAAAGTAGCCATGAGAATTTTTCACGAAAATGGAATGAAACAAGATTGGATTGAAATGCTAAGGCAAAATGTTAATATTTTTGCGTCAGTAAAAGGATATTTCTAAATATGAATGTACCTTATTGTTAACAACTGTTTATAAAATGTATAAAACTAAAGTACGAATCAATAATATCTGAAACATGGTGACCTTTTGAATATTGCTTTTCTCGTTATCTAAATATGGATTATTTGGAGATGTCTGAGTAATGAACTGGATGATCTATATTATACATATCACTTGTATTTTTTCTACTTTGCATGTTCCGAAAAACCATTTCATTCAGTTGTCCGATGAAATCTATTCACTGTTTCATTCTGTACTTGAATTGAAAGACTGAATTTTTTACCTTTATCGAAATTGACTTTTGGAACGATTCCGGTGTGAAAAGAATGTTATATTTAAGAAAGAAGGTTTCGCCAATAGGATGTTTGAAACGGGTTTTTTAATATGCTATATATTCTTCACCTATATCGTAAGTTTAAGTTTTGTTATTATCTGTAAAGAAATAGTAAGTTTGGGTTTGTGAATAGCATTCTTGTCGTTAAATCAAATCTCACTTTTATTTTCCTAATTAATGGACTAAAATACTTAAAATAAATAAACTACTTACTATACATCAATTATTGACGGAGATTAGTGTCGATTTCGTTTTCCATTTAATTGTTCTATAGGGGAATAGAGAAAATTGAACTCTTAGCATGCAAATATAAAAGAGACTTAAAATAAATTTTATTGAATTGCTGAACACGTGGAAATCTTCAATTTCTACATTAACAAAACAATATAATACATATTAAAGAAGATTATCAATTAAACACGATGTGAAGACAAAGAATATTCTTTTAAAATATATGGAAGTTTTTCAAGTACTTTTTGTACGATAAATACATACATAATTACAATTTGGAGACAATAAAAATATGTGGGAGTGTAAAGATATCCCGTGAACGTATTCGGTAAAGTGGTGAGGATACAAGCAATCCATTCTTTTATTAGCCCAACCAAAACTCCCATCTTCTAACATCAACACATTTTCAATAGATTTTTCTCAAGATATTTTGAATAACATTGTCGTTATACTTTATTTTCATTTCAGGGTTGAAATGAATCAGGACATGCTTATCATTTTAAAAATCTTACAATAGATGCTTAAATTAACTTCTACCGTTTATTAATATAAAACTAAGCCATATTTAATTCGATGGGAGACATTTTCAAATATCGCAATTTCACAATTTTTGACGATATGTATTATGCACGTATCCTTTGTACGTAACTTGGATCTGTAAGTCACGTTAGTTATCTGAAATAGTGGAAGATATCATTTGTTTTGTATCAATTTTAACAACTACATAAAAGAATGGTTAAAAAATAATATGCTATCGTATTATCAAAGCAACAGTTCGAGTTATTCTTATTTACAATACATTTCCATCAATAATTAAGTGGAGTTATTTTTTTTCACTCAATTTCACTTTAAGAATGTGGTAGAAAGGCGTCGAAATTTAGTGTGAAATGTATAGCTTTTGTTAACAAACAAATGTTTTGATTTGTAGAGTTAAATTAATGACAAATTGTCAGTTTAAACTGATAAGAATAAACTCTATAAATAATTGTGATTAATTAGAAATTTATTTATGTTTCCATTCAAAATTCTTATTAAAATGGCTTCACCGAGCAAGATTTCGACATTTGAAATTTTCTTTGAGACTAGAACCGCAAGTTTTGTAAGAGTAAGGCTATGTAACTCATTTGTTACTGTCCCAGCTTTATAAGCTTTCAGTGCAACCGTAAAGTTTAAGTAATTGACCGTTGTGTGCTTTTTAGTTTTATATTTACAACAATACTGTGTGCTTTTGTCTACGTTCCAAAGTGTTTACACCGATGAAACTTTATATATCACATATACGTTTGTTTAAGTGCGTTTTCAATTGGTTAGGGTAATTCTAAATACATTTTACATACAAAGGGCAGTACTTGGCATAAAATTTATTACTGTAAAATTTGTCTCGTGGTTTTCAATACTTTAATTAGATCATTACTGTCGCATAGACCAGAAAAAATTATGATGACTTTAAAAAAACTGTATTGATCAATACAATGTAGTTAAAGATGATATAGTGAATTATGAGGCAAATATTCAAATGTTTAGCACCGCTTCTAGAAATCTTCTAATATTTTCGGTGTCCGTGGCGCAGTTGGTAGCGTCGCTGGCTACGATTACGGACGTCTCGCGTTCAATTCCCGGTGTGGAGGGTTTTCATATACTGAACTGTCAATCAATTTATAGATTTCTGTTCGTAGTCTGAGTCACCCTCCTACCCATCCTATCCTCATGGGGCGTAGTGAGAGCGATTAGCTAACCACTAGTCCTGTCGTAGCCCTATCCTTCTATCCCTACTCTCTTCGAAAAAAAAGAGAGGTTGAGCAACTGAGTAACATGCAGTTCTCATAGAAAAAATCTGTTAAGATACCTCCATTAGGAGACCATACGCTCCACACTGGGAGCGGACATGGAAAAAAATACATATTTCATCCAAAAGTATACATATAATTTTTTTTTGTTGTGATAGAAACTTATATAATGTCAAATAGCATTTCTTTTTAGTTTTTAAGGTCATAAATTACATAAGTATTATTTACAACTGGCGCTACAGTCCGGGGTGAACTTTAGCCGCCTCGATTATTCTCCTCCACTCCGCTCGGTCTTCCTCCTTCCTACACCAATTTCTGACCTCCAGCGCTTGTAGGTCTTTTGACCAACGCTCCGTCTTCCTTGTAGAGGAATAGAAAATATTCGGTGATACATATTCAATAAGTAGTGCTTTATTAATGTGAAAATACGATTATTCAACAGCTTAACAATAGTACACAAATAAATCATCACATCAGTAAGAAAATCTAGTAAAAATTACAATAACAAAAAGTTGTGTGAGTAATTTCTCTTCAAGTGAATTATTTTTGATGAAAAGTGTTGAATGAATATTTTCATGTCTTTTGTATGTATATTAATAGTTTTAAAATCATCATCATTCAAACAACTGATCTTTGAACGACTAAAATATATTAAACTTCATAGCATAATATTGCAGTACACTGTTTCATCCTTTGAAACGGTAGGTGGTGCTACGTTTAAATTGTATTCTCGGCGGAATGCGTGCACAAGAATTTCCCATCTTTTAGAATTAATGCATTTTCTCAACACTCTGTGTGAGCCGGTTCCCTCGCAGCAAGAGATTGTCTTCTTGTAAAGTAAACTGTAGACGCACTAATGCAGCTGCACCAAAAGAAAAGCTATGATACCTAGACTCTTTTTTACTGGCTCTAAAAAGTGTTCAATTTACACTTGGCTCTTTGCAAAAGACACGAAAAGGCATGCTTTTATTCAATTTTATTAAAAATTGAAACATTCTTCATCAAGTTCCATTACGCTTTGGTGCACATATTTTTTAAACACTCTTACTGAAGAATCTTAATAAAATATCTTTTTGAGAACTGATTATTATTCACTTATTCAAATTCTCCTTTTTGAGAGGGTAAAGATTTGTCAGTCATATTGATTTGAAAATAAACACAAGTAAGACCGTGATGTGTAACTGCCATGACGCTGATAGGACCCTCACTACCTCGGGGCAGATCATTTGGAAAGTCGACAGCTTCAGGTATCTCGGTGTACACATCCGGAAGACGGTAACACAATGAAAAAGCTCACTGTTTGCTTAGGAATAGCTGGATCCACATTTAACTCAATGTAGAACGTCTGAGACATGCAGTTTTGCACGATTAAAATACCATTTGTTATATGCTTGCATTCTATCAATGCTGCTCTACGTTAGCGAATCATAGCACCTGATGAAAACTAAAAAAACCGTATACTGAGTTTCAATAATAGATATTTGCATCTGATACTGGGGGCGGGGTGGCTTGACTTCGTGAGGAACACGGAAATTAGCTAACATACCAGGCAGCTCTCTGTTGCGTCAGTGTTCATGGAGAGATGATGGAACTGGCGGGGTGACGTGCTGTGGATGCCTTTGGAGAGTGAAACCTGCTCGTCACTTTTTCCGGCTGGTGAGATTCTGGCGTGCTGGACGACCATCGGGTACTATCCGCAGGTTATACTCGGCGGAGCTGAGGGACTCTGGCATGTCATGGAAAGAAGTAAAGCGATTGGCGGGCTACAAAGAATCACGGAAGTGCCGCGTGGTAGCCATATGCTCTCCATAGGGAGTGAATATAGTCAAATAAATATTGAAGTGTGGGATTCGGAAAAAACTAGTCGATAAAAATTATATCCAATTTACCTGCTCCAAATATTTTCAATTAATAAATCCTGTATTTACGATCGATTCCCGTTTAAGCAATTAGTTAAATAGTCTTATATCTTGAAAAAAACATTTCTATCATATTTACAAGTCAGTCAGTCAAAAAGTTTAACTATTTCTTGTGAAATGTAATAAATAGAATGCTTTAAGCATTTTTTCAGTGTAACCCATCAAAAAAATGCATAAGGAAAAACAGAAAAATACAACTCAACTCAAGTAATGACATTTTTTTCAGTTACAATAAAATTGAATAATATCTATTCTTTCAATTTGTCCACTTAAGATGATACATTGATGAAAAAAGAGAGCCATTGCAATTGGTAATCTCATTTGACTGATTTGAACGACACTTTTTCTATTAAAAAAACAATATATTTATCATCGGCCACTCATACCGTTTGAAAGTGTTTGAGATATAATTATTAATACCGTTATCGAGACTCTGTAAATGAAGACTATAGTTTTGACTGAAAACGTATTTAATCCATCGATATAAACAGAAATATCAAGTAAATACAATTCATACAATCCATTGTTTGGTTTCCAGCGCTGATGGAGAGTACGTGGTCACCACAATGACAAAAGCAGTTCTTCATCATTCCGGAAAAGTAATGTGGACTCCCCCAGCTATCTTTAAATCATCATGTGAGATAGACGTCCGTTATTTCCCATTTGATCAGCAGACCTGCTTTCTGAAGTTTGGCTCTTGGACATATGATGGAGATCAGGTATGATCATGTTACAATACTCTCACATATAATTATAATCATATAAAATTCTTTTATCTACAATTATTGATTACTTTCATTCATCAATTAGCCATTTTCAAGTGTACAATCATTAACAATCCAGAACAATCTGCATTTTCATACATATATTATTATCAAATTTGAATTATTGAAATTCCATCAAGCACCCTCAGTCGATGTCTTAAACTATATATTATTATGTTTATTTATAAATTTATTTGCTTCCTTCATATTTTTTAATATAACTTTTTATAACTCTAACTACTTGATCAAATGACCGCATAAATTCAATTGGCAGAAAACATTATTATATAATTCAAAAAATTTTGAAATTCTAAAAAAAAAAAACATTACATATTTTGTAATTATCAATATAAGTACAAAGACTAGAAAAACAAGTTGAATCACTTTTTAATTAGAAAAGATTTTTATTTACTTATAAATATTTTAAATTAGCTAAACACAGCTGATGAAAAGGTTTAATATATAGCATTACTTCGTGAATTATAGAAAAAATCGGTTTAATTAATTCATTGAAAAATCACTTATTAATAAAGGTAATGAATGATTTTTATTTGGTTGGTCAAGCGTGTCGAATTTGAGTTCTCAAAAAGGATTGTTGATTAAAGAATATAATGAAAGACATGATCTTATATTTAATATTTTAAGTAATGTTTTATTGAATGAATTATTAGATTAAACAATTAATTAAATAAAACGAATATTCGAGGCACTTATCCTACAGAAATGTTATAATTCTCTTGAACAATTTTTTCAATTCAGTAAACAATATAACTAAAATATTTTTTTCCAAAATTTCTGCTTTGGTGAATTGTGAAAATGTCTTGAAAACTATGCCAATAAACACAATTTTATGGAAACACGTCTCGTGTTTTGTACGAACGTTTATTCAACATAATCATAAAATGAATTTATATTTTTATCATACGTCTGTAAAAATAATATTCATCACCTTGGAAACAAAAACAATTGAAACGACAATGCTTCCCAAATGTCTTTTTAACTTTTCTCTTGCGCTATAAATAATGGGAATTGTCGTATGAGCGTGGTAGGGTCTGAATTTTTTTTTATTCTCAATTTTATGTCGACTATTAAATTGGGTATGAAGACATATCAACATATGGTTGGTTTCACTAACGAAATTCATATCTACGTTTGTGAAAACCTATACATCAAAAATATTAACGAATTAAATTTATCTCCATATCTAATGTAGATAAATAAATACTTTACTTAAAATTTACTCAAACTTGATTATTTTTAAGTAATAACAGGTATATCACTGATTCCATTCTGTAGAATATATAGTCAATATAGATGCTTCTGAAAAAACAAACACGGTTTGTTTGTACTACTTCCACATTTTTAAAATTATCAGGACCAATTTCGCTCTTCACGAGCATTATCAACTGATAAAAATACAATCATCAAAGGGCTATATATATAAAGTAAATAAAACAGCTGGTTCATTAACTAAGACAAGAGTTTACAGGTAATCGAACAAAATATATATAAATGAAATTAAATAGTCTACAATTAAAATGTTAAGGACCTCAAACCAAATCAATAATAGCAATATGAAATCAAAAATAAAACTAGATTAAAAATCCATTAACTGAACAAATTGTAATGTGCTTAACTAATGCGAAAAAACATGTGGAAGTAGTACAAACAAATTCTACTTTATTTTTAAAATAGAATGCCTTTCCACTAAGAATAAACATTGTACACCTTCAAAGTGATAGATGCTTTTATGACTTTGACTTCCAAGACTTCACCATTATATTATATTATTATTCTAATGTTAACTTAATCCATTCAAAACATCATATCAGGGGTTTTACTGTATATTAAAAGCGAATAATCACAAACCAATGCTCAACGTGCGTTGAAAATAATAATCATGAATATTTTGACTCGGTGGCGCAGTTGGTAACGTCGCCGGCTACGGTTACGAATGTCTCGGCTTTACGTCCCGGGGCGGAAAGTTTCATAAATTGATCTTTCAATCGATTTATGGATTTCTGCTCGTAGTCATGAATGTTTGCAATTTCTAAAACTCTCTCCCACCTATCCGATCTTCAAAAACGGGGCGTAGTTAGAGTAATTAGCTAACCACTAGTTCTGTTCTAGTCCTATCCTTCTATCCCTACTCTTTTTTAAAAAAAGAAAAGTTGAGCAATATAATAACAAGCAGGTCTCATAGAAAACTTATATTGAGATATCTCCATTAGGATGTCATATGCTACATGTTAGGAATGGATATATTAAAAAAAATAATATCTAAAAATTAAAATATATTATTTATTAAAATATATTACATATTTCACCGAGTCACGTTTGGACCAAATTCCAATAAATGTTTATTATAATACGGACAATGAGTGGATCTCAGCTTACAGAAGATTTAAGTTGCGTACAGGTATTTTTAAAAAAAAACTTTAGTGAATATCAACAAGTCTTAGAGTATTGCTCATGAAACACTAAAGGCGGCAATCATTTGAAATCGGTGTAAGCTACTCTGGTAAAGAATACGCTCATTATAATTCCGCTGTGGGCTCAGCGTTGAGTATCTTGGAAAGATAGAAATTTAGGTTATTTAAAAAAATGTTTTTGAAGACCAATGTTTAAATGTTTAAAATGCTCAGTAATAAAGTGAAATGATGAGGAAAATAATCAATATTAAAGATACAGGGGAAGATTAATAGTTTTCATAATATTCTTATTTTTATTGAAAATATTTCTTTTGCCAAGTTAACTATCTATATTATAAGAAGCACCTGCAGTGTACACAATACCGAGCGGACGGCCTTAACACCAGTCTCGTAAATCAAAACATATTTTCCAGTTCATTAAACTATTTACTCTCTGAGAATTCCTTCAGTTCCAAAGGAAATGCGATTTATCAATATTGCTACGACTGTGAGAGAAAAAAGAAACATTTATTACGATGGCACGCTTCCAGGAAGGAAATTTTTCGCCAAAGTTCGTACAGACTGCAGACGGCGTATTATTGAATTAAGTTATTCGAAATAAATCCTTGGATGTATAGATTTGTAGCTATTGAGTTATCATAAATCTATTCAAAGCGCATGTTTTCCGTTAAACATTGTATTGCAATCTCCTTCCATTTTTTTTTCAATCACATGCAACCTGGAAGATACAAATTTAAGCATTAAATAACTAAAACATTGGATATTATAATAAATGATTCAATAGTTATAAAATTAAATTTGGATTATTGAGATTTTGTACACCTCCATGTATTTCGTCACTAACGACCCGGGTTTCGCCTTTCGGCATCTTCAGGCAATTGTTCGCTGTCAGTTTGAGTCCATTCGTGCGCTCGAATGCCTGAAGATGCCGAAAGGCGAAAACGAGGCCTTAGTGACAAAATACATGGTAGCGTACAAAATCTCAATAATTCAAATTTCATAATGAAATTCCATCAAGCACCCTCAGTCGATGTCTTAAACAAAACAAATTTGTTTTAATTGACAAAAAGGTTTTTTTGGTTAATTTATAATTGAAGTAAAACAAGAAGCTTCCTTTTTATTTGAGACAATTTTCCACTGCATCATATGTTGTTTGTATATTTACGTAATTTTAATTCCGTGATCCCGTGATAAAAAATCATACGGAATCCAGAATGTAACACTGTAACTATATATCGTGTCGCAGAGCTTTAAACTTAAACAAATACATCATTTTTACACGCATAATTATTAATTTCAATTATAACTATTTGATAATACAAGATTCGATTTGAAATCTTCCCAAGGCTTAATTTATCTTTATTGAATCATCTGAAACCATTCCGACTATTTTTAACAGGATGTCACCATATTGAGACTAATCTCCTAAGAAAACCTTGCCCTTTGAAATCGTTAGTAAATTTCACAACTCCTCGGGCGACTGGTGATGGTTGAAGTGACTACGGGGCTAAATCCCTGGATGAACTTCTCACCCGCTCTCCGAAAAAAAATCAACCAAACAACCTTTGTTGACTAGCTTCATTGAGATTCCTTATGGCATGCAATGCTGGGAGCGGACACGGATTAAAAAATATATAAATGTGCATACAATCAATGAAAATTCTATATCTTTTTGCAATCACCTCCAAATCATAAAATCAAATAGACACCTTCACGCTATGGATGTTTTTCATTTTCTACCATTTTTAGAATACTCTGATTTCGATTTGATTGATAACTTAGCTGCTGAACCTAAGGATTTCGGCTGCCGTCTGAAATTTATTCGATATAAAAACGTTCATGTCATAACGAGATGAAAGGATAATCAAATATAGTGAATCTTTCAAACACTCCTGGAGAGTGAGAATTGAATAAATCTTTTCCTTTGTGGGAGGCAGTATAAGGATCGTTCCACAAGTTTAGACGTGTTCAATAACATATATTCGCAAAAATACATGTTATTACTATTAGAATCTATTTGCACCGTTCATATAATTTACATAAAATTTACTTTTGTAATATTGAACATTTATTAAATTTAAAAAATCAATCAATCAACCCATGAAAATTCGTGTGAATCCTTTTTTTTCGTCGAAGTTTTATATCATTATATAAGTATGTGAATAAACTTAATCGAAATACATATAAATTGTTTTACAACGAAACAGACAAAAAGTTATCAGTAGTTAGTGAGTTTAGCAGTATTCAGAACAACAAATTTTCGTCTTACAAGAGAAAGTGACCAAGTGTACTTTTCACAAAAATTGACTCACAAACTTTTCGACATACAAACATGAAAGGCACCTGGAAAAATGTTCAACATAATATACGAACACCCATAAATGCCGTAAACCTAAATAATTCATGTGAATGCTATGAGAGGTTTTTGGACTAATTACAACTGTTCTCCCAAACATTTTACAGTTGTACACCAGGTCACTTTCTCCTGTATGCTGACGATTTGATGTAGCATCGTAATACAATTCCTAGAATCATTACATATGTCGAAATAAGGTTATCTTTTCTCCACTAATGTTCAATCCAAAAAAAATTGAAGAAGTTGACTAATAAAAATACGTAAAATCAAGTAAACTCTTTTTCTACTCGTTGTATTGCTGACTCAAAGCTTGGCAACAAAATTGCACGTCACAATTTTGGTTCTCTTCTATGGAATGATAATAACAGTAGTTGTCTATAGCGTTCTGTTATTGCAGTATCTCATCACTTTTTCATCGAAATCTTTCTGCCAATATCGTCAATTTTCATCTTCTAGCAAGCACTATTAAGGCTGACCAAACACCAGGAATATTTATCGTCCGTAATGACCTGCATAAACAATGCAATCTCAGAAGTCAAATATCTAAACCAAATCTTCTACCTTTCCCAAACTATATTCTGCCACATGCAAATAAATAAGTTAATGTAACATTTTAATTGATATCTTTGTTATTCTATTGTTTGTCCTACTAAATGTGATACGTGTTTTGCCTCTTTGAGAAGCATCTTCAGATAAAGTATATCACAAAGTTATTTATTTCTTAGGAAGAGTAGGGTGGGACTATTTCTTTCTACTAGATATGGGAAGGGGGCTTAAACACAAACTGCAGTAACATTAATCAACAATAGTAAATCACATTTTAAACACATGACACATTTAGCAACACAGCCAGTGAAATAAGAAAATTATAAATTGAAATATAAAAAATTAAAAAAGAAATATTAAAAATTTTCACAAATCTATCACCGAACCAATCGAAAATATTAAACATTACTTTGTGTTAGAAAAACAGAACCATTAAATTATGAGTCTCAAACGTTCATCTGTTTTTGTATTAGTCACAGGATAGCTCACCCTTTGTGTGAAATTCAATTTTAGTTTAATTTTCTCTTAAATCGGTTCTATCGAACCTTGCTTAAATAATTTCCTATATAAGGATATAATATTTACATTTAACGCCTTAAGTACTGATGGAGAGTAGAAGGACTAACGCGAAATAAATCCGATAAATTTTTACTCAGGCACGATCCGTGACATAACCCTTCAACCTTTCTTCTGAATACTTTAATGATATTTAAATATTCAATATTTCTTCTATAATGCAAACAAATTTTACTATCGATGAAAAAGCGTTGCGTTAATTTAAATATTTAAATTGTGTGCTTATTTTTTTCATATTAAAGCACTCAGCTTAAACATATAAGAATGCAAATTTCAATTGTTGAGATTTTGTACATTTCCATGTATTTTGTCACTAACGACCCTGGTTTCGCCGTTCGGCATCTTCAGGCATTCGAGTACACAAATGGACTTGAATCGACCCAAATTTCTGAAGATGCCGAAAGGTGAAACCCGAGTCGTTAGTGACAAAATACATGGAAATGTACAAAATCTCAACAATTCGAATTTGATATTGAAATTCCATCAAGCACCTTCAGTAGATGTCTTAAATTATGTAAGAATACAGTTAAATGCGTATTTTAAGATACCTAAATATTTTTTAATCAAATGTTTTAGTATAATACTCAATCGCAAGCCTTCATGTGTTTATATGAAGAATTGTTAGTTGAAAATATCCACTTCAATATCTCTCGTAACAGTATTTTTTTTACAAAGCATAACATTAGAATTGGTTTCTTGAATGTTACACGTACATATTTATAATATTGTATCAAATATTTAATTAATACAAAGAAATTAAATGTATATTTAACTTTTCTTTTGCATACTGAAATTTGGTGCATTGACGATATTTCAATTTTCTAAAATATCTTCTTTCAAAGCACTCGTTGATCATGTAAAAATAATTTTGCGGTATAATGAAGTTGAGGATGCAAGTCAGCCGGTGAAGCTTTCCGTACCAATGAAGTGTACCCAAAGAGAGGAGGAGTGTATGAAAGCTCATGAAACTTTCTAAGCTCTAATTACGTCGCGATCCCGCAGAATCGACAAAAGCTTTCGATTTGAATTCCAGACACGCCACCCTAGCGGTATCCATTAAAATTTCAACGCTGAAATCAGTTTATCGTGGTTACAAGTTTTCCTCGGAGTACCATTCAATTACCTTCACATGATAGTGTATCAGCGTGAGCGGAACAAGTTTAGGACCCAAGCGAGTAGAAAACCACGATTTAGTCAACTAACTTTTATCTTATACAGCTGACAAATTGACATAAAAAGCAATCGATTTTTTCTACAATCTAAATAACTTATAAAATCTCAATGACCATTTTTACAGCGGTTTTATAGTCGATTTTTCAAATAAAAGTACAATCCAACTTTCCCAGTCCCTTGTTGAGTTTTGAGAGTAACAATACATCTTAACACTTATCGTCGTTTACAAATTTTCAGGGCAACATAAAAATAGTTTAAAAAATAACTTTATCGAATTAAAACAAAAATTATATACAGCTAATTAGTATATTTATACATATTTCAAATTAATGACGTGTTTTATATTATTGTTTTTTAAACTGTTGTTATGCTCTCCTGAAAAAAATGATTGCAGTTGTACAATTTCCCAGTGCAAACGACGAAATGGAATATTTAATAAATTCTTATCCAATCTTTTTGCCCTGTTTCATAACTGCTTCTGAGTAAGTATTTTGTGTTATTTTAATGCTTATTATTTATTATAATTTATAGTACTTTTTCATTCAAAATAATCGTAACTTTGTAGGGGATTCTCTTTTTCGTATCAAATATCTGGTTGACATGATACCTCGAAAGCGTTTGCAATAAATTAACGTCAGGAGACGCCGCTAAATCTTCGAAGCCTTGCAAAAATGAACAAAGCGTCATATAGCTTACTGGAAGTCTGTGAAAGTACTTCTAAACTAGGGGTACTCGATCTCAATGATAAAATTGAATTGTTTTTAAATTGCACATTGGTTGATATACTTATTTTTTGTTACTCGTGTAGGCTTCCAATGAGGAAATTTACTTCCAATGGAACATCTCAACAACACTAGAACTGGTAGTGAGTCAGTCGCTTAACCTCCCTATATGGAAAGATTATGTTTCGATATAGAATAGAAAAGAGTATTAGTTATCTAGCCTCTCTCTCTATGGCCCGTTTGTAGTATTTTATAGGGCTGGGTAGGGAGGTATGAGAGCATCACAGACATTCATGCCTCTGGTTACAAATTCATACATAAAGTTTCAGAATTCGAATCCGTGACACCGTTGACCACTCGCATACAGAATCGACAAATTGTAAGGAAGAGAAAACTATCAATGTAGTTTTAAATCGTTTCCGATTTGGAACTTATGGATTCTTAATGGAACATTTCAGCATAGTTTAGTGAACGAGTAATGGTTTTGTTCCTATATTCTTACTAGTTTCTCACAGACAGCAATGATATAAAACTGAGGTTTGGAATGAACTACCATTCTTTGTAAAAAGACTTTCGTAGAAAAAAAAACCTTGAAACGCAACTGGAACATTATTGTTTACTCTATAATTTTAATTTATTTTTCATTTACAAAATTTCTTACCACTGTTCTTGATTTACAAAGGAAATTTCTATATCCAAGGTAGTCCGTTGTCAGATACTTGAACATAGAAAACATTTCTTAGAATTCTATTTAAATTGTGACAAATATTTCAGATATTAAATGTTGTAATATTGTCGACAATATTAACTTTCAAGATAAATCATTACAATGCTTAGGATGAAAAATTGGTAAATTTGATAATACAACGACAATTTTTAGTGTGTTTTTTATATGTTTACTCTCAATTAATGGTTGAAAGGCAATATTTTTATAATAATTGTGTTCTATTTTCATAAATTTCAATATTGTTTGATAAGATTCTGAAACGAGTACATTTTTCATTTTTCATTTCAATTTAATCGGTTACTTAGAAATTAATATTCAATATAAAATTAAAATAAATAGGACAAAATTCTCAGAGATCTAATGTCGGTTAAAAATGGTGTTAATTTCATTGCTGGATTGTTAAATTTACTGGAAAAAATGCGAACTGATTAGTTATGGACGACGACGTGATTCTAACTTTATAAAACTACCTTATAAAACTAGAAAACAATGTTACAAAAATAGGAGTATAATAAGCAGATTCTATAAACCATGTTTTCTAGATGCACGTGTCCATTAAAAATCGTAGAACTGATGTGTTTGTGCGACTCCCAAAAAAACATTTTTTTATGCAGGGCTCAAAATGGAAAATTTCACTATTCGAAACGCACGGTCATCATGTGTATCACAAAAAATGTGTATCATTTTTAAATATCTATACATATTTTTTTATATAATATTACTTTATATATTCATTTTTTCCGTGACCGAGTGTTATCCTCCATGAATTCCTTGGACTGACTCTTTCTTTAACGCAAATATGTATGTTTCTTACACTTTATTCGTTATGTTTATTAAAAAATAATTGATAAAATTATAAACTTCCTGACATGTTTCTGTGTTCTTAATAAATTCTAGTATAAGGCAGTTAAATTCTAGTATAATTGATACTTTTTTTTAATTTTAAATCGAGTTCAATTTTGCGTAATTTTAATAAATGGTATTATTTTTTCTCCTCCAGAGAGAGAGCCCCGCTGGTTTTCGCTTTTAATGAAAAAATCCGTGCCTGAATTCATTTTTTCTGATTTGGTTTCATTTCAATGAAAGTGTGAAAGGATACTTATATACACCTGAGGAATGATTTATATTCTGCCAATCGGGGTGGTTATTTTCCTGTTTATTGGCAAGGTTTCAGATGCGACTATTATACGCCATATAAACCTTAAATTAATTTCCAAACGAAAAAATCTTATACCAATTTGCCTAATATGGTACGGAAAACGAGTAGTTTAAAAGGATTACGAACGTATTTCCCAAACCATTCCGTCAATTTCTGTTTATGACGCTAGCAAGAAGCATGGGTATTTATTACCGTTTACCAAAAATTCATCGATACCCATCCATCGCTTTGTGATATAAATCATCATAGATAGTTTGTGTTTATGTAAACGTTATTTTTCTGTTGAGGCTTTTAAACCAGTGCTTCTAATTTGTTATTCAACCATGTTCACTCTTAATACGAAGCATATCCATACAGAAAATCTCCACAGAAATTTATTTTACGAGAACTATTTACTATTCAGTCGCTCTATCTCTCTTTTTTCAAAAAAAAGAAATATTAGCCTCAAAACTTCATCTTATATCCTATGTAGGTTAATTTAGAAAACATTTTTAACTTCGTTTAAATTAAGAATAACTTTATACCAATTACACAATAGTTTAATATTCCCTATGAATTCGGCGGTAACTTTGTGGAAATTCATTTTTAATATAAAATTAAATTTGATAACTTAGTTATTCCACTTGGTTAAGTGGAATAACTAAGTTATCAAATATAATTTTATATTATTTATATACACAATAGTTATTATTTTAGAACAAGAAAGTATTTCCATTTAGTATTTTGACTTAATATTAATAATCAACCAGAGCACGCTACACTCTAACTACACTACTCTCCAGACCGTTCTCTTTCATCAGTTAAAAAAATAAAATTCTAATATTAGCCATTATAAAATTTTCATGAATGCCAACAAATCATAATTTAAAATTTATGAACGACGATATTTTTAGTCGAGGCAAAATAAGCCATTTAACAATTACTAATAATCTACCCTTGTCTTCATAAATTTATATTATTGCGATAATAATATTACTATTTGGCCGGTACGGGATCACGGGACATCACCTTGTAAAACTGTTATCAGAGTTTAACTGGTAATCAGAGTTTAACCGGGAATGGTTACCTTCAAATGTAAATCACTGTTGGATAAATGGAGGTTGATTCATATTAGAAATCAAGAGTGATTCAAGCTTACGCAGGTGATTTTGACATCATCAGCCGTTCAAAGAGAAATACTCGCAGCCTTGTTGCAATAAGTGGTAAGTGACATTGAATTAAAAGTCAATATTAAAAAAAACTTAAAATATGCCAGTCACAAAGCGTATACAACAAATAGATAACGTCACCTTCGACAACCAAGTCATTGAAGCAATGAATGAGATCGTGGTCAACGTCCAGGCCAGTGTAAGTTAGGAGAGCAAAAGATGAAATAGATGCTTCTATGGTCTCGATAAAGAATTCGAATCCTACCGGCTACTGCGAAACACAAAATTTCGTTCCAACAAAACCCTAGCCCCAACAAAAAAATGATTCAGAGGCCTGGGCGCTCAGTTCTAAGGACTCTCAGAATCTAAAGTGTTTGAGCAAAAGTTTTGGCATTTGACTACGTCGGCACAATTATGAGCTTAAAATTCTGCTGGGAGCCATACATTGTCAAATTTGCTAAAACTCAAAGTATGCCCTGGGCCGTATATATATCAAGCATGGATGAGTGGAAACCCACAAAAAATCTCACATTTATGAGGGAACACGGAGCATCGGTAGACCACCACTTCACTGGATTGATGAGGTATTTCAGGATCTGCAAGTGCTTGAAGTTGACGAAGGCCGAGGACTGAGCAGAGTGAAGGAGAATAATTGAGGCAGCCAAGGTTCACCCTTGACTGTAGCGTCAGATGACGACGATGACGATGGCATCATTGATATTACCTTTGGCCGCGTTCGAGTGTAAAATCATTAAATTTACTTAATTGGACATCTGTGATGTCATCATAACAAAGCAAATTATGTCGCATTGTTGTTCATTTTTGGCATAATAACCCAAAAATTAATACTAGAATCGTAAATTTCCTGAATGTTTTTAATCAATTTCATCAAATTACTGTGTTTCTCAATTTAAAAGATAGAGCGTAAAATTATATATATTTTTTATTGTAAATCGACTTAATTTCGAAGAGGTTTCATAAAAAAACATGTGCAACGGATACGATTATATTATATATATTCTATAATACGAAATACTTCTTACGATTTTGATATACATATATGATTGTTTTTGTTATTACACTTAATAGTTTAAGACCAATTATTGTATTCGCATCCTATTACCAATTCTAACTAATATGAAACTAATCACAACAATTTCACCAGATTTCTGCCATTGAAACTAAAAGTAGTTACTGAAAGCCAGTCTAGTAAGTTCGAGAGAAACAGCTGTCAAATAACTTATGATTAAATCTCATTTCCGACTTACCGTACAATCGAACCATACGTTTCTGCAAGCTTTCACTACTCACTGTGTTAATGAACTTTGTCTACAGATCGATCTGAAGCACATAAGTCAAAAGCCCGGGGACAACAAAGTGGAAGTAGGAATTGAACTTCGAGAATATTACCCGTCGGTGGAGTGGGACATCCTGGGGGTGCCTGCTGAGCGTCATGAGAAATACTACCCCTGCTGTCAGGAGCCGTATCCAGGTATTTAATATTTATGATCTTATTCTCTCCACAGCCTATTATGCAATATGAAAAATTGAATATTTAACGAGCGAAGCTGTTTGCTGAAATTGGTTCTCATTATAATACTGATGTTGTTCCATGTAACCAATATCAATATTTTCCGAATGGTTTTTTGTCTTTTTAAATTTGTGCGTTATTTTATTATTGGAATTTCTTTTCTATTGCTAAAATAATGACTAGTTAATGCAAAATACACGAAGAAATCAGGAGCTTGTAACAAAGACATCGAAAAATTTTAAGCTTATTAAAGGATAAAAAATATACATATAAGGGAATAATTAGGCACGTCCAAATAAAACAAATTTCACATTATCGTTGTGTTATGACATAAATAAATAACCAAAATAGTCGTCTTTTTGAATATTTAAATATTTCGTTCATATCACAATTCGAATTCGTCAATCTCTGTTGGCTAGAAAAACACACAGCTTCACTTAAATTAATTTCTCTTTGAAAGGATCGTTATTTTTTAAACTGAATTTACGCTCAATTGTCTTTAAAAAAATGCTGTTTTAAACTATTCTCTATTCTTCAACGTTATGTGATTTATTAAACAAATATCTATCAAAGATTTTTTCAAGACTATTTTTTATGGAATAATAATTATTATATTAATTAAATATTTCACTTTATCTTTGAAAGTATAACGTATTGATTTGATATTAAATAACTGATGAAAAAACTGTCAAGAAATAGTATTCTAAATAGAAATACTTTCTATTGGTTTTAGATGATTGATAGTTTGTTGTGCAAGAAAATTCAATATTAAAAATTGATTCGTCTAAAATAAGTTTCAACGATATTGTAAATTTTATAAAAAATCAGGTATTTTTTGAACAATGAAAAATAAATCCGTCCTTCGGGCTGAGCTTAAGTAACAGGTCTTATATCAAAACTCGGACTCGGGTTGGACTGGGCTTGAAGGAGCTGGGCTTGGATTATTTTACCAAATTTCGGCCCGTACCGATTTTATTGCCTGTACAAACTAATTCTTATACAAGCTGAAATGCGTTGAATTGCCAATTGATTTTTTTTTTAAATTGAGTAAGGTAAGGCTTATAGTAATGTACAAAAGTTCAATGATTCATATTTGATATTGAAATTTGACCGAGGTTGAGGGTACTTATTATTAAAAACAAAAGATGATTTTTAATACATTATGATTATTCTATTACGAATCCGGATGCCAGGTACGTGGAGCAGTGAACAACGTCATTTGCTTCAGTTATGGATCTCATGGGTTTGAATTGCAATATGGATATTTACGTAAATTAATTTTTCAATTGATTTGTAAAGTCTAAAAATTCCCTACCAAGCATCCGATTCTAAAAACGAGGCGTTGCGAGAGTGATTACCTAACCACTAGTCCTTTCCTAGCCATATCCTTCTAACCCTACACTCAGCAAATAAGAGAGGTTGAACAACGTGACAAGCTGTTCTCGTAGAAAAACGTCTGTTGAAATATTTCCATTAGAAGGCCATATGCTACATGTTAGGAGTGGTTATGGTTAAATTACGAATCAATAATCTTTGACTTAAACCTTAACGTAGATAAAGTAATTAAGTTTTTATGTCGTTTATCCCTTTAAGTGAATAAGAATTGCGAATCCCTGATTTATAAATTCTGGAAATACTGTTATTTCGTAATGACAAATTTTTCAATGGAAAACAAAATATTACAATTGTCATGAATCCACAATGATATCTTCTGCATAAAATATTCACAAGAGAAACAATTCTTAGGTCATTATATCCCATAGATAAGATCTTTTATCATGAGAACGTGTAAATATTTACCAATTTACAAAACATTTGGAAATCCTGACACATTTTGTATTATATAACTAAACATTCATTTCTTACCTTTTACAATAATATATATAATAGCCAGGAATTTGCATACGTGATTTCGCCTTCATGCGTTTAATTTTACACCTATGAGCTTTATATTTCACAAAAATAAGAAATTTTGTATTATGAGGTTTGTATTTTCGGTATGCAACTCATTGGATCATATCATGATAATCTAGGTAATATCTAGAATATTATATGCAGCGAAATAAAGAAGAATATTTTAATCAGCAATAGATGATTTACCGGGATGAATTATTCAAAAATGAAAGCTCAGCTCAGTAAACCCCACATAAGTTCATATCTAGAATTTATATATGGAGAACTAGATGCCATACTTGAAGAAATTTCGAAAGCTTCGCTTGAGTCCATCGATGTAAGATCGGCGACAGATTTTTGACATAGTCTGTGCAAATAAAATCTTGATGCACAACCATGAGTTAAACTGAACGATTGGACAGGGCTAGATGTCACGCATGGGTCCACGGCATCGCTCAATGAATGCAATATCACAGCTACGAGTGCCGAAGGTCTGCAATTAGTGACGGAATGTGGAGAATCGATCGATTTGTATGAGGTGATCAGGGGTTACCCGAAACTGCGCCGCCATAAAAAGAGAAAGGGAAATAATTAAGAGGTTAATTCAATATTGTAGTTTGAAGATATTTTAAAAATAAGGCAAAACTGATTGGAATTCAAGAGCAATCAATTCAAATAATAACCGACAAAAATCCTGCTCTACAAGTCAAGATTTTTGTTTATTTCGTTAATAAACGATAGTAAACTTTAGAACAAACGTAGCAACAAAATTTTTCTTCTTCTGTTTTTAATTATTTTTAACAGGATACTTCTCAATGCTTTTGAAATACTTATGATGTACTAACATTTCATGGAAATAACGTACGATTTACAGTTAATAATACTTTAAAATCATTACGTATAATACCAAATGCCTATTAGGGTTTGAAGTGAACGAATGTTTGCACACAAACCGTTTAATATTGAAACAGCTTGAAGCTACATGATGAAATGACGGATTTACCTACCCTTACAATGTAACCAGGGAAATTCAAGGAATATATAGTGGAATTGTCCATTTTGATTTTTGTAATATTTATCTATGATATTAACAATAAATTATTTTTTGTTGAATAATAATTTTCAAGTTATTCGATTCAAAGGTAAAAATCATAATACATTAATTTATCTACAATAAATTATTTTCATTGGAATTAGATCGTAAATGGTAGGTCAAAAATAAAGGAATCTAATTAAATCAGAATTAATTTCGTCTTTATCGATTAACAAACTGCACTGCTTCTTTGAAAGGAAGTTGACTTATTGAAGGGTGAAAATGAAACCAAAAAAACCGATAAAAATAATTATTTAAAAACAAAAGTACATTTTTTGTTTGCCCAATAATTTTGTCATAATTTTTCCAAAAATTATATTTAACAAAATCTTATTCAAGAGACATCAGAATAATAATAAATAATGCTTGCACTGTCTCTACTACGAAAAATCTTGTTTGATTTTTTGAATTCGTAAATTTCAATCAGTTGATTATGTAATATATATTATAAGTATTAATCAGGGGTTTTAATAGAGAGCTTTTAGGCGACTGAAAACTCTCGTAGGGCGAGGTCGCGTGACAGAATTTGCGTTTGTAAACTTTCATCGACGGTAGGCGAGACCCAAAAGCGCGAAGGCTAAGTCTACACTACACTTATTATAATTTACTCGGAAGGCTTCGTACATCGCATGTTTTGAAAGCCATTTCACGTAAATCGGATTTTCTAACACTCTAACGAGATCAGAAATAAATAATGGCTCCATGGATGAGATTTAGTTTATTTTTACCCCGACGTTAAATTTAATCACAAAATGTGTAAAAAAAATTCAAACAAACTTCATTTTATTTAAATATTTTTCTTGTATCGTATCACTCACTATTAATATGCTATAAATTTTGTTACCTCAATAACTGTTTCATGTTGTAATAAAGTAAAATATTTGTAATAAATATTGTGAGAAGTCTAGACAATATTGGAACATTTTTTTTTTTGCATATATCAAATTATTCAGTTTAATAAGACAGTTTTCTTTGTTTCAAATCTTTGCATATACGCAAAAACAATATGTTTATATGAAAACTATATCACTTAAAGAACACATTTAAAGCAGTGAATATCCTAAATATTATATATGAAATTAATATAGCTTACATTTTTATGTGTAAAGTTTTTTTTATAGTAGGATGACTGCCAATAATGGTTTCAGACGCTCGTAGACAAATACAAACCAAATATTGAGCTTCGATAAAATGCAAACCGAGAGCGGCTTTAAAATATGTTAAGTATCTATAATTTTGTAGTAATTCTAATATTTTCGTCATTTTTCCTTTCTCCCCTACACATAGTTTGACGTATTGATCAAAATTTGAATCTGATTTCACAATAGATGATACACCTCTATTACAATTTGAATACCTATGGTACTGCAATTTTGTTTATAATGATATATCTTCTACTGGCTCTCAATTTACACTTATAAATCATTAAAGTATATTAATTTAGAAGATATTCATTTTATGCTAAAAATATAAATGCCTTACAGATGGGCATATTACTCGAGATATACATATATATTTACTGTAATAATCGCTTCATTTTCTTTTCAGATATATTCTTCAACATCACCCTGCGCCGGAAGACGCTTTTCTATACAGTCAACCTAATCGTTCCGTGCGTCGGAATCTCTTATTTATCCGTGCTGGTATTCTACTTGCCAGCTGATTCAGGAGAAAAAATTGCCCTAAGCATTTCAATTCTTCTCTCGCAGACTATGTTTTTCTTGCTCATTTCCGAAATCATCCCTTCCACGTCTCTAGCCCTTCCATTACTCGGAAAATACTTACTTTTTACCATGTTGCTTGTCGGTCTAAGCGTTGTTATAACTATAATAATTCTTAACGTCCATTACCGAAAACCCAGCACCCACAAAATGGCGCCGTGGGTTAGAAGATTCTTTATAAAACGTTTGCCAAAACTCTTGCTGATGCGTGTTCCAAAGGATCTACTGAAAGACCTGGCAGCTGACAAGATCTCCGGTAGAAACTTGAAAAAGAATAAATTTAATGCAGCTCTGGCGGCTGCCCAGGCGCAATCCAATTCCAACGCTTCCAGCCCTGATTCCATTAGACACCATATGCCCGGGGGGTGTAACGGACTCCACACGACGACGGCGACGAATCGGTTTGTAAGATTGTATTTTTTGCTGTACATAATTTATCATCGGATGAGCGCGGTGTATACATGTATTTTATGTCAAGCAATTTCTTTAGTTCGTTTTCCTTTTTTCCTTTACTGCTAGGTGATTAACCTACATTGTTTCCTTCAAGAAAATATTCGGAAGTAAACATTCCTTTATTTTGTTTTTTGCAATTCAAATGCATCTTTTATACCATAAATTTGTTGCGTTAGTACAATCAAAGCGCTTTAACAACATGAATATTGAATTTTCTTGCATTCAACTACTCTCATTTTAAATAATCATGTACAGCAAAGATGAATACTAGACTCAGTAGTCTATTTTCCTATCCTAATAGATCTGTTATATTGTAGCATGAATTTCCTTCTGTTTTGTTTAATATTTTTTTTTTCAAAAGTGCATGTTAGCATTTATTCTTCAAATTTAATAGATTACGTAAAAATTGTCAAAATTAGCTAATTTATGAAAATTTAATTAATTCAGAAAACCTTTTTTGTTACAGAGCTAAGAATATATATGATAATATTAATGTAGTATAACTATATCATAAAACTTGCACCGCAATAAAAATTATTCCGCGATTATTTATTTTGTGATATTGCAAGGCGTTGTACAAAATTGAACAATAAATATTCATTGATAGCATTACTATGGATAGCAAAACACTTTGTCCACTATTCCTGGTGTTTATATAAACATATCTCTTGCACAAACATAATATGTAGTTTCAGCTCATCAAGCAGCCACGCATCCTTACACACCATATTCATGATATAACAACAATATATCATATCATAGTATATTAATTTATACTATTTTATGTACAGATTCAGTGGATTGGTTGGTGCTCTGGGAGGGCTAGGGGGCTACAATGGCCTGCCCAGCGTGATGTCTGGTCTGGACGAGTCTCTTAGTGATGTGGCTCCAAAAAAGAAGTATCCATTTGAGCTGGAGAAAGCAATTCATAACGTCATGTTTATCCAGCATCACATGCAGCGACAGGACGAGTTCAATGCGGTGAGTCTATGAGAAACCGTCGCTGTAGGGTCGGTTCCTCGAATCCCCATTTTACTTATTCAAAAATCAATATTTTTTAACGCAAATAAATTGAAATCTTGTTTTCGAAACGTCTCACGGCAAATCATGCTTTTAATGTTTTCCTTAATAATGTGAAAGCTGCCATTTTGTAAAACTGAGATTTGATTCGTTTGATACACCAATGTGACGTAACGAAACATGTAACATTCTATTCAAATATTAAATTTAACTAACCGAAATATATTTACCACTATATATGTACATATATTAATTATGTCACTAATATTAAAATTATTTTTAAATAAAAACACCATTGTTAATACAGCTACTACGAATTAGAGCTCTTATAAAGTAATTTTAATTATATTATTTTTCAATCCAGGAAGATCAAGACTGGGGTTTCGTTGCTATGGTTCTGGATCGTCTGTTTCTTTGGATCTTCACTATTGCTTCCATTGTTGGAACTTTCGCCATTTTGTGTGAGGCTCCTGCTCTCTATGATGATACCAAGCCCATTGACATGGCGCTGTCATCGGTTGCTCAGCAGCAGTTCTTGCCTGAGAACGATGCACTTTAAAATGTTTCTACTGATGTGACAACGATTATTATTACGTATAGAAAAAACATTATTGTATTTCATGTAGAATTCAAGTATTTCTTTTAGTTATATAGTATTTCATGTCATAAATAAAATTTTTACGATAAATAAAATGCGGCGATAATATTGTTACAAGAGGGATTTCAATTTCTACAAAAAAACTATTTAGAAACGCTTTTCCGTTAATGGTATAGTATCTATGTTAAGTATTTATTCTATGAAAGGTGCTTACTGATTATTTGTGACGGAAAAAAATATCAATTATAAAAAAAAAACAGTCATCCCACAATTCATAACATGAGCAGGACCCATTTCTCTTAATGAATGATCTTTTTCCTAGCCCCGATTGTTTACCACTACGATTGTAAATAATAATGTTTGGGCCAAATTTTAATCTCAATAATATAACATTCCGATGGAAATTGTTATACGTATCGCAATAAAGTTTAATATTTTGAATTCGTACCCCAGATTTCCGTTAAAAATGAAAAAAAAATAATCTTTTTTTTTTAGTTATTAATGAAAAACCACTGCTTGGTGGGTTTCTACCAACGAATAATATTAATTCAGTAAATAAATATGAAAAAAAAACTTTATCTTAGATGTTGTTTGAACTTTTGTCTACTCAAATGTATAATAATTTAAAGTACGTTTATTATGAAATAATGATAAACAAATATGTTAATAATTAATATAAAAAAGGAAAACAAAATTGTTTTAACTATACTTTACGTAACTACTTTACGGTACTTAAAGGATGCAGTGAAATAGTACATAAGTCTTAATCTAATCAAAGCTTTCCATTAAATATTCATTTAAAAAATATTTCCTCCATTAATCGTATATTTATTATCGTATGTCTTTATTTTGAAATAAAGGAAAATAGCACTAGCTTCTAGTAATTAAAGACACATTTATAATACTTTTTAGCAATAACTGATTTTCAATACAGATTGAATGTGTTGATTTATAACCAAGAATATAATTAAGAAACAATTCATTCTTGAAAACAGTTAACTAAATTATGTCAACGCTTATAAGAACTGATTTAATTTTGGTCGCAATCGATATTAGATGAACAACTTACTTTCAAATCGTATACACCCTAAAGAATGTGTAAGTATTTTGAAAAAAATGTATTTCGGAATATTAAATACAATAAATCAGAAAGATTTTACTCTGTTACTGAAATTCAAACACATGTTAGTTTGCTATGTTTAGGTTGTAATCTGATAAAGGTATCATAAATAATGATTCTGAAGACTTTTGATATGTTTGTTTGGTTAACCTGTATTCATAAGTCGTGGTATTTCATTGGTTTCTGTGGTTTCGGTTGAACATCTAAAAAGTAATCATTTTGGATATGTTTAAACCAAAGCCTCAAAGTTTAAATTATATGTTACTAGAATTCCAAGCGCATAATGAATACATGCAGTATCTCGAGTAGAATGCACACACTTTAACAGACAATTAGATTAATATACATTATTTAAAAGTACTGTCTTTTTTCATACCTTTTGCGGATATTTAAGCCAGCATTTGAACGAATATTTTATTTTTAAATATGATTTTCACGACTGATTAAATAAATGTTTTTATTATGTAAGCGATATACGTTTAGCTTACGCTATCATTTTTTAAATTATAAAATCCCATACCTTATGAACAACTGATATCAATAATGGTCTATGGCACTAAAACTAACAGTTTTGATTGACTGAATTAGTATTTGGTTCTAATGTCTTATTTCTTAAACGTATTTTAATTAATAGCTTGACAGATATTGTCCACTATTAATTATAATTGATAGCTGTTTTGGCATCATGCCAATAGCACGACTATGCGTATACGAATTTGTATTCGTTTACATACGACCTGCTCTTTAACCGTTTAAGTGCCAGTAAAATTTTACTAGGTGGCCAGATATTTTTGGAATAAAATATATCTCTTAAAAATATGGAACAGGAATGATGTACATTTTTAAACATTTACCAAATCAACACGATTTTCATAAATATTTTCACACTTAAATAATAAATTCTAGTTAAAAAATTTACATAAACAAGGATGTCAAAATCTCAGAATTTAAGTAACTTTGCCGAACTAACCACTATCACTTTTTACATACTATAGTTTTCTAACGAATGATACATTTTAAAGTAAGCTTCCTCACATAATGCCATATAAAATTGTTTGTATGTGTACTTAATGTCCAAACACATTTGTGATTACCCTGTGGCATCTACAAGCTTCAAGCTGCAACACTTATCAAGATTGCAAATTACGTTAATAATTATCGATATTTGACCTACGAAAAAAAAATTCACTACTTGTCAATAGATGGCACTATAGAATTTTACCCTACAAAAGTCATAATAAATATTTGATGGCTTGCTATGACGATGATAAAAGCTCGCGAATTAACTTGTCGATGACCTGACGCTACACAGAGACTTTGGCAAGTTAACTCTCTCATGGCACTCTAAGAGTTAAGCTAATATAACATTTTATGTTATTTAGATTCAGTACTCTGATATCTTAATATATATATAAAATCGACACGTCATGAAAAAATGTTTTACTTCATTGACTACTATTGTTATCAAAGACTCATTTAAGAATAAATATTGATAATTTATTGTCACTTGAAAAAAAAATATTTTAGTTTATAAATTATTTCGTATGTAAAAAGTTTTTAATTTTTAAAAATATTTATTTATATCAATATCTCAAGATAGACTAGATAAAAAACATTAACGATTTATGTAAGGAAACTATTGTAAAGTATTAAATTTACGATTCTTACGATTTTGAACACAAAAAATATTAGATGTTGAGTTTTATTTTATCTGTACTAGAATTCATTTAGTTATTTTCTATAAACTAATAAAATAACTTTTATCTCTACATTGTGTAATTATATGCTAATATAATATGTTAGTAGCAACTATCCTGATGGTAACTTAGTGGTGAGTATTTTAATTATACGTCTGTGGGCATGTTTTTAATTATTTCGATATTATTCACGGAGTTATATGTTACAAAACCCACAAACATGTTACGCTGAATTTTTTTTCTGAGGACTGCATCAATAGTTTCGGTCAGTAAAAATTACACGCGGGATATGAATGTGTATAGAATTGTGCTTAAAAATATATTGTTACATTGCTTATTTTTAAGCGTGCTTTATTTTTAATTCATTTATAAAAGAAGTTTTATAAATCATTTTCTATATGAGAGACTCCATTTGTATAGTGCTACCATTTACAATCAAAAACCTTCATTGGATTAATATATTTTTGGTATTAAAACTTGAAAGCTTATTTATATCAAATTTATTTCAAACTTTTTTTACACCCTGTTTAACAATACAGATTCTAAGTTTTTGATATTTACTCTTTTAAATAGAATCTTTTTTCATATAAAAAGTTTTCATATCCGTTTTTATCTACTGTCTTCAGTCAATCCCGTCTTATTCTAACAAAATAGAGTTATTTACCTCATCAATTATAGTTCATTTTAATTTTAAAAAATATGAATAAATAAAAAAAATACCTTACTCATCACAAGATTGCGGATATACTGTATTTGCCATAAGAATATTTTATGAAACAATGTTAGTTACAATAAAATATTAAAACGAATGAATTTTGTTTCATTTGTCCAACATATTCAATATTGCATGTTCATAGTTTTGAAAAGACAAAAAATAAGCTTTGACCGCCCCCGCCGAAGAAGATACAGGGACCCAGAAGAAGAACAAGTTATTGCAAAAAGAGAGATCTTTCAGGAGCAATTTATTCCCCAAAAAATGAAGGAAATTAATTCGCCATAAAAATGAATCACAACGAGGAAATTAAATGTCATTTTACCTTTTTGTTACGCAATGTCGGAAAATCGAAAAATAGGAATAATAAGATCGTGCAGTATGAATACTTAATGCGAAAAGAAGGAACAAGACCACTCCGTGAAATAATAATATTTCATCTCATCAAAGACCCCTCTCAATGTTGTTGTAACGCTCTTCGAGCGAATCTATTGGTTCTACGATAAAAAATATATTGCTTGAATTTAGAATATAAATAATAAAAACTACATAATAAAAAAAACTACCCAGTTCCTGTACTTTTTAACAGTTCTTATATTAACTTTTACTGATGTTATAACTAACAGTGGAATACCAAAACTATAAAATCTCTACTCGCCATGTTTATTGATATGTAACATCAATAATTTCGTCGACGAAAATTATTGTTAATATCGTAAATCAGAGCATTAAACGAACCAAGACAAAAATGTGTTTAAAAATAAAACACATTTTTTTTGTACTACTTCCACATGCGTGTAATGATAAGGACCAGTTTCGCTCATCGCAAGCATTATCAAATAAATTGTGATGAGCGAATATAAATAGAATGCCTTTCCACAAAGAATTGACAGTTGACACACTTAAAGTGTTTTTTTTACTTTTTAGGCGAATGACGGGATCCACTCACGAGAGTGATTGTATTATAAATATATTGTAAACATTACGTACGTACCTCATCTGTAAATTACTTTTTTTAATTGCTTTTTTTAATTCCTTTTCTCTCACGAATATAAAACTATCTAATTGAAAAGCAGAAATGATGAGTAATTTGAAATTATTATTTCAAATGAAATAACCTTAATTAATGATTTAGAGTACAAGAAAAAACATTGTAAAAATACAACAAACTCTTAATGTTGCTCGATAATAATTAAATGTATTTTTTCAATGTGTGACAGTGTGGTGGTCATCCAAAATGTGTGATCAGTTTTTTTTTCCAATTCTTGTCAATGTAATTTCATTAGAATGCGCCAGGTTAGACTCATTACATGAACTAACTTTGCACCAACATATGTTATCTATTATTAAATCGATTTATGCAAGCAGTCGAAAGGTGAGTAAAATTTTGTTTTTTAAATTTTGCGCTACGATAAACTAATAAAGTTTTATCTTAAGGCAAAACAGAGCAATAACACACACAGAGCTTATTCTGTTTCGTAATGGTAATATTATTTCTTCGAAAAAAAAATGTTCTCTAGAAGCCTATTGAACTTTTCGCAATTATAGATTTACTTCAACATTATGTAAAAGTTCAACTTTCAGTTTTAAATTAGACTTGTTGCTTGAAGTTTTAAACTTATTTTTCTTGTCGTTAAAAATTCTCAACGTTAGACAGAAATCGAGAGTAAAAATAAAAAGTAATGCATTTTCTCCGGAAACACTTTATCCACGTAGAAATGTTGTTATTTGTAATAGAATTAGAAATCTGAAATTCAGCGATGTTTTCAGTGACCATAAAATATGTAAGTAAAGTTTATTTTTATTTTGACACTTCAGAGGTCAATTATTGTTGTTAAATTCTTATAGATAGATAGGGTGATATTTTTCTAGTATCAGCTAATTTCTCAACATTTGATTTATAATTAAAACAACCTTTCATCAATCTATTTTTGTATTTCCCGTTTGTCAAAATATACTTACAAATTTCTATACGTTCCATTAGAGCAAGGGCTCCCAACAGGCTGGTAGATCGCGAAGCAAAGTTTCGTTGATTTAAATAATAGTAACGTCTTGGAACTTTTAACATAGACTTCATTACAAAACAGCACACTTTATTCAAACTTGCTAATCCAAAACACGTGTTATCCTGTTTTGGAAGTACATATTTATGTGAATCTTCATTTTCTCATATAAAATAATATAATATATATCGACTGACGATGCTTGATGGAATTACAATGTCAAATTTGAATTGTTGAATTTTTGTACACTTCCATGTATTTCGTCACTAACGACCCGGGTTTTGCCTTTCGGTATCTTCAGGCATTCGTGTTCTCGAATGCCTGAAGATGCCGAAAGAGGAAACCAAAGTCGTTATTGACGAAATACATATAAAATATACAAAATTTAATACAATATATGTACCTTAAATCCAAATATCGAACACGTTTGATGGATGATCACCATGATGACTATTTGCGCTTTGCAAAAAGTAATTATAACTAATTATTTTGAAATGTTCAAATTTCATACATTTCCATGTACTTCGTCACTAGCAACTTGAGTTTCACCTTTCGTCATATTTATGCATTCGATTACACGAGTAAACTCGAACTAACAGTTAGTGAATAGTTCATTTCGTTTATATATAAGAAAAATAAAGAAAAAATATTATCACTAAGTCTAGAAACAGCATTGATATTTGATTTATTTTTAAAACTGATCTGATAATAATAATTTTTAACCTTAATTGGGAAAATAATCGTATAAACAATTACAAACGTATGGAACTTTTCAATTGTAGGCAACCAAGAAACAATTATCAATAATATATTATTCGGAAAAATATAGCATATCAGAGATGTGCAGCAGAAATACCTATTAATTTAGAATTGGTGGGTTTTGGGAATATCAGATGACGTATTACTGTGGGAATTTCATTATTTTGATACCTTGAGTAATTTGTGATTATTTTACAAACTAATCTCACGTATAAGATGCAATAAGGAAGAGTTAGTGAGATTAAGTTGCTCGTTAAAAATTAGTAAGCTACTTGGCTGAGGCCTGTTTATTTCTAAAATTTCCTGATGAAATAATTTATGATACTTTAGATTTGACGCAATATCTTAACACCTTCATAAAAGTTGAACGAGTGATTCTCTAATTGGCAAATGTCGATGTATCTTTTTTAATCTAAAAGCAACTAAATGTTTTGATACTCTTATATCTAATGTACGCGTAGTTTTCCCCAGATAAAATTGCTGACAGTCACTACATTGTTATCTTTAGTGGACAGATTTATTTAAAAAATCTGTCCACCTATCTAAACACATTAATTACATTAATTCTGGATACATCAAATAATCAACTTAATTTACTGAGAGGAATATCGAGAGGATTGCAATAAACGTTGCTGTAGGTAAACGAATTAAATCAAAATCAATCCAAGCATCATAGGCCAGGACTTTTAGTGGATAATTATAAGTATAAAATTGTTACAATCAGCATAATGTACACAACAACGACGCGGCTCCTGACTTACAACAACAACCATCTCCAACAATCTTTCACCATCATTTTGGTGTACTAGCTTGGTAATTTATACAAGCATTCAATTTTGATCGATAGCTCCATTTAGCCAAAGAATTTTTGACCAATATCGTTTCTACTTACTACCGGATTGCTGAAAAATACTTTTGTCTGTAGTTCAGACCCTAGCCAATGCAGTCTCCTTACCTCAGACATCATCATAAAACCCGTAGACGTGGACCTTGTGTCCTTAACTATTTCATACATATTTGTACTAATTTGCTGCCAAAGTTTGCATATTTAGATTTATGATAGAATTTTGTGTAAATTCAACTAATTTATCATTGGAAATTATTGATTTTCATTGGCATAGCAACCCAAAATATAATTTAAATGTCACAAGTATTAGATTTCATTTCATTTGCATTCATAATTACATATTATTACTGGGTTCCTAAACTCAACAAATAGCGCAAAAAATTGTGTATCATTAGTAAATACTCCCGACGATTTCCATCACCTCAAATAATAGATCCCATGCAAATTAAATAAAACGCATGACGTCTACAAATATATATAACGTGAAATGACCCTTACTATTTTTAATACTTCTCATGTAGAAATTCATTGAATAAAAATTTTACATTAAAAAAATACCTTTTTTTTGGTATAAAATATAAAATTGACATATTAAGATGTTTTTACAATAAAAATATTTTTTCTTTTGACATGATACGAAGTAAATAGGGTATTCTATAGCAACTTGTACATTTTCTTCGCAAACAAAAACTAGCAACTACCAAAATAAATTCGCTGAATGTTCAGCGTAATAAAACTGACGATCATTATGAAGTTCGCACTTCCTTCAAGATTGCGCACCATTTTTCACACCCCTTGTTTGCATCGTTCCTTGTAACGACCCCAGTTTCCGGTTGCGAATGTTCTTTTTTAAACGCCTTGTTTAAATTTCGAATGTCTGCGGAGGGTGGGAACTTTGTAAGGGAGCTTTATTGATTCAAATGAAAATACTTCCGTTGGTTATTGCTTTTACAAAGGCAAATATTTGTGCAAAATACGATAAAATCTTGCACTCCTTTCATCTTATTATTCTCTCTCAGCATTTCTGCTTCCAAAATGCAATGTTTTCATTTTGCATAGCTACAAATTTTAAGTGAAAGAAATATGTTGATATTTTTACTTAGTTTGAAAAATAAAACTCGATAACAATGAACTATCAGATAATATTCCTATTTTTAAAAAAATCTCACTCTCCTTAATTATTTAAAGTCTCGCTGCTACATTTAAATGTATCTTGTTTCTATGTATTCTAGTTAAATACTCATTGAATGATTATTCTACCATACTTATAAAACCCATTATTACTGTTACTAGTAGCTCCACTAACTTTTTTTAACTATTTTTATTGTTGAATACTTTTTATATCCCAATCCGTTATGATTCAACGTAAATTCGTAGCTTTTTAAACGTCCCCACAATAGACGAGTCTAGAACAGCAACACTTTATTATGAAATGCTTCTTAAATTGTATACACCAATTTGAATGTCGTAGTTTTTTAGGCTTTTTCAGTTCGTATTCATAAAAATATTATTGATAATAATGAAGTTTCAAAGCCACTGCATGTTTCATTATCAATGACAAAATGTGTAATTGTTTGCTTTAATTGTGATATATCATTTAAGATAGACTGAATGAGAATTAAAAAAGTCATTGGATCAGCCATGCCCTAGTTTTCTAATATGAAATTGAAAACTACAATATTTGATCCAGACAGGAATTGAACCTTGGCTGTTCTGATAGCTTAGTTATTTTTTTGTAGATTTGGCAACAGATGCGTGATAAAAAAAAATCAAAATCTCGATAAAAAAAGAAATCACAAATACATGTCTTAGTTTTCAAATTTTTAATTTATTTGTATAAAAATATAATGACCTTTCTTGGGCTTGAACCTTGAACGTTCTGAAACTTCAGGCTGAAGTATAAAAACTTTACTTGTTTTTAAATTATCAAAATGGTTTATATCACCAAATGGCTGAACATTTTCTGTCACACCCAGAACCAATTATTAAGGAAAAAATCTGTAGAGAAAATTATATCGTAAAGCATCCACTTGAATCCTAGAATCCTTGATACGAAATGAATATAAAAAAAACCACGCCGCATTCTTGATACGAATACGTCGAATAAGCATAACTGAAAAGCTTTGAAAAAACAAACCGTCAAACGCAGGTGGAGATTATTTTCAAATAAATAAAGCTTGATCGGAGCTTTTAGTGGCTAGTTTTCTGCCTTTTGTTTTATTTAAAATTAACGTTATTTAATTTTTATCAAATTTTTTACTGTAAAAAAATTTTTCGGTGGTAAGCCATCATTAGATAAAATTAAATTATTATTCTTGGTACACTTTTATGCAATTCTTATTTAATCATTTTCAAATGCTTACTAGCTAAGCGAAATCTGCATTTATTATAATTACAATATGTACGATGCAATATAATTCTGATTCATCTTTTGTATTTATTGGATGATAAAAAATTTTCAAAGTACACAAAATCAATTTCAATTTAACTAACAAAGTTTTATTTATCCATAACACGAAATATTTAATGTATGCCATTCGCTAGGAGACAATTAATCAGTAAAAATGACGAAAAAAAACATATTCCTCTGTTTCATTGGTTTCAGAGATGAACAATCAGAACTCCAGATAGCAATAATTCCTGGATTGTAATTCAATAAGTTATAGGGATGACTCACATAGATTTATAAAAATATTTTATTTTGATGGCTGAATTATCGTACATACCATTGCAATACATTTAAAATCTGGCGTCACTGTCATAATAATAATCCATAATTTAGATCCAGTTGATTGATTCGAATGAATGATTATTCCGCCTTTCCATTCACAAACTTAAAGTTGCCTTACGTTTAATGGTATTTCGTAAAGTTTACTAGTGAAAAACACGTGCAGTGGTGACGTAAAGATTTTTCTTTTCTTCTATAATAATATAAGTTTTAAATCTTTCGACAAACAACCTGGTTGGAGTAACCCTCTACAGGAGGCTTAATATTTTTTATTATACATGGTAAAATTAAATTTAGAATGACACCTTTTATGTTAGATGACGCTATTATTAGTGTTTTCAGTCCATATGACTTAGAGCGCTGTGGCCTGCGAGTGTGGCTCTATGTCCATACTGTGCAATGCCGACTATCCGACTTGGAGCGAATTATCAAAAACATAATAAATCATTATTTATAATTAGAAGAATTTTGGCTGAGTGAAATCTATCCAACTGCAAGTACATTTCTTATTTTTGCTAAGTTTAACAAAAATAATTTGATCCAAAGTTTTGAAGACAGGTATTCAGTCGTATTAAATTCCTGTTATAAAATTGTGTAATGATACCGGAAACGTGTGGACAGACCTCTATCGAAATCTTCCTCAAACTAGAGCTGGCATTAAACTTTTTGATGAGAGTGTTTTCTGTCGCGTACACTTCACGATGAAATCGTTTAACTCAGCAAATAGAAAAAAGAGAAAGTTTATTTATGGAGCATCAGCGGGTATAGACTTTATGCAGCACCCGCCTCAACTTATCTTTTCTATAAAAGCCGATTAAAGCACCGAATAAACGATATATGTTTGTCAAAGAATTTGTTGGTTATCAACATCTATAAGGTATATACGTTTGATGTTGCTAATCAAACAAAATAATTCAACACATGTGATCAATAAATCTTTGAATTAATTAATTGATCTTCAAAGGGTACGCAATGTTTTATCCAACACTGACACCTACGCATTTACATTCTTCTTACTGGATACAATCAACGGTGCATTTGTAAATTCATTAGCATTTTTTTTTACAAATATAAAATATACTCTGTAAGTCAAAAATTGAATTTTCAAACACTCAACGCAGAGTTCCTTCACTTATTTTTCTTTTGAACTGGGAGCTTATTTCATCGAAGCCTCTAACGTACGCCAACATAAAATAATACAAAACTTTACATACAGTCGACTTTCGCATTCACCCAGTGGTGGATAATTATTATTTTTTTATAAAAATATGTATATATATTTTTTTTATATAATTCCGATAACTATTTTTTAAAAAATCGTTTTAAGAGAAAAAAAACTAGCATTATATTTATTTATATAGCAAACTAACCATGAAATAATAGTGCAGTGTGGAGACTTTACCACTTTAATACTTCATTGGTGATTGCGAAAGGAGTCGAATAAATAATAATATTTTGATAGATAATAATGAAACGCCCTATAAAATTAATTTGCTGCTTGTCGATAATGCGGACTGTAACATCATACATGGTTCTGGATATTAGTTACTAGGGTACTGATCGCAAACCTATGGCACGCAAATGTTTTATTATGAAGAGAAAGAAAGTGGTTATACAAAAAATTCAAAAAAGTTTTAGAAATAGTCCACAAAAAACTCAGAAAAATTTTAGAAATGGATGCATATAATATTTAAAAACAATGACGTCAAGCCATGTGTATTTTCTTCGTTCACCAGTCGATTCGCAAACGACGGAACGAAGGAAATGACGACATTCATGCACAAATAGATCGCATTGTTTTAAAAATAGCAAGTAAATACTTTTATATGTTTTTAGGTAACCAGCAAAAATTCAGTTTAAGAATTATCAGATGTTGAGTGTATTTCGAGATTGATATTCTTTACTGAGTTTTGCTCCATTTTGAACGAGCTAAGTATAAAATTACAAGGCAAAACAATTACTGTTATGTTTGATACTATCAAAGCATTTGAAGGTAAGTTACAAATATTTAAACATGAAAGAAACTTCAAGTATTTTCCTAACCTAAAAAAATACATGATGGATCTATAAATTCACGAAAAGCCGGATGTAGGAAAAATAATTGAACAATTTGAAAATGCTTTAGAAGCACAATTTTTGAGAAGGTTTGTTCAGTTTCGATAACTTGAAAAAACTACAAAACTTATTACCCATCCAGACACATATATACGTATCAACCATTAAACTTGACAATATTTGAATTTATGGAATTAGATGATTTTGAAATAGAATTGGTAGATTTTCGGTCGAGTTCCATATGGACACAAAAATTTAAAGATTTATTTTGGAAGAAATTGAGTGAGATCAATTCGTTGGACCAGTCCAAAGGAATGCCGAAAAAGGAGTATTATCAACTTCCATCCATCCCGGAAAATTTTTCTTGCCTTAAAAAAATAGCAATGGGTATTTTAACAATTTTTTGATTGATTTATTGCTGTGAATCATTATTTTCCACAGTGAACATTACTAAATCAAACATCAGAAGTAGACTAACAGACGAAAGTAGTTCTTCTTGTATTCTATTAAAACCTACCAACTATGAACCCGATAAAAAACATTTGGCATCTAGCATCCAACAACATAAATTCACTAATAATGAAGTTTTGAGAGTTCTACATTTTTTTTTTAAATTTTGTCTCTTTTTTATTTATTTCTTTTATTTTGCATTAATAAGTACTTAATTAAATTTTTTGATGTATTATTGCTTTGTTTAGATTAAAAATCTGATGATAAACAAACATTTGATGCATTTTTTATCTCCATGGCATGTGGCACATGACATATTATATTGAAATAAAAATTTTTTGCACTCAAGCTCAAAAATGGTTCGCCATCACTGTACTCGGGTATTTTTTTACCTTATTTTGTATATATGTTGGTTATCTAAGCCAGTCAGTTCTTTATTGCTGTGGTGCTTTTGTCATACTTATTTGGTAGATCAAGATTAAAAAATCGATCAATTTCAAACTTTTTAATTTTTCAATAGATTTGTATCCAAAACCAATGATACTTATGAATTGGTGTAAATTACCACCATTCTGTACCGTTGTAAAAATGAAGTGGAGAAAAAGAGAGATTACCTTATTACTACTCCTTTCCTAATCCCATCTTTCCATCCTTACCATATTTCAAAAGAGAGATTAATCGACCAACACACACTCATTTCTTGTATCAACACTTTCTTTTGAAACTCAACCAAACTTTTGTCGAAAATGCTTGAAATTAGGATTTGGCATAATTTTTAAATGAGTTAACTATAATTTTATTACTCTATTAATCAATGAAAACACGTGTCTAAGATAGAAAACACTAGCACGCCATTGAAAAAGTGCACAGTTCCGGATGTACTGCTCACTGGCGGTTCCCAAGAAAGCCAAAGGATGTAGGAATGGCTTTATGAATAACTGCAAGAGTAAATCAAACCGAGGAAAACTTAAATTGAACGATATTCAATTCCTCGTATTCTTCAAATTTAATTTAAAATAAAATAAAACTCACGAAATCGCACTATAAATATGATAGAAAACGATGGTTAACATAAAGTTTTAACAATTAAAGACACACATAGATGAAAGAGTTATGCAATTAGTTAGGCAATTTAACTAAAGATTTGTTTATCAGGTAACTTATCGTCATAAAATTTTACAAACTTGAACCAATTTGTTAAAAACTTTAAATGTTTAATTTATTTATAAAATACACCATTGTGATATTTTTTATGAATGAAAGCCTTAACAACTCATGCCTTTTTCGTCTTTTTTTCCGCATTGGCAGACCGTTGAAATATGACACCTTCATCTACGCAAAAAAAAAAGAAATTATCAATTTTAATATAAATCTGGCATATTTCAATGTATACGATTTATAAAAAAATGTTAAGCATTTAAGTTAATAACCTATACGCAAAGTACTTTTTAAATCAAGTCGAGCAGACAAACATCACAAACAGTAATGTTCTTTGAAACATTGAAAAAATCTACTTCGGACCATGGCGTAAAGCCGACATAGCCATCAACTACGTGATTAAAATTGTGTAGAGCTAAATATTTTGTTATTTTATTCTATTATAATGGGATTCTACCAAGCAAATGCCAATTCAATCAATAAATTGAAAAAATTAACTACCTGGATGGGATTTGACCCTATAATACTTAAATTGCATCCGATATGTCTTTAAAAAATCTGTCATTTTGATTGAAATTTCTTGGGACCAAAAAAATCTACGCATTTCGTAATCAGTGTATTTTTTTTTTTATTTTTTTTTATTAACATTTTAAACATTTGTGGAGCATACGATGTTTGTTCTCATTTTGTTTGCTGGTTTTGGTTGTAGTGGCATTCAATCAAAAACGATCATAATTTTAGTAAAATTAATAATACAGAAATCTCCCATCGAGTAAAATATAAACGATTAAAAATGAACATATTAGAGTAACACTAAGCAATTACCAATCGTAAGTGAAAATTAAATGGTTAAAGTTTATAGTCAAGCTTTTTTTTGCTAAGGGTAGGTAGGTAATTTGAAAAGAACGAATCCTAATTCAGTAAAAGTTGTTCGCGAATAAACACCAATAATGGTGCATTCCACAGTGATATATATTTTAGGCAAAATGTCCGTCCGAAAGAATGCTGACGGGAACTTTTCGCGGGGAAATAAATTACAGAGCTGAACTCAACGCCATAAAATTTATTATGGTAATAAAGTAATTGATTGTATGAAACTGTTCTCTTTTGTGGCTTCTCCCATTTTAGTTTACGTCAGATTGGAATGTGCATGTAATTTACCTCCAAACGGTTGTAACTTCTGCTGACAAACATTTCGATAACAATGAATTAAACGTCTCCTCTCTACTAACAGCATTATGGACAATATTCGAGAGCAATTATTTGAATAGCTTGAAATTGATTAAGTCGTCATTAAAATTAATCTATTGCTTTATATAAGTAATAATAAATTAATGTTTCATATCTCTTAATATCGATTTATTTTCAAATACTTCCGTTCCCCTTGCGGAGAATATGGTTCACTCATGGAGCATCGCAACAGAAAATTTATTGTTTAGTCGCTCTACCTCTTTATTCGGAGTGGGCAAGGATGGAATGGGTTTCTATAAAGAATATTAGTTAGATAATCATTCTCGCTACATGTGGAAAGTGATTTAAAGATAACGGACATCAATCCTTTTGAACACAAATAGGTGAATCGTTTTAAAAATCAATTTATATGCATGTAAATACATTGCAACTGAATGTGAAAGCATTTGGCTATAATTAAAACCAGGATTCCGTAGTAATACGTATCGCTTGATGACTTGAATATGACTGTGTTTGATATGGTTCCGGGACTCAAGAGATGGTTGTTGTATCACGTGAAAACACGGCTCCGGGACCTAATGTGTTAATTTAATATTATTTGAAGCAACTTAATTTTTACTTGAGAGCTTTCAAATGATGCAAAATACATGGCCAGTTATATATTATTCTCTATAACACGTGAGTCATGTCCATTGGCATTTCTTCAGGACAAAAAAAGACTTTCCCGGCCTTAACATGAATGGTCGGATTGCACCACATGGAATATGAAAATACCCCGACAAAACAATTGGAAAACGGGAGAACTCTATCCATCATAAATGAAAAGGGATTTATTAATCAAAAGAATGTATATTTAAATCTGTCATTCACAATTTTAATGCATACATTTTCAATTCGGCAACGATATGATATTTAAATAAATCCCCATGTGGAGCATAATATACACTTCTAATGGAACATCTCATGAGAATTTGTATATCGAAGGGTAGTTGTATGTAGACACAAAACCTCTAAAACACATCAGAGGGATGGGATTAGGAAAGGTCTATAAGTTAATTTATTGCTCTATCCGCATTTTCATGACCGTTTAGTGTTATAGAAAGGGTAAAAGAAAATTAGGATATCGGAGACATTAATGAATTTTAATAAATCAGAGCAATATCGTGAAATCAGTGTCTGCGAGTTTCTTGTCGGTTATTCAAATACTTGATTGCGCAATCAAGCAAATCGCCTATTTATCGTCCGCTACAAAACTTACAATTTATCTTTTTAACAAGTAATATTAAGCAATGTATATTTGTCACATATCATTTTTAAGGTGTTAACTGTCAATTCTTGGTGGAAAGACATTATATTTCAAAAAATAAAACTCAATTTATTTGTACGACTTCAACATATTTATAATGATCAGGATCGGTTTCGATCATCACGAGCATTATCAACTGATAAAAATACAAACATAATAGGTTTATTTTTATAAAATTCAGTTTAAAAAAGAAGGTATATAAAAACTGATGGTTCATGAACTAAGACAAGAAAATACTGAATAGCAAACAAATTATACATAAATCTAATAAAATAGTCTACAATTAAAATGTTATGGACCTCTTACAAATCAATAAATACTAATCTGAAATCGCAAATATAGCTACATTAAAAGTCAATTAGTTGAGCAAAAAATTACATTACTAATGCAACAAGCAATAGTGAATTGGGAAAATTGTAAGACTCACTGATTGAAAATTAATAAAGAAAACCATTCGAATGCCCAAAAAAATATTAAATCATACATACATTCCAATTGGCGCAAATATGAAAGCAAATAAAATTTTAAATGTACAATTTATTTAACACATGAAATTACACTTACCGATCAATCCCGGGATTGTGAAATTCCGAATCCTGAGATCCCGGGATCGTAAAAAGGATTCGTAATTGGATACCTTACTGTTCACAGACTTTAAATCATGCTTAACAGTTGGAGTTTTGACTGCGCTATATTTGCATATGTTTTTTATTTTCAAACTGCATTTTCAAGACATCCACACATTCTAGAATCTCTATAAGTGTTGTTCTTATTGTATCATTTACTTTGAGTAAACAACACGCCGTTTACCGCAATGGGTTTTAGGTAACCGAAAACCATGCGATGAATACCTAAAGCTGAAACCGGAAGACTTTCACCGCCAATTCACAGAGAATATGATACAGGTTGTTCACTTAAAAATGAAAAATCAATAATTCATACAACAATTAAAACACGTGTTATACATTTCGTTTCACACAATAGAATTAAAATGACTTGGAAGCATTTTTTCCATGTCCGCTCTCAACGTGAAGCATATGGCTTCCTAATGAAAGTATCTCAACAGAAGTTTTTCTAAGAGAACTACTTGTTACGCAGTTGCTCAACCTCACTTTTTTGACGAGAGTAGGGATAGAAGGATAAGTCTAGGACAGGACTAGTGGTTAGCTAATCGCTCTCGCTACGCCCCGTTTTTGAGGATCGGATGGGTGGGAGGGAGTTTTAGACATCACAAACAATCAAACTACGAAAATAAATCCATAAATCGATTGAAAGATCATCTTATGAAAACTGTCCGCACCGGGAATTAAACCAGATAAACTCGATACGTATTCATAATTGAAATTAGTCTATTCACTAGTATTTCAAATATTAATTAAAAAGTGACTAATTGAAAGCCCATACAAACTTTTTAGAGTATATTGGAAAGAGACAGAAAAATTCTCATTTTTTCTTTATGCCCTAGGAGCTATGATTACAATCGTCATATACAATTTGTTTTCTTTGTGTCATATTACTCTGGTATTCTTTCGTTTTATTTCCTGTACTATGACTCCATTTTTGCGTCCAATATTCAAATCTCACATGTATTACAAGATAAAGCCATCTTGGTATTAAATTACAATAAATATGCACGCTGTATGTAACAACGTGAGAGAGTGTAAATGCAAAATGTACTGCCGTTTTGTTTATCGTGATTCTCCCTCATATGCATGCCACCTTGCCTCGTGTAATCTATTCTAGTTATCATGCAAATGTGGCCACACCGTCGGCTCTTCCCGTCAGTGGAGTAGAAGCTGCTTGCCGCTGGTTTGCGAGGCTAGATAATACTTAACCATATTTAATTCAACAGTGTCAGTATGTGCACTTTATTTTTGTCGGTATAACCGTCGGCCTCTGTGGTCTAGTGGCAATAGCTCTACCTTAGTAATAAGTTAGTTCTGGGCACAAATTAATATAAGGTCATTTATCAAATTTAAAATCTTCAATCTGAAATTTGAGAATTTGGTATTTTCTGCGCATGTTGGTTTCAAGTGACTTTAAAATTCTCATCGAGTTATTATCATGAATATCAAAAATTTCAAAATGTCTGGCGCCTTACTGTTAAACAAAATAATTAAAATAAATACAATTTGAGCCCAGTACTTTGTTCTACTAGCACAGCTTTGAGATTGTAAGGTTTTTTGGCTAAGGCAGGGCTCACTCTATAATATTGTGGTTCACTTTTTTAACAAATAATTTTTTTAGTGATAAATATAATATTTTTAAGCTGCTGTCAAACTGTCAATTCTTCGTGGAAAAGCATTACATTTTAAAAATAAAACACAATTTGTTTGTAATATATAGTACATGTGAAAGTAGTACAAAATTGTATTTTATTTTTATAATCAATACATATAACAAATTATAATGAATGTTCATTTCTGGTAGCATTCTTTAACGATACTTATAGTAAGATAATATAATGCAACTAAATTTACATAAATCCGCTTGAATTTATAACTCTTTTTAAGAAATTTATTAAAGCAGAATTAATTAAATTTTCTCAGTAAAACTTGAACAAGCGGTTCGTTAAAATATTGAATTGGAGTGGTATCTATATTTTAAATCATCGTGTGTAATAAAGTCCAATTTTTTTTAATGTGCTCTCTCTTTAGCCCATATTTCGTACCTGCTGTAGACAGGGGCTGACAATTTATTGTTTTTTTGCATGATTATCAACAAAAAATAGACCACTATTCTATTTTTAGATGCACACATGTGAAGCTTTAGACGTCTAAATGTAACATGTCTTCAACTACTAATAAAAATACGAAAACATCGAAGAAAATAAACGCGCAATTAAATACGAATATTCTGCTTGGAAATATTTTTTGCATTATTATGAAGAAACCTAGGTACTGAGGTCTGTACGACTGAAAAAATCTTCCAAAATTACGAGCCCGACAACTTCAGGCCCGGCCCGAGTCTTAATATAACACTTGTTACCCAAACCCGACCCGAATTGTTCAATATTGAAATTCAATAAATGTTATTGTTTCCACATTGCCCATGACATGCCTACGACATCTTTTGTTTTAAAAATTGAATTCTTTACCCGGCTCGCCGTGTTCATAATCAAAATTATAATCTAAGACATCGACTGAGGGTGCTTGATGGAATTTCAATATCAAATTTGGATTATTGAGATTTTGTACACTTCCATGTATTTTGTCACTAACGACCCGGGTTTCGCCTTTCGGCATCTTCAGGCATTCGAGCACACGAATGGACTCGAACTGATCCATTCGTGTGCTCGAATGCCTGAAGATGCCGAAAGGCGAAACCCGGGTCGTTAGTGACAAAATACATGGAAGTGTACAAAATCTCAATAATCCAAATTTAAAATTATAATCTATAAAAAAAATATTTTTGACAATTTCAAACATGAAAACCTGACTTTTGTTCCATCCCGGGATCAGAAAAGGGGTCCGAGATTGGATGCCCTAATTTATTGTACCTAAGCATCAAACAAAACAAAAAAAATATTTATTTTTCTATTGAATCTTCGCAAACTTCACTCTGTAAGACAGAAGAATTTCAATTTAAAAACATAGTATTACTCTAAAATAAAAATAAAAAAATGAAATTGAAGTTTTGTAACGATTACATCAATGTAGATTCGATTTTGAATGATTAGCTTATTATTATATAGGGGTAGTTTTTACGAAATATTGAAGTAGTGGTTAAGATTAGGATTGAAGTCAGATTCTATATTATGATGTCTATAATAAAAAATATTTATTTATCAAATAAATCTCACAACATTTATAAGATCAAATTGACATTAACTTCAAAATATTTTTGAAATCTTGTTTATTAAAATTGCTGCCTTTTTTAATTAGTCTTGTAGCTACCTATATTTGCCGCAGAAAACATAGGCTGATTCCATACTTTAGTAGAAAAAACCTCGATGATTTCTTAAAAATTATCAGAAACATCACGTTTCATATTGTTATGGAAAACAAATTTCTAATAATACATTCGTCCAGAATTACTTGAGTAAAAAAGTGAGTTAAAAATATCCGTGCTTTTATTAAACTCTGTTTCATTATATATCATTTTCAAATTATTTATAATGAAATAAAACAATTCATTGTTATTCTTGTAGCATTCGTGATAATCGTCAAATTATAGTTTGGCTACTGAAAGCATTCTACCCCAGTTGACATATGAAAGCATGAAACAGTCCTACCAAGTGTTTGGTTTGATTATATGAAAATGAATCTTAAAAGCTAATTTACTTGTTTAAAAGCACATCATAGCCTGGAGTGGTAATTGCGCAAATTTCATATGTAATCGAAATCCTTTCAAAGTTTCTCAAAGTAAGGGAACAATCGAAGCCCCAACACACACAGCTTAAAGCTTATGACAAGGGGTCATGAAGGTTCAATGAAGGAGTTAATGTCCCATGGACTATGAGCATGCATAATGAATCCTGTCTGCCGTGCATAATTGGCTTAGCATCGAGCTTCCAAAACTCTCCATAAATTCAACTCTTGCACTATTATTTTTCGTTTTGTTTTTCAAATATATTTCATATGTCATTTTTTAAATGAATATTTTCGTTTACATTTTTTTTGTGTAATTGATGTTTGTTTGATCAATTTTATTTATACAAAAAACACGTTGTATTTATATAAATTAATTACAATGTTGCATGGTGCATTGGCTACAGCTGTAATTCCATGTTGTTTAATTTTAAATTAACAAATAAATAGAATAAACGATTTTTATCACCTTTGAAATATTAATACAAAAATCCAGTTGTATAAATCATATAAATTGATTTTATCAATGAAGTCTACCAAGTGATTTCTGATAGAATCTATTTAAAGAACTTCGTTCTGAACTCACTCACATCTTTGAGTTATAAATTTGTGTTATGTTAACGATTCAACTTATTCATTCAATCTTTAAAAGAGTAAAGTGAGCGATTAATCAACTACTAATCGATTCCCAACCTCTACACCTTTAACCTCTTTAACAAACGGTTTTTGTTAAACAATATCTGTTGACATGCTCCATTAGGATTCTACATGCTTCCATATAGAATCTTTATCACGCACGACATGTGGATATCGTTGAATAAAAATTTCACGCGCACGAGCCATGATTTGGTATATTCCGTTATTCACATATATATTCTGCATAGTACGGTGGTTGCACGTGTCAATCGTGTACTAGTCTATGTCACACGTGTGGGATGCGATTAATTAATCGTAAGCCGGAAGCCTTCCCGTTCATCATAAGCATAAGCTTAGGAATAAATTGTCGCTGTCAATTAAATCCTAATTACTCTTCTGTCCGCTCATAACACTTTTGACAATTTACGACACTTCTAAGCCACGTCTGTCCTATGGAATTCAATCAGTACTATGAACCAAGACCCATTTGAATTATTAAATGAAAACAAATTGCAGAATAAAATCAAGATGGAACATTCAGTACGTATTTGAAATATTCAAAAGAAATGATGTGAATAAACAAAGAACCATTATAACCACAATGGAAATATGTTTCTAGGATAATTTGAATTGTTGAGATTTTGTACATTTCAATGTATTTTGTCACTAACGACCAGGGTTTCGCCTTTCAGACATCTTCAGACATTCAAGTACACTAACGTGACAAAATAAATGGAAGTGTACAAAATCTCAACAATTGAAATTTAATATTGAAATTCCATCAAACACCCTCAGTCAATGTGATAAATTGTTTCTATTATATATTTTATTCATTCATATAGCCAATTGATCACATGTTTTTGAAATTGGAATAACATCAATCTTAAACCTTAATGAGAATTTTACTTTAATCAAGAACAACTCGAAGGAAAATAATATTTTTGACTTTCTGATCACTAAACGAACAGTGACGGTAAGTGACATCTTGACCGCCTCCGTTATGGACACATTGAGATCCTAGTCGTTACTTAACATATTTAATTAATTTCCTACTGAGGATGTCAGACCTTCTACCGGGCTGATCCAGTCGCTATTGGATGAATATACAAAAAGAGCAACAGTTATAAACAAAGGTTAAGTAATAAAAATATACTGAAGAATTTTCTATTTTAAAATATAACATTTTTTTAGCAAAGATATTTATTTCTTTAAATAATTTATCTTGTAAAGATCGGGGTAGAGAGTTTAAAGGTTTAGTTTATTATTTAAAAGTACATAGATATAAAATATCTTAATCTCACCCTATGCCAGATGATAACTATTGTTTTCATTTAAAGAGTTGTCTTAAGTATTTATTAATCCGTGTTTTGTGTATGTGTAGCTAAAAAAGTGGCAACATAAAAAATGTTCATAGGTACAATAAGTCAAATCATTAGATTTATATAAAATTTTAATTGATAACTTAGTTATTCCATTAGTTGTGTTACTAACGTGACGCGTTTCACTTCTTTAATAAGCATCTTCAGACTGACAGCCAGTGAAATAATTGAGTTATCAATTTTAATTTTATATTAAAAATGGATTTTCACAAATTTACCACTGAATGCATCGAAAACATTGAATATATGTTTAAATTCTCTGTGAAAGAAATATTACCAACTGTTTTATTTTGTTTACGAGTTAAAGTTTAATGTATACGTCAAGAGGGACTCAATTGAATACAAATAAATAACATGTAGTTGGCTTAGACATAGTATCATTGGCTAATATTATTATTATGGCAAATATGTCAACTGCCCAACCCTACTTGATTGTCAAGCTAATTTGTTGGCAATACATTGATAGCGCAACGGTCAATTAAATCTGGAGCTTTGTCTATGTCACCGGGAGAAATTTCAACCCTAGCGAGCGCGCTGTACGCAAGCTGCTGGCCATTTAATAGATGTTTCTCGAGATAACGCGGTAAATTGAAGACGGACATAATTGAATAACGTCTAGATCTGATATCGAAGGAGTGATGATTGTCTATTATAATATAAACACATTGTCTAGTGTATGCAGCTCTAATGAATTCCCGACTAGGGATTGTAATAGTGGAAGATATTACCGAAACGGAAATACCGGTATTTCGGCCATTTTTTTTTAATAATATACAGGTTCTGAAAATAGGAAATACCGGTACTTTTGTGTCATTTTTATAACAATTATACAATTAAATAATGAAATTTTAATTGTTATTCAAAATCGATATTAATCACCCTCAGTCGATATTTTAAATTAAATTACAATTAAATAATGAGTGTTCGTCCAGCAAGCTTTGAATGTGATAGAACGTTTACTTCAGCTGGAAAGCTTTCAGCATTGATTCAGCAATTAGTAGAAACGATCAAATTTTTAAAAAATTGAGAAATCAGCTTTTTATACTTACGATATAGATAAAGATAATATGAAACATCGAAATCGGCCATAATAATTTATTGTTTTTACTAGTTTTTACCTATCTTTCTAAAATCAGTATATATTATGATGTACCGGTAAATCAAAATGATCCGTGTAAGTTGGTTAACGGTAAATGGCGAATTACACTTTATGGTTTTGAAGATAAACATAGCTTATTTTATCACACAATAATATTGATTTATTGAATACGTCTGTGTACTATGCAAGGGGACGCTATACACACGGTTCCAATCAACGGACCAGCGCAGTAATTACGCTGTACCCACTCTATGTAGCATCAATTTGGTTTACACAGCTATTCTCACTTGAAAATGCATCCACGTATTACAAGTCGCGTTAAAGCTAAGGGTCGACAGGAAGCAACATGTACCATCAAGCGCAAGAAGTGCACCACTGGAGTAGACACTGGCAAATATTGAATTTCGATGCACCAAGCAAATGTATTGACCATATCAACCCACCATGTCAATATTATATTATCAAATATCAGTCTTATTTTGCGTTAATTATAAAAAAATGGATGTAAACAAAAATTAGCATTACAGCTTATATTTTCCAAGGCACTAGATAAATCTGTTTTTTTATAATATTAAATACACTCTTGTGCAAATTAATCTACATAAAGCATTTTTTTTCATGCAGCTTTAGATTTACTCCATATTTCGTAATGGCATCACTATTAGAAGCTTTTAATGACACACTACCTCCAAATCGTTTAACTAAATGTATCGTTGGCAAAGTAATTTACAAATTTTAGAATGTTTCGACATTCTGGTGGTGATTTCTTCAGATTTTAATGACAGTTTAGATGAATATCTCAATAGAAGTCCGTTCTAAGGTTATAAACTATCCAAGCATACTAAAATGATTCAAAGGCAGATAGCAGAAGAGTGTGGCATTTCTAAAACTGCAGTGCATAAGCTGATCAAACTCCATAGAGAAACTGGCTTAATTTTACATCACAGAGAGTAATGACAAAAAAGAAAAACCACCAAGGAAGACGATACCCTATTGTTAAGTAAAATAAGCCCTGCAAAGACCAGCGGCGACTTGTAGAAAGAGTTAGCTATTGCTAGAACATGTGTATGTGCCTCAACAGTGCGGCTCGTCGTCTAGAAGTTAGGAGAAAGGGTCGGAAACCATTTAAGAAACGACTCTTGACAGGTGTGATATAGAAGGACAGGATACCTTATTAATATGCACCAGGGTATATACTCGAAGACATCATGATCTCAAATATACAATTGAAAGAACAATTGTATTATCCTTTAATATTTTCTATGAATTCGGCTGTAACTTTGTGGAAGCTCATTTTTAATATAAAATTAAAATTGATAACTTAGGTATTTCACGTGATTTAGTTTTATATTGCCTAATCTAGATCTAATCTACCATCTGATCACCAAGGTAAAGCACTGTTAGACCACAGACAATAAGAGCCCAACATTATTATTACACATTTTAGATGTTAATTATAAATACATTTTTTTTTGGCTCTCAAAATTTCACGCCGGTCCTATACATATAGCTTTACATTATATTTCTTAATACAAAAAGCTACACTTATTTGCCACTATTGATTACTTTCGTTGTCTTTTTTTCTTTTGGTAGCCAATTTTATTACATCTTTCTCAATGAAATATGTAGGCATAACTAAAGATAATCAGCCTAATGACATTATTCGCACGCTTTCGGTAGGAAATCTATGTTTACGAAAGCTTTGACTGAATCATTTTATAGTATGACCAAAAATCATTACAAGAATATTTGATACCGAAAATATTATATATAAATATATGTTATGATATGATTAGATTTAGTGTATAATCTTAAATAAATTTAATAACAGCCAATTAATGTTCCGGCAAGATTTTTTGCCGAAATCTACTAACTTGGATGTTTGAGCAATTAGTCAGGTTGTAAATATACCAAAAAAGTACGGGATACCGACTACATCCTCTGGAAATGTCTGGCCATAAGCAGTGAAAGGATATTTTTCTTTCGAAAAAAACATCGCAATTGTAATTGATTCAAGTGACTTTCATGCTAGAAAAACACTTACTTAAAAACCTCATTACTGAATTTGCCCTCCACTTTAAGCAATACATTGATCAGCCGACACCCGTTTCAACTTGTGCTCCACATAACCCACGCATTACATTTATATAACAGCTTGCAATTTTATTTAATAGTCACTACGACTATAGAGTATTTATTAATATTTGTCCGTGAGTGGAGCGTTTAACGTTTGCTTGCCGATGTCAACATAATTATAATAAATATTTATTAATAACCAATAAGTAAAGTGAAGTAAATTTGTAAGAGTTCAGTTGTAATCAAGTATCATTAGTAAGGAATTCGCAAGAACAGATTGTCAACTGTCGTTTGTTGCTTGTCAAACGGACATTTATTCTTAACATAACAATACTGAAGGCACATAATCTCTGAGTGTTATTGAGGTGAGGCGGCGCTCACCTCGTTGCCGTCTTGCTTGACTTCCCCGCGATGATTTAACAACATGAGAAGACTTACCTTTTACGCCTGGTGTGTCCATTCAAAGAACTCCTCCGAAAAATGTTGCGAAAAAAACATATCCAACCAGACAAAATGCTTGAACCAGACACACAATATCCTAAACATGATTAGGGATGACCTTGTTGCTTTGAATACAAAGAATATAAAGGATCAGCAAAGCAAGATACTGAAAAATATGGACGATTTAAGACATCGTTTAGCGTCACTCCTGCTGAATCAGCTGAAAATGCTGCACTAGTTAGAATATTTTCTCAACACATAATCTTTAATAAAGACACGGAGACTAAGGCATTGAACGTGATTAAAGACAAACTGAGTCATGGTATTTCATACACTGGAGCCTGTGCTAAAAATTCCCCACTGCCCATATCACGCTCCGGTGCCCCAGCACTACCCTCTAAACCATTTCCTACCGATGGTAGCTTAAAAGATTCTGTAACAACGAAGGCAATGATTGAGTCGGCGGTTAAGCCCAGAGACATTGGGGTCAGAGTGACTACAATAAAGCCTATTAAAAAACGAACCGTCATTATAATCACTGCCACCGTTTCCAACTCAGAACATCTCGCTGCTGCTCCCTGCTTCAGTAACGGAAAACTAGAAGCCAAAATTGCAAATAAAAAGTTGCCAAGAATTATCATTTATGATGTCCAGTGGATTATAGAAGATAAAGACTTCCTTAATGAAATTCATAGTTCACTCAAGCAGCCCAAAGTGGCAGTCGAAGAGTTCATCAAAACAACTAGCAGCCACCTGGCTAGTCCACGAGACGGACCTACATGCCATAGAGTATTCTAAGTACTGCCAGCAATGCGTCACGCCTTCATTACAGAAGGCAGATGCTATATGGACTGGCCATCGTTCAAAGTTAGAGATTTCACTGGACCCACTATGTGCACAACATGATTAATGTATGGACACCCAAGCAGACTCTGCAAAGAACGGCAGATGTGCTCTCACTGCGCGCTGCATGATCATACAGCTGCTGAGAGCTCTCGTCTACGGGACGCTCCTAAATGTGCTACCTGCACACGTTATAGAAAACCCGCCCTACACCAGACAGGCTGGTGACAAATTATGCCCTGCAAACTTAACATCTGTCACAAGAACGCTAAACAGCATTGGCTATGGTAGTTAAGATAATTTTATTTAGGACAAGTTAACATTGAACGACGTCAATGGAGCTCTGCAAACTATATTGACATTCTTCTGATACAGGAGCCTTTTGTTCTGGATGGACGCACTTCAGGGTTTGACAGTAATTCACTAGTGATCTAAACGCGTTACCCATCAATCCGCTATTGAGAGCACTCGGTGATGAAAAAGTTATTATAGGAGCAAATGCCAATGCAGAGTCACCTATGTGGAGCCCACGAATTAAAACAACGCCAAAACACGGAGTATGTGGCCCAGCCGTCGAGGACTTTGTAAGTCAATTTGATCTGTTTATCTTTAATGACAATCAGCAGCCGCCAACTTGGTGTCGGATATATTGATATCACATTGGGATCTCCTAAAATAATGCCCGACTGCAAAAAATGGGAAGTGATAGAAGCAATCACAGGGAGCGATCATAATATTATTTTGTTTTGATGATTTTGTTGGAAATTCTTGATCCGACGAAAATGTTGTCCGGCTCGAGGTTGTCCTCAAGGATCGATTCTTGAACCACTTCTATGGAATATCTTATTCGATGATCTCTTGGACCTTCCGCTCCCTCAAAACACCCATATACAGGCATATGCCGACGGTGTAACAATGCTTATTCAAGGAAACAATAAAATTACTCTTGAACAGCTATCATCTGACTGTTTAAGGCTGGATGGGGAGACTGCAACAAATTAAACTTTGCACCGCATAAAACATGCAGCATAATGATAAAAAAAACTGTCTCGAAAGCCAATAATAAGGTTAAATACAATAACAGTTCCTGTCTAATGAACCATGAAAAATCTTTGCGTAATATTGGATGACAGAATATTTTTCTTAGACCACGCTAAAACTACTATAGCTAATGAAAAAAGCTCTGCTCACTAATTGTTCTGATGACTTGGCAAAAACGGTGGCCAATGTCCCTTCAAGGTAGAACTACGCATCTATTCTTCTCAGATATTCACTTTCGTAAGAATGCAACCTGGTTGTCTCCAGATTACTGGACCTCCCAATTTAACATTGGCCATGGCGCGTTTAATGCCAAATTATATGAGTTTAAAATTAATTAAACCAGACCGATATTGTCCGTGTGGTCATAAAAATCAAGATTCTCAGCAAATTCTTTGGGATTGCCAATTATGTCTATTGAAAGAGATATTCTGTATTTGTTCTGCAGAAATAATCACGATGGTTGAATTAGACATCCAGATCTGGTTTCTTCCCCAAAGAACTTTTATCAGTTCAAAAAATTTGCGGTTTCCTTTAGAGAAAAAAATTACCTTCCCTGCCCCTCACCATTTAATCCATAATTATTACTTCACCATAGCCATTTTGTATATTTAAATTAATTGGTTTTTGGTTACTTTAATATATTATGTACTCATCATATTACATTAATTGTTATATTTATATTCCTTATTGTCACTGTGTATTATAAATATTTATTGTAAACTCCATGTATCATCGAGGAGTCATGGTTTTCTGTGTGATACAAACAAGTTTATCGTAATAAAAAAAAGCTAGAGTACGAATATTTTTTATCCGGCTTCGTCCAAGATAGAGGACGTTTATGTTAGGTCATTTATATGTTTGTGGATACATGACGTCTTTAAATTGTTCAACAATACAATGCTAAATTGATCAAAACTTTTTGAGTGTCGATAATAGAGACTAGAATATTTATATGCAGTCCAAAAAACAGCTGCTTTATCTCTTTACCTGATAGAAACGTCATATATTTAAAAAAACACACATAATCTCAAAAATGTTATTAACTACTACCATTATTTTTATTTGTTGTAAGAAATCCGATTCTACTCATATTTTAAATATATGCGTTTGCTCTTATATATTTTATTTATGTAAGCTTTGACGATTTTCTCATCTAAAAATATACTTTCGGTATTGACAATAACTTTTAAGATTGTCTCAGGACCAATATTTATTATCCGATAAAGTATGGTCATACTGTTATCATGTACTAGAACGCTCTAGCCCCGAGAACTATTCGGGGAGAATTTGGTGAGTCAACCGTGAATCCAGCTTGTCCATTCGTTAGATTAATTCCCGGTTTTATCTTAACGGTTGGGGCATTAGGCTGACCTAGCAACGTATATATATATAACATGTAACACTAAGAGTAGTATTATAATATAATAATACCAGACATCTAAAACATTTGTAGCAATAAAAACAAAAATTAAACCATGATAACATGATATGTTATTATTACAAAAATAAAAAGATCCAAAGAGGATTGGAGCGGACAATTTTTTGCATTACTCCATTACAGCTCCGCTCCGGTATCAATGTAATTGCTCCAGCTCCGTTCAATGCTGCTTTCCATGCTCGGGGTAAAAAGTGGGGTTTAATGGGACTTGTATATCATTTTTGTCTATGTCCGCTCCCAATGTGGAGCGTATGGTGTTCTAATGGAGGTATCTCAACAGATTTTTTCTATGAGAACTGTTTTTTAGTGAGTTGCTCTACCTCTCCTTATCAAAGAGAGTAGGGATAGAAGAATAAGGCGAGGGCAGGACTAGTGGTTAGCTAATCGCTCTCGCTACGCTTCGTGAGGATGGTATGGATGGGTGAGGAGGGAGTTTTATACAATACAAACACTAAAATCCATAAATCGATTGAAATTTCAATTTATGAAAATTTCCCGCACCGAGAATTGAACCAGAGACATCCGTAGCTGTAGCCCATGACGCTACCAACTGAGTCACGGACGCCGACAGGGCTATAGGATTATAAATAATTGCACTTTGTGTTAGATAGTATTCACTTGGTACACTTGAACTTTCATTTCGATAGTTTGTACTTTGGATTAGATGGTATTAACTTGGTACACTCAAACTTTGATTTGAACAGTTTCCACTTAGTCACGGATTCTTTTAACATTGTGAGCTAAATTGTAGTAGGTTCTGTTAGGGTTGGTCTAGTTTTGGTTTGTGTAATGTATTCTAATGTGTGGAGAAAAGATAATATAGGTGACCTAATATAGGGTACAAGAATAAGTGACATTTCATTACAGCTTCTTGCAACTATCGGTTTCAAAGTGTGAGTATTTATATTGAGTGAAAACTATTTTATCTATGTTAAAATATATTTTATTATGTGAAATCACTTTATTTTTATTAAGAGAATTTGTTTTTTGGTGGAATGCATTTGTTTTAAGTGAAAACTATTTTTTATAAAAGTGAATATGACCTAAATAAAAGTGCATCTAATTGCAAGCCTTATTTACAAACACACACACAAAAGAACGTAACTCACACACAAAAAATATTGTGTATAGCCCCCCCAAAACGTGTATTAAATTGTATACATTGTTATTATCGAAAAAAATATTTTGAAAAAACGGATGTATACGTCGTTTTGCCTTTCTACTGTCGATATATTATATACGTGTATATATAAAGTGTATAACACGTTTTGTGTGAGTAATACACAATATTTTTGGTCTGGGTTACGTCCTTTTGCCTTTCCACAGTAGAAATGTAAAGAAAAGTTTTTAAACTATGCTTTATAAATCTTCGTTACTGATAATATAAAATTAACGCCCTGCCTCTTCTTACTTAAAATTTATTTCAGCGCACAGTGCGTTGTTTGGCAGTCACTTGACAATTATTGGACATAATTGATGGCAGTGTTGCCGTGTGTAAAAATGTGTGTGATAAGAAGATTCAAATATAAAAAAAAATACTGAAAATTAATATTTAAAAAAATGTATTTATTTGAGAGAGTAAGTAAACGAAAACAACAACATCTGTCTCGCCGCTTCGCATGGAGGAAGATGGAGAGCGGGGAGAAGCGGGGTGCGGGCTTCAACACACTTCAAGGCCCGCGTCCTGGGACAAGGACAAACAAAGGACAAAACAACGGCTCCTTCGTCTTCCATTAAAACCCGGTCGTTTATCTGTATACTCTTCTCGTTTATTTGCAATTAGTTTCAGTTAGTTAAGACAGTTACACAACAGAATTACACACTTTTAATTTAAACTCTGTAAGTAAATCGCCGCTTCGCCGGCCGACGACGACTCTCCTCCGGGAAAGGTCGAACCCGACTGACTCTGGCAGGATCGCAGGCCCTTCGCCCACTTCAAACTGCAAACCAACAACAGCAACCAAACAAATACGACATCACTCTTAAATGCCTCAGGAGGGGTATTACATTTTTAAATTTTCATTAATAGAAAGAGTCTGCAGACTGGTTTTGAAGACCCTGTCCGCCCCATAAGTACGGGGCGGTGTCATATTTTATTTTAGATCTAAATTTTAATAAAAAACATCAGGAGCAGCAAATTGTCCGTGTTCCGGGTAAAACTCTATTGCTCCACTACACTAGACTCCAACGCCTTGTCTATAACGTCAGAAAATAGTGAAGCGATGCAATCGGCTTCAGTATGTCTTTTCTTTCAGACGTACTTACTGAATGCCGTCATAATTTGAGTTAAAGTAAAAGTTATAAAATCTTGGATGCACCGTGTGATGATTGCATACTTCGAATATGGCGCATACAAGGATAAAGAAATGAGGACTAAAACTGTTTGCTGTAAGGACTCATTAAAATTTCGCGGCACACCACAAGCAAAATGATATGTAAATTTCAAAATCGAAATTCATATTTACTAATTTGAATTAAAAGTAGTAAAACAATTTCTGTGTAACATAGTAGGGATAAATATTCCAATCCCATTTTCTCATATTTCAAAACTTGAAAACTCTTGATTGGATAATATTAATTGTTTTAATACATTCGTTCACTATTTTTAATAATTCTTATGGCAACTTTTGCTTCCAATAATGCTTCCAGCATTCATCATGCATGATGTATGCAGCAATGTGTAATTTTTACTGTAAGATTTTTTTCCTTTTACAATCGAGGTAAAAACTTTTTAAAATCATAGCCGTTGCACCATCCTCATCGTTCTGTTGAATGTCATAACCTTTGAAAAATCGTTTGTTGCTCGGAGAATGTTCTCACCAGTAGTCCACTCTGAAAACTTTTTGCGAAACGGATATCTAGCAACAAAATATTTACTTTTTTTTCTAATTTTCTCTATTTGGAGGGATTGCGCCGCGGCATACTTAGCATCGTCTCGCGGCGCACCGGTTGCGGAGCACTGCCTTAAATTATTAATAGGCAGTATACTATTGGTGCGTAGCGTATGCCACTGGTGTAACTTTGCGGTAGTAAATCATACCACATGACACAGAATCATAATTACTTCAAGAAAATATGAATGCGTTTAATTGTGTTATTTGGTTTGAGCTGAGGGCTAGGTGACTATGGGTAAATGCAGCTGAAATAATTATTTTATTTATTGCAAGTGAAAAGCAGATCTCACACCAAAGCGCGAAGTATTGGGAAACTTTAATGATATTATAAATATACTAAAAAATAACTTATACAAAAACGGAAAAAATATATGTCTGTTTTAGAAGACATCTGAACAGTAAGTTACTGGAACAAGAAGCTTTCTGCTACGTCAAACGCGATCCTGTTGAATTGGAGCTGGCCAGAATGTCAACATTATGTGTTATGCCCAAGCACGACATTGCCAAAAAAAATCGCATCTTTAATCAATATGGATTTACTAGTTTTCCAATTGTACATTAACACATCGTTGACATATTTTAGATTTACGAGTTTTACAAACGTGACAATACGAAATATTACGTACTGTTTTCCAACATATGCTTGACCTTCTCTGTGGAACAAGAAGACTATGTAACTTGTAATTTCATAAAAGAAGTCAGAAAGAAGGAGGTAGGTGCACGTGATATATGGACATTATCTTGGCTCCAGATTCTTTATTCATCCTAAAAGCTTGTAGATTTATCGCATTTAGATAACAAAACATGTTTCGGAACTGAAAAAACCTACCTATGTTTATCTCGAACGCTGGCCTCTCATTTGATATTTATTTAGATAAATTGTTTTCCTCTTTCAAATGTCAATGTCGAAGAATCTGGAAAGTATACTTCGGGAGAAAAACATTCGTAAAAATATTCTTTTATACGAATAAGTTTTGACCATTCGAGCTTTCAACAGATCGATTACTCAACCATTTACTTAAGCAAAATATTGCTTATTTTTTAAAAGTTACGGACAACATTAAAATTACTACAACGCTTAAAATAAATAGGGAAAATCAAACAAATACAACTACCCCATAAGCAAACCATCACAGAATAAATGAGGTGTTTAATTTTTAGGAAAAACAAAAAATTTCGAACAATTACAATAAATATCTATCCATATGTGTGTCTGTAAAACACCCAGCACCACACTAAAATTGCGCACGATGCACGGTACAAAGGCAAAGTGTATGTGTGAGTGTTGAGTGAATTTCGACTGGCGGCACTGCCACCTGGTGTATAATATTACTAGTTTGATATAAAAGTGTCATATAATGATAGTCAGCATATATTATAATCAAGGTATGCAAACTTGCTGGTCTCATAGTTTAGTCGTAAACGCTCCTGAGCTTTCGTATTACTCAGTTACACGGCGAACACTTGGGATATCTAGAAAGAAACTCCGAATAAGGATTTATCAATCCAAAGACATTGATAGCTTTGATATTTTCATAACTTCCAACCCACCTCTTATCCCATCATGACAGGACTTATGAAAAGAGATTACCTTACTATTAGTTCGTTTCTAAGATTATCAACTGGTATCTTAACACTCTTTGAAGGCAGAGATAGATCGACTGAATTAAGATGTTAAACTATTTTGCAATACACAACTTTTGTTGAGATTTGTAGAATAAATTCAAGGAAATATTGATACAATCGATTCAGAATCGAAATAGCGCTGTATACTAGAACAACTATTTTTATATAATAGAACGAGATTTTAGATTGTTCCTTTGGATAGAGTAAAATGACATATTTATTTAAGAAAATCGACGAGTAGTTTATATTATTAATTGATACCTTAATAAGATTGCAGATAAAGGTGCGTGTGAACATGGATTGTGTTAACAAAACATCTTGACTTAAAAATTATCCCTCAGTCTGAAAAATAAATGTATTCTTATAGTCTTATAATTAATCACTCATATTGAAAATACAGTTTAATTTTTTTTATGCAGAATAAATTTGATTAGTGAGTTTAAACAAAACGAAATACTTCCAAAAAACATGTTTTTTGTTCCAGAATTTGCTTTGTTTTCTAAAACTACATTGTTCATAAAGATATTCAAGATATCATACCATACTGCAAACTGGCGAATATTAAAGGATATTTACTGACTTGACATTGAGAAATGTTTTTGTTCCTAATTGTTTCCTATCATGATGTCGCTTGTGTTACGAGTTACGAGCTTTACATTATGAAATTGACAATTGTATCAAAATAATATAAAAATGTTTAGGTGAAAATATCAAGTTTTTAAACAACGGCAGTTTAATAGTTGAGCTAGTTTGAAAACTAAAGAAAAATATAAAAACTTTATCTACTTTACAGTCTCAAAAATGCTTTCAAAGCAGACCGCTAATACGAGTTAATGAAGATAATTACCTCACTTTGCAGGTTTGCCAACAATCGAGTGATCGCGTTTAGTCAATTAAAGGTACTTTATTGGCTGGATATCTCATTACTGCAGCGCTATGGCGAGTCGCTTACTTCAATTGAGTGTATCGTACGTAAGTCAAAAAACTGTCACGCGATGTGATAAATACTGGTGCGTGTATTTAAATGATACTCTATAGCAGTGTTTCGGAACTTTTTCTCATCCACACTTAAGCACTCTTTAAAATTTCACGGCACACCCCAAGCAAAAATATGTAAATTTGTTAGTTGAGTGTATAAAACCAATAAAATATTGTCAAATTTGTTTTGTAACAATACTGTGTTGTTTAGCCAAATCTAAATAATCAGTCCGTTTTCAATAAAATTCTAGTTGATTTAAATCTCTTAAATTGATATTGTGTTATTTTAAACACTCTATCATATTTTGTAATAATTTCTCGAGCAAGTTTGTAACTATCAAGGCTTCCAGATGTATACAGTAATTTGTAATGTATACTTTAAGACATCGACTGAGGGTGCTTGATGGAATTTCAATATTAAATTTGGATTATTGAGATTATGTACACTTCCATGTATTTTGTCACTAACGACCCGGGTTTCGCCTTTCGGCATCGATTAGGGCGATTTCCGAAATTTTAACTCAGGTATCGGTGTGGCTCTCAGACGTATATGTATTGCCTCGTAAATGATATTTGTCGCATTTGTATCTTCTATATAAGCGTTAGACACTGTTTACTGTCTCTCAGTTCGAGTCCATTCGTGTGCTCGAATGCCTGAAGATGCCGAAAGGCGAAACCCGGGTCGTTAGTGACAAAATACATGGAAGTGTACAAAATCTCAATAATCCAAATGTAATGTATACGTTAAGATTTTTTTTGTTTTATACACGAGACAACCGCTTTTTTATTCTCCATTGATGCCGTTGCACCATACATAAAAACACTAATATAATTATTTCATTAAAAGTCAAAACAATAAAATATTTCGAGAATAATAATATAAAAAGAGATCTTAGCAACCGAATAAGTTCTAATACTCGATTTTTCTGTTTTCATGATCGTCTCACGGTGCACCAGTTGCGGAACACTGCTCTAGATCGAAATTCATTACAACAAATATGTTATATTAGTATTGTTAGCATAAGCATTTACTTGGAAATACTCCGTTATGATAAAGTAATAAATGAAATGAATTTATTTCTAAAATAATTGCCATATAGTACTTATCATGACTAAATATTATTTGCATGGATGAAAAAGAGCGAATTTTTAAAATGTCAAAGCATAATTTACAAGTATAAACAAATAAGTAACTGAAGATTCGTATTTTTTCAATTAATTAATTAAGTATAATATATGATGTATTATGTTGTATGTAGCTTGTTGCTATTTCGGTTACACACCAGTGTAAGAACTATATTTAAATAGATTTTAGTTTATACTTAGAAAAAAGGACGCTTTACCATCGTACTTAAATACTCTATTCTGTTAAATTTTATTTAAAAATCAAATTTTATTTGATTTGATTTGTTCTAAGAAAAAAATTAAAAACATTTAATACATATTGAATTACTGCTTGTGTCATTTAACCAATGGAATTATTAAAATTCTGGAAAGGTCATCGAGGTTTTCTTTGAATCCGTTAAAAGTGCATCATTATTATTCAACTCCCTTTGCAAAGTCCTTTTTATTAAAACCCATGCATAAACGGCAGACCCTTTTTTCTATTTACTTTCATGCCATTTCAAAAAAATATCAAAATGATTTTCCCTCGCACATAAAAACACGTCTGCCCATGACTTTGTTTACGAAATGGATTTTTTCTTTTGCAAATAATCGCGTAATCTTTCCCCATTGGTGCATTAGTATTTCTTAAGGGCCGGTTCATCGTGACCGATTCGTGCTAACCAGATTACAAACACAAACTCAGACGTCTTAAGTGCTATTCTGGGGATTGCTGTGAAATGTTTTTTTGCACCCCTAATAGCTAATAGACTTCGTTTTTCGTGGTCTGTAATTTAAAACGCACCTACTCGAGGTGAAATTTATGTCCAGAAGTTTACTCTAACGTCGAGAAAGCAATTATTGGAAACGATAAAGACGTTTTTATTCATTAAATTGGAGATTCAGCCCGTTTATTATTTGAGGAAAAGGTTCACATTGTCGTGCATCATAAATTTTAATTAAGCCACATTAATAAATTAAACAGTTACAATTAAAATGAGTATTGATTTATTTGTCTTTCTATCTATGTATATCAGTAACGAATTTATATATTTAGTATAAAACCGTAAAATATTAAAATGTTTTTATTGAAGTATTAGTTAGTTTATTTATACGGTTTTACAGTTCTCCAGCAAAAAATATTTTGATTAAAATCACATTTAGACTTTCACACATTTAAATTTGATTTAACAATAGATAGTACACTTTAAACGGCAAATAAATTTGAAAATCGCTGGTACTGGCCATCTCGTTTATAATGTGTTGTAATGGCTTACAATTTTACACTCAGAAATATAAAACCGTTTAAGTAAACTATGTAACAAATATAACAATACTTCAATAAAAACGACACATTTCGCGCTTCTAAAGTAAACATATAAATGCGTTACAAATAGAGAAATATATATTGTAATTTTTATAATTAATACATAGACGAAAAATTTTACCATTTTTCTGAAAAAAAAAATTCTAATTCGAGATACGATATTATTTATATTATTAAAAATCGAACGCAGTTATAATTATTAAAAATATTTTTTTACTTTGGCTATGATGTTCATTATATTATTTGAGTCGTATTTGAAATCATCGTATTGTTACAAAAGCTTAGGTATTTAAAAAAATAGCACTATCCTGCAAGTCATTTTATGTCAGTCATAAATTTGTTCTTCTTATAAACGCATTCTTTTGTGGATATTTGCTATTCGAATCGCCGTGATTTTTAAAAGTTTTAAGCACCCAGATTATTATAGTTTAAGTTTTTATTTCAGTGATACAGAATAAACGCTTTTAGTTTGATCTAGTTAAGTAAATATATTAATTACATTACGAACGTCTTAATTTTTTTTGCGAATCCAATTAACAGTTATATTATATTGAATCTGTTTTATAAACTTAATTTATTATTCTTTGACACAAATAATTAGCGAATTTTCTAATCTCTTATTTAAATCGCTTTTAAATACGTTTACCTTCTTAAATATCAAGCAATGTTTGTCCAAATTTGTACATTATAAGATTTAAATGAAAAAGCAATTTATTATTTCAACATCGTAGAAATTCTCAATTTCAAATTCATTAAAAAGATAAGTTGGTATTAAATAAACATTATAAACTAATATTAAAATAACCGGTTTTATTAGAGTACGAATACTGATAATTCATGATACCTTCATTTTTTAATCACAGAAATTAAAAGATACAATGATTAATTAATTAATTCTTAATTCTATTTATATATCAGAAAAGGTTTTTTTCGATTATAAAGCATTTTCGTTTAAAAATTCCGAATATGTCTAATTTTACTAGATATGATCTATTGTTGTCTTACACCGTTCTATATAGTCTATTGATTTTGTTGAGCAAGCATTCGAATTCAGTAATTAAATATTTAATCAATTTACAAAGTTGTGTACCGTTATCTTTTTTTTCGGTAAATATACTTTACAAAGAGCTTCTCTTTTACTGGCAAAAAATGACTAAATGCTGCTAAAGAAAAAAACGCAGGGTCTCAGAAACAAGGTTTCGAATCTCCAAATGAATATTTTCATAATTTAAGACATAAACTGAGGGTGCTTGATGGAATTTCAATATCAAATTTGGATTATTGAGATTTTGTACACTTCCATGTATTTTGTCACTAACGACCCGGGTTTCGACCGGGGTCAGTTCGAGTCCATTCGTGTCCTCGAATGCCTGAAGTTGCCGAAAGGCGAAACCCGGGTCGTTAGTGACAAAATACATGGAAGTGTACAAAATCTCTATAATCCAAATTTGAATATTTTCATAGTTTAGTATTTTACGTCTAAAGATCAAAAAGAGTTTTTAGCTGACAATTATTATCTATATTAAAAAGTGAGAACCATTCCTAGGTACAAATTTGCTATTGAAACTTCAATTAGGAGTTTAAAACCATCAGTTTTTTAAAAAATGTTGCAATATCGTTCTACCAAAGGTTACCGATAAGTGACCAATATAAAACACATCCACATGTGACTTTTTTATTAATCGTTTTTTTAATCAACAGTTAAAATGGCTATATTAACAATTAAAATAAATAATTTATACCACTGTAAAGATGTCAACTGTCAATTCTTGGTGGAAAGGCATTGCGTTTTAAAAATAAAACACAATTTGATTTGTGCTACTTCCACATTATTATAATTAGACACCAATTTTGCGCTGTTTAATTGTTTTCGGCAATTGAAAGAGTAAAATTTCATTTAAAGTTGTAATTATTCTACAATTTCAGCATTTTGAAATAACATATATACACTAGATGCAATTTAGTGGGTATTTAGGCTATATCAGTAAATTGAACATCAATTGTTTGTCTACTGATTTCAAATAGAATATACGTTTATATACATCAAGGATGATAATAAATTCATCCATTTATCCATCAAGATTTCTTTTGTAATCTTTGCAAATTTCTGAAAACTTCATATAGCTTCTACAAAATGACAAATTCAAAATGTTAACGATGTTTTACTGGGAGTGGGATATATTAATTTATTTAAAGGGATATGTATAATTAATATGTTATCTTTTATACTATCATGTTTTTTTATCACATATTTAAAAATACCTTCAAAATAAAAACGTTCAAATGATTATGTCGATCTACGCGGTTATGAATTTATTTTACGTTTTTTTTTTTCAAGGAAAACCTTCTTTAAAATTGAGACATAGATTTAATAAATTATAACTTTTGATTATCATCAAAATGTAATTTTTGTACAAATTTGCACATATTACACAGCAGATATTTCAAAATTAAAGGTGACTTACTAAAAACCTAAAATGGATTATCACGGTGTTCATCTTCAGCAGTCTCCATCACCTACCGCACTGTTTTACAAGCCCTGGATGACTTTGCCATCTCCAAATGAATACAAATATTCCAGTCCAAAAACAACAAACGGGTAAGTTCAACAATTAATTACTTAACTATCATTGATCATTCTTGTTTTCTACATGTACTTTATATTACTAGACTGTACAAATTCCTATATTATAAAGAGAAAGCGTATTTTAACTTGAAATAGGGAAGCGTTTTGTACCAAAAACACAGATAAATTATCACCGAACTATAAATAGTTTATTACTACAACCGATTACGCTTAATTGGAAGACAAACTAGGAAATTAAGCGAATTCCCATTAAATTAAACAATGAACATTTTTCTTTGATAAACAAAAATTGATCAGCTGGTTTCCGTTCCATAAGACTTTGCTAGAATAAGCGGCCACGCCAATTAAGCGGAATTATTTGAGTCCATTAAAAAAATTAAAGTTATATCTTGAGTACTATGAAAAGACGTGCTACTAAACATTTTTATTTACAAATAAACAAAGCATAATGCCTAGATACCACAGAACACAAAGGTCTTATTTCAAATCCTTCATTACGTGGTTAATAATTATTACAACACCACAAATTTAATTGTTTCAAATACAGTTTACCTGACTGCAACAACAAACTGCACAAAAAAAAATACGTCGAATTACTCGTAAATTGATTCAACGAATCATTAATATTATTACCCAAAACAAATAGCTGCAACTTTATTCAAAATCAAAAGGTATTGATTTTATAAAACGATATAGATGTAATGGTTTGCTACCAAATCGAGTAACTCGGTAATTTTAATATTATTTGATAATAAATTATGGTATATTTCACATTTAACTAAAAATTATATTAACAAAACAAAGTGAAAGCGTTTTTTTGGAAATAAATACCTTAACTATAAATTAAAATTCCATAGTCAATGAGATACACCAATAATTTGTCTTAAACTCTTGTTTAAATGTCAAAATTAAGCCCTAAAATTCACAGCACGCTAGTATTTTATTAACTTAATCTTTATTAGTATGAAATGAATCCGATATGGCTCGGTTACTAATTTAACTGTTCGCATCAAACATGTAAAAGTATTTTTTTCGGAACGCACTCATATTAACTTATTTCCAACAAAGCTCGTACAACAAAATTTTCCAGATTTGCATCGTTTACATTACAAAATTTAAAATTACTCATTGAAGAATAAGTTTAAAGACAAATTTTAAAATATCTATAAATGCTGATTTCACAACACCATGCTCAAAAAACATCAAAATTGACAAATAACAATCGTAGTCTATTGGCTTAATTGACATTTGCTTGATATAACCACATTATAAAAATGTAAAAATATCGAAGTTTTTAGTTCTACGAAAATTAAAGAAGTAGCTATCAAGCAATTTTTGTAGAACTAAAAGGTCAATTTATTTATCTGATTACTCGTAGATTATTTAATTTAAATCAAAAATTCTTGAAAGAACAAATACAATATTACTTCTTACATTCGCAATCAATAAAATAGAAATACCGAATCTCACTACAAGTAACAGACAGCATTAAAATTTACGCAATGTAGGCATACATATAACAAATTAAACGAGTTATTCATATGTAATCTTTTTTCGCTAAGAAACATTAGTATCTTTAATGAAAAAAATTCAATAATCGTAGTTAATTTAGCTGCAGACTTTCTGCTGTTACTATCGCAGTGCTATTTTTCGGAAAGGTGTCTAAACTTATTCAAGTATAAAATGCGCTAATTAGTAATACAGTATTGAAATATTTTACGTAAATATTTTTAATCACACTTTCTTGTATCCACTATTTATAGAGAAGAATAAGTGGTTTCCATGCGTGAGTGGTAGAATAATTTAAAAATTGGGACATGTGTTGAAAATTGAGTTAATTACACCGAGGTCTGCGATTTTTATTTACGAATAATTAATCTTGTAAAATGACTTTTCTCAAAAACAAAAAAGTTAACATTGAATTTATCATTCGATTGTACAAATCGTTATTTTTCACATTATTTCTTGAATCTCGTACACTGATAACAACTGGTATGATACTAATGCGTCATTTCTACCAGTCTTCATCGTTCTGTTTTCGAATTTAAAAAATGTCATGGCGGCAGCATAGCCCATTGCCATCCCACTCGCACACTTTCACTTACATTCGATTTACTTTACACATAAGATCAGATAATCAAAAAGGGCATATTTAATATTTTGTAATTCGAAAATGGTTTATGATGTCACCATTTCAATGATTCCAAAATAATAGTAATTATATTGTCATTTGGAGGTAGTTTTTAACTTGTTAATGCGTAACTACTTGAAAAACAACACAATTTTGAAATTAACGAAAACACAATACATTTTTTTATTTTTTACTCATAAATACAATAGTAGTATTGAGAATTGCGCAGTTTCTTCTGATCAATAAAACAAATCAAATCCAGTCTTGAAGAAGAATTGTTATCGGCATAAAAAATAATTGTTATCTAGTACAAACTTTCGCACAGAAATAAATGCGAGTATAATAAATAGTAGTACGCATTAGTTAAACTATGTTAGGTTAGGGATCTAATAAAAATGGGTTTTAAATATTTCATTGCTGTTAAGTGAAACTAGTTCCGATATTGAAGATTGCATTTTTATTTTAATTCATTTTTATCTTTCATTATTCATATTTCTTGTAAATGCCATGTACAGCAAAATTTATAATAATTTATCTTTTGCCGTCGTGAATTAACAATTCTATATAAAACTTTAAATGAGATTTTAAATATATTGGGGAACGGTGTATAAATCTACTTCATATCTAATTCTTTAATATTTTATGATGAGAAACATAACAACAGTTTTTAATTCACGTTCATCTTTTTGGTAGGTTAATTTTAATCACAATCAGAAAAAACAAATTCATTTTTCAACAGAACACGGAGAGGGACACTTGGTGTGAAGTAAGTTTATAGTAGAAACCACTCAATGATGTTCTAAAAAAGTTAGTTAAATTATATGTAATCTTATAATAATGAAATGTTATAAAAATACAAAAAAAAAATAATAAAACGATTTTAATCTACAGTTATAAAATACATCATATTATATCGATAATTCCAAATACATATTATCCACCTTAGTTCTGAATTTTAAACAATATGAACACATAGGCCGGTTAACACACTATTTTAATTTCATCTTTGAAACACAAAATGTTTATGTGACTTTATTTTATATAATAATTTAATGTCACTTGAACCCTTTTGGTGCGGTATTCTACAGTTATCCATAAATCAGACTTAATCCGCAAAGGAGAATGAGACGGGGAGAGAACAAACTCGTATATATCACAGGCATCCCGATAAAGCGTCAGAGAAAACAAAGACCAAAGAAAAAGATGAAGAAATTCCAATTACAGCACTTCCAATAAATTAATGCTACGCATTTTATCAGATGGACTCACTCGCTATGAGTTTAACTCCCGCTGCGGCAGGCTACTATGTTTTTTTGGCATATTGTTCAAAAATGTCAGTTAGGCCTATTATGCTACCAACATTATTGAATAACATATTTTTTTCGTGTTCTAGTAATCAATTCCGGCATATTAAAAGGGTGATGGAAAACAGTATTCTTACATTGCAAGCATTTCCACACTACCTATTACCTCATGGCTCGAAAGCTCAGTAAGTTTTGTTTACCTGGATTATCCTTAGTCAGATCGATTCCTTCTTGGAATGTGGTACACCCAAAGCCCTTCTCGATAAACCAAATAAACCTGCCAAGGATCACGGTAAACTTGTGGTCGAATTTTCACCAGAAGGTTTTTAGACTGATAGCTATACAAACCTATTTAATTTACGCCCACTTATATGTTTATTGCATAAAATCATACATTGCTTTGATGATAAAGTATTGTTTAACTTACAAAGCTCTTTGCTATAACTTTTAGGAATTCAAATGGATTTTTTGGCTACATCAAATTTTCATTCATATGTTTAAGTGATTCAACGATTTTGAGTTTTATTACCATTTTTATTTTTTAAATATTCTTGCATTGCTAGTATGCCAGCATACGATAAAGTTATACTTAAAAAATTACCTTAAGTAAGAGACGTTTCAGTAGGTTTCTTGGGAGATTTTAAATAAAACTGTAATTCTTTAATTCGTTTCTACACTATGAAATGTTTTATGAAATAGGATGAGTGTCCACTCAATTGGTTTCTGGTGAGTTCCTCCACAACTTATTATTATTGCGACCGCTGAGTTTACCCACTCAGATAGCTTGATCACTTCTCGAATACCTCCACCATCCTGTTTTATATATTTTTTAAATTCTCTATTTTAGTTTGAATTTGTACATTTTTACTCTAGCCTTAATATTTCTTTGAGGAATAACGTGTTTATTTTTAATTTGGGATAAACCCAAATATGATGTTCGTGCCCGGGATACACACCAATAAAATTATCGAAGTGTTCTAGTCTACTATAATACAATTCGTCTTGTTTTAACGCCATTAGGCATTACGATTGAAATCTAACTAAAAGCAGTAAGTGTGCTGTTGTTACTCGTAACTCGCAAGCATTTGACGTAATTTTTATGCTTTCGCTATGTGCTCGTTACTCTCTATCTTGATGCTCGCTAGATTTGCTAATTTACGGCTAGTTTCTCAGTCGTAATTGGGAATCAAACCGTTTTCTACGCATTTAAAATGATGGACTTACATATCATACACTATTTAAACTTTTACATATATTTAAAATTAAAATTCTTAGCCTTTTTCAATTATATTCATATTCATCAATGCTGAGTTAAAAATATCATAGGACTCTCAGGACTATGGAAATCGAAATCAGTAAATAATATTTTAAACGAGACAGGCCGCTTAAATTTATTCCCTACTAGTGAGTACCCAGCATGCGTTGCAATGCCACTCAAAGAAAAAGTTTGTGTTTTAATGCTGTTTATTGAAATGCTTTTGAATTAGAGGTCTGCATGGGCCGAAATTTCATAAAAATTACCAGGTCCAAGCCCGAGTCTCGATATCACACCCGAACCCGACCCGAAGCCCAAATTTATTTTTCTCACCCCGAAAAAAGCCCGATTTATTTTTTTAATATAGTAATTCATTTATACTTTTCAAACAATATGTGTTATTGTTTCAATATGTCCAATGGTTTTCATAGCACATGTGAAATAAACACGGATATAATATAGAATAGAAAATATGAATATATAATATCTTGTTTTTTGGTTTGGTTCAGAGATGTTGCTAGTTGTACGTATTTTGATTCTTTTTTTTAGATTTTAGATTTTAATTTTTTTCTTCAGAAACCTTGACGGGTGTGCTCATAACAACTCACCAAAGTTTGATTGAAATCAGATGAATGGTAAAGGATTGCATAGAAGACAAACAAACAAACAAATCTTCATTTATATATATATATATATGTATATAGATAGGTATCCGTTAACACGTAATCAATATGTTTTGTAATTAGTATTGTTATTTTTATATTTTCTTCCTGCAGCAATTAAACAAAAAAATACTCTACCTTTATCTCTCATTTATAATATAAGTAAATAATTACTTTATACGCTATAATTAAAATTTCTACAAATGAGTTAGTCTGAACATTCTGCTCAAGGAGGTAAAAAACGTGTTACATATAGCTACACACCACTCAGAATAACAAAGTTACCACTGAATACATCAAAAATATTAAAGAATACCGAATGCTTAAAAATGAGTTATTGAGAATGTTAGTATTTAATTGATTATATTATAGAAATCAAAACATAAAAAATCGAAAAAAATACCGTTTCTGTTAAACGTCGTTGCTAAATGACAATATTCTTTTTATAAATATTTATTATATATTACATAAAAATGATTCTTAACTTTTTAACCCCATCCGCTCCAAATATAGACCACAATCACGAAATCCTAACGAAATATTTGAACAAAAATCTTTTCTCAACTTATATATAGCAGGGATGCAACTAGGACAAGATTAGTAGTAAGCATATCGCTTTCGCTTCCCATTTTACAATCGAATTTTTGATTAGGGAAATTAATAAATTGATTGTAGAAATGTATTTGGAGTGGAATAATAATCATAGATTTGAGATGAAATAAGGTTGATAGTGGAACCCGAATGTAACAAAAGCCAGGAACGTTGACCACTCAGCTACATAGCTGGTTATTCGCATACATATTCATTAGTCAAAAGTTGTAGTGATAATAATGCACATTTATCTTTTTCTTAAAAAATATGATTTTCTGTCATTTTAGTCTGGATCGTGGTGTTCCAGTAGAATTTTTGTGTAGCGTTTGTCGTAAAAATACATGGCTTTAACCTTTTAAAATTTCAAAATTTAACGCAATATTTAAGTGAAAAAGATCATCCACCATCTTTGATACTTATATTGTTTCGTAGAGGGAAGCCAGGAGGTAAAGCACAGTGGAAAAGTCGCCTGAGTCAGTTGGATTATTTATGAGCGGGTTATGGCTTGGCCGCCAGTTAACTTCCAATAAAAAAAAACGTTGTTTTTTTTAGACGCCGCCAATTCTTTTCTCTCTCCGAATAAACGGAGATTCCGTAAAACAGCAATGCCCCTAAAATATTATGTAACTCATTCTTTCTGTTCTTTGTGACCCCGTAAATAGAACAAGAAACGCAGTATGATTTAATTATTTTTTATTAATTACTTGCTCGATTGAAACGTAATTTCTTCATAACGTATTCCAGTTAATATTTATTTTTATATCTTGTACCTTGTACGTCTCTTCTAACTCCGTCGTTATGTTCATAGTACTTCAATATAATTTACGTTTGTTAACCAGCTATGTATAAACGTGTTTTAATTTATACCAGGGGCAAAAAATACTTTATTCACCGGCTATTTCGATTTATTATATTTTCGAATGAATGGAAAACATAAAAAATCGAATACGAAAATCAGGTTCAAAAAACCCAACTGCGCCATATTGGTTGCAATAATGGAGATTTACATTGCAGAGTAATGAGTTGATCTAAGCTCATCGCACTTTCGTACATAGCAACCAAGTCTTGAGTAGCTGTTTCTTAGACACGCCTGATGAAATATCAGTGTGACGTTTAGCTGCTTCTAATGATACTTGACAAATTTTTCGTATGAAACATAATTACAATCTAATATATTTGTCAGTGTGTCACGCACAGCACACCCCTACGCATTCTCGTAATTGTGACTGTTGAGCGAAGTTGAAAGGTGTTTCTGCCACCTGGTCTATATTATATTTATATTACAGCGTTTTGCTAGTTTGCTCATTAAAACTACTGAATTCTCAGTGAGTTAATATTTATTTATTCTTTATTATCCTCCTGTCTCTATTGTACGATTATTATTAAATCTTAATATTCACTTATATATATGTGGGGAACGAATATATACGGATGGCAACCCAGTCGGCGGCAGATCTTTCCTTAAATTAAATCTATATAATAATACAAGAGAAATGAAGGATTCTAAAATAAATATATTTGTAAATGTAATACTTTGACAGTATCTATTGGAATGCAATGAACTCCTTATAATAAAACAATAAAAACAAGTTACCATCCCAAATCGCCGGCAAATTAATTGCAGTTGAACAAGTCAAAAATGTTTGGTACGAAAACGATTGTGAGACAATTTTCTGTTAAAGTATAAATTGGCCGTTTTATCCAATGCGTCCCCCAATCCCCAGCCACCCCCAGACCTTGCCTTCTTATCGCATGTAGTATTTGCCAGAGACTTGCAGTAACAGTTCGCTAAAGACGTTGCTACCAAGAATATTGTTTGGACCTTTGTGTCAGGTCTTTGTAGTGGTTTATTGGCTTTGTTTAATGAAACGAAATTTTGAGCATAAGTGGAAGAGATGTTTTATATAATGCATATTCTGGCTTTTCTATTCATAATTTTGGCATCAAACAATAGAGCCGTTTCTTCTACATCTACACAGAAATACTAAGCTAAGCATAATTATCGAATCTATAATACATCACACCACACACATGTGATGATCGTTTATTCCTCGTAATACAATATTGTTAAAAATATCGAAAACACTCGATTTTTTAAATATAAAACACGGTATTCTGTATCTATTCCTCAATATTATGTTAATATTAGTTAAACTAGTACTAATCACTATAGAAAATTGTGGATGTAGTATAAATAAATGTGTTTTTTTACATATTACGCCGAATTTGTGAAATTGTTTATTACGTGAAATGGTCAAAATTTTGCCCATTTTATGTTAGGTATAATTAGTGCAGATTTACTTCAATTACACCACATTCAGCAAATTTAATAAAACTGTTACATGTCCAATCAATTACACAACCTAAGCCTGGAACTGTCCCACATATTAAGCAATCAAATTAAATTTGACATCCATATTAAAATTACTTTTTCTTCTGTCATGTTGACAGTTTAAGAATTCCACACCCTGCCGAATTCACACAGTCGGTACATAATTTCTATAATTCATGAATGAGGCAATGGGCTTGCACTTTTCATGAATTAGTCGAAATTTTGCCCAGTTTATCTAATAAGCAACGTCACACATTCGGTGTAATGTGATATATACATTGCCTTTCGACCAAGAATTTACGAGAATCTGGTTGGTCTAGACCGTAAACTCTGGATATTGTAATTCTTTAAAATATCACTGGCCATTTTTTGACAAATTCACCTTATTTCTATAATTGATCCCAGATATTCTGTACTCCAAGTTTTTAATAACCATGCTCTCTTGTAGCAGACCTTCTCACCTTTGAATACTGGTGTGGCTTTATTTGTTGATAGGTTGCCCTTATGCTTTACTCTTTTTTCTATTCCTGACAACAAAGCGAATTTTGCACCACGTTATTTTAAATATGGATGGCAACATTAAATATCCATGTACATTTTACAACGTTAACTATGCATTCTCACACACTTTTTTCAACGCCTCAAAAATTGGACGTTGAAATAGAATTCATTCTTGTTTTTGTTTAAAATAAACGCTTCGAACCGCCATAACGTTTCAACTATATTATTTCTGTAAAAATGACAACGATACGAGAATTTGATTGAAGTTCTTTATTCATTCGTCTTCTGATTGGAAATGAGCGACACATTTATTACGTATTACGGCATGCCATTTATTAAATGTGTATATCGAACATGATTATATTCTCATTATACTTATATAATATAAATTTAAATTGTGTATACATACTGATAAACTAGATTAGTTGCAGGCAGATGGCTTATACAGATCAGATTGGTTTAGTAATTGATCGAATTGAAACTTTGGATAGGAAACTCGTACTGAAGACAGTTAATCTACTCTATTATCCAAATCTCAAATATCTTCACATATAATTATGTAATATATATCTGTACCATTATTTACTACATCAGTTTCGCTCTCGATCTCTATATATCTCTAAGCTAAATTGATGTACTGGCTAAAAGACGATTGCGGTTATCCATGATTGAGCGTTGACAGACATTATACTATGACGTGTGACCAATTCTAAAACAAATATTTCAATTCAAATTTAGAGTTGTTAACTTTTTTTTCAACTGGATGTGTTAGTAAATGTGACAGGTGTTTCGCTTTTTTAAGAAGCATCGTCAGACTAACTATATCGCAAGGTATTTAATTTTAAGATAAACAGTGATCTAATTCCTTAAAAATAAATAGTGGGGTGGGATTATTTCTTTCTACTAGACGTGGGGAGGAGATAAAACGCAACGATAATAGTACTAATTACTTTAACACTACCAATTACAAAAATAATTACATATGTTTGGAGCTGAAAACCTCAATGGAAATAAATTGAATAATGATGAGACACCTATGTTATTTAAAGTGTTAAATAGGTTAAAATTTTATTTACTAATAATCGATTAAAATGAATAGTTTATAGTTTTTGGACATAAATAAAACAATTAACAGTAATCGGTTAGTAGTAAAAATCATAAATTTATAGTTATAGCTTGAAGCCTTAAGTGTCTGAGTGTTTTTTTGACAACTCAAGTTGTTGGCTAAATTTGTTGTCAAACTCATCGGGGTTACGGAAAATTATAAAATAAACTGTCTTGCAATATTTTCGTTGAATTATATGTCACAAGTTTTAGAGTATTTTTTAACCTTACATTAAGAGAGAAACATAAGAACACGTATCATCAAAATTTAGTTTCTAAAAATTCGAAGAAAACTATTTAAAATATTGTACCCTTACATATATGTTTAAATAAAGTTTTTTTTCTATACTTTACGACAGTCAATCCTTGTTGTTTTATATTCAGATTGAGTTTTATTCGTTATGTTGTTAATGCCACTTATGTCTTGAACTCTTTGAATAAAGGTTTGTTATTTCGTTTTGTTTCTTTATGTGAAAATTGATATTAGAATTTCTTTAAAAATTCATTCTTTTTAAATACAACGATTTGATCTATATGACCGAACGAATATTGAATGAATTTAGTTAAGTGTCCTTTTGTTACACTGATCAAGAATATAACGTCTATGCCAATCACTTCAGTGGCATAATTAAGATCATATAACAATTGAGCTGTCTTGTATCATAACTCATAATCTCCAGCATATGCAAAAAATTAGTTACGAGTGCAGCATTGTTCTTCGTGTTCACACTTACCATTTAAATTATAAATTTGTTTTTCTAAAGTTACAAACTCCCATCTTAAATTAATGACAATGTCTTTCAGTTTTAAGACTCGTGTTATCTAATGCCATATGTTTTTAAAAACTGATAATCTCTATTCCAGCTAATGAGACTGAACCATTGTACTGTCATGGCCACCAGTGTTTGTTTGTATCAAACTATTCATTTGCAGCTGTAGCAAGAAAACGGTTTTGCCAAAAACAAGCATTGACAGATTCTAAGTTAAGTTACTAAAGCCCTCATTTACGAATATACTTTTTTCTGTAAGTTTGTTTTTTTTTGTGGTTTTAGCACTATGGTAATTTAAATACTGGAGTTTCTTTATTGAGGTTAAAAATCTTAAATTCATTGCATCTAACAATTTGATCAGCCCATCTTAGTATTCTTGTTTTTAAAATATTAGTTACATAATAAATTTAGAATGCTTTAACCATGTCGAACACAATATAAAGTCAATCGCTCAACATCTTTCAGTGAAGAAGGTAAATAAAACAGAATGTGTGAAATTCTTTCATTAAAATGAAAAGAAGTCAACCACTTAATTTTAATTTGAGTATAAACAAATATTCTTTCCGTGTATTTAACGTTTATTGTGTTAACTGTACCTTATAAAAATAGCTTGGATATCACTGGCGTGGAGTGAGGTCGATGGGAATTCATTTATCTACAACGCTCCTACCGCCACACAGCGGCTAATAGGAAAACTTTAAACGACTGGATTCTATTTAAACTTGCATGCAATTATTTTCCGTCTTTCCCTCCTTCGATTCTACGTAGCCCTCACCGCTACTACGCCGCTATGTTGGTACGACAGACCTTTTGAGATTCGTTGAGAGTAATTTCCTCAACTAAATTAACAATGCTGTTTCATTATCTATTTTATGTACATAGTTACACAAACAAATTATGTTTTTTGGGAGAGGCAACCCAATTAAATTTATTCCCTATAATTGCTACGCTTTGATGTATATTTCGCCGACATTTTCAGATCGAGCCAATGTGATTTATATTTAAAAAAATACAACACGATTTGAAATTTTTATTTTTATCTCGTTCATGATTGATTTGGCTTTAACCATTATTCTACCGTCATAAACTTAAAAATAGTCGATTTTATCGAATTTTTTTCTTGTTCTTTCTTACAATTCGTCGGTTACAGCTCAGTCATATGAGCTGTTCGGCTAACCAATACATTACCTAGGTTAAGTTGTTATTTAATTTTTTCTTTTTATTATTTGAACTTTTACGTAAATAATTTTATTGTTTTTCTATTTTATTTACTTACCTCAATTCTGTATTTTCTTTAAATGCATGGCGGATTGGCGCCAGCTGTAATGCCATGTATAGTTATTTTATTTTTACAATAAATGAATAAGCTTACATCAAACGACATAATTCTGTGTGAAAAGGGAAAAGGGCGTCAAGTTTAAAATTTGTACTTTTCAGGAGAGCCAAAAAAAGATTTGCATTTGTATGAAATTTGATGAAAAATGTGATTTTTAAACATAAATTTTACCAATTCAGCAGTATTGATTCGACTCTTCCATTTTAAATTATAAACATCTATTTATTGTTAGTTTTTTTTAACTTTCTAAGAAATTTTTCTAACCATGACAGGAGTATATCGCACAACCGGTGCAACGACGGCACATACGAAGCATCTGGTGCGTTAATTTCATTTTTTTTATATTTCAAATTTTTTTTGAAAAAAATATCTGGCATTACAGCTGACAGCCAATGCGCCAAATATTTTGAAAATTCGAAATCCATACGAGACAAACTCGATGAGAATTTTTAAAAGTCACTCATGTCCAAGATCACAAATTTAAATTGAAAAAATCTAAATTTTATTTTGACCTTGCTGGGACTAGAACCAGGACCCAAATGATCATTAGGGCAAATACTTACCAAGTAGACCACGGAGGCCGACAAATTTCATAAGTACAGTATTATAGTTTACGTCAAGTAACGTAACTTATACTAAACGTAAAGTAACTTATAGCAATAATGAAACCACGTGACTCTACCAAGTTCAGAATCTATAAATAAATGCTTCTTCTGAAAAAAATGTGTTTTACAGATGTGACGTTAAAAGACCGGATGGATGTGCGATATGTCGTTTTACTATTTTTAGTAACATTATTATGTTTGTAAACCAGTATTAAATCAGTGACATTATTTTCATTAAATTCATTTCGTCTTTAACATAATTGTAATATTCAACTCAGCCAAACTTTTCGAATTCTTCTTTAGCTTAAAAAACATTTTAAAATTTCGAAGGTTCTTTTTAAAGAGATTGCCGCAATCCTATATCAAATTACTTTATTTATTTTTAATTTTTTTGTGGTAATATAAAACAATCCTTAATCAAAAAGCAGAAAAATCTGATGAAAAGTATCCCAAATGTCAACGATAAATGAATATTATATTACATCTTCCTAGAAAGGAGACTTACATTTTACTTTTTGAGCAAAAAATATGGACCTCTCATCATTCGATAAATGAAAATGACAGAAGTATTTTTCCGACTCTTCTACTTAGTCAAATTAAAATTCTGCACACAGGTCCGGATCGAATCATGATTAATTTATTATTTTTATCTTTGTTAGCAGTTCCATAGTAAAATTACCAATGGTTTTGCGCCACACTTGGTTGCGCAGTCAAGGATTCAATTCGTTGAAAAGGAACACGTACGTATTGTTTTAAAAAAATAATGATTTTGTATCCAAATCCATGAATATATGTGATATATTCACACGTTCAGACCCGCTTTGTAAAAAAAATGAGGTTTAGATAGAGCAATAAGCTATATACGATTGTTTTCTTGGTTCGAAGATTATTTCTTTATCCTCTCCGATGAAAGAATTTTAACCAATAAATTACAGTTGATTCATCAAAAACCTGCCATTGAAATACTTCAAAATAAAAAATATGTAAAATGCCTTCTAGGTAATCGTTTAAAAAATAGTTGTTACCAAAAATTCAACTTGGTGAATACGTTTAGAACACTAGAATAATTAATCAAATTAACGAAATTGCAGCGTATTTTATACATTAAAAATACAGACACCTTTTTTTTTAATTTGTTTTATCGGCTCACTTCATTAAAAATCGATTTTTAATGTAAAATAAAATGTATATGTACTGGTTGTGTAACTAGGTGCGCCACCTGTTTTATCCCTGTTATAAGCATCGAGAGTATTGTGTGATTGTATGATATGTAAGGGAGAGACAGTTAGACCTATCTGTACTGCGTTCGGATTTGAACAAAGTTCTGAAAATTAATTTATTTGAAAAAACAGGTGACATTCAAGGACGCATCTAGTTTTCTAATCACCCATACTTATTTTTGAAGGAATGGTTTGAAGGAAAACTTTAATTAACACCTGAATTTTGCAAATTCTGTCAAGCGTAATTAATATAATAACACAAATGTTTGTAAAATAATCATTTTCTGTTTTGCATCAATAGATGTTACTGTCACATACACTTCAGTTTTCCTCTAGCTCTAACGGCATGGATCCATTTTTACACTTTTTTGTAAGTCGAAGATTACAAAAAAATAAGAACTTAACAGTATTAAAATGAAATAATAGAATTTTATTGGCAGAGGTTTACAATTATTGTTTATTTTCAATAATCATGGGGTTATGATTGAAGAGAGAGTTTAATGTAAATCAAGTAGTCTTGTTACCCTAACATAATTCTCATAATTGCTACTTTACGTGTGGCAAAAAGATATTGAAAAACTTTGTTAAAAATACGATTGACATTGTTCGGTGATCGATCCGACTCTGTGAGTCATTCTTTCGAAAGATAAATTCACCGTGCAGTATCGAATCGTTTTTAGAATTTCACAGCAATATGTTTTTCCGATTACAAAACATACGTGAAAGTAATCAATCGATCACTCCTTTGAACGGTTCAATCAATGTAATGGATCTAGCTATCTGTATTCTCTCCTCAAAATACATATCACTGAATTTATATTCATACTATATGCTCCCTGAATGTGAACAGTTTTTTTAATTTGCGAAACGTGTTGATTTTCTATCTACCTCAAAAACATATTTGAAGCATTCCATAGTTATTACATTTGCGTTCAACACAAGATTAGAAACAGTTTTTTAGAAGATGTTTTATTAAGTACATACTCGAGACCATATTCATTAAGTAGGTAAAAACAAACTGTTTTTATTTATTTTTACAGTTTCTGCCTAATTTAATTATGTTAGCGATATTTCTGTTCAATGGGAATGAAAAAGTTAAAGCTTTTGTGACAGTGGCACCTATATTATTAATTACAAAAAATAGTTAGTTTAATCTTCACAAATAAATATTCACGCTAATCACAAAATCCATGTTAAAAACGTCTCAAATGAGTAAAATATTAATTACTATTTCACTTAACATTATTGCTGTAGAAAGAAGATAGGTCGACAGTGGCTGTCTTAAGCATAGGCTTATTTAAATTACTGATCCTTCTCATTAATTTGTTTACCACTGTCGCCGAAGATTCATCTTTTTCATTTATTTCATTGTAAAAATACAAACCTTTATGACTCTTAAACATCATAACTGACATTTGTCAATACCTATTTCTATAGTTTCCGGACTCTATAGTGACCCAATCATTTTCAATCATAAAAGGTTAAAAAAAGCAAACCCCTTATCCAACGAGACGAGCTTAATTGCAAAGCCTGCCCTGCCGCCACACTCAATAAAACCGTCACTCTTGCGTTCCGAGGATCAAATCCCCTGCGGACTCACCCCTTGTCAAACTGATTCTTGCATCCACTATTTCCTTGATCTTCTGAACGCCCGGATTTATCACCCGACAAGGTGTGGTTCTTCCTCCTAACTAGCAATGTGGAAAAAAGTATCGAATACATGGTAACTAGGTAACCGTGAAAATTGAGTAAATGTATTTTTTGTACGTATTTTAATAAAAACATTTCGCATCACAACTAAAAATAGTATGGGCACGATCTATTTTGAAACTCGAAATCAACTCGAGGAGAAAATATTTCATTATACACCCTTGCCCAAGATGTAATTTTTTTAGGTTTCACTGGGGTAAAGTTCTTAAAACACCCAACGTAGCAATACCTCTCAAACAAAACCCATGGTATTCCACTTGACGCCCCATAACCACTAGCGTTATATTTGATGCAGTTAGCAGAATGTCTTTCGCAGGGCATCATCACTATTCAATATTAGATTTATCCAAACGAATTAATTGTGAAAATATGAACTGACTGATACAAAATAATTTATTAGTGTTGTACTGATTTGTCTTTATTGCAGGGTATAACAATACCTATTCCTTTCTAATGAACATGATTAATCATGATGATGATGTCCGACAACCTGACTAATCTCTTTATAAAGGCAAAGATTTTTAATATAAAATTAAGATTGATTACTCTGTTATGCTACAGTTTGTGTTACTAACTGTGGCACGTGTTTCACATTTAAGAAGCATCTTTAGACTAACTGTATCTTAGCTTTGTTTGTGTATAAGGTAAAGAATAATTTTAATTTTTATAAATTACAAAAACAAAGAATGGGTCGTGATTATTTTTTCCACTGGACGTGAGGAAGGGCTTAAAAACAAACAATAATAGTACTAGTTACTTTTACAGGCGAAAATGTAAAGGAAAATAAATTTAGCTACTGTCGTAGAGATGCAGAACTCGTTGTCGTTTTTTTGTATAAACTTTGAGTCTGAATTATGAATATCAAATTTATTGCAATTAAAATGTGGAACAATGGTAGAAAAAACGTGCGTCAACTTTTTATAAATCTACGGCGAGAATGTTAATAAATAAAGTACAATCAATAGAAATCAAAACTGAGAAAATATTGGATAACAAATATGTTAAAAATTCTCACACCTCTACATCTAAACAGATTTTTAGATACCAAGTACCTCCCGCTTGTGTAATTAAACGCGTGACAAAGTGTCCCCTATAAAAAGTTTCAAGAAAGGAAAAAAACAATAATTGGATAGCGACTGTGGTGAAAGTGCTGTGTGATCAAGGTCTTTAAGCCAAAGAACAATCATTTGTCGAAGGATTTATCGTAATTTTATGTTTAATTATTTTTTGTATGAGTAATCTTTAACATTTTACTGATCATAACTATACTGAATATTCTCATTGGAAAAATTTTTGATCAAAATTCCATCCGTAGACAAACTGATACGATTTTTAACTTGTAAGAATTGATTCTGTCTCTGTAATTTTTGTTTTTCAGATATTAAAAATTTAATGGATACTCATAGCTGCTCGGTTTTCTCCACTTAAGATGGCTTATTATCGTTAATATTAATTACATACTCAATATTTGATTGTTTTTAAATGGTTCACTAATTTTTTCTTATAATTTTCCTGATTCATTATTGCTTATTACATTAGTAATGTCATTAAAAAATTTTGCTCAGCTAAATGGACTTTTAATGTAGCTATATTTTTGATTTCAGATTAGTATTTATTGATTTGCAAGAGGTCCATAACATTTTAATTGTAGACTCTTTTATTTGATCTATGTATAATTTGTTTGCTAATCAGTATTTTCTTGACTTAGTTCATGAACCATCAGTTTTATATACCTTCATTTTTACACTCAATTTTATATAAATAAGCCTGTTCTGTTTGTCTTTTTATCAGTTGACAATGCTCGTGGTGAGCGAAACCGGTCCTGATCATTATAAATATGTGGAAGTAGTACAAACGAATTGTGTTTTATTTTTAAAAATATAATGTCTTCCACCAAGAATTGACAGTTAACACCTTAAAAGTGATTCCAATCAGTTTGGGAAATATTTTTTTTAGATGTTAGCTAGCAATTAAAGTATTAATTATATATTAATAATACATACTTTCATTTGGCGTATTATATTTTTACTCCACTTTCGTACTAAAAGATTTACATTGTAATATTTTGATGATAAATTACAAATCAGACCGATACACGAAATAGTTCGCAGTTCGACAGAAGGGAGTAGAAAAACCTTTTACTTTTAAAATCTTTCGTGCCTTCTCTTTATAAATTATATTCTTGACGATGAAGATATTAAATTTTCAATTTTTGATGGATTCGGGTGGTAACTTTATGGAAATTCATTTATAAAATTAAATTAAAATTGATAACTTTATTATTCCACTGGTCGTGATACTAGTTGTGAAACGTGTTAAATCTTTTTGAGAACTATCTGATGATGGACTAAAGGTAAAACTCATGTCATAACTAGTAACATGATCAGTAGAACACCAACGTCGTCAATTTTAATTTTATATTTAAAACCACAATACTTTAAAGTGCAATACCTTTTTTATAATAAAACATCAATTCGTACCGTCAAATTAATTATTAAATAGCTCCTCTTAGTTTAAATCGGTAAAAGTTAATATTCTGTCAAGTTAAATACTATAGTACAATATACAATATAACTGCATAGCATTCATAGTTTCCAAGGGTAAAATTTAATTATTTATGCGTTTTGATATTTCAAATATCATCTCGCTACTGTAAATTCATTCGGTTCCGAGTTTCAACGTTTGTAAACAGCGTGTGTTAGTGTTTACATATTTACCTATTGTATCTATTCTATTGAAACTGGTTATATATTGTTATAAATTTGTTTATAATAGTTACCAAATAGTATTTATGCTTAATATGACAACTTTCATTCTCAAATACGTTCTAAACTTTTGCATTTTCTACTTTTGCATAGCATCAAAAATGAACCATTTACAGTACGAAAATATAATCACATTTATTTTCACGTTTGGTACTTTTGCACGAATACTTGAATTAAATATAATATGTCAACCACTTCAAAAATCGCGGATCATTGAAATAATACCATTTCCTTTGATTTTTTAAATGTAATTTAACGCATTCATGTATATATAAAAATGAAGATTTGTTACACGTTTGGTGCTCTTGCACGAATACTTGAATTAAAAATAATATATAAACCACTTCAAAATCGCGATTTTGATAAAATTTTCAGGAGTTGTTGTCTGTACACCTGTGAAGGTTCATGAAGAAAAAAAAATAAAGCCTAAAATCTAAAAAATCCAAAGAAAAATCAAAATACGTACAACTAGCAAAATCTCTGAACCAAACGAAAAAACACATTTAAGAAAAATATTAGGGAAAAGAATTCAAATTTAAGAAAAATACTTCGTACTATGTTCGGGTCATGAGCCAGTCATAAGGCAATAATTTTCATAACTTAAATAATTTATCACATCACATTTGCTATGAATATCGTTGGAAATATGGAAACAGTAACATATATTGTTTGAAAAGTATAAATGAATTACTATATTAAAAAGTATCTTCGGGGTGAGAAAAATAAATCTGGGCTTCGGGTCGGGTTCGGGTAACATGTGTGATATTGAGACTCGGGTTTGGGCTGGGCTTGGACGGGGTAATTTTATGAAGTTTCAGCACGTGCAGAGAAATAAAACACAAATCCTTTCGTCTTTTGAGTGGCATTGCAACGCATGCCGGGTACTCACTAGTAAAAAATAAAAACTTTACTTCAAGCACATTTTTATTTTCTCATTAAAAGAACCAAACTATCAAATATTACGTTATTTATTTTCTGAAATAAATACAACCATATTTTGATATTTTTTAGCAGTTTCTACTGATTGTATTTCAAAATTCACAACGGGAGCCTGAAAAATCATTATACTGCAGCGGCATTACAAAAACTCTTTTTATTTTCCTTGAAACTCATGGCAGGCAATCCCGTCATAAATTTAAAAACCTTGTTAAGTGACAAAGGATTGTCAGTGTACCCTCCTGCTTCCGGTTAATGGAATTTAAACTACCTTTGAATAAAAAAGAATCCAGGTAGGAGACTCGGAAACTCGGAACCCGAAAACCACTTTGAAAAATTCTCCACCAAACCAAATTCGTCGAATTTCATATAAATATCACTCTACCTTAAATCCAGCTGTGAGAGTAAAATCGGAGATTACCATGAGTTCACATAAGGGACATTAATCTTTCATTAATAAAATACGACGAAAATAAAATTCTCTCTAGTTAACTTTACTAACTACTTTCTTTATATGACACTAGTGAATACCCGGCATGCGTTGCAATGCCACTCAAAGAAAGAAAGGGTTTGTGTTTTAATTCTGTTTATTGAACTGCTTTTGGATTAGAGGTCTGCACAGGCTGAAATTTCATAGACTTACCCGGTTCGAGCCCATCATCTTCAGGTCTGGCCCGACCCGAACCTGAGTTTCAATATCACACTTGTTATAACACAATATTTTTGTTTTTCGTCTGGTGCGTACACGAATAAATCAGAAGGTTTTTCCTAGATGTCGCTGTTTGTACGTATTTGATTCTGTTTTTCAATTTTAGATTTTGATTTTTTTTTCTTGAGAACCCTTCACGGGTGTTTGCACAACAACTCACCGAAGTTTCATCGAAATCGTATGACTGGTAAAGGAACGCGTAAAGGACAAACAAACATTTATTTTATATAATATTTCCCGGCATGATCACAATAAGTCCTTCCTGAAAGTTTCGTCGCGATCGGTTGAGTAGTTTAGGAGCCTATAAGATCCGGACAAACCAACAAACCGACAAACCAACAAACAGACATTCATTTTTATATATATAGATAGATTGATTATAAATATACTTCTACAATATAAGGAGAAATAGTAATATGACACAATAGATGACTGTTTTCAAAGTAAAATTGAGGAAAAACAAAAAAAAAATGATTGTATAAACACAAATTCAGATAAGAATGAAAAACGAACACAGATTATTTTAAAAATCTCCCTCTTTCTGTAATCTTTAATTAATATTATTCTGTAATCTTTAACTTCATTCGAAATAGTTATGTGAAAAAATCTGTCAATATCAATCATGACATTAAACTCTCATGAGGCATGTGAGATAAAAATATTTTTCATTTTCCGTATTGCTTTTATATTTCGACTTATAAAAAAGACATTTTTATTTATATTTGTAATCCATAACTACGTTCGTCAGAATTAAGAAAAAAACAGACATTCACTCGAATTGACGAATTTAAAACTGATAGTTCTTTTGGAGATTTATGTGAATTTCGATTTGAAAAATATTTTTTTTACAATATTCTTTGCTGCAATGCAGTTTCTATTTTCCACAGTATTTATATGCACTAAAATATATTTTCAATCAAATTACTTTTCTAATATAATGCTATTTCGTGACTTTATAAAATAATTTATCTCAAGAAGAGATCTTTTGGAAGGATATTTCTATATATATATACACATAATATATGCATAAAGTTCCCAGCAATCCGAAGAGCGCGGCTTACCTCACCGCCATTCGATATATATAATGCAAATCTCAATTGGGCGTCTGGCGTAAGACTAAGTTTTCGTGGTTTAGCAATATGCAATAACTTTAATACTTCAAATTTTCAACAAAATTTTCATATTAGTGTAAATTTTGTCATATTATATTAATACATCGAGCTTGCACTATAATTGGAAAAATTCAATGATTATTCATACAAAAATGGTAAATTCTTTTTTATTTTTTAATACTTACCTTCTCAGTGAACTCTCCATACTATAACAGTTCAAGACAGGAATCTCATTTGTTCGCATTAATTAAAGATGTGTCATTGAAGTTACTATTAATATTTATTTGTACACTCAACTATTATAACAATGGGAAAAACTTATCTGGTAACTCAATTTAAAATCAAAATCGATAACTTGTATACTGATCAATTTTTATTATAGATTCGATTTTACTTTGAATGCACAAATGGACACTAAATTTATCAAAAATATTCACAACTTAATTACTCAGTTAATAAAAACAGCTACAGTATTTAATTGTGAAATGTAAAGTTTTACTAAAAAAATTATACATTAGTTTTCATAGTGTGCCCACCATACTATGTTTCCACTCCGTCAGGCTCTCAGCTACAGCGTTGCAGTTAGTGCATGCGATTTGAATTTTGCATAATTGCATTAGAACTCGTTGCATCTAAGACCGTTTGACTAATTCTCATTAATGCTAGACGCAGCAGCTCAGATTTTCTACAACATTTTAAACGACCCATATAAATTGTGAAACTTTTACATCTCAATTTATGCATATAGAAGTGTGAAGGCACTCGAGTGGCAAAGTTAAATAAATCAACTATAGGGCGACGTAAAATTAAGTCAAATGACATTAAATAAATTCAAAATCTTGACTCGCTTTCAGTTACAGCATCATGATATTGTTGAAGTATCATAATATGATACTTTTACAAAATCTTGTATTTGTGATTAATAAATATATTGATCAATGATATCCTTTTTTAACAAGTTAGAATATGTAAATGAATGGAAATGCGAATGGTAGATTCATTCTTTGAAAAGAATTTTTTTTTTCTTCGTTGTAGTTCAATTTTACCCAACCTCTCCAATGCCTAACTTCATCAGCTTCATTTCATTTGTCTGTTTTTATTTTGTATATTTCAAAGGCTTCCGGTCACTTTTTAATTATATGCTCTCAGTCCATCCATGACCTTGCTGTGGATCATTTCCTCGTTCATCATGCTAAGCTATGTCATAACTTGTCATTGTCATCACCATTATATATATATGCCAAAAATGATATAAAATAATCATCAATGTATTTCTGATTAACAAACAATGGTTTTGCCAATCCAATTTAAACTAAAAAGTGTTCACCACCACTAATACATCAAGTGTGATTATGTGTGTATGCTTCTTTCCTTAACTAAACATTTCATTTTAAACAACCATCCGTCTATCGCAGTGGTTCTCTTGTGTGGTCACAGTGGTTACATGCTGCCACCAGAGGACTTTTCTGTGGCGACCAACGGTTCTATCGTAATAAATATTGATATTAAAAAAATGAATAATATAAAATAAATACGATATTTGTTTATTTGTATTGCACGTATGCGGCTCGAAAACACTTTTGTAATGAATGAATATTTTTAATGAAATACGTATATTTTTTAGATAAAAATTAATTGAGATCAGTACGGTAACCCTGGTAAATCTGGTTAATTTGTATTGCAGTGCATTAAATAATTGAGTCTATTGTACGATAATCGACGCTGTTCATCTTGCAATAGTGCAATTATCATTGACGAAAGATTTTCCTAATACATAAAGTGTAACAGCGATTATCTTCTGATTTTTTTAATAAATATGGAAACATCTGTATATTATGTTATTCTTTATTTTTCTAATTTTTAAGGGAATTCGATACAATCCCCGAGTTAAAATGAATATAACGTTTTATGTATAAACAATCATTCAGAAGGATGAAAGTGGAAAAATCTGAAGACTAATAGATTTTTAGACATATCTGAAAAACAAATCTACAGGACTCTATAATATATTAATCTTAAATATAGCATTTGTAAATTACAGGATTGTGAATATTTAGAATATATTTTCAAAGAAATTATATTAATCCACAAAAATTTTCTGCCTGCGGCGCAAACATCTACACCATAGTGGTTAGCGGTCTGCCAAACTGTAAGAAGTTTCAGATGTGCCACGACAAATGAAGATAGCTGTGGGCCAGACATTTTAAAAACTCCCAGCTTAGTTGCTTTCCAGGCGTAGATGCGACCTCAGACGAAATTAAAACTTTGCCAGAAGTGCAGAGGACATTAAAAAAATCTACATCGTTTTGTGAGTATTTTTCACCTCTTTATCATCAGATGTATCATCAATCCTTTTGAAGTATTCAGGGATAAACACCTGATGTTAATAGAGGAGGAAATCTTAAGAGACATTTCAAAATGACCCGGTGCGGAAGTCTCATTTTTTGAACTAGCGTTATTGCCATTTTGGAATTCACTTTGGAGTCAATAACCTCTTTTGGCTACTACAGATATTACATCTTTGTTCCCATTTGAATCGACACATCTTTACAAATTTGGTGTCAGCGATCATGGAAATGAAATCAAATAAACGAGAGCGGCTACAGATGGTAGATGAAGAGTTACGTGTTTGTTTTATCAAATTTAAAGAGGCTTACGACATAATTCTTTTTATAAATCAATTGCGTCATTATCACTAATAAAAAATTTACCACTTCCGTTTACCTACATTGTTTATGTTCATATAAAAATATTGTATATTGTTGCTTACATTAAGATTTTCTTTATGTATATTTATGTATTAATAAACGGCATTATTTTGTTTTGGTGTGCCCCGGAACAAATCCCCTTTCCTCAGTGTGCCGTGTGGTAAAAAATATTGACTGACACTGGTTAGACTCTAGAATTCACAATATCGAAATCAGCGTTTTCCGGTGTCGCATTTTAAACAGCAGAATTAAAACCCTATAATAATTGTATGGTATTACAGTGAAAGAGCGAGTAAGAGTGGCATTTTCAAGACATACAATTTAAAAAATGTTTTGTTTGAAACTTTAAGTAAATTGTCTTTTCTTAATGTGATTATTTCAGTGCACTAAATTATTACCTATATGTTCATTGTGTTAATTACTTCATTTATGACCATTGTCTTAAATGTATTATATAATTTAAGACATCGACTGAGGGTGCTTGATGGAATTTCAATATCAAATTTGAGTTATTGAGATTTTGTACACTTCATATGAAAATGAATAAATACATAGAAATAAAAATGAATTATTGTTATTGAATTTGTTTATTATTTGGCATAAATTTTAAAAGATTATAAGTATCCATGTCTCCTAAATATATATATATGTTTTTCAATAAATAACTACAAATTAACAAAATTCTTAATTACATATGTATATAATTTTTTTATAATGATACATTTAAATTTATTTATTAGTCATAAAATTAAACTTAAAATACATTAATACTTAGTGTTTGATGTTAGCATCAATTTTTTTTTAAATATCATTTTTAAATACTTGAAAAATGTCTTGAGCATTATTAATTAATTATGTTTTGACGTAGACAATTACAATAATTATTTTTTTTAATTTATCAATGCATAGTCGCCACCTTGATCAAATTGTTCAACTTAAGTCTATAGTCTTAATTCTTTAATATATTGTAGCACAATATATCTTATTCATTTCTTTATTGTATTATTACATAATATTGTGATATAATATTCATCAAATCATAAAGATTTTCGCGATGTTATGTTTCAAAAATTGCTTCTATGAAAATAGGAACAAATAATATTGCTAACGTTCTTGTAGCTTCAATTGAAAGTCAAGCTTATTTTAGTGAATATAATTTAACATCAAAATTCACTTAAACGAAATGATTAGCAAGCTTATTTGCGTCCTATCTAGATTGATACAAACTTTATTAGTTTGCAATTCAATCCATAGGAGCAATTTTTTCTATATCTCAGGGAATCATAAAATTATTTTTTCTCAATGGAATCCCGGAGACTTGTTGGTCAACCGGAATCCTAGTGTCGTACAAAGATGGCGATTGAAATATAATCCCGAAAGTTCCTCCGATACAAGCCAAGGTGAAGACCCACAGGAAGAAACGATCCAGTACCATGGAAACGAACTTCCAGTCTTCCACAACCTGTAACAAAGTTAAAAAACAACGTTTAGTATATACACCAAAAAACTAAGTAATACCATGTTTTAGTGAGATGGAGTTCTAAATTTCAATTGTTATTATTGTCATTCATAAACATAAAAGATAACTTAAAAAATCAGCACTTAACATTAAAAAATATTAGATTAAAACCGCGGTGCTAAATAAGATTGGTTACCATTTTAAAGGTAAATGATAATGATTTATCGATTTCATTGATATTATTTCAGTACAAGAGAACTGGTTGTAAGCCAATCGTGCAACCCCTATTTCATGAAGTCTTATGTTAGGTGTTTGAGATTTTGAGCGCTAGGTATCAATTTATAATACAGCATCTTGGATTTAAAATGATCACTGTAACACTTTAAGCATGCGTTTACCAATACAGTTTCACGATCAAGACTATTTTTTTGGGAAAATATAGAACGATCCCTATATAAAAATTGGCTGTAATTTCATCATCAATAAATCACTTCATTCAAGAAGCGATGTGGTTGAAAATATCTCATCCGTAATCAAATTTTAGATATTTATAAAATAAACAAATTCAGCTAAAATTGTCATCCGTCGATTGCAGAACAAAAGAATTGCAGCCAGGATTTAAAACATTTTGTGTATCAATATGTCTACGATATATAGAATTAAAGACATTTAAACACTTTTTAATAGAAATCTGTTGCCATCTAAGTCAATAAGACGATTTAATTACTTTATCAATAAAACGTTAAAATATGCGAAGTTTTGTTTTTCACAATAACAGATAAAGCCAAATTATAAAAATTAACAAGAAACCACCCTCGATATCGTAATCGACTGACTCTGCGAAATAATATGCTACTCTTGGTATAAAATAAAGTCGTATTCTTCGTTCTGGGAAACAAACTCGAGGCCGTAAATGAAGCTGATACTCCATAAAATTTATGAAGAAATCACGACAAAAGTTACAGCACGAATCACAATAAAATTCGTGCAATATCCCACTGGTCTGGCTGAGTGCTTTTAAATGTTTACGTTATTTACAAATAAAAATTAACATAAATTGTGGTCGTAGTAATTTATAACGGTAGCATTTACGTAGTCCAATACCAAATAAGAATTTGCCTTTATAAGATACATATTAAAGTTAACCATGGCGAGCTATTCTAATCAAATATTCGATCTTTGAATATGTATTTGGCTCCTTTTTGATATTCGAATATTATTCTTTCATAGTATTAATATATTATAACCACTGGCTTAGCAAAACAAATTATTCGGCGTCGCATTTTATCATTGTATAATCTATTTTGTCATTCTCCATTATACTCTCTTAAGACGTAAGATACGTGCTGACAACTATTATGTGTTAACAGGTAATATTTTTCGTCAGAAACATGAAAAAACAATGAATATTGATGAAGAAATTTATAAATGTATTCGAATAATAATTATAAAGTTTTAATATTCTATATTTGAGTATTTGTTTTCAACGAATATTTGGAATTTCTAACCATTTCCTATCATAGTATAGAGCATGTGAAATTTTTGAAATTTTTTCAACAAAAGGTTTTTGACTATATTTAATATTAATAGTTTTGATGGATTCGAAGGTTAGTTTGTGGAAATTCATTTTTAATGTACAATTAAAATTGATAACCTTGTTATTCCACTGATTATTTTACTAAATAAGACACGTGTTTCACCACTTTGAGAATCATCTTCCGACTAACTACATCGCATAATTATTTATTTATAAGGTAAACAATGATTCTAATTCTTAACTTAAAAATAAAAGATGAAGCGAGACATTTACTTTTACTGGACGTGGGCAGGGGGCTAAACACAAACGATAAACTAAATACTGTAACACTACTAATTAAAAAATTATAAAATTCCAAGGGAAATAAATTAAATCGAGGTGAGCCACCTGTCGCGTTAAAAATGTTATTTACTAATAATTAATAACTGTTAATGGTTTTATAAATTTCTAATAACACAAAGAAATAATAAAGGAATTAAATTGTTTAGAATTTACTTAATAAATAAATGATTATGCGATACAGTTAGTCGGAAGATGCTTTCCAAAGAGGCAAAACATGTGCCACATTTATTGAATCGGCCAATGGAATAACACAGCTATCAATTTTAATTTTATATTTAACCTTTCTTATTTATAGTAGATGAATTAATCACTTTTTACGCCCCGTTTAACATTGGGTAAGCAAATTGAAAAATAAGTGTATTCTTTCAGAAAGTCAATTGAACCCTATCATACTTATTGATGGTTTCATTGCTTTCATGCGTTTTAATGGTTTCTTTCACTAGCCACGAAAAAACCGTTGTTTGGACTAGTATTTTTGTTTCAAATTGAAGACGTGAGGGGGCGGTACGTTTTTTGAAAGTTTTTAGCATGTTGATTTTTCGTTTTGTCTATATCTCCAAGCCAGTGCATGAGAAAATGTATTTTTCTTCAAATCTCAAACGATGGCCCTGCATTCCACTCACAAAAATCGAAAGGAAAACACTTGAGACACCCTGGTTTTTTTATTAAGTTTAAGTTTTATTAGGGTCCATAACTGAAAACGCACAGCGTTCATGACAATGATTCCTAGTAGTCGATACGAATCTCGTCGTGAAGGGCGATCGGTCAATAGCCGGCGAACACGTTCGCTGGACGAATCTATCTTTCACGGAAAGACGTGGCTCCGACGGTGCGGGAGTCCGATTTTGGATTTTTGGAGAGAGTCGTTTGCCAGCCTTCGAGCCGGCACCGTTGACATTGTGGATTGTTTGTGTTTGTTTTGAAATTGGACTTAATTTAAAATCGTTTGTCGTGTCACTTGCATTATAGCTTAAAGTAAATTCATGATGTAGACTCAATTTTATGTGTAGGAAGAATTATTTTTGTGTATTTTAAACCACTGCATCTTCGATTAAAAATAAATAAGAGTTTAACCGGATTTGAAATGGTGTTTGTTTGAGATCCCAGACCTTCCAGGACGTCGATAACCGACCATTCGCCTGTCTTCGATTCCGGTCTTCTCAAACTGTTATACAAAAATTTTATGTATATATTTGAAAAAGTTCTACAGTTTTACCAACGCACCACTTATAAATAATACGTTGTTTCAACACTCAATTTACTCCTATCATGAAGCAAATATTATCTTTTGATAGAAAACAAATAATTTCATACAACGTTACCAACATTCGATTCCGATCACTATATCTACACACAAATATAGTGTGATACATTCGTAGAGGTGCTACAAGTAGCGTAACATCGGCGGGAGTTTTACGACCCCTGCCGATGACGCAGGGCATATTTCAGTCGTGAAATAAAAATAATATATCATCCCAAATAACCTCTTGGCGTTCAGAACATTATGGCGCAGTTCACCTCGGCCACCGGTGTCGTAAACATTCCCTTTTGTCGACTCAAGATGCCCTCTAGCGTTGGCTCTTAAAAGTTTAGCATATGTTTAAGTTTTAACTGTCGGCCTAATGGAATTGAACTTATATTATCTACCTTATGCCCATATTATATGGGGCGATTCTACCCAACTCTCAAACTCAGGATATCATATTTTTGTATATTGGCATCGTAGCGTTGTATGTAACGCATTCGAAAAACGTGTGTAAACGTATAATTATGGATCCAATGACACTATTTTTAGTTCAACCGTTTTACATAAATAATTAATGACAATTTTTATTAGTACATTTAAAACCCATTTCAATTCATCTAATGGTTGTTCATTTACCGATACTATATCATATAACGTATTTATCGCAGTGAATGCTGACAGGAATTAATGTGAAAGACTGTTTATCTTTAAAGAAGGCAATAATTGATAAAACAAATTATTATCGACTAATGAGTGATGACTCTTTGTTCAATATTGTATATAATGCAATCAAAAACGCTTGTAATACAGTTAAGTCTCTTTTATTTTATTATTAAAGCAAAATATATTTTTACTAAATTGATATACCTATGTATTAAATTGCCTGATTAATAAAAATTACTGAAGTTCCCGTTATATCGTGATATATAGGGATTAATGTAACTAATTTTGAGGAAATTGTTAAGTAATTATTCATATTCAATGCAAAAGTTACATTTAATATATTCTTTGGGATAGTAGGATGGAAGTAAGAAAAGACGCTATTAAGATTAATGGTAAAGCGACATCATTGAAATAAATATACTTATCAATGCATTATGTTTAGTTGGGTATTCACAAAAACCCTTACAACAAGATAAGGATTCTATGTATATTTTAAAGAGGATCAATGCGTTGTATGTTTTACTGTAGTTATTATTCTAATGATATACATCCGGCTTATTTGTTTTACATTTTTAATATTTCAAAGTACATACTGAGTAAAATTGTATTAAATGTCACAACCTAACATTTAATTCAAGACGTATATATATATCGATATATTTCATCTAGTTTTATTCTAAGCTAACATCCGTTTTGCGATGACCACGAAATTTTTCACCTCACAAAAGAAAAGATAATTATCAAAATAATGCATTTGTCTGAATCACAGAAATATGTAATAACATTATTTAACAAAGAACTTTCAAAAAAGAGTAGATAAACATGCTACTTATCTTACAGCTCAAAACACAAGGTGTAGTAAAAATAATAGAGTTCTTAAATTAATTTTTAAATTTCTAGACTTGGCTACTTTTTCATGCGGACTTACCACCCTTAATGAAAAGCACAGATTAAGCTCTAGGCCATCCCGACTCGACAAACGAAAGTTTAAGCAAAGCTTTATACAGGTATACCGCTGTATACTTCACATTATTTAAATCGTTTCTACAAATGCAGACATTACTTTCTGAGATAGATATCTGTTTTACAGAGAAATCTGCCGTTTTGTAATTCCTACAAGGTAAAAAAAAGAATTTGTAAAATAAGCCTCGGGTTTCGTCTGACTGAGGCGCTCGGCCGACATTTTATATACCTATTTTTTCCCCGGTTAAAAGATTCACTGCGCACTTAAAAGTGTTTTTAGAAAAATTCTTAATATTATTCTAAGTGTGAAGGAAAAATCAATTCTATATTTGATCATATAAAATGTCAAATAAAAATTTGTAGAAATAGTTTTCATACTAATTGATCGGATAATTATTATTTTTTATTGAAATTTGCCGAAAGTCCGAACTTATATATTATCCGTATCAATTTTTTGATGGAGAAAAAATAGCTTAACTTTCCCTAGTATACACAACGCTGTGCTCAACTAGTCTCATTATGCCTTCACTCCCTTTAATCATTATATTAGCCACAGCGTAGCAACGTTATTCGTGTTACATTTTTTTTCGGAATGACTGAGGAAAATTCTGCAAGAGCCGGCTGCAGGAGGAAAAAAAGGGTACACTATAAATAATTAAAGATTTTTCATGTGACAACCATCAGAATGAATGCGCATGCCTTCCCACTCTTAATTTTTAAAGTATTATGGCCAAAAATATTTTTTCTGTTGCAGTTTTACAAATCTAAACAATGAAGATCTACATTTTGAGATAATTTACTTTATTTAAAAGAAACATATCTGAATCTTCGGATAAAATATAAATTCGGCATGATTCATCGAGTACCAAATGAAAAACACCCAATCCTCCAAAACTATTTTATTTAATTTCAATATAGAGTACCTATTTTATTACCCGGCCCTAAATTGGTAAAGCCTTTGCATAGAATCATACCATTTTCAATTATTCAAGGACTGTATCAGAGATTGAAAACCTATCCACATATTACGGCCGGTCTTTAAGATTTATAAAAAAATATAGCATGTAAAAATGTATCTAAGGTTTCTGTGCGTATGCTGTTCTACGATCAAGCGCTTGAATCCTTGTGTAGTCATAAGTTCATGTATTAAATTATTAATTAATTTATAATAATAAAAATGGATGCCTAAGATGTTTGCATACATTCCTGTTGTACTAAATGCTTGAAATATTGTGTAAAAGTACAATTCGCAATAGTCTACTTTCTTCCAACTACTTTATCTATTATAAAGTAAAACTTTAGCGAATGACTTAAGATCAGTTATTGAAAAAATCGATTTAGATTCGAAAGTTATCGATATAATAAATACATTTGTTTTTTCTTTAATGGCTTTTAAAATAGTTTCCGATCGCTTTTCGGGGTTGAAAACCATCCCAGATAGGTTTAAGTGGATGCTTTACGAGCGGTCAAAATTCAAACTCGTGAATTTTCATCTAAAGCGGATATGTGTTTTTGAGTGAATTCAAAAAAAAGGTCGTAAAGTCAAGCGTTTTCCTTTTTTACTTTTACGCGCATTGTCTTGTCTTCCCGTTTGGCGGTTGGTTTATCCAAGGTCACGAACGTTTTTTTTAACATGATACAGCATAGCATCGAACTAAGTGCAACGTTCGTTATTGGAAACCTGTAATCAAATCGATGTTATTTTAATTACACAGTAATAAGTGAATCAATGTCCTTCACTGGCTGAATACGTCGATGACAAAATTTTATATCGATTAAGAAGAAATTATAGGATTTGGTGTGGATTATAGGATGTATAGAATTTGAATGAAAAATTGCAGAAAATGGTTTGCTTTATATAGTGACCGAAGCGAAATTTGCAATATATTGAAAAGTATAAAGATTGTATTGGCGCGCACTCTAATACAAACCGCTTAAATTCATTTTGTCAATAAAGTTTTAAATGATACTTTTAATAATGTTACAAGAATAATAAAATAGCAACTGTTTTATTATTAACCTTATTATTTATATGATAATAATTTTAATTACGTAAAGCTTATGTTTATGAAAAATATTTAAATATGACATATTAATTTTTGCAAAGAGGATAAATTATGGCGCAGATTGTTGGTTCGGTCTGCTCATATTTTCAATTTCACACGCTGAGAGCCTCTCATCTTAGATAGAACATTGATCACAAACATCTATGCCTTCGAACAGAAATCCATAAATCTGTTGAAAAATCAATAAAACTGTCCGTACTGGGATTCTAAACAGTGAGATCCGTAACCATGACCAACGACATTGACGACCACTACACCGTGGATTTTTTTCGTTATTTTGCATTCTTGTATATGATTTGTTATAAATATTTTTTACGGAACACTAATGAAATATAGATCCTAATCTATAAAAAAACATTTTACAAGTTTGTAGAAGTATATGAATATTTTCGATGGATTCGGTGGCAACTTTTTGTAGAAATTGATTTTTAATATTAAATTAAAATTGATAACTTAGTTATTCAACTGGTTTCACATTTAGTAACACAGCTAGTAGAATAAGTAAGAAAATATTCATTAACTTCTACTAACATATAAATAAATGTTTTCTTTTAATTATATAGTACTATTCATTAATACTATTATAAATAAATTCATGAGTAAGGATTAATTCAAAATTTCCCTCAGCTTATGTCGGAATATTATGGTTGATATTATTAGTATTCAATTATTATTACTCCATAAACTCGATTACCAACAGAGCCGGAGCATTTATACAAAACTATTATCAAGTTCAATAAACAAACTTGTTAGAAGTAAATACCAACATATAAGTGAACATCGGACATGCCCAACAGTCACAACACTGACTCCAGTTTGAGTTTGAACGTATGTACATTGATTTGACCCTGGAAAATTCTCACCAAAACAATTCGTCATTATTTAAATATTTCAATTATGATGGTTACAATTTTTTTTTTTTAATTTTTTCAATCAGATCTACGAAAAGCTTTATCGTACATTATACAGTCGTCCTACATAAGACAGCTAACGCCAAAACATACACTGTTATATTATAAATACAATTATTAAATAAGAAGGATTGCTTTGCTTGGCGGCATCATCTGAAATAAACATACATTTTTTTTTTTACTACAGTTGGAATCATAACTATTAGTCATTTTTCTCAGATTAAACATTTTCCATTTATTTTCTTTACCTACAATATTGTTATTAAGCTGTAATAGAACCAAACGACATTCATGTGGGTACAAACTGGAAATAATTAAATAATTTTTCAATATTTTTTTTTGTTGAACACCTTGTTGAATTATCCTTAAAAAATTTATATGGCATTAAGAAAAATCGCCAATTTGCCCGATTATTATAATCACATGGAGAATTTCACGAAATCTTTATTTATGCTATATTGTTTTTTGAACAATAAAAAAATAGCTAATGAGGGCGATTTTGAAATTAAGTTAAATAAAACGTGTACATAAAACGTATTATGAATACAATTTGTCATTAAATCTTTATACGAAAGAAAAAAACACAATTCTTTCATTTCAAAAAGATTTTTTTCAACAAGCATATTTAAACGAGAAATTTTTTTATGATTCACTTTCATGTTTTTTAAACTTGTATGATATATTATGTATTTCCATCAATTTCATTCAAAGTCACGGATGTCTATGAAGTTAATATTTCCTAATACCCATCTGATCATAAAAACAAGGCTCAGGGAGAGCGATTAGTTCATTCTAATCCTTTCTTAGCCCTACTCTCTTATCCTAACCCTTAATGCAAATGAAAGATAGAGCGGCTGAACAAGAAACAGTTAACGAAAAAGCAATTTCTGTTGAGATACTCAATTTGGAGTCCATATGCACTACATTGGTATCGGACATACAGATTGAACCAATTCTCATAATCTTAGAGGAGGAGACGAATTGTAAAGCAATTATGTATGTACGTGTAAGTTCTAATGGTTTGCAGCACGTATCCGGAAACTTCGTTCGGATGCAAATTACCATTGATTTTGGTTCTGCAAACTTATTTAATTTCTATTACTCGACTCAGACACGGTTTACTGACTAAGTATTCATAAAATATCTAAAAAACTATACTTTATTCTTTATCCATTGATATTTGAGTTTCCATATTGACTCTGAACATTTAAAATAATTTTCATTTATTTCTCATCAATATAGAGATAACCATTGAATACTCATCAACTAAGACGAGTTAAGATGTCTAAGACCAGGCACTTATGTCCTTATATTTAAATACGTTACCTTTAATTCGTATACTTTATTTTTTTCTTTTGTTTTATACCATAGTTCCATATCTTTTCAAAATCACTTTAAAAAAAAATCTAGGAGCGTGATGGTGAACGCGGAAGGCGTATTGTTTGACCTATTATCATCAAGGCACTGAGTTCCTTCTTAATCAGAAGAAACATAAGAACGCTGTCAATATTTATTTTAAAATAATAATAATGACCTTATAATATTACAAAATATAAACAAAAAGGTATTTTTTTAAATTGATTTGTGGAATGGCTATTTAAATTTTGTTTATAAAACCAGTTATCAGACATACTTATACATCGTAAATTAAAATGACGATTTAAAATGACGCTGGTTATAATAAAATAAGTTATTTTCACAGTCTGCAATATAGAGGGAGTGGTTTTTAAATATTAAGTTAGATACAATTTATTTTATTGCCAATTTACGTAGTTCAAAAATATGTTACAGTTCGAGCAAAAATTTTACGCGTTCACAATTGAAATAAACAGCGTATAAAAAAAGTGATGTATTTTTTTTATAATTATATTAATGCTATAAACTTGTGGTCATCGACTTTTATATATTTATGGACAAGTTTTGTATTTCTGTTGGATTGATAGCAAAAGAAAACAAATTTATTCAGAAATAAAGATAGTTCTATATTTGTAATCACATTTTCAGTATGTTCAACGAGGATTAATTTTACCCGCTTTTAGTTCTATGAGACTATTTTTTTTAATGTAAAAGTAATTATCATCTACGTTTTTCTCAGAAACATTTCCCAAATATTTTTTCTGTGTTTGTCAAAAACGATTTTAATAAAATCAATTCATCTTTTATTACAAAAACAGAACTGGTTTTACGCTCGTGGCATAGAATAAATTTAGCTTTTATTTTGTCGTTTTGTTGGTTGAAGAGGCGTCGAAAACACTTTTAAAGTGTTAGCTATTCATGCTGTAACCCAAGCTAGAAAATTTTCGATAAAAGATCGAACCAATATACATTTGAAAATGGAATAAAAACATTTTCCACAGACAAAGACAAGTGAAAGGATTGAAATTCAATAAACCGCATTCCGTAACCGTCCGGTCGTCTGTAGAATTTAAGCTTTTTTGAACACCCTGAAAGAAGACAGAACTTTAACAACTCAAAAGAAAATCTTTAGGTAACCAGCAGTATACTTTATTTCTTTTCAACACCTCGTTGGTTTATTTGTTATTTGTGTGAATATGCAAAAATGTGTCAATATTGCTACTGAGAATTGCTAATGGGCTATGAAAAAAATAGTAGTTAGAGAATCACTATCTCTGTGCCACATTTTCAGTATCATATAGGCGATGAGAAGAATATGTTAAATGATGAAATATGTACATGATCTTTTTTATATTTGGGAACTCAAACCCTTTATCGCGCAGCCGAGTGGGGCGAAAGCCAAAGAGCGTTCAGATAAGGGACTTTATTAATTAATTTCATTACCTATCATTATTTATTTATTTTTACATACAAATTACAATACAATGCATTACAGCTGACACCAATGCGCCATGCATTTAAACAGTAAATGTAATAATAATAAAAAAAACGTTTTTAATAATTGAGAATATAGAATAATGAACAAAAACTATTATTTACATACGAATTCATGTAAGAAAAAATATCAAAAAATCAATACACTGAGTTCATAGCTGAAAATTTCAACATTGACTCGAAGAACAAGTTTTATGGGGAAAAAAATGTTTGGTTATGGTTTCGGCTACGTAGATAAAAATTGTGAGCTTGTAAGTTAATGGTCTTAAGAATTTCACGATTCTAGACTCGGCCGCCTCGAAAAAGATTATCTTCATCTGTTATTATGATTTTGGACAGTCAATCATACTTTTGATTTTTAATTATTATGAATTCAATGGGGTAATTTATTATGTTGTGTCTACCATGCACACATTGCTTCACTACATTCGTAGGAATTGAGATTTTAAAAATCCATAGAATAGCTGAACGCTGCTAGCGCCGTCTGCACAAACCAACCGAAACTAGCAAGTCGAGCGTAATTTTGTTTTCATCGGCTTCTAGTAGGGCTACTTACGTAAATCACTAGATACAAGGGAATAGGACATCCAATACCGGACCCCTTTTACGATTCAGAATTTCTCAGTCCCGGGATTCCGGAATCCCTGGATTTGTCATTAAGTGAACTTTCACGTGTTAAATTGTACATTAAAACTTTTATTTGTGTCCATTATTGTTTCAATTGGAATGTATATATGATTAAATGTTTTTTTGGTCATTGAAATGGTTTTTTTGTTGATTTTAAATCAAACAGATTTAAAATCAGACAGATTTACAGAAACAAATATTAAAAAAAAAACATAATCATCAAAATTATTTTATTTATTTCATTATTATGGAAGGTTTTACCAAATGGTATCGAAAAAGAGGACATGTCTTTCAATTTGACTTTAAAATATTGTCCTCCATTTCAAATTGGCTAAAAACTGCTGTTACGAAATGTGAGAAGGAGGGAGACTACAATAAATTTATATTAATTTTATAGGTGTTATAAAAAAAACAGTTCGCATTTCTCTGGTCAGAATTTTAATTCAATTTCGGTCATAATTTTTAATACATTGGTCAGAATTTATATTAAATGGTCAGAAATACAAAGGGCAGAATAAATAATGTATGGTGAATATTTCTAACTTAACCTTATATTCTGACCGCATAAAAATTGTATTCAGACCGTTCATATTTCTATTCTGACCAAAAATTGAATTTTATTCAGATCAAGAGTTGATTCGAATTCTGATCAAATATTGATTTAAATTCTGAATTTAATTTTTTGCCTAAAAAAACTAGGTTCATGAATAAACTGAGGTACACGTTATAGTCAATTAGGAAGTTTTAATGCGATGTGTAAATATCAATCCCGGGATTACGGAATTGGATAATTGATCGGGATCCAGAATCCCGGGATTGGAAGCCCTAGTAAGAAAAGATGCATTTCGGTTAAAATTTAAAAGAGGCAGATTGCATCTCCATAGATTCGAAACTATCTAAAGCTGGACGTTCAAACATCTACTCACTATTTCCGACAGAAGGTATTCCACATAGAGTTCTAGTGAAACGAAAAGCGCCACTTAATATACATGACCATTGCAATGTACCTATCACTATAGCATCGATGCAGCTGTCCATCCATTCATGAATAATTTTAATAGACATTGAGTGCTGAATTCAGAAATAGAATGGACTACTTAGGTAATATATATATAATATGGAAACACATTATATTTGATAGAACAATTAATGAACAATTAAAAGACTTCCTAAACAACGTAAAGATTAAATTTGGATTATTGAGATTTTGTACACTTCCATGTATTTAATACATGGAAGTGTACAAAATCTCAATAATCCAAATTTGATATTGAAATTCCATCAAGCACCCTCAGTCGATGTCTTAAATTATAACGTAAAGATTATTCAACTCTTTGTTGGTCAATGCTTTACGTATTGCATAACTCAAATGATTCAAGTATTTTATCATTGCCCAATATACGAAAGCACCGTTAAATATATTCATTAAAAATCAATATTTAAAAATGGCTAATGTTTAGATCTTAGAATTAAGCACGATTGTTTCAACAATCACAGAAATATGCGACTATCAATTATTGTCAATAACGGGCATGTATGCGTAAGCTTATTTAATTCTAACTTAACAATTATTTTATGTAAAATATACTCAATTTAAAAACGTACGTTTTTCATCTTTATTATTGCATTTATAAAGGGATAGATTAATGCATTTTATAAATTTACAAACATTCTGTGAAGTTGCACCATAAAGCTACAGCACCTCGGGAATTACAGTCGGAGGTTTATGTGTCTCGAGTGTGTCTAAAAAATAAATAGCACTTATTGTACCCACATTCTATATGAAGCTTTATAAAATATTCATATGATCAATATTATATTGAAAAATAACTCAAATAATAATGGTATTTATTAGCAACACTAGCTTTTTTGTCTCGAAAACAACAAAATTTACATTATAATACATTTTTTGGAACATATCGTGTTTTTATATGTGGTAAACACCCAACGTTTCAAAACTATTGCAAGCTTCATTTTCAAGGGCTCAGAACACTAGGACTGGAATTTATTCATATCTTATCTTATTCCGATGTTTGTACTAGTAACTAAAATTGAGTGCAATTTTGAATATATGAAATATTTCTTCTGAAATCGAAGATAACTAGTTGCCTCAGAATATTGATATGCAGTCTGGATATCACAGAAATGTACCATCAAAAGATCATAGACTTTAGGGGTATGGCTGTAACGGCATTACATGAAGATATTTATTTTTCGAATAATTTCTTTGAATTTTTTCGCTTGAGAAAAAAAATATTTCAACTTCGACATTAAATGGGCTTCCAAACTCCCAATGAGAATCATATGGACTTATTTAGCTTATCTCAATATAAACTCTTTTACGAGAACGACTTTTTATTCCGTCGAGTAACCGCTCTTTTTCAGATAGTAGGTATTGGACAGGAATAGTAAATAGCTAAACGTTCTCACTACACCTCGTTTTTAAGATCGTATTGATGAAAGATATCAAATACATTCACACCTTCGACCATTAATCCATAAATCGATCAAAAAATTAATCCATGAAAGTATTCGTTCTAGGATTCGGACCGGTAGCCACCTTAACCGAAAAGGACGACACCGACCATTACGACGGCTACAAGCCCAACAGAATAGAAAGTTACTCTGCGTCAATTTATTTTTAACATTAAAACTAAGTTGATATTATTTGACACACCCTGGTTTTGTTTGTTAAGCTTAAGTTATATTAAGGTCCATAACTGACAGCGCACAGCTTTAATGGTAATGATTCTTGGTAGTCGAACCGAGCTATTGTCGTTAAAAGCAATCGGTTGCTAACCGACTGATGGGCTTTAGCTAAAAATTAGAAAGCAGGCGCTGTTAATGGACTCGTCCGCTGGACGAGTCTATTATTGGCAAAGGAGGGAGAAGCCTAAAGTGTGTGAAGTTTGATTTTTGTTTTGGCAGTCGGCTATCGGAGGCTTTCGTCTAAAGGGAGCCGGCCGGCATCGCAGTCATTATAAATTAATTTTGTTTGTTTTTAAATAGGACTTAATTTAAATTTAAAATCGTTTGTTGTGTCAATTGTATTATAACTTAAAGGTAAATTCATGTGTTAAGTAAACGTAAATGTAGACTCAATTTTATGTTTTACTGTTAATTTTTGTGTAATAAACCACTGCAACTTTATTAATTAAATAAGAGATGAACTGGATTGAAATGGTGTTTGCTTGAGATCCCAGACCTCCCAGACGGTGATAACCAAACTTTCGCCCATCTTCGACCGGACCTTCTCATATTATTCCACTCATCTTCTAAGCATCTTCGGAATAACTTTACCATACGGTATAGTTAGTCTGAGTATGGTTTCCAAAAAGTCGAAAGATGTTGCACTAGTTACACAATCATTTGAATCACAGAGTCATGTTTCTATTTTATTTAAGGCATTAAAATTGTTCATTCATTAAAAAATTAAAATACCTTTTTGTTGCACAAATAAAACAACAAATTGCATTCAACATTAAGTGTGTAATATTTGGAATTTGATATTCCTTATTAGTTTATTACGGTAATGTTGAAATCAGTTTAAGATAAACGTTTATTCGCTGTCTAATAATATTGTTGTGCAAAATCTCTCGGCGCACCGCTTCACTCTGCATAATATGATTAAATTCAGTGCACCACCGAGCACAGACGTCTTCGTTTCGTATAATACCATAAATAATCGAGAAAACTCCACGAAATGCAAACAAAAACATACATATACCCACGGCAACTTTCGTGCAAGGCTGGCAATTGGTAAATCTATCCTTATCACGAGTATCTAGTAGTCGTTACTTTTTCGGAAAATGTATTATTTGAATAATTATTTATTTCTGAACAGTTTTTGTGATTTCTCGTTTATAAAACTTCATCGGTTATAAAACCCGCCGCTTTTTGAAATATCAATAATAAAAACAACGCCAAAGTTAAATCGTAACAAAATAATTCCTACAATGACAATCAATCGCATAATTGTGAATAGTTATATTATTTATGGACTTTCATCTGCAATTTCATAATCTGGGTTTGAAGGTTATTCAAATCACATGTCAACCAAAAAATATCATCTATGACTACCTTTCTAGGACGCAATTTCGTAAAAAAAAAAACCAAAAATTGAGACACGTCACAATAAACTCAGAACATAATAAAGTTTATTTTGAGGGAATTTATAAGAGAAACAAGTTGTCATTTATTACAAAATGAAATCAACGCGTTAAGACGGAATATACAACTTCTCTATTATGTAAATATTATAATGTAATATGACATATTATGTACAAACAAAATCAAACCTCTAACGCAAGCAGTGCAAATACTTAACATTAATTTATTGTTTTTAAAATAAATCCTTCAACACGAATCTATTGAGCTTGGCACATTGCATTTCATTATAAAAGATCCTTGGCTCATTCAAATGGATCGTTTATTTGGTTTATTACACTATCAATAAATTTTTGTGTGGCCTTCTACACAAGCATCATTCTTTGAAGTTACTGTGATATTCTTACTATTATTTATTAAATGAAATATTTTTATTGATTGTTTGACATACTTCATACCCATGTAACCGATACAATGCTAGTTTATACGGATATTGAAATTTAAGTAATATGAAATCACTAACTGGTACGTAGTTTCAACCAAGCAAAACATATGCTTTCTGGTTGAAAAGGAAAGTTTTCATGCAACTTTTAGCAATATAACTTTACGTATTAGAAAGTTGCATACACATTCGTCTGAAATATACTCTTCGATAAGCTCCCGATCGACGAAGTTACAAGCATTAAAAAAGTTTTACAAATATCTTTTTTAAGATCAGCATAAAGTTACAACCACTTGCGTTACTATAGAATTTAAATTTGATAAAAGTTAAAAGGATGGTGGGAAAAACGTTCCAAAAGCATCAATTCCACTATCATTGATAAAACCAAAATTAAAATAAGCTTATGCTGGAAACAATGTTAGGCTTAATTATACGAGAGTTTTTTACGTTGTCATATTAACACTTCTGGAGTCGTATTTATAAAACCATTAAAATTTATTTGGTAGGTTAATATTCTAAGGCTGATTATATAAAACTCTTTTAAGACTATATATAGGTTTCAAGGCTTCTTCTTGTAAGTCATCAATGCTACTAAATTATTTTTTTAGACCCTCGCCGTACCTAACTATTAATTGATTTTTAAATATTTCAGACGTAAATTACAAAATTTAAAAAAATGAAAACTGGGTTTAAGCGTATTTAAATGAGACTGCACTGCATAACGGACACTGAGACGCAGTAATCGGGATAATCTAAATTCCGTGAACATCAAATCGTAGTTGAACTGTAAGGAATTTTAAAAAAACCGTCGAATCACAAAATGCACCAATACTACCAGTGCCTTCGTGGCTCAAAGACGCACTTGTATCATACAAGCTGAGTATAACTATGAGAAGATACCACAGGTCGCAAACGCTATACATTTCCCCAGGGAGGACCTTTCTTGCCTCCCAGCGCACGCAAAACCTTCCCCTGTAACTCCCAGCTGCCTTGCATGATTCGTGTTTCTCCAGAGCGACTAAACCATGGATTAAGTTACTAAATTAATATTTATACATCTAAAACTATGCAAAGATTGTCTGCAAGGAATCCGAATGACTTCCATGATTAAGAAAATGTTTTATTTACCACATATATTCTTTAAACGATGACCGCTCTCAATGTGGAGCTTACAAAGCTCAATATAAGTTTAATACTAATAACTGGTTTTATATTCGGTTTTGACCTTTTCTATACTACGAAATTGCGAATATTTGGCTAAACGTTTCTTTTGCGCTTCGTCTGGAGCGGATAAGGGTGAATGGTATGCATATCCATGCATTTATATTAAAATCCATAAATCGATTGAAAAGTCAATGTATTGTTTTTTTATCCGGGAATTCAGACCTTTCACCACACCACTGTCTGGGGCGAAAGTCCAACAGCGCTAACACCGAGCTAATGAACAAGACTTTCAATTTTAATACTATACAAACCAATTTATATTATGCACAGGCCACTCTTTGTTTCTTAAAATTATTACAAAGATATTTTTTCTCACATTCTGAAAGCGAAGATTTATTTTTTTAAATAATACTATGAGGTCGTTACATATTGGAAAATTGGAGTACTCCACGGATTATTATTTATCTTTTGATTAGCTTTGATTTAAATTGCTGATACAAAAAATATTAGCATAGTCATTTGAGTATAATAAAATACAAAAGTTTAAAGTAGTTTTTTGCATTACACTTACGTGAAAAAGGTTTCACTTGTCATCTATAATACTACCTCCTCACGTATCATGCCGTCCTGATACTGAAAGAAAATATACGTAGTGCCTTAGCGTAATTTTACATTTTTCCAGTGGACTTCCCACACAGTTTTATTATATCTTGGAGCGTGGCGTCATGCTACTAACGGCAGTATGAATTATTAATATGCTTTAATGTGCAAATTGTTGGCGGGCCATGTTTTTTGCACTATTGCCCCTACCGTTAATTCCTGCAGGACTACAGGTTTACTTTTAAAACACACAATTAACAATGGTGAAGATATTATATATTGGAGGGAATCATTGATATTTTGAAATCAGAAAAATAAAACAAAAGTTAATAACTTGAAATTATACATAATGACCTACACCCGTTCCGCTCAGAAAATGCGTATTTTCAACTGATCAAAAGTACAAATAAACGGGACATGTATTTTGTTTCATTAACGATTAATCAGATACAATAAGTTTCAATTTTGAAAATGACACTGTAATTCCGACTAGGGGGATTAAAACCTCTTCTTCATTACGGATTGTTTTTAAATCTTATTAAAGTATAATAATCCTTAATTGAATAAAACCAGTCGTTTACAAATTATTAAATAGTTAATAGTGTTTTTCTTTTAGAAATATAACGTCTCTTTAACAAATAATGAAACCTAGAGCCAATTTAGTAGCTTTCAGTGTGATTGAATAATTAAATCCATATCATAAATACAATAATATTTTTTTTTAAACTATTTCACTCAATGTGGGGCCAATGGAATCCATTTCTAGCATATCAACATTATTTTTTTAACAAACTGCTTGTAAGCAAATTTCTCAGCTACTCGCAGAATGTATCGAAGTAATCAAGGAATTAAGAAATGACTATTAGTTCTTTCTACAGCCTTTAAAATTGTGGATATGAAATTGAAAAAATCCGTACTTCATTCTTTTATCTTCTACTACGAATTTAGTCTTGAATCGTTTTATCATTACACGGTTTTTACCGCTAAGCTAAGGATTTTGATATATGAGTGATATAAGTCTTGATGGAAAGGCTGGATATTTATAAAGATATTCTAATAGTCATGGAAAAAATGGTGGTGAGATGCTTCTTTTCAATCAACTATGATTCGAATCTAGACTAGATCAAATTGCAATAAAAATTTGATAGATTTATTTTCCGTTTTAGGATCAAAAAATCTAAAACTACTATTATCAAACATATTTCATTCAATAAGTCAGTTCAATAAATGCGTAGAAAGACAGATTGACAAATGGCGATAAAATTGTTAATTTTCTGTATGAAACTATATTGGGATTGAGCAAAACAAACGATCAATGCTGGAAAACGATTCTCTGAGAAACTTAATAGATCCTTAATATTTTATTATGGCAAAGCGGGCTTGTACACAGTGAATCAATTTTTATAATTAACATTTTATTTAATGATAAATGCCTGACAGTGACCAATCACATACTAAAATACAAAACTATCTTCGTACTCACCTGACTACAAAATGGATAATCAAAATAAAATACAATTTGTTTGTACTACTATCACGAACATTATCAACTGATCATCAGTGAAACCGGTCCTGCTCATTATAAACATGTGGAAGTGGAAAGCACCAAGAATTGTCAGTTAAAAATGAGACATAATATAATTATATTATTATGAATGACACTTAAAAACAATATAACAATGATTCAGCGTTTTTATTGCTTGTGGCTTCAATTCTTAGAATAATATCTACCTCTCTGTCTCTCATGCATTAGATAGAGTTGTATTAACTTTGTGTAATTCCATTATAACAAGGGGAAAATATTAAAATTATTTCTTTCCAGTGGTATTGAATATTTGGCTATATTTATTTTATCTCATTATTCTGACATTCTCTTTTTGCACAGAGCTAAATAATACTTCGTATTGTTTATTGCTTTCCTGGTCATGTTTACCAAGTTATTAATCAATCTCATGTTTGTAATTTACCTACATATTTATCTTAAACTTTAAAATATGAGAATGCTTTGGCATATTTTAAGATCATTTTACATTAATGATACAGTATATCATTTTGATTATTATTATTAAGGATTTTGTTTACAACATTAATTTTTTAGTCATTAACTGTTGTTAAAGCTTAAATATTTCAGATGTCTTTATGCAGCAGTTTCATAGCGAATATTACACAGACAGTAAAACAAGCTAGGACAATCATTTCGTTTGTTGTTATGTGTACTTTATATCTGGTCGAAATAGTGAGGAGTATATTTTTTTTCTTTAAGTTTTACGGCATACGTGCTAGGCACCGAATGAAAAAAAGAAAAATTGTATACAGGTCAGTCGGAAAAAGGAGAAAATGGTCGTTTATTTGTTGTAGCACGAGATATTCGATGATTTATGCCCACCATCATCTCTGCAATGACTTCTTAATCTATCGCTGTGACTCGCTATAATGTGTTATTTATACGACGTATATTCCATAAAAACTACGCTCTTTTTCCTCTATCACGTTATGTGTAAACATTTTATTTTTGTTCCGAAAGATTTGAGTTCAGATTTTTTCGCTGCGATTTCAATATATTTAGAATTCAGGGTGTCTTTTGCCGTCTCTGAAAGGTCAATCGATTGTAATAAGGTTAAAAACAACTGACTCTTTCATATATTGAAGGATGCTTGTTATGTTAGGATTTTCTGACCATATATGATCCAAAAATAGGACATGGGATGAGACCAATTAGCTATCTATAAGTTCAGACCTAGCCTTAGCCTCATATACTAACGAAATCCGAAAAAGAGCTTGAGTGACTGAATGACACCCTTCTCTCGTAAAAACTCTTGGAGTGCTCCATTTGAAGAACATTTATATATTTTCTTCAGGGTCAGAAAATTGATGGATAAGAATAATATAAACAATCCAGATCGATTGAAAATGTATTTATGAAATTGTATGTTCTAGTAGTAAAAATTGAGTAGGAATAAAGCTGAAGAGAAGGTTGATATGTAATGGTTTGAACAAACAATTGTAACCAAAACACAAACGTTTCGATTTATATTTGAAATAAATCTCTGCTGCTCCACATTTTTAGTTTTATCTATATATTTTCAGTTGACCCCATGGCAATATATAAATATATTGAAAAAAAACTAAATGAGGCCATTCCGGCAGACGTCGCGAAGGAAAACAACACCATTTGTATGGTAATTCAATGGCTGTTTCATATCACAAAGTCGTGTGCCGGGGTCCATAATAAATTGCCGAGTAAAAGATAATCTTCGGCAAATGGACAAAAAAAAATATATTTATTTTATTTTTTTGGCAAAATTTTTACTGGGGGAGAAAACACGAAAACTTTTCACGTATCACTTCAAGGAATATCGTCATTTATCTGTTTAAATACACTAATCATATACATTTATAAAGTATATTATATGTTTTAATTATACGGACAAAATGGTATGAAGATTTAATGCATAAAATGTGTCAAAAAGTTTTGATAACATTGTTTTTTTCAATATCATTGTGTCCAATACCATTTTGTTCGGTGACCATCTCTATTATATATCACTATCTGGTGAAGTTTGCCCACTTTGATGTATTGATGAAAATGGAACTTCGTCAAAAACCACGGTGATTTTACCTTAACGCACTGTCACAAATATCTAAAATATTGTTTCGTTATGGCTAAGGTTAACGAGGGCTTTGCAAAGTTTGGATCTGGCTTAGCTGGAGAGGATTCTACATCTGAGTTGTCTATGCAAACCTCAGGAACACTGATTCTTCGAGTAATTTAAGTGAAAATTTACAGAAATTCATTCACTGAATGAAATACATCTCTAAGCCTCATCGATGAGCTGTGAATAGTTTCATACATCAACGTAAATTGTAGTTTTTTTTATTTCTTTGCTATTAACTCCCGTTTTTGCCGCTGTCTGGCTTTTGATAAGGATGGCGGGCACGGATAATCCAAACATTCAATTTTACAATTATTACTTTATGAACTATTTTTTTATTCTTAAGAATCATTCTAAGAGCAATATTATAATATCTAGATTCTTAAATTTTCACGGTTAGTATTAATTTGAGAAGACACTTAATCGAATTAATTTTCAGACCCCTGAAGACGACACTTTTAACGACTTCAAAACACGATGTCTTCACAAGTCAAGAAGCTTACTAGTGTAATTATTATATAGTTATATTCGGGTACCAATTGGTTTATTTATTTCAATGAAGTTCCAAAATGTTAGTGTTGCTTTGTAATTAACGCGACTGAAAATTTCTTCTTTACTTACATCTTTATTCAATTATTTTTTGACTGATTAACATTTTAAATCTCATCTGTATTACTCATATAGTTTATCAACGAATATCTTAAATCCAATTTTAATCATTTCTTAATGGTTCTTTCATTGATAGTTCCAAAGCTTTTAAAATATGTTACTATTTCGTTTATTTCAAATATTCAATTGCATCGTTTTTTTATCTGGAAAAGTCACTGGTTTTCTTTTGATGTAATATGTATTGAATTCATGCACGAATAATCAAGATTTTACGGTACGAGTTCCTTATTACTAAGCTTATCATCTTTATAATATCAAACATATGTACCGTCGTAAAAAAAACAACTAAAGTATGATTGGAAATTATGCATCGCAAAACAAATTCATACTGCAATAAACTGAATTTGATACAACCGCATACAGCATTACTATTTATGTAGTCTCTGCAATATCTTCGGTCTGAACATCTCCAATAAAAATTGCTTTTGAAGCATATCTCATAAGATGTACACGGTATAATATAAATCTTATCTAACTGTATAAATAGTATATGTTTTTAAATCAATTCACATACAATCGATAGCTTCTAGCGGTTGAAAATAAAATGCTGTGTTTTATATATCGGTATTGTAAGAATATAAATCGCCAGTTTAACATGTTTATTAAACAATAGATACAATTTCAACATTTATTAAGATAAATGTTTGTTTATTTAATGGCCGGTGGAATTTTTGTTTTACGAATCTCTGTGTTACCATGAACACCCAAAGTTGTACCCGTTTCTTTACTCTATTTTTCGTAGAGAGTAAGGATAGGGCAGAACTAGTGGATAGCTAATCGCTCTTGATATGCTTCGTTTTTAGGATTGGATGAGTGGGAGGCTACATCACAGAATAATTCTATTCATTCAAAAGTAAATCCATAAATTGATTGAAAAATCTGTACTGGAATCCGAACCCGTAAATATTACAGCTTGATATCTGAAGAACAATAATATATCAAGACCTGGTTGGTCTTACAGTTAATTAGAATATATCAAAGGCTTTTTTATAAAAAAAAGGATTAATTCGTTGACATTTTATAAACATACTGTTAATTTTGAATTATTGAGTTTTTGTACATTTCCATGCATTTTGTCACTAACGATCCCGGTTTCGCCTTTCGGCATCTTCAGGTATTCGAGCACGTGAGTGAGCGACTGAGCACACGAGTGAGCTGAGAATAATTCAAATTTGATATTGAAATTCCATCAAGCACCCACAGTCGATGTCTTAAATTATCCTGTTAATGTTACAAATAAAGAGTCACTGGTCATAAACAGTGTAATTCACATAATTACCACCCTATCACACTGCTCCAGCAATTTTGACGCGTACCGGCAAATGATTTGATATACGATAAACCACGCCCAAATGTGTGCATTTATTATATTAAACATTTCATAATCGTATTCTTTGAATATGAAAAAACGGAAACGAATTAGTTCATAGTTATATAAAAAAAATAGAAGACATTCAGTATCTGCATGTGTCAAAAGGCTACTTTATTGTGTAACAAACTTCAGCTTTAACGGGCATTTCTTCACACGCATTAATCCGGTACATCGAGGTTTTTCTGTATTTAAAACCTTCTTTTGTTTATCAGCAATTTGTTGCACTTTTATCCGCATCTGGAAATATACTGTACTTTATGGCTGCTCAGTTTCCACTGCTTCGCGTTGCTATTTTGAATTCAACACCAAGACAAGATAGAAACCGTGGAACCCATCTTTGGCGATACGTGATCCGATTCAGTTATTGGGATTCCCTGGGATCTGAATTTCTAGCGTATAGTTTCACATATTATACGAGTGTAAGTAGTTTCTGAGCTGGGGTAAAGAACGCGATTCTTTTAGTGCACTATGCTTTTGAATAGGCACTATTCATTCGCGAGCTAAGAAATTAAAAAGCATAATAAAATTAATTATTTTATACAATAAACGGAATTAGATCATCGGACCAGTTTGGCAGCATTGGCGTGATTAATAAGTACCCATGACAGCAATATGGGTGTAGACTCAAGATTCTAAGGCAGGGGTGGCCAAACCATGACCCATTGGCAGATGGTTACAAGTGGCGTAATTACACCAAAATCCGTTTTTTTTCAATTCTAAATTATTTTTGAATGTGTTTTTACAATTAATTGTAGCCTTTCTTTGGATTCAAAATCACTTTATTTGCTAAAATTAAGGCCAAAGTTTAGTTTTCGTTACTTTAACGTATACGATAGACCAATATTCCACTGCTGTTTGAAGTAATGAATGCAATCCCGAGGCTTTTCTTAAATCCAGTGATCCTAAATGTTACAAATACAATTCTGAGATCTAAAGGATTGTAATACTTTGTTATGAAAATCTCTAATATTACGTTCCCTGCTAATTATTTATAAGATTTGAAAACCAATTTTATATATTAAATAAGGTGTACTTATTCACCGCTAAGTAAATTTATTCATGAAAAAAATATTTATTCAACTTTTGATAATAAGACTTGATGAACACGCTATATTAGGACACGTTAGTAGCAATCTACATGGTCAAATAAAACAAAGCATTCACCTCGTTATCCTTATCTGCGTCCTTGATATGCTGCGCGATAAATCTGACTCCTCGTAAGGCAGCCTGGACCTCAGGTGACATGGTGCGCGGCAACATGTTCTCTGAATCTGCTACTATATTAAACGAAAAGATGACGTAAATAAATAGCTAATATTTTTTCCTATTTTCATGAAATAAGTTTTACACGAAGAATATTAATGCCTTTCTCTATGTTTATATTAATCTTATGTATACTTTATAAATCTAATTTACTCACAAAAATAAACGGCACATTGGTAGCAAACTCTTGTTGAATGTACAACGCTTAACATTACACGGTCTCCTTGTGCAACAAAAATCACCACATTTAATACTAGAGTCAATGTAGATTTATAGTATGTTTAAATATGTTATGTAAGGTAAATAGTTGTTTGGTTAATATCGTTCGAAACTTGTAACTCTGTGGATTTGATTTACCATGTGAAATTGAAATGCATATTATTGAGTAAAATTGTAAAAACGAAAATGTAACACTGACAAGAAGACATCAGAGTTGATTGAAACATTTTTCGATTCTTATTTTTTTAAATAAGGTCACACAAATTTATCATCCATATATTTATTTGGTTTCAAAATATTTATTTATGTACCTGATGCATGAGGTATGTGCGAGGCAGGTCTGGAATCATCATCTGCTCCTCTTCCAAAGGCTTGCCCAACTGAATCAAAAGCTTCTTGTCCACTCTTGTAATCAGGCGTGAAGGGATCGCTCAGACTCTCCCGACTGACATTAGATGATACAATAAAATAAATAAATCAATAAACACGTGCGTATTACCTATTTTATATTCAACATATTGTGAGTGGTCAAAAATTCACAAAAATAAATTAGATATAAGTATATATTATAAATTATTCACTACATTATTTAATGGTTAAATTCGTTGCATTCATTGGAAAGCTGAAAATATTAAAATTAATAAGACGAATTAATAATAAGCTAAAAATTCTTTCTTTAAAATTCATCTGGTGATTTAGAACCATAACGTACCTAAATAATCACATTAATAAAAATCAGTTTAATTTATTTTTACTTCAGTCTTTATTTTAAGTATAGAAAAAAATATGTTTATTTAATAAGCTATTTTCACGAAAAAATATTAATTGAGAAATTCATATCAATATTTCAATATATAATGATGTAAAACATTGTTTTCTTACCTTAAATCGATTTCATTTGTGTAACCGTTAGACATGAAAGTGTCATCATAGTCTGGTAAAGCATATTTGGTTCGTCTCATCATCAGAATCTTTGGCATGAAGTGGAGGAACAGCTTCTTAGCCCAGTTTGGCATGTTGTGAGTCGATGGGGACCTACATATAATTTAATATAAATATTCCGTCAATACTACCACACATAATTCAACATAATAGCGAAATTAATTTCGGTTTTGGATATTTCGTTTTATTTGAACATGATATGTAAGCAAAAAAAAAAAGAAAGTCGTTATTTGATTATTCTCTTGAATCAGAAGTTAAGATAATGATTCACAAGATTAACAGAATTATATATATATATTAAAATGGGGAAACTTTACCGCCTATCTTGAATATATTATAATTAGCATGATAATTTCAATTTTTTCAAGGTTTTTAAATATAAAAACATCTGGTAAATTGATGATTTGATATTAGGCCAAATAATTATTTCGAAATATATTACAAAAAAGTATATCTATATTGGAAAAGGAAGTCAAAATATAAATTGTTTTTAAATGGCAAGAATTAGTAGATCCATATAAAATATTATTATTACAACATCATTTTCACCATGCCGAGTCCCAATGCAGTGCATATGGACTCATAACAGTCCTAATGGAACATTTCAACAAAAATTGAACTGGTAATTATTCAGACGCTTTCTTTTTGGAGAAAGTGAAGATAGAAGGATGGTTATAGGACAGTAGTAATAATGGTTAACTATTCATTCTCGCTATGCCTCTTTTTAGAATTGGGTGGGTGTGAGGTTATGCAGACATTACATATATTCACGCCCTTAAACGCAAATCCATAAATCGATCGAAAAATCACGTTATGAAAATGTCCGTACTGTGATTCGAATCCGATCTATTTGCTAAGTAACAATTTTCTTTGGTTGTCGCACTGAAGCCAATTATTTTCAAATATCAAATATTATAAATAAAATGCATAGTTATTTTCAATATTTGTTCATTTTGTGAAATACAATGCAAATAATCCGCAAATATCCAGATCATTTTTGTATCGATACCATCACTAACATTATACGATTTTATGCATATATGGCTACATGTCTAGAGATGTGGTTTGCGTTATGACTCCCATGCATGCTAGAGGTGATCGTCCAACCCTACCGCAAGATGGCTAAATGTTTGATTAGCAATTAACCGCATTAGAGGTGATGTCCGGTGGGGCAGCACTAACTACATCTGTCGGGTCATACGTTGCACTAACTAACTAACTCACTTACGTAATGTTGACTCCATCTTGTGATTGAAACATAAATTTGCAAATGATATCAATCGAATGAATTACATTACGTGATTACATCTAGAATTTTAACGACTGAAATTTTTTGAAAGGTTGTCGTCTTGAAATAGGTACACAGAGAATTTGAAGCGAAGCAAGTTGTAATTTTACCGAGAGTTTCTGTTTTCAAATAAGATAAATATAGAAAGATAAAGTTAAATACGAATTGTTTATTAGTTTATTACCCGTTTCCAGGAGTAGTTATAAAATAATGAAGACCTATTTAATTGAATATGAATTCGTATTGTAAGTTAAATATATTAATTGAAGGGAGCAAAATTAGACATTAAAATGCTGATAAAATGCTTTTTGTAACGTGCTAATTCTACAAACTATTTTTCCAATGAATCAAAATCAGTACTCATATGATGATGGTATTAAAAAAATTTATAAATCAATATTTTTGATGGACACTAAGCCTGCGTTATGATTCGAAGGCTATATCGTTACCACTCGTCTACAACGATCGAAATAATTTGATTTAAAAAAAACTTATTGGTTGAATAACTTCTTTTAAATTTCGCATGCTAGTAATCAATTAAACGCCAACACCAAAAAACAATGTTCGTAACTTTAATGGGCAAATAAGTGAGAAGATAATACAATGTTTCTTTCCACACAAGCAAAAGGGTATCTATGAAAACCTTTATTTTTTAAATCAAACAAAAAGATTCTAGAATCTCTTTGGTATTGAGAGATAAAAGTTATATAAAATTTGGGATAAAACAGCCTTACGGTAATCCGAGTAAACCCCAGACAAACTTCAACGATGCCAAACTTCGCAAAGAATCTTTATGGCGGAAAAACTTCTACTTTCAAAAATCGAACACGATTATATTGTGATCTATGAATTCCTGCGTATTTTCATCTCCCAAATATAACGCGCCCCACTTTCCCCGCTCACAATCCTTTACAGCGGAAAGCGAACGTGACTAGAGATGGCTTTATCACCGCCTGGGGGAAAGGCGGGCATCAGGAACGTAGTTAACTTGAATAATTTTGCAATTTGGATAAATGCGGCGATGCTACAGAAGGCTATCCATATATTTTGATGAGCCGCGTGGAATCTCTCGATCTATGTTTATCACAAGCCGAAAGGCGTTTTTGTGTTTTATTTAATTGTTCGATTTTCAAACGAGATAGTATCTAAAATAAAACATCAAATCCGTGAAAGTATTTTCGTCGACGCAATAAGTTAATTGCAAATATAATTTTATTAAATCCGCGTAATTTGTTTTAGATATCGTATATTTTTACCGTCATTGCATTATGCAATCACTATTTAAAATCATCGCTATTATTAATTGTGTCATGAAAATCATAAAATATAGATTTAAGTGCATGCTGAAAAATGTGTGTTTTTTAATTATGTAAGGATATCATCTGAAATTATCTGGTCATTTATTCATTAATTTTAGTGTATATTTTTATGCACATCGAAAGTTTTCATAATGCTTGGTTAGTATTTGTGAAAGTAACTCAGCTTTCAAGAAAATTTCTTCTATATTCGTGTTAAGGAGATGAAAATTTACTACCAGCAGATCTAAAAATAAAACACTATGATATTGATATAGCATATGATACGCAATTAACGGAAAAATTCCAAGAGGTTAAAATAGAAGATTTTTATAAAAAATATTTGGACAAAGAAAAATATCCCGGAATTCATAAATCTGCTCTAAAAATGGTTTCTCTGTTTAGTAATACTTATCAAATCTCACCAAACCTCAAATCAGTTCACGCCAAATAAATTTTCTCTAGAAAACTCTTACAACGTCAATATAAACTCTTACAACGTCAACAAATAGTTACAACGTCAATAGTTGTTGATATTGATAAACTTTGTAGTGCAAAATCAGACCCAACCGAGCAGCGCACTGATGGAAGTCATCTGATCCTGATGGAGCAATAACATCTCTATCAGTATCATATTTATATTATTTTGTTATTTTATTGTATTAACTTAAACTATGGTCATCCCATATGTTGTGCATATTGGAAGCTGTAAATGTAAAATTTTTTTTTTGTTAAACACGAGGTTACTCTAACTTTTTGTATTCATTTGTGATAATCCATTGTTATATATTAAAATTTAATTTGTCACGATTCTTAGTATTTTATTAAGTTAAAAAATAATTTTCGTCTGAAAGTTTGTTTTCAGACTGACGCCCATTCATATATATTTATAGTTTTTTAAATACCCGTGTTCTTTTAACCTTTTTTATTTAGGGCATTTTTTGTCATGTAAACTTTATAATATCTCTGTTTATTGCATATCTTGCCTATCGACGAGCTAGTTTTTTTAAATTAATGATGATAGCTTACAGTGCGAAGTGCTGGTAAACCATTTCGCTTCCACTATAATGTTTTGCTTCATCTTAATTATCTTTTTAAATTTTAACGTAAAATCATTTGATCGATCTTTACGCGTTTCACTTCTTTTTTATTGACGACATTCACTTTTCTTTTTTTTTCTCTTTTTTCTCTACATGACATTTGGCACATCATTTTTTTTTTTGTTTTTATTATCTTTTATTTATTTCTAAAATTGTGTAATTCTAACCTAGTAAATATATTTGATTTCACAGCTAGTTTTGTTTTATTTTACTTAAAAACATAATATCGCTCAGTACATAATAACAAAAGTAACAAACTTGTCATACTTAAAGAGAAAAGGTTATGATTACTATTTTTTTGAAATACTTGCACGGCAATTGATTTAAATTAATTTTTTAGGTAATAGAGGACAATAAATTGTAATAACACAATCTGCTGTGATTACTAATTCAAAGAAGTCAATTTTTTGGTTAACATCTTTTGTCATTATACGAATGGTATATTTTTATTTGCTTTGCATAATTATAGCAATTGATTATAAAGATTGCTATCAGGCGACAAATCTAACTTCTAAAATCAGGCTGATACCAAATTTTTTCTTTTATAAATTATAGTATTTTTTCCACACAAAGAAACCGAATGCTATAAAATTGATGAAATTGTTTTTAAGCCATAATTGGGAAGCATGCGACTGCCGCACAAAATAAAATAATATTAGTGGTACTTTAACGCAGGTACATTGTGAATTTAACTTTTGTCATTGTTCTTAATTTAAAATTTAGTTTAACTCTAAGTAATTATTTCGACCGCAGATGTCTCTATTTGACTCGCCCGCCCCATCCCATAAACGATTACCGATCCTTTTTAACCGAGTTTATTTTTAGGCAAAAGCACCGCAATATAATTAAGTTAGTGGTTTTGCTTTAGATACAGATCGGAACCGTTAAATTACCGCCGACTTTCTCCGCAGCATTTACAGGGATCACCCTTGAGATTTATACAATGGAAATATAATGCAAACACCTATTGCAGAGGACGCCAACAACCGATTTACGCAAACCAAATTCCCGTTTTTATATAATAAACCACAGTTTTATCATCAATGAAACGTTTCTCAAATGGTAACTTTTCCCCCAATTGACATTTAAAATTAGTTTGATTTATTGATAAAATAAAACACTACATTGTTTTGTCTAGCAATTGAAAATTTGCGATAAAAATCAAAGCTTTAGTTTTCTTTACACAGTAAATTATAAATCTGCTATAAGTCTTTATTATGGTCAAATAAATGGCTTTTATGAAAGATAAAATAAAAGTTTATACGGCAATGTTATTTATGTACAATAATTTAAAATATTTTGATCAAGTTATGAATACTAAAAAATTATCTTGACGCAAAAAAAACAAATAATTGTATCTTTAATTTATTAAATTGAAATTTACCGAGTAAAATTCTATTTTAATACGGTTAGCACGCCAATATATTTAGCTCCACAAGAAATTGCTATAGAATATGGATAAAAAAATTATTTTATAATTCTTTTTACATTTATAATTGAATATCACTGAACTAGTGATTATTGAAAAGTAGAGGCGTATATGAAATTGAGTCAAAATTTTAGTGGGTAAACTTCGAAAATTTTGATTTTGATTATGTTATTCAAATCGAAAATTAATTGCATTTGAAGAATATTATATAGCAATAATTTCCATAGATTTTTCGTCCGTAATGGTGGCTCCCATATTTCAAATTGTGAAATTGAAAGACAGTCCAATTTTCATTGAAATGTGAAAGTTTGAATTATTGAGATGTTGTAGACTTGTAAAAGGTTGGAATAATCACTCTATGGCATTGGAGTACTGAATCGCAAAGTAAAAACCTTTGGTCCGAAATCTAAAAAAGTTCTTTTCTAGATCGAGAGTAACGCTGAACCGTCTATAACACTGGCATAAATATAAACGAAAAAATGGAAATTTACATAAATATTAGTGTAATTGATAAAAACTTGTAAAACTATTGATTGAATCAGTATTTACTTGATAGAACTTCATTATAATAGGATACAATATCAAAGTATTTGTTTCTACAAAATTTTACTTGTTAGATTTTAGCTATTTCGGCTTAACGCCATCGTCATAATTATGCTTAAACTTATTTTAGCTTTGATATATTTACTGTTTAGAAGAGAGAAAGAATATTATGTAATCTCTTTTAAGGTGTTAACTGTCAATTCTTGGTGGAAAGACGTTATATTTAAAAAAATAAAACACAATTCATGTTTACTACTTCCGCATATTTATAATGATCAGGACCGGTTTCGCTCATCACGAGCATTATCAACTGGTCCTGATCATTATAAATATGTGGAAGTAGTACAAACGAATTGTGTTTTATTTTTTAAAATTATGTAATCTCACTTATTCCAACATCATAATATTTGATATTATATAAAATTAAAATTGGTAACTTATTATTCCACTGGCAATTTTATGTTAAAATTTTCTCAAAATTCCCGCCAAATCCATCGAAAATTTTTTGTTATTTAAAAATAAAATATTTAAGAAGCTAATTGTGTTTTTTGAAATGAGCTTACATGGTATTATTAATTAATGGTTAAATTTAGCATTGAAATTTTATTGATTATGAGCTCCTTATAATCGTTTAAGTAAGGGTGATGGATTATTGTTTGTTTGGTCATTAAAGAGAATATTGTCTTGATTATATATATTAATTTTCAGTTGTTCTAAGAAATACTGCTTAAGGCTTTTATTACACAAATGTAGGCATACCAGGATACTGTGTGATTTTTTTAAGACGTGTTTCGTGAATTGAGAATCTGTTTTTTTTAGTATTAAATGATCATATATGTTCTTTAAATCTAGTTGAAATATTCCTTCCTATAATCCAATATATTATTTAGATCGAATCACACAGTTTGCAGTTTTTTTAAATCACGTTTCTGTCAAGTTTGTTAATTTTAGCTTTTCTATTAGATGAGTAACAAGATTATTATTTACTTAAAATGCTATTTAAGTGATATTATTTTTCAAACTGCTATATATGTTGTCAAGTGTAAACAGTGCCACTAGGTATTGCAATCTCGGTATTGTCGCTGTTTTTCAATACCGAAATACCGATTTCGAAAATCCTAAACACTATTATTTCGATATCGCAAAATATTACAATACATTTATTTAATTAATATTCGTTGAAAAAGCGTTGAATCTGAAAGGGATTTTTCAGCAGCCAGATTTTATTTGCATGAAGATCGGATCAAAATTAACGTATCCCCGCATTGATTTACTATACTCTGTAAAGCATATTTTAATCCAAAGAAACAGTAAATTGAAAATATGAATGAAAAATAGCCTTTCATGCATATGCGACTGATATTATTTTACGTCGCTCTTCAATATGAAATATCGAAATTCTAGTATTGTAATCCCAATGGACGAATTGGTAATGATATTTTCACTTATTGTTATATTCGTTCGGTATTGCAATCCCAAGTGGGAAAGCTTAAATATTAAATAAGTTACTTACATAAACTACGTAGTCCTATTTTTAATATCAATTAAAATTGATGACGCAATGAAACATAAGCCGTTATATATATAATATAATGGTGTATTATACATTTTTAACTTATTTTTGTATATTGGCATTTTATTGTATCTAACTGTCCTGTCGAGTCAAAACTAACTTGGACACGCGTCAGGCCATATTATATATTATTATAAAGGTTTGTATTACACATTTCTAACCGTATAAACAGATATTTTCGCTGCATATTATCATAATTTTATTAGTGATTTTGGTAATATAAGATTAAACATCTTGAGCTCAAACTATTTCACGCTACCTAAGTAAAACACTGGATAAAAAATAAATTGTAGTTTTTTTGTTGAATATGTTGTAGGGCAGAATAATATTGAATTTTAATACAGTAAAACATCAAAATATAGTTTTTACTTAAGAGCATCTGTACTTAGCAGAGTTACGTATGTCTGTGTAGAAAGTAGCTGTGAAAAGTTAAACAGGGCGTCTTATCTTAATTTACTTTTTCTAAAAGTGTACACAAAGCGCAAATCCCGATCTTTATCGCCGCTTGTTTATTATAAGTCTACGGATAATAGCGACCACGGATTATCCGCAGCGGAAAGGCTGCCGGACGCTTCTTTCCTTTTCTATGGAAACTTACTACCGCTCGAAAAAGTTTCAGCGTAAACCAAATCTTGAAGAACGGCGTATTTCTCTTTTCATACTGTCGCATTATATTACATTATTCCGATATGTTTAAAGTGGGAACGAAACACTTATTAAACTAACACTTTTTTAACTGAAAAGCTGCAATGATAATGTTTATGTAAATATGGACCACCATATAAAATATGATTTTTTGCTAAAGACGAATTGAATTAAAAATTTATGTTCATATATTGACACACCCAACGAACAAAGTGGTTACTCAGTCTTGGTCATTTTGCGAGAGAGGGGTTAAAAATACATCACATGAAAATGGAGAGAGAGATGAGGGAATCAAAAATATCGAACATTGTTTAGTCGTTTATGAAAAAAGTATTGTAAACACTTTTCTTCACATTATCGTATTTCACGCTTTACGACATTCTTTATCATATGATAAGTTTTTACTCTGTCACTCATCTCTCATATGAACGTGTTGCTAGTGTCGGTATAAAAAGCGTTGTCTAAATAAATCCGTCACATAAAGATTTAATTTTTGACTACCATGTATAGAACTTATTGTAAGATTTAACTAAATTTGTAAAAGTTCTGATTTAGATATTGTGAATACTTTAAGTTGAAATCATTATTACGGTCGTGTTATTATACTCAATAAAACAATGAATGCTATTTATTTTACTATACTATCGAATTATATATAAATTTCAATACTATCAGAGATTTTATTTTATCATATATTATATATTTCAAGACATTACCACGTTAGCAAAGTTATTCCATTAAAAGCTTACACAGTGTAATTGTTCTAATGAAAGCAGAGTTTACTAATTCTGACCTAAGTAAATAAACAAAAAGTGGACATATAATTACTCAGCAGCTTAGATTCGCCCCTTTTCGCTCGGACATGTTCGCTTTTGTCGTAACCATACCTTTTGGACATAACGTACTATACGCAAATGTACGCAAAGATGACCCTTTCGCTTTGATGTAATCAGTTCCGGGTCTTTTCATGAAAATATTTTGTAAAGATATCATTAAACCACGTTACAAATAAATGGAAAATATTCGAGTATGGTTTTTTGGCCTATTTCGTCCGAACATCTATAATATGTAATATTATACTAAGGACTAAGTTTGTACATCTTTGGCTATACACATTTTTTTGCCGAAATTTTTATTGATTCCGCCGTTCATTTTGATTTGTTGATTACTTTCTTGCTGAGAGAGGTCTGAATTGAGAGCAGTCAATTTGAGCTTGTTTGATATGAATTTCTAATATATTTTATTATACATTTGAATTTAATTTTGTATTTTTTAAATTAGACATTACTTACGCACGAGCTGGGCTCGTTTAACTCAGCAAACTTGCACTTAAAAACAATTTCAGTGTAACACCGACTGGAAAATATATGATATTGCATCTTTTTTGTTTAAATATATACTAAATTGTATTACATAAAACTAAATTAATTACAGGAGCTGAGGTAAATTCCTTTGATTCTCATTCGCCATATAAACAATTCTCAAATGTAGATAAATATTAAATTTTGTCAAGCTCGTATTAATTAGCAATCGTCTCAAAATAATAGTGACTCGTGGCAATTACGAAAAAATATGGGATTTCAACGGATTTTTTCATTTCCTGGTGTCAACAGTTTTAATATAATTTGGTCAAAAATGAGGAATTTATTCATCAAGGTTTTTTTGTTAAAATTGAAGAAAACCCAGTGACTGCATAAATTATTGGACAAATTGTCGCAATGCGCTTCGCATATTATCTTTCCATGTCAGCACCACTGTTTGACTTGTTTCATTAATTTCTACGTATTTTTATGGACGTTTCTGTTGTAGTGGTGAATTTTTTGAATTCAATTGTTTTAATTAAAAAAGTGTTGTTTTTGACTGGATACTATTTTACTTTCATCATTTTTACACTCCTCATTCGGGTTGAAATTTCCTTATACAGCTCATAATAAAACAGTTATTGCAAAGTTATGTACAGTAATAATGTAATAACTCATTCGGCAATTTTCAATATAGGCATCATCTATCCGGTTACCGGTTTTCTCGATAAACACACAATTTCATATCGTAAAAATAGAGCAATAATGAACAACACCAAATATTTCAAATAACACCATTAACAAAAAATAATTGAAATATTTTTTTTCTTTTAAAACACAAATAAAGCAAAACAAAATACTGTTTTGATTTTAATACTAGATTCACACGCATTCATTGCTCAACGTGATTAGTTTTAGGATGGTTTAATTGTTATATGTTACGGGCAGCCGAATATTCAACATCAATTTACTCAAAACTAGTATTTAGACTTTGAGTTTTTTCCAGAACAACGACCATATTATATTCGATATATTAAAAAGGGCACCTAATTTTCCCATTCAAATGAAAGGCTTTTTTTAGATTTAGAAAAATTAGATGTGAAATAATTAGTATAAACAATATTCTCACCTGAAATGCACATTCAGTACGCAGACAGTCATCCAGACACTCAACGACACTAGTATCATGGTAAACAGGAGATACTTCCCCAGGAGTGGAATGGCCAGTGAAGTTGGTGGAATAATCTCAGCCAGCAACAGGAAGAACACAGTCAAAGAGAGGAGTATTGATATGCACAGAGTTACCTGAAATGCCCTAGCGAACTGAACACCTCGTGGACCACTAAACAATCAAAAAATCCTAGCCCAAAGCTCATCATCCAGTCGTAAACTTATATCGACTAACCAAAATCTCTTGTTTTACACAAATAATACCTCAAAAACCACTACCTAAAAAGTGTCATTGAGCTTTTAAATGAAATATAACAATGTGTCTATTATTCTATTATATCGAAATTTATTCTAGCGCCACGCCATCGACAGGATTCTTTTAATGTTAACGAAATTATCGATTAATCAAAATCCTTGTATAGGTATTGTATTGTTATTATATACACAGCTCTGATAGAAATCGACCAAGTTAACGTCAATTTAGTACACCAATCCTAAATTTATCCGTCAAACGTTTTGTAAGTTTAATTTTGTTCGAATGTGCGTCTTATAAACTGTAATTTTCGTTCTATTTATAAAGCTTCATTTTTTTTAATAAAACGCAGTTTGTTCTGTACTACTTTCACATGTTTATAATGACATGGACCGGTTTCGCTCAACATTAGCACCATTAACTGATAATATTTCAGTTGATGATTTTTAGGATGAGCGTAACCGGCCCTGAACATTATAAACATGTGGAAGTAGTACAAAACAAATTGTGTTTTATTTTTAAAATATAATGCTTTTCTACCAAGAATTTACAGTCAACACTTAGAAGCAAGGACCCGGACCGTTATTTTTTTCGTTCCAGTTAGACAAAAAAAATATATTGGTCAGTTACGGTTTTAGGTTCAGCTCTTATTTAAATAAGTTAATGTAAATACACCCACACCGTCCATTCCTCTCTTTATACGGCTTTTCGCTTTAACTTAAGGCTTAAGGTGACCCCATACATAATTAAAATGTCAAATGAGAATACTAATTTCCTAGCGTTTGCGGCTTGCCGCTAGTGCATTGTAGAATAGAGGACGGATTCCGTTGTAGTCAAAATGCATACAAAATAAATTTTCTTATTCATACTTAATTGGCTTTCTCTAGACTTGCCAACTTTTCACCGGGCCCTGCTTTTAGGAACAAAAGTATAACAACGGTATAGAAAGAATACAGTAGTTTGTTTTATTTTTATAGATATGGGTATATTTACTCTTGCTTTTCGGTTCACAGGTATTTCAATCGCTAACTTTTGATATTCTATAACGTGTTCATTAATATTTTCATCATATTAAATCAACTTTATTTGAGATAGATAATAATGTATCTTATCATTTAACTTACCACTATTGGCAATTTATTAATTACTTTGGAAAAGGTATACCTGATGATGTTCGAAATTGAAGCTTTGCCTTGGAAACAGTCCAACATACATCAAATTTTCTCGTAAGCCGAAAAAAAAACCGAAATTTATATCGGTTCGGTTACGGTTCAGGTCCCTGCTTAGAAGTGATAAAGTTTCATTCTCGTATAAAATTTTATCTGGCGTCAACCGAACTAAAGTCGCATTTTATTTAAAAAGTAATACAAATCAGAAAAGTGACTTTACAATACTGCCCTCCTAAACCAAAACGACATATCTAATTATTGTTCATGTTCGAGGTTTAGTTTCCATTGAAACATTATTACGGAGGTATTTTTACTAGCAGTTAAGTCATGTCTGCAAGATCCATTATTAAAAATAACCGATTGCTTATAAATATCAAATCAGAATTTCCGAAGTGGTGCGTTTTGGAACATTATAAAACTGTTCTAAAAGTTATCGAGCGTAAAAGATGTGATTTTTTGGCTTAGGAAGGTAGAATACCAATATAATTCTATACAATAAACGAAACTTACCTACATATGTAAATAAATCTAATTGTAATATTCTATCCAAAAAGTTTTCATTTTTAAGTGATAAAGAATGTGATATAATTATTATAATCAAAATTTAAATTCACATAATAATAGTTATGTTGCGAAAATATTTTCTTCCGTGTATAATATTACATCAATATCGATTTAAATTTAGAATAACCCCTAATAAACCTAAATTGAATTTCAATTAAAAATAATATTTATATACGTTCGAGAATAATTGTAGGATTATGTCAATAAACGAATTTCATTTTTAAGTATATATATCAATTACATGTAATATTATTTTTAGTAGATTATTTCTCTGTAGACATAATATTGTGTTACATAATACAAAACCTAAGCGAATAAGCAAAAATATTCGTATTGTTTTATGCTTAAAAATAAACATGTTTAACTTACTTAATTGCTCACAGCATAATAAACTAAATACTGCATGATAATAAAATAATGCATCTTATAATTAATAAATATTATAGTGTCACAACATAACATCTAAGAGAACAAATTCACTACACCTTAAACATTCAATCCATTTAGCATAAATTAAAAAAAGGTAATTAATCTTTGCAGTGATTTGCTTAGAAAAATAAAAATGATTTATTATGGCTAACGACAAAGGCAAACATAAAATCGCACGTATATTTAAACAAGTATTCAGCACCAAATAAAGTAATGTGATAATGCTGTGATTTACTTAGAAAATAATATAAGCACAATTACTATAAAACGCAAAGCTCTACATCAAGCTATGGTCATTGTTTCTTAAAGTAATATTCGAAGTTTCGTAATTATTAAAACGGTGATAAATTAAAGAAAGTAATTTCTTTCATCCTACACTTACCAAATATAGTGTTATCTTTCAAGAATATTCTTATGGGAAAATTATACATAGACGTAAATTTAAGCTGAAATGTTTTTTTTATAAAATCGACATCTATTTTGTGGTTAATCATGTTAATAAAAAATTGAGTACTTTTAATACCAAATTTACTTTGACGCTTCCTTCAGACAAAGCCTACCTTTAACAAATAGTCGAAACTGATTGATACTTATTTGAACATATTGATCTTACTTCTCAAACTTTAAACTCAAAATTGATACTTCTTATTCAGTATTAATCATTTCCAAAATACAAGTAATCAAAATACTAAGCACATTATTTCCAATACGTGTAGCTTCTACAGTGGCATTTATATGTAAATTGTGGTTTAAGCGGCACACTGAGAACTTTGAAGTTCTTGTGGACTCCATAAAATCGTGTCATTGCAGACTTTATCACATTTTAATTTATGATCTCGACAATGTTAACAATTTAACCCAAATATACACACCCAATTCCTTTCTTCTGCTTTCTCTATCTATGGGTTTTTCAAGAGCAAGTTACTTTCGTATTGCGTGGTTGTGGAGACGGAGATTTTTTTTCATTTGATATTTAGCTCCATAATATATATCCCCTAAATGGAGTGCTATTGCTACACCCAAAGATGCCTACCAGGGGCACAACTTTTGAAATCATACATGTAATTCCACAGTATGAAATTATATTTTGTTATTCTATTTTAAAAAAATTGTAGCACAAATTCCGTAAATAAATCAAAAAATAAAATATCAATTAGTATAAAAAAAGTTTCATTTTAATCTCATAATCACTAAAGGAAAATGAGAAATCAATTTAGCGCATCCTAATAAATTGCGAAAATAAAGGATAAATTTACTATTTTTCTACTATAACTAAAATTATACGCTTTCTAATCAATCTATTTCTAAAAAGTAATAAATATACTGAAAAAAATCAGTTCCAAAATAAATCATTAATCTACCATTCGTTCAATAATGTAGATTTTGTTAAATCCTTTACTTTTTCTGAAAATAAAGCTTATTAACTAATTATTGCAGATAATAAGAAAGCAAAAAATATTTATTCTTCCCTTATATAATACTTTCCAAATCCATGTCACTGTAACCAATCGTTCTTTATCGACATGGACAATATTACACTTCAGAATAGTGTAGTTTTATGTTCGTCTCATTTCGAGGAAGCTGTAGTTGTTTTATTGTACAGTAAAAATTCAGTCTTATCCACAAGCATAATTGGCATATAAAAATAACTTGTAGCTATTGGCACTTTATATTTTCTTGTTTAGAATAGGAGAAATTAAAAATTAAATAATTTCGTTGTATATTGTAACGCTTTAGTTTTTTTCTAACAATAATAAGTTTTATGAATAAAATTGAATCTAGTTACATTATGTAATATTAGTATTATATTTTTATTTTTTATTATTTAGAAGTATCATTACGCTTGAATGTTATTTTATTTCATTCAAACATTTAAAAAAATGTATGCGAAGCTATAGAATCTTCATTTAAAATATACCGAAATATTTTATCTGCAATAATTTTGGATGAAACTACAATTAAAAATAATTGATTCATAAACAGAAATTTATTACGGACAAGAATCGTATCAATGAGTAACGTATATTTGAAAAAAAATAGTGAAACTATTTATAATGAGAAAAAACAGTGTCTTACAAAATTTCAAATCTATTGAATGTTTTACTGGGAATTCGTTATCAAACAGGGGCTGCAAATTTTATTACAATATTTATGATGTGTTATATATTCTACCTTTACCCAACATTAAATGCATTTAAATATCTTATTAATACTTTTGATGGCAGTTATATGATACTTATGTAACAATCGTTACAGTACGATGTCTTAGGAAATGTCATGGTACTAGAAATTATAGGTAATATACTGCACATCTCGATAACCAGTCATACGTATGGCGTCACAAAATTAAGTTAATATTTTTTATGAATAGTGTCTGATATAAGCACCTGCAGTTATTGCGTTATGTTGAGTTTAAAAAGGGTTTGATTAGTATGTTATTATTGTTGTTTTCATAATAATTCGAAGCACAGACTAACTATAGATATTATAATGCAACGGCTAGTCAATTTGTTTACCATTTCTATGATTGATATACATTAATAAGATGAAAGAATAATATCCAAATATCATCAAAAAATAACTAAATATATTACGTGACGTGACGTCATGTGCGAAGAATAAGGCAATATTGGTTCACCAGAGTATTTTCCTATAATTAGTAGTGCCGTGGAATACGTTATCCCCTATTGGGATGTCATGATCGTAATAGACAGGTAATAAAAGTATAGTCAACATTCCGGGAGGCTAATGACGGACGGATTCACGAAACGTTCAAAGCGCTTGGGGCACAAATATTAAGGTGGGTTCACATCAAACAATGATACTAAAACGGGTCATGGTCCAACATGGTGGGGTTGTGATCAAATTCGCCATAGGACAGTAACAAGCAACTCTATGGGCAATCTCAAACAGTTCACATGGCAACTTTTTGATATATCATTCATGAAAAATTCAATGTCTAAACCTGTAAATATTCGTTCAATGAACTCAATACACTTGGTGCGCACGCTACTCAAACACAGAAAGGGAGATATATCAAGATACAAATGTATTTTCATGCACTCATATATTCACGATTGCATCAATCTTTAGTGATACTTGAATATGCGGGTCATTAATTCGAAGGTCAGCATCAACCATTATAAGTTAAATAAATAATTTTAACGATGTTATTAAATTTGGATTATTGAGATTTTGTACACTTCCATGTATTTTGTCACTAACGACCCGGGTTTCGCCTTTCGGCATCTTCAGGCATTCGAGCACACGGATGGACTCGAACTGAGAGACAGTAAACAGTGTCTAACGTTTATATAGAAGATACAAATGCGACAAATATTATTTACGAGGTAAGATATTATACGTCTGAGAGCCACACTGATACCTGAGTTAAAATTTCGGGAATCTCCCTAATCCTTATTTTGTAAACACCATATTAACAGAGTGGCGAATTGCCGCTTTTCAACTTCTTTTAGAAATACCAGTGATTTTACAATTATAATAGTATTGTGGGTTTTGACGGGATGTAATTCGACGAATTCGATGTTATTATTAATATCGCTAGTATGAGTATTCACAAAAAGTGTTGTTAGAATTATTTCGATAACAGTGTGATTACTGCTCATAAATATTATACATTTACTGTATCATATTGTAATTGATTAGATTATTACGTGAATTGAATTCATTTATTTAATTTGTACTGACTACCTTTAGTCACATCCACCTTTCAAAATATATTTTTAAATAAGAATTGTTTTTTGAGTTTAAAAATGAATGTTTTAAAAACCCAGTTTAAGTCCGTTACTTTTAAAGACAGAAATAAGGAACTGTTTATTATTTTATATTGTGTTGCCAATGTGGCACCGCTTAGGCATAGCCAGATTCCTCGAGCCCATGGTTTAAATTACACCACGCCCCAAGCCTAACGTCACTGATGTAAGTTCATATTAATTTTAATCAGCAACTGCTTATTTGTTTTTCTTTCCGGTGCATCGTGTAACCTTTGTGTTTGCTGTATAATATTGAAAATTAATGATAAGATAGTTCAGTTGCATATACAAATTACTTAATAATATTAGATTTATCCATTTTTATTAAAAAATGAATCAACTCGTCAGGCGTTTAATTATCATTATTATCCATAGCTACTCATGTACAGTTTTCGTTTTAAGAAAACAACATAAATTGTGAGCATAAGATTTTAGACGCCAGCCTGTATCACGAAATAGGCTATAATAAACTTATAGGTAAGACCATGTTACCACAAGAATATTACACAGTTTTGACAGTGAATTTTTGTGTGATATGTTTGTCTTTCAACGTATTGATTGTTTCGTCTTTGAGAATTATTATAAATCCGTTATTACTGAGATATTTAAGCTGTAATGTGAACTGTTGTGAGAGATTGCACAATCAATTTGGAACATCTAAGTCTTGGGCACAATTCCTATAGTAAATAGACAAATACATTTTCAACATCGCAATAAAAATTTGAAATCACAACGATTGTTCACAATTATGGTCATTATTTAATAAAAAAATATTACGTTCAAGAAAAAATCTTAGAATTCAGTGTCACAGTGACCACAATCTTAAATCAATCTAAGATATTTATAATTCTTTTTTAATATAAAACCTTGTAGATTTTTTATTGAATGTATTATTTTAATTTTTTCATTATACTATATCGATGTTTAGATTTATTATTTATTTAATACAATCGTTATAACGTCAAATTTTGTAACTAATGTAACATTGATGATTTCGTTATAATCAAAGGAAAATGGTTGTATTTAATAATTAAGAGTATATCAATTAATTACAATATTTTTTCTCGTGCGATATGCTAGTATATTACTAGAATTACACATGTTTTGGAAACTCTATGGTCCAAAGTTGCATTTTCCATAGGCAATCTCACGATTACGTCTTCCTTTGACCAGAACCATTCTTATGTAATATCAGTCATTCATATAGTTATGTATACAGTGTTATGTGATAGTTATATTTACTAATTATAGCCAACAATACCACTCGTAATTATGATACCTTTTCTCCGGAATCTGAGGGCAAATAGAATACCAGTACTGTTAAGAAAGTAATCCCTACGCACGGTATTATCAAATTTACAGTGTAAAACAGGGTCTTCCTTCGCATTGTCAGCTTAAATGTTATATCTGTAAACAGGAATCATTTTATAACGTCAATTATATAGTGCCATGTTACGTAACCTCATCTGGTTCCATTGTGGAGTATACGGACTTCTAATAAAGTATTTAAGACATCGACTGAGAGTACTTCATGGTATTTCAATATCAAATTTGAATTGTGGAGATTTTGTACATTTCCATGTATTTTGTCACTAACGACCCGGATTTCGCCTTTCGGCATCTTCTGGCATTCCAACACACGAATGGGCTTGAACTGACACTTAGTGACAAAATACAGAAGTTGATTTTCGAGAACTGATTGCTCAACTTCTCTTTAGCGGAAAGGGTAAATATAGAAGGATAAAAAGACCATTAGTTTGTAAATCTCTCTCTCTCTCCCTAAGCCCCATTTTCAAAATCAAGAATGATGAGTGTGAGTACCAACGGGCACGAATGCATAAATTTAATGAAAAAACCGATTTATGAAAAGTGTCCATTCGGGGATTCGAATCTTTGATCGTACAATTGATTAGGGCATGAGCGCTTACCACTCGATTATTGGGACATCAAATTTATTTATTTATCTAAAACAATATTTCACTTTTACAGTTGACTGTTTTTCGAGCATCATGAAAAATCTTAAAACTTTTTGTATTTTTGTACTTTGAGTAATGGCGTTATTTTTAAATAGTTGCTGAAAAGCATAACATTCTTTTGGAACTTAGGTATATATGCATAAGATATCTTTAGCAATCCTTCATTTTTCAGCAGCAGTGCCCGTATTGAAAGTGTGTATTAGAAACCCATCAATGATTGCTTAAGTTATTTCAACTATAAATGATTATTGTCAATGGAATTGTAGACTTCATCATGTAAATACGTGATACGCGTATTTCACTAAATTTCAGAATTGTCTCACAAAATCTTTAAATGAAGAACACCGTTATCAACCGTGTCCATATATCCGATACTCAAAGTCAATAAAATCATTTACCTGAAAACGGCTCCTTACAGCATGGATAAAATTCTTCGTTCCTTGTAGCCGGAACTTCCAAAATGTCCCATTCGACCGACAGGTAAAACTCACTGAGATCAATTCCAATGTGAACAAGGTTACTTCCTGCTACTTGACCCATGTGCTTCAGGTCCACCTGAAAATTATATCAAAATAATTATATCGCGTTGGAGAAAATTTATTGTGGAGCTTGCCGAAACCCGAAATCGCGCAAACATAAAAGCAATCAGATAAGCCTACACCTTTGGATGCGTTTAGGTTTCTCAGTATCATAATATCGTTACCCCCTACGTATAATCTCGTATCTGTAAACATGACATTTTACAGGAAAGCGTTTCAAAGATTCAAAACGAAATTACAAAGTAGCGGCTTCATCTGTCTTCTTCAAAATTGGGACAGTGCTATTATTTTAAATCTAGTCGCATATTTTAAGTAAAGTTTTGCTCAAAAGTTTATAGAATTTGAGGTATTACAGATGTGACATTTTACTTCGGATTTTAGGTAAAGATCTTTCGTATAAGTGAGTAGTTTCGTGTTTATACTTCACGAAAAAACGCTGAAGTAGGTACTTTTACCAATGTTGTTTGATGCATATCTATAGAACTGAATGCGTAGACAACGACAAATGCGTAGAAAATGGAAAAGACTTATGTGTCACTTACGTGATTATACGTAGAGATTGTTGATATAATCGTTCAAATTAGCCATGGGAAATGAGCCGCTCAGACGCGAATAGAACACTTTCAGTCGAATTTTTTTTTCAGTCGACTTTCACTACGATTTGTTTATTCGAGTCGTATCACTGTATAACATAAAAAAATTACTAGAGATTGAACATTTACAGGATTCTCAGCAAATAATCTTTTTTCTCATTCTGCCTATTATTACTACATATTACATAGCAGTCTTAGAGTTGGAATGCGAATAATTCGTGACGATTTTAATATTTTCATAAGAGTGAACGATTGCCTCTCGTTCACTACAATGATTGGGTGATTTGGATTCGTTTTTCTAATAGAGGCTCCTTAAATAGTTAACTCTTTCTCGCGACACGTTACTTATATTTTTTAGCTCAGATCTGAATACGATTTTCCAAGATTCTCTTGCGAATCAAGAATAGTCATATTGGTAGCACTTTAATTATTTTTTTTGTATATGCTTCTATTTTTACATTTATTCTTTGTAATTTAAACACAAAAAGATTGTCTTATCCTAGCCGTTTGAAAATGTGACGTAACGTAGTCAGTGGTTAAAAAGACTTTCAATATCTATATAATATGTTTTTTGCATTCAACTGTAGAATGTGTTTTCTTTTTCAATGAGGTTTTTACCTGTATTCCATTATACGTCCATGAGCCGAACTTCATGAAGCAAGTTTGTTCATCAAAGGGGAAATATTCAACGTTGATTTCACAGGATGACTTGTAAATAGCTGGAGGCTTCCAGAATACTTCACCAGTATATTTCAGAGTCGCTTTGGTCATCAGAGTTACCTGTAATGATAATCCAAAAGTATAATATATGAACATAAACGTGTTCAATACTTATTATATGAATTGAAGTTAACTTGATAGAAGTTCATCTTATAACAGTAAAAAAATGAAATGCATTTAATTCCACAATAATTATGTGTTTATTTTGAAAGCCTAATAACTCTGACGATGTCGTAATCCCAAAATAACTGACAATGATATTGCATATTTCTAAACACATTGCCGTGTTTTTTTTATATTTGTGATTGGTAATCTTTGGTGGAATGACATTATATGATAGATTCATATTTAAAAATGTAATCTCATCTTACGGCGCTCTTTTAATCATTACGAATCTAGTTGTTATGTTAAACGTTGAATGAAAATTAATCTGCGCAATTGGTTGCAGGATCAAGTTGAAAGCCGAAAACAGAAAAACATTATGCTTTTTTAATTTATGATAGTAAAGTTATCAAAACCACCTAAATTATGTTTCATTCTAGTTACTTAGTGTTTTTTTGCTTATTTGAGCTTGGAAAGGATATCAGCTTAAATACTAAGGGAAAAAACATTGAGGATTCGTACAATAAAAAATCAACCGTATAAATAATATAATTTTCATAAAACCTGTCAAAAATACACAACAATCAAAAGTAACATTTCCGCTCTATCGGGTAAATCTGTTTGTTAGTATTTACTTTAATAAATTCGGCCCACTAACCATAATTGGGCAATCAACGTTTTGACTTAATTGATTGAATCCGATTCAACCAACAGAAATTTGCGAACGTCATTAATAATAAAACTTCATTATTCACTATTACATGCTTAATTAAACAAACCAATTTTTTTACATAAAATACTGAATCTTATGATGTCTAGTGAATTTTATTTTAAAAGATATTTTCGATTGAATCCACATAGGGCCCCTACCAAAAATATCAATAGTTTATACAATTAAGTATCGTTCTGTTTACGAACATTAATCTTTTAAATTGTATACTTGATTAAAAATTCAATCTTACATTATAAATAACTGTGATTTGAAAACATCGCTTGAGGTGTTCCTTTTCCACTAATACATTCTGTGTATGTTGTTTATATGTTTTAAAAATAACTTAAATTTAAGAGACGAAGTGAATCATTTTCGATGGCCTTTTCTTATATCGATTTCTTTTCACCACATCTCCTTCTAAAATTGAATTGAAAAATGACTTACAACTTCCTGATTACATACACCAGTCAGTAATCTTTTTTAAAAAAAGCACCGTTGCAGAAACAACTGATCCTCGTATAAATATAATATTTATCCGTACCGTGTGTTAATTTTACTCACCTCATAATTGCCATCCCAATTGTTGTAAAGGACAATGTCTGGCAGCCAAATGTGTTCTGAAGGGACGTACAGCATTTCAACTCCTCCGTACTCCTCAGGATCCCATCTCAGCTTGTAGTCAAACCATTTCTAGAAAACAAAATGAAACATAATGACCAATTTTGGAATAGCGGTTTCAGTTTGTACAATTTAAACCACATTTCAGAGTAGCAAATCAGCAAATGGACATCTTTGGAATTTTGGATCATCATACGATGCAATGCCTCGTGACATCGATCTTTTTCGTGCCGTCAATGGTGAGTTCATTCATAGTGATAGAATTCTATCAACCTCTCACCATTGTCGTTTGCGTTTCCCAGACCATGTCGTCCCATCACTGAGAGGCCGAGTGCTGGATCACTACCTATACGCACGTTATAATCCCCAATTATTATCACGCAATTCCTTTGGGGGATTGCTGCAACCGCCGCGTGGAGCGAATCGTAGAAAGCGTCTTTTCTTTGCGTATCGGCATCCCCAATGAAGGCATATCACTGAAAGACGACTGTCATGACTATGGAGCTATCGGTCGTCCAGAAGGTGGCCCGTATCATCCGTTCAGATATTGGATCCCATTTCACTAGGTAACGGGCTGCCCTGTCCGACATTAATACTGGCACCCGCTGGCGATGACACTGGTCCTGGCCTGAGAAGATCAGCGTGCACCCCTCCAATAACTTCTTCCCGGAGTCTTGCGGTCGCAACTCGCTCACTCCTAGAATATCGAGATGATAGTTCAGTAAGATACGGGTGGCGTGTTGGTCTTTCCCGGGAATGCGCATGATACGGACATTGTAGGCACCACCAATACGCATTGTGTGGTTGTTGAAGAGGATTTTCTCTTCTCTGTCCGTAAAGGTCGTCTTTTCTTGAGCCGGGGTTTCGAGGCGTTTGTGGTAGTGTCGTAAGCTGGTTATTTAAGGAGGCAGAGTGATTAACACTGCGCTCCCGAGGCTTGGGTCACAAGGGCTCTAAGGGTCGGCTCAATCCTGGTTTTTATGTAGGGGGTTTCCTTCTCTTAGCTATTGGACCAGTTTTGAGATGCCGGACATTCGCCTTTCGACCCCTGCTGTAAGCTGCAACTATTGTTGCATTTTCCAATGGTCGCCACGCGGAGGCCAGCAAATGAGACTTACTGGTGTTTGGCATTTCCCACTACTTGTGAGTGTGGGCTCACCAACTGGTATTAATATGCCCACGTGGGCCATCTCAGCCATTGACCAATAAATACAAAATTACCACACATTAATGTACAACACCTAATATGAAATTAAAATTGATAGCTTTTTTAATCCATCGGTTGTTTTACTGTGACATGTGTTTCGCCTCTGTGAGAAGCGTTGTCGAATCCATTAAAAATAAACAAATTAATGTGTAGTCTATTTTTCTATAAGATTTTGTATAGTTTGAATCTCACTAAGTAAAAACTAAACATTTCGACATTTTTACGAAAATATATTTAGTTTTTTAGAAGAAATGTATTTTCAAAAGTGGAATAAAATATCGTCGTTGTTCTGAAAGAAGACACTAACTGGAAAATACTAGTTTTGAGTAATTGGACTCTGAAGTTTGTAAAATGCTTGAAATGCTATACCTTTTTCATTTTTTTTGATTGTACAAAACTGTACGTAGATACTTTTTACTTTAACTTATTGACACTGACAATGACTAATAAAAAAATTGCAAAATATTAAACTCCAAAATACAAAATATGTAATAAATTGAAAGCTGATCAGCATTACGTCATCATTAGAATCATTTGTCTGACACGTAATAAAAATCGAGTATATTTCATGCTGTAAAACAGTTATTAAATATGTAAATCTAATCCTCTTTTTTCAAGGTCTTATTTAATCTTTCATTTATCTATGTTCCCTCCATCTCACTTACGCTCAAACCTATTCATAATATGTCATCATAATAAAACATTCATTAGATAATGGTAATTTTAACGATACCGATTTAACTTAATTAACATCATATTCTAGTAGCAACTACCATCATTAAAATTCTTAGTTTACTTTTGCAGCATCATGTTTTAGTGCATAGTATCCATGTTCGCTCCTCAGACACTCAGAAATTATATAAAAAGCTTTCATCGCTTCGGTGTTACGTAATATGCCCGGTACATATTACATAGAGTATATCTGCAACGGGTAGTGTCGGGTACAACAAAGAACTCGGAAAATAAATATTTCGGTAAATATATCGCTCGATAAACAGTAATAAATCGTAGCTCACTAATTACAATTGGTGGGTTACGATATATTGCGGCTTCCCGAACGATATCATACCATAACTTGCGCTTGAATATGAATGTATTATCTGGAGTCCATATGAAAATTCCTACAAGTTGAAATTGGAGCGAGTTCATAAGATATTTCTATTTCAAAAAATTTAAATATTTTCCCTTTAATAGTTCCCTAAAAGAGTACTACCCAACCAAATTTCTTTTGGGAATGCTATATTTTCACTCTCCTGAAGCACGAACATCGTTTTCGATTCTAAAGCATTTCTCTATTCTTCTTCGGGGACTAGTTTATAATCGTGAAATTCTCATGATTATTAATTTACATGTTCCCAATTGTTATCTACGAGGCCGAAACCATATCCAGACAATTTTTTATTCTTAAAACTTGTTCTTCGCGTCGGTCATTAGAGTCACCAGTTGCAAGAGCCGGATATTTTCAGCACTAAACTCAGGGTATTGTTCACGAAATATTTGTTCCTTATAAATTAATAATGTCTTGTTTTTTTTTGTATTTAATAATTTAAAAAAATGTTTTTATTTTCATTATTGTTTTTATTAGTATTATTGTTTTCAATAATTATTTTTTTTTTTATTTTTTTTCCATGTCCGCTCCCAATGTGGAGCATATGGTCTCCTAATGGAGGTATCTTGACAGAATTTTTTCGACGAGAACTGCTTGTCACTCAGTTGCTCAACGTCTCTTTTCTTTTTCGAAGAGAGTAGGGATAGAAGGATAGGGCTATGACAGGACTAGTGGTTAGCTAATCGCTCTCGTTACGCCCCGTGAGGATGGGATTGGTGGGAGGGAGGACTCAGACTACGAACAGAAATCCATAAATCCATTGAAAGATCAATCTATGAAAACCATCCGCACCGGGAATTGAACCCGAGACATCCGTAACCGTAGCCAGCGACGAAACCAACTGCGCCACGGACGCCGACAATTATTATTATTGTTGTTATTATTGCTACTATTGTTATGTTTGTGTAATGCATGACGCCTTGGCGTCAGCTGTAATGCCATGCATTTCAATTTTTTAAATTTACAATAAATAGATAAATAATGGTTACTTCACTGGTTTTTGTATGTTATCATTTAAATGTAACATTTATGTAAATTTCTTTTTTTTTTACTTTTTATAAATTTCGTTTATCAAGAATAATAAATCCAATTACCTGTTCCACCCAAAGATTCGTAGTCATGACCTGGTTCTTTAAATTGACTTCCATGAGCTGACTAAGTTTAAGTCCTAGCCAGACGGTGAGGGTCTCTGTATTGTTGATGACAGGTCTGATGAGGCGGTTGTAGTTACTCAGCAAATCATCGTAGAGCCTTTTTGCATCGGGGTTGGCTTCTATGTGCTTTATTGTTGCTGTTAAAAGTATACAACATTTTCATTCAAAAGATATTCTAATTCTAAGTAAATGCAACAAGTCACATTTTACATATTAAAAACTATAAAATACAAATAAATTATCATAGAAAATTAAATGCAGACCATTCACCACGGTAACAATTTGTTATTCAATAAATTTCTCACGCGAATGATTTATCGCCGGGGTTCTTTTCAAACTATTGATTATTGATTAACAAGTTGATCATAATCTTGTAATAGATCTCACGTATATGTGCTTGTGATAATTTTTCCATAAACTAAAATGGACATGACAGGTAAGTATTACCTGATTTCTATCTGTTATTTGTAGGAAATAAATACTATAACGCAAACAAGTATTTGTCTTCGACATCAAAACTACCAACGAAATGATTGTGAAATAACATTATATTCTATAGAAATACAATACATATGGATACAATAAATCAAACAATTATTTATTAATTTATAATGAATGATAATCACCGGTTATGCGAAGAAAACAATTATCAGCCGATGAAAATGTCAATTGCGTAAATGAAACCGGCCCAGTTATAATACTTTATATACAAAATTGAAACACAATGTTTAATATGACCAAGACTGGTTTCCTTCAGTGAATGAGTATTTTACATCGGTAGAAAATAAATACACACGCAATGACCTATAAATTTATTTATTACTAATCGGATGATTAAATAATTAGTGTATTACTCGCATACTCGCTAAGTGAAACTGGTCCCTGATTAAACTAAAATACTGTGAAATAAGAAGCCGTACACATTGTATCTTAACTTAACAAATTTATTTATTTTCCACTAATAAATATAATTATAATCACCTTATCAATAGGCAAAAGCTTTCCAGAATCACCTAAAACTTAGGTTAATGGCTGTGTTATTTCTATTTATATTTGTAAATGAAGTGGCAATAATGGGGGTCGATTTAATAGCATTTCTTTCATAAAATAAACATATTATTTCTTAAACTTATAACTGACAACAATTGCACATTTCTAAGCACCTAGTGTTTTAATGATCATTATAAATTGGATGTTTTTCAATTATTTTTAAGTTGGATACTTCATACTTTCCCGCTTCGCATAATGTGTATATGCAAATTTGCCACAGCATTAAATTTATAATATATTTGAAAAGCACAAAAACAACCTATTGGTTGAATCGGCATGTAATTGATAGAACTCCATTATAATAGAATATAAATGAAAAAGTATTCAGTTCTGGAATTCTGGCGATGGCGTAAAACCGAATTAGCTAACATATAATGTTTTGGAAAATTGAGTACTTTGTTATTTTTATCCTATTAAAAACAACCTGTTAATTGGAAGAAATAACGAATAACATTTTTTTTAATCATCTTTAATTTCCAAAACCTAGCATTTATAATACTTACCTGGTCATAAGTGGCAAAGTTTTAAGCGTCGATAGCTATATTTTTAGTTTATATGAAAACTGGCAATCATTTGCAGTCTTATGACTTGAGATACTTCTGAACTTTATTATATAATTCAATTACCGCTACAAAACTTGGTATGGAATTATACTATCATCCAAACTACATAAAAGTTTTAATATTTTTTTAAATATTTAAAATTATATGTTATATAACCTACAATTCCAAATTCTACAATAATTATCATCATAATTCGTTTTTATTTCCAAATCTTGGACACAAATACATAATCAAATGGGAGTCGTACCAATACATTAATAAATGTGTGAAATACTCATTCAAGACCACTAGAAGAGTCATCTTTTACCGATATGTTTTTGTGATGAATTACTTTAATGATTTTATCTGTTGTTTTACTACTAATGAAATGTTTTGAACGTACGTAATACAAAAATCTCTTTTGCAATTATGATATATTGTCATGAAAAAATATAAATACTTACTTAAATGCACTCCCCTGGCCACCAAAACAATTATAAATAATTTCGCAAAACATCCGTAAAATAGCATTTTAATTATTTATTTTTATCACAATGTCTTTTTTTCAAATTGCAACACTTATAAATTTAGACTCGCTCATCTTGACGACGAACAATGTTTAAACCTTTACTTCAAATTCAGAATTCTATTAAATTATACGTGATTTTAGGTTAGGTTTCACAGTGGGCGGTAGCATAAAGAACCACAGTTTGCGAAAGTCGACCGCCCGCTATCGCGACTCGGTCCATACAGCATCGTAGTTTATTTTGCAATCGATAAAGCGAATGCAGCGCCGCGCTTGCGCTGCGACGAGTATTAGAACCTTTTTAGTATATATTTCCAAAGTTTTTCTGCTCTTCAATACAAATTAATAATTTTCCAATTCATTTGGTATTTCCGATTGAAAATAGGAAGACTTAAGAAGATTTAACCGTTGTATTGAAATGTTATATAACAAAGTAATATTAATGATTATTATTGCTAATGCTTGTCAGAAAAAATAGGATTGTTTGAACATTTATCAATGACGCCTCACGTACATGGACAAGTACATTGGAAATCTTTTGTGTTTCAACCAATTAGGGAATAGAATTTTTTTTTAAAAACAATAAAGAAACCAGCAATGTTTTGGTATTGTAACCTTACTAAAATATTAAATATTGGAAGTTTAAACAAGTAAATAATATGTCGTACACGTCTTTGACTTCTTAACAATACCTAATGTTTAATTTTACCAATAATTATCAGGTTTATTGTTATATTATATAAAAAAAAAACACAAAGTAAAATTACAGTTATGCATATGTAAAGAGGCATTCTTGTATATATTTTATATTATTATAAAATATTTTGTATATCTCAGTGGAAAGTGTTTTGCTAAATCAATTAAATCTTGAGTAAATTTGAGAAAAAGTCGCACACCTGGTACTTCACTGGTATGAGAAATCACAAAATTCTATTCGAGTTCGTTTCGCTTTAAAAAAAACGATATATATATAAAGAAAATCTTATGTTTAAAACATTTTTTTTCACTTTAAACGTTTTCAACTGTAACTAGAAAGCACTTCTCATAAATGATTAATTAATTATGATAAATTTTGGTCTTTCGTATTGGTAAGGAGAATAATTAAAGTAGAAAAAGTGACTTATCTTAAAGTAGAAATAAAACTAATTATTTTACATTAGATCTAAATTTTATTTATATAATTTTAATATATTGGACGTTTTCAATTATTTTATACAATTTAGGTACAATCGAGTCGAAACTGGTTGGAATATTTGGAAGAAATTTTTATGTGTGTGCTTTTTGTAACTTTTATGAATAAATAATTTCTTAAGCATTACTCAGTCTCTAAAAAAATATTTGTACATCGATAAATTAATTACAAAGTTTTTCTTTACTTTCATCATCAGTTCTAAATATTTCTCGGGAGTATTTTTATGGCACCACCAGGTAACTGCAAATAAAGAAACAATTTGTTTAACTTCACCACTTATTACTGAGAGAACTCGTAATGAATCGTGCAATGAGAAAAAAATTATCGAATCAATTTACTTTTTTATACCACCGTAGTTACATTAACGTTTTTTAGTCTTTATATAGTAAAATATTCGATGAGGGGGAATTGAAAAGCTTCATATTCTACTAACCATCTATTAATAAGAAAAAAAATTAAATGATCTTTTACAAACAGTCGTTATCGCCGGTTATTGATAAAATATACCATACTATAATTTCGAAAACGTATCAACTGATTTAGGCATAGGTTATGTATACATTTCAGCTTATTGACCCATCCAACTAAACGTAACTTTTGTGTAGCGAATAGTTAGAATATTTCTTTTAGTTAATGTTTAATATAGTTTTCAAAATAAAATATTGTGTTTTAATTGAGATGGATTAATCTAACTTCAGTAATATAAGATATCGACAGAGAATGCTTGATAGAATTTCAATATCATATTTGAATTGTTGAAATTTTGTACATTCCCATGTATTTCGTCACTAACGACCCGGGTTTCGCCTTTCAGCATCTTCAGGTATTCGAGTACACGAATGATCTCGAACTGACAATACCGAATGGCGAAACCCGGGTCGTTAGTGACGAAATACATAGAAATGTACAAAATTTTAACTATTCAAATGAATTAATGTATTGAAAAAAATAGAAACTGTTTAATGAGTCTTTGATTAATTTTAAAAAATCGACGACATTTAGCTACTTCTTTTGGTTAATGTTTTCAAAATTAAATATGGTATATTATGACATAGAGCAAAAGTCAATGAATTGAAAAATTATAATTCCGTTTAATGTTAAAAATCTCAAAAGTAATTTTTGTTTTAGGTCTTTCGTTCAAAATTATAATTTTATACACGTTCACTTTTCAACGTAAAAATGTTACGTCATTTGAAAACTAAATTTTCACATTTTCATAAGACTAAGCAGCCCTAGTGGAGTTTGAATTCAATATACGTCAATTAACTTTGAAATCACAAATAAAAATGTATTGAAAGTATTATATAATATAAATATGAAATTTAAATTGTTAACTTTGTTATTTCATTGTTAGTGCTACTAATAATTGTGACACGTGCTTCACCTCTTTGAAAAACATCTTCAAACTAATTGTATCGTAAGTTTGTTAATTTCTAAGGTGAACATTGATTGAAAAAAAATAGTACCATACCATATTTAACGATCAATACATTTTCAAAAAGAAAAAACCGTTTGACACGAAACATCCCTATGTTATGCAATAATATGGTTTTATATTATAGAACCATCGATGGTGAAATTCACAAACCTTGTTATCCAAAAAAAATATTATTTGAGAAAATAAAAACTGGTTTATTTGATATCGATTCGTAATGAGAATAGGTGTTTTAATAAAAAGATGAATAAAATCTGTTTTATTTTTTTTTTATCAGTATAAGTAAAATTCATTCTGTCCATTAAACTTTTGTTAGTTTTTTAATACCGTTAAGTCGAAATTTATAAAATTGTAAGCAATAGGTTTGTGATTTTGGCCATTTTTTAATGAAATAAATATCTCGTTATCTTATCTTTAGTAAGGTTAGTTATTTTAGGAACATTAAAAATGTGTAAGGTACATTTTATGAAGAAATCATCACGAAAGTCATCCAAAACATCATGAGGATCAAAGAAAAAATATCCGATACCCAAACGAGGTTATATGCTGGCAGTATTACTGTTGGCTGATTGGTTCCATATGGACGCCGACGGGGAATCGGCCAGAGACTTGCAGGGAGAGCAGATAGTCCTGCTGCACCGATTTTTCTAATTGAGACATCATCCAGTGTGGAGGAGTCAACTAAAACAATTAAATAATGGTATATAACACCAATTAACTGAAGAATTTACATTTTTTTACATTAACCATACATTTAAGAAATTATCGTTTAGTATGGTATTTCAATGAAATGCATTTAGGAAAATACGAGCTTATCGTCAACTTCATCAAGTTTTTTCTCAAAAATGTATCATTACTTTTGTGACGCTGAAACTTCGCATCATAATTATTATATGGTAAAAAAATAACGATGTACAAAATTATTATTATTTAGTTTTTCAAGAATTTTCCAACAGCTAATAAACAATATACAAAATATGTGACGAATTCCAATAAGCTTCCACGAAATATGACAAGAATTAATAAGCCGGCAGAAAATTTTTAACTAACGGAAACTATAAATTAGTTTCCATGATACACCATTTTTTTTACGTTTTCAAGTATGTAAAGATATTTCAAATATTTCTAGGTAGTCTTTTAATTATTCATGGATGCTGATTATTATTCAATCATTTTGATCTGGTACTATAATCTCTATGTTTCTAAGAAGATCCATCCTCCCTTGAATTATATATGTTAACAAAACTAAGAAATCATCTAGCTCGGCAAAGACAAGGAATATAGAAAACAGATATGCAAATAAGACGTAAAAAGGTTATCGCATATGAAACTACAATAATTTATATGCAAATGCACAAACAATTCATTAGTCGCAAACGTTTCCCTCCGACCTCCGACCCTTATCCATGCTGTTGATTAAACAAGACATTGAGGGGTTTTGTGATCAGAAGGATCAAAAAATCACCTTTGCAATAATTCAAACGTATATGATCAAATAAAAAACATATTTCAATGATTGGTACAATATTTTAAGCGTTACTTAGGTTCATGGTTCATGACCTGCCTTAATAATCTGTCTGGGGTCACGAAGTGGGGTCATGTGTCAAAACTGACTCGGAAGGAGCACGAAGGTATCCAGCCGTGAACCTTCGCGGCCTTCCTCCTATTACTATCAATAGAGAATTCAGACCGTTTAAATAGTAACTTTGACACTGGGAGTGCCACGTACGAAATATGAACTAGCTAGCCAGTTCTTCCGCCAACCATTCAAAGAGATAATAACTGCAATAAGGATGTTGGACGTGCTGTTTAGATTGTTGACAAGACAGCGTAGCTATATAGATTATCTTGCTTAAAAAGGGGTCCGAAAACACTTCACAAATGTATTATGTCGTGTACCTTGTTTGAAAAACAAATATTTGCATGTTATTAAAATCTATCTGAATTTTAAAGTGTTAACTGTAAATTAACTTTTATACTTTTTTAAAGTGTTAACTGTAAATTTTCGGTGGAAAGGTATTGGATTTTAAAAATAAAACACAATTTGTTTGTCAGAACCAGTGGAGTATAAACATGTGAAAGTAGTTCAAACCAATTGTGTAAAAAATCTGAATTACACATCGGGTAGAGACTAAAATATTGTTTATTTATCGACATTAGTTACTAGATAACTTTTTGAAAGGTCAACCCAAAAGTAGATACATAAATAATTTTATAAAGTTGAATCAAACTATATTTTCATGTATTACAATGATTCACTATATTTGTGTAATGAACGTTTAATGTGCAACTATTATCACTTTATTTTAATCTGACATCAATGTTAAAGATTCATCTACATAATTTGGCATCAATATGGGAGCAGGGGACTTGCAATAATTTTATAGGATGGTTTGTAATGAAGCGGGAGGAGGGTGAAAGTATCATTACCATTTTGTAGTTATGTTGAAGCATCACTGGTGGTTGTTGTTGTTTTAATCTTTGTATTTCTATTTTCTGGATTCAATAACGTTTATATACACAAAAATTAGTAAGGTTACGTAATTTTTTAATTAAATGTTGCAAATTGTTTTAAGTAGAATTTGGTAGTGAAATTCTTGTCATTATTATTATATAATATTAGCGTGGCTTATTATTTCCCTTTCATTGGATATTTAATTTTAAAGTATATATTTATATCGAGAATCCTGATATTCTCCCCCAAAAGTAGCCAACCACTGGCATCGATTAATTGAAACACCTACAACGTAGTAAAAATTAAATCCCCACTAGTTTTTAATTTATCGATCAATTTGTAGACATGGCATATTTTGCAATATATGATTGATGACATTAATACGTCTTTTTAAATAACAACAATAAGCGTATGTCGTAATATGTTATTCAATAATATTGTTTTTAGCATTTGTAAACATATTTTTATTCTTGTTTTGTAGATAATGTGTCACAATATTACACTGACGGATTTTTTAATCGATCGCTAATTAATTTGAGACGCGTCATCTTTTCAATAAATTCAAACGAATTATTATGATGGTCGTCGTAACGTATTCCCTTTGGGTTTAATGTGGTTTGTAATTAACAGCTAAATTAATACATTCTACACATTCAATTAAAACTATCTCAAAAATTACAAAACAACAAAAAATGCACTTAAAATCGTCAAAACATTCACCAACAACTATTGTTGTTTTTATATTATGAAAGACAGTACTGTAAAAATTACTAATCTATTTAACATTTTTAACTTAGGGTTCAATTGAAAATCTAATATCATTTAAATTATATATCTCTAATGTGCAAAATTCAGCCATTTTCCGCATAAATATGATTTATATTTGTAAAACATAAAAGAGTGGCTTGCTATTAATTCGTTCTTTGTTATTTTGTCTTCATTTAAAATGTTTTTTTCTCCCAGTTAAAATTAAAATACCTAACATTAAAAATAAAGACAAACAGTTGTCAAGCTTAATAATACCATACAATTTATCAAATAAAATATGCTGAAATTTACAAATATAAAATCAATTTTGAATGTTTCAATACGGAGCATACATTCTTAGAAAATATGAATAAAAAGACAAAATTATACAGGTAAATGACGGTTTTCACACTTTCCATGACATTTTGTAAATAGGGCGAACATTAAAAAACTAAACAATTTTTTAAGACCGGCATAAACATATTATACTTAATACTACTTAAAGTAAAATAAAAACTCACAATAAAATGTTAAACGTAATTAACGATTATTGAATATTCTCACATACCTCTATCATCCATATCTATACTATACAGTGGGTGAGAATTAGCCATAAAAATGGTTATCATCACAATCAATATCACTGTTTTAATCATATTGGAAATGAACTTGTGTCACTAGTTCACATCTGATATCAACTTTTTCCACTTCCAATTTTTATTTAGTCACTGCGAAACAAAATATAACAACGCAGAGAAAGTCACAATTGTTGACAAAATTATTTACACAAATACGTAATAATGTTTCTTCGCAGATGATCGAATCTAGTCTGCAGCATCGGGTATATTTCTATCGACTTTATAAACACATTACAAGATGCTGATAGAGGGTTTTGTATTGTGTACACATGTTTTAATGTACCATTGGCGTAGGACAGACGGGCAGAGGATATAATTTAATACAAAACCGATCATTACGTCAACATGGGTCAGAAATTTAGGTGATCACTGCATATATTTTTTTAACAGCTCCTTTTCGGAAACTAAATTTACTTACCAAAATCATAAGCCAAGTCTTCTGCCCTTAGACACCTTCATTAAAAATGCAGCTTCCGAAAGTAGCATTAATAATCGTTCATTATTATCGTCAGTTATAATGAATCCAAATATTCCAGAATATATATAGGCTGTATATATAATATAGGCTGCACATAAAAATGTTACAATTAATAAAGTAAAACTTAAATTTGGACGAATCCATCACAAAAAACAGTTCTCAAAACGGCAGAAATTCTTTGTGCACCGAAATTCACCATTAAATTAAAAATATATCCTAGATTGCTGTTCCTATGTTTGTTCACAATTGTCTCGAATAGTTAATTGATGACGATGGTCATATTTGATTTGTACAACTTATTTTTAAAAAATCATTCTTACTACATAGTAGATATAAATATTTCAAAAATAAAACTCAATTTGTTTGTACTACTTCCACATGTTTATAATGATCAAAACCGTTTTCTCTCAACACGATCATTATCAACCGTTAAAAATACAATCATCACAGTCCTATTTATATTACATTGAATGTTAACAATTACAATGTATGTAAAACAGTTGGTTCATGAACTAAGACAAGAATTTACAGGTAATCAAACAAACTATATAATATAATGTTTATTACGTATTTCATATAACATAACATATTTTCAAAAGGTTCTCTAATTTCTTTTCAAAATTTCCCAATCTGCTATTTTGCTTACTAAATATTTACGCATTAGTTAAACACATTTAAAAATTGCTCAACTAATTGATTTTTAATGTATCTTTATTTTTGATTTCGGATTAATATTTATTGATTTGTAAGAAGTCCTTAACATTTTAATTGTAGACTATTTAATTTAATTTGTTTGATTACCTGTAAATTCTTGTCTTAGTTCATGAACCAACTGTTTTATATATCTTATAATTGTTAACATTCAATTTTATATAAATAACCCTGTGATGATTGTATTTTTATCAATTGGTAATGCTCGTGGTGAGCAGTGCAAAAAATTGTGTTTTATTTTTAAAATATAATGCTTTTCCACCAATAATTGACAGATAACACCTTACAACAGGTTTAAATATATTGAGATCTACTGAAAAAACAGAAAAATATCCTTTTTTGATTACTGTATTGTATTTAAACTAAATCAATTTATCACTCAATCAATCAATTCTAAAGCCATTTGATTTGAAAAAAAATATAGTATAAAACCGAAACCGTATTCTTCACGTGCCTTGTAAATTGAAAGAGGTGGGTATATTAATTTAGTAGCATTGGGTTTTAAAATGATAATGTAACACCTTTTTTTATGTACCTACAAAGCTACGTCACTGCATATTCTGCAATAAATGATAGACCTTGCTCTTTCAATTGCTTATACCGGAACTGCTCTCGTCAATGAACTTAGAAAATGTTGATCAATTTGGATCATCACAATTTGTTTGCTGATAAACAATATTTTCAGCGCTATGATGGTTATTTTCATGAATTTCACAGATTATTATTAAAAACAAACATGATAATATCGATGGCCTAGTTCCATAGTGATACAATTAGAAAATTGCAGTTTTGAGATAGGGGCGATAAAAGTTTTGATTAAGTTTTGACAAAGTTCTGACTCGTAAAAAGTGATGGCGTGTGTTACTTTTTATTCAAATAGGGGGTCAACAGTTTATAGTTTTAGGATTAAAGGTTGTTTCTTTATGGAACTCCACGATTCACAAAAATTTATTTCCACAATACGATATTTCGATATGTATGTATATGAAATTATTTAATTTTTCTGATTTCCAAACACAAATATCTGCTTTTGAGAGAAAACCTGTACATTTTACAAGCTGTACGTTTGTGGAACTGTAGAAGAGCGGTGTTCGAATACAATGACTAACTTAACTCAAAACATAAAAATTTTGACTTATCGTCCTATGGAACTGGGCCATCGATATGTATGACGTTATACTTGCCCCCCGCGAGGGGGAAAAATAGGGCTAAATTGATTGTATAATTATATTATTCACGATACTGATCACATACGCTGAAAATTCCTAAATATGAACAACGAAAGCATTTAGGTCAAGCATGGAAATAAATATTTTTTTATCTTTTGAGATCAATTTAAATAATCATATTTGTAAAATAACGAACAACCACACTCATAACGCAAATAATACAGAGAATTTCTTTTACATTGAATCCATTAAATGCTTTTTCCCCTCATCAACATCTTTTTCCTAACATATTAAAAAACTGCAATGTAAACTCGATTTTTTTAATTACGTTTGTACCTACTATTATTACAATATAATTATAGCATCAATTTCTGCAGAAACAATTTTTATACGAAATAATATTATTTTTTTGCGTTATTTTTATAACTTAACAAAATTCTTTTTTAATGTGTTAACTGTCAATTCTTGGTGGAAAGACATTATATTTTAAAAAATAAAACACAATTCAATTGTACTAATTCCTCATATTTATAATGATCAGGACCGGTTTCGCTTATCACGAGCATAATGCAACTGATGAATTTTAATAGAAGTTGAAAAAATTGGGATACTAGTAAATAAACTCACCACATCGAAAGAAACAAGTTTACAATTTTAAAAGGAACTACTATAATATCTTTGATTTTATTAACTAACTCAATAGAGTTTTTTTATACTGAATTTAGGGTTAAAATCTAATCTATGTTCAAAAAGTTTGTTAGCAATTTTTACTAATTTGTAAGACGGCGCTGATCAGTTGATAATGCTCGTGATGAGCGAAACTGGTCATGATCATTATAAATATGTGGAAGTAGTACAAATGAATTGTGTTTTATTTAAAAAAATAACAAAATTTGATAGATTTATTTGTCATTATATTATGGCTTACAATTAAATGCACTTTTGTTTAGATCATATTCACTTTCATAAAAACAGTTTTCACTTATAACAAATACATTATACAAAAAACAAATTCTTTCACTAAAAATAAAGTGGTCCCGCATAATAAATAAATAATATATTTTAACATTGAAGAAATAATTTAAGACATCGACTGAGGGTGCTTGATGGAATTTTAATATCAAATTTGAATTGTTGAGATTTTTTTTGTACATTTCCATCAGTTCGAGTTCATTCGTGTGCTCAAATGCCCGAAGATGCCGAAAACCCTTACATAACCCATTACAACTTGTGTTAAAAGAATCCGTGACTAAGTGGAAACAATTAAAATCAAAAATTTGAGTGTACCGTGTGAATATTATCTAACACAGAGTGAAATTATTTATAACTCTTATATTATATTGTCACTCGTTGAAGCATTATTCCATATTAAACCAGAAAATATAATAATAGGTATTATACAATCTAATAAGACATATCAATGCTTCGATTTCATTATATTCAAGATCAGCTTAATTTATACATTTAGAAGGAAAGCAATGCCTTTATCGTGAAATTTTCTTTGTTGTTAAGTATGCCATATGTTTATGTATCCCTCTAGTACTGAATATAAATTGAAGACCCATTCTTAGATATCCGTTAATACATCATGTCTATGGCTGGTTCTTTCCGTTTGACGCGCTGAATGCCATAATCGCATACGTGAATTATGGCCGCAAATAACTATTTCGGATTTACTCACGGTGGAACGCAGTACGGGTATGTATTTGTACTTTTTAGATCCTTGAAATGTCGCTTATTAATTTTATCCGCTAATCAAGAGATATCAAATCGTTTTGATACAGTAAAATGTAAATCATTGAAATGCCGCAAAGAAAAATGGCCGCCGGTTTGGCTCGTCGATCGATTGTCTGGGTGTTTCAGGCAAGATTTTACTTCAGTTTTTTGTCTATTATTTTTAGTGCTAATTCCTTGATTATTTTGAAACAGAACTGCTACTGCGGGCGCTGCTTACGCTGGTGGCCAAACGGGCTATGCTGTAGCCCCCGCTGCAACTGCTGCGACTTACGGTACCCAAAGGGCTGCGGCTGCTGGATACGATACCGCTTATCAAGCCGCCGCTACCCAAGGAACTTACGCAGGTACCTACACCCAAATTCCTATTCTTGAACTATTTGACACGTCCAACAAACAAAAACAGTACATTGGCAAAACAAAACTGACCATAGATACCTATACATTTTTTGTAGATAATCTTTGAACACTAATTTATTCGTCCCTGAACTTATTGCGAATAATATTTACAGTGGCTTTCTATTATACAAATGCATATGTGAGTCGCTAAAAATGCTCCCCAAGGTTTTTAGAGTTTTCAATAAATCACGAAAAACTGTTTTGGTCGGGCAGTATGATAGTTTTATATTAAGTATATTTTTAATTATTTTGTATCTTCCAGTGTATAAGGTAAAGTAAAATTTTCTTTAACATTGTCTTTTTTTTGGATCGCAACTGTAAAACCAGGGGTAAAGGTTCGTTTTTGTGGACATTGTCTATAAATGATTTTTTTTCACCAAACACTGCGCGAAATGATGATAATTAGGTTAGAATAGTCTTTTATTAATCTAAATATGCCCAATAACGACGTAAGGAAGCATTATAAGACTGGTTTATCGCGTAATAGTTGCATATGTCAAACTTTATTTTCCCAGCCATGTCGGTTATAAAATCAGAATTGCCAACCTAAAAATCAAACATATTCATGTGTATATGAAACCAATAAGATACTAAATTAATATTCCTACATATTCAACTATCTTTATTTTTTTACGTATCTGGTTTTAGGCTGCCGGCGATATTCAACGTAAAATTCGATGCTTACGATTAGATTATGTATTTAAATGTGTTAGAATATATAATTGTTATTAATGTTTGCGAGTATAAAAGTTAATAACAATTATATATTCTAACACATTTAAATACATAATCTAATCGTAAGCATCGAATTTTACGTTGAATATCGCCGGCAGACTAAAACCAGATCCGTAAAAAAATAAAGATAGTTGAATATGTAGGAATATTAATTTAGTATCTTATTGGTTTCATATACACAAGAATATGTTTGGTTTTTAGGTTGGCAATTCTGATTTTATAACCGACATGGCTGGGAAAATAAAGTTTGACATATGCAACTATTACGCGATAAACCAGTCTTATAATGCTTCCTTTCGCCGTTATTGGGCATATTTAGATTAATAAAAGACTATTCTAACCTAATTATCATCATTTCGCGCAGTGTTTGGTGAAAAAAAATCATTTATAGACAATGTCCACAAAAACGAACCTTTACCAAACCAGGATCAAGATCATGTGAAAAAATGACATTTTTAAGTTTGGAAAAATTTTGAGTTTCATACATTGGATGCAATAGGAAGACATTTTGGACTTTCAACTGGTAGAATTAATAAATCTGTCAAGCCCATATGTACACTGAATACTTATTTTATTGAAAAATCGCCAGGAAAGTGTTCTGAAAGCGACTCATATCGATCAGCTGTATAAAAATAGATGGGTAAATAATCGTATTATAGGACGTGGCCTATAAATGCTATTTTTTCACCAAAAAGCATTTGAAATTTTTTAGGGCAGAACAGTCTTTTATCTAGGTAAAATATTGGCTATCGTTTCGCATTAAGCCGAAATAGCTATCAACTAACTAATATAACTTTGTATAACTGAATACTTTGATATTTTATCCTATTATAATGTGAAAATGTTATTTCATGGCTTCACTTTAGCAAGACTGAAGTAACAGCTTTGAAGAAAAGCAAGCTATATCTTGTATACACAATAATGTATAGTCAGCTAAACGGTAAATACAGATTATTATTAATTTTCTGCATTAGAACATACCTCGTGTATTTTCGCCATCTGTAGGTAGTATTAATTATTACAACTTCAAAATTAATTCTTAGGTCGCATCAAGTATCTCATTTTAAGAAAAATTATTACATGTATCATGTGACACTATCTAATAACAATCAGTGCAAATGATGCATATTTTGATAAGTGATATTGATTTATAGCAGCCGGTGCTCAGGCAGGTACTTATCAATTGGCATACGGTCGAACCGCAGCCGCTGCAGCTCAGCAGAGTTACGACGCTAGCAAGACAGCCTACTATCAGCAAGCAGCTGCTGCAGCAGCAGCCTACCCGCAACAGCAGCAACCTGCCTACGAGGCAGCTGCCGCCCCCAAGCCAGCTTACACTACTACACCCAACTACGCCCAGGTCTGTATTTTCTTTTCATCCTTTTCATGTCTGTGTCTCATTCCAATAAACCACTATTTACGAACAACAGAATTATGGCAAATTCATAGAAACACAATTGCCGACTATAAGATATAATATCTCAATCCCTTTTCACAGCATATATTATTCATCACTTTAACACTCAGTTGCCTAGCGTTTTCACACTAAACATACACGTAATCCCGTAAATTTCACGCCCGAATCGGATTTGCGAATATTTTGCCGGAAAAAAATCATATCTTTTTAACCATTTGAAGTAATGCATTCAAACAAAGAAGGTTGAGAAGCATATAATGTTGCGTATAATAATAAACACTGGTTCTAAAATGAAAATACACTTGGGCCTCGTATAGCACGGATGATGAATTGTGACATATTTTTGTACAACACGCTTTATATAACAGTTACAAAAAAAAACAATTGAAAATCAATTGACATGTTTGATTTGTACGTACGACATCTCAGAACTTGTCAATTTCGATGCATTTTTTTAGTTGCACTCTAGCATTCAACCTTCCTTCATAATCTGAAGATTTTTCTGGCGAGGGGATTCAGAGTGGTGAATGAAAGAACACCTTTACTCGGATGTCGATTTATCAACCACTTACGTATAATAATTCTTTGCGAGTGATTGGTGCACACTTCAAGTTATATGATCAATAAATACACTAAAAAACTATCGATATTGTCTTTAGGTATTAAGGTTGATATTTTGTTGTCGCGCTTTGCTCTATAAAGTGTTGAACCTCGAAACTGAAAGAATATGACAAAACGAATTTACTTGTTTATTGGAGAGCAAATAGAAAGACTTGGATCACAAGTATTATTTTTAAAGACTATGTCTAAAATCACAGTCATTCGAGCACACGAATGAACTCAAACTGAAGATGCCGAAAGGCGAAATCCTGGTTGTTAGTGACGAAATGTACAAAATTTCAACAATTCTAAACTGAATAATTAATATTTTTTAATTTTTGGTATAGGTGAGATTTAAATCCTTGCTTATAATGTCCCAAAAAAATTAAATATAGTAATGTTTAAAATATAGATCATCATTTAATTACCAATATGTTTCAATAATTAGCCTTATCATAGGATCAATTTATTTCAATGCAGACTGGTGCAGCTCGGGGAGCACAGCCAGCTAAGGCCACGCAGTACGGAGGATCTTACGGGACTGGGAGCACTGCTGTAGCTGCTTACCCTGCTGCGCAGACTTACGCCACACCTCCTGCACCGGCGCAACACGCTACCCCTCCCGCCAAGCGTGAGTTCCTGATGCTGTATTTAAATACTCTATTGTTATATCTGTCGTTGCATTACACTTGTTTTTACGGCATTTTTTATTATTATTCAGAAGCAGCCGCTGCCAGCAGTACAACATATTCTGGTTACGACGCTGCTCTCTACAGTGCGGCTACAATGTACGTGGCTCAACAAAATAAAGGAGGCGGAGGAAGGTAAGTGCCTCCCCTTCTTTGCGGGTCGATTTAATTTTATTATTTCTTTTGTCCAAAACAACTTATTTTAAAATCACAATCATTTAATTTTTACAGTTTCACATATTATAATTTTACCATTATTTATTCAAGTTAGATCGGCGGGTTCTCCCTGGGCATATATGAAGCTGATCATACTACATAAAATTATTTTAATAATTCTTATCTCTGAATATATTTTGATGTCAGACAGAAAATATGACATAATATATTTTTCAGATGTGTGCCCACCTATGCTTTTTTTAGTGGTACCTCACACATTTTATTTTTCATAAAATGAAATCTTTTAATTTTAGTTCCGGTGGTACTGGCTGGCAAGGCTACAAGAAAGGAGGAGCAGGCGGTGGAGCTCGCATGCGACCTAAGCAATCCCCAAAACCTCAGCAATTACATTATTGTGATGTCTGCCGCATTTCTTGTGCTGGGCCTCAGGTAATTTAATAACTTTTCTAAATCATCTAATTTTAGTATGAATTATCTTATCGCAATAGGAGTAATTATTTCTGCCAGTGTTCAGTAGAAATCTATTTTGAGGTTGATAAAAATCATGTTTTATTAGACATACCGTGAGCACTTGGAAGGCCAGAAGCACAAGAAAAAGGAAGCCAGCATGAAAGTATCCGCCAGCACTGCTGCTGCTTCTACCGGAGGCAGCGGTGGAAGCGGATCCGGAGGACGAGGAACTGGCGGGTCCCTCCGTTGTGAATTGTGCGATGTCACTTGCACGGGAGGCGATGCATACGCGGCTCATGTGCGCGGTATCAAGCATCAAAAAGTGGTCAAGCTCCATACCAGACTTGGCAAACCGATCCCCTCCCAGGAGCCTAAAGTTGTCGGTGGAGGTCAGTATCGTCTTCTACTATGTATGTATTATCTCATATTTGAAAGCAATACTTTGCTTCATGGTGGAATTGTCTGATCTTTTGCATGCGATGCAAATCATTGTAGAATATTAAAAATGTTCTGTCCTATTTGACCAATTTATATGCACTCGAATTTTTTGTTATATCTTATGTATCCGTTCAAATTGAAACTATTGAGTTATAATGCTTCATAATATATCTGCAAGAAAATGCAATTATTGAATAATGCCGCCCAATTTTTAGTAGTTGATTTTACATTAATAATTCCGGTAGATAAAACTGCAACAGTATCTGGCACACCAAAGATAAAATTTGTATCGTCGGGTGGTCTGAGCACAGTGAGCGGCACCAACACTGCAACTGCCTCAGATGTCAACGCATCAGTTGAAGGAGAGTCGGCAGCGGGAGATGAGATGGGTGACTCTGAACCTGAAATTCAACCCGTGGGGCAGGACTACATTGAAGAGATCAAGGGTGATGATGGAAAAGTTCTCAGCTTCAACTGTAAACTCTGCGATTGTCGCTTCAATGATCCCAATGCCAAGGAAATGCACATGAAAGGAAGGAGACATCGTTTGCAATATAAGAAGAAGGTAAACAACTTTTGTTGACCTGCAGACTAATTGATCAAAATATAAAAGATATTATTTTAACAAACAGCCAAATTCACTCGCACTGTATTTTTCTTTTAGTCCTGAAAAGATATAGTGCAAATTGCATATGAAAATCTACACTCAAGTACAGATTAACGACTTTGATCAATTATTTGTAGCTGTGTTTTAACTATCATTTGTATTTAAGAATTTGGTCATTCATTTTATTCCATCTGGTATGATGTTCTTTTTTTTTTTATATACCACTGATTTCTTTTTCATTGGATTAATAATACTCGCTGGTTAATTTTTGTAAAAATTGTAGAGGACACGTACTTGTTTGGTATCCTTATTTATATGACTTCACCGTCCAGTTGAATTGTTTTGCTAATGATTATCAGTAAAAGGTTTGAGAAAAATGTTGAGCCTGATGTTTATTTTATAATATCAAGAGTTCCGTTTTTTAAATGATTTGAATTTGTATGAGGCTAACTTGTTTAAGAGAAATAATCAGTCTTTCTAGTTACTATTGCAAATATTGTACATGATCATTTTCTCCAGGTTCAACCAGATCTAGTCGTAGACGTAAAACCATCACTCAGGCAGAGGAAACTGCCCGGGCAAAAAATGCAGAGAATGTTGGATGAATTGTGGGCTCGCCGTCGCATGCATAAGGTAGGAAGTGATTTCAAGACTCGTTAATATAACTTTTTTTTACAAAACTACACTTCTATACAAGTTTCTGCAACATCAATTCTTTCATTTGTAGTATATTATTTTATAATTTGTTTGCATGTAGACTAAAATAATCAGTCTAATCTTACACGAATTCAATTTTTGAATTAAAACTAACAAACAGTGGAATATTACACAAATTTTAGTAGAAGTAAGTAAAAACACGAGTAGAATGAATCATCAAAAATAGTCTTGCATGAGATTAATTCCTTTGTTTGTATATTATGCCTTATTGATTATTTTTAACAGTAGTTGTCTGTTACAGTAGGAAAAACATATTTTATCGTAGTTAATTAACACTGATGAATACATAGCTATTAAAAAAATAAGGATAAGTAAGTGAACCACGGTACAAGAATCACCTCTTCCTCATTTTTATACTGCAGATCATCAGACGTTAGTCTTTCATACTACTCTATTCATAAGATTTTACAATATATATAGAAGATTTTACTTTATAGTAAGTAGTCTCGGGAAGGCTCGCTTCTCAAATTGTCACTTCCTCAGCTTGATAGTAAAGAATAGCGCAGAATATTGGGTTTTCAAATTAACAATTGCATTAAATTTTTTTTTTTTAAATCAGCTTCTTGAGTCGGTAAAATTACAAATTGGCTTTAAACACTTATGTGGATAACGGTATTAACATTTTGCTTATCTAATTGTCTGCAGTGTGAAATGGAGGAAGAGGAGCGCGTCTACTGGGAGGAGAGGAGACGCTTCAACGAAGAGTGTGATTATTTGGACTGGTGCCGGAGGTCCGGTCCGCCCATACCTCCTCAAGGTCACGGAATGCAACACCGAGGCCACGCCCTCTCCCCACCTTTCATGCCACCGTTTGCCAATCATCTCTCGCATCCTTCACACCCCTCACACCCGCCCATGCCACATGTGAGTAACTATAACAAACATCTTCATGCCTGGATCAATTAAAATGCATTTTCCAAAACTTATCTTCTGACTCGAATGGTAGACGAGCTTGAGTAATTAAAGTTATGCACAAATATCAATTTATTGTGAACTCAACCTCCGAAGCAGTGCATATCTTTAACTAAATACCAATATATTCCATTTTGCCAAATCAAATCAGTACTATTTTTGATATTTCGACTCAATTGCCACAATTTCATTTAAGAACTGTTAATGGGAAGGAACTCATTGAAATTAACTAATGCATGTTGATGATTTTTCGATTGTTATATCTAAATACCCTATAAAGGATTGCTTTCTTTATCAAATTATTTTTTTTAATTGCAGTTCATGCCACCTCCTGGCCGGCGCCCCGAGTCGGCTGATGATCGCCATGTGATAGCGAGCCATGCAGAAATCTATCCCGGGGAAGAAGAATTACAGTCCATACAACGAGTCGTCTCCCACACTGAGCGCGCTCTCAAGTCAGTTTCCGATACCCTCACTGAGCAAGCACTTAAACAACAACCTAAGGTAGGATTAACATTTCTGTGTTTGCAGTCCCAATACGGTATTTTCCATCTCGAAGATTCTAGCATATCAACGGTGTTTTGGCCAATTGACATAACCCTCATAATTGAAATTGTTCAGGAGAGAGTAAAAACTGTATTTATCATAAACATTGTATGGTGAATTGCGTTATGGATCTTTGAAATGCACTCCTATAAATTCTCATGTTTGCAGATACGGGATTGTAAATAAGGAGTGTCAACATAATAGTGACTTACATCAAGTGGCCGGGACAGAATTTTTAAACCAATGTAAAATGACTTGAGGTGTTCACTGTCAATTCTTGGTGGAAAGATATTGTATTTTAAAAAATAAAACACAATTCATTTGTACTACTTTCACATGTTTATAATGATCAGGACCGGTTTCGCCCATCACAAGCATTATCATCAGTTGATAATGCTCGTGATGGGCGTAACCGGTCCTGATCATTATAAACATGTGAAAGTAGTACAAATGAATTGTGTTTTATTTTTTAAAATACCATGTAAAATGATTCCCTTCCAAAAAGTGGTAAATTTATTTTTCTAATTTACATAATTTGGCCGAGACTGCTGTCTTTAATGTAATATCCAATAGAGCCTCAACCAAAACGTCCTTCAATATTTAAGATATTTTCTGCTTGCTGTGACATATTTAATAAATCCCATAAATCACTGGTTTTCATATTTTCAATCCTAATTATTTGTCTCAAGACAAAAAAAAATATATTTATTATCAAAAACTGTTATTTTGAGATTATAGGGAATTTTTAACAAAAAACTCAAACAATAGGAAAAATCTGGCCTGTACTGTTTTATGTAACAATTAATAAAAATGAAATTAATCATTAAATTGTTTTGCTTGTTACAGAAAGTAGCCGCCAAACCAGAAAAACCAGCAGACAAAACTGCTCCGCCAGCAAATGTAGACAAAAAAGAAGACACCGACAAAGATGCTCCCAAAGAAGATGGTCGTGACAACCAACTGTAAGTTAAAAATCTCACAGACCATCTGAACCATCTCTACCAGCCTCCCTACTTTTGGCTACTCCCTAATAAATAACGGACCAATATCTTTTGCAGGTTCTCATTCTTGCAAGAAGGAGAGGTCTCCGGTAACAGTGGCGCCGTGCGTCTCTTGAAAGGAGTTATGCGTGTCGGCTTGTTAGCCAAAGGATTGTTGCTGAAGGGGGATCGCAATGTGCGACTTGTAGTGCTCTGTGCTGATAAACCGACTGTGTCACTGCTAAAGAGGGTCGCTCAGGAACTGCCCATCCATTTGTTGAAGGTATGTAGCCTTTTTTGGCAATCGATATGCTGTGTATCATATCTCTCAATATTATATAATCTAAATGGCTTTAGTTTATTTTCAATAATAAATTCCTCTCCAACGGTTTGGTTATTTATTTGTCTCGTTTTGAACGCGTCGTATCATACCCACTGTTTAAAGAATGGTATCTTTTCCAGGTGACCGACGAGTTTAAATACAAAGTGGAGCTGTGCCCGGCAGAAGGCGCCGTGTCCATCACTGACGGCAACATCAGCGTCATGATCAGCCTCACTTCCCCCGTGATGCGAGAACCAAACGGTGAGGCCCACCCCTCTCACGCACAGCAACGATTTTCGATACACCAATTTCATCTTATTTTAGCTTTAGGAAATGACCTCTACCTAATTTATATATATGTACATTATATGATATATATAGTTACACCTCAATAGTCGCTCCTTTTGCGTAATTTTACTCACCATATGTTACTGTGTTTCAGTACTATGTTGCGATCTGATTGAAATTGGTATTCGAAATCGGTTATCGAGCAGGTTCGGGGCTGGTAAGAAGGCTACACGAAAAAGAACAAATTATCTGTTTGAATCGACCGTTTGCGAGGCCGATTATAAGTATTGGACCATATATAAATGACCGCCTTCTGAGTTTGATTCTAGGTTCTGTTGGTTGACTTTACTATCCGCTTGACAGAGTCCAATAGTTATTTCACCTCTGTTCGCCCCACGTCTCCTCTCAGGAGAGATACTTTGTTCAATGTTTCATTTAGCCTGTGTTTATATGTCCGACTGTGATTTTAAATAAATAAGCTTTTAGGTTATTGTATCATGTCCCAGAGAAGAAAGGATTTTTGATCATCTATATCACGTTTCGCCGGCAGAGGCGAAGCGGAGCTGTGATATAATCGTACCTGTAGGGGGGCAAACATCCCTTATTTAAATATCTGCTATCTTCAATCTGACACCCCTAGCAATAATTCCTTATATTGTTTCAAATTAACATCAGCAGTCAATCTCGACTATGATCGAAATCATATCCGGTTTTTAAACGAATTCTGCTTTGCAAATATGTTCCAAACGTAGTAGCACTTCAAAGCTTAAGATTGTTTTAGATCAAAATCAATTAGCGACTGCATTTGTAAAGACAGTTTTAATCTGCATCATCTTTCCATCATTTTTTTAATTTAGCTCTGGCAATATATAATATCACTCGAATTAGACTTAATTTATTTGCTGATTGAAAGGAGAATTAGATTTTTGCTTAGAATTATTTGGATGTTTGCCCTGTTACATGTATAATATGAATGGTCAAACACCCTTGTACCGTTAGATGTCGGCGGAAGTGCTGAAGCGCCCAAACGAGATGAGAAGGATGTCCTCCCGAAACAGAAGTGCCTGCACGCTCTGGCATCACTAAGACACGCCAAGTGGTTCCAGGTACAATCATTTCACACAAATCCCACAGCAAAAAGCAAATCTTTGTCTAGTCGTATATCAGCGGCTGCGCTGCCGGCAATCGCGGGAACGTTGCGGGCGATCAGTAAAAGAAAAATAACATTACCAAGTTGTTGCGCCATGTTTATTGCTCTTCGATCGATGACCGATTGACAGGTCGATCCGTAGAATGTTCTACAAGGCATATGTTCAGTTCATTCGACAGTCAAAATATTAAATGCACGTCAATGTTTCTTACTAGTAATATAAAATAGTAATATTTTATACATTAATACTTTGCAAATTCAGTTTTTTTTTTTTAATTTATAACTTTCTTGAAATGAATTGGAATCATATTTTAACAAATTAACTGTGAGCGCTTTGGAAATAATAGAGCAATAAAATGGAATGAACACTTGCGAGCGAAGAATTTTGACAACCCTTTTAATTGAACTCATATGTCCAGGCTAGGGTCTCCGGGCTGCAATCCGTCGTAATGGTTATTCGCATCATGAGAGATCTATGCAGACGCATCCCAACTTGGACTCCGCTCAACTCGTGGGTAAATATTACAATTACCTTATTATTGTATAATACTATTAGTTATTTATAATGACAACCTTTTCTACATTAATATTACTCTACTATATAGCACAAAATACATGTAGAAATCTGTATGTTTGTGGGTCGCAACAACTTCTCTCAAACGGCGTACACTAACAACGTGAAATGTTCACCTATCATTCTGGCTGCAATTGTTGGTTAATCTGCATTATTTTTGACGTTTACGATGTGGAATAAAAAAAAATCAACCAACGTTGATCGCCTAGTGAACCGCTCCATACCAAAAATATGTGTGATTGTCAGTGTCGTGTTGCTTAGTAACTATAAATAATAACATAAATGTCACAAATCATCATTCATGCTTGAATCGTAAAATTTTTATAAAATGAAAAGTTGCGGAAACTTATCCATCTTTTAAAATTATAAAACTTAAAACAGTGAAATCCTTATTTCGTGTCCTTAACGCACCGACAGTAAATGAAGATGCCATCATCATTTGCTGGAAATGAGTTTAAGAAAAAGGGGTAATTTTTATCTTTAATATTTTCTATTTTCAACTTATAACATTATTATTAATTGATGGACTATATTCCGTGGGTGTTACAAGAGGTACGATCCGCGGAGATATTTTCAACTATCAAAAAAATTTCAACATTAATTAACCAACGTCTTAATAACCTTATATAAGCGTCCTCTATCTTGGGCAAAGCCGGGTAAAAAATACTAGTGTTCCATAAATCACTCATCATAATTGTTGTTCGTCAGGCGATGGAGTTGATGGTAGAGAAGGTGAGCAGCAGTGCCGGTGTACCACTCTCCCCGGGAGAATGCTTCCGAAGAGTGATGGAAGCGGTCGCTGGCGGACTTCTTCTAGAATATGGACCTGGATTACTTGACCCGTGTGAGAAAGATCATCAGGTAAAATTTATATCTGAATTTTAACATTTTCTATCTGAAGGTATATTTTTGAAATAATGCTACCTAAACATTATTTTTTTGTTACAGGATGCTTTGGGTAATCTACCACCCCAGAAACGTGAAGACCTCACTGCATCTGCACAACAGATCTTAAGACAAATCGCTTTCAAGCAAATCCACAAGGTATTTATTACAGTACCGGTACCCTTAGTACCCTTTAAAAATATTATACAATCATCATATTTGATAGATTGCAAATTTCGCTACAGTCAGTATATCTACTACTGTTTTGGCCAATTGATATAACCCTCAAAAAAAAAAAACAAAAATGAGTTAATGATTGGTCTCATTTTAAAGACGACAGAACAGATCTCGGCCAAATGGTGTAAATTAGAAAAAGAAATTGACCACTTTTTGGAAGGAAAACTTTATTTTACATTGGTTTTAGATGTGAAAATTCTAAACCCCCCGCTTGTTGTAAACCACTATTATATCGACACTCCCTATGTATAATCCCGTATCTGCAAACATGAGAATTTACAGGAATGCATTTCAAATATTTATAACGCAACTCACCGTACAATGTTTACGATCAAAACAGTTTTTACTCTCTCCTGAACAATTTCAATTTTGAGGGTTACATCAATTGGCCAAAACACTGTCTATATAAAGTTACTTTTTTCTGACATTTTTTTTAAACATCAAATCTTAGTAACTTACAATAAATTCTTGGAGATCGTGGTGTAAAGTAGTTAAAAAATATCTGAAAAACAGATGTCAACTACGCCAGCAGGCTTCAAAACTTTACTATTTCTACGGCGAAGAAACGATTGTTCGTGAGGCTTATGAAATGGTAAACAATTTTCACTAAATAGCGAAAAATCCTGCCATGTCCTCTTAAGAAGCATGTCTTTAAATAATTAAATATGCAATAATGACAACTTCAAGAACATAAGGAAATATAAAAATTGGTTGGTATTTCATGGAAAAATATCTCTCTACAGGTATTGGACATGGAACCTCTGCCACCACCGTGGTTCTCCCGAAAGAGGAGGCGATCAAATACTGAGACTGAAGGTAAGACTTTTTTTTCTTTACCTGCCCAGGTATTAGTCAGTCCTAAGATGTGTGAATGTTTTTGAAGACTTTAATTGACATATTGCTCCCAACTGTGTGATCATCCATTTTCTTTATTAATTTTCCAATATCAAATTTAAGCTTGGCATTGTATTCACTGAATTTAAACATTTTGTTTTTCAGTCCAAAGGGAAAGGTAGAAAGTTGACTGTTCATACAGTGATATTAATTAGTTTCTTTACCTACCTATGACTTTTGAATATCAATGTTTTACAAAAAAAGAAATATTGACATCTATCTTACAAATCAAAAGGGGTTAATGAATGTATCAGTGTAAATGGCTTGGTTGTTCTTGATTGTGAAAACGCCTTGATAGGCATGTGTGTTAATCTATTTATTTATCTTTTTCAATTTTAAAACATTCCAAAAAAACAGTTCCATCTACTGCATAATAGCCAGTTCTCATAAAAACAACTTCTCTTGAAATTCTTCGTGTATTGTCGTCATAGTGGCAGAAGGCGATAAGTTGAAAATCAGGTGTTTTGAACTATGAATGCAGTATGATGGATTTTATGACAGCATTGTCTGAAAAAACAAGCTCAGCCATATTCCGTTTATTTTTTACGTAATTTGAAGAAGTCTATTTTGTTTAGTTATTGTTAGTTATATTATCTCAGGCAGAAACTATAGTTAATATGCACTTTTAAGGTGTTCACTGTCAATTCTTAGTGGAAAGGCACTCTATTTTTAAAATAAAACAATTTATTTGTACTACTTCCACTTGTTTATTATAATCAGGACCGGTTTCGCTCATCACAAGCATTATCAACTGATCAACTTCATCAATCGAATTCATAAATAATAGTAATCAAATCTCATAATGTTGGTAGTTCAATAAATAGTAGTTAAAAGCTATGTAAATAAAAAGACTTGAATTTCATGATTTTGTTTAATGTCGATTATCTCAAAATGAGGTTTTTTTTTTTACTAAACGCCTTCTGCCACTATACTGACGATATGATCCACATTGAGAGCGGACTTGGTTGCAACAGAAAAAAACATATTTCACTCAAAAAATAACATCAACAACAAGGTTATAAAATTATTTTTGTTTGTCATTGTTGCAGGCGACGGCAAAATGGTGAAAACCGATGGTCAAGAGAAAATGGACACATCTGATGGAGCCGGTGGCGATTAAATAATTTTTAATATTAGACATTTTACGTAAATTTATTTTCTTTTATTTTGTGATATCGAAACTATGTTTTCTAAGTACTCTTAAAACTTTCCAATTGTTTTCAAAAACATTTATTTTACAAGGATAACTCATAACTCTTCGGTAATATCCTCTCATTAATCACTGTACATCTTCTTTTGCTTCTTTCTAACGGATGCAGGCAACTTGAGAGACTTAAATACTGAAATCAATGCATCTCTATGAAGTTTATCTCTTTTCAGTAGTTTTCATTCGTAAATAAATTATTTTATATAATGACCAAACTGAAGTATACTTCTGGGATATAATGAATTTATTGTCTTGTCAACTCCTATAGAGGTGTATGTTGTGTTGATTATCAACAGATAGACTTTAGAATATATCGAGTGGTAATGATTAGTATCTACAGGACGCGTTGTGATATCTCGAGTCTACTATTTGCAATTTCTTCAAGTCAATTGTACAATTTTTTGACATATTTATTATTTGCCACTTATAACCATATAATAATATATTCCATTGTTAGTACGTGTTGACCTATCAACTAGCACTAATAGATTTGGAACGTTAATCATATTGTATTAATATTAGTAGTGAAGCTATTATTTACTAAGAAGCAAACTATTACATGTCATCGTTGCAAATTCAGGTGAAACCCTGAACTCTGCATTGTGTTAAGTAATCAAAGTTTTAAAATGTTCAGTAAGAAGCACTCGTTTTGTACTTACAAATCGCCTAAATCTTTTTAGTGATCAGTTGAAACTTTGAAATTGAACTGATTCATCCGTGTTGGAGATGGATCGATAGATCGTTCGATGAGGTATTTTGTGAAGGATATATTTAATCTATTAAAATTTAAAGTGAGCACCTACGCTAGATGTGTAAAGTAAAATTTTTCTTCGGACATCTTCATAATGATAAGTGTGTATTATCATTTAGGGAATGTTCATTACGTAATGTGATGAACCCATTTTTCCAAAGTATCAATAAAATGAAAAAAATATTTGGTGTTTTATTTTACCTTATTTAACAATGACATTGCTAATGGACTAAGAAAGTGGTCAGCAAACTTATTAGTCTACACCAATTGAGATTTTTTTTGAGAGCCAAATTTCTGTGGTACGGCCCGATTTTGTTTGGTGCGATCCAGCCGCGAACTGAGCCAGACCTCTACTCGAATCATCTCACCAAGCAAGTTTAGCAGTGAAAATTAAACTACGACATTGCTTCATTTTGGTAACATGGCATGGCATTGTTTCGAATGAAGTCAGTAGCATATCGGATGAGGAGATAATGATCCAGGTACTCGGACAGTTCGCATGGAGCCTGCCCTTCTTTTTTAATTAATTTCTGCAGTCGGCCGCCGAGAGGCAAGGGTGTGTTTTTATTTTTCCCGCATCCCAACAATGCGCAATGTGTATTCTCAAATTTTTACAGGCTAACATTTTGTTCGCGTGTCTCACATGGTATGTTTTTTTTAATCGTAAATGTTAATTGTGTATTTTTGTCTTTATTGTAAATTCTGTGCATGTACAACGACTAACTGTAATAAAGATGACTCAGATTGAACTGGCGTGTTTTGACTGAAGCAAAAAACCTCATCAGCACGCCGGATACAAGTCAGAGCTTATCAGTAGGTACACGCTGTTTATCAACTTAATTAATTAAAGATTTAAGTATTAATTGAACTATAGGTACACTGAATAAAACTTGCTTCATATTAATAATGATCTTATTTATTGACAAAAATTAAATTAAAAAGGTAAGGTATCGACATCACATTGGTCTTGCGTTTTTTTTCAGGCCTTAACCTTAAAATTAATATTGACTTTTTGAGTGAGGCTAATATCCATATAAAAAGAATCCAGCTGAAAAAAATGCAAAAGCGCCCTTCCGTAAAGTTTGTTACATGCGCTTAGAACAGTTTTATCCTACGTCAACACAATTAATTTGTGACTCAAACGCGAGCCTACATATGTCAACAAATAGTTTTGTTATTAAAAATACAGTGGAAATAAGTGGCATCGGTCATGTCAAGTAGTTCCAAACGAGTCCTTGGGATTCATGAAAAATTATATGTAACGTTTGTCAGTTCTGCGATCGTGAAAAATCTTGTAAAGAACTAATAATTCTTATCAGTAAAATTGCAGAGTGAACGGCCACCATGTTTCGATAGTAAAATTTTCATTGTTGTCAAAACTTATTACATATATTTTTTTGATATTCTATAGATACAGCCTTCACTGTGCAGAAAATCATTTACAATATAAAATTAAAATTGGTTACGTTGGCATTCCATTCTTTTTACACACTTTTTATGAAAATATTTTTGAGATAATATTTAAAATTGTATTTATATTTAATTATATCTTTTCAGTAAAAATATGCTTACATCAGGTTTTTTTGCATTCATATGTTTAAAATGTGTAAATAAACAAATAATTTTAGTTAAGTATGACAACATTCTTAACGCGACGGTTGCGCTCTCACTAGCGGTCAAGTTATATCAGTACATCTATAATATTCCGCGGGATTAAAAATTGTGAGTTACTGGTCAGTGAGGTCCGAAGGTTGGCGACAACCGACATACAGGTTCAATGTTCTTAATTCTAACTAAAGAAATAATGAAAGTTTATATGGACAGTGTTAAGCAATAATCGATCAACCGCCAAAATGGAGTTTTGCACTAAATGCATTTCAAGTTAAAATGTATTCTGCGTATTTGTAAATGCGTTTATTAAAGATTTTCAATATTACGTATATGCATATTTGGAAAGCACCCTTTTGAGTTGGAAGCAGGTTATCTTAGGAACGGGGGAATTATATTCTGAATATTGGTGAAAGGGGGGTGGAGTAAAAAAGGTTGAACCGCAAATTAAACTTATTATATTGATTAAATTGGAGTCTACCTGGTAGAACTTCATTATACTAGGAAAAAATATCGAAGTATTTGGTTCTACAAAATGTTATTAGTTTGTTGATAACTATCGTCAGAAATACGATGTGAAACCGAAATAGCTATTTAATATGTATCCTATTAAATTAAAATTAGTATTATAAAAATATCCTTGTATTTGGATTCGCTTACAGTGTCCATGCATTCTTTGTGTATGACATACACATTTTTGCCAAAGTCGAACCTGGGCTTAAAAACTGTGCATTGGGTTTTTACAACAGTAGTGAGATTCATTGATTGAATTGGCATCTACTTTGTAGAACTTAGTAAGATTTGTATTCAGAACATTTGTTAATGTGTTCAATAATTAAATATAATATATTTTGTAATGTTCAGGAATGTCAACTGATTTATTTTTAGCAGAGGAAATTAATAAAAATTATCTTAAGAAGACCTATTCATTCAAATCTTTCAAATAAATGAAAAGCAATTTCATAAACTTTAAAACTTGACAACACTAAATTGATAAAAAATATAAATACTATACACCAATATTTTATTGTGTTTAATTGGCATTTATCCATTTAGCACCAAAATTTAATGAAAAATGGCAATTGCATATTGCAATAATCGATTAAGCAAGTGTATGCACCACAAAATTTCAAAACATTAATACGCAATAATCAGCTAAGTAACATGTAAATTTGACAGTTCGCAATGTGATCTATAGTCATGAATTATATTCGTTTCAACTTATATTATTCATGAATTCTTCTTGTAACTTCTTTAAAATTAATATAGGTATATTTTTCGATAAACAGATTAATGCTTTATAAGAATACATATACAAAAAGACAAAACAAAAAGTGACACAAGTTCACGTTTGACAACGGTGACCGGCCATAATGTTTGAGGGTTAACTGTTTATCGGAAATCCCTCGTCTCATAACATGTCCAATTTTTGCAAGCCTAAAGGTGGCTTTACTCGACAAATTCCATCGTACTGAATATTGCAAATCGAAGATGCCTTGTTCAGCTTGACGTTTACATAAGAATGGTAAAAATTGAAAAATGTCGCTTAATTGATTATTGTTTAACAACCTCCGTATAGTCTAGTGATATCTGAGGATAAATATTTCATGTATGGGAAAAAATTTACTGAATCTTTCCATCCATTTAGAAATTTCTGAAGAGAACAAAAAAACCAATAATTTATACATAATTTATTATTGCAGATTTTAGGCATTTATATACAAATCGGACCATAGCAAAACTAGGCTATTTATATTTACACTATACTATATAAACCTTGTTTCCTAACATAAATAATACTTAAAAGCTACATTGATACTGTTATTCCCCTACGCATCCAATATTTATTTCAAAAATCTAACAGTTTACTAAATATATTCCAATACGACAGAATTTCATTCGTGGTTATCCTATTTAATTTTAAATTAGCAAGAAAGATAAAAGGAACACACATCCTTTACGTATTATGTTTGTTTGAATTGTCAAAATTATAAGCTTCACGAGTTTAGCTTCTTTGAGAACTATCTTAAGACTGACTAAATGGTTTTGATTTTTCGAAATCAAAAATGTTATAAATAGTAGCAAAATCAATAATAAAAAACTAAAATAATTATGCTTGGTTATTTTCACTAAAAATTCTCTTCCTTGCTTAGTATATACCTGGTAAACTCACACCACTCCTTAACCCTTTTCTGTGGTAAAATGGTGAAAGGATTAATAGCATCACTAGGATGATATAAAATATATAATTATTTTTATAATTTGGTCAGTGTTAGATTATTAGCAAAGAAGCAAAACGCTAGCGGCATTTAAAAATAAGTGTAATTTGACATTAAAAAATAATTACCACAAAGCTATCCAAACGATAAAAACCTGTCAGTTTTTGTTATTTTGAGATACCAGCAATAACTACATTTTGACATAATTTTTAACATGCTTGTTATGAAGGCGACTGTATGAAGATTCTTAAGAATGAAGGAGAATTGCCAACGACTTCGCCATTACAAAACACTTATTGTAACTTTATTTATAGAAATCGTTTTCACTTCACACAACTGACAAGTCAGAAAACATTATAATAGAGAATTCAATCAACTACTTGTCTGATGACGTTTATCAATAGTAATATTAGAAAATTCAATCTGAAATTTTAAATCACATCTCTTAATACCATTCATGAGCACTTGGTAAAATAAAATATCTTTCCAACATTCAATTCCCTGTTCTTTAAATATTAATAGCTGAATTTTTCCCCACCTTGATGTGGTTATAAATTAATTTTTTGTTGTGGAAATACAATCTTGATTTTGAATAACTGAAGTCTAGTAAACTCTAAATAGCATGGTGAATGCATTCAGTGTTATTCAAACAAGCATATTTGGGACTCAGCCTGTACGAAATCATGAGTTACATAGTTATTCCTGAAAAATGAATTAACACTAATTCAAGAAGTACAAAAAAATTATGAAATTGTACTTAATCACACCACACGACACTGCCAACACATGAAAGAGTGGACCAGTATTGTCTCTTCTCAGCAGTCGAGAACCAATTCTGAATAAATAGGCACTGGAGAACGCGTTGTTGGACCCGCACAGTATTGTAGTTTACAGCAACACAGTTATTTTAAATAAATGTCCCCAGGCACACAAAGAAAATCAGTTAAGCATAATTTTAAACTCAAATCATTGCATTGACAGTAGAAAAGCTCTTTATAAATTTGCATACTGTCCCATTTACATCAGAAATTAATCTTTCCATTCAAGCTGCCTGGTCATTATTACGGGAACAGACATAACATTATTTCAAGCATAAAAATAAAAAACACATTCTTTCAACCTACTGTTTAAAGAAAAATTTATAAAAAAATCCTTTCCGTATGTACTCAATATTTATTTTATACTGGTAATTATTTTCTACACAGTTCAGTTATATTATAAACAGCGGTGGGATACAAAAATGTAAGCTTCTAATCCTCGTCTTATCGACATCTTATAACGGAAAATGAAAACTGTTAATTGAAATATCCATTAAACCATTCCATTCCATAATAAACACATAATCAAAATGTAAGAGAATATTTGTTTCATTGATCGAATGACATGAGATATGAACACACGGTACATATTCCACATTTTTTTACTTTTCAAAACCAGTTTCACTTACCAAGTAAGTATTTTCAAAATAATATTTTAAAAATATCAACAGCTTCAATGACAATATATGTATTTTTGAAAAGACTAGTATGTAAATAATTCATTTGTTCATTTCCCACCACATCATCAGCTGACCAGATGATCGATGTTAGCAATGCTTCATTTGACAAATGTAATACTCGTTATCGGCTGCTAAAGATGTTTAAGACATTTTCATAGCAGAAGAGCATTCGAATATACAAGATTGCTACGATTCAATAACATATTTAACGTTGCGACAAGTTGCCCACCAAACCGAGAGCTGTGATTTCAGCAACATATAGCGTCCAAATCAAAGAATTAAGGACAGGTTTCCTCAATCTAGTGCGAACTGGTTGAATCCCACGACTGTTTTATTATACATATTTTGACCTCACCATGTGTTATCAATTTATACAGAAAAGTTTAATTTGAAATGCAAATTATACACATTTTGCCGTTATCTGTTTTACCAGCGGCGTCAGTGTTCTCTATCCATTTCTCGAAATTTGATGGTGTTCATGAGAAAAAAGAGTATGGCAACAACATTCTCAAAAATCCGAATCTCAAACACTTGCGTTATGCGGTTTTCTTTGAGTATATAAACATCAGATAAAATATAATTTGTTCTGGTAAAAAACATTTAGTCACAAACAAGTTTTCAATTCATTTAAAATGTAATTTGCAATTCAGCACGTATTTAGACATTTTTTTAAAAAATATTTTAATTTAGAAGTGTTTATTCAAGCAATAGAACTTTTTCAACAAAATGTATTTCACCAAAACAAGACAATATTTTGTAAAGGAACGGCTTCCCCTTGAATCATATAACATTTCACAGTTCACTTAAAATAAAATCACAGTAAGAAACTAGATTCAAAAAAAAATATGTAGTACTCACACCCTTTGAAAATGTAAAAGAACTACATTATCAGTAAAAAAATGTATTCATTTATATTACACACTTAAATATTTTCACAATATTCAACAGTATCTAGTCGTATAGCCAAAAATTGAGACAGTGCAGATCCTATCCTAACATGGATAACTCCAACAAATAAAATGTTTGCTGTAATATGTAAAAAAGCACTATTTTAAGGAATGAATTTAGTAAAAAATAGTAAAATCCCTTTCATTCATCTTTTAATTTAAATTCAAAAACACACTTTTCTATCCTTTTCCGAATTAAATGTAAATCAAAATAGATCAAATTAATTGCAGTCAGTCAGAGAGCATACAAATGACACGATTACATTAAGAAATTTTGATTCATTATCACATATCAGATTTACATTCCACGGAGATATCCACAATTGATTCGCCACGGCTTTATCGCTGAATATATGTATCAATCTTTGCAGATTCACTCGGATTTAAATTAAAAACAAACAAACAACCAACCGACCGACTACGCAACATCAATTTTCAGTAAAAACTAAAGAAATAAGTTTTAATAAAAACATTCATAGGCGCCACTAACAAAAGTTTTTAACTGCGATTTCAGGTATTTGAAGATAATGAATTCCACGGATGAATGAAAATATTCATGAAAAATTCAGAAGCACAAAGAATTATAATACTGAAAAAAAAAAAAAAAAAACAAGAACCATTGAGGGTTCTTATATGTGCAATAGTTTAGCAATGTTGGGTTTCTTATAATTAACACCAACAATAAGCAGCGTCTTCTCAAAAATAATAACCTCATCGATACTAAAACTTTGAAAGCATAAAAACATTTTAACAATCATGGCTTTATTTTAAATATATTTAAACTTAGTTAATAAATGTATACCGGCAAAAACATTCTGTAATCCTGATTTATCAAGTTTTAGCGAGTTACTTTTGAAAGTACCCCGACGATGCTGTAAATAGATTTATCTATTCACATTTTTTTTTCAGTTACAGATTGGAGGCATATGGTGTGATCCTTAAAGATGAAATAAAAATAATTCCGGGTTCAGTTTGATTTTGATGTCGCAGTGTTATTACTCCTTTAAACATAGTAGACGAATGTTTGTAAAAAATTTCAAATGTGTTGCTTCAATAATTGACTTACTTGATCTAGCGCTCGCCTAGAACAGGACATCACCCCATACCACTGTTATATAAATATTATATTTTATAATAGTTTATCGAGACCACAGAATCATGAGAAGATTTACAAAATATATTTCTCAATTTCATAAGGCTTTAACAATTCTTGGAAACCCTAAAAAAACTATTATATAACTTTTCGCTATTGTGACTATTTCAAAAATTGCTACATATATATATTTATACTTTTATCAGCCATAGAACGGTGAATATGAAAATAGTTTCTAAAATGATTAAGTGTTTTTATAACGTAACATTTTGCTAGGATATTAGTTCATCGAGAGCTTTATCTCTATTACAATTGTTTTGCAGCAAAGCTTTTGCTACTTTACTTTCCGGAAATCCCAGATCCATCAGTTCGCCCATCGCGAGGAGATACTCGATCATCTGAAACACATCCACAAATATTTAAGCACTGCAGTCAGAAATAATATTAAACTCAAACGTCTGTATAAACCCATATAGTGCCAGAAGGCTGATTGAGCAGTCCTCCATGTACATTCGATAAGTGCCATGGGCTGATTTAATCAGCCAGAGTATGTACATTCATCATGTGGCAGAACTTTTTTTATATCTTAGTAAAATTCAAGTCACGTTTATATAAAATAACCTCACCTTTAACCAACCCCATTAACCAAGGATAAAAATATAATAGGATAAAGTAAGGAATGCCGCATGGTTCTCGAATAAGGTGCATTGGATCCGTATGAACAAAAGTAGGTAGGAACATTGCCAAAAACAGGAAAAAAGTCTCAAATTGTTAACATAGGCAGAAAGATAGGTGTTATACAAATGACATAATAAAAAAATATTGATGGAATATTTACTTCATCTAAAGATTAATTTGTTTTTTGGAAAAAAACCTAAATATTTATTTTTGTTAGAAACTTTGAACATTTGAGTTGTGTATAAGCAAAAACGCCACTCTCCTTCAAAATCGTATTTTGAAAAATCAAATAAAACTGATACTGCGGTAATTATTATACTTAAGGGTAAGAGAAGCCTGAAAGTCGTTGACGAATTACACTATTAAAAGTATCCAGATTCGTGAGCATGTATCTAAAAGTAGTAGAAAAGCATGTATGTATTTTGGATACATTATTAATTTCATTTTTTACAAAAAAGGCGGAGATAATTAAGTTCCCGCTAGATGTCACCGCGTGTTTTGAAACTGAACATTATACATTACATTTTCGACGCAATTGATTTGTTATTCGATATAGAAAATGTTACTGGTGTGTGTATGCATGTATGTATGTATGTACATACTAAGGGTCAACATTTCCGTTTTTTATTGATTGAGAAACGATAATGATCGATAATGAACGATAATGAATTTTCGATTATTATTGATAATTATCGTTTGTTAATAAATATGTTTTTTAGTGATATTTACTATAGATGTACCAATTTAACACGGCCGCTAGTGAGGGCACAACCGTTGCGTTAGGAATGTTGGCATACTCAACCAGAACTGAAATTTCAAAAAATTTCAAAAACTGATATTTTACCTACGGTTATTAAAAGTAGACTTGGATTTTCGAAAGATATTTAATGGCAATCGGGGAAATTTATTCTAGACTGTCAATTCTAGTTCCAAATTCGGAGGCGGTCAAGTAATGTTGATAATACCATACATCATGAAACAAATAAAAAATTGATAAATTTTAGAAATATATTGATAGTTAAGAAGGAAAAAAGTGCTAAAAAATGTTACGCTAATCGCTAATTGACAATACTTTACTGAGAATATTTGTTAGATAAAAGATGGATTATTATAAATGAATGTTATATATTTATGTTACACCGAATCCATGAAATTGCATATTCCGTGTACTGTATTACAAAAAACATATTGGCTGTATGATGGCAGCAAAGGTATATTTAAAAATTACAAAAAGGTTTGCAGTCTATAAAAAAATTATTATCAAAAAAGTCATTAATTATCGGTTACACAAACGATAATATCGATCAAACGATAAATTTCAATTATGGTTATCAACCATTATCAATGCAAACGATAATACTTTTTTTTATCGATTCTGAAATTTCGACCCTTAGTACATATACACGACAATATGTATACTATGCACATGCTTATTTTTTGACAGTTGAAATATTTGACTGCTACCTAGATTGTTTCTGCTGCCCTTTGTGTAAATATATGGGAAATATTCGGAAATGACAAAATGAAACAGAATATAAGTTTAGCGATGATATATCGCAAACTTTTATCTCGGACTGTCATTGGATTTTTTTGGTTATTACCAATATACAATGACATATGACAGATTGGAATCGCTTCAGAAAGTCAAAAGAAATCGCAACTTGTAGGAATTTTCATATGAACTCCAGATAATAGATCCATATTCAAGTGTACTTAAAACCAAGGAGATGTAGAAAGCACGAAACACAGTTTGGTTTTCACATGGTTTACTTTGCCTTACTATTAACCCAAAAAAGTTTGCTAGAACGCAGAACAGTAGAATTAATATGAGAATGAAATGTGAAAGAAGAGTCAAACATTATACTGAGATCATAGATGGATGCTTGAAAACAATCAGACCACTCGACGCTGCCTAAATTGTTTTACCTACCGATACTTTATCTCTTACCATATTTCTTTTTACAACTTATATATCCCCTCAACGCATGATTTCCTACTTTAAAAAAAAAAAAAAATATTCATATTCAATGGATATGTATGATTACAGGAAAAATAATCGAATAATTTTTATTAGGGTTACACACAGTGATAGATTTCATTTTTCGCTCAATAATTTGGTCCTGTTGATGCAAAATGGAATTTTGAATCGGTTTTGTGATTCTTTCCGTGCAGAACGTCCGGCCCAATACTATCTTGTCTCGTGTCTTTTACTGGACTTCAAATTATAATTTCGACGATTGAGACCTTGCTTACTTTGTTTTATAGCCATCTCAAGTTTGCATAAGACAGTTGCCGACTCGAACGTCAGCAATGAAAGATTCATAAGCTCTCGTTTAGGATTTTTGACCCTGTCAACTGTCTTATATAAAACGAATAATTACTAAAACTCCGGCTTGCTTTGTTTGATTGCAAATTAAATTCAACAACCGCATATCACCACACCTCCAATGAAAAAAATGGAATGTTGATAGGTATTTCACCATTAGATATAAGAATAACTGGTAAAATCTTTTTCAGTTTTGCAAGAAAAATAAACAAAACACGGGTTAGACCACATAAATTGATTTTTCATTCTATGGATTTGTATTTTAAGGCAAATAAGTCTATGATGTCAAAATTCCTAAGCATGCATCCAATACTTAAATGTGGCAAAGTGAGAGTAATCAGTTAACTACTAGTCCTATAGATATCCATGTTTACTCTTTACTGACTCACTTTATTACTGACTATTTATCGTTTCCTCGAATTGCATCCCGTCGAAACCCACATTGCTATTATAATTGTAAAATCACTGGTAATTCTAATATTAGTTGGAAAGCAGCAATTCGCCACTCTGTTAATGCGTTGTTTACACAATAAGGATTAAGGCGATTCTCGAAATTTCAACTCGGGTATCAGTGTGGATCCTAGACTTTTATCTCGTAAATAATATTTGTCGTATTTGTATCTTCTATACAAACGTTAGACACTGTTTACTGTCTGTCAGTTTGAGTTCATTCGTGCGCTCGAATGCCTGAAGATGCCGAAAGGCGAAACCCGGGTCGTTAGTGACAAAATACATGGAAGTGTACAAAATCTCAATAATTCAAATTTGATTAGAAGAACTTTGAATGATTACTGCTTTCTCTCTAAATACCTTTTCACCTCTGGTACAAAGCATCTATTGACCCAGTATGTGAATATCGATGCAGTAACCCAAGCTCTCTTATTAGCTAGCCAATGAACCAGGAAGCAAAATGCAGGTGTTCATTTGGTACGTGCCGAAAGCTTCATTCTGTAATTGTTTTTATGTGTCTACATATTTTAGTTTATGTCTGGCGAGTTCTAAAAATATTTGGACCTCAGCTTGTATTAATTTAGTCATTTTAAAATTTATTTTTATTTTGGATTAGATTTATGATATAAACGTGTTCTTTTAATGAATTCAATAAATGTACACATGAATTCAATAAATGTATATTTTATACACCCAATTTGATTTTGAATTTGAAGATATAATCGCGTAAAAATGAATAAATTGCGTATAATAAAGAATTCGTGCAATTAAAAAAATAGTTCAAAAAGAGGACTGGGTGTATATCATTTTCGACTTCTTGTGGACAGTGGCGTTTTTAATTATATAGGGTCATTTCACCATTGGTCGGTCAGTTAAGCGATAGGTGTACTTTCAAAAGGAATTTCGAGTCAATGAATGATAAATACATATTTTTTCGCTGATATTCTATTAAACAGGTATTAAGTAATGTAACCAACTATAAAATACGCATAAAATAATAGAAGTTTACAAAAAAAATGCCAATTCTCCCATTGTTCGGCCATCACTATGAAACTTCATGAATATCGTGAAATAATCTACTGATAGTAGACAGAACACTAAAAAACATAATTATGCAAAGCATGACAATATAAAGTATATTTTGTTAGCGATCCCCATACAACATGAATTTGTCGAAACTTGCGAAGTAAAAATGTGCTTTTTTTAATTGCATATTGCATCTAGGTCAGTATAGTGCAGATATACATTGGCAAGTGGCAAGACTACGTACATGAATTTAAAAAGATCTTTTTTTTTAAATGTATCCACTATTATTTAAGTTTTAAGCTCAAAAGGCCGACCACTGGCGACGGCTGACTTTAGGAACACTCGCTCTACATTTATATTATATACATCTCATTTGCAATTGTATAAATTGATTTTTACTTCATTCCCATCATAGTCGATACTTAACATATATTTGCCAAAGAGGCAAATGGCATTTTTAATGTCACACTGAATGTGGGAAATTGCTTATTTCATGAAATGGGCAAAATTGTGCCTAATTCATAAAATAAGCAAGCCAATCACCTCATTCATGAATTAGGCAAATTATCTAAGTGCGTGAATTCGACAGGGAAATGAAATTTTTAAAACAGTCCCAGGTTTAGGTTATCATTGATTGGATATGCAACAGTTTTAATAAATTTGCTGAATGAAGTGTCATTTAAGTAAATTAATATCACTAATTATGATATATAAAAATTGGAGGTTTGAAGTCCAGTCCAATTTTAGCTCTGTTTTCATATTATAAAAACGTAAAAGAAGTAAAGATTTTGATTGATTTGATTTTTTTTTTGATGAAACTTTATTGGAAATGCAATTGGTAACTAAGTAACAAACATTTTTATACTAATAAAAATATAATATAATAGGTGTTAACTGTCAATTCATGGTGGAAAGGCAGTGTATTTTAAAAATAAAACACTTTTTTAGTTGACAGTTGTTAATGCTCGCGATGAGCAAAACTGATAATTGATAAAAATTTGAAAGTACAAAACCAACTGTGTTTTATTTTTAAAATACAATATAGTTCAAGTATTGATTTTAATCAATCAAATGTACCATAACCTATATTGGGGAATCGCAATAAACACAGAGTGTGGAAGAGGTCAGAACTACATTATTACTATTAGCATAAAAAATATTATTAAATGATTATATAAAATATCTTACAACAATTATTTGTATTTTCGATGGATTCGGCGGTAAATTCTTTTTTTATATGAAATTAAAATTAAAATTGATAACCTTATTTCACTGACTGTTGTGCGTGTTACTAAATGTGACAAGTGTATTGCTTTTTGAAGAAGCATCTTTAGATCGTTTGTGTCTTCCCCCTTCTGCACCCCTTTCCCACATCCAGTAAAAGAAAAAAACCCACCCACCCTTCATTTTTTAGTTGAAAATTGCAATCATTGTCTACCTTAGAAATAAATAACCTTGCGATAGTTAGTCTGAAGATGTTTCTTAAAGAAGCGAAACACATGTCACATTTAGTAACACAGTTATCAATTTTAATTTTATATTAATTATTTGTAATCATTTCATAATAAAATATATAAAAATATAACGATTTTTATAAAAATAAAAATCCCAATATTTTTTAATATTTTAAATGGAAATGGAAGCTCTCTCCTCCAATTAATAGCTGATGCTAACAATGGCTCTAACCTCCATCATATTTATCTACTTCAAAAGCTATGTCATGAACAATATGGAAAAAACAATTCAAATTTGAGGCAGTAGCAGTTAGCAGTAGTAGCAGTTTTGAACCAATTTGCGACATTATGAAGAATTATTGAAACGATTCTCTTATAGATATAAAATATTAAATATAAAGTGGAAAATAACATGGAAATATTAAATACAACAGCGAGGAAAGTGTTAACAAAAAGCAATATTAAATTTCAATACTTTGAAACTGTACAAGCATTAACCATAAAAATCGTTTTTACCTTTTTATCGTCCTCTCCGAGTCCTTCGCAAGCCCGAGCCACCCTATCGAGTGGAAATCCCATACCGCTTAGATGTCTACACTTGTCTTGCAATGGTTGCGAAAGGCTCTCGTACGGGTCACTGAGATTTTCTCTTTTGAGTGTTTGAGAAGTGGATGGAACGGGACGGTGAAGCGGATAAGACGGTGCAGGGCTACTGTTGTGAGACCTTTCTCTAGACCTGAGACGGGACCCGGCGACTTCGTTATCCAATTCTTTCACGATATCAGGGACGCTTCGAGAACGAGACTTACTGAGTTTTAAATCGTCTGCATCGTCTTTCAACTGTCCTGATTTCTGAGTTGCATGAGATGGAGGTGATTGATAATGAGCATATTTCGTTTGAGGGTAACCGGCGTATTCCATTTTATAATAATCATAAGTATTCTTTACCGTTTGGTTATACGGAACGTTCTGCTCTCTTTGGTAATTATCACTATTAATATTTTGCTCAGTAGGCTTGCTATAGTTATAAGTTTCAGCGATAGATTGATTGTAAGAAGCATTAGAAGCTTGCTGGTAAATAGGATTGGTCATTGTATATCCATATTCGGGAGAATAGTAACCATTAATGTTGTTTATGCCTATGTTAGTGTAGGAAGATACTTTGCCGCTGCTGCCATCGTAATAACTATTGGTAATAGGGACGCAATTCACAGTGCCGGAAAACGTTTTTTCCATACCAGGATGAGAATTGTGACTATAAGCTAAATTATGAGAATAAACATCAGCGCCGGCTGAAGTGGAATGTGTATTAGAATACATAGTACCTGAATTGAGATCGCAGGTCGGCCTATTGGGGTAATTATCAATAACCATATGGTCAGATTCGACAGCTTGAGAATTGATGGTCGACTGATGTGATGTAAGTACTTGCGCTAATAACTCAATGTCATTTATGGTTTTGAGTTCCATATTATCAAAGGGGCTAGAAGTGTCATTTTCGAAGTCAGAAAAGGTTAAATTGTCTATGTTATTTTGAATATAAAATGGCTTATGCAGGAAAGATTTAGTATTCGATTTATTTTGAATACTATTTTGAAGTTGTTTTATGGGGTCAGGATCATCTAATAAATTTGTCGAAGCATAAGTTCTGTTGGGTGATACAGGAGTCGGCTGAAGGATTTCAGAATTGGCTTCAAATTTGGTCTTCTCCAGATACTTTACATGCGCACCGTATTGGTAAACTTTGTCAGACAAATTTTCAGCATTCTCCGAATTAGAAACAGTAACTTTTTCAGCCTCTTCCGAGCACTGTGACAGAGAAGAGTTCTCGCCTTCCAAGGGCTTACATTCCACACCGTCGTCGGGCGATATTTCACTGATTTCTTCCGTGCTAGGATAAGACACTTCTGATATGCTGAGCTGCTTCAATCTCTCCTCGGTTTCAGTGGCGGCTATCAAATCTAACTCCCTCTGTCTGGCTTCCTCTCGAAGTTGCAGCCTGTGGTTTCTCTCGTTGCGTTCAGCCTGTTTCGCATTTTGCCACTCTTCCAATTTTTTCAACACATTGTTTTCTAAGCCAAAATCGTAACTTATCGATTCCACCAGCTCCGCCGACGAGTTGAGTTTTTCCAAGAGTCCGGAAGGCAGAGCTATGCGCGGCGGTGGTTTATATTTTTCTGATATTTTCACGGGCACACCATCCATATAGTTTCCCGAATGACTTTGAGACATTTTTACCCTGAAGGAAAACACAAAATATTGTAAAACAGTGAGCGTAAACAAAATTAATGAATTCACTGTTAATTTTTATCGATTTCAATTTTACCTGAGAGTGCCTTCGATAGTGTAATCTCATTATTTCTTCGTGTACACCATTTACAAATGAACAAAACACCTGACAGCATTAATTGGGAGCCGTCAACCATGGTAAAAATGACAGTCAAAAATTTAAGAGTCGCCAAATAAGAATATTTTTAACTTTTCTAAATTATCAAAGTAGCAACATCGTTCTTCGAAGATTGATAAGGTATGTTCTTTTGCATATTTTTATTACCATACATATTACGTGTCAACAAAACCTACATTTTGAATACAATATATTTATAAAAATTGAAAAATTTACAATAAATACCCCCTTCAACTCTAAATATATCAATAATATAGATTATTTTTAATAATGCATTCATTTCAATTGTTTTGAATATTAGAATAATATATGTTTTGTTAAAATCAAACAATAATACCATGTTAAACTGTGAATCATCGGTTACAACGTCACAAATGCTAAGCTTTAGCTTCATCCATTATTTTTTACAGAAGAATCATTACTTAATTAAGTACTTTGTCGTAAAATTCGACATATACTTTTTGGGTCAGAATAAGAATTATTTATATGAGCGTACTTTCTGCAACAAACCCGACCTGACCGCCCCTAGAATTTTAAAGTATTTATATGTGTTTCTCCATCACTCCGCTCACCAAAAATAATACAGAAAGGCTTTGTATATCTACTTGTTTTACGACTTTTTGGAATGAAACGGTCACCATTCAATTGTTTTAAGCATCACAAACATGGTCAAAATATAGTGGTTTTGTTAAATTTTCATAGACATTTGGTGCTGAAATCGTACGTGACTCGTTTCCGCAAATACTGTTCATTTGACAATGTTACAAAACTCGTAAGGCCCTCTACCTCAAGAGTTTTCTTAAATCATGGATTACGACCCCAAATTATTGTGAACAGCAAACGGTTTTATGTGTACAGAAAACTTGATTTTATTTTACTATAATGTATTTTTTACTTATAATCAGCATCGTCATCAGGGGTGGAACTTATGATAGGGTATATAAAAGTAGTTTAAATGTAGATAGATGTATGATGAAGAAGACGTAGCGATTTGTTCAATTCTTCAATAGCACTGGGAAAAAAATTCACAAGTTGTTTTTGTTTTCCAAAAATTTCAATTCCAAAAACTTCGTTTAAAATTGCAGCATGCGGCATATCTAAAAATTATATATAACAACGGTCTTTTTCCTTGTGATTTGAATATATAGAATAAGGCTTCCTATTGTTTCTTTTTATAAAGCCGAATAAGTTAGTAAATTATAAAAAACCAAATGCGGATTTACTTTCTTTATCACAAAACATAGAATGTTGACATGAATTAAAAAATGTTGGCTGGACTGCCCCAATATAGGAAATTTCGTATGCGCCCCGATCAGAGGTAATAAAAGGTAGAAGAAAATAATGCTCTTGATTCAGCATTTTCGTTGAATCTGGTGCATACAATATATTATGGTATATTATTATACAGTTGAGACAAATTTCATATCATTAAAAATGTTATCTCAAGTTGAAGAGAAAAGCATTTGATCGTAGTTACAACTCTTAAAAAAGTAAGCGCATCTATCGTCAAATGATATTTAAATATGACCCATAAAATGGATCATAAATCGAAATCGTAAGTTTCTGGAATTGAATTGTTTTCTCTTGTTTTAAAATAAGTTAAACAACCAAATAATAGTTAAATACTCTCGTCGTCCTTTATAAATATTACTATTCTCAAAGAATGAAGTGGTAACTTTGTGGAAATTCCTTTTTATTTAAAATGAATTTTTTTTATTTCACAACCTGTTATCAATTTTCATTTTATTAAATATATATTAAACATATTACCATTCATCTTGTAAACTTCACTTTCACTATGACTAAGTAACTACATTAGATATTGACAAGGCAAGCATAGTGAACATAGCAGACAGCCCCATAAACTCTGGGAAGAGTGCTGCCTACGGAAGATAGCAATCTCTCCCATTCTACTCAATACTTCATGCTCATATTGTTAGATTAGTAAATTACTCTATGTTGGATATTATCTATGATGTTGGTAATCTATAGTCTAGACTAGTTAGTCTATGATCTGTCGTTCCGTGTTCATATTTTTTGCCTTGTGTGGTACTTCGTATGCAGGAATTTCTGTTTTCCGCGAATAAAAAACTGGCAGCCCACAGATCACTAATATCGAATGGTTGAATTCAAATCCATAGTTTATAATTGTTTTATAGGTGCTGTCACTGTGATAATCAATTCGTAATACATTAATAGGTTACATCGGCAAAACATTAACTTTCAAAATAAGATCGATTTTCTACGAATAAAACTAAACAATATTTTATGAATAATGATTCGTTAATAGACTTGTACAATCTAGTTGCAAGATCTACAATTACCAGCTGTACAAATTAAAGCCCATTCAAGAAATATTCATCCAATTGTGTGCAGTGAACCTCTGTCGATTGTCAACTGTTAAACACAGGCTTAGTCAATGATTTTGTTATGAATAGCCGTTTTTATATGGATTGTTAACATATTTTGATTTTATTTGAAGTTTGTGCTATGTTTTTTCTTTGTTTATATTGATTTAAACATAAAAATAGCTAGGTACTTTTGTACACTGAATAGTTTCCTTGAATAAAATTGTTATGTATCAGACTCCGTATGGTACTCAGTTATACGTGCAATTGAACAATACACATATGCCCGGTCACGACATGATCTTTTACGAAGAAGGAACCAGGCCGACAGAGCGGCCGATCTCATATTCTGATGAATTCCTTCACTGCATGAAGGATATGAATGCCCCGGCTTATCTTCCGTATTCAAGGAACCAAAACCCCGTGAGAAATACTAATTATTGGGTTCCCCGAAGAAACCTGAGGGGATATCATATGCAGAATTCTCCAGCTTTTTTGGAGTACGAGTCTGATGACTCCAGTCGTTCAATCACGAATCGTTCGTATGATGGGAAAGGTATATTACATCAACATTGCTTACAATCATTGATCTCTTATGTTACAGAATTTCATACATTTCAAGAAAATTTATGTACAACGAATTTGCATACAGTTTGGCCCTTTAAGGTTAAAGAAATGTATCTCACTTTTCTGTACTTTAAAAGCGAGTTAAAAAACAGGCCTCCTAAGTTAATTAATAAGAGTTTTTTTAGCAGAAAAATTATTGAACTGTCTTGGCATCTGATGCACCCTTCATTATGTCTTATTGTCACTTAATGTAATGTGTTATTTGATGTCCAGTACCATACTTAACTCAAAATCTCCGAAAATTGAGTTACATTCCTTACAAATGAAAGAGGCCAAACCGTGATCACCGAATCCACATCTTTTAACAATTTTCTAATATCAGTATAAATCGTTTTAAGAGCTTTCTTGCCCTCCTACACCCACCACCGCTTTCCCATCGGTTATTGTTATATGCAGTATCCAGTAGCGTAACAAATTTTAAGCGTAATTACAATTTTTTTTGAGTGTTTTAGGATCAGCTGCCCAAGCCTTGGTGGCGTGCACTTAAGTTAAGTGCAGAAAATCAATCCCTCCAGATAAACCAAAGGCTTCTATGGATTGAGTTCTACTCACTATCCATGTAATGCTGCAAATTTCGCCTGGTAGTTTGCATTATTTGCCACCAAGTTGGCGTGGCCAATTGGTCCAATGGAAAGTTGGACTGACTTGCGCAGCTCCTCCCTTTCTTCATGCATTAAATGACCCCCATTATTATGCATTAAATGAATCCCATAGGATGTGTTAAGCATCCTGCTTTATAACACCACATTTTATTATTTGAGGAATTATATATATATTTGTATTAGAATCCCTATTGGTTGATTTACTCTAATTATTTGTCACCAGAAGTCAATATCATTTCTGTTGTCTGGCTGACTGACAGTAGGAAAGATATCTGCATCGCATTGAAACCACTACCCAATTTTTTTTTAAATGATATTTCTTTAGCATTGTAAATATGTACTATTTCAAATATTATCCCTTTTAATCCTGGTCTAATCAAAACCGTATCAGGTAGGGCGGATAGATCGGCCCCATAGGAATTTTTTGAGTTAAACTAGCCTTAGGTTTGTTAAAATTAAATAAATCCCACTGTTCACCTAGAAGATTTTTTCTGTAACTTTAAATAGTGTGAATTGGAATATAAGTTACACATAATTCAATATTCTTGAGCTAATTCTCATTTCTATCTTTTAGGTTATCCACCATCATTCCGTAACAAAACACATTATAATGGAGGCCGAAATTCTCCGCGTGCACAGAAATCGAATGCGTTGGACTGGCATCAACCGATTTCTTATAATATTCACCCTGTTCCTATTATTGCTCCCGACAGATTTTTAATGAAAGCTCACCGTTTGCTAGTCAAAAACACACCTGCAGCTCTAAAAACAGGTAAATAATGTTGTTCAATAACAGACAGTTCTATCTGAGCGTAGCAATGCAGAAAACAGTCAGTTGACACAAACTGTTGAGTTGAGAATTCAGTGAGAGTTTTTGCTTTAAATATGCACCTCATGAATACATCCATAAATCAATTCATGAAATTGTCTGTGCGGAGATTCGAATCCTTGGCAATAGCGACCAAATAGGGCCAATCGCCTGAGACCAGCCAAAATAAGATCGAAATTACTATCATTTAAAAAAGAACAAAATCTACGCTACAGTTGAATATTATTTACCGTTTGGCATTTCTCAATTGAAATGGTAAAGTTTTTATTTATATTTTTCACTGTTTTAGGTTCAAAGTGGGATAAACTCTCTAGTGATATTTGGCACAAATTTATCAGATCTCAACAAACAGAAGAAACCTTTAAAAATAAGATGACCCTGTGGAAGTTTTTATATATCGCCATCAAGGTGAGCTAATTTCCGTTTGATCTTTTTATTTTTGGGCAACGCTATATTTAAATACGTGTAATGACTGTCCATTTGAAAACATTCTTTTTGCAGACCATGTTTCCACGGCACGGCCTTTATTTAGTCGGTTCCACCATATCTGGATTCGGAGCGAACAGTTCAGACATGGACTTGTGCCTCGTAGTTAAGACAATTGATTCATTAGATAGTCGCTCGCAAGCAATGTACCATTTAGATACCACCCTTCGTTTCATCAAATCGCGCCGTAAGTATTTTTCTTTCTTAATTTTCCTAAATGTATTTAATTATTGATATATTCACATTATTTTAATATCGATAACTTACGGGGTTCGCAGATGCTGAATTTAGTGACGCTCAATTGATTAAGGCGAAAGTGCCCATTCTCAAATTCAGGGAGAATCGGTATTCCTTTGAAGTCGATCTCAACTGCAATAACGTGGTCGGAATCAGAAATACACATCTGCTCTACTGCTATTCGCAATGTGGGTAATTTTTTCCCCTGTTATTTGAAATATGTATTTCAAATTAACTTATTGATAAACAACAATGATGTGAAATATACATGTTTTTAAAATTGCGTTTCTTGCAGTGGATTGGCGTGTCCGTCCTCTTGTTCTGACGGTTAAATTATGGGCCCAACACCACAACATTAATGATGCGAAAAACATGACAGTTTCTAGTTATTCACTTGTTTTGATGGTTATACATTATCTACAATGTAAGTATCTATTTTTTTTACATCTGTATAGAACATTATATTTATGTTATAATTTAAGACGTCGACTGAGGATGCTTGATGGAATTTCAATATCAAATTTTAATTGTTAAGATTTTGTACATTTGCATGGATTTTGTCACTAACTTAGTGACAAAATCCATATCGTCTTTGTGCCTTCAAAATCGGTATATGTATAGTTTTCACGAAATAAGTTTTTTGCACCAAAGAAACATAATTTGTCAGGAAATGCATTTGAATATTATATAAATGGCCATGTGGTGTACGTATATAATTTTTGAGCCTTTTAAGCTGGATATGTACAGCTAGGTATGCGTGAGGATGCAAGGTAAAAGATACACTACAATGTATGGGCTTTCAAAACATGGGATGAAAAGAAGGCATATATCAAGAGGCCGGTAAGCCTTAGAGCTCCTTTAAGAAGTAGAACAACTACTGTTTTATTATAAGTTTCCGACAGCGAGAAACATAGATCTATGTGCAAAAGACGCAACAAATTAATTATTTAAAAACAAAACATTTTTTTTAACTTTCTATACCAAGGAAAAAATAAAGATTATTCCAAAAGGTATTCTGGAACTGCTTTAAAAAATAATTCGATGTAAAGACAGGCCTTGTAATTCGCATTGTTTTTTGCCTCCTGTAAAGTTTTGAAAAAACTGGTTTGAAGGCACAACGATGATGTCAATGTCTTCATCAGTTAAAAAAATTGTCAAAATCAAATATCATGAGTTATTTATACCATAAGACTTCTTTTTTGGAGCTCGTCTATCAATTTATCCAAATTCACTTAAATGAAATATATTGAAAAATGGGCCCCAAAATTTATAAATAAGCGTAATTTTCCATGTAAAAATATTATATTTAACCGGCCTACCTCTTGGTTTTTTTCGATGAAACAAATATCCCGAAAACAACCGCATGTTACCACTGGACTTGAAGAACTAACTGCATTGTTTTTTTGTAGGTATGTATAAACCCATAGCGTATCATGTTTTTTTTGTAGACACCGGGTATGTATTTTTTCCAAAGCGCGTACATGATACGGGCTAGCGCGCTATGGCTACATCTCAGTGCGCTTATCACTTACGTTCGTAGAGGTAGGGCGGTTAAAGAAATTATGTCTAAATAATGGAGTTTATCTTATGTAGCATTATAAAAAAATTTCATTAAGGTCAACAGTGTATATATTTTATTGAATTTATTAATATTTTATTAAAAAATTATATATTTTACTAAAAATTTGTCACTAGTTAGTTGTATGCCTTATTATTTTCTTCCAAAAAAAAGTTTGCTATTTGATTTGATGGACTTAAAAATATTCAATTTGTTCGAAACTAGTATTTCCATGACATTTCACCAGAACGACAATGATATGAATAAATTAAAAAAACTCCTACATCTGCCTCTTTCAGCAATTTTATTTTTTTATTTTATTTTTTGACTGAAATCTCGTGACCGATTTTTATCTGATTAGAAATAATATTTGTAACTGTAGTGTTGAAAATAATTGTCGGTGCAGGTGGGACGTCTCCTTCAGTATTACCCTGCCTCCAAGAAGACTGGCCTAACAAATTCAGCAATAATTTGGATATACATCATATAGATCTAATGGAACAGATGCCCTCGTACAATACCAAAAATGAACAGCCTCTCGGAGAACTTTTGTTAGGATTTTTCAAATACTACTCCGATTTTGAGTAAGTTTCTTTTCCTTCGTTATTCAGCCTTTTTTAATAGAAATGTGTAATGCCAAAGCCCCCTATATTTACAAACCGTGCTATAAGGCCCGTCGGTGAATATTTTTCCATTACATTTACTTTGAAGTCATGAAATCGACAGGAGACAATGTATATATGATGTTATCATAGACAATTATCACTTTTTTTTTGTTAAATACAATGAATTCAACATATTGTAATAATATGAAATACCTGGTAATTAAATGTTAACTAACAGGAATAAAGATGTTTACTTACTTAAAAAGAGTATAGTTACGAAGCCTAGTCGTAATCAATGATTATAATTAATCAACAATTCGAATTGTGATTTTTGCGATAAATTACGATTCTAATCAATCTAACCTGCCACTCATCGCATTTTGTGTCATTCAGTAGACATATAATGACGACTATAGGATGAAATTTATTGTTTATTCCTTTACTAGCAAAAATATGGCACTTTTCGATGAATCATGAATTATATTGACGGTATTTTGGCCAATTGATGTAACTCTCAAAATTGAATTTGTCAGGAGAGAGTAAAAACTGTTTTTACCGAAAACATTATATGTTGAGTTGCGTTATAAATCTTTGAAATGCACTCCTGTCAGTGGCGTAGCTAGGGTTTGTATCGCCTGGGGCGATCCTTGAATTGGCCCCCCCCCACTTTTTTTCAATTTTTTATTACTAGAACAACAGAAATTTTTTTGAAGTATAAATATAATTTCTTCAAAAACATACCATATTTTTACAACCGTGGAAAATTTTATGTTTAATATTGATAATTTTTTTCCAAAAATGTTTATTTCATATTAAACTTCTCACATGTTTGTTTTTCAAATATTTAAAAAAAAACTATTTATCTACAATACATCAATAAGTATATATTCTACATAAAAACGAATTCAAAATTGTGAATTGATTTAGAACAAGATATTCAGTAGATTTTACTAAAATAACATTTAAAAAAAAAAAAATTCCTTGCTTTGATGATGGCAAAATCACCAGCAACATTATCAAAATCTGTTTTATCTGCCAGTTGGTGTACTATTGAAAGTATTTTTTAAATCGCAACTTGCTCACTGTTAACATTAAAATAGTTTTTTTATTCATTTAGTTTTTGAAAAACTTCTTTCACAGCTAGTAGCACAATTGGGAGGAAATAAATTAAAAGCATTTCAATATTTGCGACATTAAGGCTTCATAATTATTCTTAGATAATTTCAGATTTATAGACTTGAATTTTAGAAAAAGAAATAAATTTTTTCATTGAATCACAATTCTTATTTGTTGTTTATCTACATAATTTTCTACTAATTTTCAAAAATGCCGCCCCTAGAAAAGTTATTTTGTCAGCGAGTCACAAATTAGACAGAAGAAAAGATGATGAATGGAAAATATCTTGCATTGATTATATAAATATAAAAAAAATATTTATGTTTTACCGTCGAAATTTTCTATTCACCTTCGAAAAGGCCGCCCCCCCTTGCTACGCCAGTGACTCCTGTAAATTTTCATGTTTGCGAATACGGGATTATACGTAGGGAGTGCCGATATAATAGTGGTTTACATTAAGTGGCTGAGTCAGAATTTTCAAATTTAAAACCAACGTAAAATGATGTTCCCCTTCCAAAAAGGGGTCAATTTATTTTTCTAATTTACATCATTTGGCCGCGACCTGCTCTGTCGTCTTTAAAATGAGTTCCTATCATTAACTCATTTTCGTATTTTTTGAGGGTTACGTCAATTGGCCAAAACACCTTCGATGTAATGATAAATAATCACAGAATAAACTCTAAAGAAATCTTTTCAAATATATAATTTAAGACATCGACTGAGGGTGCTTGATGGAATTTCAATATCAAATTTGGATTATTGAGATTTTGTACACTTCCATGTATTTATGTACTTCCATGTCAGTTCGAGTCCATTCATGTGCTCGAATGCCTGAAGATGCCGAAAGGCGAAACCCGGGTCGTTAGTCACAAAATACATGGAAGTGTACAAAATCTCAATAATCCAAATTTGATATTGAAATTCCATCAAGCACCCTCAGTCGATGTCTTAAATTATATAGATATACATATGTTACGCAAATATATTACGCGAAAAACAGAAATGAGTCTATCTACGTACAACCACCATACAATTTGCTGTAGAGATTGGGACGTCTAGGACTACACCTAAATTACGAATTCTCTTATAGCACTGCTTGTATCTTAGGGTTGCTTTGGTAATGCTAATCTATTTACTTATTTATACATGCTATATGATAGTTTGTCTTGTATTTATAGATATACCAAGCACGTGGTGTCTGTACGCACTGGGTCATGTCTCAATTTGGAAGAATGCAGAGCTGCTCGTAAGAATGAACCTCATCAGTGGAAGCTGCTTTGTGTTGAAGGTATTCTATATTATATTATTTTAGAATCCATTTCAAGCATTTTATGAATTTAGCTATTTAGAGATGATAATAAATTTAACCAATCCTGAACCTATGATGCCAAAACTGTAATTTTACATTATTATTGAAGCTATGCTTTATGTGATCGAGCACCTACTTTTAGGCACTGGACTTTTAACTGGGCTAATTGCATGTGTTGATTTGTAAGTTAATCTGAATAACTCTTTTCTTTAACTTCGAATTGCTTAAAACCAGCCTCCAAATGTATGTTTTTTTTTGTTAGCAGTATCATTGTAAAAAAAATATATTATTTGATTTTCTTGATACTCTTACATGCATGTCTCTTTCGCTGGTCACTTAAATAACAATTGATTGTTTTGAATTTGTCAATGTTGCTCTTTTCTATCTGCAGAACCTTTCGACCTGAGTAACACAGCCGCGGTCGGTTTACGATCCGAAGATATTCTCTCATATACTTGAGGTATTCAAATCGACAGCCGAGGCGTTGGAGAATAACCCGACTTTCTCGTCGCTCCTGTCTCCATAGCGATACGTCAATCATTCCGGGAAGAAACCATTCACCTGTGAACAACTGATCAGTATAGTTTACTCGTTCTTGTGCTTAGACATAACTGCAAAGAGTTCTTGAGCGGTATTTCTACGCTGTGAATCTGCCAATACTGTGCTTACTTTTAAATGCTCATTAGAGTAAATCTATGAACATGCCGCGCCCGGCGTCCATCTGATAATAGTGGTACAATACCCACACTACACAAAAATTTTCAACAGTTTGTGTTTAGAAAAACAACGTTTTTCAGTTACATTAATGAAGTGTAGGCTAATTGTTTTTGGGAATCCTAATTCGCGCCATATTTTTCACGAGTGAATATTAATAATTTTCCACTATTATTCTCGGGTTCAATTTTATTAATACTTTTTTAAAAACCATATTCACCTGAATGTAAAACGATTTTTCACTCATATTTATATATTGTAAACGTTTTTTTTTGTAGATTTAAATATCACTAAAATAAAATAGATCTACTTTGATCAATTTCAGGGTTCATTATTACATATGTGTTAAATATAAACCCCAATAAAAATTAATTGAATTGCTGCATCAATGTTGGCTGTCAATTCACTCTCTTAAAATGATGTTTCTTATTACAGTAAATAAAATATATCTCTTCCGAACAAAGTTATAAACCAAGTTACAACTGGCTCATGCTGTGAAAATTTTCACAGCATATTTCATACATCTAGAACACATAACGTACTTTATCTTTATAAACATCGGTTAGCATGACATTTTATGAATAATAATAAGTAAAATCAATCTCTCAAAATTGACTATCCTTTGAAGGCAATAAGCCAATAATGATCAAAGTTGTCCAAAATCAAAGAGACCATACTCGATAGTATTCATTAAATGTTTACAGAACGTTTTGATGCATTGCAGGAATGCTACGTGGGTAATTACGATTTTGGATAATTTTTTTAAAAATCTTTCTGCTTCATTTGTTCAAAGATAAGAATCAAGGTAGTGGGAACCATAACGGAAATCGAGGGCTTTTTCTTAAAGAAACACGCAAAATAACTGCCTATCAAAGTAAAAACGATTCGGTTGCAATCATTTAAATGAAACCTCGTTTTATATTCAGGCCAAAGCAGGTTTCACATATTTGTTATATCAATCACACATCTCTCATTTAATAATTAGGAAAAGAAGAAAAATGATGCGTGCTATTGAGACAGTTTATGTTTCAAATGAGAAGAAGTACGTTTTTGTTTGCATGCCCGTGTTTTCAGTCAGTCAGTGTAGTGATAAAACTATAATGTTTCGACTGAATCGTTAATCATGTAAAACTCATTCCTAAACGTAACAATGATTCCATAGCTGAGTCATAACTTATGAAACATTACTGATATGTCTATGCGAATTTCTAGTCTTGAAAGAAAAACTTTACATAAAACTATTATCATCCAAAAAAAATATTATATTTAAGTATAGTATGTATATCAAAAACTATGAGGCTGTGAGTTTTTGACTGAGTTTTGATTATGCTAATTTTAGAAATATTGCCATATAGATAAATACTAATAATTAATTATTCGAGATATATAATATCTGTAAATAAATGTTAACACGTCGGCTGCTGACGGAATCATTTTGTATGTAAATATGACTCGCATGCGCGTGCCCCGCAGTCAACTCATTAAACTTGAATATGTCAATCTGTTCGGATTGAAATGAAAGTTTTCCAGGTTTTATATGGTTATGCGGTTTTCAACTATCAATAAAGTAAAAATGATAAAATTATACTAAGAATGTTCTAGTACAAATTATGCTTTTAAAAGATCTTGCATGTCTGTAAATGCATATTATTGATAAGTTACTTATAAATATTTGTTTCAGTACTTTTTTTCTCAATGAGTTTTTGACAGTTGTCTGTGATCCAGATCATTGCAAACATGTATTTTGTACGACCGTAATAACACGGAGTCGAGTTATGTTTCAATTTCTTCCTGTGAGAATCTGAAATACAGAACCTATTATGTCAAATAACGTTAATCCTTTCACTGGAAAAGTAAATGTAAACATGCACAAGATCTATGCTAATTGAACTTTACCATTTGGAAAGAGTTAACAACGAATGGTGAACTGTCTCAAAACAAAATAGGTCAATCTGGATTATTGAAGTGTTCGCCTGCTAAACGTACATTTTAATTGAGCTTTACTGAGAATGGTGACTGATAACTGTACTGCTTCAATTTTTTTTATATACACATTGATTCTTCTATACATTTGTACTAAAACATATACTCATAAATAATTATGATATGTCAAATATATCAATCAAAATGTAAAATATGAATCCTTTTCTTGATCTCTAAGAACAATTATTGCCAACCAGTGGTTCGGGAGGAAATTTTAGTGGTCCGCAAAGTTATTGCAGTTTCATTGGAACCAAAAATTCATATACTTATTTCAAACATCCAGTAGTAAATGTTTCATTAGTTAATTTGTTTTGATAAATTAAGCGGTATTACCATTTCGTAATAAAAATGTCATTTTTATAATCGTTATTTTATAATTATTTTTGTACCGTATTCAAAAAAAAACATGTTGGTCTGCGGGATTCCAAATTGTGAGTTTAGTGGTCCATGAGTCTGAAAGGTTTGCTACCGCTGTCTTAGAACGCCTGTTTACGTAATAAACCATTTTAATTTTTATTAGTATTGTTTTTTTTTTTTGTATTATTATTTTTACTGAAGTTAATTACACACTTATTGTTTACCATCGTTAATTTGAATTGGTTTTGTATAATTATGCCGTTACGTGTACCATAAAATCTATCCACATGCAATTGAAATTTAAAAATTATTTACACCCGTGTCGAAGGCGTATTGAAATATGGTTTTTGGTGCTAGTTTACTTGTTATGAAAGTAATCAAAAGGCATAGATGTAAATATTGAAAATCGTCACTAAATTTTTTCCGCAATCGTTTTTAATTTTCACATGTTTAATGTCAATATAATAATTGAAGTCTACTCACATAAGTGTTAAAATGGTGGATTTTGATAATTTTATACCAAACTGAATATTATAAACCAATGCAACACAAAAAAAAATGTTAAATATAAAATGAAAATATGAATAAATATAAAATATTTTCACAAAATGGTATTTTTATTTATGAGGGGAAGCTTAATTTTGCAACCTTACTAATATTATTAACAGTTTAATGCCGCGGACTCGTATTTCGAGTCCTTGAAGAACTTTGGTTGCTGTCCGTACTCTTACGAGTTCTACGTCATACATTCCATTCTATTGAAAAAGTACTGGGTTATAAGAGAGTTTGATTTCAAATGTCAACGAGATGGTGGTATACACATCAACGCATTATTTAACCAAAACGGTGACGTCTTACCACAATAAATTCAACATAGAAGGTCACTTGAGACGTCTAGCGAAAAATGGCTCTAAGATAGAGCATCTTCCATACAACAATTTTCACCATTTGTCGGTAGGGAAATATATCAGAATCTATCTTTTTCCTTATGGTAATAATATGCAGATCTGACGTTTTCATATTATATTGCGCATAGAGCCTCGAAAATTAATCGAATCAAATATGTATTACCTCAAACCTCAGCAAGCATCACTATTCGTCATTTTGAATATATATTTGCATTATTATTCATGGAAATTGGGTAAACCGATAATTTACGCAAAGTACGGAAATATGAAAAAATCACCGCGTCATATTTTGTCGTAAATTATCGAATTCTGTTGAACCTAGTGATCGGTTTTGATCATTCATAATATAATGTGAAGTACATGTATCTAAATAATTCTATCTAGAAGTTTATCTAGAAGAATTGCCAAAGAAACTAGAAAACTCTAACTAAACAGATATAACAATATATCTGTCACAATATGTAACACTGACCAGACAGTTGAATAAATAAATGCAGCTTTCCGATGTTGAACGGCTTTATTGAAATGCTTTTTGCATATTTGCCTTAAAACTCAAATCCATAGAATGAAAAATCAATTTATGTGTATTGTTTATTTTTCTTTGCAAAACCGAAAAAGATTTTACCAGTTATTCTTATATCCAAGGTATTTTACTGCCTATCAATATTCCATTAGATGTATGGTGACATTTTGTTGTTGGTTTTAACTTGCAATCAAACGAAGCAAGCCGGAGTTTTAGTAATTATTCGTTTTATATCAGACAGTTGAAAGGGTCAAAAATCGTAAACGAAAGTTTATGAATCTTTCATTGCCGAGGCTTGAATCGGCAATTGTTTTATGCAAACTTAAGATGGCTAGAAAATTAAGTATGCAAGGTCTCAATCGTCGAAATTATAATTTGACGTCCAGTAAAAGACAAGACAAGATATAATTGGGCTGGGCATTGATCTGCACGGAAAGATTCACAAAACCGATTCAAAATTCCTTCTATTATTTTTCATCTAATCAATCATACATATCCATTGCATATGACTATATTTATTTTATTTAAAAGTAATGCAATGAGGAGATATATAAGTTGCAAAAAGTTTCTTCCATCTGCTTTATGAAGTAGGCAATGTCAACTATGCGCCTACCAGTGGGTATGTAGAACGTTGCAATTTCATCACTTCGCTCAATCGTCAATGGCGGTAGTTCATATTATCACCTACCGACCTTTGGCTTGTTTGCCCTAGAATATGTCTTCAATACTTTACCACTGGTGTGGAAATTATCGCAGTCTCCAATGGAAAGCTCCATGTTTATTGACAGCGTTCGAAATGAAGTTATAAAAAAAATCGTCAAATCAAACGCGATGTTTCTAAAGGTGAAGGCTGAAAATACACAAGATTAACAATAAATTCAATATTAGGTACCTATATATAATTATGTGATAAGCACAATAATAAATATTGTGCCAAGACAAGTGTATATATAATGACAAATAAGGCAGGAGAAATAATCTAGGTAGCAAAACAAAGTTATAATATATTGCAAAAGCATTCAGCTGTCAAAAGAAGCAAAAAAACAAAATCATGCATATATATAGTACTATACGGGTGTGCGTATGTTTGGTACTGTATTGGTGTGTGTGTGTGTGAACGTTTCTATATTGAATATTAAATCGGTCACATTGCATTGCCAAATTTTAAATTTGAAACAGACAGTGACACCTAGCAAAAATTGAACTAATTTCGCCTTTTTTCTTAATATCTACGATAATAAATTGTCTAAAAATGTGTTTGTATTTTTCTGATTTATTTTAGATTAATATCTACGAATCTGGATACTTTTAATAGTGTAATTCGACAAAGACTTTTGGGCTTCTCTTACCCTTAAACTATTATTTTTACTAAATAGTTTTGTAAAACTACCCCTAGATGGTACACATTTAGTTTTTTTCTCACTCATGTTTTTTTAAACCATATCCGCTCCCTATTCGGAGCATATGGCCATCACGCGGTTCCTCCAAGCTACTCTGTCTCCCGCCAGCCTCCTCGCCTCCTCCCAGGTCATCCCAGCGTCCCGTAGCTCCGCCGAATACATCCTATGGATGGTCATCAGCGGCCTTCCAGGGCGACGGAATCCACCTGGTTGGTAGAAGAGACAGGCACTCTTGTAATATTAGTTATTATTATTTACACATTGCGTAGTGATTTGAATGGGCCATATGGCATTTTTTATGATGCTCGAGTCATTATGACAACTGTGTCCTGTCCCGGGGTGACCTGTTGCATCTCAAGATTTTACATATTTAAACTTACTAAGACTTTTTAGTAGATTAAGTTTTTTTCACTACACCAAACAAGTATGCAACCCAAAGATATAGAACCACTGCTCAAATGGCATTGATTTATGCGTCGAAGTATCTGGAAACCATCAAATAAAACAAAACTTAGTGAAATGACAGTTGTTTGCAAAATCGCCCGGCCGCCATGTGAAATTCAACAAAAAATCATGCGGCCATTAAGCTGTTAACACTTTAAAAATATACTGAACAGTGGCAGTGCCAAATAGAATAGGAGTTGTCCTTTCTTTAACATATAAGGTAAACAATTTGGTTATTACCATTTGATATTAAAGGTAATAATTAACTGCCTGTAAATGCAGAGAAGGTATATTGATTGATGAGATGCACAAATGTTTCTTTCAATCCATGTGATTCTAAAAAAACAGTTTGCTTGGCCAGTTTCAAAACTGTGTTTATGTTTTCCTATAAATTAGTGTCAAAACATCCAAAAACAACATGTTTATAGAAGCAGAACATTAGTGTGTTGAACAATGAAAAGCACATCTAAAACATGTACATCGATGCATCATAATATCTTTTGCCATCAAACAATTGAGGTCTGACACCAAATTGTTAATTCAGACAATAATTGATAAAAATAGTTATTTTCCTATAATATATAATTTTATTAGTCAATAAAAATACAATTTACTAAAATAACATATTAAAATTTTTTTTTTTGTAGTAATTTTTAATGTTTAGTAATCGCCCAAAATGAAAAAAATTTCTTGCGTCCCCCTGGATACCTCGAGCGTACCCATAACGGCGACAGCATTGCCACGTATTTTCCTTAATTTTTTTAAAAATCATCAAAAATATGTTGACTGATTACTTAAATGACACAACAATCTTTTAATTTTTTTGGTTCTTGAAATTCTATAGATACCCTAAACCCCATTGGTGTAAGAAGTATAAGTGAGCGGGATCATTGTTTTTGTAAAATATGTGATGCACCATGCCCTAGCCCTTCAACCGTCACTCTGGAAGCTACTGACTACTAGAGTTCCTCTGTTGGCTAAGCTTCTTAGCCACTTTGGTAATCCTCCGGATTTGTTCTTATCGAAACCATCTCTGCCGGAGCAATGCATCCTCAGTTATATCGGTTTCCGATAAACTCCTACGGACACCAGTCTAGAGGAACTCTCTTCTGATGGAGCCTCCGCTGTTTGATCAGTTCTCACCTGACACGGCTATACGGATTTAAGCCCCCGAAAATCTGATACATTGTCAGATACTTACTTTTTATTAAAAAAAAACGCATTTTTATTTCACCGAGTGGAATAACAACATAATACACGGGGTCACTTTCAGGGCTTCAATTTTTTTACTAGCATATAAAAACCATATTTTTTTCAGTATTTTAGTAGTTGAATAGTGGACAAATATTATATAAAAAACGCTAATACGTAAACATATCCTATAGCAGTAAGAAAATATTTTTTAACACTGAATATCTCAGAACACAATTTCGGGGGCTAAGTGTTTCTTCCCATCAAGCTCCTCAAATGAGATAACCGAAATCAATAAAAGCTAAAAACAAATATGATATTCAAAAATTAAATAACACAAAATGTTGTAATCAGAAGTATGTTTATTATCAACCCTGAATGTTCAAATAACAATTAATATGTATAACATTCTCTTTGAGATACCAAAAATAATCAATACATATTACCCATAGAGATAAAATAATTCATGAAAGTAGCAGCTAGTAAAAGAAATGACAGTTATCATTAGACATCTATTGCTGAATGGGCGATTTGGCTTCTAATAATGATATGAATAATACACTGCAGACTTTCCTAGATAAACCGTATTGATTTGAAATGTTATTCTTTTACAATGTGCACATTATTTGTTAAGTTAGTGCACAACGTGAACTACTCAATTTTCAATTTCAGAACATGATACTAACATTGTGTGGAAATTGGTTAATAACAAAATAAATATAGCATTAAAGAATCGTCGAGTCCAAATAACATAATCAACTGGACTTCAAATTTGTTGCGAGGAATAGAAATCTTTTTTAATTTGACATTTTTCCTTCACAGTGGTATCCCGTGCGGCTATTAAAATTTTCAGTGTCAATAGATCACTTCTGTCAATCACGTATGATTGATGTTTCAACAGCTGTTCAAAGATATCGTATGGACACGGTTATCATTACACTACATCGTGGTATATAAACAGGGATGACCACACTTTTAGACTATAAAGGCGACGACTTGTCGCTGAAACAAATGACAAGTCTAATACAAAAACTATGCACAAGAAATATGCACTGTAGGTAAATAACGAAGACAACATTTCCCTTATTACATGATATCACACTTTCAGAAATACACAAGTTACCCGGACTCCATTTGCCATTTATTGTGTAATGATCTTCTACTTTGCCCCTACTGTACTTCGAAAACTCCCTGAAAATTCCATTAAGGCTGGGGCAATTATTTATGACAATGTTGTGGCCATTCCTAGTATATAATATGTAGACACCAGGCGTGTGCCGGGGATTTCTCTCTTTCTCTCTGGATCATATGTAAAGTGAAGGCTACAAGCGAGATACACACATAAGGTTGTGCGATAGAGATGCATCCACCGCATGCCGACGGTAGACACGTATTTTGAGCATTTTGCAATAAATGCTAATTTATGCAAAAATATTAAAATGTGCGTATCTATTCGCACATTATTTATTATATATTTATTATTCGCTAAAATCAGATATGAATGTAAACTTAGTTATAAAACATCATGGCCCCAAATAATTAATTTTGAATGTGAGAAATTTGTTTTACGAAACATTAATTGTGAAAGCGACTGTTTTTGTTTTTAAAGAATGTACAATTATTTATGTCATTAACAGAGGCGCTATGTATGAACATTGCAATTATAAATGGCTATATAAATTAAATATGAAGAGCTTGTGTGTGTTGCTATCAAATCGATTTGGTGTCCGGTAAGTTGAAGGATTCTTCAATAAATATAATTTGATATAAACTGATCGTCACACTAATCTGAAAGAATCGTCGAAACATATTCGAAGCTTAATTTTGATAAAATTTGATTTGCTTTCGTTTTTTTTTTTTAATCAAAATATATTATATTCGAATTGTATTTACATACGTGTATATTAATTGTGTGTAAAATGTATTGAAATTGATAACTATTTTAAATTCATGTCTAGTAACAAGACGATAATATTTTTTAAAAATAGATGTTCAAAATACGTGTCTAGTAATATGATATATATATGCTAAAGAATATTTAACATTTTTAATACAAAGGTTTGATGTGTAAAACATTCATTTGAACCAAAAAAAATCTTTTTCAGCTAGACATTTAAACAAGATTTATTAAAAAAACATCTTAAAAAAGAAGGAAGAATTTATAGGAGAAAATTTATATATATTAGAAGTACCAGCATATTTACAAATTTCAGTGTCAGTTTAATAGTACTTACAGAGAAACAAGACATTGTTATGTGCACAACATCATTAAACAGGAACAACTTTATATCGTCGGCATAGTGGCGGAAGCGATAAGGCGAAAATCGACTGTTTTGAATGCAGTATGATAGATTTCAGGATGGTCCATCGCCTAAAAAAACGAGTTGTTCATATTCAATGTATTTTTTACGTTATTTGAAGAAATCTACATGAATTAAGTCAATTCTGTTCACAGTTATTAGTGGCAAAAAATTATAATTGACATTACTGTATAAAAAAGAATTAATAATACTTAAATCGAATTCGTAAATAATAACCGAATCTCATAATGAGGTTAGTTTAATAAATGATGTTTAATGTATGTGTTTAATAGAGTGGCTTAAATTTCATGATTACCTAAAAAGTGGATTATCTCAAAACACAGTTTTTTGACTTGACACCTTCTGCCACTATACGGACAATATACTGTTTCTTCTAATTCACAAGTTGACAGTTCCAATGTTTTGTAAAATAAATTCACGAAAGGTTCCAACCGCTTTTTTAACAAAAACTCCCATAGAGGAGATTGCTTTTCAACAAAATTTTGGGATACCACGTAATGCAAAAGTATACAAAAATTCCCATTACTGGGAACCACTTTCGAATAATGATTCTGTGTTATAATACACAGTAAATTAATGGATTTCTATATACCTTATAAATTTAAATATGCCTCCCAAAAAATAGACACTATTGTCAGATTGAAACCAACTTCACCAAATATTTCTTTGTAGCTAAAAGTCAATGCCAAAAAATATGTCCCGTATTTTTCTGACGAGGAGTGGAAATTTGTTAGCTAATTAAACAATATCAAATGATTTCATTGGGATTAAATAAAACAGATTTAGTTATGGTTCTGATTTAGTTTTTTTTTCAAGCCGTATAAAATAAGTCTGAAAGAGAGAGCGCGTATAGATAATGAAATTAATTTGACTAAAATTTTTTTGACAAGAATCCGCAGCTCAGAGAAGAAAAACTTTCTTCCAATAATATAATAACACTCCGCTCACGGAACAATGACAGGTCAGCTATTTTAAAATGGCCATATATATATACATACTTATACACATATTTGTATCGGCAGATAACTAACGATTATTGCAAAATATTCAGTTTCACAATGAACCAAAGAAATTTGATTGATGGAATCTTAAATATACATCATGTTATGAGTGGTTTGCTGGCGAGATAAGCTTGTGCCGGCGCACTGCAATTGTGACATTTGCAAATGGACGAGACTGAAATATATCAGAAGCTGAAGAATGGCAATATTCTATTCTATCGATGGTCACGGTTAAAACTACTTTCTGCCGGAGCGGTCGAGCGTCCATCGAGACATCTAACCTGACCGAGCCGGAAATCGAATACATAAAGAAAATAATAGTGGGGCGCAAGGGATGCGAAAAATTAAATGACATATCGCACGTCACGAGTGAAGCCGAGAGGGTACGGCCGACCTTCACCGGAGATCTCTCGCTCCGAGAAACGCTTCATGGTGGATAACGCCGAGAGATCGGCGGCCGTACAGCGATCTCCGAGAGGATCAGCTCCGTCAGATAAGCGAGAGCGTCTCTTGTCGACGGCGGCTTCCACCGCGTCTACGTCTTTCGTGTGTCCTGCGGCGCGTCTCCGGTCTGGGGCTGTCGCCCGCGGTCCTCCGGACCCGGGTCCCTGCGTCTCGTGGGGTCCCCCCCCGGGGGCTCGCCACCCTTTACTGATCAATACGGCTGCGAGAAGCGCGCCCTTGGGTGATAGTTGCCCTGGTAAGTAGAGTCTTGAGACAGCAGCCCGTCCGCCTGTGACTGGTACTCCGGCGCCGCAGACTCCTGACTCAGCTCTGGCTGTGACAAACCTTGAGAGAGGGATAGAGGCGGAGCGCCTTGCTGAGAGAGGGGCTCCCGCGAGAGAAGGCGGGCGGACGGGGGAGCCGGTCGGCGCTGGCGACGCTGTTGGCGGCAGAAACGAGGCGGGACATGAGCCATGTTCATGAACATGGCGGCAGGAACGGCAGCCGCGTGCAGAGCAGCTTGTGCTCTCTCCGGACCTATGTACGCGAGGGGGTCACGGGGACGACGAGGGGCTGCACGACAGTAGGCACCTCCGGGAGCAAGCGCTTCTCGGGCATCATAGGTAGAGGTAGACATGAAATGGGAACCAGGATTTGCGGCATTAACTAGCTTTTTAGGCTTGGCAAATTGAATGACTGACTCTTTGAGATTGGCAAGGGGCCCTTCAACCAGTGCATGTTGTTCTTTATAGAAGCTCAACAGATGGTTCCAGAGCGGTTGCTTAGAAAGTACTTTTGGATTGCCGACGATGATGATACCATATTTAGCACGAGTGAGGGCGACATTGAGCCTTCGAGGATCATTGAGGAAACCGATTCCTTGATGCTCGTTCGATCGGACGCACGACATAATGATGATATCCTTCTCGCGGCCCTGGAAAGCGTCAACGCTGGCCGCCTCAATCTCTTGGTAGAGCTTTGAATGCAGACTGCCTTGATACTGCATGTGCTGGACCAGATAGGCGCGTTGTCCCTCATAAGGAGTGATTATGCCAATCTGTTCCGGGCGCACTCCCGCCTTGAGAAACCTGGTGGTGATTTTTTCAACGTTGGCTGCCTCCGTACGGTTGAGATATGAGGTGCCGGAACCGGCGATCTCCTCTTGGCCTTGGGTGACGTGAGAAGAACATCGGTTTGTCTGGCACCGGCCAAGGGAAATCGATCTTGTGTAGGGTCCTCTCGTCAGCCCCAACTCCGTTCTGTAGCGAGCCCTCGTAGAAGAAGTTGGAGGGGAAGCGGGATAGTTCAGGGTGCATACGGTACTGCACTTCCAGACGGAAAGGTTTGATGCCCAATACGACTAGCCTCTCGAACAGGCTCTGGGAGAGGCCGGCTTTAGCAGCCTTTTTGCACATCACCACCGGCCCCAGTTGGCAGTGGTCTCCTACAAGGATGAGCTGTCTAGCTCCCAACACCACGGGCACCATGCATTCTGGCTCGGTAGATTGCATTCCTAGTAAGAAAATTTGTTATTAATATATATTTACCAAGGATAATTTATTCCTTTGATGATTTGGGCAATTTAATCAATTTATGGTGCACATACTCTGAACATAAATAGAAGTAAACATTCTTATACAGGTAAATAAATTTGTAGGAAGATACCTTATCATAAATTTTGAATAAATTATGTCATGTTAATATGGAAGACATAGAAAATGTGCAACTACAGTCAACCCGATTAATACCATAGTTCTGTGCAAATCGAAAACATGTTAATAGGGGTTCAGTACCCACAAAAAATTTGGGATTATGTTTTTTTTTGATGAATACAAAACACAAAAAAAAGAATTTAAATTCTTTAGTTAAACGGTAAAATTTTTAAATGTGTTAAAAATAAACTTCATAACCTTCATTACCTGTTACATTGTTCATAACCTTTGAGTCGCTGCACCAAAATTTTCAATAAATATATATCCAAGGGTTCTAGGATAAAACCGTACAGGAAAAAAGCGGACAGAAAAAGCGAATAGGAAAAACCCGGATATGGAAAAATGCGGACATGGAAAAATGCGGACATGGAAAAGAGCGGACGTGGAAAAAAGCGGGCACAAAGTAGAAAAAGGTTCACATTTAAAATACTTCTTATCGTTTCATCTTGAAAAAATGTTAAAATCAGATTTTTAATTTTAAATAATGTCAAATAATAACTAGCAAATGCAGAATCGGGTTGTCCAGAGCTGATAAATAAGAAGTACATGAGACTTCAGTACTCAGTAATTTCGTTTGTCCTTTTTTTGTATGTGACTTTTTTTAGAAATAAATTTTCTATAACATACAGTAAAAATACATATAAGCATTTTATTTAACTCTTTAACTTATAATAAAACCACTGACACAAAATAGACACGATTGTACACTTATTATGTGATTCATTCATTCTCCGTTACATATATTGGGTGTCCCAAAATTCACGTAAGATGTAATGTTGATAGAAAACACAGGTTTTTAATTAAAAATTGTAAAATTGTTATCGATTCATAAAGTATACAGTATAGCAGGCATGTCAAACTGTATTTGCACTGCGGGCCATATAAACTAATTTACATCAGTGGAAGGCCACATGTTTTGAATATTTAAAATTGGACCAAATAAAAGACGTTTCAAATAAAAAATATTTCAAATTTATTTTAAAATACACAAATTATAAAGAAATTGACAAATATTTATTCTTTTTTTGAGGACACTTGGGACCGTTTTCCACAAAGCAAATCATTATAATTTGGTTGAATATTTTGAGCTGTCGTAATTTTCAAAATTGTACTCCTTACAAATACCTTACAAATGCTATTCTTACATATCAAACATAATATTTTATTTTTGCAAAAGATAAGGAAATATTCTAGTTCTCATTTCTTTTGAAAATTACGGTGTTCATCTTTAATTTAAATGGAGATAACCAAAGTTTTGACTCTTGATTTCTGGACCAGCCAATTCATAACTGGCTATGGCCACTTCGCTATCAAGCTCTTCCAGCTTGGCCGGTTGGTCGATGGTCTACTATGTAAATGTGGCAATGTGATCCAGGATGCTGATCGCATCCTTTGGGAATGTTCAGACATGGACAACGAACGGGAAAAATTGCTCAAGACGATACGACTATCAGTCGTATCTGTCGGCCCCGTCAGTCATGCCGACTTGGTTGCACCTCTGACAAATTTTTACTGTTATGTTGCAATATGAAGTTTTATTTATTTATCGATATTTTTTATTTTTACTATTTTAATTTTAAATTCAAAAAAAAATATCTGGCATTACAGCTGACAGCCAATGCGCCAAATATTTTGAAAATTAGAACATCATACGAGATAAACTCGATGAGAATTTTTAGAAGTCATTCATGTCCAAGATCACAAACTTAAATTGAAAAAAATCTAAATTTGATATTGATCTTGCTGGGAATTAAACCAGAACCCACCTGATCGGTAGGGCAAACACTTACCACTAGACCACAGAGACCGACTTATTATGAAATGTCGATTAAGGTATGAAAATTATTTTTTAATTACAAAATTTTGGTGCCTCCCCTGGCAATGTTCCGCGACTCCCCGGTTGGAAGCCACTGCTATACTGTATACTTTATGATTCAATAAAAAATTTACAATTTTTAATTAAAAACCTGTGTTTTCTACCAAAATTACTTCTTGCGTGAATTTTGCGACATCCTACATGAATAAAAATATGAAATAGAATAATCCTAAAATAATATTTTATTTTAGCGAGTTCCAGTTATAAAATATTTAATAACTTCTGTGATTTCTCACCAGATTAGATGTTGCAGATAGCTGTCCCCTTTTACTTTTGTCTAATATTTTATGTGATTTAGAGATAAGGGCACCGACAAGTTCAAGGTAGAATTGCACATGCGTCTTAGACCCTCCGGATTTTGAACATAGAATAAATGCATTCCAGGTAGCCCGATCTAACAATTGCAAAAATATTTTATAATCCCGAATTATGGATTGTTGATAACACATACCTCTTTCCTATCCTACCACTTAATGACACAGTCTGATTTCAAAAATCTGATTTTAACATTTTTTTAAGCTGAAAAATTCATGAAATGATAAGTATTTTAAATGTGAAACTTTTTCTACTCTGTGTCTGTACTTTGTACTCGTGTTCGCTTTTTCCTGTACGGTTTTATCCGTTCACAATATCCAAGATGTTACGCTGGATACCTACACCTACAGCCAGTTCAATTTATTTTAATGATGGAAATACATTAAACAATGCATACATTTAAAGTTTGAATTATGAGATAATATAGTAATTACTTTTAATGAACAATTTTAATGGATAATTTCTTTTACAAATAAATATGGAATCAAGAAAAGTATTACACATGCAAATATCTTACACATTTATAAAGCCCAGTTTTCACAACTGGTACAATTTTTTTATAACAAACAATGAATGCACATGTGTAATTTAAAATATTGACTCGGTCCAAAGATTTGATGCAATTATTTAAATGAAACTCAATGGAAAGAATTAATGAATGAAATATATTTAATGACTCACCTTCATCAATGAGGATCGAATGGAATCGCAGCCTGGCTAAGCGGGGATCTCCGGCACCGACGCAGGTGCAGCACAGGACATCGGCCGCCTCCAAAAGTTTCCGCTCGGCGGCTCTCCTCAAAGTCCTGTACCGTCTTTCGTCTCCGGCCGCCAGTTCTCCGGCCTCTTCTTTGAGCTGTTGAAGTTTCCTCAGCTCCCCCGAGCCAGGTTCCAACGCTCTGGCTTGCCGGTGGAGTGCTAAGAAGGCCACGGCCGATTCCATTGCTTCGCGAGATTTTGCACACAACCGCACTACCTAAAAATGAATACTGATTGAGTTGATATTTTTATATTTGGAAATACTCCATCGAACCAATTTGAGTGCTGATTACCTATTATTTTATATAGAGCAGGTTTGCTGTTTGTAGTTGAATCTAAAAATCTAAATATGTACTAACTATTATTAACCTATTAGATAAAGATCAGGATCGGTTTTGCTAATCACGAGCATTATCAACTGACTATTACATAAAGCTAAAAGTAATGTCATATTTTAAATGCTTATGTCACAGTCGCATTTCGAGTTGTGAATACGTGCGTGTTGGTTTTTGTTAAGTACCCGTATGGGTACCTACTGTGTCATAAGTAATCAGTGGTTGTTAACGCTCCATTCAAAAACGGTAGAGGATTTCCCACCGGAAGAATACTTACGCGTGTCAAATGAATTCATAAATCGTCAACTAAACGAACTCTTTCAATATGCTTGTGATGGGAGTCAAAAAATGGGTTCTTAATGTCAACACCGAGAGAAAAAACAATGGTAAATTCGAGGTCAAGCAGCAACATTGACTCCAAAATCCTAAATGCATGCAAACAAAAACGTGATGCCGAGTATATGGTTCCATTCATTATGAGTTTTTAAACCTGGCAAAACAATAACTGCCAAAGTATAATCTGTAGAAAGGGCGTCATCCTGCAGACTGTATGAAAATACGACATTACTTTTAGCTTTACCCAATATAAATGATTATTTTTCATTTTGTAAATTACCACTTCTTTTATTTAGAATATCTGGTCATGTTGTATAAAATATTATCTATACAGTTTTTATTAGTTTTATAATATAACGGAACATTGCATTTTTTGCAAACTACTTACCCACTCATATACGAGTGTTATGTTCATGTGGTATAGATTTATTGTAATGTGATTGAAAAACTAATAAAATATAATAATAACAAAACGAGGCATCTAGAATATATCTGATGTCTGTCGATAGACCTACACAATTTGATAGATCTCGAACAGAGACGCACTTATCGAGCAGAGCGTGAAAGGAATAGATTTATCCTGTCAATATTGCCGTAATATCGATTGCATTCAATATTCAAAATATCATCTAGTCACGCTGCCGGCAAGTATGTGCAATACGTCAATAGTATCTCGTTTTGATGTTTATACATAACCAAACAAGGTTGGCAGCAAATTGCCGTAAAAAGTTGCTCATTTACAAACCTCATTAAGTGCATAATAAATTTCTGGAATATTTATAACTCATGTATACAAAAAATAAAAAACAGGTCTCTGAAGATTATGTACATATTATACACATGTAATCATAATCAATTGCAATTCCAATTATAATTTTTAACACACATACCTAAACCTAGTAAGCATGAGTAAGATGATCCCGAACTATCTATAACCTCTCTAAAGCGAATCTTACATGATCATTAAGAATGACAGTCTTAAGTGTGGGATTGAGGAACCTACACTTCTCATCAGACTGACATTCTAAATGGCTCATTTTACAACAAGGTGTCGTTTTTCTACCATCACTGTTTGTGTATATATAAGATAAAGTTAAAATAACGGGGTCAGTACCCTGAGTCCAGTCTTGTGAATCTTTTCGGTGAGTTGATCCACAGCGGTGTTACTAGGAGCGCAAACGAGCACCGGCCCCCCGCCCTGCTTGACCAGCTGATAGACGATGGTTGCAGAAGTCACCGTCTTGCCGGTGCCCGGAGGACCTTGGATCAAAGACAGTGGCCTTTGCAGGGCATGTTTCACCGCATACACCTATAAAATTTATTTGTCATGATATTTTGTCACATATTTACCAAAGAAACTCTTCATTTTAGAGAGGATAAGGTAAAAACATATTCCCCAAAAATGAGGATCTATTTATGGTAGAACTCTGGTATCGAAAGACAAAATACAATCATTGCCTCAATTATGGATATCTCTACTGAAAGAATATTAATCTCTTAACTGAACTATTAATGCATTGTTTGTGTTTCAACCACCTACTGATGTGAGCTTGCTTTTACATAATGTCAATGTAGTGCTTTATTTTTCCAAAAGAATGCTGCAGCCAGTTATCAAATATTCAAATTTGCACTTTATTTGTATTGAACAGTTTTCTGGTCATTTTAAGTAGATAAAAAATTTTCATGCACCCAGAATTGTGCAGATTTTATTAAACCATGTCCACTTACAATGTTGAACATATGGAAAAGAACTTTTTTTTCTACGAGAACTGCTTTTAACTCAGTTGCTCAAACTCTGTTTTGAAAGAGAATAGGGATAGAAGGATAAGGCTAGAACACTAGTGGTTAGCTAATCGCTCTCGCTACGCCTCATATTTAGGATCGGATGGGTGGGAGGGAATTCTAGACGTCACAAACATTCATGCCTACGGACAGAAATCGATAAATCGATTGCAAAATCAATTTATGAAACTGTCCATACTGGGACTGGAACCTGAGACATTCGTAACCGTAGTCAACGGCGTTGACTACTGAACCACAGAGCCGACAAATCAAGAAATTCATTTTTCAGTAAATTCTTACCTGGGACCTATTTAGTTCAGGTAAGTTAGGAGCACTGAAGTGTTTAGGCAGCTGACATCTAAACAAAACCTCTTCAACTTCGTGGCCGAGGAGACGGCGGTAGATGTAGCCAGACACTGACTGGTCGTCGACTGCAAATTTACGAAGGGCTAGCTGCATTCTAAAAACAGAATAACATACTAGTCACTGATCACCTCGCCAGAAAATTTATGTTCAAGCTAATTGATCAAAAAATCTATAAATCAATAAATTTAAGATATCAAATTAGAATCGATAAAATTTTGCCAATTTGAGTTCATCCGTGCACCGGAATGCCTGATGATGCCAAAAGGCGAAACATGGGTCATTAATCTTTCTGCAAGTATGGACGTACTTGTACGTCGCTATAGTAATATATGTGTGATTTTTGATGTAATATATGTAACATTTCTATCTTTCCGTTACATTGATTTGATAAAAAAAAGTGTATTTAATTTTTATGTAAAAAAACTCACTCCTCATAGCACAGCCATAATTACCACGATAGCGATAGCTTGCTTAGGGGAATGCATTTTCGGCGTCGCCAAGTTTTTGTATTGCATGGGTAATGCTTTTTCGCATTATTCCATATAGGGGACATTAATTTTATTGTTCATAACTCTTTAAACGATTTTTATTTTTTTATTGTTGCAACATTAATTGTTCACAAGACATGCATTAATGCTATCCTAATTTCTATATGGGTTGCAATGTTGGAAATTATGAGATTAAGCTAAACTAATGTCATATTTTATGGCTAATTTCAAAACCAATGATAACAAAACATATCACAATAGAATGTTGTAATGGAGCAGTTGAGCAGTCTTATCTGTTGAATCAACCAGAACTCTCCAACATTTGGAATTCAATTAAAATAAATAACATACTTACCACAAAAGTAAAAATTAATATTGGACAACTATTTCACATTCATGTTTGATTCATAATATTACTGAAAGAAGTTGATTTATTACGAAACACCTTTAGGAGAACATTCAAACTTGTTTTCGCGTAATTTTCGGTTGGTCAGTTTCATGCTATTCTTTTTAAAAGCCAATCCCTAAATATGGATGAAGTAACGTTTATAGATGAAATTTATGAGTACAGATGACTATACATCATCCATGTTTTTATCCACCTTTCTAAATCTTTGAAAGATTACTATCCTGTTGAAAATAAAAAGACGGTAAAATTCTCAGAAGAAGGTGTTCAGCTTGTGCAAATCTAAATATTAGAAGAGAAACGTCCTATATTTGCCACCATTGCAAAGTTCCACTATATTTAGAAATAAAATTCTACACCATCACAACATATCAGCTTACGTAATAAAAGACATATATTTTGCTAAGTATATAATTAATAGTGTTTCGTTTTACGTGACGTGAGACAAGTACTTGAATTATGTTTTGGAAAAACTACATCGTTTAATGCACTACATACATATGCCAACTGCCAAACGATATTACTCGGTGAGTTATTTAACCCATTTTCATTAAAAAAAATTAGAGCCACTGATTTAGCAATGGAGACATAATAATCAATAACATCAGAGGTTTAAACAAATGATGGGAGTAGAAAATGCTCGTTTTGGTGGCTTCTTTGTTATCATAATTAAAAATTATTTATAAGGGCTATATTTATAACCTTATTCACAAGATTGTTTGATTAGATTGTGGATTTGAGGATTTGAGCCAATTTTCTACAAGTATTTCCCGCTAAAGAAAAAGTTATGTTGATTTAAATAAGACCATAATCTTTTATCAATTTCCTGCAAATGAGCCCCACCGCTGGGTTTATTTTGGTCATATTTCCCCGTTGCGAATGTGTTAAATAGTTACTCCTGGAAAGGTTAATGAGAAAACTTATGGAAGTGTACAAAATTTTAACAATTCAAATTCCATAATAGATACCTTACTTTTCTTCTATTTTCCAATTTATGTTTTCAATAGATTTGGCGGTAATTTTGTGGAAATTCATTTCTAAAATTAAAATTGATATCTTTGTTATTCCACTGTTTGCATTACTAATCATGACACGTATATTGTCTCTTTGAGAAGCACCTTCAGACAACTATTTTATATTTCCCAATTAAGAGGATATAGTAGGTTTTTTTCACACATAGTGAATATCGTTAATCGTTTATGGTTGCTTAAAGCTCATGAACCGCTTTTTTCGAAGTTTCAAAGCTTGTCTACCAATGAGTTGACACCTGTTTTTCAGGTATTTTTTTAAACTGCTTTACTCTGTGACTTCTTTAGAGTTTATTGTAGGTTACCGAGATTTGATGTCTAAGAAGAAATTGCAGAAAAGGGTTTGCTTTATGTAGTGACATGAGCGTAATTTACAATTTATTGGACATAAAGATTGTAGAAAGATTTTTGAAATGCACCATAAAGTGTATTTTTTCCCACTTTTTCTGATTGCCATACAAAACATTCTATTACATACGTCATTTAGCAAAAAAAAAAAATAAGAATATATATAAAATACAATTTGTTTTGTATAACTTACACATTTTTATAATGATCAGGATCGGTTTTGCTAATCACGAGCATTATCAACTGATGTTTTAAATTGTCACTTTTTAAATGTTTCATATAAATTTACTTTGTCATTTTTAATTGTTTCTCCAATTTTTGCAATTTCGGCCATATGATGTCATCATGACGGCAAAAATTATTTACCTCCACCAGATTTATTTTCCCAAATACCAATTTAAGAGACACGGATGATAAAAAATTATAAAATGTCTTTTCATACCATAAACATTTGTTATATTAACCTCCAACAAAACATCAAACATACCGGGGTTTTGAAACATTTCTTCAAATCGGAAGTTCTAATATTGGTATAGCTCAGATAATAAGAAAAATCACTCACCTATCAAAAGAAGTACTCTTCCAAATGAAGTCGACAACAAAATTATTTGTACAATCGCTGGGAGCTCCACTGTTGCTCTTCAACTCCAAACCGATATCATCACCGAAATTATCAGGCACTTTTATCACATGTCCCACTCCAGCCCAGGGCTTATGAAGTTCACCAACATATCTGAAACAATATAAATATTGATTATTAAACTACTCGATGACATCTCTGACTTCACATAGCAGAAAAAGCTCATGAATGCGGATGGTTGTTTTTCATAATCTTCAAGTCTATCTACACTATGTTTATTGTAGGACAGCAGTTGGATTTTTCTTCGACTCAGGGGGCGCACTAATGTTTGTGTTTAATAAAGGAGTGCACAGATAAAATAACATTTTTGGAAGAAAAATTGCTCGTACCCATCACACCAGAAAAGTTAAGCATGACAAGAAAGGGTAGCTTACTATCGAGATAGTTTTATTATTCCTTTAAAACTATCACTGTGTATGAAATATCACATGTAATACTGAGTGCCTGAAAATTCGCGATATTTTGCGAATTTTTAAATAGCTATAACTTCGTTAAAAATCCAAATTTTTTAATAATTTTCATCTTCTAAGATCTAGTCTACTAGTTTATTTTTTCACTTCCCCAAAACACGTATCGTCAGTGTCGTATCTTAACCAGATGACGTACTTTGAGCAGTTATTCCCCATGCGTAGCGAACTAAAAGCGCGTTCCAACCACACTCTTATTTGGCATTTGTCTACATGTATTTTGCAGTTTGAACTACTAGATATACATCACAATTCACTATTTACACTACGGCTGTTTATGAAATAGTCCAAAAGTTATATCATTTATAAGGCAAAAAAACGTTTATATAAAAAATACGATGGCTTCCTAAACGTGTTAACATGTGCTACAAATAACACACTCTTCACAAAATCAGAAAACAAAACCAATTTACAACCGAAATAAACGTTAAGCCAAAAAATATTAATTCATTCATTCTACAAATTCTGTTTGCATATGTGTAAATGGGCCTTTTTATGAGTATATCATAAATAACGCCCCAAATGACGGATAGTCAGAGAATATCGATATAAACTGAAGAGTATTTCGTCAGGCTGAATACGTTAGTCAATTTTTGAAGCTCCGTAGTGAAAATTTTGATCAAACCATAGTAAAACGAAATGAACACAGCTACCGTGTCCAACGCGTGACTTTAATTTTTGTATAGACACGGGAGACCCGGGACACGGGACGTGTTAACTCTAATTTTGTCACATAGATATTTTTTCTCCCTCTTTCAAAATATCAGCATCGATACTGCAATGTCAAAATAATTCAAAATGATATTATACTGTAATATTAGTCAACATACATATCTACACAACAAAACATCATTAGTAATCTCAAGAACATATGTGAATAGTTGTTAATGGGTACATTTTACTCGCTTCCTTTTGGGGTCTCTTGACATACGACCTTTTGAAGTATCACATCTTTATGTTTGATTGGGGTGCTAGCAGGACACTGATAATGATTTCAGATAAAAACCGTGAGTCATGTGAATTTGCTTCACTTCTGGTTTCATTTTAGGGATCGAAAACCATTGGTATTTTTGGAATGTTTCATCTATTTGTTAATTCATATGTGCACATTATAGTATGTAAATAAATTATTTTATTGGTACTCAAGTTGACTTTCACCGATTTCACTATTGAGGAATTTTGAAATATTCAGTGCAAAACAATATAAATAGCTGCCCGCCGTTCGTTTTTACAATTACCCGCGTTATTTGTTGAGTGAAAATGGTATAGGTTGCAGAGTCAACTAACCTCAATCGCAACTCATCACCGTGCATGAGCTTCATGTCTCCGTCAGTTTTAGCAAGAGTAAAATAGGCAATCGTTTTCTTGTTGAGGCCGACGTCCCAACGCACCTCAATGTTCTCTTGCGTTTGTGATTCTTTCAGTCTCTTGTCGTAGTCGGCTTCCAGCTTCACCAGCGGCCCGAACACGTTCTGATATTGGAAACCGTCTTCGTACCTAAAAATCATGTTTTTAATCTATTGCGAATAGTAAAATAAAGTTACAAAATATATTCGGTGTTTTATTTTAGAATTTTTATAAGTAAATTTTACTTTATGATTAACATTCGGTGTAAGCATTTCCAGTTCGGGCTTTAAATTTACATTCCGTAAGCGAGTTGAGTAAGGTAAGGTGTCTCATAAATTAATGAATGACCCATTGACTAAATTACACATCTTTTTCCTTTTTTTACCTAAGCAAAACTTGATGGGGTTCTTCGTCGACCCCGGGTTTCTCTAGATCTTGAAAAGTGGCGTCTACATTATCCCTCCACAACTCTTCAAGGCGGACGATCTGCTGCGGAGTCACCTGACGTGCCCTCACTTGCTCTTGTTCGAGGGGCACTTTCACTAACCACGGCAGAAAGCTACGATCCGCTGCAACAAAAACAAAGCAAATATTGATTGTAAAGATTTTCAGAACAACGGTAGCCTTTCTATTTCAAAATGTAAGCGTATAAAGTGGACCCCTTATCTATCGTTCTCCCACATGTATCATTAATTTTATATAGTCATAGCCAAAGAACCATAATAACAATGTTAAATAAACACACATTTATCATTCCCAGTCTATCACTTTCTCCTGATTTTTTGGTGAAATAATATGGTCCAGTCACAAATATCACCTATATTGATCGATTTTGACATTTGTTATCTTGATATTGGAAAGCTTCATATGCAAGCGTCGTCTTATTATAAAGCCGGCTCATAATGTTTCCGCTGACGACTTCTCTATTGAGCACCTACTTCAGTTATATTTTGTCTTATATTTTGCATCGTGAATTATTCTGACTTGCAACCGAAATGTCCCCTGTGAAAAAATTTGATACTCTAGCCGAGAGACTGAAGTCTTTCTCGCATTTATCATTTTTTTCAGCGTCCCTTGAAAAACGAAGAAAATTTTAGAAGAAATTAATCATACCTATCAGAGGTTTCCACTGCTCCTGGTCCCATTTGGGATGTTTTAACACACACATGTTTTTTCACAACCGTGAACAAGGATAATTATGAATTTTAGAACAAATTAATCATACCTATCAGAGGTTTCAAGGTTGCCTGCAGGGAAAAATATGTTTTACTACAAAATAAATTTGTCATCTTGACAAATTATCCAGTTCAACAAAAAGTATTGTTTTATTAAAGAGTATAATAGTTAAAACTAGTAATTTATATGTACTGACCTGCAAAGCAGCACTACGACAGAGTCGGCTTTAGCCGGAATAAATCCGAGCACAAAAACATTCCTCACTCCGCAAGAGTAGCATTCCAACAGAGTTTCACCTAAAGGACCGTCACAGTGAAGAGTCACTTCCTTGTGCTTAGCTCGTACCAAATGATTGATGATGTGAGAGCCAGAAGTACTCCCTCTTCCATTGCAAAACCTTGGAAATTTTAAACATCAATTGTGCTTACTTTTTTTTACCAAATGTAAAGAAAATAGTAATAATTTAAGATTTAGACTTGATGGAATTTCAATATCAAATTTTAATCATTCAAATTTTGTCCATTCCTATACGTTTCGTCACTAACGACCCAGGTTGAAACTATTTACAAAACAAAAATAATAATGGCAATAAGCTCAGGATGTTTCGCGACAGGGGGTATTGGAAAGTAGATAAATAAATCAAACAATTTAAACAGGGCTTAACTGTCAGCTCGAGTTCATCCAGTGAATGCTTGAAGATGCCTGAAGATATCAACAGGCGAAACTTGGGTTTTTAGTGACGAAACGTATGGAAATATACAAACTTTGAATGATTCAAATTCAAAATAGTAATTGTAATTTTTAGGTAGGTATTAATAAAAAAAAAAATATTTTTGAAGTGTATTTACGAAAACCTCTACTATTTTATATAACTAAAAATAAAATGATACACATAAAAGAAATGTGTTTATAACTAATAACATAATAATTAATGATTCTTCTTTGACCATATTCGCTCCCCACGTGGAGCATATGCCCACCACGCACACATCCATGATTCCCTGTTAACCGCCAATCGCTTTGCTTCCTCCCGTGACATGCCATTCCCTCAGCTCTACCGGGTACACCCTGTGGACGGAACTCGATAGCTGTCCAGGACGCCGGAAACCCAAGGGTCGGAATAAGAGGTAAGCGGGATTGAGGCTTAGGACCTCTCTTATTCTCGCCAAGAGAGTGTGTGCCATAAACTTCCCAGGGTCAATAAATCAAAATCAATGCAGCAAAGGAAAAATAGCTTTTGTGAAATATATTCAAATATCTGCCAACATGAGCGAGACCATAATTTCGGCTTTTCATGAAATATGATTTGAAACATGTTGGAAATACTAACAAAATATTCATTGAACCTCAGTGACATGTGAGGAGAATTTCTCTTAAAGCGATTGGGAAAACAGGATGCAAGCGCTTATATATCACACGTGCCCATCTCTTTATATATGTGAGAGATGAGACAATACGGATGGCAACCCAGACGAAGATATAGGAAGATCAAAAAAATATTTTTTTTGTGACTTAGATGAGCATTTTTTGGGATTCTTCGGGGCTAAATAAACGATACATTAGGGAAAACAAAAATTAAGGTTCTAACTGGGTCAGTTTAGTTAACATTAACTAAATAAAATCCCAGAAAAAAACATGGAAATCGATGACGATGTACTTTGAATCATCTTGCATATCTAGCTTACGGTCATATGATTTGTAAAATTGTTCTTACCATTTTTTGCAGACGTTGCACATGACAACAGTGCTGGGTTCGTGTATTCCGCAATATTTACATGCATGATCGGGCAGCTCCCTGTTATTGTAGAGCACCTCATCTTCTTCTTCAAACTGGAGCTCCGCCAACGCTTGGGTGTTGCTGGCGATCTTGGAACTGATGTCAACTGATTTTCCGATCCCATTCACCTGGTGATCGAACACTTTATGTGAGCATACTGGCACAGTTATTTAAAATATAAATTGCTTGCGAGATTGTGTGTAGCTTTGAAATGTAATAAAAAGGAACTGAGGATAACAGTTGGAATTCAACATTAAAGCATATTGCTTTTTCATCGTCCATAAGGCACCTTACAATACCATTTCTCGAGACCAGTTATACGGAGCGATACAAAAGTTTGCAGTCACGACAAAAATTATGAAACTTCCGGAGATTAAAATGACACCAGTGCAGTGTCGAGTGAAACTTCAATCAGAAGTGTCTGAGCCATTCCTTACACTGAATCGTTTCAGTAAAGGTGATGCCCTGGCATTTTCTTGGTGTAGCCACTGGTGTATGCCAATGACATTGAGATTATCGCCGTGCCAGAAGCATCGCCAAAAGGAGCATTCACAGCATTAGAAGCCTCGGCAAAAAGAATGAATTTACAAATAAATTATGCAAAAACAAAATATATGCCCGTCTTTGTTAATCCACTACAAGAGATAGCATCTAAATTGGCCAACAGAAACTAAAAATTTGAGAGTAGACATTTTTATCTACCTTGTCTCTCTTGTAATCTGAGCAATGAGATCTCAGAGGAAAACTATAAGAGAATCATAGCAACTCACCAGATTAAGAGCGCACTTCACTGAACATTTTTAAAGCCTGAGCTCACCTATGCTTCGGAAACCTGAGATTAACACTTTAAAATAAACAGAACCTGATAATCTTTGAAATAAAAATCATCCACCGTATAATATGAATCAGTCAGGGATGGCAACAATTGGAGTAGAAGGTATAATGCTGAGCTCTACGGTCTGTATGAAGATCGCAACTCAGATTGAACATGCAAAAATAGTGATATCCAGTAATTCAAAAGAGCACAGCAGAAGAAGCAGGCTGAAAATTTGCTTTGACTGGACAGAGCTGTGAAGAAATTTGATCTAACTCACTAAATACCTTGATCTATTAGTTCTTTGAGTTATGGCGTAAATGCTGAGCAGCGTACTATTTTGCCACATTATTGAAGCATATTACGCTTTTAACATTGATTTAATCATTATTATTTATTAACATATAGATACTAAAAATTTGATATTAAAATTCCAACAAGCACCCTTAGTCAATATCTTATTATAATTTAAAAAAAAATGACACTACAAAGTACACTTTTAATGATTGGATTTTATGTGAAATATCAACAATATACTATTGATATAATTTAAGATATTGACTGAGGGTGCTAGATGGAATTTGAATATTAAATTTTGTACATATCCATAGGTTTTGTCACTAGAGACCCGGGTTTCGCCATTCGGCATCTTCAGACATACGTGTACCCAAATGCCTGACGATGCTGAAAAGCGAAACCCGACGAAGCGAAAATTTTAATGATTCAAATTTAATATACTACCGAGTCAAAAAGGTCAGAGGACCCTCCAAGTAGAAGAAGTAATAACAAATGGCATATTTCGGGCGATGAAACATAAACCAGGGGTCCGAGACGGAACAGTTTCAGTTTTCATTCTGACAAAAATAACGATTTTTCTGGTTCAAAGCCTTGGTTTACGCCCTATGTAGCATTCTTGGATACATTACTCATATTGATTGTTTTTATCACATAGACAGAATATGTGAAAAACAATAATTATTATCCAACAAGCATTAGTGCAACTTTCACCACTAAAAATTTAATGTTTCACAATTAAACTTCATTTTTGAAAATTTCTCACAGCAATAATGACATTTAAATAAATAATGTTAAAATGAGACACCTTTATAATCAGATTGTTATTGATTATTTAATGTATCATTAAAGATAAAAACATGTACTCCGCAACATGTAATCATAATAAACATTATGTTCTAATCTATGTTCAATAAAATCTCCTGTAAATAAACATTAATAAAAGAAAACTGCAAGTAAACACAATGTATGAGTTAAGGCAAGGCCGACTCATGGACAACCGATTACTGCTAGAATTTTAACAAAGAATAAATTTAATAGAATGTGCAAAGCCTAGAATGACAAGATTATTTCAAACAATTCCCGTATCCTATGATAATTTCGGTTCCATGACTTACCAGAACATGACTAAACAGAAACTGACCCACAGCATTGTAATTTATAAATGACAGATTTTTTCTTAAAGTGGACTCTTTATTGTGAATAAGTAATTTGCCCAACGAATTTTTGAAATAGAAAGCCGGTGTAACACTATCAGCGAGTTGTTTTTTTTAATTTTAAAGCTTGTACAACCTAAATAACTAATTCCATGCCAGTTCCTAGGTTGGTCTATGTCTTTAGACAAGTTCCAAAAATATAGCATATTTTCTGCTAATTTACTTTGTTTTTTTGATACAAGACTATCTATAAGAGATGCCTCATAGCCATTTGTTTAATAATGCTAAGTTCATTTTCAAAATTAAATTTACTTATAGGTATAGTGACTAATCTGTGAACCTGAGAATGGCACATGAGAATGGACAAAAGCACTTCAATAAACAGAATTAAAACACAAAGCCTTTCTTTCTTTGAGTGGTATTGCAACGCATGCTGGGTACTAATTGCTGTATAAAAACAGAGATAAATACAATACCATTTTTGGAAAATCCTTTAAAAATATGTTTAATCTGTGACCAAATTCCTTTTAGCAACAATTTTAATCCAAACCAAGTGTTTATAAACATTGTAGTCCATATTCTAATTCTTATTTATTTTAAGAAGAGTACCCTAAGACTATTAAATGGAATAATGAGTTATTTTGCGTATACTTTAATGTATTATAATTTATTCAAAACAACGGTACAATATTTATTGAAGTTGTGTGATTTATTAAAACAAAAAAGTATAATAAACTCTAATATGCAATTAGAATGCATTTATCGTAGATATTTGCAAATGACCATACTGTTTATTTCATATAATAAAAGGCAGTTTTTTTTTAAATATTTTAAAATTTATTTTGATAAAAATATCTGATTCGCCAAAACTTTTGAAAATTGGAAAATCATACAAGATGAGAACGCAATGAGAAGTCACTCATGTCTATAAACATAAATTTAAATTGAAAAAATCTCAACTGCTGATGCAAGATCTTTTTAGACTTATGATATTTTTGTTGATTTAGTGCATAATTTTGGGGGGAGGGGGAATATTGAATTAATTAAAATAATTTAATAACCGGTATACAGAAATTTTGTAATAATCTTATGCAGTGATTAAATATATTATTTATTTCTTATATGTTCAATAAATAATAGATACAACAAAAATATTATTTTCAAATTGTTCTGTTTGGTCATGTTCTGTTTAGTCCGGTTACCGAAAATTTCCAAAGTTTTTAAGTAACCGAAGAAAAAGTCTCTCATTTTAGTGGCTAAGCAGAGATCTATTTTAGTAGACTTCCATAAATTTTGTCACTGACAACCCAAAGTTTCGCTTTTATACATCTTTAGGCATTCAAGTGCACGGATGAACTAGAACTGACGTCAATTTGGGAGACAAAACTTATGCAAGTGTACAAAATTCTAACAATTCAAATTTGATATTGAAGTTGACCATCAATCACCCTCAGTTATACCTTAAATTATGAAAAAAATCATACTATGTTGAGATAAAATCGTTATTGATATTCCATTCATTTTTTCAACATCAGGCGTTCAAAAAATCTCCCTTTATCCAATTTTGCTCCAGTGCGCGTACAACAGCCATTGTCGATTCCTTCTAGCCTCGCCTACTATGCCCTACCAAATTGCTGGGCATAACTTTCTTCTTGTCTCCAATGGTTAAGTGAAATGGGCTGGCAATGCCACACAATCGGTAAAGCTCAGAATCGTATAGTTGACTTTATATAATACCTTCTTGAATGGTCCCATAAAATTAATAGGAGAAATTCTGCGCTTCAAGAATTAACAAAAGTATCTATTACTATTTTTCGCAATGATCTCGTTCTATACGTTTACAAGAAAACTGAGGTATTCAAAACTAATATTATAAATAATAAAATATAATATATAATCAAGGTCAATGTGACATTTTATAGAAATCTATTGATACATGTCTGTAGCCGCAAGAATCAAAAAAAGAAAATTTCAATTGAATAGTATATTCTTCTCTGTGACAAACATCAATAAACACAAATGTGCATATGCACACAAAAGTAAAGTTTTACAATAACTTACGAGAAATTATAGATGTTTAAAAGGTTCAGTGTGATCAACTGACAATGCAAAGCTGAAAAGCTGCACTGTGGATATATGGACATGCCTACAAACAACTTATCTGAACAAGAAGACAAAGCACGGAATCAGAAGAAAGAAAACAAACGTCATAATGGCAACAATGTTTTGACTAACGAGGTTGGTGCTGGTGAACATAATAAATCTTGTCTATTATATTTCATTTTCGCAGCCGCCTGTGTGCGCCATGTAACAACTAAGTGGCCTATTCGCCATGATATTTCCCAAAATATAGTAAAAATAATTTTAGATCAGAAGTCAAAAAGAAGAAAAAGCACGAATTGATAAAGAAAATCAAGCATAATGGCACAATGTTTTGGACAGGTTGTAAGGAAACAGGGTTAATTTAGTCAGGTCCGAACATTTATAGAAACGTAACCATGATAAGTCTAAATAATAAAAATATTTTAGTGAAAGTATTAAGGAATCAGTAACGGCTCAGTAGGTCATAAAAGTCAGGTCCGTGGGAAAGTGGTCAACGTCGTTGGCATCGACTAGCTAACCACTGGTCTTAGGGATTATTGCTAATTAAGCATTTACTTAATGACATTAAAATTTCAATTTACGCTAAATCGGAGTTAATGACTTGTGTTTGAACGTCACGGTATGCTCCACATTGGGAGCGAACATGTTTTTTTTTTTAAAAATCATCAAAGTTAGGGCAAATCTATGATGAAGACATTTAATATGAAGATATCATTATGATAGCATTATGTATTTTACAAAATTTTATTGTTTTTCCTATGAATATTTAACTCTGTTTCTGATCAATATCATTGAACAAGCAGTAATGTATTTTTATTATCAGCTCATTATCACTGTTAGTATTGGTAATCCCTTATCAACACATTGATAAGGCAATGTTTTAAAATTTGAAAAATATTCTGGAAAAACAAGCAAGTCATTTTAATAATGATTAATAAATATGGCAATATTATAAGGTGCTAAAAGATATTGTTTTTACAAACCAACATTTCAAATACAGAAAATTCATATCTGCAGAAAAATGTTTACAATTTCAAAACAGCAGAATCGATCTAAAATGTACATTATTAAAAAAAAATAAGAGTCACAAGAGGAACAAACAGTGAATTTAGTAGTAATAATTTGCAGTCGTAATATTCAAGAAGAGTCTATAGATTCAATTCAAGGATTTCTTGACCCTGTCACCGAATATGTCTGCTTACTAATAAGAAAATAAACAAAACAACCAAAATAAACTAATGACAACTCATTTGAGTTTATTCTTGGCGCATCGTCGACTGAAAAACAAAGGAACGCTAAGGACTCGTCTGGCAGAAATCATATATTTTTTCGATTATACCTATTCGACAACGTCATGTAATGAGCGAATCGACGCAGTTACCTGGTTGGAAATACCATGTGATCCATGATCGTGCTGCGAAGCTTGGGTCTGACTCTGAGACGGTAATGTAAAATCCGTGAATTCGAATTCTGATCCTTGAGTGTCAGCTCCTATGAGATCACCTTCTTCAGTATCCAAAAACGTGAGAGTTTGGGAACTCGGTCCGTAGGCATCGACACTCATCGTGTTAGGCTAATATTTTTACACCTGCGTATTTTCATTAATTTAAAAGTACAAACGATTATAACTAATATTTTCGATGGTTAAAAATTAAAATTGACAACTATTTACACTTATATTCATGATCAGCAACGATAGTAACCAAACAGCCCGACGGAACGACCATATTTTAATAGAGCATGGATATTTAATTTCACTCTCTTTCCATCGACAATAAAATGATCACGTTTTCAATCAAATGATTATCACAACAATAATATTGAATAAAAATTTAATATAGAACTGCTTAAATGATTGACATTCATAAAAAATACTGCTTTTGAAATATTTTTTTAAGTCAAAACTAAATACATACTTAATTTAAATAATATACAAATTATAATGTTTCATAACATTGCGCAATTATTTTTACAAATTATTCAAAATAAAAATAAATGTGAACATGTGTAATCAACAGCATTATATTTTTTCACGTATTTCTGATTTTTTACATTCAGCTGGAAATATTGGAAGGCGGAAGTATAGGTAATCTAGAAATAGAGTGACAGTCGCCATTTTTATTTTTAATGACGTCATAATGTAGTGCAGTGCTCTGCAACCGGTGTGCCACGGCACACTGGTGCGCCGCTAGACGATCATAGGTGTGCCGAGGCACAATGCTTCAAAAATGAGAAAAAATTGAGTAGAGAAACATAAAACCAGTCTCCGTTGATGGGGAATAAAAATTTGTATCGTGAGTACACCAAAAAATCCTACTGTACAAATTACACATTTCTGCATATATTGGGAAGCATTGATGGCGAAATACTTCCTAGTGAATGAGTGATCCTCGTTTATAGTTTCACACAGAATGTGAACACGAGACTATTATTGAAAACAGAAAGATTATTTTGGATTTCGTCAAAAAAAAAATGGACAGTACTTTTATCCATTCAACTTACCTTAAATAATTGTTAGTAGCTTAATTGCATTTTTTAGTTGCAACTTTTACAAATGCTTTTTTATAATTTTCAAAAAAAAAAATTGTGTCTGCTAAATGTCCCATCACTTTGAAAAGGTAAAAGGGTTTTTATTAAAAAATACATTAGCCAATATTTTAAATTCATCAAATAAAAACAAATTAATAAATTGTAAGTTTTGTTAATTAAATTTACATATTTTGGCTTGCAGTGTACCGCGAAATATTTACGAATGCTTGGGTGTGCCGTGGGTAAAAAAAGGTTGCGGAGCACTATTACATCGTATTACATAAAAAAAATAATATGAACATTTATTTTTTTTAATGGAATCCAAAAATAACTTTATTCACAAAGCAAATCATGCCTTACGATAAATTTACAAAAAATTCAAAACGGTGGCACCGCGTGACGTCACATATTTTCCATAGACAACGATCCAGGTCTGCACGGGCCGAAATTTGATGAAAATTATATTCCTTATCCGGGTCCGAATCTTATTTGTCTTTAACAGCCTGAGATCGGGCCGGGTAGATCAGGAACGCACGGTATTTAGCGACATTTGGACTAGGGCATCCAATCCCTGACCCTTTTTCCGATCCCGGTATTTCGGGATTGACATCTTTTCATGTTTGAAATGGTCAAAACATTTTTTTGTAGATAATATGTACCATGATAAACCGTGTAAATGAAGCCACGGAAAAAAAATATTACAAACGTTCAAAAAACCCCGCAAAAAAGCTTTTGTAGTTCATACAAAATAGGAGGTTAGGTACTCTAGATAGGTATGTTCCTACCTAGAGTACCTAAAATAAAAATACTTATTTTTAAAATATGTATAAAATCAATCACTATCACCGCACGCACGTGTTAGAGAAATTATTTTTTAAAAAACATAATTATTTTCACTTTTTGTTTACTTCTTACTAAAATTAAATCTCGCCTCTAAAACTAAAAAATTAACCCCCTGTTCATCCAACCACATTACATCGCTCCCTTCACCCTAACTATTGTACGTTCATTGTTATTCGGTTCTTCTTGCTGCTATTTCCTCTAACTCTCTCTTTCACCTTTACTCCCATTGTTCCCCAATTGCGCAATATTGCACAACCCATCACATTACGCAAGTCGTGAATTTCTCACACCATCGAGCATTGCACAATCTGTAGCAACTTCAAGCACCCTCCGTTACACCGCCCAGCTCTCGCCCAATGCCCCACAAAATGAAGGGACAATTCAACATCAGCAAGGAGAGGGTCGACAAGGCGATGACGGTTTTTTTTCTACCTCTATTTTCCTGCAGGAACTATTGCATGGAGTCCACGAAACGGGCTTCTAGTTTCCTGGCTAAAGTCAGTGCTAGTTATAGGTACAGACTAAGTCTTTAAATCCATTTCCCGCATGTAAGCTAGCTAAGTACTTCTATCTAAAAAGATTCTGTCAGCTGAAGGCTTCGTGTGGGGAAAACACTTATGAAAAAACCCCATACGAGAATGATTGTCTTTGAATCATTAACAAAAGTTCAATTCTTACCAAGAATTGCTCGTAATGTTGGCGTAAGTTTGAAGAACTTACTAAGTTTATTTTTAGACATGCCCAGTCCCTAACCGAATATACGAGTCTGGCTTGTTAATTTTAAGATTCATCTCTTAGGGCGATTAGATGAAGGCCGGCTTGACTGACGGCCTCCTTCGCTTCCGCTCCGTCAAAGAAGAATTTTCTGTAAGAGAAGGGGAGGGGGAGCATTATGATTTTGACATCATCTTGACGAGGTTCTTGGAGACTTTGAATTGCAACTAAAATTTCTTTATTTTAGGCGATGACGGCAGTCCAATAGATCTTTTATCCTATAAAGACTGGCCTCAAAGACTTCACCTCGGAAGTCATAGTGAATCTCTATCTGCTGCTGATTAACACCTTCGGTGCACCCAGCACCATCGAGGGCAGACGTTAACAACAAACAAAAAAATAATAATAACGACCCACTCGGATCCCGCTCGATCCCGACTAACGCGGAGTCGAGCGAGGGGACCGACCTTACTTCTTCTAGTAGCCCCAATCACCAGCCAACCCAGCAGCCCAGAGTCATCCAGCACCAGCAACAGAGAAGAAGAAGAGGACAGACCTACCAACAACCCTCCGACTATCAGCCCAGCCAGCTCAGCAAAAAAATATAAAAATACTCAAAGCAATCATGCGTGACTAAAATTTGTTACTTAAATTTATGAACGATTCTATGCTCGCTACAGCATGTAAACATACATAAACGTGGAAAGAATGAACCTCTAAAGCAGTGCTCCGAAATCTTTTCTCACCCACGGCCAACCTAAGCACTCATTGACATTTGGCACACCATAAGCCTAAATATTTAAATTTCAAACACAAAATTTACAATTTGTTATTTTTTTATTTAATGAATAGTGTAGCAGTGATTGATATTTTTTCAAAAGAATGCATATTTTAGACGACTGATTTGATAATTTATATAATTTTGATTCATTCATTATTTAATAACTCCTCTGGGAAAAATCTGATTCTCCGCCATCAGGAGTGTCCTACGCAGGGCTGGCAGGCGTCCCGATTGAGTGGGATTGTCCCGAGTTCAACAGACAAATCCCGAGTCCCGCACTACCTATGAAAATCCCAACTTAACAAAAATTGCATTTGTAAAAAAAATTTACGTACACTTTTTATGAATAAAATTTATTTGGTCGTACGAAATTATGAATGTTCCGATCTGTGATTTTGGAAACCTATATGGCGGCAAGCGCGTCAAACGCCGCCTCGCCATCGCGCCGCCTCACACTCGCAAAGAATTTGTCCACGTAATTCACGGTGTAAACGACAATCACGCCGGCGTAATATAGCTCAACCCGGCGCCTGCATCGGCGGTGATCGCCTGGTTGTTGGACACTTTTTAACTGAAGTGCGTAATTGTAGCCTGAAATATTTTAACATTGAAAACCATTACTTCAGCGGTGCTTTGCACCGGTTTGAGTGAGATATTCAAAGAAAATAAAAGAAAGAAACGAAGGTACACGATACAAGAAGATCAAGAACGAGATACTATCTTCTGATTTATGTGAGCCTTTACCTATTTACATCCAGTAATGGGAATAGCGGGATCATTATACTCGGAGATGTTGGCTCATGCAGTACGCTGGATTGAACTATCTCATTCAGCTAATATCCTGGATCTTCGGCGAGACGATCCTTGATCCAGAAGGGGAGGATAATTTTTAAATTAGTTAGCGACATCTCTGTGTAATTATTGCACATTATTTCACTTGTAGAAGTTATTTACTTTTTTACCAACTTTATACATTTGAATATATTTTTATAGCTTTATGAACATTTTCAAAATCTCGTATATTGTGAAAAGAAGTCATAATCAGATGCAATAATTTAGGGCTAAATATCAGTATTTTGCAATACTCTGTATATTTCCAGCATATAAAATGACACAAAGAAGCCAAAAAATGTATTTTTTTGTTGAAATGTACGAATAAATTACAGTTTTTTAAAAAACTATTTTTTTGATGGTGAAGTAATGCTGTGACGAGATTGAATAATCTGAGCAGCTATCTCTGCTACGGTGATTATAATCGAATTTGGTGGTGAAGAAACAGGCGTAGGTAATATGCTCGCATCTACAACACTCAGTCCTTTCACACCCAGAACTCTGTAAACATAATAACATATCAAGATAAATGAATTGATTAAAACATTAAAAAAGCCACTTTCATTCAATCTTATCATCAACATATTTGAGCTGAGCCAGATAAACTTAAAAAATAGAGAAATGTATAAAAAAGAAAAATCTATTCACACAAATCATTAGCATTTTCTGTTTTCCTCAATTGCTCCCTAAATATTCTACAATTATTAAGGCCTTCTGTTTGCAGTATCTTCATATTGATGTAATATGAACTATACATATATGCAATCAAAAAATGTGCTATGGATGGTAGTGCTCCGTGGCAGCTGGTGACAATAGAAACAAGAGGGGTAAGGTGCCAATTTTTTGAAATTCGAAATAAACTAAATAAATATGTCTTTACATAATATAATGACATGATCAAAACATAATAGGTTTTCAATAAAGACGTACATGGAAAAATAAATAGACGATTAAACACACTAAAAACAAAAAAATGAAAAAACTGTAATTGCATAATTTGGTTAATAATTAGACTATAATTATAAATTTGAAAAGCAAGCAGCGTAAATAAATATTAATACATTGAATAGTACTTAGGATTAATGGAATAAAATTACGAAATCGTATGCGAAAGGACCCACGTCAGATGGCCCCAAAACGATCTCTAAATTTTGGGAGAACAGATACAGGTGCGAAAGAAATGTACCACGTCTTGGGGCCTGCCACGGCTGACCCGCAGTAGTGAGAATAGTCCTCAAAATGTATGCCGCACCGCGCCACGCCAGACACTGATGTTCTCACGTTAAATTATTGCCTTTACATAAATAATAACTGATTAACCGAAATTGAAAATAGATATGATGAATCTCCTCATCAGTGTTAACCAATAATGTTATAGACTGTGCGGAGGTAGCCATAGGAAGATCAAAACCAAAACACTCGTATTCTAGCCCATGGTGGAACGCAACTTTGGACGAACTAAAAAGGCACAAAAATCAATCGCGAAGAGCATATCAGAGGATGAAAGAAAAGCTGCCATTACCACTGCTACAAGTTTTTAAAAAAACTTACACGCTAGCATCTTCTCGCTTAAAATATGCCATCATTTCCACTAAGAAGAAGGCATGGAAAAACTTTGTACGTCAAGTCAGTTCAAGTGATCCTAGGGGTGCGGTATACCAGTCGATTTCAAACAAGAAAAGTACTTCCAGAATCTTGAGTGGAATCCAGGCGAATTCACAAAAACAGGTGAGAGTACTGCCGAAGCCTTTTTGGACTTACTAATTCCCACAGATGATCCAACACTCGATTCCATAGAGCAAACAAGAATCCGGAAAGATGCCTTTGACTTCCCCGATTATATGGAAGATGATTCTCCACCAGTCACCAAGGAAGAGCTGGAATATTTCTTCAAAAATCTTAATGCTGCTAAATCCCCGGGCATCGACAGGATTGACGCTGAATTGTGCAAAAGAGCATGGATGATAGCTCAACATGAGTTCATCTGTCTATACCAAAGCTGTCTAAAACTGGGTGTTTTTCTAGATTGCTGGAAAACGGGCCTTTTGATAATCATTCCAAAGCGATGTGATAAACCACCAACTGACCCAAAAGCCTACAGGCCTCTAACCTTGCTCCCAATCCTAGGTAAAATTCTCGAAAAACTTATTTTTAGACGTCTTGACATATACATTTCAACTAATAACCCAATATTTGCAAATCAGTTCGGGTTCAGGTCAAAGATTTCAGTAGACGATGCCATTAATCGTTTACGCAATGTGGTGGCATGCTCACCTTTTAAATATGTTCTAGCCATTTCCCTAGACATTTCAGGAGCATTTGACAACGCATGGTGGCCAATGATCTTAACGAAATTGAAGCGTCGACAGATTTCATCTGACCTTTTTAAAATCATCTTGAGCTATTTTTCAAGCCGAGACATAGTCATTTCTACAGGGAATTCCCTGATCCGACGAAAAGCCACTCGAAGTTGTCCTCAAGGTTCGATTCTTGGACCACTTCTATGGAATATTTTATTCGATGATCTCTTGGACCTTCCGCTCCCTCAAAACACCCATATACAGGCATATGCTGACAATGCAATAATGCTTATTCAAGGAAACAATAGAAGTACTCTTGAACAGCTATCAGCTGACTGTTTAAGGCAAATAGCTGCATGGGGAGATTGCAACAAATTAAACTTTGCACCTCATAAAACATGCAGCATAATGCTTAAAGGAAAACTGTCTCGAAAGCCAATAAATAAGGTTCAATACAATTACAGTTCCTGTCCAGCGAACCATGAAAAATCTTGGGGTAATATTGGATGACAGATTATCTTTCTTAGACCACATTAAAACTGCTATAGCCAGCTCTAAGATAAGCATTGAAAAGGCAGCACGCGTGGCTAGGGTAAGTTGGGGCTTAACATTTCCTACGGCGCGACTCTACTACAAATCAATATTCCTTGGTATTGCGTGTCATGCTGCAAGTTGCTGGGCATATAGATGTTCCCAACGACAGGAAATATGCCAAATACTTCTTCGGGGGCAAAGGTTTCCACTTCTTGCCATATCCAAAGCCTATTGAACCTGCTCAACTGAATGTCTTCCTGTTATGTTAGGACTTATTCCTCTAGATTTAGAAGTCCAAAGAAGAGCTGCAATTCATCTTTTATTGCTCGGGAAACCAGCTCAAATTGGCAGCACCATTCTTCAGCCATTGGATTCTCAACAGTTTCTCAAAGCTAAAGTGAAAAAACTCTGCTCACTAACTGTTCTAATGACTTGGCAAAAACGGTGGTTAATATCTCCTCGGGGTAGAACTACCCATCTATTCTTCTCAGATATTCTCTTTCGTCAGAATGCAACATGGTTTTCTCCAGATCACTGGACTTCCCAATTTATCACTGGTCATGGTGCGTTTATTGCCAAACTATATAAGTTTAAAATTAAACCAAACCCATATTGTCCTTGTGGTGATAAAAATCAAGATTCTGAACATATTCTTTGGGATTGCCTAATTATGTCCATTGAAAGAGATATTCTGTATTTGTCCTGCAGAAATAGTCGCGATGGTCCTATAGGACATCCGGATCTGGTTTCTTCCCCGGAGAAATTTTATCACTTCAAAAAATTTGCGGCCTCCTTTGGAGAAAAAGTTTACCTTCCCTGCCCCTCACCATTTAATCCTTAATTGTTGCCTCACCATAGAAAGTTCTGTGTATTTAAATTAGTTGTTAGTTGACGACTTTAATATAATTATTGTGTACTCATCATATTCCTTTAAATGTTATACTATAAATATTTATTGTGGACTTAATGTATCATTGAGGAGACATGATCTCAGTATGATACAAACAAGTTCATCGCATTAAAAAAAATAATAATAATAACTGATTAATTGATGACTATCAATTTAAAAAAATGCATATATACAATTATTTGTATATTAAATTTAAAGTTTTTTAGTCGTAATCATTTCGAATATTTCGCCACTGGTAGTGCTTATCAAAATGAAATAATAATTGTTAGATGGGTGGATCTTTTCATTATCAACACTTCCTTGCCCTCCTCCACCCACCACTGCTTTCCCACCCGTTAATTGTATACGGCAGTATCCAGTGCGTAACAAACGTTAAGCGTATCGACAGTTTTCTTTTCTCTTAGTTGGGGGTGTCTTTGGAAGCAACTGCCCAAGACTTGGTGGCATGCACTTAAGTGGGCAGAAAATCAATCCCTCCAGATAAATGAAAAGCTTCTATGAGTTGAGGTCTACTCGCTCTCCGTATGACGCCACAATTTTTTTTAAGGCCTCATAATTTGTCTTATTCGCCAACAAGTCAGCCTGGTCGATCGGTCCAACGTAAGGTTGGACTGACTTGTGCAGCTCTTCCCTTTCTTCATGCATTAAATGACACTCCTATAGGATGTGTTCAGTATCCTGCTTTATAGCACCACATTTGCATGTTAGCAGATCCACTAACCGGCCAAACTCAAAGAGCTCGGTAACGAAACCACCATGGCTAGTAATGAATTTGCTCGTCCAGTGATTTGGAGTGAGTACTTTAGTTATCTCCATTCGCCACTTTAGATTTGGAAAAAATAAGTAGGTTTGGCGGCCCCTGGTGAAGGAGTCCCACCGTCTCTGCCAGACCCGCAAAGCAGCGTCCATCGCTAGCCCTCTGACGATGGCTCTGCGATGGAACCGCCCCATAGAATTAAAGCCAGGGGGTGGGGACATCAGGATGCCCCCAACCTCAACAGCCTCTCTTCTCAACAGCAAGGTCGTTAAGCCACGATCATGCACGTGAAGATCCAACGGAAGCAATCCGGTGAGTACCGGCAGAGCGTCTGAGGAAGATGTTTTATAGGCCTTGGTAATGGAATTCAATGCACTGTGTTGTCCACTTAAAAGTATATTGCGAAATAATTAGAGCTTGCATCTTTGGAACCACACGCTGGTGGCGTATCTAGCGATGCTCATAAATATGGAGTCATATGCAATTTTAAAAGTCCGTACTTTTAGACCCCAGTCACTGTCAGCAAGTCTGGCAATGCGCAGGTAAGCCAGAGTGGCTTTCTTGACTTTTCTTTTCGCATGCTGGGCAAATGACAGCTTATTATCAAAAACTCCCAGATAGGTCACCTTGTCGGAAAGCTGAACTCTGGTATTACCCATGCGGAGAGTGGGCGGCCTTTTGAAATGAAGAGTGAAGCTACCCTTTAGCCGTCCTACTAAAGTTTAGTAGGATGGCTTCTGTTTTAGCGGTTGCAAACATTAGTAGATGGGAGTTGCTCCAAGCCGAAATTTAATTAAGTGCCACATTCGCAGCCCTTTCAATGCAAAGTCGGCTTTTCACACATACTAAGAGTAATGCATCTTCCACATAAGCAATGATGGTGCAGTCGGGTAGAAGAGTTATTGACAGAAGGTCATTAAATGGCATCGGGCCCAGAATAGATCCTTGGGGGTATCCCATGGACGTGTGTTGGGAAATAACCGTGGAACCAGTATTGTATCACTGATCTGTTGCTGAAGTAGTTTTGGACCAGTGCACACAGATTCCCTGGAACCCACGCAAGCTGGAGCTTGTTCAGAATCAGGTGCCATGAAAGCCTGTCGAATGCATCCACGATGTCAAGGAAGATTCCTAAGCATATTTATGTTGACTTGCACTTACTGACTGAAGGACTTCGTGCATAGCATTCTCTGTGGATTTACTCGGTCTAAAGCCGTATTGGTGGGAAGGATATTGGCAAGACCTCAGCTAGGTGGATCTCAATCTTATCGCACGTGAGTTTTTCAATCACCTTGCCTAGAATTGGCAAGAGCGTTAAGGGTCAATATGCTTTGGGGTCTGTAGATGGCCGACTGTTTTTCGGAATCACTATGAGCGATCCCGTTTTCCAGCAGTCGGGGAAGATGCGACTGCCGAAACATCTGCAGAAAATTTTTGTAATGTCCTGACATTACATGCACCTGTGCAGCAAGAACCCATGTATGTTTGATGATGTTAGCATCAATGCAGTCGAGACCAGAGGCTTTGCCTGATTGAAGTTTATATATGATACTACCGTTCTTTTTCTCAATAGGTAGTGGTGATGAGGTAGTTTCATAAGGAAGCACTGCCATGCTGTGAATCCGCTTCATATGCTCAGTGTCACTAGATGAGTCATCAAGAGGAATAAGTGTACTCAACAGCACTGGAGCCGTTTCCGACATAGTGCTGGTGAAGCCACCGCCCAATGGTCTCTCAATTCCATTAACAGCTCTATTTGAGCGTTTACCGAATTTTACCTCACGATAAGGGGGCCCCTAGGGTTTTAACCATTCTCAACAGTAAAAAACGTTCACCAACTATCCTTCTTAGCCTAGAGTATGTCAACCTTGTACTTGAAGCGTGCCATCCTGTGAGCTGATACTAGGAGATCAGTTAAAGGCTGTGCAAATTCAGATCGTTGGGCGTGTTGTAGTGACCTTCTCGCCCTTTTCAAAATTGCTCTTAGGTCAGTAAGGTGTTGAGTCCACCAAGGCGACTGGCCTGGTGGTTTAGGGTTACAGCGGCCGAGCGTCCTTTTAGCCACAATTATTAAATCCTCAGTTAGTCGAGAAGGAATATTGGGTAAAGGGTTTCTCGCTGCCCTGTCAAGCTTTTTTATGAGCGCGACATTAAAATTTTCCCAGTTATTACCCTTTGTTCTGAAGCGACTGGCGATTTTGGGGGAGATTGGTTCAGCATCGGTACACGTGGAGATGTCGAATGTGGTCAGTTTGTGATCGCTAAGTGAGTCTTCATCAATGTTCCAGCTTCGGACGTGGTTAAAGATCGCCTCAGAGACCAGTGTGACATCAATGTGAGTATTTCCAGTGGCCCCCGAAAATGTCGACACACTGTCACGGTGATTTACAACAACAATGTTGTTTGTTACAATCGTCTCCTCAATGACAGCATCACCGTGCGACGGTTGGTCGATTGGGCTCCATAGTGAGGACTTTGCTTTGACATCAGCGCCAATGATGACATCTCTGCCAGCAACGGCGCTATATAATTTGAACCTTATCATCTATCATAAGCTTTTATAATCGAAAATTTGTTTACAATCATATCTTCCAGTCAATAATTTTACCGCCATTGAACCTTAAGACACTACCTTACCTGAGAATATGTCCTATGACTATGGGGATCTGTGGTTAAAAAAATACTCATTATTGTATGACCCCTGTATTATTATAGAATGTTTTATATATAATTATTAACCTTTAATATAAGGAGATCTAGGCTGTTGGTATATGCTACGCTGGAAACTAAGATTTATTTATTTTAATAAATACTTACTGCAATGATGGATGAACAGCTGGATTTTCTCCTCCCATCGAACAAGTCCCGGCAGCATGATGTCCAGTAAGAGCGCTTGCTCTGATGATGCATTCTAAATAGTCATCATTTATAATCTTATCTGTCCATAGATGCAGGCATATTTGTATATTAGGCCAATGAATTTCAGCACCTATACTTTTAAATGATGGTGTGCTTATTAACTCAATTGCCATTCGAATTCCTGTAAAAAATTAAATCAAAAAACAATTAAATCTACACATTATATTCTAAACATTAAAGATTAACTGGGTGGCTCTTAAGTAATTATGAATGCAAACATACAACGACAAACGTCACACTGATTAATTTGCTATAAATAAACAACAGTTTTTACATTTCATAATGAAAAATGTTACTTTTATGAATGTTATTTTATATATTTTGTAATGTTTAAAAAAAACATATTATTGGTGCGTGGGATTTAAAATTGTGAGTTTAGCTGTCTGTGAGGTCAGAAAGATTGGCAGCCGTTGGTCTAGGCTTATATTTGGAATCGCAAGGGGCTCATTTGCATGTTTTGTTGATTTTTCAATTAGTTAAAGAAGAAGTTTTATACGAGTTAACAAGCTCTTTTTTCTTATTTTTATGGCAAAACCTACACCCACTTATTAGGGTTCCACGACAAATGGTCCAAAGACAAAATGTTTACGCGACAAATGGTTTACAGACAAAATGTTTACAGACAAAATGCTTACAGGCAAAATGTATAAAGACAAAATGTTAACGCGACGAAATGTTTACGCGACAAGTGGTTTACCGACAAAATGTCTACTATTTTCTGATACGATTCCAATACAATAAGGCATTTTTTAATTTCATTTGCTGTCTGTAACGGGGGTAAAACCCACTCCGTTAAGTAGAAAGGCATTCACTTTTGTAAAAGCAATTTGACAAAAAAACAAGATGAATGCAACTCTTACCTTTATAAACAACCGAAAAAATTAAGTATGTCCACTAATATTTTGCGAATGGCGAAATTCGAGAACAAATAATTTATTTTTTCAAAATTTTACAGTTTTTGTTGTAAACTAAGGAAACATTTATAGAGTTACGTAGAAGTTGGATTTAAAAAATTGATCTTATTATTTTTTGTAAACTTTTTATACCATGTCGTTTGTATGGATTGGATTGAAATTCCGCTCAATGGATTGGAGGGGGAATTTAGCATATTTGTGATGATTCATATTTTTAAAAAAATTCTACTATCGAATGTCGTGTTGAGTCAGGATTCAAATACACTTTATTTCATATTTGTATCTTTATAATAATGGAGATAATGAATTAATTTCGCTACTTTTTAAACCTAGACCACTATGCACCGGATGATTTTTTATCTCTTGCACGTGTTCATTCAAACACACAACCTGCAAAATGAGTTCGACAATATCTTAATAAATTAGTTTTATCCATGAGAGTGTGTACTTCTTTGAAATTGCTAAACCAAAACATGTCTTCTAATAATAAACTTTTCAAATATTAAAACTTTTTTTGGGGATATTTTCAAAACGAATTTTTTTAACAAATCATCTGTGACCAGGAAACGACGTAATTTTTTTTAAGAATTTTACGTCATTCTGAAAGAAACTTTGTAAAAATGTAATCCAGAGACGACGTAATTTTACATTTGTCTTAAATTTACATATTTCAGGTTTCCGATTTTTTCCGAACATTATAAACACTATCAGAAACTTTTAATGGTAAACATTTTGTCTTTAGACCATTTGTCGGTACACCCTTATTAGTATGGTAGACTTATCGGTAGGTAGAAACAATAGAGGGACACGAAGTTTTCTTTTTTGATTTAGCCCAGCGGCTTCCAACCTTAATACTACAGTGTCTTACCTAAAAAAAATTTTTTTTCCTGCGTCTCCCTACCTTTCATTTTTTAATCGATATAATAATATAGACACGTTTTCAATAATAAAAACTTCATTAAAAAATAAAACTGATAACTAGGAACAACAGAATAATAACAAGATTTTACTATAGATACTTACTATTTCTTGTACACAGAAAATTGCAAGGTGCAGGTGCAAAATTTCTATGTATAAATGTAATTTCTTGAAAAATATGTACTATATTTTTACAATTTATCATTTATCAATTCATAAATGTTATATTTAAGTGTGCTTGTAGGTAGATGCAATAAATTATTTTTTCTCTTGGTTTCGACAGACATGATGAATAAATATTGTTGTGCGTGTAATGGGTGCATGCTAACCTTCAATTCATCAGTAATCTACTAAAGATCATGAAAAAATGAATTCTAATAAAGACTGATGTCATTTTACAAAATAGATGGGCAGTGGGCATTTAATCTGAGTTCTTTCAAGCACCCCTTCTATTAAAATCACGAAAGACACTCGTAATCGTATTAACCGGGCGTATTCGGCAAACACGAGCTTGTTTAATTAGTGTTTATATTGCTTACAAATTAAAAAGTATAAAAATAGTTTGTTGCGGGAGAATTTATTTGCAGTAGAAGGAAGGGATTAAGGGATTGCGTAGTAACAACACTGCAGAGCGGTTCCAAAACGGAGCGTGTGGCACAGTAGATAGGAGGTAACCTGCAGTCAGCAATATATTATCACACACTTGATATACACCCATTTCGCAAACGCATTACCCTGAATAGGGTCTTAGTCTCTAGTATTACATTTGATTTGTTCTTAGTATAGTAAAAGTCTTGTGTATTTCTACAGCAGATATTTTATATCAATGTTATGACAATACGAATGATTATTTTATATAAAATCGGATTTGAAAGTTAACTTACCATTAATTGTGCATTTAATATCATCATAATTCGAAAGATAGTTTGGATTTATCCTTGGTGAACTTCTTGGATCATTATCCCGAAGAGTAATTTGGCCTCTACTTTTTGGCTGTAAGCATGATGCTAAAAATATGAAACCCTCTTTTTTGGAATCCTCATAAAATGGAAAAAGTGCGCGGAATATCTGAAAATATTCATACTTAAATGAGATTGGATCCGAGCGCCATCTATATCATTGAGAAGAAATCAAATTATATATGAAATATTCTTATTCTAACATAAAATTATCTTCAAAATACTTCATATGGTTGAGAAGTTTACCATGTATACATTAATAGCTTGATAATAATATTGTGTGCCCTAATTGAATAGTGCCTAATTATTTAAATTACAGCCTTCTTCCAAAGAGAACTACGATACAATATTTGTGTTAAGTTTTTAACTTACCTCAGATTTATAATTGGCAATCTCCCTAAGTAACACTTCATCGGCTGATCCCATAGCAAATAATACAAGAGACAAATGATCTTTCCCTCTTCCCATTGACACAATGCCAGAAGATGAAAGATACCCTATGAAACGTATGATTTATTTTCAATTGTTGATTTAAAAATATATTACAGTTTTCAATGTGAAATATAGATTCTTTGCAAAAATATTATAAATACCTTCTTTTTTCCATAAATAAGTAAGAAGCGATTTCATACTTTTGATTTTATCCAATGTCATAGTTATGGGCTTTTGAATACTAATATAAAGAGGCATATTTAAATGATCGTGAAGGTTCTTTCCAACCCTTTCGGAGACGGACGTAATTGGTATTCCAAACTTCACCAGTTCGGATTCAGGACCAATTCCAGATAGCATAAGAAGCTGTGGTGTGTGAATGGACCCGGCCGACAAAATTATTTCTTTTCGGGCAAACACTTGTTTCATTTCATCTCCTTCTCGAAGTATATCAACAGACTCTGCATGTAAGCCGTTGAAGTTAACCTGTAACCATATATTATTCCAAAATATTTACAAAATTAGTACTTTTAATTTGTATGTTCCATTTACTCAAATAATTCTAAAATTAATACCAATCCCACAGAGATTTTTTAATTTAACACTGGATTAGAATAGTTAGTTATTCGGTTTTTTTTTGTTTCGTCCATCTGTCTAGTCTTTCAAATCATTACAATTAAATGTATCCAAAAAATCTGTACATTAAGCATAGTATTGCAAATTCCAATAATTTTTAAAGATACAATGGAATTTTAAAAATTAAACGCAATTTGTTTTATTTTTAAAATTACCTATTTAATATTTCATCACATGTTATTAAATTTTTTAAGTGTTTCACAACTTTCCCACTTGCAATTTTTTTGATGAATATTTCAACTGCCTCATCGAAGACAGACGTAAGTCCGAATTTAACATTTTGCAGGAGAGCGATTTTCATGATTGAAAAAATATTCTGATTCTCCTACATGAAAATTTCAAAAAATAAATTTTGATATCGGCCTTATTTTTAACCGTTGTATTTCTTTGTTAAATATTTTGCTTCCATTGATATTCTTTACCGGTGCATTATGACTTACTGCCATTTTCCTTGGAGAAAATAAAACAATCAATGACAGAATGTTGAGTTACTTCTTTATTGCCTGATATTTTTTGAATAATTTTAAACTACTGATTGATGGAAATTATATTTTTATTAAAGAGAACATCAATATATTGACAAATTTATCAAAACAGTATCACAAAAAGTGATTAGTGAGTTAAAATTGTTTGCACATCCCAGGGAGTAAATTATTTTTTGCGCTTTAAAATTTAAAAAAAAAAACAAAAAAATATCTTATGTTGTCTGTTTTTTCAAATTAAACAAAATCGGTTGTCCTCAATATTCCATTTAAATTTATTTAAAAAAAAACTACTATTTTGTTTAGACATTCATACATGACAGAAGTAGCATTACAATTATATTGTTTGTCGTTATTATATTACAGCAAAAAGATCAGTGGTTCTCAAGATATAATAATAATGTTTTAAAGCTTGAAAATGTTTAGTAAATGAATCGTATGACACTTTTGTGTCAATCGTATTTGTCTAATGAGAAACAAAAGTTACCAATGTATACTTTTTTGCTGTGTATGCTCCCAATGTAAAACATATAGCATTCTAATGCAAGTATCTCAACAGAAGCTTTCTACGAGAACTGCTTGTTACTCATTTGCCCAACCTCTCTTTTTGGAAGAGAGTAACGATAAAAGGATATGACTAGGACAGGAATAGCGGTTAATCGCTCTGGATACATCCCGTTTTCAAGATCAGATATGTGGGACGGAATTTTAGACACCACAAACCAATCCACAAGTCGATTGACAAATCAATTTATGAAGCTGTCCGTACGGGACTTAAGCCCGAGACATCCGTAACCGTAGTCAATGACGTTGACCACAGCACCACGAGCCCCAACTTTTACTATGCATAAATATATGCTCATGCTTTCACATCGTTCCTACCAGAGATAGTGTGTACACTTATTCTTTTCGGGGTCCCATCTGTCTCGCCATAATACCTGAAAGACCTCTCTGATTAATTATTTGAAACCCATTGTTCGCGAAGTTTGCTGTATATTTCGCACATTCTATATTATTTATAACCAGTGTTGTGGTACTAAATATAAAAGTACCAGACCGGTCATTTATTTCCACCCCTCCTCATTTATTCCTTTTTTTTTCAGGGTATATTTTATTTGCATTCAAGTTTTGATACATAACTACAAATTCTTCCTAAAATATTTTCAAGTATACTAGAAAAGTAAGTTCCGGGTCAAAAATGTCCAAAGAAGTACCAGGGCGGCGCCCTGGCCCCCACTAAACTCGTCATACTAGAAATGGTTTGAACCAGTGGCGGCTGGTGACAGAAATATTAGGGAGTGCAAAAAAAGATTCACATATTTATGCAAGAAATCCATCCTCCACATATTGGATTTTGAAAGTACTATCAGACATATACGAAAATATAAGTCTTATATTGGCGATATCAACTGTTTCTCTTCACCAGGGTTTCCCAAACCTTTCCTGCGGATTAATTTCGACGGACCACCTTTTTTCTTTTTTTTGGGTAGGTAATATCAATATGAATTTGAGTACGTCTAAATTTGTTGCAGCCCTAGCAGCATATACAACCATTCCAGGTTGTCGCGGATGATAGTTTGGGAAACCTTGTCTGTCTTTAGTCGTGGTATTTCTCAAAATGAATTGATCCTTTTTAAATTTTAGAAGTAACACTCACTTTCGACGGAAGTCATCGATATTGTATAAATTATTTGTAATGGCTTAACGGTTTAGCTAAATACTACATGTATTTTTTATTCGTGAAGAGTTGAAGTATAGACAGGGCTCTAACAACATCGTAAAAATCTTCTCTGCTGTATAAGACAGTTAGTTCAATTTAAGTTTAAATTCCTCCATGAAATCGTATGTTAAGGTTACCGTATTAATGTCTGCGATTGGAATAATTCTGTATTAAGCCGGAAATTTTTCGCATAAGTATTTTTTTGGGAAAGTAATTTGTAGAATTCAATATTGAAGAATATAAAAATATTAGAGGAAGGTGTATTACGAAACTGAACCAGATACACAGTTGAATATTATGGAATAGGTAAGGCCAGCCAGGTAGAAAACTCGAAACTATCCTATTTTAAATATTCAATAATATCTACTCGGTATTATACACGATCATAGTTATAATTTTATAAATTGTATTCATCACTCCAAAAGTTATAATGGTAGGTAAATATTATTCTTATTGAAGAGCGTATAGTTAAAGAATCATATTGAAATTAAATGAGCTTACTACGCTTGTTCCACTGCCCCTTTTTCATTCTTACAAATGACTGTTACAGGCTTGTAAACGCAAACGTCAAATCGCTTTCGGGTACGTTCGTGAATTTCCGCCAGGGAGATCAATGCTCAAAAACAGTCCATACAAAATGCACCCAGCGCGTAGTTCATACTGTTGCAACGTCACAAATATGTCAAAATACATAGAACATTTCAGACGTCTAAGGAGTGCAAAAGAATTTATGCTCCTACCGCGTCATCGACCGACTTTCATGCGTATTCTGAATCGACGCAGAATACGTTTGCTAGTCGTGTTTATTGATCATCGTTTCCTCCAATATTTTCCTATGGGAAACACGAGGAAAATTTAAAATTAGTGAATTGGTATAATTATTATATTTGAATATCGTTTATTAATGGAATATTTTGATGGGACTTATTGGAGTGCAGTGCACCCTTTGCTCCTTTACAAGAGCCGTCCCTGGTTTGAACCAAGTCATTTTCATCTGTTGAAAGAAAATCTTGTTTTAATGTTGAAATGTTGTATCCCGTTATAAATATTAGCCAAATCGATGATCCAATCGAATCAATTCGGCTAATATTAATATAATATTATATATGGAATTCAAAATTTCAATATAAAAAACAGATTTTCTTTGAACAGGCGAAAGTGACTTGGTTCAAACCAATTATAGTATGACGATAACCAATAGACGATGGAAGTATTCTGAGAATTCTATCTCTATTCGTCATTTATTTGGTAAAAAAAGATTAGAAAGTGGTTTTCTACGAAATCAGCCCGGACTTATGATATTCCAGGTGAAATTAGCGGATTTTATTGTGTTAAATGATTTTACCATTTCCATATTTTCATTGATATAATCTATATAGTATTTATAAAAAAATAAGTTATCAGATTTTAAAATAAGGCGGTAGGGCGTGCGGATATACATTTATTTCGGTCTTCTATCTGGTATCTTCTATGCGGAGATACATGAATGTTCATACTAATGAAAAGATTAAGGCAGTCGCAATTTAATGTATATGCAAAAAAAATAACATGAGCAATACGATATTTTTCCATATAAGTTAACACACCATCTAGCAAGCAAATCCATAAAAAGGACAAAAAATAGCGATAGCTCGAGCAACCTTTAACTCAATGCGGAAAGTCTGGAACTCACGGTTGTACTCGGTCAGAACCAAGTGCCTCCTATTCAACGCATACATTATGATGGTACTGCATTACGGTTGCGAGTCATGGCACTTCACCAAATCACAGGGTAACCGTATACTATGCTTTGAAAACAGATGCTTGCGGCGAATACTATGGGTGCAGTGGTTACATTTTGTCAGGAGCACGGGGGTAAGAGGTAAGAGAGATCTTGCATGGAAATGTGCTACAGATGCCCCAGGAGAGCCTGAATCCTACCTGTCTCTTCTACCAACCGGATGGATTCCGTCGCCCGGGAAGGCCGCTGATGACCATTCATAAGATGTATTCAGCGAAGCCACGGGACGCCGGGATGACCTGGGAGGACCTGGGAGGAAGCAAAAAGACTGGTGGGGGACAGAGAAACTTGGAGGAACCGTGTGATGGCCATATTCTCCGATTAGGGAGCGGAACTCGAACTGACAGTTAAACCCTATTAAAATTGTTTGATTTATTTATCTACTTTCCAATAACCCCTGTCGCCAAAGATCCTTCGCTTGTTCCATTATTATTTTTGTTTTGTTAAATGGCATTTTAAGCCCTTATCGTAAAAACATTTCACCTATCTATTCAATATGGATTATCGCAATGATACATTCGCACCTCAAGAACTGACAGTAATAATTATTTGAACAATAGAGTTCAATATAGTGTCATCAATTTCATCATGCATCAATCTCAATCACATACTATAAAAAATGTTGTGGCATAGACGTGAAACCCCCGGGGAAGAAAGACGTATGTCTGACTTGCGACCAGTACATATAAATAATATCCGATGAAAATAGCAGTAAGTCAACTTGCTTCTGTATTACTACTAGTATTTGACATACGCTTATTTTGTAAATTGAATTTGTAGCGAATCTAAATAATTTACAGTTGCGACTGTCTTATGGGAAGATAGAGTATTTTTTCTGCATAAGATAGCGTTTTTAACTCTCAAAAAACGAAGTTATGTCAGTCTTCGATTGAGCAGTCGATTTATTAATTACATTTTTCTCATATACTTGACTTTTAATGTGGCAAAATTTTTGATTTCAGATTTTTAGTTATTGATTTGTAAGAAGTCCTTAACTTTTTAATTGTAGACTATTTAATTTTGTTTATGTATAATTTGTTTGAATCGGCCCCGTGGTGCAGTGATCAATGTCGTTGCCTACGGTTACAGATGTCTCGGGTTTTAAGTCCTGGTTCAGACAGTTTTATAAATTAATCTTTAAATTTATGGATTTCTGTTCGTAGGCATCAATGATTATGATGTCTTAACTACTCTCCCACCCTTTCGATCCTAAAACGGGCGTAGCGAGAGCGATTAGCTAACCACTAGTCCTGTCCAAGCCCTATCCTTCTATTCATACTTTCTTCGAAAATGAGAGGTTAATCAACTGAATGACAAGCAGTCCTCGTAGAAAACCTCTGCTGAGATACCTCCATCGGGAGGCAAAATACTCCACATTGGGAGCGGACATGGTAATAAAATGTTTGATTACCTCTCCTGCTTGAAACAATTTTTCGATATTTTTGTGTATATGGTCTCCTAATGGAGGTATCTCAACAGAATTTTTCTATAAGAACTGTTTGTTACTCAGTTCTTCAACCTATCGTTTTTCAAAAGTAGGGATAGAAGGATAGGGCTAGGACAGGACTAATGATTAGCTAATCTCTCTCGCAACGCCCCGTGAGGATCGGATGGGCGCGAGGAAGTTTTTAGACATCGCTTACACAAATCCATAAATCGATTGAAAGACCAATTTATGAAAACCGTCCTCACCGGGAATTGCACCCGAGATATCCGTAACCGTAGCCAACTACGCTACCAACTGCGCCGCGGACGCCGACAATAATGCATAGATATAGTAGTTGAGATTTATATTTTGTCATTTAAAAAAAGCTTTCGATGAGCGAAACCGGTCCTGGTCAATATAATAAAGTGGAAGTGGTACAAAACAAATTGTGGTCTATTTTTAAAATATAATGCCTTTCCACCAAGAATTGACAGTTAGCAGCTTAAAAGTAACCATACTAAATAAATATTAAAAATATATTGTGATAAAAAGTGATATTGTAATTTTTAATGATAAGTTAGTTTGATTCTGACCAACTCCTCTATAAGTTGAACATATAAAAATTAAATAGTTGATAATATTGAGAAATATAATTGAAGTACATATTTTTTTCTAAGAGATCTATTTAACTATTATAAATATCTTCGTTATAGCGGCAGAAGGAGTTAAGTCAATAAACCTTGTTTTGGGATAATCGACTTTTAAGAAAATCATGAAATTTAAGTCTTTCTTTTTGCATACCTTAACGTCCTTATTACGTATTGAAATAAACACTAAACACTTGATGAGATTCGTTTATCATTTACGAATTCGATTTGATTATTTGTAATTCTTTTTTATAATTTTTGCCAATAATAGTTGCTGTGAACGAAATTGACTTAATTCATAATGATTTCTTCAAATTACTTAAAAAAATACATGAGATACCGCTGAGCTTTTTTTCAGAAGATATACCGTCTTAAAATCTATCGTACTGCATTTATAACTTAAAACAGCTCGCCCTTTGCCACTATACCGACGATATATTTTAGTATTTAAGTTCTTTAGAAATATCTCACAACATTTTTTATCAAATTTAATTTTTATAATTATATCATTTCTTTTATTTCAATGAAAAGGTGGGAAGAGAGAGAACAATGTGACTCTCAAAAGGAGATTAGTCATAAAATTTGGGATACACTACTCTAATCAGCATCCATGTCTTCAATATAACTGAAATACATACTAACCTTAGTAGCGATGGCTTTATTAAAAACGTGTAAATTATTTCTGTTGAGAGCAGGCAATAAGAATGCATCATAACTTGAAACTCTTTTCCCCTTGAATATTGTACTCTTCATTGCTTTAACATCTAATTGCATACCGCTTGGTAGTTCAGCAGCTGCTTTCATATATATTTCACTTATTGCATCAAGGTTGTTATCAATGTCAGTCAATTTAATTGTAGGTTCCTAAGAGACAATATTTTGTTAATTACATATATCCCCCATTGCTCGCAATTGTGCTAGAGGTTTTGCCGTCCTCCCACAATTTTTCCTCCAAAAATGGTTTAACATTTAAAGGTTGTTTAATATAAAGCACCTGTATAAACACAGGTATAAGCCGCAGGCTTAAAATTTTAATGCATTAATGTATAAATGTAATTTCTTGAAAAATATTAACTATATTTTTACAATTTCTAATTCAACAAATGTTGTATTTAATATTAATATTGTACTGCAGAATGTTCTTGAAATAAAAAAATGCAAGATTTTTTAATAGCAAATTGCTCTCTGTCGATGTTAAATAGTTTTATTAATTTCAACCACAAAATGATAATTCAGCATCTTTTGACTGTTCGCGACATTTTTTTCTTTCTGCCTCGACATTGAGGCTTTATTATTATCCTGAGATTATTTTTATTTGCTTATTACCTACGGAATTTTCTGTTCAAAAATGCTGCATCCAAGAGTATATTTTGTCAATTAGTAAAATAAACATTCATTCACTGAATTTTTACTGTGATGTTACGATATGAAGTTTTATTTATTTTTAGATATTATGGTATGAAAATTATTTTTTGATTACAAAATTTTGGCGCCTCCCCGGTTGGAAACCACTGGCGTAAAGGAAAATGTTCTGATACGTCATATTCATGGGAAATAATATGGCAGTTCGGCGTGGTATTCTGGCAAAGCCTTAACCGCATCTACTTCAATGCCTCCGGAATTGGCTATATGATTAATATCTTCGATGATGTTATGAAAACCAATTTCATAATTGATAAATATGATCTTCAACAATTTACTCGAATACCCCTTATATACGACTGGCTGATTTCATTCAACAATTCATCAATATTTCTGATAGCATTAATATTATTAGTTTATTTCCACTAATTATCCTCCAGTTATCTATTAGTATCTTCATTGAGTTAACGTATGGTTTTTCATCAATAATAACTGATAAATTGTTTTTGGAATAACTTTTCATGGCTTAAATTTCAGTTCTCTGGATATATTTCCGCCAATAAGTAGAGTTAGATAATCGTTGGCTACATTAAACCCTGCAGCAGTTATCTCTTCAATTGAAACAAATACAATACGTACCTGCTGGCATTCGTCCCGTTTCGTCATAAAAATATTCCATCAAAAAAAATTAGCACACGCTTATATCGCAATGATCTAGAGTTTGCTGTTGTGATAACTTTATGGAGATGTAATAGTGAATCTTCATAGGTTATGAGTTCTAATCATTTCTTTTTTGTCTTAAAAGTATTGCAATATTCTTATTTTATGTTTGAATATTGGTATATTCAATAATCATGGACTTATAAAAATTAAAAAAAATATGTATTATGTAAATGTTTTTTTACATATTGCAGACACAAGTCAGTCGTCATATTTCTGACGCAAGTTAATCATTTTGGAAAGGTATTCTAAAAGGCGATGGTCACACTGCTATCCAAAATGGAAGATCATAGGAAACCTATTAGATGGCTTTATACACAAGCGCTTCCACGCGCGATCGGATGTTTTGTGTTTTAAAACGTAAAAGAGTTTATGTGACGTTCTCGTTTTAAAGCGAGTTCTCATGAGAAAGCACCTAACCACCCGATCGCACATGAAAGTGCCTGTGTATAAAGACGACTATTGCTTTAATACACTATAATGATGAAATGATTGTAAGCGAAAATATTACAGCATTTCTACAGACTTGTCAATTGGAAGATTTAGTTACTATAGGTAAAAGTACAAATAAAGTGCTTTTGTTCAAGAATGAACAAAAGCAATGCCAAAATAAATATTGTAACAAACCTTACTATAACAGTTTTCATCTTTACAGCATTCCATATTGATGGATTGGTTAGATATGTTGTCTATTGATGAACATTTTGTGGATATGAACGTTTTTTTAATAATCTTCTCTAAAACAGAGTAACCCCACCCTTCAGCCCCCATCTTTACCCAGTTTTCGTAATCACTCGGCACTCCGACACCATGTAGCAGGTAGTTAACCTGACCCGATCCGCCGAGACCTTTGCCTCTGGGCAAATATTGTATCTGAAATGCACATAAAATTAAAAATTTAGTCCAGCTACCAAATCATGTTACTCATTCATTTTGAACTTAATATAATATGTGATAAAAATAATGAAATGCTGAGATAATTGGGCTTATAATCGCCATTTTGAAAATAGTGCAACATTAAATTGCTTTTATTAATCATTTCTTGAAAGTTTTTCAAAATTCTACAAAAGTCAAAATTGGAAATGGTAAAATTTTTATATAAGAAAACCATTATTATTGCAATTGTTCAATAGGTGCTTGAAATAAATTGACGTAAAGTGTACCTACCTGATTTGCAAGTCCAATAGAAGAAAACTTCTGTGACTCCGTTTCAAATGCCCAATCATTGGAACCTCTCTGAAGAAGTGTCGGTGCTATTGGTATGCCGGAGATATACCCAAATTGGTCTCCGGCTTCCAGTAGCAGTACGCTAACATTTTCTGACTCAGATAAACGAGAAGCTAAAACGCAGCCAGCAGTGCCACCACCAACTGAAATAAATGTATCTTACTTACCAAGGTTACAAGTTACAACAAAATACCTAATTAAAAAAAAAAACGCTTTTTTATGTCAAATACTCAAATATGATTTAAGACATCGACTGAGGGTGCTTGATGGAATTTCAATTTTAAATTTGGATTATTGAGATTTTGTACACTTCCATGTATTTTGTCACTAACGACCCGGGTTTCGCCTTTCGGCATCTTCAGGCATTCGAGCACACGAATGGACTCGAACTGAGAGACAGTAAACAGTGTCTAACGCTTATATAGAAGATACAAATGCGACAAATATCATTTACGAGGCAATACATTATACGTCTGAGAGCCACACCGATACCTGAGTTAAAATTTCGGAAATCGTCCTAATCCTTATTTTGTAAACACCATATTACCAAAGTGGCGAATTGCCGCCTTTCAACTTCCCTTAGAAATACCAGTGATTTCACAATTACAACAGTATTGTGGGTTTTGACGGGATGCAATTCGACGAATGGGTAAATTATATACAATCATTCCACATTTAGTGAAATCTGTTAGGTGTTTCAACGTATCGGATATAATAGCGGAGAATTAGGAAGGTTCAGCTGCTCATTCAAGATTGGTAAGGAGTATAACTGGCCTCTATTAATTTCTAAAATTTCCTGATAAAATAATTTATGATCCCCATGTTTTTATGCAACAGTTTAACCCCATCATCCGCATTAAACGTATGGTTCTCCATTAGCAAGTGATTTGCGAATGTCGAAGTTTCTTTTTTAATCTAAAGGCAGCTAAATGTTCTGATACCCTTATATCTAATGTACGTGTGGTTTTACCCACATAGAAATGTTGGCAATCATTGCATTGTAATTTATAAATACCAGATTTGTTCTTAAAGTTTACTCTATCTTTATTGTTAATAAGTAATTTGCCTAGAGAGTTTTTGCAATAGAACGCCGGTCTAACACTATCAGCGAGTTGTTTTTTAATTTTAAAGCTTGTGCAACCTAAATAACTTATTCTATGCCAGATTCTAGGGCGGTCTATGTCTTTAGACAAGTTCCCGAAATATAGCATCTTTTCTGCTAATTTACGTTGTTTTTTTGATACAAGACTATCTATAAGAGACGCCTCATAGCCATTATTAATGGCAATTTGTTTAATAATGTTTAGTTCGTTTTCAAAATTAAATTTATTTAGAGGTATAGTGACTAATCTGTGAACCTGAGAATGGAAAGCAGCCAATTTATATGAGAAAGGATGGTCTGACTTAAAATGAATCGCGGCTTCTGAAAACGTCTGTTTTCGGTAAATTTTAAATTCATGAATGGAGTTTTTAATATCAATATTAAGGTCAAGGAAATTTATATTCTTGCCCCCTACTTCTAAAGTGAATTGAATTTTATCATCTAGTGAGTAAAACCACACGTACATTAGATATAAGGGTATCAGAACATTTAGCTGCCTTTAGATTAAAAAAGGAAACTTCGACATTCGCAAATCACTTGCTAATGGAGAACCATACGTTTAATGCGGATGATGGGGTTAAACTGTTGCATAAAAACATGGGGGATCATAAATTATTTTATCAGGAAATTTTAGAAATTAATAGAGGCCAGTTATACTCCTTACCAATCTTGAATGAGCAGCTGAACCTTCCTAATTCTCCGCTATTATATCCGATACGTTGAAACACCTAACAGATTTCACTAAATGTGGAATGATTGTATATAATTTACCCATTCGTCGAATTGCATCCCGTCAAAACCCACAATACTGTTGTAATTGTGAAATCACTGGTATTTCTAAGGGAAGTTGAAAGGCGGCAATTCGCCACTTTGGTAATATGGTGTTTACAAAATAAGGATTAGGACGATTTCCGAAATTTTAACTCAGGTATCGGTGTGGCTCTCAGACGTATAATGTATTGCCTCGTAAATGATATTTGTCGCATTTGTATCTTCTATATAAGCGTTAGACACTGTTTACTGTCTCTCAGTTCGAGTCCATTCGTGTGCTCGAATGCCTGAAGATGCCGAAAGGCGAAACCCGGGTCGTTAGTGACAAAATACATGGAAGTGTACAAAATCTCAATAATCCAAACTCAAATATGACATTGGTGTTTGCAAAGAAAATTAAATTATGCCGCGCATTAGCAGCCTTTAAATTTTCCGCGTAGCTAACCTCTTGTCTTAAAGGGAACATTGGTCCTGGAAGTCCACGAAAAAATTGTATGGTGGTTGTGCGAAGATTTTCGCTCAACTTCGTTTTTCGTCGAATATAACATATATTTGAAAAGAATTCTTGCGAGTTTATTCAGTGTTTCTTTACTATAATCATATAATTTACGATTCATCAAATACCAATTGATGTTAAGTAATAATTAGATCGTCGCAATAAATTATATCTTACAGTTGTCATAATATATGTAGTAAATGGCATGCAATGCGATGTGTGTCAGGGTAGATTTATTAGAATCGTAATTAACCGCAAAATAAACACTTTGAATTGTCGATTAATAACAATCATTGACAACGACTAGGCTTTAATAATTATACTCTTTCAAAGTAAGTAAACAACTTTATTCCTAATATAAAATTAAAATTGATAACTTAGTTATTCCACTGGCTGTGTTATTAAACGCGTTTCGCTTCTTTAAGAAGCATCTTCAGACTAACTATATCGCAAAAAACGGTATTAAAATGAATAGTTTTAAATATAAGTATTTAGAAATTAATAAAACGTTTAACACTAATCCATTATTAGTAAATAACATTAAATAGGACATGTAGCTCACCACTCTTCAATTTATTTCCATTGGGATTTTCACCTCCAAACACTAGTAACTAATTATGTAATTAGTACTATCATCGATTACGTCCTACCCTCTCCCCATGTTCAGAAGAAGGAAAAAAAAACCCACCCTACCCCTCATTTTTAATTTAAGAAATAGAATCATTGTTTATCTTAGAAATAAATAACCTTGCAATACAGTAAGTAAATAAGATGCTTCTTAAAGAAGCTAAACGCGTTACATCTAGTAACACAGCCATTGGAATAACTAAGTTATAATTTTAATTTTATATTAAAACACAAAAGTTACCGCCGAATCCATCGAAATTATCTTTATATCTATTAACATTAAAGATACTACCTTTAATTACCCATTATTTCACATAATTAAAATATGCTAGAATTCATTGTAATTATTCCAAAATATCGATTTCATGCAGTATTTTTATGCAATTCTCTGTGCTCTCAGGAACGCACATTATAATATGTATGGTACATACATGTTTCACTGAACATGACTGTTCTTGATTTCTGTGTCTGATGTCTGTTTCATTTAAAAATATAACAATTTTAGCTTTTTTTCTGTTATCAACTAAGGATACATTGTAGTTAGTAATAGTATGTTTACGAGTGCCTTTACATCACTTGTTTATATCGTATTTTCTTTTAAACAAATCTTTTATTTTAATTGCTCTAATTGTTAAAGCAATTAAAAAAAGAGATTTATTTAGAGTCTAACATTTATATAGATATGTTCCCACTTATTATTATAAGTTTCTAGTTTTTAAAACATATAGGTACCTACCTACTTTAAACAAAATTAATTAAAAAAATGCGAATTGACGATTTTATTGCAAAAAATGCTTGGGAATCTTCGTATATCCTAGGACCTAGGTCAAATCATTTGGGACTTATAGGGTTGAAGTAATATTTTACCAAAATAAATGCAAAGTTATTTCGAACAATTTATACTACAAATGTAGAGATTTCTTTTATATTTATTTATTATGCTTAGCAGTCGACCATAAATGACATGACGCGATTTTGGGTATATTTGTCTCCCGTCCCCATTATTAACATTTCTTCACAAAATCCTTTACCACCTTATGCCGCATTTAAGTCTTCCTTCAAAAACTTTTTAATGTAGTATTTTTTCAGGGAACGTTTTATTCCTTTTGTAACATTTTTACAAACCTTCCATATAATTTTTGATACCCTTAGGGCGAGGCTTCATAATATATGGAAAGCCCCTTACTGTGATTTAAAAAATCCTACACAGTCTTAAAAAATAATGGCGATGTGTAAAATATAGTATGTTTTTTGTCCCGCTCTTTATACGTGAGTACCGTCAACTTGGGTTATTTCGCCTACCAAGTATAATGCCGCCTAATAAAAAATAGTTTATATGGCTTTAACTTATTTTAACACTCAGGTAGACAAAATATTTGTTTATAACTTTATTCAAAATTATTAGTTGATCCCATTGAACCTTTTAAACATCTAGAATTTTTCGTAAGTTATTGTAAGATTTTACTTTTGTGTGCATATACACACCAACTACAAAAATAATGGTGTCATAGAATCAACGTTGTGAAACTCGAAAAAGATGTTTACTTACCAATAATGAAATCATACTCCTTATTGACAAATGTCACTAAACTTTTTGGTTTCGGATTTACATTCTGATAAAGGACGCTTACAGCCACGACAAAAGAGAACCAGCTGATTAATTTCTTAAGTTTTTTCATGTAATAATACATTTTTTTTAAAACGAGCTCTCTTCAAAGGCCTATCGTTCAAAATGATGACACATTGACTGACAGTTTCGTTTGTGCTTTCCGTAAGTGGATTAGATTCGTTGGCATCGATAGTATTTAATATAAGTATACTACGATATATTAGTACCAACTAAGTACCTACAGGAACTAAATCAATACGCTGTGTCACATTATTTGTAGCATTCTTTGATATTGCGTTAACAAAGTTACCTACATAGTGGAATAATGCCTCAAACTTTTAAACCTACAACATCCATTAGTAGATCACATTAAAAGTTAAATTTGGTCTGTATAATCGATTAACATTTTGCAAAATTACATAATCGAAGACTGATAATAATAAATTTTAACTGCTTTTATTTCTAAGCATTTCGAAATTATCTCTAAATTCATTTTATCTATATACTAAGATATCGACTGAGAGTGCTTGATCGAATGTGAATTGCTAATTTTTTTACATTTCCATGTATTTCAGTTCGGTAAGTTCGAGTTCATTCATATACTCGTATGCCTGAAGATGCCGAAAGGCAAAACCCGCTTCATTAGAGACGAGATACATAGAAATGTACAAATCCAAATTTGTTTTATATTTTCTCTTATTATTCATATTTTATTTCAAATCATGTCCACTTACAATGTGGAGCATGTGAACTCCAAATATTTGAGTATTTCAACAGTTATTTAATGAGAACTGGCTATAAGTCAGGTTTTTTTCCCCACTGAAACTATTATGTGAGTCCGCGAAGCGGACTCCTAGTTTCCTGGCTAAAGTCAGTGCTAGGTTGAGTACAGATAAAGTCTTTATATCTCTTTTTCGCATGTAAGCTAGCTAAGTACTGCTATCTAAAAAGATTCTGTCAGCTGAAGGCTTCGTGATGGGGAAAACACTTAAGAAAAAACCCCATACAAGAATGATTGTCTTTGAATCATTAACAAAAGTTCAATTCCTACCAAGAATTGCTCTGGCGTAAGTTTGAAGAACTTACTAAGCTTATTTTTAGACATGCCCAGTCCCTAACTGATTATACGACCCTGGCTCATTAAATTTAAGATTTATCTCTTAGAGCGATTAAATGAAGGCTGGCTTGACTGTCGGCCTCTTCCGCGTCCGCCTCCTCTAAAGAAGAATTTCCTGTAAGGGAGGGAGAGGGGGAGCATAAGGATTTTGACATCATCTTGACTAGGTTCTTGGAGACTGAGCTGCAACTTAAATTTCTTTATTTTCGCAGCTTTGAGAGTTGGAGCGTGGTGAGACCCCTGCTTTAAACTCTCCACGAAGCTAGCGCAGTTAAGACTTAGGGTCCCTTGAATTTCTGCTTGTGCACAAGGCCGTCGTGCCAGACTGCGTCGAATGCCTTTTACAGGTCGAACAGTACCATTCCGGTGGTTCTGCCCCTGTAAAAGTCTTCGGTGATCGACTCGTGATTTGGGCTAGCTGAAGAGTGGTGGAGAGACGCTTTCTGAATCCGTATTGGGATTCAGAGAGGATACGGTTATGAGCGGGGAGAAAGCGTTCGAGGATCACTTTCTCGAGCAGTTTGTTCAGTCAATCGCGAGGGCCCAGAGCGAGTTTCTGGGGTCATCGGCTTAAATACGGCAGCTAGTGTTTGAGGAGCGCTTTACCGCGGGAATTTGCTTTAGAGCAATTCCAGACGCTGTACTGTAGGTCAACTGCTAGGATGACCAAATTTCTAAGCTTAAGCAGCTGATCAAGCTCATAGGCAAGGAATTTTTCCTTTATCTTACCATACGCTGAAATAATAGCGTGCGGTCTACCATTGATTTCTACCTCTATGGCAGTGGACTCAAATCCGGTTAGAGGAGAGGTCGGGAGATGCGCGTGTTTAAGATCGCGGTGAACTAGAATCATGACGCCTTCGCCCCTCGCGGGAGGGGATCGGTCCTCATGATAGCAGTGGTACTCGGGAATGGAGAAACAGTATTTCGGCTTAAGGAAAGTCTCCTGAACTAGGACGATGTCAATACCAAGTTCTATAAGGAGAGATGGCGAACGCGATTTCCTCCACGGGGAGGGCGGGCAGTCCACGGACAACTATCTTGCAGGTTCTGTCCTCCTGCAACGTGAAGGTATGAAGAATCGCATACCCGTTACGGAGGCCGATGAACTTCCACCGACTGCGTCTGAACGACATACGTGCAGTTCTTTATCTTAAGAGAGAATTTATTCTCTCCCAAAATTTAGTCTAGTCGTTTGACGACTATTGAATGTGATTCCTGTCGACAGAGACGATCATAGGGGGCACGCGAATCTTTTTTGGCTTTGCGGACCTGATGATAGTAGATGCTGAGGGCACCGAGGGGAGCTTAACTTTTGAATTGAGAGCACGGAAAGTTTGGGAGCCGACACCTTGGGCCTGAGCCAGGTGTCGGATGTTGGTATTGGGGTAGTGTTCATCCCTGAAGGCGGGTGTTTTAAGGTGCGTGGGTCGGGGGAGCTTCGCTGGAAGTCCGAAATGGCCGTCGGCTGGCCAACGTAACAGAAAGGGTATAATAAATTTCAGCTATGGCACTGGATTATAAAAATAAAGTTAAAACTTACTAGGGACTTTGAACACTGAATCTGAAAAGAACCGAGCTTTTTCGTGAAGCGAAAAAGCGAGCTCCGTTACTCGGTGAGAGTTCGAACAGTAATGCTATAAGTCAGTTGCTTAAACTCTTTTTTCAGAGACGGAAAGGACTACTCGAGGAAGGGGTCCAGGAAGTAACTAGTATCAGGCGGATCAGGCCTCCAATTCGATCAGAGTGCACTAGCCATGCACTGAAGCGGCGCTTCGGTTTGTGAAATCTGCGCAGCGTCTCGTAAAAATAAAAAATAAATTTCTGTTCGTAAATCGTCAAATATACCCAGTCTACGCGATTTTTATTTACGCGATTTCACTTTTACGAGAGTTTTTTTATGGCACCGTTCCTTTGTTTAACGTGATATATATTCACTTTCACGCGATTATTTCCCATGAGATTTTTTTTTTTGAAGGTGTTCCATCAAATGAATGAACGCATTTGGAGTAATATGAAAGATAATATAATTTTATCTTATTTAATTTGTAGGTTTATATTAATATGATCACTGCATATGAAATATCGTATGTAATACATAGTACTTCAAAATTCGCGATATTTTGAATCTCTATAACATTGTTAAGTCATCCTAGACTATTTCATCTCTTTACTTCCATACAACTCGTGTCAGTGGTGATGGTGATTTTTAATCATTATTACCTAAAAATATTGATCATATTTTTATAGTCGAAATAGCATATTTGATTATAAATCAGTAAAAAAGAAAATGTTATAAAACCTTAATGATGACGTAAAGGTCGATCACAAATTCTCTACCTTTCGTCAACCCACGTACAATGGACTTTCGACGACGATAGACGAACTTCACCGTAAATTAATTATAAAAATTCAATAAATTTTGTCGTATACACACAGTTATACACAATACACAGCGGAAAACTATTTATACCTGATCGATGTTGACATTATGAAGCATATAAAAGAAAATGTTATTTCATAATTATGTACAGTTAACATGTATCGCTATCGAATATTGGGTATTTTTATGAAAAATGTGTACTGGCTTTTTGGTTTTCAAATAGTCAAAAATACCGGAGATGGCTACAAATTAGTAAAACCGCCAATAAAAATATATCCGATTTTTTTAACTTCCGCGATGTTCACTTTTGAAATATACCGGTTTATAAAAACTTATAATCGGTTTTTATCTTCGAAATATAGACTTTATATGTGGCTGGCTTTAATGTATGATATTTTACGCGGGTTTAGCACGGTTTTTTCTTTATTAACTGAAACTGTATTCAGCGAAATAGATAGATCTATAATATTCAATAATTTTTATACTATCGATAAACTTCTGAATTCACATATGAATTATTTTAATTTCGCAACACTTAACACGTCAATGATATTTAGTTTGCACGTAATATTTACTGTGTGGCATAATATTCACGACTTTTTTCTTTGGAAGAAAGGATTTGAACAACTTTTTGTTAGTATCCAAACGATCTCAAATGATTTAATTCTATTGCGATACATGTTTTATGCGTATCAGTGTCTCATTCGTTATCAGTTTTTAAATCTTCATCTTAAAGAATTTAATGATTTTCGAAATAAGGACTTGGTGAATATAGATTGCAGTAGAATTGGTGTGCTATATTTCCTTCCGAAACTTAAGAAAAACCGAGGAGTAAAAAAATTAAGTATAACCAAAATGAGCAAAGCGTATTCCATTTTAGCTGATAATAGTGCCATTATTACTAGGATATTTAATCCAGCTGTAAGTATAATAAAAAAGAAAACATTTTAATGTAAAATCTCACTATAAAATTTGAAAACCATATTAATACCATAGACTTTTGGTGGCCTAAAAATTTCAGAACCTCATAATAATATACACTCTAGCACAGTGGTTCTCACTGAAAATTTCTTCGTAGCCGCATAATAAACATCAGAGGTCTTATGGAAATGTCTCGTGACCACATCAAATTTTTCAATAGTGATTTAATATATTAGGCCAATGCATTTACTAAAAAAAGGTTTCAACATGTTGGCAGTGCCGTTGCTAGTGGTTTTGCCACCCTCTCCCCCCCCCTCCAAATATTCCCCAAAAAGCATGATTTCATATTTACAATAGTGTTGTGTTGCGAGTATTTTTAACCATAAACCACCACGAAATAGAAATTTGCGCCGCAGGCAGAAAATTTTTTGTGATAAATATATACTATATTTCTCCAAATGGTGGACCCAGTTACACTTGGATCCTTCTGAATGTTTGTTAATAAATAATTTCTTATATGGATTTTTATGTGGGGATTGTATCAAATTCCCTCCAAAAGTAGAAAAATACAGAATTACATAAAATATAGATGCTTCCATATTTATAAAAAACGGATGATACTCACTGTTACACCTAATGTATGTGGACAATCTCTCGTCAACGATAATTACACGACTGTAAGATGAAAAGCGTTGGTTATCGTACAACAGACCGAATTACTTACTGCAACCCAAATTAAACCGATGGGGTTACTGTACTGATCCCGATAAACATACATCTAAAAAACGATCCCTATTTTATTAAAAATATTCATTCATTACAAATACGTTTTCGAGCCGCATACATACGCAATACGAATAAAGAAATGTCGTATTTATTTTATATTACTCATCTTTTTAATATCAATATTTATTACTATAGAATCTTTGGTGGCCACAGAAAAATTCTCTGGACGCCGCACATGAGAACCACTGCTCTAGCAAGAGCCCAAATCTTGGTATCAAAATGTCGTGGGCATGCAATTTCCGCCATATTCTAGTGAATAATTATGTATTTAGTGTACATATTTGAAAACATTGAAATTAAAAATAGTCGAGTGGCGTGTCCGTGAATAAATAATATTTATAGACATCGTCAATGCACAAAATAAACCTCCTATGTGTCAATTTCACAAAAATGATTTTTGTTATGTAAAAACAGTCTACGATTTTTTCTGAATCGTTGAAAAAAACTTCCTATCCTAAAAATTGTGCTATCAATTTTTGTTTTAAAGTTAACGCCTTTCCAAATCATCGTATAATAAATAATGAAATTGTAATATTTTTTTATTTTACTTGTTTATTGTTTCCTTCACATATATGTGCTATTATTACTTATAACTAGGCTAATGTTTGTCTTGTCAACACTTTTATAGTATAACTGTAATGAGAAAAAACTGCACACTGTTTTTTTTAATTTACATTTATTGGAACAAAAGCATTTATTGACTAAGACAAACAGTAATAATAGCATAGATATTTGCAGGAAAGATTAAACAAGTAAAATAAAAATATATTACAATTTCATTATTTCATAGTGAATATCTCCAATGTGCCAAAATTGTGAAGCACAAGCCTCTGATGTGACAGTGGAAGCATGTTATTTGTTTTACTGTAAAACTGTTAATTATTATCGATCATCTTAATAACTGAATAAGTGTAATTAATATTACTTCAATAAACTGCATTACTATTTTATTAAAAATCATTAGCCTGATTTTTTAAAACTGCTTTTTGTGGTTATCTCAAAACAGGATTTTTTCAAATTGGAGGTTTATTTTGTGCAATGATGACATGCTTCGTACATATAGCTAAGAGATTGTGATAATATGTATGCATAGTTATCAATATTACCAATGCTTTTATTTTCAGATTATTATGATAACTATAACAGCTTTGGTGGCTACTGTAATAATTCTCAATTTTTTCTTTTTGGAAGTTTCTTTAACAAGCGTAAGTTTATTTTTATATTCATATCCATAACAAATAACCTAATGTATAAATATAGTAAATAAAGTGTTCAGTATTTACGGCGTACTCAGCGCTATCTCTGTGGAAATCCATTTTCGATATATATATATAATTTAAATTAACAACTGAGTGTTACAAGTGTTACGCTTAGTTACACAAACAGTGAAATAACAAAGCTATCAATTCAAAGTTGATATTACCATATTATTAATTTATAATTCAAGTTTACAAGTAACAGAATTTACTATTACTTGTCAGGATTGATTTTTTACAACTAGTTTTAAGATGTTTATTTATTTAATATTATATTTATTATAAAAATTACAAATTATAAACTTATGGCTTTTGCCATGTAAAATACTTAGTAAAAACATATAAATAGGCTTGGAAATTGGCAAGGAAGTCAATCTAGTGAGGTCAGGAAAAATATATTTTAGTATATTAAAAAATAGTGCTCATCGGAACTCACTCACGTCCACGTGGAATATGTTGGCATGCAACACAATACCGTTGAATTCTTCCCAATGGCATCCACAAATGGCAGGCTAATTCTACACGTTGGAAGAACAAACAATTCACGGCCATGATTCCTCAAAAAATACCAGGAACATAAAGTTTGTCATAAGTCTAAAGAAATATATGGCCAAGTAGATTTCTCTTCTTAGGCGTCTAAACTATTAAACATTAGCATGCCTAAGAATAAGTCAGTTGTATAAAGCCGTGGGTAGTATTCATACGCCCTCAAAAGAGATGTCTCAAGCCTACTTCGAGCTGAAGTACATTAATATCACAATTTAAACTACCGAAAATTGTAAAAAAAAGTCGCCCATTTTTACATATTTTTCATAAAGAACAGAACAGATATTTCGTTTTATTCAGATAGGTATAAGCGAGAAAGGTGGAGAATAGGACAAATATACACCATTCCTATTCATCGCTACCCTCAGCCGTCGGAATAGCGTAGCGAATTGTCTTAAAAATTTCTTCATGTAAACTAAGCCGCGAGTCAAGTTAAACAGATGGATTCAATGAAAACAGACAAAAAAAAACTAAATTACCCACCACCCACCATGGAAACGTTAATCCGCCCACTAAGGTGGTAAGGCTTCCGTGGTGGGCGGTAGGCGATTTTTGCTTTTACCCCAAAATCTTTGAAAATTTTGCTTCACAATGTTTGTTTTTCCGCACTAAACAGATTGTGATTGGAATAACTTTTTTCATTGCTGCATGTAGATAGTAACACGTGAATAATTGCAAATTCTTAGAATTTCGTCCTGGGAACGGAACGCAGGCTGAAATGATTGCTTTATCTTTGAGAAAAGTGGTAAGATAATGCTCATAAATGTGCAGCTGTTTAAGACCGGGTAATATTTATTGTCATCTTCCTTTATTTAGTATAACGATAATCCTTGTAACTTCTGAGAAGTCAAAATCAACACAACAAAAAAAACATCTTGTGGCTAAGAATTTAAGTGCAAGCCTTCATCCATCATTAAAGATAATAATTAAGGCGGTTAATAAGAAGATTAAAACTAATACTACAAATGATAGAATATTTCGATTTTTGTGCGGGGACAATGATGAGAAATTTATCAGACTACTTTTACACACAGAAGTTCGTTGATGAAAAATAAGAAAAAGTGGGCGGTAGGCATAAAAAGGTTGACGACTCTCGGTCTAAAGCCATAGCAGTGGAATCTAAATAAATCGGCCTGCTCAGAATTTGTTTTGAAATAATTACTATTCAAGTAGGTATTTGTGTACAAATTTATTAAGTTGAGTCTTTACACTAAATACCTTTACCTACAATCATCTTTATCCATAAATACGACGGGAATATTTTTAACAAATACCTCATTCCTAGCAAGTAGTTGTACATGTATGAAGCAGTGGGATTTTTCATAGGTAACGAAACAGTCGGACGTTTTCAAATATTTTAAAAATCAGAGTCGGTATATGTTATACAGTTATTTTAACAATATATTATTTTTCACTGTAATGTGTTCACTGTTAATTCTTGGTGAAAGAACATTATCTTTAAAAAGTAGTTGATTATGCTCGTGATGCCCGAATCTGGTCCTGATCATTATACAAATAGTACAAAACAAACTGTGTTTTATTTTTAAAACATGTTTACTATTTTATTTGAATGTTTAGATTTTAAAACCAGGAAAAATCAACAAAAAATAACACTGTTTTAGTGGCTTATGGCGTATGTTTCAATGGTATTGTGGATGATCCATTCCATAGAAGTAACATTTGGACCAGCATTTATTGGCGAGGCCTTACTAAATGAATCAATGTGGACTAGAGCTCTGGTCGGAAAGCTTAATTTATTACCACTACTGAGTAAGTACATTTTGTTTCTTCAATTACTCGTAGCTCCCGAAATACCCAACGCTATCATAAAATTCGAAAAAACCAAAACTTTAAGGCGTAAAAAATATTTCCGAGAATTTATTTTACAAAAAACATCTAATTATTATATCCCGCTGATTCATTTAAATTTGTTTTAACCATCGACCGAAAAATGATATTTGAAACTATATGCAATAAAACAAGTTGGATCAAAAATATCAGTCGCTTTTGCAGGATTTACTATTCATTTTTTTCTGACAGGTCGAAGACAACGACGTCAATTGATGGGCTTATCGCGGACAGCTGGCCGTTTCTACGCCCAAGAATCTCATGGCCTGCCAAACAACATGTCGACAATTTACACTCTGACCGCCATTGCAGCATCGTACGCCACTATAATGTATCAAATTAACAATAGATAATTTTTAACTTCTATTATCATTCTTTCTCAACCATTTTATAATCGACAATCCCTATACCAGATTCGTGATTATACGTATTTTTCATTTTCGTTGTCTACGCAGTTTTCAGTTCTATAGGTAGGCATCAAACAACATTGTGAAAAGTACCTACCTACTTCCGTTTTTTCGTAAAGTATAAACACGTAACAAACCTCTTATACGAAAGATCTTTACCTAGAATCCGAAGTACGATGTCGTATCTGTAATATCTCAAACAGTAAAAACTTTTTAAACAAAACTTTTGAGAAGTCTTCACTTGTCTCCTCTTCACGAGAGAGAGACAGTCTCTACCTCTAAGGGAGATAGAGCTATAGGGAGGGGAACGGAAAGCAAGGGTCTTCTTCACACAAAGTCGCGTTCGGTTTCTACGTGCAGACTCATCTGGAGTCTACCCATTTATTTAAAGTTAACACAAAGAATATAGACAAATTTAATTAAGGTGAATTTAATCTAAGGTGAGAAAATTGCGCAATTCCAAATAACTGTCCCTCGAGCACTCGGCGAGGGGGGTTCGGCTTTGACAACCAGTGTCGCCGTCTTATCTGCAAGCCGTTATGCGGCTTCGCCAATGAATTTATACTATTCGAGCAATTCTTAAAACGCTCACAGCACGTGCACGACGCAACCACGAGACCGGGTGGACTGAATACCCGAGGGACGTTGAATACCCCAACCAGTGGTTACGCCACTGGCCGTTTACACGCACTGATATTTGCACAATAACTCGTCACTGATCAGGAACCGCTCTTCGATCAGCTTGGCCACGTGCCAAGGTGATGAAGGGGTTTGATTACACGGTAATCAACTGCCAACGGAGGCGCGGATTCCTCGCGAAGTAGTCCCGGACTAATCGGAGAACCGGCCGAACACGCTGCGCAGTGAATTCGAGGTCGAGGGATAACACTGAACGCGGCGGTTGACTCTAAACTTAATTCGCGGCACAAGATTTTAATTCGCGGTTTCCCACAGCGGGTGGAAACAGGGCGGCGTGACTTTACACTTGATCCCGAGATCGGCAAACGAAGGCTTTTGCGATAGTCCTCAAAAGACTTTTAATTCAAGAAGCGAAGTAAATTTGTAGGCGAAGAGTCTACGGAGACTTCTTCCCAAAAAGACAGTCAAGTCGATCACTCGGATACGACTGGAGTCAAGATAGGTGTTGCTTGTTCACCCGGAACAAAGCAAGTGACCGTTTGTACAATATGCACCTGCCTATATAGATATAAACAAAGTAGATTTTTTTCCTACCTCTATTTTCCTGCTGAAACTATTATGTGGAGTCCGCGAGGCGGGCTCCTAGTTTCCTGGCTAAGTCAGTGCTAGGGTGGGTACAGACTAAGTCTTTATATCCCTTTCCTGCATGTAAGCTAGCTAAGTACTGCTATCTAAAAAGATTCTGTCAACTGAAGGCTTTGTGTGGGGAAAACAATTAGGACAAAACCATATACGAGAATGATTGTATTTGAATCAATTCAATTCTTACTAAGAATTGCTCGTAATGTTGGCGTAAGTTTGAAGAACTTACTAAGCTTGTTTTTAGACATGCCCAGTCCTAACTGAATATACGAGCCTGGCTTGTTAATTTTAAGATTTATCTGTTAGGGCGATTAGATTAGGCCGGCTTGACTGACGGCCTCTTCCGCTTCCGCCTCCGCTAAAGAAGAATTTCCTGTAAGGGAGGGGGAGGGGGAGCAAAAAGATTTTGACATGATCTTGACGAGGTTCTTGGAGACTTTGAGTTGCAACTTAAATTTATTTATTTTCGCAGTTTTGAGAGTTGGAGCGAGGTGAGGGCCCTGCTTTAAGCTCTCCACGAAGCAACCGCGGCTTAGACGTAGGGTCACTTGAATGTCGGGGCCTTTGTCCATGCACGGAGGTAACGCGTGTTGGAATTTTTCCTCATGCCTGAGATTATGCGCAGGCATTTATTTTCGACCCTCTGTAGGAGAAGGAGATTGCCGTCGGAGATGTATTCAGACCATATGGGGGAGACGTACAGCATGGTCGGTTTGATGACCATATTGTAGAGTTCCTTTTTGTTCTCTACGCTTAGGTAGCTTCTGGCGTCAAAAATTGGGTACAACGTACTGATTGCAACGTGGGCTTTACGTCTTGCTTCGGCAATGTGAGTAGACCAGGTGAGGGAGCGGTCCAAGTATACCCCTAGGTATTTGACTTCTTGGCTGAAGAGAATGCCACATACGGTGATTTTCCCTTTGTAAAATTTGTTGGAATTCATATGGCGTTCTCCACTAATGGATGTTTATTGTGGATATTAATTAAATACTTAATATTTGTTTGTTTTTAAATGGTTCATTATTTTTTCTTATAATTTTCCCAATCTATTATTGCATATTGCATTAGTAATGTCATTAAAAAAATTGCTTAGCTAACGGACTTTTAATGTAGCTATATTTGTGATTTCAGCTTAGTATTTATTGATTTGTAAGAGGTCCATAACATTTTAATTGTAGACTATTTTATTTGATTTATGTATAATTTGTTTGCAAATCAGTATTTTCTTGTCGTAGTTCATGAACCATCAGTTTTATATACCTTCATTTTTACACTCAATTTTATATAAATAGGCCTGTTATGTTTGTATTTTTATCAGTTGATAATGCTCGTGATAAGCGAAACCGGTCCTGATCATTATAAATATGTGGAAGTAGTACAAATGAATTGTGTTTTATTTTTTAAAATATAATGTCTTTCAACCAAGAATTGACAGTTAACACCTTAAAAGTGATGTTTTTATTTAGTAAACAAATAAATATTCTCTTCTCATGTTCAAATAATCTTGCAATCCAAAACTTTGCCTGGGAAAAGTCAACATATTTCTGTGGAATATTCGGAACAATTGGGATTAACATTTAAAAAAAATCCTATCTAAGGCTCTTGATTTGATAATGTGTATTATTTTGATACATTCGTTCATTGTTTGTTTTTTCTAGATATTTTGTCATTTTGGATGCGTTGCGCAGCTACACACCTGCGATCGCTCACCGATTGCGGAGCATTGCTCTAGCATATAGAAGAACAAATTTATTGTATTTTCTACAGAAGAATTTTTTGTGTTACACACGAGACAAATCCCATTTTATTCCCCTTCATTGCAGTTGCACTATTCGCGCAAACAATAATACAATTATTCCATTAAATATCAAAATAATATAATATTTGTTTCAACGAAAATAATTTAAGCCGACATCTTAGCAACTGAATGGCTTTCATTTTTTTTCAAACATAAAAATACTCGATTTTATCTGATGTGGTCATCTCGCGGTACATCGGTTACGGAGCACTGCTCTAGAAAATTTTATTGCGAATCGAAAATTGTCAAAAAAACCAAACATAAGAATTAAGGAAACCGATAAAGTATGCGAAATACGAAGTATTTCGTCACCTTTTTCAAATTTTGCTCTATGGTTAAAAATAAATTGACATGATTTGCGATTTATAAAAACCAGAGGGAATAAAATCGAAACATAAAAGAGCAACATAAATGCGTCAAAACAATAGCAAGTCAGCCATGAGTCATGAACCCCTGCATCTTAAAATTCATCAAATTGGCAAAATAACAATTCAAGAAGGCCTGAAGTGTTTTTATAAATGGTAACCGGACTAAACATAACGAAACAGAAAAGGAAAAAACAGAACAGAACATGATAAAATTATCAGCCATCTCCAAACCACTCCTACCCTCGACCTATTATGTCTACAGATGCACTATTAAGGTGTTAACTGTCTTTTCTTGGACCATATTCACTCCCTATGTAGGGCATATGGCCACCACACGGCACCTCCAGGATTCCCCATCACCCGCCAAACGTTTGCTTCTTCCCATGACATGCCAGCATCCTTCAATTCCACTGAGTTCATTCTATGGGTAGTGCCCGACGGTCATCCAGGATGCCGAAATCCTACCAATTAGAAGAGGCAAACAAGATTGAGGCTCTTCAGAGGCATCTACGGACCGCGACACAGCCAGTATCTTCTCTCCAATATCCTCACAAAACCTAACTACATCACCCAAAATATTTGATACATGCATTTGTTCTCGAAGTTCACTGTACAGTTTTTCATCAGGTATCATGGTATGAGTCTTCATCAGGTACCATGATTCGCTATATACGCTACTACACCGTAAAGCTGCCCGGGCAGGTTATTCCTGGACAAATATTGTGTTCTTCTGTTGTGATATGTACACCGATTTATCCGAAGTTATCAACCTTTGTGATGATTTGTCGCATGCTGGTCAGGGTCCTATCAGAATCTTGACAGATTTGGTTACACATTGCATTGATCTTAGTGCGTTTATTTTCAGACCAATGCAACCTGAATTAATTCCTAACCCGTGGTTGTCATTGATTCTAACACAGCATGCACTCATGAAAGGATCTGATAATGGCCACAGTCTTTGGTGCGATCCCAAATGCATACAGCATCTTCCATAGTGAATGCTGAGAAGATTTTAAATATTTTGATTCTACTAAATGTTAAATGAATAAATCAATTAAAAAGGTATTTTATTTTTTTATTCTGGTTCTTTTATATACATTTCCATAAACTAAACCAATAGTCAAACAAATAATGAACAGAATATTATACATGTACGACCCATTTCAATATTTTAAGTTGGGTCTATTTGGGAAGGTTAAATTGCTTCTAGACTCTTGTTATTAATATGAACAAAGCAAAAATAAGGTTGGCTGATGATTAAGATGACATTCCTTTAAACCTTTTTTTAATCTATTGAAACAATAACAAAGCTTATATGTTTCTATGTTCACAAGTATCATTATTTGACAGAACACTGGTTAATAATCACTGGTAAAGAAGCATTAAGAACACCAAAATTTAATTGGTTAGGGTTAATAAGTTGTAGCTTTGTTTTGAAATAATAATATATTCACCCAATCAATTAAAAAAATACAAGACACAATATGTATTGATATTCAAATGTAAACATAACAAGCTATTATTTCTGCTCGCAACATCTGTGGATGATGACCAGTCCCATCAAAAAACATAATAAGAAAACCATTGAAAATATTTATAACAATATTTTAACTTCGTGACATCAAAACTATTTACCACAGCTACCACCTTGATGCGATTGTGGCAAAATAACAATAAATTGACAAAAAATGTTTCTCGAATCAAAAATTACTATTTGGACCCGGCATACCAAGATAAAGTTTGAGAATGAGATACGTATGTACAGTCAAATTGAATTTGATAATAAAATCACGATCGTTTGCAAAAATTTGGTATATTTAAATATCATGGAATGAGATTATTGTTTTTCGGAATACAAACTCCAGAGTGGAAATATATATTATGGCAACAATGTATTATTTGTATAACTATTCATTTGCCACGGTAAAATTCCAATAGGACATTTTCCCCAATCGAATTCAGCAGACGCTCTATGCCATTTCCCTAATCCAATTTGAGAATCAACAGTTCCCGAGTCCAAATATTGATCTACCTCCATAGTGTTTTCAGAAACATTTCCAGTAGATGACTTAATCTCCGACTCTTTAATTGATAAATATTTTTCATTAGTCAAATCACACAATGTATAAATTCTTTCACAAGTAACATTAATCGTCTTTGAAGACATTATTCTAATCAATTCCAGTGACTTCTGCAGTGTTGCATCTGGTAATGCCGGTTCTCGCAGCTGGAGCATCCGTGAAAGGTAAATATCTAAATACGGCGTGTAGTTTTCAAACAGTTGATTGGTGAATTCGGGGTTTGATATATTTTGAGGCACCGGATGTGACAGAGAAAATGTCAAACCATATCTTTGTTTCGGATAGCGGTCAAGAAGAGTGCAGAAAAGCTCCTTTTTCTTGGTGATTCCATTTTTAAGTAATCTGTCAATAAAATATATTTGTTTTAGTTTTTACCAAATAGCATATAAAGTAAAGGTTACATAAATCATCATCCAGTGATAAGATATTATTTTCAACCGTGTCAACTTCCAATGTGGAACATATAAACAGAAGTCTTTTTATTAGAGCTGGTAGTAATTAAGTTTTTCAACCTCTCTTTTCTTAAAGATTAAGAATAGAAGTATGGGGACAGGAAAGGACTAATAGTTAGCTTATTGCGGTCACTACGATAGATTTAAAATCAAGTGGCTGACAGCACTAAGCTATTGAAAAATGTATTTACGAAATTTTCCATACTGGAATTCAAACTTATGGACACTGCAACTGAATGGAACAAACTCCCAAGAGTGTAGACTACTCTACTACAGAATCGGAAACATTTATCTGTGATTATACATAACTTATAATAGGTAACAGTACGTTTTGCAAATATTCATCTAGTTCTGTGTACAGGTGCACACACAAGAATGTTTTTTAGGAGCGGTCCAGCTGACAAGATTACTTAAATTCTGGGTCTATTTTTGTGATAAGAAAAGTAAATCAGCATTTATTTTTTTATAATTTACTTATTTACTCGGCAGTTTGTATTCGACAATTGAAATTATGATGAGTAAAACATCAAAATCAGTGACGGAACTTCAAATTTTGTTAATCCTCCTTATAATAAGAAACAAACTTATTTTCTAGGAAGCTTTATTCTACATATTCAAAACATAATGAAGAAGACCTAAACCAAAGTAGTTTACTTTTAAATTAGAAAAACCGTCACATACGAATTATAGGTAAGCTGCAGTCTGAATTTTTTAAAAAGGTTTTGCGAGTTTTTAAGTAATAATAAATTTTCAGTGTTTTTTACGAATTGAACAAATCGCTACGTCTACCACAGAATCTAACAGCTTTCTACATTAAAGCTTCTTTTATTTTTCATAAGTTCCACCCCTGATTAAGATACCTATTATAAGTAAAAATTACATTGTAGAAAGAAAAAAAATCAAATTTTTTATATACATAAAACCCTTCGCTGTTCACAGGAAGGTTTGGGGTCGCAACCCATGGTTTGGTAACCATGGGTTAAGAGTTTTGTAACATTGCCAGATAAACAGTATCCGTGGAAACGAGTGACCTACGATTTCAGCACCACAATATTTTTACTGTGTTTAACTTAAATAATAGAATGGTGACCATTTGATTCCAAGAAGTCATAAAACAAGTAGATATAGGAAGCTCTTTTGTATTACGTTTGGCGAGGTGAAGTGATGGAGAAAAAATATTTTCAAATCCTAAGGGTGGTCCGAGCCTACTGGACCGCCCTCTGTGTGCGCCCATATCATATTGTCCCAATTTAAAACAGTCATAACTGCATTAAGGAGATATACTACACTATATATGTGCGTATTCTTCCACATATCTTCAAATTGTAGAAGTAGATGAAAAATTAAAATGCATTTTTTACATAAAAGTATCGTAAAAACTTACGGACGAGGAAGATTCATCATAAGTTTGCTTTTCAACAGAGCAGCAGCAATTTCGGACACCCAGTGAGCTGATCTTATTCGTTTTTGTTGAGGTTCTTCATTACTCTCAACAATACCAATAAGTTCTCGAACTAGAGCCGAGATCATGTCTAGTGAGTGAAGCAGAGTTAGTAAAGGCTCCCATAAATGGGTGAATTCCTTGGAAAATTTGTTGTACTTGTTAAGATCGCCGGTTATTTCATTGTTACTAGTCAAAAACAGTGATTCAGAACTGACCATAATCTTTGCAAATATCTCATCTTTTTGGCAAGACCGATTACTGTTGATTAGCATTTCTTTAATATTTTTAAGAACACATCTCACTGCCATTTTTATTTTCATCTTTGGAGTTATTTTAGTCTTAGCATCAAAATTTTTTGTTTTTAAATCACTTATAATACTGTCTTTCATTTCGATATCGCTGATGTCTGACAGTTTTACAATGTTAAAAGATGGATGACTGAGAACTGCCAATAAATTATGAAGCGAGATCATCTCATTTAGGTCACTCTCAAACCGACTGTGCAATGAGTTTTCTTTGGTTAAAACATCGGATATCCTTGCATTGTGAGGATTCCAGTATACCGTGTACAACCAATTCAATGCGAATTCGGAAGCATTCTTTAATATGCTTAGAGACGGCAAATCGTGCCCGTGCGCTGTTTCGTGTCGCAGGTTGACAATCCATTGAGGAATTTTCATTTCAGATGCCGCCTGTAATAGAGATAATCTTTTTGATTGCGAATCATCCAGTGTGTGATTTATGAACCGCATTATCACCGAAGAATACATCAATCTCAGAAGACGACTGTTCACATCAGAATCTAAAGTATCGATGGCGTCTTGCAATTCAACTTCCAGTAGTCCCAAAGTTGACTCTATGGCGGACGGGAGAGCCGGGCAGCGAGCCTTCCAAACGAGAAGGATCTGCAGTGCATCCTTTCTATGTGAAATGTCACCATTACGTTCAAAAATTAAATTGAATACTCTTTTCCATTCTTCTGAAGAATACCACTGGACTGCGAGGAAATTCACATGTTGAATTAACTGCGACATATCTTCCTCAATTCTTGCATTAAATCACAATAAATATTTTTTGCCGAAATAATAGTCAACGTAATATAACGCGTTCCGATACCTTGTAGGTTATGTATTAGCATATTACTTTATAACTTGACGTAAAACTTAATAGTATATTACTCTATGGTTTAACTCATAGACTAGTGCAGTGGTTCCCAAACTAATTATGCCCATGGACCCCCCCAAGTAAAATAACTGCATAATAGACAAAATATAAATTTAATTTTGATGTCTTAAAAGGTAAATAAAACTTATTGATATAGTATGGTGAGGCTCATAACTGCACTAAATCCACATTCTTCATAGGAAGACGGGAAAGCAATCAATAGTCTCTGTACAGTGACTCATAATGCAGGATATATATAAAAATGATTGGTATCTGTTTTTGTAACCAGAATTTATAGTATCCTTATTCAAACATTGGTTTCCGCTCCTCAATTATGCTTTCAAAAGGGTCCAACACCCAATAAATCATTACTAATTTATTTATTTCAACTTTCATAATAATGAAAATGTTTCACAAATATTTTTTTATATTAAACCTTTGGCTGACCTCTGGCGTTATCCACAAAGCCCCAAATATTTTTTAATTTTCTACAGACCCCCTCAGCGGTCACAAGAACCCCTGGGGGTCCGTAGGATCCACTTTGGGAAACAGACTAGTGTAACCTTTTGTCTACGGGTCTAACACTACCATGTAATATTTTAACAGCGTCATTGCGTTGAACGAGTGATTCTCTGAAAGTACATGTTGACAAATAATATCGATGTATATTTTTTATTAATTTAAAAACAGGTAAGTGTTCTGATACTCTTATATCCAATGTACGTGTGGTTTTCCTCAAATAAAAGTGCTAGCAGTCACTACATTGTAATCTATTCTCCTTCACGTAATCTACAAAGCAACTTTGCTGAAGAAGGCATCTGAGATTATGAATTTGGTCTGCACAGGATTGGCCTGGTTTTCCCTGAGAATACACATTACTGGAATCCTTATTCTCACCAAGACTATCTGCGCCAAGATCTTGCCAGGTACGCTAAGCAGCGTTATACCTCGGTAATTGTCACAGCAGAATTGGTCACCTTTTTTGTGAATTGTGATTGATCACCGTTGATCCATTCCTTTGGACAGCGCTCCTGCTCCCATGCCTTACTGAGAATTTGGTGCAAGGGCTGCAAGAACGCCTCTAAGCCGTACATCTCTAGGTGTATACCGACCACATCCGTTATTTAAGTGCTGCACAGCAGAGATGACATCTGCATGCTTTGGTGCATGATAGGGGATGTTTGGCGGTCGGGGGATATCTATAAGTGTGGCTTCGTTGGATATGTCGAAAAGGTTTGAGGCAGGAAGATGGTTTAGTAACCCGCAGAAATAATCTCTCCAAATCTTTTTAACACGCTCCACGCCTTTTATCGAGTCACGCGGACTTTTTGAGTATATTATCTTGGTGCTGATAGTCTGTCCGACAATCCTCGATTCCGTATGAGTCTGTATCACTGTCTCTCCATGTTTTAAGCTCGCTCGCTCTTCAATCTTCTTTCACGTGTCGTCAGACATCCACTTTGGCTGTCCACTCCTCCTGACCCCTAGCATCCCATGAGTAGCCAATGCGACTGCATTTTTGATGCTAGACCATTCCAATTCGATGGTGTCCCATCAAGAGTTTGTCGGTCATAAACACAGTTGACGAAGTTTTTCTCACAGCAAAGTCGATATTCAACCGAATTCAAGGAAATTGAAACATCTCAACATCGATCTTTTCAGAATCGGAGACTATACTGAACGTCTAAGTCTGAATCAGATTTTACCGAAAAGCAGCTCCTGATCGTTATATATGTCGGCACCCCTGTAGTTTCAAATATCGAGAGGTTTCCTTTAGTGAGTCACACTGTAGAGAAAGTGGTCGATTTGTGTCTTTGTGAAAACATCATAAGAATTCCACATGTATTTGTGAATGCCTCTGTGGGGGAGATTGTACCAGCAACATTGAGCTCATCTATAGTTGTAAACTCGATGAGCCTATTACCGTTGTCGTAGGCTTCACCAAGATCATGCCTTCCCATCACTGTGCGACCATGCAAAGGATCAGTTCCCACTCACACATTGAGGTATCTGTGAGTCATTTAATTATCCCTTCTCTGTGTGTCGGCTTCCTCGGTGAGGGTATAATTGAAGAACAGTTACCGAGCTATCAGTCGTTCTGAGATGGGCTCCCATGTGACAAGGCAGAAGGCTGCCCTCCCTACATCAATACTGCCACCCCCTTGCGATGCTATTGATCGCGACCTGAATATAAAACTGTACATATGACATTTAAAAACTTTTTCCCGGCGTCTTTCCAACGCACTTCGCTCAGACCTAAAACATCAAGCTTATATTAAATTTGAAATGTTGAGATTTTGTACATTTCCATGTTTTTCACGCATTCGAACACACGAATGAACTCGGACTGACATGGAAATATACAAAATCTCAACAATTCAAATTTGATATTGAAGTCTTATCAAGCACCCGCAGCCGATATCTCAAATTATATCAAGCGTCAAGGATTTGCAAAATGCAAGTGGCGTGAAGTCTTTTTCTCTGGTATGCATAGTACGCGCATTGTATATGCCTATGCGCAGAGAGTAGTTGGAGAGTATCATGTCTTTTTCCTTGCTGGGTCATCGTTGGGTACGCCTGGGCGTCCGAGAATTCTTCGGTGATGGTGTCGTAATCAAAGGGGTTTTAAGAAAGCCGGGTGATTAGTCTTGCGCTTCCAAGGCTTGAGCTACAAGGACTATAATGGTTGGCTCAACCCGTTTTTCTATCTGGAATTTTCTTCTCTTAGCCAAAAGGCGCTTTTTAAGGCGCTGGAAGGTTCGCCTTTTGCTCCCTGGTATTAGCTACAGTTGCATTGCCCGAAAATCGCTGTGGGGTGCCCAGGAGATGGACTTACTGGGTTAAACATTTCCCATCATTTACTATATACACATATAGTAACGATGTGCTCATTTTTTTAAACATTTCCACTCCTCGCGTGGAGCATATGGCCTCCTAATGAATGTATCTCAAAAGAAGTTTTCTTCGGGAACTGCTTCTTACTCAGTTGCTCAACCTCTCTTTTTTTCGAAGAGAACAGGGATAGGAAGATAGCTCTAGGACAGAGCTAGTTGTTAGCTAATCACTCTCGCTACGCACTACGAACAGAAAGCTATAAATCGATTAAAAAATCATAAAATTTAAAAACGATGGCTGAGTGGTGCAGTGCTTATATGGGATCCAGCAACCTATTAAGCATCTAAACATTTAATTTTTTTAAATTTTATTCAGCCGGGGGCATTATAAATTCAACAATGTAATTTACACAATAAAATAATAATTTTAATATAATAAATATGTAGTGTGAAGTTTAAATGTGTGCAAAGTTCTGGGAACGGAGTTATCTTGTGCAGAACCTTCGTATCCAGTCAGTGTATTCGTGTGCGGAAGAAATGGATCCGTTTACTAATATATTTGTAATTGTTTTTAGACTCGATAAGTAGTTAAGTGCCGTCAAACGGGGTTATTTCGCCTACCAAGTATAATTAATTAGTAAAAACAATTTTATAATTTAAGACATCGACTGAGGGTGCTTGATGGAATTTCAATATCAAATTTGGATTATTGAGATTTTGTACACTTCCATGTATTTTGTCACTAACGACCCGGGTTTCGCCTTTCCGCATCTTCAGGCATTCGAGCACACGAATGGACTTGAACTGAGAGACAGTAAACAGTGTCTAACGTTTATATAGAAGATACAAATGCGACATATATTATTTACGAGGTAAGATATTATACGTCTAATGCGGATGATGGGGTTAAACTGCTGCATAAAAACATGGGGGATCATAAATTATTTTATCAAGAAATTTTGGAAATTAATAGAGCCCAGTTAAATTCTTTGCCAATTTTGAATGAGCAGCTGAACCTTCCTAATTCTCCGCTATTATATCCGATACGTTGAAACACCTAACAGATGTCACAAAATGTGGAATGATTGTATATATTTACCCATTCGTCGAATTACATCCCGTCAAAACCCACAATACTATTATAATTGTAAAATCACTGGTATTTCTAAAAGAAGTTGAAAAGCGGCAATTCGCCACTCTGTTAATATGGTGTTTACGAAATAAGGATTAGGGAGATTCCCGAAATTTTAACTCAGGTATCAGTGTGGCTCTCAGACGTATAATATCTTACCTCGTAAATAATATTTGTCGCATTTGTATCTTCTATATAAACGTTAGACACTGTTTACTGTCTCTCAGTCCGAGTCCATTCGTGTGCTCGAATGCCTGAAGATGCCGAATGGCGAAACCCGGGTCGTTAGTGACAAAATACATGGAAGTGTACAAAATCTCAATAATCCAAATTTAAAAACAATTTTGTTTATTTTTATGGCCACAACCATAACAACCTCTTCATATAGCCTCTACATAAGCATAGGAGGCTTTGCCACAACTTATTTTTACCGTCAGGCAGACGGTTCATTTGTGAAAATATAGCAACTGCAACCAAAAATGGTACGTATACATTTTAAAACATAAGATCGCGCTTTTCATATCTTGTATTGTAGCTATCAAACGTCAATCAAAATATTTTCTCAAATTGATCCGCTGATCCTGATATGAATAAATAAATTAATGTTGTGGACACAATTTTAGTATTAGTAATGTAAAAAAAAGAGGTGGAATAGGCTTATGGTTAAAAAATCGAATAATTCAGTGCTGCTAGAATGCAAGTGAATAGAATGCGACTATTTCTGCAAGAATTTCATTGAATCAAAGTTTGTCTGTCGGTGCCCCGTCTTCGTTACCCCACTTGGCAGATCACCACATCTTTTCCACTGTTGTCATTGAATTGACATTTACTTGGTATAACGCCACTATAATGTAATAAATATCAAAGTATTCAGATCTAGACAATTTTATTAATTGGTTGGTCATACTATTATAGAACTAGTTCTGAGAACAGCACGAAACCGAAATAGCTATCAATTAACTAAAAAAAATTTGTAGAACTGAATATTTTGATATTGTCTCCTATTATTTCCACATATAAGTTACAGAGTTATTAAACACCGAGTAACCAAATAATATCGACTGTGGAAAGGAAAAAGGACGTAATCCTAAGTTTTTTCAAAATAGCTTTTTTTCGATAATCACAATATATGCAACTTACTACACGTTATATCAAAAGGATGTAAGCTGTAAATGCCTAATTAGTATGAAAAAAGAAGGACTTTGAAATTTGCGGCGGCGAAAAAGGACTTACACCACATCAATAAAATTATTAGTCGCTCAGCTAAGATTTTCGTAATCGTAAATTACAATTGTATTGTTTTAAAACAACCCTATTACAATAATACTATATCTTAAATCATAGATCAACCATCTCTTGTTAACAGAATTTTTACTATATTTACTAAAAACATCACCGTGCGGTTTTTAGGTTGTGTCTTGTCAATCTATTTACTTGAAATTATTATAAATACGCTTATATTTACGGTTAAAATCATTTTAATAGACGAATATTATAAGTATTTACTGCTTTATTTACAAGATAATCGAATATTACACGATGCATTATATTCGATTATCTTGTAAATTAGTCATAAGGACAGTTCAGATTACGCTGCTCGTAAAATTGTATAAATATGACGTACTGATATGTGACTATTTTTTCATGCATAATGTATGATAAACTATGTTTTAACTTAACTTGCAGTAAATAAATTGTAGAAAAGGAATAGGAACTATCATGCATTGTTTTGAAAAAAATTGTTGTAGCGTGCTATTAGGCTTGTATTGATATAATTATAACTAACAATTTTGCTATGCTACATACTGTATGTGATTTATTATATATATAGTAATCAAATTCACAGTTATTTATTATGATGATTCCTAAGAAACCTATTTTAAATATATGCAGAAGTGTACTAGCTGCCATAACTCTATACGTTTATTCAAAGAGTAATTTTAAATTGGTGAAGACAAAGGCTGTAAGCTGATTAACTACATTGTTGTTGATAATTTTTGTCGGGGAAAAAAGACGTAATCATCAATTTTATTGGTTTTTCTTAAATGATTTATTAAATTAATATCAAATTGGGTAAATAAAACGCCAGATTATTATTCTTCATGCAACTCAAGCAACTCATGCAACTCACTTCTTGCGGCTTGAGACAAAAGAAACAGATGGGGCCAGGTGCCAATTTTTGAAAAAATATTTAACAAGACATAATATGTCTTATACATAATATTATAATGATTAGCATTTTCTTTTTTCTCAATTACTCCCTAAATATTCTATAATTATTGACGCCTTCCGTTTGCAGTATCTTCATATTGATGTAATATAGAACTATACATATATTCAATCAAAAAATGTGCTATGGATGGTAGTGCTCAGTGGCGGCTGGTGACAATAGAAACAGGTGGGGCCAGGTGCCAATTTTTCGAAATTTGAATTAAACTGAATACAATATGTCTTATAAATAATATAACGACATGATCAAAACATGATGTTTTCGATAAAGACGTCCATGGAAAAATAAATATACGATTAAACATACTAAAAACAATAACCCAGATCAACAATGAAGAAAAATAAGAAGACAATCTGATAATCGCGCGCTATGTACTTACTAACAAAGCAATGAGCCAGGCGAAACTGGCGCGAAAGAGTGCCGCTGCCGGTAAATAAACACGTAGGTACTCGCGTATGTAACCTGTTATGCAGTTATAAAATAGAGCTCGTACTAAGTCGCATTATACAATATTACCAAAGAATATTGAAGTATTTTTTTATTAAACGTGTTGAAAAAAATGAAAAAATTATAATTGCAAAAAAATATTATAATTTGATTAAAAATTAGACTATAATTATGTATTTAAAAAGCAAGCAGCGTAAATACTAAAACATTGAATAGTGCCTAGGATTACTGGAATAAAATTACTAAATCGTAAGCGGAAAGGTCCTTGCCAGATGGCTTCAAAACGACCTCTAAATTTAAGGATAGTGCGGATACACGCGCGAAAGAAATGTACCGCATCTTGGGGCCTGCCACGGCTGACCCGCAGCAGTGAGAGTAGTCATAGCTCAAAACGCATGCCACGCCGCGCCACTTCGATCACTGATATTCTCACGATAAACTATTGCCGTTTTATAAATAATAACTTCTTAATTAATGACTATTAATTTAAAAAAATGCATATTTGCAGTTATTTGTATATTAAATTTAAAGTTTTTTTGTCGTAATCATTTCAAATAATTCATTTAAATTATTGATGGAGCCTGGTCCCTGTAGCTTCTAAAGACGAGCCACCACTGATTAGAGTAAATAATATTTATTATTGTCTACCACCGGCTAAATTTAGTTGACAATTGAAATTCTTTAAATTTCGAAATCCAGGGTAGAGACCTTTACTCTTTTATGTTCATTTCAAACAATACCCTATCTAAAAAAAATCGAAACTTTCTAACATACCTATTGTTTTGTAGAATTATATGAATAATTTTATGTTATGCGTAATAACTATTTAATTAACATATTTCCTTGCTTAATTAAAAATAAGCCTTATCTCATTAATTTGTTATAGTATGAGTATTTTTTTCTTTTTAAATAATACCTAAATAAATAAATATTTATTTCAATGTCATAAAGAGGGGTAACATCATTTTGTTTGTCTATGGAAACATTCATAATCGTACGATAAGTTCGTACCACATTTGTGTACAGTGTATAATTGCCGCCGTTAAAAGACCAGAACAAAAAAACAATTTTTATTAGGCGGAATTATACTTGGTAGGTGAAATAACCCCACTTGAAGGTACGTACAATAATTTTGTCGCAGTCTTATAAAATAAATTTGTGGATAAAGCATTTTTGCTTGTGGTTTTTGTAATTGTATGTTGGTATTCTGTATGAAATGAAGTTAAATTGCTGATAATATTCTGTTGGCTGTTCGCTATTATAACTGGCTGATGTAATCGTTTGTCAGTTTAAGCCCTCATGTTTAGTTTATAACCTTCAAACGTAAATTGCAATTCAGAGGTTTCAATCATGGAAGACGATCTAATATTCGATCCTTCGAAGAAAAAGAAGAAGAAGAAGACCGGATTCGATTTAGAATCCGCTCTCGCGGGGGACTCGGCGGAGAAATCGCCCAAAGTCAAGCCTATGGATCTCGGCGACGTGGACCCAGTTGACGATGACAATCTAGATCTGGACACTTTCGGAAAGACTAAAAAGAAGAAGAAAAAGCCTTTTTTCAATTTGGACGAGTTGGAAGGCGCTCTTCCGGAAGCGAAAGAGGAAAAAGCGCCTATCGAAGAACTGGAACAGCCCGAGGAAGAAGTTGAAGATGATCTAGATTTAGATATTGACTTTTCCAAAACGAAAAAGAAAAAGAAGAAGAAAAATCTAGACGATTTTATAGCAGAGGACGAACAAGGAAAATCTGAAAACAAGGAAAACGTCGATGACACCAGCAATACTTGGTTCGGTTCCGACAGAGATTATACATATGATGAATTATTGGACCGTGTATTTGACATTATGCGTGAAAAAAATCCTTCGATGGTCGCTGGAAAGAAACAAAAATTCGTCATGAGACCTCCCCAAGTTGTACGTATCGGTACAAAGAAGACGTCATTTGCCAATTTTACAGAGATATGCAAAACATTACACAGACAGCCAAAGCATTTATTAGACTTTTTGCTGGCTGAATTGGGTACTAGTGGCTCTGTGGATGGTAACAGCCAACTTATTATTAAGGGAAGGTTTCAACAGAAACAGATAGAGAATGTGTTGCGTCGTTATATTAAGGAATATGTCACATGTCACACCTGCAGATCACCTGATACCATTCTTCAAAAGGATACCAGACTGTTCTTCCTTCAGTGCGAAACGTGCGGTTCTCGCTGCTCCGTAGCAAGTATTAAGTCCGGTTTCCAAGCTGTCACCGGCAAAAGGGCTGCAATTCGTGCTAAGACGGCTTAAAGAATATCTGTGTTCAACTATCAAGAACAATTTTACATGATACTGTACCTTAAAAGATACAATGAAGTCTGTTTATAAGTATCAGTTCTAAGATAAACCGTGTCCATGATTTGAGTTGACAGTTTTTCATATCTTTAAGGATGCTATAAAGTATTTCTATCTGACGCCGGAGAATTTTTTTCAAAATGTTTCTAGAATCCTTATAATTATAGTTGCACTTATAAACGGCTGGTTATTTTTGTATTTTTTTCGGTAATACATCTTATTTTACTTTTATAATTGATATGTCCGTTGAAAACTGTGCTCTCAACCTTTATATATTTTATTTCATTTAAATAAATACACAAAATATGTTAGCCATACATTCTTATACATATAACTGGTTTCTGTTTTGAAATATGAAGTTATCTTTATCATGTCAATATTATTTGTTGATCAAAGATATGTATCACCGTTTGTCAAAAAATAATTCAATAAAATTTCATTATAAAGGGTCTTGTGAATTTATTTGTCAATATAAGTAATTTTTGGAAAGAGCACTGGTTTTTAACTGTTTTCAAGCGACCCCCTTTCTAATTGCGAGTAACCTGCGGCCCCCCCCCCTTCATCATAGAAGGCAATTTTATCAATGATACAGGTTATGTATTCAAAATATAAAATTAAATCTATTTCTTGCTTTTGAATTGATATAAGTACTGTTGAATATGCTCTCTCGGAAATATGTTAACTTAAACGGAAGTATAACTTGAAAGGCAAAATTAGAACTGAAACTTTATGTGTCGTTATTCTACAGATCCTACAATTCATCCCCTGCTTCATGAGGATTACTTGTTCCTTTAAGGACAGATGAAAATTTTGTTATATGTGTGCAGTTTCTACTGTGAGTTCACAGTTTTACAAGGGATGAATTAAAATGACTAGATAATTTATTTATACAAAAACCCATGCTTAATAACATAAGGGCGTATCTAGATTTTCACAGTTATAAGTACCTGATAAACGCACCCTTATGTTATGAAGTATTAACACATTTTTACAAATTTTAGCGATATGCCTGGCTTATAGAAGCATTTTTTAATGAAAAAACAAAACGCCCCTTGGTTAGTAAACAAATTCATTCAGTAAAATTTATTCATTTGGTATATGTATAACTCGTATATTATCAGGAGACACTCATTTGTTAAGCATGCGATATCTGCTCCTCCTAAGTCACCCTATAGTAAATACAATTCATGATAACTGAACTGAATCGATTATTTTTGAAATAAACTTTATTCGGTTTTTGTTTGTTAAATGGTATGCATTGCTCTTGTTTTAAATAATGGATGTAAATGAGGCGCTAATGTGAACAGTGGTCCATGTTACAAAAATGAAATTTTATTCATGATTTATCAAGGTTCAGCATCAATATTTTTTATCTGTAAATGTGATGTGCAGAATCATTCTAAAATATTATTCCAGAAATCCGAATTTAAAATAAGTTTTTTGAACCATGTCTGTTCTCAATTTGGAGCATATACACTCAAGCACGTTTTTTCAAGAACTGGTTGTAAGTCAGTTGTGCAACATCTCTTCGGGGAGAAGATAAAATTAGCAAAGATTAGGTAGTTTGCTGGTTGTTCTCTCTGTCCTACTTTCAGCATTGGATGGGCGGTGAATGGGGAGGTTTGGAAACATCACAGAGATACAAATCAATGAATGACATAGAGTAAACGTTGGTTAGAGCTGGGAGCTTTAATGTAAAATTTAGCTTGTAAAGTTGAATGCATAACATGTACTCCACATTACATTCCACATAATATGTGGAATGTAAACTCTAAAGCAATGGTTCCCAAACTTATGCCCATGGACACCTTCTAAAAGCAAAAACCTTACCATGAACCTCCAAGTAGAATAACTACATGACTGTATAATAGAAAAATTACAAATTTAATTTTGATATCTTGATTGGTAAATGGTGATATAAAAATAAAATTTAATACATATACGTATAAACATTTTTATATTTAAAATATGATGAGGTTCATATCGTTGTTCAAACATTGGTTTTCGCTCCTCATTTGTCGATAATTCAATAAATTGCTCCTGTATTAGATGGATTCGTCTGAGGTTGTGGGTCTGCTTGCAAAAGGGTCAAACACCCAAAAAAACACTACCGATTTATTTATTGCTATTTATTTCTTAAATGATATTAATGAAAATGTGTCAAATATTTTTTATATTAGACCTTTCGCGGACCCCCTGACGTCTTCGCGCCCTTAAATTATTTATAATTTGCCACAGACCCCAGTGGTCACAAGGATCCCTGGGGGTCCGTAGGAACCACTGCTCTAAAGTATGCTTTGTTCATAATTTCTTTGATTAAAATGAAAAATCAATGCTTTAAAAATACGCCTATGAAAATAATACAAAACTGGTTTTTGATTCTCCTTTTGTTGTATTATTATGTCAAGTCACAACAGTGAAAAAAAGCGTTTACTGACTAAGTGAATGAACACTTTAAAAATGTAGCAGACAGAAACTGTCGCAAAATCAAGAAATTATTATTGTAAGGAGTTATCCTTCATACCACTGCCGAAAAAGGGAAATTGAGATATTCACTCACAAACAGTCCCTGTAAAACTCCTACTGTACAAATATTTGAAGATAATAAGTATGCAGTCTCGCAGAGAAATTTGAGGGGGCTGATAAAGTTTTTGATGGCCCTCCACTTAAAAATTAAAAACTATGGGAAAGAAGATATAAAATTTTAATGCTTCTCCAGTGGTTTTAATATTTTATTAAATTATATTTTTTAAATAAGCTTTTTGCACTTTAGTACTAACGAATTCATCACTTATTCAATACTTATAAAATAATCAATTTCGAAAGCTATCTGGTAATCTATATCCAGCATTGCCAGTCCATTTAATCGCTCTTAGTTGATGTTTTGAATTTCACTATTTGCAAACTTTCCTGGGAGGGAAATATGTGTAAGTACTCGATTTGTTGCATGCTTTCCAATATTTTTTGGAGCTTCAAAGCATTCAAGAATATTCTTTGTTTTTTATTATTTTTACATGAATAATATTCTATACAGAAAACATTTATTGAATCTCAAAATAAGCTCTTCAGGATCAAGCTTCTCCTATGAACATTTACTATCAGTTAATTGAAATCTCAACTATCAAATTCGTACCTAAGCCACTTGTCTGATTAAACTATGATTTATAGGAGAATCGATTGCTTTTTAATAATGAATCTATGTATCGAAATACACTATTTTAATTTCTCAATGCAGTTCTTTTTATTTGCTGTACGCTCTACTAAAAACATCAAATTAAATTATACGGAATAATAAAATTACATATTAAAATTGTGTGGAATCTCAACCAAGATTATTGCCACCATCGAATGCATGCACGAGGGCAGTGAATGTTTCATAATAATTGGTGACGTCACTACGGAATGGTTTGTGGTCAGACAGGGCTTTGTCTTAGCTCCTGTTCTTCTTCATTAAAATCTTCGACTTCATCCTGACGAAGTTAATTCCATCTGTCTGAGGTGTGGTCATTGCCCCCGATGTGAAGCTATGCGACCTCGAGTATGCTGACGATGCTTTCAAGGGTATTCAGGAAACAATGGATAGGCTGCAGAACAACTCGTATCCCATTGGTCTAAAAGTCCTTATTACCTCCAAAATAAAAAAAACCGTTATAGGCATGTGTTGCGGATGCCCCAGGTGAGCCTGAATTCGGTCTGTCTCTTTTACCAACCAGATGGATTCCATCGCTCTGGAGTGCCATTGATGACCATCCATGGGATGTACTCAGAGGAGCTATGGGATGCTGGGATGACCTTGGAGGAAGCGAAAAGACTGGCGGGGATAGATAATCTTGGAGGATATGGTTAAAAAATAAATATCCAGATCACAGACAGTCAAGTAACTAAGTTTTGGTGCCTCTCCTTAGTTTTCTACAGGGTCCATATTGAGTAACTTATCATCATTCACTAAAATTATTACCTCTTTTATAAAAGTAGTTTGTGAATTATCACAGTGCTGTGCAATAATTAATGATAATGAAGTTTTTAAATTAGAAGTCACCTTGCATTTCCAACACATACACTCCATTGATCTAAGCGTTTGCAGTCTATATATAAAATAAAATTTTATACAATGCACACACAGTTCCGACGTACTAGCTTCTTTAGACATTCAGTATTTCAATTTCAATTCCGTCATCTATGACGGGCATGGTTATACTAGTTATATATAAGATATGAAATTAAAATTGATATTTTCGGATCCGTTTCGTTCGTATTTTATTTATGTAGGCCTGAAAGGCCAAAGATTGTAAAAAAAGTAATTTCCAATCTGACTGGTCATATGAGTTTGGAAGGCTATATCTAGTAAAATTCATTTTGTTTGACGTCTGTAGATTGTTTTGTGAAATAAAAACAATTTTTTTCTATGAATTTTCAATTTTATTAAAAAAACATACATATCGACTGTGGAAAAGAAAAAGGACGTAACCCACACGCAAAAAATATTGTGTATAGCCCAAACAAAACGCGTATTAAATTGTATACATTGTGATTATCGAAAAAAAAATATTATGAAAAGACGGAGGGATAAGTCCTTTTGCCTTTCTAAAGTCGGTATATTATATATTTATGTTTAAATATTTTTGACGAAATTTTGATGAAACGGACGTTTTTTGTGAGTTATACACAACATTTTTTGTGTGGGTTACGTTTTTTTTCCTTTCCACAGTCAATATTATTTGAAGATTCATAACTCGTCGTTCGTTAAATCCATCATTTGTATTTAAAAAATGTCCTTGTTAATTTTAAATGGAGAGAAATTGAACATATTGACATTAGCAATGAAGTAATCCTTAAAATATGTACAGAAAGAATCTCCCATTTCAAATAAAATAATTAGTGCTTGGTAGGGAGAATATAAAAAAATGAGGAAATTGTTTTTTTGGAGATATTTTTACACGAAATCTTATATTTTTACAGTCAATATTTTCGAAAAACCACATACGGCTCGCGAGCCTGGTGTGCCGACCTATGCTCTACCCAACCCATGTTTTTGAGTAGTTGGGACATGTGTTGCCAGTTTTTAACAAAAGCAATTTATGCAATAAGTTCAAACTTTTGTAATAATTTATCAATATAATATTGGGGTTAAATAAAATGTCTCAATATTAACATAATCCGTCTACTACTTACGACATATTAGTTTTATATTCAATATAATAATGTAAACTTTTTGGTGTTTACTATTACCTACCTCGAATGAACTTAAAACTATACATATAATAAGCATAGTGAAAAATTCAGTTAGATGTCGTAAACGATCTTTGAAAAGTCATTGCAAAGATAAAAATAATTTTAAATTTTCTACCGGAAATTACTAGAGCTTGCCATTTTGATTATTATTTTTCGTTGCAACAATGGCTGCCCTGTCAAATGTCGCTCGCGTCAACTTGCGCTCACAAACATTTTTCCTCTCCTCGGGGCGATGCATGGAATGGCCTGCCCTAGTTAATTAGAGTTTTTATATCTTAGTCTGTCTACGGGAGCATGGAGCAGGCTAAAACTAACACCCCTAAACTATTTGTGTCATCAGTTGTCGAAAATAAGGACGAATTAGAGGAGGTATATAGACATATTTATAATTTTTTTAACAAAGGACTTATAAATCGGCAGCCATATCTGACAGTATCCCAGAGTCGCCGTCAGGGGCGACACTGTTTTGAAAGTGCGCGGCTCGATTTTGAATATCAAAAAACTTGTTTTCATCTGCGAAACAATGAAATATCTAAAAAGATCTCGTTTTGAAGTAACTTATGATAAGCAAATATTTGTTAGGAATCTGTCGCCGTGTTTTATTTTGTCGTATTTTTTGTTTTCAGAGGTATGAACGAGCCTACAGTTTTCTTCAAGGAATAATAACGGGCCTCGGCGAGAAAGAATCTCACGATGCTCTCAATAATGCCGTATGTAAAGATAAAAATCACGAAGACGTATCACTGGGGTTGCTCATGGGCATCCTGACGGAGCCCCACAACGCAGCGAAGTTCTACAGAGATCTGACACTCGTTTCAAGAGACGGTCTCGCCTCCGTTCTCGCCCACCTTTCCACTCTTATTCTTGAGAGATATCTGCGATTTCACGATACCGCCAGGGCTCAGTTGATATGGCTGGTCCGTGAGATGATAAGGAACGCGGTCGCGAATGTGGACACCATCTGCTGGAACCTCATGAGATATGCGTCCGGTGGCGATATCACTCCGAAAAACATAAACCTGACAGAGTCTCTGCTTGACATTTACATAGAAAACAAGTTATGGCTCGACAAATTCCCCGTACTCATATGTTCAGTGGTCTACACATACCTGAGGTTGATCGAGGATCACAGTGCGCCCCACCTCTCCACTCTCCGCCAGAAAGAGGTGAACTTCGTGATTCTTCTTATGAGAGAGAGGTTCTCGGATGTACTCACTCTAGGCAGAGACCTGGTACGGCTGCTTCAAAATGTTGCAAGGCTTACCGAATTCAATCAACTATGGCGTGATATCCTCCTCAACCCCAAGTCGCTCTGTCCTAATTTCACTGATGTTCTGCAACTACTACAAACGAGGACATCGAGGAGATTTCTACAGTCGCGACTGACTCCGGATATGGAAAGAAAGCTGGTGTTCCTCACTGCTTCGGTGCGATTTGGCAATCACAAACGATATCAGGAGTGGTTCCAAAGGCAGTACTTGGCGACGCCTGAGTCGCAATCGCTTCGAAGCGACATGATAAGGTTTATTGTGGGAGTTATCCATCCGACGAATGAACTTTTGTGCAGTGATATAATTCCCCGCTGGGCGGTGATCGGCTGGCTGCTCACCACCTGCACCTCGGGTGTGGCCGCATCCAACGCCAAGCTGGCTCTCTTCTATGATTGGTTATTCTACGAACCTGACAAAGACAACATCATGAACATCGAGCCCGCCGTTCTGGTTATGCACCATTCAATGCGGTCACACCCAGTTGTTACTGCAACCCTGCTTGATTTTCTTTGTCGGATAATCCCCAATTTTTATCCGCAGCTCGCAGATAAAGTCAGGGCAGGAATCTTCAATTCTCTCCGCCAAATTACAGAAAAACGAGTGCTACCTAGCCTCTTTCCTCTGTTTGACTCACCTAAGCTGGACAGAGAACTTCGGACCGCTGTGAGGGAGACATTCCGAGAGTTTTGCGCTGTTGACGAAGCTGGAGCAGCTGCCGCACGTGCCGAAGCCGCTTCCGCTGCCGGCCCACGAGCACTGGATGATCCTGCTTTTTCCGATGAGGAAGAGGAGCCCTCAGTGCCCCTGCGTGCAGAAGAGGATACTGACGACGATGACTTGCCGCTGTCTGAAGTGCGGACCAGAGAAAAGTGGACCGGGGAAGAACTGGCGGCCGGTCTGCCGGGAGACGTCCGGGTGGCGGCCGAGAAGATATTAGCGGAGAAGGGACGCCGGGAAGAACAGGAGCGGGCGATGCAGAGCCTGTTGACGGCGGCTGCGGTTGCAGGCCTCGACTCGGAAGGTGTGGCTGGCTTGGCCGAATTCCTCGGAGCGGCTCTCATAGAGTCACCGCCGCCTCCTTTGCCTCCTTATCCTGATGGAGACGCCCTCTGTTGTTCGGCGGCCGGGCCGCTTGCCGCCATGTTCGCCTGCCTCACGTCAGACTCACGTGAAGAAGAGAAGAAACGAAAGTTAACATTGGAGCTGTTCAGAGAGCTGCACAAGCAGGACTCATTTAGAGGGGCTGGCTTCTCTCTGTTGTTCCATCTGAAGGTGATTTATGTATCTGAAGTGGATCTTCTCTCAGACCCTGAAAAGAAAAAGAGCGTACCCTTCCAAATAGAACTGTATGAGAGCTACTGTCGTAGTGTAGGGCTCAAACTAGAGGCCGGTTTGGCCGGCGATCTGCGCCGCTGCCAGGAAAGCGATCCCAACATGTTGTTGTGGCTCGTCCCAGACATCTACCGGGAATTCAAAGTCATCACCCAGAACCACGTGCCTATTCTGCAGGCCGTTGTCTCCACTGTGGACGCTCGCCAGTTGCAAGATCTGGTCTGTCGGACTTTGCGCGGCGACCTTCTCATGTTCAAACCCGAAGGAATTGTGACCGTTCTCACTGCCAGCCTCTCGTGGGAGACTTTTGAACAGTATTGTCTCTGGCAATTACTGGCCGCCCACGATATCTCCGTGGACGACGTGCTTCCCATCCTTCCTGAATTGCAATTCGGGGTTCACGCCGAGGCGCTCACCTCCATCCTCCTCATGCTGAAGCAGGAGAGGCCGACCGCGGAAGTGGTCCGGCAGCTCTTCTGTCGTGAGGTGTCTCAGTCTGACGGCGATGCATTTGTCACCTCTGCCCTCATGTATTGGTGCCAAGACTACGAGGACCGCCTTGGCGATCTTGTTTCCTCTTTGCTCAGCACAAGATATCCCGGAACCAGTCCCAACAAACGGAAAAGGTCTGGAAAGCATGCTGTTCCGGCTCACGCTCCGCCGACAGCACGTCAGGTAAATTAATGTTTTTGTTTTACAATGTTTTATCTCTTATGAAGTCTCGGTGTTAATAAATTTTTGGAAATCTGTATTGCTATTTATTGCTTCAAAATTTGCAAGCCACATTAAATATTATATATTATATCTTAGTATTATAGACCTTAGTAAACTGAAAAATCTTTTCATTAGGCACTGTGATCAGTTTGCAGCTAGATAGGAAATAGATAAATACTACGTAAGAACATTAAAATATTGCAATGCTTTAATGTTTATTTAGGTAGTCAAGAAGTACAGTGCCACCATCAGAATAGTTATTTAAAAGTTTGAAGAGTATTTTTTAGTTTTAGCAAAATACAGTAAAACTGCAAAATAATTTTTCAATAGGAAAGCAATGTGATTTTTTATTCAACCATGTCTGCTCCCCATGCGGAACATTTGGACTAATGGTGCATCACAGCAGAAATTGGTTAAAAGAAAAATGACTGAAATTCAGTTGCCCAACCTTTCTCCTTTTCGGACAGGATAAGAATCAGGCTAGGAAAAGACTAGCAGTTAGCTATCCACTCTATTGACAGTTTTTTGTTGAATCAGATGGATGGGAGGGATTGTAAACATCCAAAGTAGACATCTATGCCTTTCAACAGAAATCAACATATGAAAGTGTCCTTTCGGGGACTCATACCAGTGGCCACTGCGACCGAATAGCATGAATGCTCAAGTGCATTGATTGCTGCTATAGAACCGGGACCATTTAGGGCAGTGTTTCTCAACCTTATTTGTGCCATGCCCCACTTAACCTCTTCAAAGAGCCACATGATACCCCCCTATCATAATTTTATAGTCAACAAATTCTGCATAAAAAATTATAGAACTATTTATGATTTGACTTTAACTTTTAATTTAATTAATGCGAGTGCTTGATATATGCTCCAATGTTTTTATGTGAAGTGCTAATTTGGTCAATTTTAATCTCAAATCTCCACGGTTTGTGATATCCAGACGATTTCTTTATTTTAATAATAAATCATTAAAGCCGCATTCAACTAAATATGACGATGTGAATGGCAACAGTAATGTTTTTGCTATACTTCTTATAATTCGATTTTTTTTTCTCTCGACACAAAACCACGTCATTGTATTCTTGATATTGAATAGTTATTTAAAAGATTCATCATTTTCCAATTCTAAGAGTTCTCCTTGATACTGCATGGCCGCATCAAATATATCTTCCAACATTGGTTATCCAAGGTGGGAAAGCAATTTATTTTAAATCTTAAGTCACAAGCCATTTTATCTAAATGATCCACAATAGGAAGTACAGCAGAATTAGTCACTTCACACTTGTATAGCCAATTAAATAGCTCTAATTTTTTGTCTGAAATATTTTTTTATACAATTGCAGAAGTCCAATGAAGTCAAATATTTTGGATTTCACATCAATAATGGTCTCATTTGCTCCTTGCAGTTGTTTATTTAACATATTTCATTTTTCAATTAACTTACAAATGTTTGATCATTAACTGATTTTAAGTGTCATTTCAGAGAAGTCATTCGAAAACTCACTAAGAATAACAAATATTAATGATTTTCCGCAATGCCAAGGGTTGGGGGGTGCGACCCACGTTGAGAAACACTGATTTACGGTAATGGAAGATCAAGTGATTCTCAAGTGAAATTTTGTCTCAATATATTGTTGGAATAGTGGTACAAGGCGATAAATCTAAAATCAACGGTTTTGAGCTATCAATTCAATATGATAGGTTTTAGGACGCTCCATCGTTTGAAAAAACCAGCTCAGCAATATTCCATGTATTTTTTACGTAATTTGAAGAAATCAATATGCATTAAGTCAATTAGGTTCACAGTTATTAGTGGAAAAAAACTATAATTAACATTACTATAAAAAAGAATTACTAATATTCAAATTGAATTCGTAAATGATTAACGAATCTCATAAAGTGGTCAGTTTAATAAATAATGGTTTTAAATAGAGATGTTTAAATTTTATGATTTTCTTAAAAGTCAATTATCTCAAAAGATGGTTTTTTACTTGGCGCCTTTTGGCACTATACCGATGATGTATTCAATTATATAAATTTAACCCATTTTTTTGTATTGCACACCAATGGTGCTATTAAAATAGATTTAATTGTCGGATCCGTGGTGCAGCGGTCAATGTTGTTGGTTGCGGATGTGTCGGTTTCAAGTACCGGTATGGACATTTTTCATAAATTGATTTTTCAATTGATTAATTGTTTTCTCTTCATCGGCATGGATATTTGTGATGTCTAAAATTCCCTCCCACCCATCTGATCAGATAAAATGGGACGTAGCGAGGGCGTTCAGCTAACCACTATTCCTGTCCTAGCCCTATCCTTCTATCCCTACTTCCTTCGAAAAAGAGAGGTCGAGGAACTGAGTAACAAGCAGTTCTTGTAGAAAACTTCTGTTGAGATACCTCCATTAGGCTCAACATTGGGAGCGGATGTGGTAAAATTGCTCATACCGACAAGCTAGAAAAGCAAAGATTTATGTTGTAGTATTTAGTAGATTTATTTATGAACAAACTGTCAGCAAAGAACAAACACAAAATGACAAATGAGTCGCTGAATCACTAAACACGCTCCCTAAGGTTTTTAAAGTTTTCAGTAAATCATGAAAAACTTATGGTAGTATCAATTTTAAGTATAATTTAAGTTATTTTGTGTCTTCCGGTGTATAAGGAAAAGTAAAATATTCTTTTTCACTGTTGTGTTTTTGGAGTTCGTCGACCATGTAAAACGAGGATCAAGATTGTGTAAAAAAACGACATTTTTATGTTCGAAAAAAATTTGAATTTCGAACAGGACACGAAATAGGCAGACATTTTAGGCTTGCAACTATTGCTTGGAAAAATTGGTAGATCTATCTATATAGAGATTCAGTGTTTCAAATATCTGCTCTTGATGAAGTTTGATAATATTGACATCTACAGATTTCGAATATTTATATTATAGTAAATTGTAAGGAACAAAACTGATGTAAATTTCTGTGCTTTCATCGTATTTGTCAAACCAAATAGGTAGGCAATAGAAGTTTATCCTATGATAGACTTCTTCCGGTTGATGAAAGGTTTTCAGCGTAACTGGTATTATTACTTTCCCCTTGTACAAGGCTGTTTCATTTTGTATCCCAAAGTTTGCTTATAATAAATATACTTAATTTGAGTAAATGAATTAACGATTGACTTTTTTTCAGGTTTTAGGTCATCTTGAACAAATGAGAGTTTGTTGTTACCGACAGAATGATATGTCATTTTATAATTTAGAACCTATGCAAAAAGCACTCCAACAAGCACAAATAAATAGTATCGAATCGGTGAAGGTAGGAGGATTTAATTTTATATTTATTTTATTCAAATCTAGTATAGCCAGTTTCAACTTACCTTTCCAGTGGGTTAGGCTAGAAAGATGAGGCTAGTAATTAGTCAATTGCTCTGCACTCTGTTTTTAGAAGTAAGCAAGTGGGTAAATGTATACAAATATAATTGGAAAAAAAAAATTATATGAATCTGATCTTCCCATTACTGCTAAATTGTATCTCGGAGCTTTGCCTGCATGTGATTTGTTTGTTATGTACTCGAGAAGAAAAGATATCGCAAGCAACCTCGCCCGAGTCAACATTCGATATTGACGTTGCCATGGTTTGAACATTTCAATCGCTGACTGGAGCTCTCAACTAGCTTCCAGCTAGGGATTTAATCACAGCCACATTAGCCACTTATTAATAACATTTCAGAATTAGTAATTAATGTTTGTGGTTAGTTAGTTTGTTTTTTTCAATTGTATTTCTGTTTAAAATCCAAAGCCCCGATCTTTTTCTTCGAGTTGTGGAAATGTCTTTGTCACCGCAAAATGACAATGCGTCATAGTATTGACATCGATCAAAAATAGAATGCTTATTAAATAATTTATCTGTTAATTCTGATTCCACTTCCACACAAAAAATAATATTTGGAGAGTCATTTCATTTTGTCACCTATTAAAAAGTTTACATTCAAAATTGTATAAGTTAATCAATTTGCATTATTGCTAATTCCAGAGAGAATTTCACGCTTTATTTTCTTTGGCATCAGAAGAGGAACTTCCCGTGTCTAGAAGAGGGAGAAAAGGTGCCGCTCCTCCGATTGCCAGGCGAACGACCACTTCTAATCACTCATCTAATGATGAAAGCGAAGTATGTGACTAATGACACCTTTAAATTTTGATGTTAGAATAAATAAAATCAACTTTATGTGTAATCAAGGCAGAATTTTTTCACCTCTAACAGAAAAGGTGTTATTAAGTGGTAAGACTTGTAGTTTTCCAAATATAATAAAGGAAATAAAATGAGCGAGCGAGCAAATCAGATGCAGAATTAACATTATCAAACGGTGTTTCTACCAACTTATTAACAAAATTAAATCTAAACAGTGATCCAATGATGCCGTTGTACCAAAAACATCGTGAGGCCTACTAGATTTTGGTATGACCAGGTTATGCAAGGTCGAGACTGATGGTGTTTGAGAGCAGGAAATATCCTTGAACTAACCAGCAAAAATATTGTATTACCTGTGACTTCCTGGATATCATAAAGAATATTAAGATTCTACGACCCTGTTGGGCGGCGGGCACTTAAAAAGAATGAGTATTTAAATGCAATCAAACTAGTAAATGTCAATATATCTGAAGAACGAACGACAGCACACGAATGGCAGATGAGTAGAAAAGGTCTTTCACTGTAGGCTGTATTGCCAATTTTTAATAATTACACAAGACAAAGATATTGTGTTGCACACATAAAATGAAAAACTTGCTAAAATATAAATCCTTTTCTGTATTTTATGATATTAATAATTGATTTGATATTTTTAAGTTTTTTTTTTAATATTCTATATTAGCCGAGATTCCAATGGTTCCTCTTCCATCCTGATTAGTGGGACTCGCAAACTGTACGTCTTCAAATCTCATTTCTGGTTTTGTTTTCAGGAAGAAGAGATCGTTAAACCCAAACAAGCAAAGCGAAGAAAGAAAGCTATATCAGACAGTGACTAACGCTGGAAAGTGTATCATAGTTTTAACACCAAAGTGCACCTCTATGATTATTGAATAGAATTACAACGTAAACTATAAGAAACTCTCCCTGACGAATAGGTTATATTTCCAAAAGCCATTTTGGTTTGCTGAATAACCAAAGAACGTATAAACTGAAGGCATTTTATTTTAAGCTCTGAATGTACATAAACAGTTTATTTATCATATTGAGGCCCACTTGATAAATGCTAATAACTTTAAACAAATATTCTTTCATTATAAATTACCTTTTTTAAAGAGATGCAATTTTATATAAATAATTTATTGGTCAATTATTGGATTCTTTTCCACATTAAATTAACATTGAATTATATTAATTCAAGCTTTTTTGAACTCCCACTTCAAAGTTTTTTAATTTATACCTTAAAATCAGATGACACTGCACTCAAATAAAAGATGGTGACTCTAATATATACAGCCATGCTCAGTAATATGCAATCGATTATTCAAAAAGAATGTATCGTCATCATTCTGGCCGAAGTTGATATGTAAGAAATTGATAGAACTGAGTAATCGGCGAATGAAAATTTAAACTTTAGATAAATCCTCTAGCTTTGATATTTTATATCACATAGATAATTATAATATTAAAATATCAATGGATTTGTTGCGATCTGATACAAATAAAGTTAGAGATTAACAAACAGCTATAGTAAATGCACCTACTGAGTTATTCCAGACAAAGAATTGAATCCAAGAATCTCATCGCCCTTACCTCATTTTTGTAAATTTTGTTACTTACCAACTTCTTTCATTAAGGTGACAATATATTGTCGCCGTTCAGGCAAATGTCACTGACACCATGTTGAGATATCGCAATTTGAAAATTTGGAGATGAAGGGTAAAACAGACTTTGATGTTTCATAGGTTTTATCTACATTGCATAATTTTCTCATGTCTTTTGAACAAATTCTTTAGGTTGCTTTTTGGTGTTAATTAATAAATCTAGAAGGTTTTGAATGTGGCTCCGGTGATTCATTTCATGAAAAACCAATAATTCGGATTTAAGCAATATTTTGCTAACTAATGTACTGCAGTGACTTGCATTTGAAAGAACATAATTTTACTCTTCTGGTGACATACTCAAATAAAAAATGCCTTTTTCAGTGTTGGTGACTTTTGCCTGAACGGCGCTTACATACACGTGACTAAAAAAGTATCTTCTATTAGCAAATGTTGCAGAAAGTTGGGACTCGTCTTTAGATTCCATTTAATTTTATTTGAAGAGTTTTTGAATGATAACGCAAATCGTTTCAGCCAGGGTTTGCTTCAAGGTTGGAAAATTATAAACCAAGGTGGATAAGAGAATTTTTAATAATGTCAATATATAAACAAAAATGTCAATTTCAAAGAATATTGCAAATAATAAACCGCAGTTCACAAAATCGAAAACCTAAATTACAAAACATCTTGATTTAGTATTTTTTGCAGCTTACATAACGCGTTGACATTGACTTCGCAACATCTATTCCAAGTCCTTTAATAATTACTAGTAATCAAGTTTTTTAATTTCATAGGTTTGATTTTAATGGAATAATTATTATTTTACCCAAACTTAATTAAGGGGACAATGTGCCTGAGTGGTAAACCGCTGGGATATTATGTTTCTACACATTGTTTTTGTAATAGATCTGTCGACAGCTGTCCCGTTCAATAAATTGTGATGAAGTATTCCTTGAGTCTTCACACTCAAAGCAGACAAATTATAGAAAAATATTGAATATAAAATATAATTATGTATATTATTGATTGTCACTGTATATAAAGAACCGAACACTATTTTACATAATGAATGTGACAGAATTATTTCGGCATGAATAATAATAACCAACTTCATACAAGTATTTCCATAGACATTCAGAATAAACGAAAAGTTGATCTGCCAAATATGGATGGCAAAGTTTAATTACATTCCAAAAAAGTGGGAAGTACATTGTCAAAAACAATAGTTATATGATTTATTCACTAGTTTTTTTATTGGCAATAAGTATCAAGATGGCCTGGTTTTGTTTTGTAAAAGGCGAGCATATTATGGACCACAGGATTGAAACATTTTTTGTGACTTAAATCTCAAAATGTAACAATGTATTTACTGATTCTTTCATATTAGTGATTTCCCAATGCCTTGGCATGAAAACAGTGTGATGTTTTTGTGTATGTATTCTAAGAAATAATCAAAGATTCTTTTCGTTCTGAAGAGCAATATACACTGCGCGACAGTTGATTTCATGCAATTAACTACGAACTTACCAGAATCGAATGATATATATGCTTTCAAATGTGTTATATAAAATTTACCACCTTTCCAATTATACTGACATTTTAATAACTTTGTTTCACAGTTTTCCCCCTTAACTTTACCATATTTATCTGGCATTCTCTAATTCAAACCTTAACTCCATCGCCATTGATAACAGTACTTAGATCACTATTCCGCAATAACATATCAACATAATTTAAACAAACATCAAGGTATAGTAATTATCATTTTGGTATCATTAACTCAATTTTGGAGGACCTACAACCAATTTTCTTTACACGTTGATTCCATATAATACCCCTTAAGCACAGTTGTGATATCAGAAAAAATTATGTATTTTAAATTATGCATTGTCAACATATTCGAATTTTTGAAAACCAAAGTGAAATATCTGCAATGCCCCCTCCCCCCCAACCAATCATTAGTTTAATTTACAATCACCAATACAAATGATTTACTTTCAATTGTTGCGACTGCTCACATTTCTTACAAACACTGTTTTTAAATATTGTTTTTCTATTTTTTGTTATTTAGTGTTACTTAAATGTTTTCCAGAGCAGTACATACTTATTGATAATAATACCACAAGAGATGTGCTGGATATTGCTTCCTGGCAAAGACAATGAATATATCGAGAACTGTATTCATAATTATTGTTTGTTTGAATATATGGAAGAATTTCATTTTTAGACCAAATTGATCTGATGGCCTTCGAATGTAAATAAAGATTCATGTTGAATTTTAAATGTGAGATTTTTCGTTCTTCCAAAATACAATGTTTACGTCTCTAATTTGATTTTAATCGCTGGCTTAGTGAAATACATAATAAAATGTGAAAAATTCTATTATGTTCTTATGGGGCAGCTGGTTGCTTAGTTACCAAACGTGTCAGAATGATTATTGAAACTAATGAAATAGAGGGTTTTTAATGTCATTATAAATAGTGCCTTAATTTTTATTTTAATATCTTATTTTATTGTGTGACAACATGCGATACATAGCAAAAACTCTTTTTGTCTAAATTAGTAAAATAAGATGTCACATACAGTATACAAATTTATGCGATATTTTTTCAGTTACCCGTGTTGTGCGAATATAGCTTTTCAAATTACTGCCGTATGTATAATTTTCAATGTTTCGGAAATCTTCTTGCACATTTGTGATAGTATTGGCACAACTGAAAATAATTATTTTTAATACATGAAGGCTTCAAAGCTCATTTCATTTTATATTAGTATATGTTTTTTTACCATGTCCGCTCCCAATGTGGAGCATATGACCTAATGGAGGTATCTCAATATAATTTTTTCTACGAGAACTGCTTGTTACTCAGTTGCTCAAACTCTCTTTTACGAAGATAGTAGGAATAGGGGCTAAGGAAGTACTAGTGGTTAGCTAATCGGTCTCACTACAACTATTTTTAGGATCGAATGGGTGGGAGGGAATTGTAGACATCACGAACATCCATTCTATTTGTTTGATTATACAATGAAAAAATTACTATTTTTCCAGAGCATATTAAATGTTAACGACAATTAATCTTGACATTAATTAGTGTTAAGAGTTTCTATACTTCCACAGTCTGTATGTGTGCAGAGCATCAACAAAACTATGTTAATACTGCTTGTCTGCATCCATTCTCATTACACCATGCGAAGAGTTATTGTATCCTTGAAAGCAATTTCTGTACAATTATTTTTCACTAAAATTGAATCTTTTGTTATAGGTGTTTGCCATTTGTATAATTTGTCACTGAAAATCTCTTAAGTGAGGCAATACTTTTATTAAGATTTCAAAATTGTCATTACAAAAAATTAAGCCAAATTTCAGTATGAATTATTTTATATTTTTCAGGTGAAGTTTTGTAAAATAATGTATATGAAAGTTTCATTTGTTTTGTTGAGAAGTCTATAAAATACGCTAGCAAATTGTAGATATTATTTTATTTGTCATTTTCCAACTCTCTGACTTGTGTCAGAAATGCCAATGCCAAGTCAAGCCAGTCTAAAAAATGCACGTAATGTTGAAATCTCCTTTAAATATGCGAAGACTGCATTTAAGAATTGTGATTCTGATTATGTACACAATCCTCTATTTAGTTTGATAAATACTAACACATGCGAAGGGATACTTTAATAATTCATTAACCTGTGGAAGAATAACTGTTTTTGTAATGTAGCACCTTCAACCTTCTGTCATCGATTGCGGGGGTTAATCTTTTCGCTGCTCGGGCATGTAATGTGCACAAAATTTAATACAAATTAAATTTCTGATAGCCTTAACTCTTTGATTAGTGAGCTAATTTTTATTAAATTAAGTTTTTTCTACATTATTTTTTGTTGTGTCAATCCGAGGAAGACTAATTTGAAAATGTAAATGAAATAATTCATTATAACTGTCAAGTATTTGTCTAGACGCTTTTACTTCCAATACGACCCTAAATTTGTATTGCATTCGTAAGTCGGCATGTGGTTCTCTATTGACGTTTATTCCAGGAACAGAGTCGAACCGAAATGATTTTTTACGCTTAATTCTATATTATATGGCGACAGATATGTTTCTGAATATTAATCTTTTGACAAAATTCTTTAATATTAATAAAAATAATATGACTGCCAAAAATCACTGATATATATGTGATATCCATATCTGAAGAAATAATAATAATTCAATAAAAAACATTAGAATGGCGATAAATAAAAATTGACAAAATATGTTGCTCTTCATGTACTGTTGCCGTATTACTCAAAAAAATATAAACAGAAACCCTACTCTCCAACATTGTACGGTTAGACATTTGAAAGACAAATATTTAGCTGCCGTGTTGCGATTGGATAGGAACAAAAGAATTTACTACAATCCATTTTTTCACAATTCAAACTTCAGGTATAGATTCTATCAAAATATTTGTGGTGCTCAAATTAGATATAAAAATCCTGAGAAATAGCTCCCTTATGGACAATGATGTACATAAATAAGAAATTATGTGATATGCCATATCAAACTATTTGAATATTATTTGGTAATTTCATTGATAATGTTATCAGTTTTGAGATGTTAACTGCCAATTCTTGGTGGAAAGGCGTTATATTATATACATAAAAATAAAACACAATTTGTTTTGAGATACTTTCACATTTTTACCGGTTTCACTCATGGTTTTTTTATTTTTAAAAGATATCTATATTAGTCCTTGACTTTGTTAGCAGCCATATGTTAAAATTTCATTTCGATTAAAAAATAATCGAAACAAAATCTACAACATGTCTTCTTTTTCCTCAGTAGTTTGAGTACATTAATTTTTATTCTTATATACAGTTATGAGTCTCTCAATCGCCAAGTAGTTTCCTAAATATGACAGAATTGAATTCAAGAATACATCATAATTATCACAATATTGGTAACAGTTACTTGTAGCTTACAGCATAGCATCTTCATTGTTTTATTATATTGGGCATGAGTTATTAATTTTTTCATGCTATGAAAATTTGAGTTGCATTTATTGGAGCTTTTATGTAACATCAATAAATTGACAACGAAACACTGTTCATAACTCTCCATCCAATTTGGTGGTGCGCAAGGTTGATTAGATGAATGCCAAACAGTCAAATCAGCTTAGTTATGTCAAAGGGATACGTTTTGCACCCAGAAGGGTCAGAGGAGAACTTTTCAACAGTGACATCTGCATCATATTGAATACTGTATTAAATCCATTTATGTAAAGTACTTAAAATACCTCTAAAGGATTTCACGAAATTCTTGAGCAAATAATCTAAAAGCAATATAGTATAAAAATATAATAATTTATTGTTTCCCGAGACGAAAGTATATGTTATTTTTTGGGTGCTATCGTAACAACTCGAAAAATTATTTCCAACATTCTGTTAGATCTATGTTTATAACCTGTAAATCTTTATGTGTTTGAAGTTAATGGTTGAAAAACTATTTTTGGTAATTTAAAGTCAAATCAAGAAGGATACTATTAAAAATAATTAAACACAAAAAAAATCAATTGTGGGACTTCAAATATTTAAGATATTTTAGGCCTTTTTATTTATAATATATGTAAATATGTAAGTTGAATATTATTTTTTTGCATATATTATTATTTAAGAATCGCTCTTTGTCAGAAAGGTCTCAATGATAGAAAGACTATCATGTGTAATAAATATTATTGTTACGTAAATTTAAAATGACAAAAATGACTATATTATATTAAATAAGAGAAAATCGCTTGATATCCATTCCAGGTCGTCATACATCCATTCACAGAAAATATAGGAAAAAACTACTCGTAAAAGGATGAATTTCATGTTTTTCCCTGTTCGTCCCCAGATTTTCATTTCGCTAAACACATCTCTAAACCGGGATCAAACAATGATAACCCTCCTATTAAAGACTGCATTAAATATTTTCGAGATAATACGGGTCCATATGACAATACAATATGATTGGTGTTGAATATTTAAATTGATTTCATATACAGGTAGTCCTCGACAATTATTCCATCATGAGACCATTGCCAACGGCTGATACATACGTGAATAAACGATGACGCAATAATGTGAAAAATAGGTGAATGTCGGTCAGCTGCAGTCGTAGAGTGTATGCATTTATAGATCATTGTAAAATTGATTGTATTGTCCAATTCTGTTTAAAATGGGGGAGTGTTATATTAATAATTTGTCGCACAATTTTGCGTATTTGCTAAAAACCACAGTAGTCAGTAGCCATGAGACCTTTCTCTCGAAGAGCGGTTCGTATTTCGAATTTGGGTTCAGTGAAAATCCTTGTATAAAATTATTTTCAAAATGTTTGTTCAAGTATTTCGTTTCTTTGAATAGTGTTTAGTTACTGGTTGTATAAGTATCGTAGGTTTATTTAAGAGCTGTAAGTATTTTTGTAATATTGAATGCTACATGATGATGTCAATGGATTCATGTTCGTGAATAATAATACCTTCTGTTACAGAATCTTATGGAGATAATATATTTTGTACTGTAAATAATTCAGAATGAATAATGTAAATGTGCATTGCGAAAGGAATAAAAAAAATATATACAAATTCAGCCATACTTTTATTGTTCTATTTATTGATTTTAGTGTACACTATCAGTTAACCCCATAAAAATGATTTAATTAGCATGTTTACATGAATTAAATTACAGACAGATATAATAATATTTCCATAAAACTATACACAAAATTGCCTATACTGAATATATGATCGCAGCCTTATCGTATATTCAGTTTTTCTTCAACTGAATATGCAATGTGAAACTCTGGTATACCATCTACAGAAATAATGTAACAAGCTTAAGAGCTTACAGTAGATTTGAATGACTTTAATTTGACCTTCAGAAGAAATTTAAAAGTGGCCGAAATCGATAGGCAGCCAACATATGCATTATTTCAATATGAAAGCTGGCAAAACATTTTTATATTTCATTAGATATGTAGAAATACCACCTAACACATGAATAGACATTTTGAGACATTAATACGGCTTTCTAATATTGAACAATATTAAATGGCAGAGATCAGTGAGTATTTTGGTATCTTCAAATAAATCTTAAAGAATATGATAGCTTTTCAAATAATTGTTAAATCTTATCCTAGTTATAAAACGACCTTTTTGCTTTGACCAAATAACTTCTGTGAGCGGAATATTTATGACTTGAAATAAAGAAATGAAAATGGACAATGATTTCATTGAACAACTATAGTACAATTAAAGTAAATAAAAAATACCTACAAAAAGCCTTGTTTTTAAAAGCAACTAAGAAAAATAAAATCATATTTAATTTAATTATTTACCAATGATAAAATCGACTGATCACTAATTAAAAATAATTTGAAAAAATAACCGGCGTCCTCCCGGCTTCCATGTCAGACTCATACTGAGGTAATTTTTAGACAACGGTGGTTAGAAAAAAATATCTCCGAAAGATGGTTTCTATGTATACAATCTTATTCATTTTTTTTAAGTGATAGATAAAAGAATGTTTTGTTGTCATATTTTTTTTTTGAAGGACATTTAGCATAATTCTACATTAAATATCAGTTAGAAAAAGTGAAAGAAAATGTCCTTTTTGGTACATTTCAAACGGTTCTACAATTGTTATATTCAATAAATCGCAAATTTCACATCGATCACTTTAAATAAGCCTTTTTCGGCGAGTTTCCTTTAGACATCAAATCTCGATAAGGTACAATGTACTCTAATCTAAACATGGCATAAAGCACTTAAAAGTTTATCAAAAAAACAGGTGTTAACTCTTTGATAGACAGACTTGAAAACTTTACTAATTCCATGCAAATATAAATGTGATAGTGTAAACAAATACTCTGAGAGTGCAATTGTAAAAATTGTTTTTTTTTGATGTTTCATGACATTTAAGCGATGGTTAACGATTAACGATTCTCGCCAAATAGGAGAAATAACTTCTTATTCCTCTTAATATTTAAGCAATTAAAAAAACATTCATATGAAATGTAGTCAAATCCCATTTCCCACCTCAATTATGTACAGAATATATGAAAGCATAAAGAAAAGTTGCCAAGAATTTAAAATGACTGAATTTATAGTAATTACAGTGATTATTTGTATCATGGGTCAAGGTTACCCGATTTGGATTAAAATTTTGCCCACCTTGTTTTATCTATATTTATATATCAATTATAACAATAAATCTATTTATGTTAATTAAATTTCATCTTAAGACATTAGTTCATTTCTATGTAGAACAATACCACAATGACGAACCATAAAAATACGAAAACCCTCAGAACTGGGCCAAAGTTACCCAGTTTGACCTTACTTAAAATGTCAAAGAATTCGAAAACAAAGCTTGTATTAATTTAAAAAATGTTTGTTTCAAATTTGGATTGAGAGTTTGTACACTTCCATGTATTTTGTCACTAATGACCCGGGTTTCGCCTTTCGGCATCTTCAGGCATTCGAGCACACGAATGGACTGGTCAGTATGAGTCCATTCGTGTGCCCGAATGCCTGAAGATGCCGAAAGGCGAAACCCGGGTCGTTAGTGATAAAATACATGGAAGTTTACAAAATCTCAATAATCCAAATTTGATATTGAAATTCCATCAAGCACCCTCAGTCGATGTCTTAAATTATAAAACACAATTTGTTTGTACTACTTCCACATGTTTATAATGATCAAGACCGGTTTCGCTCATCACGAGCATTATCAACTGATGAACTGATGATTTTATTTTTAAAATATAATACCTTTCCACCAAGAATTGACAGTTAACACCTTAAAAGTGTTTATCTATTTTTCTATAAAAAGGTATTTGACCACTTTTGATACTAGACAACACATATGAAGTATAAAATTATTGACATATGGCTCGTAAAATTATATACTAAGGAAAGGCAACTAATCCAAATATAATGACAATTGAGTATTGTCACTTAGCGTATATTGCCTAGGGAACTCATGTGTTATTGGGGATAAATGAAAGCCAATTAGAATCATTCAACATATTTTTATTAAATTCATTATGGATAAGAGTACATTTTGTTTTCACTTACAGAGATACATTTCTGCTTTGCTCGATAGTCACAATATTTGAAACATAAAAAAAACCGCTTTCTGAGCTGACACAATGAGTCTTAATTAGGAAAGCAAGTCAATTTACAATAATAAATACAAATAAGTATAAAATTTAGAAGGTTCGATTAGAAATATAACTTTTCTAATCGAAATTGGTCTGCATACATTCACTTAATAGTGTGCGTGTAAATAACTACATTTTTCCCTTTTTGTATCTATATTTTGCCTGAGCTTTGGTATATCGATTTCTTGGAGGACTGGTTTCTTCCACTGGAGATTCTGGAAAATTGCATGCATTATATATCTTGCGAAGCTTTTTGATTTAAAAAATATACGCTTCAGCACACAGAAGAACATGAAAACAAATGAGTTAAGTTTACGTTAGGTAGTAGAGGTCTGCAGAGGCACGGGCCCGGGCCCAGGCTAGGCCCGCAGGCCTCTACCCGGCTCAGGCAGATAAAGACAATCTCTCAGAGCCTGGGTAAGGAATTTATTTTTCAGAAAAATGATTCAGGCATGCGGCAATACATTCATAAAAGTTAATAGCTTAAATAATTCATTTCGCATATGTCATGAATATTCTTGGAAACATTATATTTTCCTGTAAATTTAAAAAAAAATCAGGATTTTTAAGCTTGAAGAAAATAAGCATGGACTTTGGGTCAGGTTTGAGTTGCAAGTGTGATATTAAGATTCGTACCCGGGCTGGGTGTGAAAGGTCTGGGCTCGGACCGGATAATTTTATCAAATTTTGACCTAGTAAAGTAGTATAACATTCATAGTTATCTATAGTAACCATTTCATAGCCAATTTAATTTTGAGTATTGGACTTAACTGAATATTGACACAATTAATCTTTTGATTTGATGGAGACATAGTATTAGTACTCAATCGATTGTATGGTGAATCATCTCCCTTCATTGAACATTCAATGTAGTAATAAAGATAATTCTTTCGATTATCATATAATATAAATGTCTTTAAACATCACCAAGAGATATATAATCATAATATCAAACGAAATTCAAACATACCTTGCTTTTAAAATATTACATCACACATGTACAAAATTGTTTACCTAAGCATTCATTTTTTGTATTGTTTATTTATAATACCACGATATAATTATGCGATATGATTCTGTGAGTATTACAGATAGTATACTTCTTTATATGTATTTAATAAATTAAAATCAACACATGGCATAACAGAGATGACCATTCGTACACAATATTTCAATCTAACTAGATGATGTGCTAAGTTCACAATCTCGTTTTTTTATTCGATAAGATAATCATTTTTTAAATATGATCTTGCATTCAAAGTTAAGTTAAAGAGATACTGCGTAAATTTGGATTATTGAGATTTTGTACACTTCCATGTATTTTGTCACTAACGACCCGGGTTTCGCCTTTCGGCATCTTCAGGCATTCGAGCACACGAATGGACTCAAACTGAGAGACAGTAAACAGTTTCTAACGCTTATATAGAAGATACAAATGCGACAAATATCATTTACGAGGCAATACATTATACGTCTGAGAGCCACACCGATACCTGAGTTAAAATTTCGGAAATCGTCCTAATCCTTATTTTGTAAACACCAATAAAAATTCATTAGAGTTAGTAGATAAAATTAAAAATTATAACATTCCGTTAAACGCCAAATTAATTTCTTTTGACGTTGTTAGCTTATTCACTAATGTACCTGTAAACAAATGTAAACAAATCATCAAAGATACCCTTAATACGCGTAGAGTTAATCCTGTCATTACTACGGAATTACTTAATATATTAGACGTTTGCGTTGACCAGAACTATTTTCAATTTGATAATAGATTCTATGAACAAACCAAAGGCCTTGCAATGGGAAGTTGTTTGTCACCACTATTAGCAGAATTTTACATGAACCATTTAGAAAACCTTATTTTCAGCAATAAAACAGAAGTTAGAAACGTAGTTTATTGGTTCCGTTACGTAGATGACATCCTTTGTCTATTCAATGGAACTGAGAGACAAGTTTCTAACCTTCATAATTTTCTTAACTCACTAGATGATAAAATTCAATTCACTTTAGAAGTAGGGGGCAAGAATATAAATTTCCTTGACCTTAATATTGATATTAAAAACTCCATTCATGAATTTAAAATTTACCGAAAACAGACGTTTTCAGAAGCCACGATCCATTTTAAGTCAGACCATCCTTTCTCATATAAATTGGCTGCTTTCCATTCTCAGGTTCACAGATTAGTCACTATACCTCTAAATAAATTTAATTTTGAAAACGAACTAAACATTATTAAACAAATTGCCATTAATAATGGCTATGAGGCGTCTCTTATAGATAGTCTTGTATCAAAAAAACAACGTAAATTAGCAGAAAAAGATGCTATATTTCGGGAACTTGTCTAAAGACATAGACCGCCCTAGAATCTGGCATAGAATAAGTTATTTAGGTTGCACAAGCTTTAAAATTAAAAAACAACTCGCTGATAGTGTTAGACCGGCGTTCTATTGCAAAACTCTCTAGGCAAATTACTTATTAACAATAAAGATAGAGTAAACTTTAAGAACAAATCTGGTATTTATAAATTACAATGCAATGATTGCCAACATTTCTATGTGGGTAAAACCACACGTACATTAGATATAAGGGTATCAGAACATTTAGCTGCCTTTAGATTAAAAAAGAAACTTCGACATTCGCAAATCACTTGCTAATGGAGAACCATACGTTTAATGCGGATGATGGGGTTAAACTGTTGCATAAAACATGGGGGATCATAAATTATTTTATCAGGAAATTTTAGAAATTAATAGAGGCCAGTTATACTCCTTACCAATCTTGAATGAGCAGCTGAACCTTCCTAATTCTCCGCTATTATATCCGATACGTTGAAACACCTAACAGATTTCACTAAATGTGGAATGATTGTATATATTTACCCATTCGTCGAATTACATCCCGTCAAAACCCACAATACTATTATAATTGTAAAATCACTGGTATTTCTAAAAGAAGTTGAAAAGCGGCAATCGCCTTCGGCAATTTGCCACTCTGGTAATATGGTGTTTACAAAATAAGGATTAGGACGATTTCCGAAATTTTAACTCAGGTATCGGTGTGGCTCTCAGACGTATAATGTATTGCCTCGTAAATGATATTTGTCGCATTTGTATCTTCTATATAAGCGTTAGAAACTGTTTACTGTCTCTCAGTTTGAGTCCATTCGTGTGCTCGAATGCCTGAAGATGCCGAAAGGCGAAACCCGGGTCGTTAGTGACAAAATACATGGAAGTGTACAAAATCTCAATAATCCAAATTTAATATTGAAATTCCATCAAGCACCCTCAGTCGATGTCTTAAATTAGATACTGCGTAATTTAAGTATGATTCATTTGTATACCTTCAGCTGGTTCTTTGATAGGTTTATCTGTTTCAGTTGATTTTTTATGACTCATGGCACGACCAATACCCCATCCGAGACCTGCTATCGCCAAAGCAAATCCAACCTGGCTCACTGGATTCTGTGATTAACGCAAAAACAATGTCGAATGATATTCAGAAATAGCCTCATGAGTTCCCTCTATTACATGGTTCTCCGTGCGGAAAATTCAACAGCTGATAATTTAAACCATTTTCTAAACATCAATATGTCTTATTTGAATATTTTTTTATAAAATATAGTGTGTGTTGTTTGATTTGCATACTCAAAATTATTATTATTTATTCATTTATACTAAAAGACATGAAACACAAATATATGATAATAAAAAGGATTGAATTTTTATACACATCACACAGCCATGTAACATTTATATCATGAAAGTTTTAGTTAGAAAATTTAGAAATGTTTTGTAACAGCATTTTTAAAATGATTAAAAATAAATCTAGTAAAAATCATCGGCCATTTATAGAGTAATAATTAATGAAACTATTTGTAATTAATGTAAATTGTATAAACATCCAAGTCAATGTGTTTTTCAAATAATATTTATTTATTGCCCATTTTATATTTGATAGCATTCCTGAAGTGAACTAAATCCACATGCATGTTTGCCACTTGATACTTGAAACATTGAACAAATATTGTAACGAACCGGAAGTAAATAACTGCTAACCGATATATTGGATCAATGTCAGTTCAATGCTTCACAAAAATATCATGAACATATTCAATAAATATGAGATATTGTGCATAGAAAAAAGTGCGCCTATAGGCAGGTTGTCCTCTGACTAATACTGACTTTTGAACGGTTGTTTAGGACACTGAAGTTAATAGGCTAGAGAGGTAAATCACAAAGCGTGCGACAGTTATTATTCGACTCAAAGCATCTATTTCACATTTTATTATCACGGAGATCAAATTTTGTGTATTTTAATGTATTTCACAAATCCCAGATAACTGAAAAGCAATTGAAGTAATTCGTTATGATAATAATTTGCCGAGGGCAATTAATTTTTATCTTACCTTTAGACCAAAAAATTCAGTCACAGTGCAGTCCATTATCATAAGAGCTATTCCCAGAAATAAACCGGTCAGCCAAAATTGCCACGGTCTACTGTCACTGGCTGGATGAAAGAAAAATATATTATTATGGTAATTACTTGTACAAAATCTATCTTATTTGTGTGTATCCATAATAGAAAAACCTTCATCCGGCGGCAATAATGGCTTGCCCACATTCCTTTGTAACATCATCACAACAGTTCTGCCTACTCCCCAACCTCCACCGGCGATGGCCAAAATGATAGCCACTTGCATAATTGGATTCTAAAAAGATAATTTGAGATATTGCATTACGGGTAAAATGCAGATACAACCGATTCTCTTCTTGCGCGGTCTAAGAAAACACACCAATTATTTTTTTTACACTGATACACATTAATAAAAGACAAAAAGTATTATTAAAAACAGTATATGTCTATATTTAAAAACATTTCGGTCAGGGGCACACGCAGGATTTTTTTAAGGGGCGGTCCAGCTTTATTTTTTGTGATAGGAAAAGTAAGTCGACATTTTGATTTTTATAATTTACTTACTTACTCGCCAGTTTGTATTCGAAAATTATGATACGATTAAAGCATCAAAATTAGCAATGGAACTTTAAATTTTGTCAGTCCTCTTTATAATAAGAAACAAACTTATTTCCTAGGAAGCTTTATTCTTCATATTCAGATCATAATGAAGAAGACCTTAACAAAAGTAGCCTACTCTTATATGAGAAAAACCGTCACATCCGAATTATAGGTATTCCACAGGCTGAAATTTTTTGGCATTCTAATTTATAGGAAAATAAAAGAAAATTGCGGGCAGATTAAATTTTTTCAGTTTTTTTACGAATTGAACAAATCGCTATTTCTACTATATAATCTCAAATCTATCTACATTAAAGCTTCTTTTACATTTCCTACCATAAGTTCCACCTCTGATTAAGATACCGGTTATAAGTAAAAATTAAATTTTAGTAAAAAAAAAAGCAAATTTACTGTACACATAAACCGTTCGATGTTCACAGAAAAGTTTGTGGTCGCAACCCACGGTTTGGGAACCTACAAAACTCTTAAGGCCCTCTGCCTCAAGAGTTTTGTAACATTGTCAAATAAAGAGAATCCGCGGAAACGAGTCACCTATGATTTCCGCACCAATAAAATATTGTCAGTCAACAAAAACTTAGCAAAACTACAATATTTAGACCACGTTTGGGATAGCTCAAACCTTAAATAGAATGGTGACCGTTTCATTCCAAGATGTCAAAAAAAGTACATAGATACAGCCTTTTTGTATTACGTTTAGCGAGGGAAAGTGATAGAGAAAAAAGTAAAAATATTTTCAAATCCAGTAGGTCCGGACCGACCCCGTGTGCGCCCATGATTTCGGTTCTTGGTGAATATTGGAATCGTTATTTTTGCCATTTGGCGAATTTTAAGATGCAGGTTTTCATGACATTGACACATTTATGTTGCTCTGCTATATTTCGATTTTATTCCCTTTCTGGTTTTTATGTCTGTTTACCAAATAGAATAAACGAATGTTGTGAATTGTTTACAGCTTAGTGCAGTCGTATCTTATGAAATTATTTTTATACATAAATAAAAAATAAATTCGAATCATTTTTGCGTTCGAGAACTTTATATTCTGGAGTTATTTTTAGTAATGGAACCTATCTTCCATTTTTATGCGGGCAGCTCATCTTCTTTTAGAAGGTTTTTTTTTGTAAGGTAGTCTCTGGAAAGTATCCCCAATGCAAAAAGGGAATCAGCTGTACATATAAACAAATTTTTTAATTTAATTAAAAAGTTGATAATTCAATAAAAGGAGGAACTATTACAACAGGAACACTGCTTTCCTTCAGTACATAATCCAAGAAGATTATAACTATGCCAAGAATGAGGCCGACACAAGCGCAAACCCAAGGAAGTTTCTGATCAGCTGAAAAAATAAAACAAGTAAATATAATGTAAAGCCTGATTCATGTTAAAGCTCAAAGATTATTAAAAATAAAATATCCACCCTGCTCAAAAATTATCAGTAAGAATTTATGTTGAAATTATTGTTAATATATTCGTATTTTAATCATGAACACAGACCTTCATTTTGCATTTGTTGCGATAATTTAACTTTTTTAATAGCGTCAATAATGTTGGCATCTTGGGGTAAGAGTTGAAGAGCTCTAGCATAAGATAAAAGCGCTTCATCAGATAAACCAACTGCCGCCTCCACTTCTCCTCGTCTAAAGTAACCCTAGTCATATGAGAAATAAAATACGTAATAAATTTTAAAAAGTAAATATGCTTTAAAACATGCTACTCTTTTCTGCCTGAAATATTAATTAACGCTGCTAAAAGCAATTCTATTCTATAGAGAATGTCATTGCATATAGGAAATTGGCAAAAGTTCAAACATTTGAATCAAGGAAACCAATAAATTATATGAAATACTAGTATATTTAACCAGGCTTCGCCCAAGATCGGAGGACGCTTATATAAGGTCATTAAGAGGTTGATTAGTTAATGTCGAAATTTTTTTGATAGTTGAAAATATCACCGTAGACCGTACCTTGTGTAACATACACAAAATATAGCCCATCGATCAATAATAATGTTAAAAGTTGAAAATATCACCGTGGAACGTACGACTTCCATGTAAAAAGTTGAAAACAACAATATTAAATGAAAAATATTACCCCACCTTCGCTCTTATTTTTGCGCCATAGAGCTTGTTTATCTGCATTTAAAATGGTATTCGAAAAACTATTATTTTTGTAGAGCTTGAAGAATCTTGTCAATGTCGTGTTTGATAGATCGTCCCGATATCTTGCGAATTGTCAAATCGTTAAATACATTTCCCGTGTTGCAAATGTACGACTGTGGGATATCGTTCGTAAATGGGAAATCCTTAAATATGCTACGCCGCTTCATTGCTCGAAATTTAGCGGTCTGCTTGGTATCTTCTATACCATTATTACTGGACTGAGCAGAAAAACGCAACTTGATCGGAAACCTTGGTGTTATACTTGAGAATGTACTTGGACTTTAATTGAGTTGCAGCATTCAACATTGATGTGGGCATCAAATATCTCAGAAGCAAAAATTGCTAGAGACGATCCGCCGATTATCAATTTTCACAGTTTCTATTTGTGTAACGTCTGGATTCCTTAGGAAGTAGAAATACGTTTCTTTGATGAATTGACTATAATTTTCTGCATTTTCCATTTTTTAAGTATCGTGACAACCTATTGAAAGCACGGCATCCGCCATGCACCATACTTTTAATGATTATGTAAAAAAGCTTTTTATCAGCGCAAGTATTGGGAATTTCTAGAGAAACAATATAATCAGGTTTTAATTGTGTTTGTTAGTCAAATCAAAATGTGTGAATGCGGAAGTTCGCGTTTCTGCCATTCGATGGAGTATAACCAATACTTAAAAAAACTTGACCTTTTATCAGAACGTTTATGAATTGTATAAGCTTTTGCCGGGACATCCTTGTTACCAAATCAAGTCTATCAGTTTTTGATTGGTCATTGGTCAAATTTTGCTCCATTTCTTGCAATTTTTTTATTCGGCATCGGTGACGTCAAAAATATAGCATTTTCAGTTTGAGGTTAAAAGTTAAATGTTGAGAGTTGAAAGTTGAAAATAGCGCAGTTGAACTAACAATTGCAGCTAGAATGACGGGTGAAAATTTCACGTCGTTGATGGGCGCCGTTTGGGAGGAGTTGTTGTGACCAACAGACATGCAAACATACATATTTTTATAATTTAAGACATCGACTGAGGGTGCTTGATGGAATTTCAATATCAAATTTGGATTATTGAGATTTTGTACACTTCCATGTATTTTGTCACTAACGACCCGGGTTTCGCCTTTCGGCATCTTCAGGCATTTGAGCACACGAATGTCAGTTCGAGTCCATTCGTGTGCTCGAATGTCTGAAGATGCCGAAAGGCGAAACCCGGGTCGTTAGTGACAAAATACATGGAAGTGTACAAAATCTCAATAATCCAAATTTGATACATATTTTTACATGTATTTTGTGCTATATACTAGAGATTATTCGTCAACAAATGTCAATTTTGCTCTATGGTTTGTTCTAAGAAGTTCCATTTGACATCTTATGGTGACTTTGTCATACTGATATTATGTTCATGTAAATTATCGGTTTCTTAGATTCCCATGTATGATAATTTGACATTTTTCTATTCGTAATTAAATTTCTTGGGAAAAAGAGTAGCATATTGTAAAGCATATTTTTTTTCTATGTCCGCTCCCAATGTGGAGCATATGGTCTCCTAACGGACGAATTTTAACAGAATTTTTCTAAGAGAACTGCTTGTTAATCAGTTACTCAACCTCTCTTTTTCGGTTAGAGTAGGGATAGAAGGATAGGGTTAGGACATGACTAGTGGTTGGCTAAAACCCATAAAACGATTAAAAGATCAATCTATGAAAACCGTTTGCACCGGGAATTGAGCCCGAGACATCTGTAACCGTAGTCAGCGGCGCTACCAACTGCGCCACGGACGCTGACAATTACCAATTAAAAATTGTTGAAATACTAACATGGCTCTTCATGAAACATATATGAGATCACTAAGTTAACCACTTTAAATTATGAATATGATTTGACACAGCAGCTCATTCATGGTTTGTGACATTTAATATATACTTTAATAAAATATAGTCAAGAAAATGAAAAATTGTTTAAATGATAGAAAAAAAAATACCTTAGCCCAGTCAGGTTGGAGTTGAATCGCCTCATTTGCATCATTGATTGCGAGATGGTAGTGTTTTAAACGAAAATAAGCTAAGGAACGATTACTGTAAAGAGAGTGATTATTTGGTTCGATCTTTATCGCTTGCGTGTAAAGAAGAGCGGCCTCTTTAAAATTCGCACACTTCACACATTGGTTTCCCTTTTCTTTCAATGAAAGAGCATCTTGTAGATCCTAAAAATGATATAAATTATTATATTAGAAGTAGAAATCAAAATAAAAATCTTCTGTGTGTCTTAAAATACCTCGTTTTCAGGTGGTGTATCCATGGCTGCTTTCAATTTATGTAATTCAATTCATGTCATTAAATAAATAAATGGTTCTCAATGACACTAACTAAAAATAATTATTTACTAAAACACAGCACACACATGAGATTGATTTGACAGACAGTAAATGTTACCAGTACTGCCAGAATAAAGTTACAATAATCGTAAACTACGAACATAATTATTTGAAATTAATTAATATAATTTTAGTCATAGAAAAAGGAAACAGTTTTTTTTAAAGTGAAAAGAAATGATAATTTTGTTTTACATACAAAAGAAATATTTAAGAATAAAACCATGTAACATTATTTTGTAAAATAATTCCCAGCATTCGTGAAATGCCAATGTTTTTTGTCTTTGAATTAGTGTACAGAACCAAAGCCTTCTATACTTATCTTTGTAGAGGCTGCTATGACAGAGGGCATTTCTCAGATCCAGTTTCAGGTCTAAACAATGAAAGCGAATTGATAGTTACTGCTCAATAGCCGTTAGGGAAAGTTGGTGCTGAACTCAAATTCCTTGCCTATGTTATTTTTCCAAATCTTTAAATCTAAACTTCAACAATTGAACAGATAGCCAAGTTTAACCACAAAACGTTTAATCGTTTTACGGAGATCTAATTTCACCTCCATCAACTGGAGTTATTTCGTCTATCAAGTATAATCCTGCCTAATAAAAATTGTTTTTTTACTAGGTGGTTTTATTTTTACTCTAGGGTAGACAACATATTTGTTTATGACTTTATTCCATGATGTAAGAAGTACAAGGTGAGCTGGATCGTTGTTTTTGTATTATATGTGACGTCACTTTGACGAACCAAATTTTTATTGTCACCAAAACACCGTTGTAAACATAGTACATTGTAATTAGACAAGCACGCAGTGACGTCAACGAATACAAAAATGGCAACTGTCACCTTTTATCCAGCTCACCTTGTGACTTCTTACAACATGACTATTCTCAATCGTCAGTTGATCACACATAGTTCTCTATGGTTGATCACATTTAAGCTTTTTAAACCACTTGTAAACTACTTATTCTTTCGAAGTAGGTGCCATAACTGAATCTATCTTCATATTTTCAACACCTGAGTGCTTTCAGTTCAATTCATAAAGCCATCTTACTCATCAGTGCATACAATTTTGTAACAGTTTACAAATGTAGGATGTGAACAGTGTGTATGTGTTTGAAAAAGAGTGAGGCGCGATAGATTGAGATACAGTATGATTGAGACGCGGTGCGATTGATTGATGCAGTGAATACTATGAATCATTATTGTTAGATTTGGAATATGAGGAGCTTGTTCTTCATTGTTAGGTGTGCTAGCTTTTTGGAGGACAGGTTCTGAGTAGATTTTAGAAATTTAAAAATGCTGTTCCTAATTTTTAAGAACAGGAAAATGAACTACCTAATGAAATATCCATATTATTTGATAAAAACTGGCTATTTGATTTGGTTAGACTGTGTTTGATATTACTTGCTATCTCATTGATATTTATTTAAAATTACAAGGCAAGAATAAATTATTTCCTAACTTAGCAAATAGTTCCACTCCGGGCGGCACGTTTTGGGGGGCGGCATTTTCGAAAATGAACTGAAAATTGTTATCTTTGTGATCCCGATGACAAAATATAATGATTCGTTTCTGAAATATCTAAGAATAATCATTAAGCCTCAATGTAGAGGGAGAAAGAAGAAATTGTTGTCCGGTGAACAATCACGATGCTAAATTATCATTCGAAGCAGTATTTGGAAGAGAAATGTTATCTTCACTGGACAGTGACTCATAAGATAACTGAGATTTCAACAGCTTTATAATCTTGCTGAGAAATATGGTTTACTTAAAGTGTCAGTTAAATTAAGATCATGATGATGATCGGGAGGAATTCAAATTATGTTGCTGTTTAACGCTTAGCACCCGGATAACCAATATATTGGCTTTAAGACAACCGCTCGACAATGAAACAAATGTGTGGAAGGGTTGCAAAGAACGTTTGCAATTTATTCAAAAATATAATTTTACCCTCACAATTCTGTTGCTAGCTCTGAAAGGAGTTTTACGAAGTTGAAATTAATATAAAAAACTATTTAATATTGACAGTGAGCAATTGGCGATAATTTTTTTATAGTACTTTAAATAAAACACCAACTGGCAGATAAAATAGATTTTGATAATGTTGCTGACAATTTTGAGCAAGAACGAAGTGCAAAGCGAGGAAAAATAAGTTTGGTATATTTTTTTGCCAGTTGTTATGTTAGTAAAATCTGCTGAATATATTGTTCAAAATTAATTTTTGATTCTTTTTTATGTACAACTAGTATTTTTAGAATATATTCATCGACACGCAACCTGTTTTGATTCATTTTTGATAAATGAGTCACAGAATCGTTATGGGTAAAAGAAGCTCAAAAGTCGTTGTCGAATTACACTATTAAAATTATCCAGATTCGTGGGTATAAATCTAAAAGTAATCAAAAAAATGAACGTATTTTTAAATAGATCATTAGCAATTTTTTTAGAAAAATGGCAACGATAATTATGTCCCCATATAGATGTCGCTGCACGTTTTGAAACTAAGCATTGCAAAACTATATGTTGGATTCTCGACGCGATCGATTTGTTACTCGATATAGACACTGTTACTGGTGTGTGTATGATGTATGTATAGTACTATGTATGCTACACAAATGCTTGTTTTGTGACAGTTGACATATTGTATTGCAACCTAGATTGTTCCTGCTGCCTTTTGTGTAAATATATAGTGTACAAAGGAAACGTTCAGATATAAGTTTAACGATGATATGTCGTCAACTTTCATGTCGGACTGTCATTGGATTTTTTTGGTTAATTACCAATATACAATGACATATGACAGATTGGGACTGCTTCAGAAAGTACGCGAAAATAAAATTTATTGTTTCAGGGTAGACCAAACCAAACCAAATCAGTTTGCTTGCAGTCATATTCAACGAGGTATGAAAATTCATGAACCCGTGAAATATGAAAATCCTGAGATTGTCTAAGTCTCTTGGTATAATTCACTATATCCACCATTCTAGTTCACTCGAGTCCATTGATTTCTTTTTGTCTATTCTTGTAAAGTATATACTGTCGGATTTGTGGTCTAGTGGTTCCGTTGTGGTGCTCACGGGTTCGAATCCCAGTAGATACAGTTTGATAAATTGATTTTTCAATTGACGTTGACATATTTCTATTCGGTGATTGAATTACCACTTAGTTGTTAGAACTACATTGTAATGAAATAAAAATATCCACTTGACATTATTTCCTCATTTAAGAAAACTAAACTACTTCACCAATCAAGGCGAGAATGATGTAATTCTAAATAAATGACTGATTTCCTACTCCACTGATGAAGGCAAACCTTTAAATCAAATATCTACCGGGATAATCTGTTGGTATCAAGCTTTACTAGATGTTAGTCTTAATGACTGCTGTTTACATAATATCATTTAATAATTTCCCTCAGGGTGCGGAAATTATTTGCTCACTTGTTCATCTCGAGTCACTGACGGTTTACATAAAAGAAAATAATAAAATATTTGAAGAAGAAACTACTAAACTATGATAAGGAAAGATCACTCTCTCATAGAGAGTATCTTCAGCTCTATTATATCTACTATTTATTAGTATGATATTATCAAAATGCATTAGAAAATTTGGTTTTCAAATAGTTAACTTAGCCTTTGCTTAGTTACCCAAAAGGTTTGCTAGCACGCAGAGCAGTAAAATTAATATGCAAATGAAATGTGAAAGAAGAGTCAAACGTTATACCGAGATCATAGATGAATGTTTGAAAACTGGCAGAACACTTAACGCTGTCTAAATTGTTTTACCTACCGATACTTTGTTTCTTACCATATTTCTTTTTGTAACTTATATATCCCCTCAATGCATGATTTTCTACTTTTAAATCAAATAAATATAGTCATATGCAATGTATATGTATGATTACAGGAAAAATAATCGAATAATTTTTATTAGGATTACAACACAATGATAGATTACATTTTTCGCTTAATACTTTGGTCTTGTTGATACAACATGGAATTTTGAATAGGTTTTGTGAATCTTTCCGTACAGATCAATGCCCAGCCCAATACTATATTGTCCTGAGTATTTTACTGGACTTCAAATTATAATTTCGATGATTGAGACCTTGCATACTTAGTTTCGTAGCCATCTCAAGTTTGCATAAAACAGTTGTGTGTAGTTTTCGGCGAAAAATATCATTTTGAGGCCTAGTTCCGACTATCTGATATTTACCTAAACATTTTCTTACACCCACATATGAATTCATTATTTCATCTTATATTTATTTGCATATACTGATACATATACTTCACATTATATTATGAAAGACCAAAACTGGTCACTTGAGTTTGATGTGCATGTTCAACAGAATTTGAAAATTTACTAAACGCTGCAAAAAATGTTTCGAGGTTACTTGTCTGTCAATTTGACAGATAGGTAAATGTCCAGTATAGACAATTATAATGAAAATTATAGAGTTTTTAATAATTTTCCTATCGACAAATTGTGAAAGTTTTGTGTATACATATTAATATAGTATGGAAAGTTTTGTATCTTCAAGCCATTTTTCGCTAGATGTCTCAAGTGACCTTCTATGTTGAATTTATTGTGGTAAGACGTCACTGCTCCTAGCGATTTTTCAATAAAAAAAGTTTTTATTGGACGTATGTGCTCTATATCTATCAATTTTTAACTTCATTTACTACCGGTGCGTTAAATACACGCAATGAGGATATAGCTCATTTAAAGTTTTATAATTTTAACAATGCATAGTTTTCAGCTCAATCTCTTACAAATTTTACGATTCTAGCTTCATGCTTGAATCGTAAAATTTTATACACTTATTATTTTTGACATTCATACTTTCACATATTTATAATTGCTAGATGACATGATGCTATGACGATGACAATCACGGAATATTCGGTTGCTAGGCAATCTTTCTCAGATTTTGTTGATTTTTTTATTTCGTATTTTGTTGTAAGCGTCAAAAATAATTCGTCTAAAGTTTGAGATAAAATGTTAAAAGCTGAGCACGATCATTTCTAAATGTTGGCATGCATAAATGCGGGCATTGGGAGCTTGTGATTGTAGCCATGAAACCGTTAATCATCGTTATAATTTTGTTAAGCCCTTAACAATAATTGCCGATACTCAAAAAGTGGAAAGGATGTGAAGATGTGTCGGGTGGGGTAGCAAGAAAAGGCGGGACACCGACAGATACTTTAACGCAATTCTTGCAGACAGATTTGAAAAGCGCGTTTATATTTCAACACATAAGTGTTGAACTCTTATGTCTGTACCATTTTGGGTTGCAGCTGCTTTATTCCCACAAATGAAAGCGACGCCGCTAAAACTGACCTGAACCAAAGTTAGCAATATGTTTAAAATAAAAATTTAGTCCATTGCGCTCAATGTTACTCATGGACATGTTGTTATGGGGGAGCGTTTTTCTTTTTTGGCATTGTAGTGGATCTGCTGACATTAGGAGGGAAATTATTGTGTCTTTGTAAATTGCGGAGATACAATCAGGGATGTTTGCTAATCCAAGTAAGTATTCGAACTCTCTTTCATTTGAAATAATTCATCAAACATTATTACTGAAAAAGAGTTTATCAAGCCTTACAACTATTTTTTTGACTAAGTCCGCTCCCAATGTGGATCATATGTACTTCTAATGCAGTTTATGTCAACAGAAGTCTTTCTATAAAAACGGTCTGTTACTCAGTTGATCAACCTCTGTTTTTCGAATAGAGTAGAGTAGGGATAGAAAGATAGGGTTAGGACAGGACAAGTGGCTAACTAACCGCTTTTTTCTACACCCCGTGTTTAGGAGCGGATGTGTGGGAGTGATATTTAGACATCGCAGACATCCATGCATTCGAATAAAAAACTATAAATCGATTGAAAAACGGGATTCGAACTAGGGTTTTCAATCTCAGAATTTAAGGATTCACTGTAAATGCTAAAAAATAATTCATATATCAAATTAAAACTTCCTGACGTGTACCACGGTTTGTTCATGTGCATGATTTTTTATAATACCTTTTTCCTCCCTCCTTCTCAGATTTCGTAACAGCCGTCTTTATCAATTTGAAATAGAGGACAACAGCTTTTTAAATAAATGGAGGACAATATTTTAAATTAAAATAAAAGACATCTTTTATGCTTGGAAACCGCTTGGATACGCTTACCGTTCTATGCTTGGAAATTACGCTAAATGACCAATCCCGAGATAGAGAAATATCTGAATCCCGAAATCCCAGATCATAAAAAGGGCTCGGGATTGGATGCCCTAATTCGAACCCATGATGACCTGACTGAAGCCGACGACGCCACACCATTGGACTACGGAACCAATATATTACGAAACTATAAGGGTCACCCATGTTTTTTTAGTAAATATAGATAGATTTACGGATATGTGGAAGTTTGTCTATACATATTTAAATTCCTTCCTAACCACTCCCTATCCGTTTCTGTACACTGTACAGAGAAAGTCTATCTAACTACTAGTTCTAGCTATAGAGGTTGAACGAATGACTTACCCATAGTACTCGTTAAAATATTCTTTCTTGACATGTCCCATTATAACGTCATATTGTAGTATGCCCCCTATAGGGAGAAAAAAATACTTTTATTGGTTTTCTAATTTTATTGCATTCACACAAAAACAAGAACAACGGAATTAAAAAATATTAGAAAAATAAGTTTCTAGGCATTTTAACGAAGAAATATTAATATTATTTTATTAGAAGTGAACTACCGATTCAAGAAGAAGCAAAATAAAAGCATTTTACATTCGTTATACTATTTTTCGATGATGTATTCAATAAATATGCGTATATGTTATAATATTTTTTAAATATGTACATACTTCACCCTACCTATATCTACGCTCTATGATAATTTCGACACTCACTACAATCACGTAAGTGACAAATACAGGGACTCGAATTGTTATTTTTTTCGTTCCGACTCGGTAAAAAAATGTATCGGTTCACTTACGTTACGGTTTTCGGTTCAGCTCGTATATCACTTTTAAGGGTAAGAGAAGCACAAAAGTCGTTGTCGAATTACACTATTAAAAATATCCAGATTCGTGGATATAAATCTAAAAAAAATCAGAAAAATATTATTTTATTTTTAAACAGATCATGAGCCCGATTTTTTACAAAAAAGGCGAAGATAGTGATATTCTTACATAGATGTCTCTACACGTTTTCAAAATGACGATTGCAAAATTATACGTTCCATTCTGTGATCGATTTATTTATTCGTTAGAAACACCGTTACTGGTGTGTGTTTGCATGTATGTATATACGCACACCAGTATAGTACTATGTATGCTACACACATGCTTGCTTTTTGACAGTTGACATATTGTATTGCAATCTAGATTGTTTCTGCCGCCTTTTGTGTAAATATATGGGAAGTATTCGGGAATGACGAAAGAAAACGTTGGAATATAATTTTAACAATGATATGTCGGACTGTCATTGGATTTTTGTGGTTAATTATCAATATACAATGACATTTATGACAGATTGGAATAGCTTCAGAAAGTACGCGAATTGAAATTTAATGTTTTACAGCAGAACAAACCAAATCAGCTTGCTGATTGTCGTATTCAACGAAGTGTGAAATTTCGTGAACCCGTGAGATATGAAAAGCCTGTCATCTAAGTCTCTTGGTATAATTCACTATAAACACCATCCTAGTTAACTCGAATCGATTGGTTTCTTTTTGTCTATTCTTGTAAATTATATATTGCCGGATCTGTAGTCTAGTGGTTCCGTTGTGGTGCTCACGCGCTCAAATTCCAGTAGATACAGTTTCATAAATTGATTTTTCAATTGAGGTCGACACATTTCTATTCGTTGATTGAAGTAGCATTTATTTGGTAAAACTACATTGTAATGAAAGAAAAATTTCAACTTGACATTATTTCCTCATTTAAGAAAATTAAATTACTGACGTTAAAGAAAATAATAAAATATTTGAAAAAGAAACTACTAAACTATGATTAGGAAAGATCACTCTCTCAGAGTGGGTATCTTCAACTCTATTATATCTACTATCTATTAGTATGATATTCTCAAAATGCTTTAGCAAATTTGGTTTTCAAAAGATTTACTTAGCCTTACTATTAACCCAAAAAGTTTGCTAGCACGCATAACAGTAGAATTAATATGCGAATGAAATGTGAAAGAAGAGTTCTACATTATACCGAGATCATAGATGAATGGTTGAAAACTGGCTGACCACTTAACGCTGTCTAAATTATGCTACCTACCGATTTTTTGTTTCTTACCGTATTTCTTTTTGAAACTTATATATCCCCTCATTGCATGATTTTCTACTTTTAAATAAAATAAATATAGTCATATGCAATGGATATGTATGATTGACTACATGGAAAATAGTAGAAGGAATTTTTAATCGGTTTTGTGAATCTTTCCGTGCAGATCAATGCCCAGATCAATTATATATTGTCTTTTACTGGACGTCAAATTGTAATTTCGACGATTGAGACCTTGCATACTTAGTTTTATAGCCATCTTAAGTTTGCATAAAACAAATGCCGACTCAAACCTCAGCAATGAAAGATTCATAAGCTTTCGTTTACGATTTTTGACCCTTTCAACTGTCTTATGTAAAACGAATAATTACTAAAACTCCGGCATGCTTCGTTTGATTGCAAGTTAAAACCAACAACAAAATGTCACCACACATCCAATGGAATATTGATAGGTAGTGAAATACCTTGGATATAAGAACAACTGGTAAAATCTTTTTCAGTTTTGCAAAGAAAAATAAACAATACACGGGTTACGACTACATAAATTGATTTTTCATTCTATGGATTTGTGTTTTAAGGCAAATATGTCTATGATTTATTGGAAGCATTTCAATAAAGCCGTTCAACATCAGAAAGCTGCATTTATTTATTCAACTGTCTGATTAGTGTTACATATTGTGACAGATATATTGTTACATCGGTTTAGTTAGAGTTTTATAGTTTCTTTGGCAATTCTTCTAGATAAACTTGATTGAATTGCCGGATTTTTTTAGATACATCTACTTCACATTATATTATGACTGATCAAAACCGATCACTAGGTTCAACAGAATTCGATAATTTACGACAAAATACGACGCGGTGACTTTTTCATATTTACGTACGATTTCCATGAATAATAATGCAAATGTATATTCTATAATGACGAATAGTGATGCTTGCTTGAGTTTGAGGTAATACATGTTTGATTCGATTCATTTTCGAGGTTCTATGCGCAATATAATATAAAAACGTCAGATCTGCCAAAGTGACAGATCTGACGTCTACATAATATGGCCAAAGACAATTTGGGGGGAAAACTAGAACCTGATACATTTCCCTGCCGACAAATGGTGAAAGTTGTTGTATGGATCTTAGAGCCATTTTTCGGTAGATGTCTCAAGTGACCTTCTATGTTGAATTTATTGTGGTAAGACGTCACCGTTAAGGTGTAAACTGTCAATTCTTGGTGGAAAGGCATTGCATTCAAAAAATGAAACACAATTTGTTTGTACTACTTCCACATGTTTATAATGATCAGGACCGGTTTCACAAAAACCAGTAGTACAGACAAATTGTTTTCCATTTTTTAAATATAATGCCTTTCCACCAAGAATTGACAGTTTACACCTTAAAAGTGATATACGAGCTGAACCGAAAACCGATGCCGAAAACAAGAACTGAAACGATATATTTCCGAAATGAACGAAAATCGGATCGAAAAAAATAACGGTTCGGGTCCCTGGGTAGAATAATGATTACGGACGTTCAGCAAATATTTCAACCTACAGAATGATAAAATAATACTGTTTATAATATAAATTCGACAGTAAATAGCTAGATGTCCATTACGGCTCGCTCGTAGGCGCAGCCGCAGTAAAATATAAACAATTTTGGTTTGACATTTAAGAAAATGTTAGGTTAGGTTCCCTCTACGCTCTATTTGTTTTTCTGTAATGACATAGAAAAACTGTCACATCATTTGAATAAGACAACATAAAGATGAATCACAATGGCTCTGTCTTGATGTTATGCTAATTTGGTATACGTATTGGATATTGTTATGCTGGCAAAGTTGCATAGAGGCGAAAGTGGGTTTGATGTTTTCAGTTTGTCAGTTAATCTCGTTCAATGTGCTCGTGTGGTTGTGTTCCGCAATATCGATACGTTTCCGCGGTTCCAGTTTGTCTGTGAAAATAAAACAGTTTTCCATTGTGCTCTTTGTGTATTTTTTTGTGCAATCGTGAAGTGGGCGATAAGGATAAACACCATGCTACTCGTCAACAGATGACAGCTCTTCATTGGACCAAAAATATTCTCAAAATATTCTGCTGTCACTTTGACAACACCTCAAGTTTGTATATTGCTAATTGATTAATTAGATGCTATTTTGAATTCATGAATACAATCTAATAGTATGAATTCCAACAAAAAATCACTACGATTTTTACAGCTGTTCAATAACCTATGTTTTGTGATTGTTTTAAAAAAATCATTGGACATAAAATAATAAAGGATTACTAATAATTAATATAAAATAATACTGGCACTACAACGATCCGATAAATACGCATAATATTATGTAATAGGTATTCATATTCAAAAATGTTTGCTATTTTAGTAGGTGTTTATCAGTATTATTTGAACAAAGTATGTAGATCTGGGGATTTTCTAATAATTATGCAGTTTTAAAGTCTTTCCTAGATTCATGTATGGATATATTGAACCAGTCCGGTAGTAATTAGGTATGTTGTATAATGCGACATATGTTAAGAAAGGATGTAGTTAATTTAACATAAATTAACTAATCAAGTACTACAACTAATAATTATCTACCCATAAGAATAGTTATTGATTACCTATGTACGCACACAACATAATATTATGTTTACGTTCGTGCTAGAATCCAATAAGTTTCGAACGTGCATCCTAAGAATATTATTGTGAATATACTATTATTTATCTGATAATCGAATAATAGAACTTTCAAAGCGGTATTAAATTTCAACTTGACACAAGGTAGAATAATTTTTATATTACATAAAGATTAGACAATGTCTCTTTAACCTGAAGTGATCTTATATAAATAAGTAATATGCTTTTCGAAGAAATTTATCTGACAGTAATTGAAATGTATTTACTTAAATGCGGCTGTAACATTATAGGTATATTACTATTCTGTTGAATTGGTTTCGTACTGCTAGCATACTTAGAAAGTTGTCTCTGGCAGCGCGAGTAGTTCTCGTAAGTGCAGGCCAACCTTTGGGCCAGGAAGTAAAACAAAGAGTGTACTTAACTTTTCTTTTATATCTAAAATCCCACTGTCGTAGTTTATATTTATTGGTTTTGCAATAACCTGCCAAATTTGAAATTGGCAATAATGTAATAATAAACGTATTTAAAAATATAAGACCTTTGGTAAATAGAACTGCTAAAGGCGGCTCGCAAAAATCAGCACTATTTTTATTTTTAAATACTAATACAATTATTGGCACTAAACTTACCGCCATCTTGAATAAACTGCAAACATAAAGTCATTGATTAAGGTGATTTATCCGCTGTTAACTAATTTCTCTTATTATACCTTAATATTATTATAACATTTACAGGAAATAAGGTTTCAACGTTGAAATTATTCGAATAATTATGTACTTATGCGAACCGTGGAACTGTCAACGATATTAGTTCCACCAAAGACGCGCGAATATTTAATTTTATTAAGATAGATAATTTCGTTATCCCCTTTTCACAGTTCATTATATAGTTATTTATATCTTGGAGTAAATCCAGTTCTAAGTTTCTGTGATGAATCAGATAAATACAAAATTGTGTACGCCGTTTCATCAATAATTATTTACGGCATGATTACTATTTTTTGTTATGTTAGTTTATGAAAACTAATTTGGAATCTTACAATTCATCGTGTTTTGATGGTAAGACATTACACAACAAGCCAAAAAAAATGTTATTTCAAAAATGGAAAAAATACAGTACATCAATGAAATTTATTTTTCGAGAGAAACTGACACTACAACGCAATTTATCGATCCACTTTTAAAATTGTGATATAATTTAACACACTTACCGAATTATTAGTGTGACAAACTTGAGAAGCCCTTTTCAATAGTATACTCCCAACAATACTCAACGACCGGTTTGTTGGATACGGTTCTTTTAAAACTATCCTTCATGAGGCTTGACTGTATTTTTCCGAAGAGATGATATTGATATATTTCTGTCTATATTTAACTTGGCAAGGCTATATGAATATGTATAATATTTGACTATCTTCGTATTATCCACTGCGCTGTTAAACTCAGATAGGAATTTTGAATTTTTAATTTATTAGTATCATATGATATGCATTTTCAAACATTATTTTGCTTATACGTACAGAGCAGGATAAATAAAATTTAGCCAGGTTTTTGTTATTTCATTGCTAATTAATATCCCAATGCGTTGACATTATACGACTAGTTCTTTTACTCATTTGTAACTCACACTTCTCAAAAGATGTATCAAAATAGCAACAATATTCATCAATTTTATTACAATTCGACTGTTAAGCACAAAAATTGACCAATAAATGCTAAGCTGTGATATACAAAATCTCACCGGACATAATACCTTCGTATGAATAATTTAAACATATTTTTTAAATTGAATCGCATATCGCAAAATTCAAGAAATAAATATTTAAATTCCATTTAATTATCAAGATAAAGATCTTTATCCACATAGGACTATATATAGTCCTAGTTAAAATCTGTTAACGTGGTAATAATCCTATGTCCAGATTGGACTGTCTAAATGAATTGTGACAGAGGACTCATTTTGGATAGGGTTTTTCGGTAAGCAACCCTCATAATGCCAAAGCATTATTTACCTATATATTAAAGATCTGCACGGGCCGAAATTTAATTAAATTACCCGGTCCGAGCCCGACATCTTCAGGCCCGGCCCAAACCTGAGTCTCAATATCACCGTTGTTACCCGAACCCGACCCGAAGCCCAGATTTATTTTTCTCAGCTCGAAAAAAGTCAGATTTTCTTTCAATGTAGAAATTCGTTCACTCTTTTCAGATAATACCTATATGTTATTGTTTCCATATTTCCAGCGATATTCAAAACATATGTGGAATACATTATTTAAGTTATAAATAGTAATGCCTTATGGCTTACTCATGACCCGAACATAGCCCTAAATATTTTTCTGTAAATTAAATTCCTCACCCGGCCCGGCCCGAGCCCCAATCTAAATCGTCTTTTACCCGCCCGAGCCCGGCCCGGCCCCGTGCAGACCTCTAATATCTATAGATCTTAAAATTCCAATAATGTGACATTTATAGCTCAAATTTGGACATATTAGCGTCTCAGGTATAGATATTATTGTATTATAATATAATATATCGTCGCCTTAACTAACTGCGTATATACATTTCAGGGAAATGTGCAGGAGAGTTTGAAAAATAAATAAAATCAGTTTTCGGCCATTTTGATAACCGGAAAACATTCGATATGTGTGAAAAAGTTATCTGTTCGTTAAATATAATTTCATTGTGTACATTAGCTAAGAACTAAATTTTGCCAGTAAGGAGTATGGTGCAGACTTTGTGCCATACCAATTAGCCCCCACCGCTGTATAATATTATATTCAACCAATTTTGTCCTAGCACCTTTTAATTTTTATTAAAATTGTCTTCTTTCATTTAACTAAGCGAATTTATTGGAAATGGAAATGGAATAACACATGTAAATCGTTAACTGTATTAAGTACAATATTGTGGATGTTTTGGCCACTGTGTAAAAGTTGTTCCATCGTGATTAACTGTACGTAAAAATGAATTTATTGAACGGCTATTTTCTCTCTTCGTATATCTTATTTGTACGCCCGAGAGCGATCATTATCTACTCGAATTGCTTGGCCCTTGAGTTACCTCCTCTGTAAGATGTATTCGTAAATGATGCTACATGATATCCTAATTACAGTTATTATATTATTGGGTAAAGGCACTATATTATATTAATTGTTCTACTAATGACCAAGGTAGCTGTGTATAAATATTTACTGTTGAAATTTTTTATCATAATTAACATAGCATTATGTGGAAGGAGTAGAACATAATTCAGCCAATTAAATGATTAGGATAAAGGATAACATACTTTAATCAAAATAAATGACGTTGAATACTATTTACAATATCGATAATAGATGAATTATTTTTTAAAAAATGATTTATTGTTAATTGTTTGTGTTGTTTAAATTTTTGCCTTTATACGATTTATATTTCGAAATGTTGGTATACTTAGATATTTTTAGAATTATCAATACGGTTATCAATCGACCAGAAGTAAAAGAAACTGTTAAATAAAAACAACGATTATTTTTGATACATAATTTACACATACTTATTTATTATCGATGTGACAAACTGTCACACATATTTTCACAAATATTTTATACATATATTATACATATTTATTATTGATGTAACAATTAAATCACATAAAAAGCTTAATTCATCCATATATTATTTTAATAAATACATAATATATTACTATTATATGTTTACTATTTCGGTTAACGTTGTTTCTTCGTGGTTTAATGACGTTTAATCTGTACGTCAAATAAATAATTATTTTATCCAAATTTTTAGTTACCTACATAGCTATAGGATGTAGCAGTACACATCTAATAATTGTTTAACGGATTCAATTCAAGCACCCGTAACTTAGTTCTCCAGTCGAACAATAAGTACCCCTGGGACGCTTGATCGTTAATTTTTCACCGCTGGGCTATAGAGATTGGCATGCCGCAAATACAATAAAAACTTTCAGTGTATTAGAGGTCTGCACGGACCCGGGCTTGGCCCGTCGGCCTCTATCCAGCCCGGCCCGTAGGCCGGGTTCGGGCGGGTAGTGACAATTGATAGTCGGGCTCGGGCCGGGCCCGGGTAAGGGATTTGTTCTTCAGAAAAATATTTCGGACTATGTTCGGATCATGAGTACTCTTGATAAATAAATACTGTTGATAACAAAAAGGCAATAACATAATTTTATATTTATATATCGGTGAAACAATGCTTTGTTCTTTTAATCATCACCGATAGTAAGTTTAAATAGTTCGTAAACGAATAAAGTGTGATATTATTCAGTATCTGCTTTCTATTCGTTTTAGATAGTCGACTGTTCCGTTTGCCGAAAAATTCATTATAAAAAAATACAAAATATTCGTTGATATAAAGAAAATGTTGAAAAGTGGTGACTGTGGCTATGTGTGGAAATCATTCCGTGAATTAATAGATTTTTCTACATGTGAAAAAGTTGTGAAGGTACGTTAATCAATTTAATGCTACTGTATTTTTTTTTAAATCGTGTTTTTTTCGGGACGAGATATATAAATTTAGGCTTCGGGTCGGGCTCGGGTAACAAGTGTGGTATTAAGACTCGAGCTCGGGCCGGGTAATTTCATCAAATTTCGGCCCGTGCAGACCTCTAATATATAATATACTATCCGAAAAATGTTACTTTGTAAAGCTATTTCATGGACCGATAGTTTTCGTCCGCTACCTAAAAAATGACAAGCAGTGGACGTTGAAAGTTGATTTTCAATGATATTTTTTGTCAATGGTAGGATTACGGTTTTTATCTTTCAATCTCTGATAAGTAGAAAAAAATCAATGCTAACTGAAAGCAGACAAGCATTGTAGCGTTGTGTCTACCGAGCTAACTGCATTCTATTTCTGACGTTGAATAATGGGAATGAACATACAAGTATCTATGTATGTAATACTTTCGCGAAATAAAACTAGTGCTCATTCGTATCGAATAATTCCAACTTTTTGCAAAAATCACTACCATTTAAGACTAAAACTAAATATTTCGATGACATACATTTTGCAACGATATAATCTTTAACTGGACAGCAAACGTAATGACAATTTATGTCTTGCGAATTCACTCGTGAAAATTTTGAAGTTTGTCATTGTCCCGTGCGCCATGAATTCATTATCTACTACCGTTGTGTGAATATAAGTGAGACTGTCTACTTTTATTCATTTTGTGAATTTAAAAAATAATATGACATACATTTTAGACAGCTTTGTGTAACATAGTTTATTTCCACGACACTGACTTCATCTCGGCGACAGTGGCGTCCTCTCTATAGCGACTGCAATATTCTAGAAGAATAGTGCAAAAATTAAGGTCATTTGTCAGCACGCGTTACGTATTAAAATTCAAAGATTTCATTGAACATATCGACGGTGCTTTGGGCAATTGATATTATCATCAAAAAATACAGAGCAGGTCTCGGTCAAATGATGTAAATTTGAGAAATAAATTGACCGCTTGTTAGGAGGGAAACATAATTTTACATTGGTTATATGTGTAAAAATTCTGACCCGGCCACTTGATGTAAGCCACTGTTATATCGACACTCCTTACGCATAGTCCCGTATCTGCAAACATGAGAAGTTACAGGAGTGCGTTTCAAAGATTCATAACGTAACTCACCATATACTTAATGTTTCCGATAAAAACAGTTTTTACTGTCTTCTGAACAATTCAATTTTAAGGTTACATCAGATATTTTATGATTATTGAGGGACATAAAGAAATAAGTGTATTTTTCGATATGTTCATGTAGGTGCCTATAAACAATTATCTCATACAGTTAAACATTCGAAAAATAACTGATTATTTCATAAAACTTTGGTTTGAAATTTCTTGTATCGCCAAGTCGATCTTAACATCTATAGTCTGAATACAAGATTCCATTATTTAATCTTGACATTATTTTTTGGGGACAAGAGAATTTTTTTCCATGTCCGCACCCAATGTGGAGCATATGGTCTCCTAATGGAGGTATCTTAACACAAATTTTCTACGAGAACTGCTTGTTACTCAGTTGCTCAACCTCTCTTTTTTTTCGAAAAGAGTACGGATAGAAGGATAGGGGGGGGGTATGACAAGACTAGTGGTTAGCTAATCGCTCTCGCTACGCCCCATGAGGATGGGATGGGTGGGAGGGAGGACTCAGACTACGAACAGAAATCCATAAATCGATTGAAAGATCAATCCATGAAAACCGTCCGCACCGGTAATTGAACCCGAGACATCCGTAGCGTAGCCAGCGACGCTACCAACTGCGCCACGGACGCCTGAGAGAATAGCAATAGAAATTTATTTAATGAACAGTCACTACGTGAATTTGAAACACCTTCATTGAACATAAACTCTATTTATCACCATCACCGTTCCTAAATTATCTATTATCTATGGTCGTTAGTTTTACAATCGTCGAACGTTTATCCAATAATGTTTGGATTCGCTAGGTCCGCATACTTGAATTCGCCTTAGTGTATTTATGCATCAGCTGTAGGCAAACGTTTAAACTTTAAAATCACCAATGACCTACATACGTAAGTAGTCGAAGGTGTCGCTTAGTGCTGGTTTCTTGGTAAAAGATCGACTGTTTGACATTGGATTCCTCTAATTTGACTACAATGGAACTACAACTGACACTTAGCTATACATACATTATGTTTTTTTTAAAATATATGTTGTATGTCAGTATTGAATAATAATAGCATATCTCTACATAATCCTAAATTCAACTTAGCACTCCTTCCGTGCTTAATGCGATGATTCACATGCAACATCATTTTATTCGTGTAAAATTGTATTATATCTAAGGTTTTAAATAGCATTTTAAACAATTCCGAGACGTGTGACGAGAAACAGAAATTAAAATATTATATACATCTATGAAAAAGTATTAGACAGGTATGGCGTTACCGCTCCGGTACAATGACTGACAAATTAACATTTGATAACATAAAATGTTTTTGATATAAGCTCTAAAAATTGCTGTTATTTTAATGTGTCTCGAGCGCTTCATTGAGGAGATTTGGTGTGATGTCTAACAGCTAACAGTATTTCGAATTAATACAAAAGTTTTCTTAACACAGTCGACTCGCAGGCCAATGCTTGCTTACAATTATTATTTACGGCTGCCATTTTGCCGAAAGTGAAATGACCTTTAGAGGTCATGGAGTGATCCCCTTGAGAAAGTTGCGTTGCGTACATACACTTGTAGTAATGTCACTAAACAGGGCACATCAACTATTCTGTCGGCGGTCCTAACCTAGTCAAGATGTGCGGTAACCTACCTCGAAGTCGGTGAAATTTCGTGCGCATTTACGAACTTGTCAGACGACTTTTTTATAATTAATATTATTCAGCCGGCATATTAACAGCTATACTTATAAATATTTTATGGTGCCACGCAGGAAGTAGATATATTATTATTTCGCCAAAATTATTTTACCTGGAAAATATTGGAGTTATACCTTTAATTTTGTTATAATTAATCAGATGACATTTATTACTAAATGTAATAATAATATAATTGATCGGTTTCGCGCTTTACGTGGAATGGAACTCTATCAACACTATTATATAACAACATTAAATATTTTTTTTTGCTTAGCAATCAGTCAACAATTAGTAATTTTAGATAAACTCTATAGATAGCTGATCGATCTAACAGCATTTGTAATGGAATCGTGCTTGAATTTAACACAAGGAGCGGGGCGAACTCGTAGGTAGGAGGGGAGAAGAAGAAGAAGAGTTGCAAATACGCCTCTTTTTGTACGTATAATTTTTACAAGGTTTCGGAATTGAACGGTATAATGAAACGGAACCTACCTTTAATTTATCTCTGTAAACTACATGTTTTTACACGGGTTTTTTTGCATGGCTGTTTTGCATGAGATTTGATAATGAGATATATTATTTCCAGAAAAAATCTGGTAGGGTCGTTTCGCCAGTGCTCAGTCAGTTAAGCGACTGGTGTACTTTCAAAAGGGAGTTTCTTGAGTTAATGAATGATAAATACGTATTTTTTTCGCTGTTATTCCATTAAACAGGAATTAAGCAATGTAACCAACTTAAAATAAAATAGTTAATATTGTACCAAGCACAATATAATAGAAGTTTACAAAAAATGCCTATTGTCCCAGTCCTCGGCCCTCTAAGTCTAGTGTTCGGCTCCGTATGTCGCCAGTGTCCAGTCATCATCAGGAATATTGCTGTAACGGATATCATGAATTTTTCTCTTTCTCATTCTGCTTGATGTGAGCAAGAGAGAGAAAAATAAGACGTTATCGGTTTTCATCAACATACGTATTTATCTACCAATTTATCTACATATTTTTAAAAGTTTTTTTTTAACTGACAAATTTTCCTAATATCCGATACAAATGTGCAAACAATTTATCAACACTTATTTTTTTATCAGTCATCATTATTTAATATTTATATTTATTTAAAACCATGATTACCAACGGAAATAAACGAACATTTACAAGGAAAGTATAACGAATTCCGAAGTAATGTAATTTAAATGAAGCTACCGATCGAGCAATTAAAAATGAAAAATCAACAAGGGACCAAGTATCCATTGGGTCGTTTGAATCTATAACTCAAGTTCCTCGTGTAAAAAACAAAAAGCGTTTAAAAATAGAAAATTGCATAATAAAATGAACTGAAGATTGTAGTGGGAAGCATTTGCCGTTGAATTTCCAATAATAAAACAAAAGGCTTTAAAATTTTTTTAGAGGATAAAATCTATGAAAAAAACTTTTTCTTCAGCAGAATTAGGTTAACTGACTTCATTCGTAAATTATGTCGAAGAGCTATTTCAAGACATAACTTTTCTATAACTCCCTATCAGAAATATTTCGTTTCAATAGTGAAAATTAATCGAAACATTAAAATTGTAATGAAACGCTTTTAACACATTATAAATTATCACCTAATCTTAAAAATAGGTAAAAAAAACCATTTTTCGAAACAAAAGCTAGTTAACATAGTTCTGCATTCAACTGACGATTTATCGCTGCTTATTAAAAAATAAAAAGGCTCGAATATCTTTCTATTTATTGCAAACGATATAACGAAAATATATCAGTTAAAAAGAATCTGTTAAAGATACGTAAATAAATAGGTAGACCAATTCGGTTCTGGTAGAACGCAAGTCAAGAGCGAACATCTTATATATAGTTAGACATACTGTCAATCGAATAATTTAATAATGCTCAGCCAAGGAACTGAATACAGGACACTTAGTGGATTTCATTCTGCCAGTAGTCGGCCGTCTAATGTCTAATTAAATATTGAGGTTATTCCATATTTTTATCTCAATATCCCTGTAAAATACTATATTATGTATAAAAAAAGCACTTAATATATCTGCTATTATTTAAGTTTTAAGCTCAAAAGGCCGACTACTGGCGACGGCTGACTTTAGGAACAAGCACCCTATACTAAATATGAATAACTTAAATTAACTGAAATCGATAATTTAATATTAAATATATCGAAATATAAATTATTATATTATAATACTTGTTAACGGAACAAATAAGCGTCCGAAAAACATCATATTAAGAACCAACGTTCTTCTTTCTAAAGCCGCTCGTAAACGACCATCAAAAATTACACACGGTTGGAAAGATTGCTGAATCTTTGATACTGTTTCGGCCATATGTCTAAGGCAGCTAGGCTGTGTGTGTCTGAGTATGACCCAATGTCATGATTGTGGAAGTGTAGCCGATGATTTTGTATGAATATGTGACGTGAGCTAAACAATGGCTGACATTTTTGCTTATTTGACAGTTTTCACTTTCTCCGCAGCGAATGAAACCCTTATTTAACGTACCCGGAATCCACGTTTACCCGCTGTTTGAGCGAAATTTCATTTAACAGAAATTTAATACCGGTTTGTACGTTTTTAATTACCGCAATTTGCGTCTGAAATATTCAAAAATCACTTTTAAAATTATGTACATTTTAAATGATTTTGGTGATTACAATTATAATTAAATCAAATAATATTGACATTATAAAACTGCGAAGAGCTAATCTTATGTTTTATGTTTTATCAAATAATTTTAAACTGTTTTTATTAGGATAACAATAAAACAGAACGATGAATTTTTTGCTAACTGGTTAACACTGCTCATACAGAAATTTTATTTTCATACTGCTTACATTAATCGTGAAGTCATTGAAGATGTAATAAAATATAATAATAACAACAAGACTTGACACCGAGAATACATCTGACGTCTATCGACTCGGGTAAACATTTTGGCAGATCTCGGACAGCGACATGAGCTAAGCTAGAAGAGAATAGATTTATTGTTAAAATATTTCCGTAATATTGATTGCTTTCGACATTCAAAATATCTTCCAGTCATGCTGCCGGCAAGTATGGGTAATAACGGGGCAACGTGTTGCAACATACGGCAGTGGTGTCGGGCCTATCGACCATTTTACGGTAACAGTACGTGTGTTGCTGTGTTATACACGACCACACATGTTCGGCAGCATATTGGCCTAAAAAGAAGCTCGCTTACGAGCGGCTTAACATCAATTTGCTGTAAGATAACTTACTACAGTTCAACTCTAAAAATAAACTTAGAACTACATTCAATATAATATAGCTTTGTTGACGAAATGCTATCTTAAATTCGCGTGCAATGTGTATCGAAATCAGGCCAGTGGGTTTGAGAAATGTCTGCTAATCTAGGAAATTTGAAGTAATTAATTCAAATTAAATAAATATCACAACTTGATATTATAAGTGTGAATATATGCCATTATGATCTTATCTTTAAATACCCGAGTAATCGAGCTTTAATATAAATGATTATTATGTTGGGAAGACTTTTGTTGTGTTCTGGTTTTATAATTGTTACAGGTTTCAGGCACCTGAATGAATGAATAATTCTATACCATCAAACGTTGCTTATATAATTTTTTACTATTTATTAAGTTTAAGGTTAAGCTAAGTTTTGTGTAAACACTAAATGTACCTTTATGTACTTGAAAAACATAATTTAAGTCCTAAAGCTTTAAGGAAAGATCAAATTTATAAAAGATATAGAGAAAAGAATTTTCCAAAATATAAACTCCAAATGTATGTTAATTCTAATTTAATATTAGTTCCAGTAGTCGGTGAAATGGTTTGATTAACTAAGAAGGCGAAAGTGTAGATTTCTTTAATAATTACTAAAAAAGGATTGACTGAAAAAACCACATTGTTTTCGATGGATTCGGTTGTAACTTTGTGGAAATTCATATTTAATATAAAATTAAAATTGACAACACAGTTATTTCACTGGCTGTGTTACTAAATGTTACACATTTTTCGCTTGTTTGAGACGCATCTTCAGAATAACTATATCGCATTAAATTTTAATTATACAATTAAAGAACCATATAAGGTTTCACAACAGTAATAATTTTTTAGAATTTCAGAGCGAATAATTTAGTTGGAAATGATCATAATTTTAATAAATATCATAACGTTAAATACTCCATCGATTAATAAAAAAGGTATTAAAATGAATACTGTAGAGCAGTGCTCCGCAATCTTTTCTCATCCACGACACACGAAAACACTCATTAATATTTCACGGCACACTACATGCCAAAATATGTAAATTTCATAAACAAAACTTACAATTTATTAATTGGTTTTTATTTGATTAATTTTCAATAGTTCATATATTTTTTAATTAAAGCCAATTAAACATTTTTAACTATTCAAAGCAATGAAACACTTTACACACACAAAAAATACAAATTATAAAAAAATAAAGCATTTATAAAAGTTGTAACTAACGAAATTAACTAAGCTTTACTACTAAAAAATAGGGAAGCTATCTTGAGTGTATAAGCATTGCCCATTTTTTATTTAGCCAATCCCAAATAATCTATGTTTTCAATAATGACCTCGATGTTCCTTCGGAACATTTTTTATGCTTCTAGTCGTAACTAGCTTTGCCAATGTTTGAGTTTCTGTTTCGACCAGTTTTATTTGTCAGCGCATGTCAATAACGGTTAATTTCGATCTTTCATTTTTTATTTAATTCATTCAGATACTCAAAGATGTCAGCAATGTAGCAAAATAATCCAATTATTATTTTAAAAGACTGGCAAGTTTTGATTAAGTTAAAAATAACGAGTTTCAGCAAAATTCAAATAATCTTATCAAAACACTGAGTCGGAACAACCAACACTTGTATGTGTGAAACATAAGGCTCTTGATTTAATAATGATTATTTTAATACATTAGTTCATTATTTTGTATACTTCCACTGGGAAATTGTTCGCCATCTAAGCTTCCAAATAGTTATTATGCAGCATTGCTTAATTTCTATGGTTTTTTTTTTCTTTTTTGTATTACACACATTAAATATAAAAATTATACAATATTTGTTTCAACGATAATAATTTTAACGGAGATCTTAACCACCGAATGACTTCATTTTTTTCTAATATAAAATACTCGACTATTGCCGCGGCAAACTGGGGATGGTATCGCGACGCACCGGTGTGCCGCGGCACACAGCGATAATAGAACCATCAACAGTAATCGATTATTAGTAAATAACATTTTAAATACGACAGGTGGCACACCGCTATTAAATTTATTTCCTTTGGGATTTTCACCTTCAAACAGTAGTAATTAATTTTGTAATTGGTAATATCGTTTGTATCTTACCCCCTCCCCACGTCCAGTAGAAGTAAATTAACCCACCCCACACTTCATACTTATGTTAAGAATTAGAACATTTGTTTACCTTAGTAATAAATAACGGAAGATGCTTCTTAAAGAAGCAAAACACGTGTCACATATAGTAACACAGCCAGTGGAATAACTAAGTTATCAATTTTTATAAAGACCATTTATTTATGATCAAAAATGAAAAATCTATGTATAAAAATAGAATATACAAAAAAGAAAATTTTATTTACAAAGATTGTATACGAAATCGAGTTCTTAGATTTTCGATTGATTTTGGAGAATAGGCAGGTATTCTGCCGTGCTAGGTAAAACTATTTTATTATTGCAAAAGTAATATTATGGGCAACGAGCAACTTAACATATATAATTGATTATGACATTGTAAAAATACTGAGGTATACTTTTGTTGTTGCCTGTGTTACACGAATTCAACAGTTTATTTAAAGACATCACTGTCGTTTACGCATAACGATCTGGTATTTTGAACTAAAAAGTAGACAGTTTGATAAGCAAATAATAATTGAATTGCAGCAAAAAAAAATGTAGATTTTTCCTCTTATTACAAAATAGTGTAACTATTTGTTGTTTATAGAATATAGCTCGACTAACAGTATCTACTAATTTTTTCCTGATAATTGGTTATGATAAGGTTTTTGATTAAGTAGATTGGTAAAGGTAACAATTAACCTGCTATAGCTGCCGAACACGTTCAACTATTTGGTCAATAGAGATGTAATATAAGATGGCGATACGTCGAATCGTGCAACAGGCGTTTTTGTTTTATATTTGAATTCAATTCAACCAGCCGTAGAATTTTGTGATTGTAATGACAATTTATCTTCAAAACGACATTATAGGAAAGAATAAAATGTCAGTATTAGAGTTAACTAACCCGACGTAACTTCGGTTTCGCTTTGTCAATAATGGTTGTCAGAATTTACTACCTATTATAATTTTTTTTTAAAAGGGTGTCTTAGCGAATGGAGACAATTAATATTTGTGAAGACAAAATCATAAAAGAAACCTTGCTATTGGATACATTTATTGTCCCCAGTTTTTTTTCCGCTCAGTTAATTTAACGGCTCTTAACTTATTTCTTTATTGAAGGAAGACGATACATGGAGGTATATTTGACGCAAAAACATACAATATTAAGCAAAACCAGGTTAGAAATAACATTTAAATTAACAAATTTATTATCAATATAATATTAGAGAATAATGGATAAAGATGATCGCTGAATATGTCCACATCTGTAGGTAGTGCATTAATTGCCTGGATTAACCTTACAACTGCCGTCTCATATGATCGACGAGAAGAACAATTTTTAAGAAAAAAAGATCATTACTTCAGCCATAAAGAAAGTAATATTTTACACAGTAATTCTAGCATTTTCCATATGAAAAGAATCGTGACGATTTCATACATATGTCGAAGGGAAAAGTAAATTTGTGATGAATTATTGATATGATTATAGTTTTATTTTTATTGGAATCTTGCAGCTATTAACAATGTATATTATCAAGCAACAAGAGAAAACGATCTTGATTCTTTCTTATTAATTGGTGGTTTTCGAACTTTTTTCAGTCTGGAATATTAGGTGTACCCGAAATTAATGTCATGTTAAAAATGAAAAATTAAAATATTCCCATTTTTTTTATTTCACAAGTTTAATTACAATATATATTTTCCTTTATTTTCTATGGCCTTCTTTCATCTTTCTGGTAAGGTTTTAATACCTTTTTCGAGAAATGTAATGAGCTTTGTTTAAAAATATTCATTTTTTCCTTTTTCCACATCATCATTGTTTTTTTTAGCCGATTTTTAACACTCCGTTGAACGCTTGACCGTGAATATCTGAGTGTTTTCTCAAGTTTTTTGATACAAAGAGTTGGATTGTTTTCAATTTCAGCAGCCACTATGACGTCATCCAGTTTAGTGGGTCTTCCACATCTATCGTAGAGGGCCGTGGAATGAAAAAGTTTGGGAAGCACTGCTTTATGAAATGAACACCTGCATCCCCTCTATCTTCCTTGCATCTTGAGTTGAAGTAATTGATATTTCGCATTGCGGAAATGTGACTGAGGCCATGGTGTAAGAAGTACAAGGTGAGCTGGATCGCTGTTTTTGTATTATATGTGACGTCACTCTGACGAACCAAATTTTTATTGTCACCAAAACACCGTTGTAAACATAGTACATTTTAATTGGATAAACACGTAGTGATGTCAACAAATACAAAAATGGCGACTGTCACCTTTTATCCAGCTCATCTTGTACCTCTTACACCATGGACTAAGGCATTATTTGGTAGTCTCTTAAAGATCGCTAGGCTTATTGGTTCGTCGCATCACTGGTGACGTGATCTATTGAAGGATACGTCCATCTCGTCAGTGCTACTGTAGAAGATGTATAAACGGTGCAAACGGTTTTCCCATATTCCCATTGCATAAAAACAATTTATTTTAGTTTTATTTACATTTTCGTGCGTTGAACTATGTGCCAGCATTTCATGATACGAAGAAATTTTGATATCAGCATCCTATCATAGTCGATACAATGGTGACCGAAAATAATCGCATTGGAAAAATTATTTGAGTATGAACGGTACGACAAAGCTCTTGAATTTGACATTTCAAATTGATGTTTGATCATATCATTTGGACCCTACACCATTTTGACAGTAATCCTTTGTTCGTACCAATTTGTCTTCATATCATCATATTTTACCATTTTGTCCCTTCACAGACTTTGTAGTTACTATCAACAGCGAGATAGCGAGTGCTGTTGGAAAAAATTGAGGCGGTCGTGTTCGCTTGGCCGGCTCGGCTCGGTTGCCTTTCACTCGAGCCCAGCGACTCGCTCGCGCTCGACATAATACTATTATGACCTCGCTTCAAAAAAAAAAAAAGCCATAACCTAATTCGGGCGATTTGAAGCCGCGGTGACGATACAGACTGGCGGCAATTTGCGTGGATTGCGCTCGCTACCGGTCGGCGGTCATATCGCGGGAAATCCAATTTGTTACCAATACATGGGCGATATCAATAATCTGCACTTGATTGCTCAAGGAAGTTTTCGAATGGGCGCTTTTTTTTATTGCAGGTTTTCATTGTTAAGTTTAGCGATTTTTAATCGGCCCTGTTATAGATCACGATGTGATACAGTAAAAATGAAACGAAGCCATTTCTAAAAGATAAAAATTTTACCATCTTGGATAAAAAAGTCCTATTTTTTAATATATCAAAAATGAATATATCAAAACAGTTATTCCGACTATCCGGGCGTATGATGGTTTTACAATAAACAATTATATATTACTGAAATCACAAAACCAAAAGATTTTTTTAAAGAATATTTGAAGAATTCCCCCTGATCGATCCGTATTAGAGTAAATAGGTACTCAATACAGCACAAAAATATCAATACCGTTGTTACGTTAATTCATTAATTATTACTTCTTAACTAGTATTCTTGTTCTTTTCATCTTTCAGCTGATTGACAGTAAAAAATATACCTGCATAATTAATTGAAATGGAGTTCTATCAAGTAAATGCCAAATGAATCGAATCACTATTAATCACTTCTAGGGTGTTGTCGATTCGAGGTGGAAAGGCATTATATTTTGAAAATAAATGATATTGTACTACTTCCACATGTTTATAATGAATTGATCAGTTGATAATGCTCGCGATGAGCGAAACCTGTCCTGATCATTATAAACATATGAAAGTAATACACAGCAAATTGCGTTTTATTTTAAATGTATTAATATTTTTATATCAATATGTAGTACATTGCAAAAGTATTAAACCTATATTTTGCAATTTTTTAAAATGAGTAGTAAAATATATTTCAAGATTTAAACAAAAAATGCTAAAAATAGTAAAATGTGTATAAAATTAAAATAAGTCTGGTCTTCTAAATCATAAAACTAAAATATATTATTATATTTTACGCTAAATCTATTGAATTTTGTACAACATCTATTGTTCATCTCAAACACTTTTCTAATAGTTAAATCTAATATGCGAATAGTTACCGAATTTCAACAATTATCTCGATTTTAAATTCGACGGAGATAGCCACGTTTCATTTGCACAGACTCTTATATTGTTGCGATCAATTGTACATTTCGAACGACTGGTAACAGGATTCTGCGATATAATCGGATCCTGTTCATATAGTATTTCAGATATATTTATGAACACACTGGATATTCGACGAAGAATAGGCGAATAGATTTTAATAGTGAATCAGGCGCTGGGGAATAGTTTGGATGAAGATGGAAGAAATTTAATCCATAGCACTATAGACAGAGAAATACTGATTTATAATATAATAGATAACTCAAATCACACGTAGGAAAATATTTAAAAGTATTTTATAACCTGTCGTCGCCTTGGTGGTGAACTAACATATTTCACATTTGAAAATTACTGAAAAGTGGGAATATGATGCCACAGTCTTGATGCAGTACCCACAGCCTTTCACAACTAACTGAATAAAATGAACATCGTTGAAACAAATATTATATTATATAATTTAAGACATCGACTGAGGGTGCTTGATGGAATTTCAATATCAAATTTGGATTATTGAGATTTTGTACACTTCCATGTATTTTGTCACTAACGACCCGGGTTTCGCCTTTCGGCATCTTCAGGAATTCGAGCACACGAATGGACTCGAACTGACAGACAGTAAACAGTGTCTAAGGTTTATATAGACGATACAAATACGACAAATATTATTTACGAGGTAAGATATTATACGTCTGAGAGCCACACTGATACCTGAGTTAAAATTTAGAGTATCGCCTTAATCCTTATTTTGTAAACACCACATTAAGACAGTGGCGAATTGCCGCTTTCCAACTTCTTTTAGAATTACCAGTGATTTTACAATTATAATAGTATTGTGGGTTTTGACGGGATGCAATTCGACGAAAGGGTAAATATATACAATCATTCCACGTTTAGTGACATCTGTTAGGTGTTTCAACGTATTTTTTTTCCATGTTCGCTCCCAATGTGGAGCATATAGGATATAATAACGGAGAATTAGGAAGGTTCAGCTGCTCATTCAGAATTGGCAAGGAATTTAACTGGGCTCTATTGATTTTAAAAATTTCTTGATAAAATAATTTATGATCCCCCATGTTTTTATGCAACAGTTTAACCCCATCATCCGCATTAAATGTATGGTTCTCCATTAGCAAGTGATTTGCGAATGTCGAAGATTCTTTTTTTAATCTAAAGGCAGCTAAATGTTCTGATACCCTTATATCTAATGTACGTGTGGTTTTACCCACATAGAAATGTTGGCAATCACTGCATTGTAATTTATAAATACCAGATTTGTTCTTAAAGTTTACTCTATCTTTATTGTTAATAAGTAATTTGCCTAGAGAATTTTTGCAATAGAACGCCGGTCTGACACTATCAGCGAGTTGTTTTTTAATTTTAAAACTTGTGCAACCTAAATAACTAATTCTATGCCAGTTCCTAGGATGGTCTATGTCTTTAGACAAGTTCCAGAAATATAGCATCTTTTCTTTCAATATTTACGACACGTTTTCTCAGCGAATCACAAGACATTACAATTATTATTAGTTTATTACCTTTATAATTTTCTACTCATTTCCAAAAATGCCACCCCTAGAAAAGGATATTTTGTGAGCGAGTCGCAAATTAGACAGAAGAAAACAAGATGAATGGAATATAACTTGCATTGATTATGTAAATATATAAAAATATTTATTTTTTACCGTCGAAATTTTCTATTCATCTTCGAAAATGCCGCCGCTCCCCCCCCTCTTACATAACTATTGTATCACTTCAAACAGTGGGGTTCGCCTGCAAAAAGGTTAAGAAACACTGGTTTAGCTGACTTTAAATTTTATTGTTTGTTTGATATTTGATTGTATTGCGCATAATTTATAGTATTTGAATAAGTCAGACTATTAAATTCAGCACGAAATTACGTGTTTGTGGAACCATAGAAATACTCGTATTTCTTTCTTATAGGATACTGCTCGTGTAGCTCATAACACGAAATTCTTCCTGTAGAAGTTCTGTCATATTACCGTAATGGAGTATCTACGTGATCGAATCAACAGTCATTTGTCAGACAAATGATGTATTCATTTTTCGTTTGAACATTTTGTCACTTGCCTTACATGTTGTTACGTGATTTATATTTGATGCCTGAATAGAGTAAACAACGCGTAAGCCGGTTGTGTCGGGCGATACGCGTAACTTGGCACCCAGTTCTAGAAATATCGAGGAAAATTGAAAATCGAATTGAACTACTTACTACCTAGGAGCTATTGAATATATTATCTTCTATACTGAAAGCTATATCGCATAAAAATATTATTGTAATACCATGTATAAGCCCAAGTCCGTCGTAACAAGTTGTGTCTATAATAATATTATGTATTTAAGAGAATACTCTTGGATAGAACGAACTTAGAAATTTATTGTGAATAACAATACACTTATTTACTCTCAAATTATATATTATATCAAGAGTAAAACTTTATTATTTGTGTATCAACTGAAGAATACTGTATTTTAATGAATCCAATATTTGACAGGAAAATTTTTATTGAAAAGTCACTGGACAAAATAGACATTTAGCACAAAAAATTCCTGTAAACATAAAAAATGAAAATGTTTGGTGAGAACTTTTTCTCATTACTGATAACTTTTTAAGGTATCTTAAACTGAATAATTTGACACGTTATTAAAAAGTGGAATTTTTAATTTTTATACTGCTTGAAGAGAAATTACTATTTTCATTGCAGACTGTATAGTTTAATAAATGTAAAGAGTGACAGTTCATGATGGATAACTCTTTATGCATCAATATTTATTTTCGTACCTTTTCAACTGGCATACACTTACATCATACAATGTAAATTTGTACCCAGTTGTAATCTAAGGTAATGACGTTACTAGTAGGTACTAAGCGGTTTCCCAAATAATTCAACGATTAAGGTCGAATTTGAATTATTGATACTTTGTACACTTCCATATGTTTTGTCACTAACGACCTGGATTTCGCCTTTCGGCATCTTCAGGCATTCGAGTGCACGAATGAACAGACAGTAAACAGTGTCTCACGTTTATATAGAAGATACAAACACGACAAATATTATTTACGAGATAAAATATTATAAGTCTAGGATCCACACTGATACCTGACACGGATTGTTGATAAAATATATCGAAGTGTACAAAATCTCAATAATTCAAATTTGATATTGAAATGCTATCAAGCACACTCAGTCGATGTCTTAAATTAAATTGTGATTTAGATTAATATCGATATTCTTTATTATTAATTCACGTAGCAAACTGATGTAGGAGTTTTCTTTTGTGTGTCTGATTAATTGGCAGTTCAAGTATCCCTGTTATATTCATATATTTCTGTCGATCACTAGTATAATTATAAACGTGTGGCTACTGAATCACACTGCAATGTAATAGTGTTAATATCGAATCATGCAGTTTCGTAACTAGGCAGTGATAGTATGTATAAGGCAGAAATTGGTGTGATACTTAAGTTTTTTTTTCATACATTCATGCCGATGTCGAAAAAAACTTAATGTGTTTAAAAAGAGCGGACATGATTATGTTACCGCAAATGTATCACATTTAAATTTTTTTCTTAAATAAAATCATAATTGCAAAAACATTAAAAATGAATTTTGGAAAATGAACATTTTTCAAAACAATTTTCGTCGACAAATTATTGTTATTATTGTCATTATTTCGCGGCCTCTCAACATATTTTGAGTCGCGACCCGCGATCCTTTTTTTCAATTAAAAATGATTGTAACCTGACCATCCGTCGATTTCGGAAGGCATTTTTTAGGTTGAAGACAATGTATTTACATTCGAAAAGTTTTAGAATGTACATTTTTACTAAAGTTAATGAAGCTGTCAATGTTTAAGTCTTTTCGTAAAAGGCTCTTCATCAAAGCTATCCAGAAGGACACTTGTCTTTGTAACAGAAAATCCCTTCATATTATCCTGATTCCATCTTTCAATATAATCAAAGACACGATTGACTATAAACCAGCGAACGGTAATATACAATACTTCGTGATAAAATTTAATGTATTCCTATGGAATATATAGTTTGGGAATCAGATCTGATATAATTATTATTTTAGAATCAAAAGCTTCATGCAAAATGAATTAGCAAGATATTTAAATTTTATTTGAAAGCTTGACCTGACTGTAAAATAGCTGGTGCTTCAACTGTACGAGCTTTTACATGCTAGACGATAAATAAAAAAAAAACATCCAGATCAAACAAGAAAAGGATAATTCGGATAAATACTGATAATGGAAGTCACCAGTAAAAATTACGTTCGAAGGTTTATTTCCGGCAGCCTGCCATTCAAAAATTAAGACATCTATTTTCCACCATAACTCCACTCCATTGACTGTTAATTATCAATTTAAAATTTATATGAAGATACATAGATATTCTTGGAAACCCTCCAATAAAGACTTTACCGAACGTTTAGCGGTCCGTGTTTTGTATAGTATAATGACCAAAAAACACTTATTCCACAAAACGTTCTACAAAAATATTCAAATGCGGCTATTCATCTCTTATGATGACTTCATAATATTTTCGTATGAATATGTTTATTTGAATGTTCTTTTCTTAGTCGAAAATGACTTTGATACACACGTGTTTTCTTTATATCTAAAAATAATATTACATATATTGAAAGAAGATACCGACTGGGTTTTGGCCAATTGATGTAACCCTCAAAAATACAAAAATGAGTTAATGATTGGATATCATAAGACGCCAGAGCAGGTCTCGGCCAAATGATGTAAATAAGGAAAATAAATTGACCACTTTTTGGAAGGGAAACATCATTTTACATTGGTTTTAGGTTTGAAAATTCTGACCCGGCCACTTGATGTAAGCAACTATTATATCGACACTCCCTACGTGTAATCCCGTATCTGCAAACATGAGCATTAACAGGAGTGCATTTCAAATATTGTTTACGCAACTCACCATATAATGTTTTCGATAAAAACAGTTTTTACTCTCTCCTGAACAATTTTAATTTTAAGGGTTAAATCAATTGGCCAAAACACCATCGACACTATTGAGCTTTATAAATATTCACTTTATGGGTGGTTATGCTGTTAGAAATTGTATAGTTGTTTATTAACTCTGTATAATGACGTGGGGAATGCAATAACATATAAATTTCCCTTTATTACAATAAAAAGGGCTCGATGTGTAATGTAATATATAAATATATATATGTAGTATTGGTATTGTGAATAGTAGTCAAGTAAGCGGCGTTTGTTTAATATGTAAAAGGAAATAATATCTTAAAATATACACAGCTTTCCACTGTATTGTTTTTAATTTAAATAAAATTATGTTATTTATATTTAAGTAATAATTTACTTGGCGAATTTTCATCGATGTTCATCTAATTTTATAACCACACACAACTTTTATGCAACCGATTGAGAGAGACTGACTTACGATGATATATGAATTTTGATGATTGTATTTGTAGTAAGAATGTTTTTAAGGGAATTACACAAGAGGTTTCACTCGTAAGTTGTGTAAATTCTTGGTAAAAGGCAATTATGTAATGTGTAAAAATAAAACGCAATTTGTTTCTACCAAAACCACAAAAATGTTTTCGACCATCGTGGGCATTTTCAACTAACCCACATGTACGCTAGTAAACTATAGAAGTAGGACTGTACAATAAATATATGACGTTTTATAAGAACGCGTAGTGATAAAAACTATTACACGTTGCCATAACTTTATCACTTTCTTTTCATTTTTGTCCGTTTGTTTTTTGTTATGTTTGACTTCATTAAAATTCTTTTTTTCTTATAAACCTATATAAACACAGCATAGAGAGTCTAAGCGTTTACTGCCAAGTAATGTGGATTGCTAATATATATTTTCAGCAACTAGGTCAGCGAGTCAATTGGTTGCATGTTTGGAAGGTCACAGAAAATATATTTTTGACCAACTTTACATTCCGAAACGGGTACTTTGTTCGGAAAGAAGACTCGAATATCGTCGGATAAAACGAAGGCGTGAATTACAATCGATACAACTTTCATATTGCATACATCCCACCAGACTATAAAATGGAGTAAGGAACAACGGCACCACTCAATACATCACGATTCGGTTAAGATAAACAGTGTATCTAATAATATTTAGTTGAAGAGTTAGTTAAGTTTACGTTATTTTTTATTGATATTTTGGAAATGTTGTGTCTAAAAAAAAACGTAAATAAAATCTTCATTTTTGTATTTAATAATATTAACAACAATGCTGCATTTCTTTAGTTCTCCAGTACTCGACTACAGGCTCGACATATCAGTTCTATACCCAAGTATCAAGTTAATATTCTTGGTCTTTCACCTTCATCGGCTACCAAAGCTCGAACGATCAATATTTTTTTGATTCGTAAATACTGACTTGGAAAAAATTGGTATATTACGGAAAATCAGTGGTTCTGGGACTAATGATCCAGATATATATATATATATTTTTATGAAAAATGAAAATCGCTAATTGGGTCATTTGAATGGTATTTTGGCAGTTGCAAGCTTAGCTGGAAATATGTTGTCAAAGACAGTATGGCCCTAAGTTAGTTGATATATGTGTGTTAGATTATATATTGTGTTATGGTTTTACTATAAAAATAATCCTGCTCTCATCTGAAAGTGTCTCTTTAAACATTTTCCATTAGAAAAGTGACAATTGGCTTAAAACTGCTGGTGCTTTCGAATGTAGTTAGTCAGTAGTTATTCAGATAGAGAAACAGTGAGTAGGTGCCAGCCCGTTTAAAAATATCTCGGGATAGATTTACCAGGTGTTGAAGATGATCTAGACCAGTGGTTCTCATGTGCGGCCGCGGTGATGATTTTTCGGTGGCCATCAACGGTTGTATAGAAATAAATATTGATATAAAAAAAATAGTAATATAAAATGAATACGACATTTGTATATTCGTATTGCGTACGTATACGTCTCGAAAACGATTTGTAATGAATGAATATTTTTAATAAAATAGGGATCTTTTTTGAGAGATAAATTTATCGGGATCATCGGGTTAATTTGGGCTGCAGCGTCGTAGTAAGTAATGCGCTCTGTTGTACGATAATCAACGCTTTTCATCTTGTAATCGTGTAATTATTATTGACGAGAGATTATACAAATACAGGTGTATCAGTGAGTGTCTTCTGATTTTTTTGTAAATATAGAAGCACCTGTATTTTCTATATCTGTAAATGACAGGATTGTAAAAATAGTACACATTTTTATAGAAATTATATTTAAACATAAAAAAAATATAACTGCGGCGCAATTATCTACCTCATAGTGGTTTAAGGTTTATAAAATAGAATTTGGTAATTTAAAAATACCCATAACGCCACACTATTGTCAACATAAAATAATTTTGGAGTAAAAGGTGAGTCAATATAAAATTTGAATTGTTGAGATATTGTTCACCCGGGACGTTAGTGACTAAATACATAGAAATGTACAAAATCTCAACAATTCAAATTTAATATGTAATAGTTTCAGTAGGGAGTTTGTAAAGATAAAAAAAACTAAGAATTTATTGAAAGATTTTTTTTATTTGTATGTAAACTTTTGCACAGGAAACCGTGATTAAAGGGATATAGAAAAAATATGATAAATCATATTTTAAATAGAATATTAAACCTGATAAATGATATTTCAAACATCAGTCTACTATAAAGTCATTCTGCCATGCAATCTGATGGCCAATGCATTTGTCCAAGTGTCAACACCGCGTCATATCCAGCCGAATGTGCAGTGGCTTGCATACTATACACTCCCATGGCAAGGACTGTATTAGGATTTATTATATCCACTATGAAAAATATACATCAAATTCTTGAACTCAGTTATTTGCGTTGAACGGCCTTTTAAGGCATTTATACAGCTCAAGGTATCCAATGCGAGTGAGTGAATCTCAACTGATGAAATATCTTCCATATTCTCTTTTATTTTATGCACACTTTAGTACATGAATCTTGAGTATTTTTTCCTCATCCGAGGTATATCCATACCAGGCAAAAGTATAAATCACAAGTAACATTGTGTTAAATAAAAAGAATTATAAAATCTAGATAACTGAAATGATCTGTGTAGTTAAGTGCATTAGAAATTTTGGATTAAAAGGAGTAATGAAATTAAATGACAGAAAGAAGTGGCTATCACAAAATATGAAAAAATTTATAGCCCAGCGGAGAAATATAATAGAGTTGTCACAGGGAAGTGAATACGGTTTGCCAATCTCGGTACACTTTAATTTGTTCTGTAAGGAGAAATACATGTGGTAATTAAATTTTGGGCGCCAGTCGTGAAGATTCACGCCGAATGAAAGATCATAACAATGAAAATACGGTTACTGTTAAAAAACACATTTAATATGGTTGTGGAAACCGTAAATGCACAGAATTTAAATTAAAAAACAAATAAAAACAGAAATTACACGACGATACAATATTTATGAACAGATGGTTACACTTAAACAAAAAAACTATTATATTATATATATATATAAAATTAAGACCTTATGGATAAAACAGCTCGGCGACGAACTCGGGTGTCCGAGACCAAGCTCCGGCGCGTTCCCACACGTCCTGCTTGTTCCACATCCTGGCACGTAAGAAAGTTTCAACGCAATTATTTCTTAACCATTCTTGGCGAGGGTTCCCCTTGGTCTCCTACCAACGATGCAGCGATGTACTTATTGCCGATAAGTGACGATCGTAATGTTGCGACGAAATCGTAACAATTGTTACGTTGCGGAATACAGTACTTAAAAAGAATGTGAAACTGCAACGGGTTGTTTTGGGTAGGTACAACGTTGAGTTTCTCGGGAGTGTTCAAGGAGATTTCTCTTCCAATTTGCTGCTATAACTAATGTTCCCCATAATATATCATGAGGTTCTCTGCACGGAAAATCTAATGGATGAGTAGCCCATGCTAACAATCGCGCTGTATAGTTTGAACCTTTTTCCAAATATCAATTTGTCATAGTCGAATGTGTTATAAAAAAAGTATTTTTTGTGTTACTTTACATTATACAAATGTATTAATTTATGTAAGGTACCTCTATATAAGGCATGTCAAACTCGATTTGCACCATGGGCCATATTTTCAATATTTAAAATTGGACCAAATAAAAGACGTTTAAAATATACAGATTATTAAGAAATTGACAAATATTTACTCTTTCTTTTTGAGGACACTTGGGACTGTTTTCCACAAAGCAAATCATTATAATTTGGTTGAATATTTTAAGCTGTCGTAATTTTCAAAATTGACGATAAATGCTGATCGGTTAATCGTTAACCTTTCTGGAGTTTTCTTGTTTTTCACTACAGAAAATAGTTGCTCGCATAAATATATGCTTCCGAACATAGCCATTATATTAGATTTCAATTAATTCCATTTGTAAATTATCGTCAATAATTTCAATATCAATGGACAGAGGTGAAGTAAAGAGATGAAACCGTAATTCACAGTGTTTGAAATCAGAACGAACTCGTTTTTAACAAATTAATTTGATGAGTATATCAAAATAAAGAATTAATATTGTTTTACAAATAAAAAAAGGGCCGCCAACTATTTGTCGGAGGACGTGTTTGACATGCTTGCTCTATATAAACAAATATTTATTAAGATAAAGAAGCCGACAACATAACCGCCAAATGAGCTCCGATATGCTTACATTTGTGTGAAAAAAGCCTTAGACTTAATCATTTGGAACAGCTCGAAATTAATAGATACAATCATGACAATAATCTCCTTAATGACCAAACAAATATTAACCCATCACCCTTACTGAAATCATTACAAGAAGCCCATGTAATTACGTATAATCAGTAAAATTTCAATACACTTATTTTAACGTCTAATTAATGACACCACGTAAGCTGTTTTTCTAAAAACACTATTATTACCTTGAATGATTTGATTTTAAAATAAACATTATGATGTTTGAATACGTGAGATGACATGATATTGTCCATCTCTTCTAAACACTATACATGGCTAAGTAAAAATCGGTTTAAGTATAGTTCTGACGATGGCGTCAACTACCTAATAAAAATTTTGTAGAACTAAAAAAATAAATAAAAATGGTTAATTTATACAATTTTTTACATATCGCAAAAGAATAGAACGTTGGTTGAAAATAATAAATAAGGAGAAGATATAATAAGAAAATATAATTTTTAAACGATTTAAAATAACACATATTTTTTTATAATTTAAGACATCGACTGAGGGTGCTTGATGGAATTTCAATATCAAATTTGGATTATTGAGATTTTGTACACTTCCATGTATTTTGTCACTAACGACCCGGGTTTCGCCTTTCGGCATCTTCAGGCATTCGAGCACACGAATGGACTCGAACTGACCGAACGTCATTCGAGCACACGAATGCCTGAAGATGCCGAAAGGCGAAACCCGGGTCGTTAGTGACAAAATACATGGAAGTGTACAAAATCTCAATAATCCAAATTTTTACATATTTTTTTATTTACAATTTGAAAAATAGCGTTTTTTGTGTTGCTTTACATTATCAAAGAGAGTCGTCTATGGTATTATTTTAATAAGTAATTTATTATGTATTATTTAGAAACAAAATATTTCACCTTGGCTAATATTTATTTTGACAAAACAAAAGATGCGCTCGACTCCGATGAACGTTCGCGTTACTGAAGCCGATGTTTGGCCCTGCAGCTTGAAATTGCACGTCCAACCAGTCGGCAATCATTCATCAAAACGCGACGTCACACATAAATAATTGCTCAGTCTGTCGACTCATAATTAACTGAATTGCTCGAAGGGTCAGTTGATGAACCGGCCTCGAGTCTCTATGGTCACTGAATGTTCGTAGTAACACGGCAATCAAATACCAGTTACTATCAAAAATATGGATACTTCACTAAAATCGTAATAAAAGATGTTTTTAACCAAATCCACTCCCATATTTTGGACTCTTAATAGAGAATATAAACTCGAGTAATTCTACCAAAACTGGTTGTTATTCAGTCGCTCAACCTCTCGTGTTTTGGAGAGAGTAAGGAGAGAGAGATGGGACTTAGAAAGGATTTGTCTTTAGCTAATCACCTTGGATATGCCCCATTTTATTGGGATCGGAATGGAAGGAGGGAATGTAAACATTACAAACATCCATAAATCGATTGAAAAATCACTTTATAAAACAGTCCGTAACGGGATTTGAACCCGAAACATCATTAACCGAAGCCAACGACGGTGATCACGGACCTGACAAAATATTTTATCCCTTGCCTATATTAAATCACATTTTGGACACCTTACGAAATTTCTCTCCAAATATTTTATTCACATAGAGCATATTTCTTTAATTTGGTGGATTTGTGACGCCATATTTTCCATACACCCCCACCCCCATTTTCTTCGTCACGAATCAGATTAAATTATACCGTATCCTCCTTAAGGTCTGGCGTCATATACCTGTATCATAAATCATTTTAAGGTGTTAACTGTCAATTCTTGGTGGAAAGGCATTATATTTTAACACATTCGCAACGGGGGAAATATGACCAAGGCCCATTTCCTGATTCGTAGGAAATTAACAATAGGTCATGGAAAGACTGGCATGAAACTGATCAATCGACAATTACGCGAAAACAAGTTTGGATGTTCTCCTTTAGGAGAAACACCTAAAGGTGTTTCGTAATCAACTGATCAAATTCTTTCAATAATATTGTGAATCAAACATTAATTATTAGTTATGAGTGATTAATGTCGCCTAAATGTCGGCGTCCGTGACGCAGTTGGTAGCGTCGCTGGCTACTGTTACAGATGTCTGGGGTTAAAATCCCGGTGCGGATGGTTTTCATAAATTGGTCTTTCAATCGATTGATGGATTTCTGTTCGTAGTCTGTGTTTGTGATGTCTGAAAAAATCCCTCCCACCCATTCGATCCTCACGGGGCGCAACGAGAGCGATTAGCTAACCACTGGTCCTCTTCTAGCCCTATCCGTCTATTCCTACTCTCTTAAAAAAAGAGAAGCAACATATACTCCACGTTGGGAGCGGACATAGATTAAAAAATAAAATGTCGCCTATATCGAATGACGCAAAAAACGCGTTACCCACCGCAATACAAAAAACTTTGCGACGCGGAAAACGCGTCCCTCGGAGCTAACGTGTTAAAAATAAAACACAATTTATTATTTTTTAAAAACTTTATCATACCTTACTACTTTCCCCAATTTTGTGTACGAAATTTCTAAGTGGAACAATTTCGACAATTTTATTTCGATTCACATCCTTAGTTCACGAATATTGAGAAGCACAATAAATTGTTGGAGCATTCATTTATTCTCTGCTCTTTGAATTCACAACCAAGCATCATAAATACTTTACTATATTACATGTTCAGTAATGATGCAGGGCTTTGATTAAATATATAACTGGTACCTAGTTACTTCGTCAACAGTATACTACAAAACAGCTGCAATAAAATTTGACAGAAAAATCCAATTCAGCGGATTCAAAAGCATAATAGAACTGAGCACTCTTTACTTGAACAAATAATATCAAGACTTCTATCGCTAGAAATTTCAAATATTCGTTCTAAACAAATAATCGAATTCAGCGGGAACCCCGATCTATCGTTCTCACATTCTAAAAAAATAAAACACAATTTGTTTGTACTACTTCCACATATTTATAATGATCAGGACCGGTTTCGCTCATCACGAGCATTATCAACTGATAAAAATACAAACATAACAGGCGTATTTATATAAAATTGAGTGAAAAAATGAAGGTATATAAAACTGATGGTTCATGAACTGAGACAAGAAAATATTGATTAACAAACAAATTATACATAAATCAAATGAGTACAAACAAATTGTGTTTTATTTTTTTAAAATATAATGTCTTTCCACCAAGAATTGACAGTTAACACCCTTAAAAGTAATTAGTTCTCACATTCATTGTTTTGCTGCTTGTATCGTTTATTATTAAGTCACGGCTTAACGCTCATAACAGCAATGTTAAATAACCCCGCGTTAATCGTTCCCCGAGTATAAGTTAAAGATTGTCTGATGTTCCCACTAATTTCTCGTATTGATTGTTTTTGTCGAACAATGTCATTCCGCTCAGAAGTACGCACGACTACATTCAGCCGCTATTGCTGTCTCGTTTGAAGGTTTGTTCAGCTATATTGTTTTTTATCAAACATATTCAACCACTATCGTAAAAAATCCTATAAAGTCTGCAAGCGTCGACTTATTGTTATGATGCCAGTTCACAAGGCTTCTGCTGATGACTCCCTATGTCCAGTCGTCTTGCCCAGTTGGTCAGGGATTGTTTTGGCCTCGTATGTCGCATCGTTTATTATTTTGAGCATTTTCGTATTTATCGTTTACCCGCACTTATCGTTTTTAAGCGTCCTTTCAAAAACGAAGAGTCACGATTCCACTGTCGAATATTATAGTATTCGAATAATTTAATGTTTGAATTTCATCATGTATAGTATTGTCTTTTTTCTTCAAATATTTGATCACCCTTAATGATTATTAGCACATGCTAGTAGCCAGCAAGTGTCTTGAGGGAATATTTTGGTATCTAAATAAACAAAATAGATTATATCAAGATTAAAATGCGACATCAACAGACATTTTTACTAACCCGGTTAAATATTTACATTAATGTTATGAGAGAATAATATTTGAACATTTTATCAAACATTCCAATATCCGAATATAAAAAAAGAGAGGAATATATTCGAATATTCGATAAGAGTATCTAGTACCCACTATAGTAATAAGCTAGCCAGGAAACTAAGAGGCCGTGTCCGATAACAGAAAAATCTTTATTTAATTCATATAATGGAATACTGATGATATAATGAATATTGTAATTCATTTATTATTAAGGCATCTTACATATTTTTTATTAATGTGTTTTTACTGCGTCATTCAATTTCAATTATAAGATTGTCTAGGTAATTGGGTCAGCAGGATAAAAAAAAGTGAGACATCACAACGTGTCAACAGTGTGAAACATACCATTATAAGAATGTAATACAATTTTCTCCGACGCAAAAAGTACACTTGTTTTAAATTTGCAAAGACATGATAATATTGTGTTCTTTTTTTGTCAGCTCAGAGTGATTCTGTTTTATGCTTTTCCCCCGCCGAATAAAACAGGCGAAAGGAATACATCTGGGATTATCATAAACTAACATATAAAAAGGGCTGCAAGTGCGGCACAAAAAATCTCTTTTAATATAATGCAAACTAAAAGAAACTTTTTCAAGAAAAATCGAGACCCAACGGAATAAAATACATTACCATACTCTTTGCAAGAATTCTCAAATAAAATTTCTTAAAAAAAGTGTTCTCTTCAAGTTTTATTAAACTAACAAGAACGTGTACTCTAATTGCTCCTTACTTTGGAATACTTGTGTAAGTCTTTTAGAATTTATATTCCTTTATTACTAAAATGTCGTTGTTAAATTGTAAACTGTAGATAAATGAACCAGCCAATTCGTTGACAGCTTCACGAGAAAGATCCTGCTGAAGTAATACAGACTCGTAAATCATGGCGCAGTGTTGAGATTTATTTACAAAATGACCTTACCATTTGTAACGTGATTCAAAACTCTCCATCTTCATAAAAAATGTGAAGCTGCACTGAGAGTGTCCAGTGTACATTATCGACATGGTTTGGTATCAAAAAAGGCCCTTGTAGAGGTGTCCAAGTAGGAAATAATCATGCCAAAGATTACAGGTGTGCTGGAAGGATGGCATTAAAACTATGAAGAGGGACGCCAGAAATCTTTACCACACGCGTAACTCGAGGGCGATGCGGTGGACCCGGCCGGCTCGAAAAAGTTCCTGACGATAAAAGTAAAACTGAAGTGCCTTGGACAAAAAATTAAACACTAATGATATTATATAAAACTATGTTATTATTAACGAAGAGATATTGGTTATAACGCAGGAAGTGTACAATCTTCAGTTTACGGAAAGAATGTGTTTCTGTCAGAAAATAATGGCGACGTACATTTTATATTATGTATTAAGTTAACTTCGTAGATTTATTTGTCGTTAAAATATTTCATACATTCTTTTTATTAAGAAAACGAAAGACCATGTCCGCCCCTAATGTGGATCATATGTATTCCTAGTGGAGCATGTTATTTGGAGATTGTTATTCAAAGCCTTTCTTTACCAGTAAGGGTAATAATAGAAGAATGTGGCTAAAACTATTAGTTGAATAGAATTAAAGGGTTAGTTGATCGCTCTTGCTACGCCAGGTTTCTGCGATTTAAAATTATTTTGTAACATACGCACATGATTTTACATAAGCTTGTTTCACTGAGTGAAAGGAGTGAAATGCTCATTTTTTTATCTTATAGCACAATAAGTGAATAGAAAATTTCGTCTCAGAAAGTGCCTCCGGGACCTGAGACGTGAGGATTATACATGTGTACCTGACGGAGAAAAATGCGAAATTGTTTCACGGAAACACGACCTTGCAACTGTTTAGGAAATTATATAACATTTTTTTGGATCGATTTAAAATTAAAAATAATATGAACACAACCTCTCCCTTAAAAAATCAGATCTATTTGATCGTGTCCACTATCAATGTCTGTCATATAAATTACCTAATTAAGTATATAAGTTTGAGAAGTGATAAAGCTAAGGCATTTTTTAAATGTTTTCAACGAAGTAAAGGCTTATGAGAGAAATCAATCCAAAATATTAATATCTATTATACATACATAAGATAAATAAATACATTAAGTTAGCTCACATTCGATGTTTTATATTTCACTCCTAGATAGTGAAAGTTTTTTGAAACGTATTTTCATATTTTAGAAGTAAAGCTGACGATATAGAGTGTGTCAAAAACAAAAGAAATGACGAGAACCGTTTGCCCGCTTCGACACTCTTTTCAGAAAGTGTAAGGTTATAGAAGGGTTAGTTGATAGCTGGTCGTTTTCCTACGTCTCATTAACTAAAGCTAAAACAACAGTATTTGTTTTCTAGCACTCGAACCTTTTATTTAAAAATAGCACCGATAAGTTATTGACAGCTACTCCTCGGCCACAGCCTTCTGTATTAATTAATGCTTTCAGTCAGGATGAAAATTATATTAAAAATGGTCATTTCGATCAATATTCGGAAATGGAACTGATAATATATGATTAAAAAAAATAATAATAAAGAAAGAATAGAATAACGATCAGTAATTGAAATTGTATGTTATTGTTTTGGATATATTGTTTCACATGTCATTCTGATTGTTCTTTCTACGTCATCTGTGCTATTTTATATAGGAAAACTCAATATTTTGACGTCTCAATGCGAAATGAAAAAATTAACAGAAAAATTTATAGCAAAATAAGGTTGCTTAGCAAACGCTCCATACTGTAATATTCCGTCAATGACAGTTGAGATAATAACACAAACGCACATATTTGTATCATCTGAATTAATAGTTTTGTATTTGTGACTTGGTAGAAAGTGAGCGTGGTATATTCGTATATCTTGATGTACATCTGATATCGTCTGGTCAATCCACCAAACACGACATTGACAAGATTCTTCGAACTCTGAAGAAATGATAGCTTTGATCGAATACATTATTATATTGCGATGTTCCAAAATTTTATAAATAAGACAGTTGACGCAAGCAAAGTGCAGTTATTGTAAAGGACATGACGGCATTCGATCTGGCAATGCTCATGGCCGTGTCTACACTATGCACTCCATAAAATTTGATTGTTATTCATACAACTATTGTTGCACAAAGTCAAAGGTACAACATATTTCAAAAATCTCAAAAACCACCGATGGAATTGAATGCGACACTTATCGTGACTGAACCTTCCATAGTAAATTCGAGATCCATATGATTTCAATTTTAATTGATTAACCGAATATCATTGAAAGTAGTATTATTAAATTAAAATTGCAAGCCTCGTCATCTATTCTAAATTCTAACCAAGTGGGTTTTTTGTGAAGTTTTTATGACAAAGTAGTGAAAGTCATATTGAAAATCATTTATCAGTCGCAGTGTCAGGTTTTATGCTTCGCGAAAAAAGTATGCCATGCAAATTACAAACACGGAATTAAAATATATATAGATGGTTACTTCAATTAAAAATATATAATAGATGCAGCGTTAAAAATGTACAAATTACACATGTTCAGTGAATTAAAAATTCGTTCATTGCTCTATAGTTAGAAAATCACAATATTTTGAAGTGTAGCGAAAGTTTTTAAAAACATCATGTTTGCTTGCGTTACAATTTTTTCGGCAACTATTAAAAATTATTACTTGCTTTTTAATTGAATCATATTACAACGATAAAAAATATCCATTAGCTTTAAATAAATTGTCAATTTCAATTTGATTGCACATTTATTCTAAATCTAATCGACTATTTTTTATTGGTTTGCATTTATTGGGTCAGTAACTATTTAAATTTTTTGTCACTAAGAAATAATAGATTTCGATACAAGGTCAATTAATAAAATAAACGGACAGTATTTATGCAAAATGTTCAGTTATTAAATTAAACGGTCAGATATTAATATGAAATGGTCAGGTGTTTAATTAAACCAAACCTTAATTAAATAAAATTTATTTGGCAATTGTTTACTGACCAAACTTAATTATTAACTGACCGTTTATTATTTCTTACTGACCATATATCGAATTAGTTACTGACCGTATAATCTACAAATATATATATATTGAATGAGCAAGAAATAAAATATTTGAAGCAAAAAGTGTGAATTATTTCAATCAAATTATTCTATGCTTAACAATAAAATGTTTTTTTGCGAGCGTGATTGACATTTTATTGCACATTTGCCGTTAAATGATTATTATTCAAATATCGTATCGTTTACTGGTAATTGATTCGTTTTTAACAACAAAACACTATCGATGTTTTCATAAATATTATATGAATGCAAAATAAAACGTGTTTTTCCAATTATGTCAGGATCATTCAGCAATACGTTGGTGATAATTGAAGCATACAATAAAACAATATAAATACAGTTAAGTAATTTTATTAAACGCATTAATTACTGATTGCAATCAAACGAAGTGTTTTACGTTGTTTCTATTGTTTTTATTAATAACATCTTGTATAATACTTGTAATATATAATACATAAAATGTTTTCTATAAATACGTTGTGAAATGACACAGTAAGCATTATTTGCTAGATTCGATAAGCATGTAATGAGGTAAGGGTTATAATCAGGGCTGCAGAGTCGGAGTTGTAAAAAACACCGACTACTTTTTCTATAAAGGGCATTTTTGCATTTCTGCGTGTATTAATGTAATTGTTTTCAATTGGCCGTTATATTTAAAAAGTGTAACGACCAATTGGAATCATGAATGAGCAATAGCGGTCGGGTAAACAGTGCATTTGTACAATATAAGATGAACGTCACAAACCAAATTAAATAAAGATAAAAATATTTCAACAATGAATTTACAGCAGCATTCGCGAAATCGATAATATTTTCACGTTTAGCAAAGACCCACGAGTGATTGACCGCAAGAAATAAAAGATTCTGCGCTTCTTAAATAAATAATGTTAAATCAAAAATCATTTTCTTTTCGATTATCATTAATTTTCAACACCGAAACATCGCTGTTTTACATTTTATGAATGAGATGTACACTTGAGGCTGGTACTCTGTTTCCCAAAGAAGTTGGAAAAATAAAGAACGTACTTGATCAACACTAAAGTTAACGCTGTCCATTGAAATAAATAATAAGTATTACAATCAACAGACTATGCGTGCGCATGTCAAGCTGGTCGAGCAATGTACACAATGGCTGACGTTGCGAATCCATTTGATATACGAGTACATACTTGTAAATTGGTAATGAATTAGTTACAGACTTCTCCATTGTGACAAGGCAGAGTTTTCCTTTTCTGCGCCATTACATCCGCCAACCTAAGATGGCGGATTTTTTGAAACATGCGGACTTTTTCGATTAATACCACGCTCAAAAAATTGCGTTTCTCAAAATTGATAGCCGATATTTGGCAACGTTTAACTCATGGTGTCATACGGGGAGCGAGTGTATCTCAACATGTGGAAGCTTTTCTAGTGTTTATTTCAATTTATATTAATTTTTTGGAACACACAAACACTCAAGAATTGAATATTTTACCTCAGAATTTCTAGCAAGAAAACGAAACACGCTTATGATATGCGAAATACAACCCTTAATGTTGAGAATGATCAGGGCCAGTTTCGCTCAAGTGAGTATTTTCAACTGATAAATATAACATGTAATTTGCACCATTTATAAAATATAATGACTTTACACCAAGAATTGACATTAAAGGTGTTAATTTTGACTCAATAATGTGAGATTTTTTATTATTACTCTACTGACTACACAATTCTGAATTTTATTATGAATCCTTACGACAAGTATTTTATCATTTCGGTCACAACGTAGCACTTGTTTGTTTATTACAATTTGCACTATATGATTTCTGTGTAAAGATAACGATTTTGTAAATTATAATTTCATCTCCAGGACAAACTGCACCTATTTAATACTGCTATTAAATGGCAATGCCGTGAAGAATCAACATCATTAAATTTTGAAAAGTTTTTGAATCTTCCATTTGAATTGTTTGTGACCATATACGGCTCCGCGGTGGACAGGATAACGTTCTGGTCAATCCTATTATATTATATTAAGCCAAAATGACGTATCAATTTACGGTAAAAAACTGTAACTTTATGAAAAATGAGAGCCTCTGTTTACTTACAATATTTTTTTTCTGTGTGCAGCTAAATATTGTTGACCTTCAAAGTGTTGAGAGAGTTTGCATGATGTTGTCTCTTTCTTACTATTATTTGTGTACACATGCTTACAAACATTCACTAGATACTAACTATTATTAATGACTCTGGCCTTAAATATCAACCAAACAAACGATGAACTGGATTTACGGAAAGTGTACTCGTTGAAGGTGATGTACGTAGATTGATGTACTGGCCAACGATAATTTCAATAGAATTAAAAATGTTATTTGAAGACAATTACGGTATCTCAATTAGTTTAAGAATTCTTTTATTATTTTTATTTCTCTTAATCCGGAATGCGCAAAAACACATTTCTGTTTCTGCGCATCACTGTTTGTGATTGTTACAATTTCTATATTTTGTTTTAAAACTATAGACAATAGCCAAAACTTAGAGTCGTTCGACCTTAGATAATACAACCTCTATATACACAACATGGATCTATTATATAGAAATAAAGTAATAGCAAGTATATAGTTCTGCACGAATATTGAAAGGTCATAGCGATTTCGGCATCATGCCATCACCATAACTATGAAGTATTTGGTGTCGTTACGGCAGGAATAGTAACCGGTAGATTCATGAATCACGAATGGTGGGCGAAAATACAACAAGGCCAAGATGTGCATATTACTGAGAGGTGTTTGGAAAAAAATCGATCATGTCCAAAAATTAAATAATATTCTAGTTATGAAGAAAATTCTCTAAAAGCACATACATTTTTCTATTTAGGTATGCGTAGACTCTTTATAGCACGATACTTCATGATTAAATAACGCTTGGTACACATCTAAAAAATAGCAAATATACAATATTTAGTAAACTAGACAGAAACAGAATTAACATGATTTTCTGCGGTTTGTGTGATTCGCTATACATTGGACAGACAGGAAGGATCACAAATATGAAGTTATTTAATAATAAAAAGAACTGGTTCTAAATTCGCGAACCATCTCTTAAAAGAATCACACAACATAATTTCTACTTTAGGCCCGGTACGCCTGCATTTCTATGATGAGCCCCTTAGGCTTAATTTCTTCGAACAATTAGAAATGGATAGATATACTCAAGGTATCGTCTATATGACCAAACAATCATAAATTCATCGCCGTTACTGAAACTATAACAAGAAGCTCTCGTAAATACGCATTATCAATAAAATTTCAAAGCATTTACTTAAACTATTAATTAACAATATCATATTTGTTCCTTTTCCTGGAGCAGCTCAAAAATGCAATAAGTACTCATTTTATATAATATTTTAATTTTAAATAGAAGTTATTATGTTTGAATAAGTGCGATGATATAATTTTGTCTATTTGTATTCTAAAACAGTATAACTAATTCTTTTAATATGTTTCTTACGAAGACTTTTACGTTGGTTTTTTGGCAGTCGGTCAAAAGTAACAGAATCCTAACAAAAATTCAAGCCACTCTGCATTTAAATAATATTTAATTTGTTATAACATAAAACAGAGAGAACCAGAAAACTGATACTTAGGAACACCGAGGCAGGGCTATTATGATGATATTTTCAATTGTTAAGTCTGCGCCAAGAAAACGTGAAAAAAGACAGCAGTGAAATAAATGATACCGCATTAAATTAAATATAATGAAACCGGGAAAGTGGCCGTCTTGTGTGATGAGGGGCGACAGTTGCTGTTTACCCGCATTTTATGTTGGAAAATTCATGTATTTTTATACCCAACTTTCTCTGAAAATATGATATTTTTGCTGCAAAAAATGAGTAGGTAAATTGTTGGATTCATCGTTGAATTTTTATCGTATTTCCTATCGATCACAGTGCACAGAAAATGTAGCTCGTAGAAAATTTTGTGTCACTTATCTTATGGTTATTATGATCATTATTGGTGATAAAGTGTAGTTACCAAAAATTTGCTTTGTAAAAATGTTCTTGCATTCGTATATGTTCGGTTAAAGAAAAGCGAGCGTTGACACTTCAATATTTATTTTTTAATACCGCAATTAAAACCTCAACTTTTGTTTTAAGTGCTAACATAATTTAAAAAAAATATACCTATATTAAGGATCACAGTTTTTAACTCTATTTTTGTTTTTCCCCCAAAAGGTTTTCAGTAGTGAATATATCCATACTTACCGTCAGTAATATGGTATCTATCTACCCGTAGCAAATATTCAATTGTGGGATATCATTTAGCTTGGACCACTCGATCGATAGTAGCAAGCCCGTTGTCAAGATATTGGCAGCGTACGTCTGGACCATATAAAAAATAATATGCGATTGTTTAACCCTTTCCCTGCTCAGACACCGAAACGTGATTCATCCTACCGTGACCAAAATGCCGAGAATTTATTAGGTAGTGAATTTTACGGTGACAGTATGAAAGTAGTATACAATATTATAAGGACATTCATATATCTGGTGGGCGTGTGGGGTCCACCTCTTGATCTCGTATATAATACGGAATGGGCAGCGATCAGGTTAATGGAATTGCCGACGAACATATTTTTTGTCATAGTGACTTATTTGGTTACTTGCATAGTGAAAGGAAATACGTGTTTTATCATCGTCTGTAAATTATTCATGTTTTGTAAAGAAAGCTGTCGTCATAGTTTACGTTTAGTAGATTATGAATATTTATTTGACTGTAAAGTGAGAGTTAAATAATATGTCTGATAATTAATAGATAATTTTACTTTTAAACCACGTGTCGGCTTAGTATTCTATCCAAGCTAATATACGTATTATTTAATAACAATTGGGTTCGGAATGTTTTGTCGTTCTTGTGAGTTATGCTCTGAAGTAAATAAATAAAAATAAATATTCTATTATAGGGTTTGATCATGTCACAAAAAACGTAGTGAATGAAATCTGCTCTGAATAAAATATAGCTTGATATATATACCATCAGTAAAATTTTGCGTTTGATGTCATCAAAAAACTATTTTCATCACATAATTAATTCGCTGACTTTAAGCCGAAATCTTAATTTGAAAATAGAAAACAAGTAATAAATGCCCAATATTTTTTTTTTTTTTTGTTGAACTGGATAGTTCAATGATATAAATTTATTATATCAGCTGCATGATAATTTTACCGTCAACAGACTAGCTATAAGTCAGATGACACCCCTAGATGACGTCACAATGCAAAATCTAGACATGCTGTCGTGTCTTCTGTACGTGTGTGTATCTTTGTATTAGCCATGGAAATTTATACACTACTTATAATGTTTTATATCCATGTTATATCAACCAATCACCTTACATTTAGGAACTGAATTTGCAATACGATTTTAATTCCAAAAACCTCGGAGTTTTATGTGTTCAATCATGGATTCCAGAAATACAATAATTACACAAAATCAATCTGTTAAAAAATACTCTAACTTGAGTCCGTATACTCTACTTTTGCAGTGCAAATGAAACAATGGCATGGAAAGGAACCATTCATTTTTCATCTTATGTTGTTACAAATACATGTGAAAGATGTATGATAATAATATGAATTGGATACAAAAAGTGTATATGTATATTAAATGAATATGTTCATAGAATTATTTTAAAAGCTGCTAAAGAAACTCAAAATTGAGTCACGTTCATAAATTTGTTAATAGAAAACTTAAAAGAAAAATGTTTAACGACACTTTACAAATTCTTAAACATCGTCTGTGTTTAGATTTATTCTCTTGCTTATTTTCAGCGTACTATTGTTTTAAATATAATATTGTGAAGTATTTTTAAAGTTCATTCATTCGGTTAATTCGTGAGCTTTGTGAGATTTATATTATTCTATTATTGATTGAGCAGGACCCGTTAGCTAGTAAGAATTTTCAACAGATACAAAACAAATTGAACAAACGTAAATTAACTGGTTTTGTATTTAAAAAAAATATATTTTTAAAAAGGCTGTAAGAAAGAATCGGAATGATTTATTTTTTTTACCGCCAGAGGACGCTTGATTTTCAACAAGTTACTATTATATATTTAATGCTACAAAACAGTCAGTAGTTGGTTTAAATAGACGGTTTATCAAAGATATTTCTAACCTAACTTCACCAAACTAACGATACTGAACAAATAATAATATTTAATGATCGCTTTAATTATTAACAACGAAAACTTTATTGAATCAGTTACTAACAATTTTTGCATTGATTTTCTGACCAAATAAGAGATTATGTTTTTGTGTTTACCGATTTTTTTTTCTCACTTTATAAATAACTGACAAAAATTTGTCCAAGGACGTTTGCTATGGTAGCATGACTCACTTTATTACGTGCAAGATGCCAAAGATGTGAATACAAAAATGCACGAAAAACGTATTATAAACTACAGTTCATCTTCTATTGCATTCTATTTAATTAAAATATATTTCTTAGCTCATTTTATTTCGGGTGGCCGAGACCCTCAAAAGCCTGTTGCCACAACAAAAGGCTATCCAAAACTGATATTTTATCTGTGGCCCCCTTGAAACATTCTGTGCCCCCGGTTGAGAAACACTGCACTACATTAATGCTATAATTCGATGCTATTGAACTGGCGCAATATTATTCATTTCGGTTTTGCCGTATTTGTTTTGTGTCAGTTTGTCAATTTGCGGAAATAAAATTTTAAAACGAAAAAATCAATCATTTACTTATTATCGTTGCTATTTAAATAATAATTTACGTAATAATATTTGTGCTTAATATAATAATCTTTTTAGGCACTTAAAGCAATTGAAAGTTCCAGGTCAGATTATATAATTGAGTCTGCAAACGTGACGTAAAAACGTGGATCAAATAACAACAATAGCTTCAGAATCACTGTATGGCCACATGTCATTATTCAACACTGCAAAATGGCAGAACCAAATCGAGTGTCAGAGCGGCGCAGTGATAGAGAAATCAACATTCATACGAAACTTACGCTGTCAAACGAGAGTCAACTAATTTTAACCCAGTTTCCGATTGCTAATGAAGTGATATGATGCCGCGATTTTTATTCACGCATTAAAGTTGAAGAAACCTTTTCTACACGAATACACTCGATATCGTCTATGTTATTCGTCGAGCTTATAGACTGTAACCATGACATAAATGTAATGACATGGTTACAGTATATAATCTGTATTGCTACAAATTGGAGCGAATTCATAAGAAACTTCTACGATATTTCTATTTCAAAAAATTTAAATATTTTCCCTTTAATAGTTCCCTAAAAGAGTACTACCCAACCAAATTTCTTTTAGGAATGCTATCTTTTCACTCTCTTGAAGCTTGAAGATCGTTTTCGATTCTAAAGCATTTCTCTCTTCTTTTCGGGGACCAGTTTATAATCCCGAAATTCTCATGACTATTAACTTACATGCTCCCAATTGTTATCTGCATGACCGAAACAATATCCAAGCATTTTTTATTCTTAAAATTTGCTCTTTGTGTCGGTCATTCGAGTCACCAGGTGGAAGAGCCGTTCGAATGATCAATGCAATGCCTAGAGAGCTGGATATTTTCAGCAGTAAGCTCTGGGTATTGTTCACCAAATATTTGTTCCTTGTAAACTAATAATGTATTGTTTTTTTTTTGTACTTAATAATTTTAATAATTTAATTTCAAGTTTTTATTTTCATTGTTTTTAATAGTATTATTGTTTTCAATAACTACTATTGTTAGTATTGTTTTTTGTGTAATGCATGGCGCATTTTAATCAGAAAAATCTGATGGCGCATTGGCATCAGCTGTAATGCCATGCATTTCAATTTTTTAAATTTACGATAAATAAATAAAAATGACGGATGTACTGTATCATGTTTCAAATTTATTTATATTAATCGCAAAAATTATCATTAAATAGTAACAATTATCAGATACTATGTGTTGGTCAGTCAAGTCGATGCCTTTATTTGTTAAATATTTTCTAAGCAAAAAAATGTTTTTTTTATTTATTTAATAAGGTATGTATTTCAGCGTGATAATTGCTTCATCAGACTTTAAAAAATAATGTCCTCAAAAAGTAGCTTGTCTAGAATCTCACATATTCCCTGAGAAACCCTGAGTATACCACATCAGTTGGCTATGCTGATTTGGCTAAGACAAGGGATAATAAGAAGCTTTTCTAATATTATAAAAAAAAACTGTCTTTGTTGCAACCGTTGTAGTGCAAACCGATCTAGTTTTGCGTAACTGCTCTAAAGACACTCCTGGCAATCATTTAACCGTTTAACGCTGCTGCATTACGAGATCAGTCTAGAAAAATGACAGTCAATTTAATAGTGTCGCTAAAAAAAAATATTTCTCCAAAACGTCTCGGCGGGTCGGGTTTTTTACATGCCTGGCATAGGATATAAGCATATATGACATAAAGAGACTTTTGGAATAAATAACGGGATATTAATTTCACTTGGTCACTAAGCAATTCATTTTTTTGTAAATAAATAAAACGCCATAGTTGGTATAATATAAAACAACTAGACCTAGGGCACACCACATGTAAAAGTAAAATAGCAACTTTCTCTTCTTATACACTCCTTTTATATTATATTATTTTTAATTCCCTGAAGAGACGGAAAATGGTTCAAGCGTGCGGTATAATAATTTTGTTTGTTTCTGTATTCGAGTCTGTAAATGTAATGTTAATGTCTGTATTATTTCTTATTATGGTATCCTGTAATAAAATATAAAGGATTATTGTGTTTAACTTTAAGTAACCAGGATATTCAAATGGTTTCAAAGAAAACATCCAGTTTATTTTACGCACGTTGGTTCGCCGCCAGTGTTCAAAAAGATGCGGAAAATGTATTGACTCGGATTGGAATAACAGTACATATTAAACGAATCCTGCTTCCCGGTGTATCGGTTATTGTTTCTATAGCGAAATACCGGGAAAATGAAAAATACCGGTTTTTCGGTATTGAAAATTAAACTGTTCTTTCAACAATTTTTGAAACTGATAGGTATTTTTTGAGGTCAACATATAATATTATGTGCAAGAAGATCCGATCAATTTTCACAAATTCGAACATTGGTGACAAACCATTTTAAAGTTACATTTTAATTAAAATAAATATAAGATACTTTTTTAAATATGCCTTTTTTGCACACGATTAAGATGTTTTTATGTACCGATATTTAATATGAACTATCAAAATACCGGAAGTGATTTATACCTCCGGTATTACGATTCAAATTTCTATGTTTTTCTTGATTTTTATCTTTTTTTGAAATAACGGTACTGATATTTGCAACTCTGAAATGTAATATAAAATACCGGTATTAATATATTCATCCGCTACTGCATTGAATACTTGAATCCTCCCATTATTTCGTTAATCGCAAAACATTCAATATTGTTTAAACTATTAGGCAAAATTAACATTTTTTTATCGTCTGTTTTCATGATAACCAGGGTTTATTAACCGTTCCATCGGTTTGCCATGTATATCCGTAGCGGATGGTGGCAGGAGCAACGTTGAGTACCCTGAGAAGTCCCAGATTTGGCATACTAATGCTTGAGTTAGATAATTTTGTAATGTCTACCAAGTCGAGCCCTGGCTATTTTATGATCATAAAATGATTTTGATAGTCTTTGATCAGGTTATTCGAAGATGCTAGTACTGAAGTCAAGTAGCGTACTGTATGCATGACTGGAGCTGCAAATAAGGTGCTCGATTGTTGTATTACGGTTGTAGAATATTGAATAAAAAATGTCGGACGTGATTCAACATATTATGAAGAATATTGGACAAACATATGAACATAGTAAAACAAATTCGGACATTCAATATGTATGTACATGATATTTATTTAAATAAGACTGGACATCACAGGTCAACATTCATTAACCGATAAACGTAGTAAGAACGATAATGTAAAGACCCTAAATCTATTTAAAAACCTGTTGAAAGTAAAATTCGTATTTAAATTGAAAAAAAGCAAAACTATGCGGTGAAAGAGCACTCATCAAACAACCTATAAGTTAATATTTAAACTTTTTTATTTCAAGCGCGCTTTAGTAGTGAGAAAAAACAATGGATAACTGTTTCTGAGACACTCCAGGTAATCGTTAGAATAGTGGGCTTAGTGCAAGTAGCAGGTAGTGTGCACCTGGGTACTTTAGAAAAAACATTCAGATAGAAAATCCTCAACAAAAAACAACAGCAAGTCATGCGAGTGAATTAAAGTCGTAAATCGCGAGAAACAAACCGTAAATACGGCTATAATAAAAAAAGCGAACGTGAATTTCGATAAAATTGAGCTGAATATGAATTAATTGCGCCATCTATAATACTAAAACGCTAGTTTGTCGGTAAAACAAACTTTAACGAATATCTGGTTCAATCCAGCTGCTAGTTTTGCTACGGTTTTCTTTTAGTCTGTGTTACAAAAAAGTACCCACATATTTTCATACATAATTAATGTTCGGAGCATGTAAAACAACTCGGGAAGTGTAATTTACTATTGAAGTATAAAGTTTGACCGACGAAACTTTGCGGTTGGTATCGTGTTCTGAAAGATGTGATATGACAGAAGTGCCCGCGTGGAGTGAGTGTGCATCCACAGATATCAGTCGTGTATGCACTCAACGCCGCAGTCAAGTTTAGACTAAAAACTCTTATAAGTTTCCGATCTCTCTACATGTGACCGCAGGTGGTTCAAAAACTTCAAACAACTTTTTGAATTGATGTAATGAATCGTTTCTCTTTCTCTCTCGGGTTTAAGGCGCGTTGCAGACATCTTGCAAGAAATGTTTTTATCACAATGGTATGTAAACTTTAACTCGAGTTAACCCGGTTTAAAATCAGAATACCATATCAAGTAGAGTACTCTAATAGTTTTAGAGGGTAAAACGTGTTTTTTCTTACCTATATTTACGCATCAAAATTATAAGGAACCTGCGAAACGGGCTCTCATTTTTCTGGCTTATTTTATTTGTGGTAGGATCTCCTTCTCTAAGTATTAAATGCTTTCTTATTAAAGATTCTGTCAGCTAAAGCAGTGTTACCCAACCTTTTACACATGCGGACCGGTAAAAAAAGGAAACATTTCGTGGATGCTAACTCAAAAATAAAACCTATTTCTTTGGTATTTTGTTTTTTCAAATATTTGTCTATATTATTAAATTAATATGTAGACAATATAAATATAGCATGTATATATTTATATATAATATGTCAGAATGTTTGCAAATGTTTTTGTATACCTGCAGAAAAGTTCGATGGACCGGCACCAGTCAGAAATGTTTAATTCTTATCATGAATTATTCTTAATTTGATATTAAACTTGAAGAGTTTACTTTAACTCTCCCAGTCCTAACTGTCTTTTGAGAATGACGGTGGCTGCATAGACTTCTACCAGAAGGTTGCGTGCACAATCTATGCTAGCAGCGATGCAAACGAGTTGTTTGATAAATAGTTAAATGTCATTTTTTTAAATTTATTAAATTAACGGTTAGTATAATCATGTTTAAAATATTCCTCCTTTTCTACAAGAAAACTAAAAAAAGTAAAAAAAAGAAACATAGGTACATTAAATCAAACCATCTCTTTAAAACACTTTTTAAACGTACAAAATATTTAGTAATGTAAAAACGTAAATCTTATTAATTAGATTCATTGGTCAACAATTTTTCTTAAACCGATATTTGAATAAGAAATTATTTCATTGTGTGTGATTGGCACACATAATGAATATGAATACATGAATGAATACATCATCAATTCAATCAAAACTGGTATTTCCTACTTAACGTGATTTTCCCAAATCACGACGAAATATTATTACTATCTTTGAAATGTGTTTAGTTATAATTATTTCTTTGTGATATTTGTTTCTATCAGGAACCTACGCGTAACGAATTTTAAATTTAGAATTGCATCATTAAATTTAACTGCCATTTCCTTATTTGGTACAAATGAAATTATTTCAATGAATCGCCGGATGCAATTATAATGTCATCCATTATATGAATTATTATTATAATATGCATTTTGCATACCCCATATGAGTATATGGTCACATTTTACATTTTGTGTAAGGATTGCAACCCGGAAACTTTCGTCCCGGAGATTTTGCGTATTAAATCTCGTGATTTTTAGGTGTGACTTTGTCTGTAATACATACCGTATTATAGACAAAGTCACACCTAAAATCCCTTACAGACACATTCATAAATTGAGATTTCAATAGATTTATCGATTTTCAATTCAATGGCATGGTTGTCTGTGATCTTTAATAGTCGCCACCCACCCGAACGGGGGGGGAGAGGGGGGCGTAGTGACAGCGATAGCATGCTACTCCTTTCCTAGCCCCATCCATCTATTCTTACTCTCTCCGAAAAAGAGAGTAAAGACTGAATAACCATTAGTTCTCGTAAAACAACTTTTGTTGAGATACTAAATTAGGAATCTTCATGCTCCTACACTGGGAGCGATCATGGTTAAACATATTAGGAATATTAATTTGTTGTTTCTCGAATAAAATGCAAGTTGATTGTGTCGCATGCACTAATTTTAATTTTCATGTTTCACTATACACGTTTAAGTGCCACTGTACTGAGTAAATTAATAATTATGATTAGATGTTACAGTGTTCCAAATAATTGAAAAATATGGTCTCCTAATAGAGGTATCTTAACAGAAGTTTTTCTCCACGAGAACTGCTTGTCACTCAGTTGCTCAACCTCAATTTTTTGAAGAGAGTAGGGATATAATGATAGGGCTAGGACAGGACTAGTGGTTAGTTATTCACTCTCTTTCGACACCAAAAATAGTCATGCCTTCCAACAGAAATCAATTTATGAAACGGGGATTCGGATCCGTGAAATTCTGCTAGGTGCTCCACGGCGAAATCCGTCCAACAAGAGAAAATTTTCATTGTAGAAAAATAATAAAGCTACTTGGTTGCTAGATATCCGTTTCGCAATAAGTTTTGAGAGTGGACTACTGGTGAGGACATTTTCCGAGGATCAAACGATTTTTCAAAGGTTATGACAGTCAATAGAATGATAAGTGGTTGTACGGATGGTGCAACGGCTATGATTTAAAATAGGTTGTTGCCTCGAGTATAAAACAAAAATATCTTACAGTAGAAATTACACATTGCTGCATACATCATTCACGATGCCATAAGAATTATTAAAAATAATGAACGAATGTAGTAAAATAATTAACATTATCTAATCAAGAGCTTTCAATTTTTGAAATATGAGAAAATGGGATTGGAATATTTATCCCTACTGTGTTACACAGAAATAGTTTGGCTACTTTTAATTCAAATTACTAATTGTAAATTTTGATTTTGAAATTTGTGGTGTGCCGCGAAAATCCTTCGAAAGTCCTTAGGTGTGCCGTGGGTGAGAAAAGGTTGCGGAGCACTGGTATAGTGTGTACGGTTTGTGTATGCTATACACAACTCGTATAAAAAATTTACACTTTTTTTTTGTATGCGGTATTTTTGTAATTGTAATTAGGGAAACATAATTTGCGTCTCCATTGATTGCTCTTGTAAAAATATCTAGTTTTGTATTCTATTGTATAATTTTGAGTACTTATTTCGGTAGATCGCAGTGACTTTTTTAGTTCAAAAAAAGTTCGCTAAAATAAAATAGCGATCATAACTGATCAATATTGATTTTTTAATTGAGTAAAAATAAACGTAAGACGAATAAGAAAAAAAAATAATATTTTTCACACAAATACCTACAATAACAAATTTACGTGTTGAGAAAAATAAGCTTCGAAATATAAAAAATTGAAGATTTTCTTTTTAAAATAGATGTTTCCAACCACGTACTTATGGGAGGTTTTTACAAAATAGCCTTTGGATTCCACACGTCTGTACAAAACCTTCTAAAATCAGTGTAGGCCATATGTTTTTAACCTCACATCTTGACGACGGTCGACAAACGAGAATGGGGAAATTCTGAAAAAAAAAAACAAAAAGTGCTCTAACAATGGTCGACAATCGAGTTATTTTTAAAGAATGTCTGTTGACAGGTAAAGTTTTGATTTATATGTAAAGCGCCAGGAAAGTATGAAAGTATCCAAATATAATATCTTCAATGTATCCCGTAAAGTGAGAAAGATTTTATTTTTTATTATATTATAACGTGGAAGTTTCTAAAACATAAAATAAATTCAACATTATTACTAGGAAAATTGTCGATCTATAATATTACACGTATGTTATTGGTTAAAATAGAATCTATAAGATATCTATCGGTAGTAAATATATTTCTTGTTATATCGTATTAACGTTTTGTCACGCCGAGAAAACATCAGTGGGGGACTCAAGTTCTGTAAACGCGAAAATTTGTAAAAATGTGTTGTGTTTAAAACTAGTGTGCCGTGATGCTAGGTGTGCCGCGGCGCGTTGCTTCATTGCGTAAAAAAATTGTCTTTTGTATCCAATACTCTGTCTATGTATATAATTCGCTTATGACATGGATATGAAAAGATTAACATATGCTTATACAATCGGCGTGCGGTGGATGTATCTCTATCACACAATCTAACTTGTGTATAAACAAGTAGGATATAAGAGCAAACGCCACCACGTTATATCTCGCTTTGACCTTTCAATTTATTTATGATTGAGTGAGAAAGAGAAAAATTCTCTGCACGCGCCTGGTGTATGTATATACCCTTTTAGATATATTTTTTTTTGTGGTGTGTCGTGATCACCTTTTAAAACTTTAAGTCTGCTGCGGAAGAAGAAAGGTGGCGGAGCACTGCACTATACTATCGCATACTACATTACATATTATAACATAATGGAGTTATTTGTAGAATTCATTATTAAAGAATATAAATATTAGAGGAAGGTGTATTATAAAACCGAACCGTATACACAGCTGAACATTAAGGAGTACCTTTTCCAGCCCTGAAAAAACACTAAATTATCCTATCCAAAAATATTCAATTACATCTCGTCAAACGTTTAACACAACCACAGTTATAATTTAAGAAAAATCAAACGTCGATTGATTTTATGTCGGATATGCGTGAGTAATATTGAATTACTTTTTTTTTACAAATTGCACTCTCAAAGTATTTGTTTACAGTATTGCACTTTTATTTAATTGGAAGTAGTAAAATTTTCAAGCCTGTCTTGCAAAGAGTTGACATCTGTTTTTCAGAAATGCTTTTATTTGGTTTATGCCGTGACTAGATTAGGGTTTATTGTAGGTTATCGAAATTTGATGTCATCAGACAAAATCGTAGAATAAAGTATTTTTAAGAAAGTGATGCGAACGGAATTTGCAATTTATTGAATATAACGATGTTATAAAGATTTTTGAAATGTACCAAAGAGTTTGTTTTCTCGTACTTTTTCTGACTAATATTTAAAGTAAAATTATACTGAATATTTTTTTAAAAAAATGGAAGCATCAAGAAATTCTATTATATACGCCTTTTAACAAAAAAATTCAAAGCAATTAATAAGAGTAGTAAAATGTCTGTCGTCTGCCTCGACACTACGCTCGATATTTATTTTAATTATTATAATTTTGTAAATAGTGAATAGGCGCTAATCGGTAAATAATTTTATAAAATATTATTTTTTGATGTGATAAAAAATTTCAAAGTAAAGTAAAATTCATTCTTAAAAAAAGTAGTGATATCTTACTATTATGACGTGTAAATAGAAATTCCATTTCTGACAGATGTTATTCTTTCAATCAGTATTTTTTTCTTGTAAAATTTCATCATGTGACTCTGCGTAGCGTGGAATGGTAAGGATTGTTTATGTTATATAAAGTTGTTATTATGTATTGCTAAATAATAATAAACAATTTTGGGCAACCGGGATTTTATACGACATTGGTGGATAAACGTGACTCACGAACTGCTCAGGGCTGTTGATTATAGAGTTGATATTTATATTATCCGTACTACACTAATACGTAACTATACAAGGTGCTAGTTAACTCCAAGAATATATAGATAGGACAATGTTAATAGAATATGAAAGATATTCAAAACAAAAATCTGGAGGAGGTTTATCGTAAACTTTTCAAACCGTTTGGACGAAGAACGAATGTCTATCATTTAAGAAAATTAGTGTATTTTTTTAATTATTATTAATATTAATAATAATAAAATGTTTCAAAAGGGTTTGATAATAATTGTTATTTCAATTGATTTTCGTTAACTAAACTGAAATATTCTTAACTATAAAAAAAACTATTCTTAGGTGTGATGTACTAAACCATATAAAATATACAAATAAACTGACTAAAAATTCTTACGCTATTTCAATAAAATAGATTTTCGAATTTCACTATTTTATACTAATAAAATAAATTCATTATCGACTGATGGATAGATAGATAAATCAAGAAAAAAATGTTGTCGTAAAAAAGTAAATAAATAGAAATGAAAATATACATTTAAATTAATAATTAAAAATACCATGTATGTTCCTTTTCCTAGAACCACTCAAAAGACAGTTAGTACATTACATATTTTAATTTTAAATAAAAGTTATGATGTTGTCTATCTCTTCTAAAACAAATATATAGCTAAGCTAAATTATGTTTAAACATAGTTCGGGTGATGGCGTGGAGCCGAAATAGCTATCAACAAACTAATAAAATTCTTATAGAACTGAATACTTGGTTATTTTTACTTTATTATCCTAGTTAGGCATTCAGTTGACGAAAGAATAGATATCCTGGTATGAATGATGGTATAAAATAACAACCAAAATTACTCTTATTTACGTGTAATATATAATAATAGAATAGCGTAAAAATATATAATAGCATAGATTAATACGATGAAAAGATAAACAATCCAAAATATAAATTATACATATATATTTTTTAATTACGTCTTGACTAATCGATTAATCAAATCATACCCTAAGGCAGAGCGACCAATACAATGATTGCGTTTTTTTTTTGAAAATGAAATTCAAACGTGATAAACAGTTGTATATTGAACCTCTGTTGTTTAGTGGTAAGAACTTTATGTGGGGTAGAGTCTCGGCAAGCTCAAAATCAAATTAAGCTATTTTTATTTAAATTTGAGATCTTGAACATGGGTGTTTGTGATGTCTTTTCTCCTCGAGCTGATCTCAAGTGATTTAAAAGATTAAAAAATATCTAGCACCCCTGACTGTTAGCTGTAATACAAGATATTTAATTTAATATATGTTATTTATTATTAGAAACACCTTTCGTAGATAAACACATGTATACAATGAATCGGGGTATTGAACCGTTATTTTTTGCGTTTTCTTTCCGGTTCAAGTAAAGAAACATACATCGGTTCGGTTCCCGTTTTCTTTTCGAACAAAAACGGTTTTTTTAGTTTTCCGTTCAACTCCGTCTGATGAATTAAAAATATTTTCTACAATAATTTAAAACATTTTATGGTCATTGTATAATAGCCTGGCGCCACGCTGTCATAATGCGCCCATGACAACTGACGTGGGAAGTAAGATCATGTTAAAGCACGTGTTTGAACAGGTACCGAACTGAAAAAACTGATATTTTTTCGGTTCGGTTCCGGTTTTCGTTTCGGCAAAAATAACGTTTTTTCCCGGTTTTCGGTTCAGTTCCGGTTCAAAGCCCTGCAAAGAATTGTGTGGATGAATTTGTGCTGCAATTAATCTATTATTTTTCTCAGCTAGATAGATTAATTTGCATATCCAGTTTAAAATGTTTATCCCAGTTGATTGATGCTGCCATTATTTTTTTACTCTTACATAAAAAGTGTAAATACATTAAATGGTAGGTGTGCACTGTATCTGCTGGAAACTAAAAGATAATATAAGATCGTGTCATGGAGGTTATTGACCATTTATATTTAATTCATAGCCGTATTAGTTATATTAGATGTTTTGTCTTTTTTGACGTATTTTTGTGGCATATAATAATTGTGACTAGGTACTCGTAAGTAATTTAACGCGCAGGTTTACCAAAACCGACAGAGACCGATAGACACTTTTAACTATTCGAATATTTGGGCAGATAATACATACTTTTGTTTGAACAATTACTAGAGTCAACAATCCCCCTTAAACATGTTGTTATTTCAGTAATTGAAAAAACCAAAAAAAAACAGTTGGAGTAATCCGACGCAACTGCAAATTTTAAATATTTTAATATAATGAATCGGTATTAGAATGTGTATTTATATGGGATTTGATAGAAATGGGAAAAGGTTTATTTGTAAATTATTATAAGTGTCTCATCCTTAAGAAAATACGAAATGTATATCAGTGATTTAAAATTTGAATACATGTGATTTTTATTATAAATGAGTTCGTTTTCTTAGAAACTTTAGTGTAAATACTATGAAATATTATTTTAGTAAACAAAACATAATGTTCTATTATTAAATTAGTTTCAGTTGTACTATTCGATATCCTAATAGTTGGAATCCCTACTTTCTAGCAATGTGTTGCGTCCTGTTTTTCATATATATTTTAATTGATTTACACCGCGACTACTTTAGAGTTTATAGTAAGTTACAGAGATTTGATATCTAAGAAAAAATTGCAGAAAAAGATTTGTTTTATATCGTGACTGAAGCAAAATACCTAAACATTCTAAAAAAAATATTTAGCTAATCGTTTTTTTTTATGGCTGGGTAACAGTCAGGGGAAGAGGGATAAAAGCATGATTCGTGTCTTTGTTAAAATGCCATTGTTTGTTTTTTTCAACACGTGGTTGTAATGTAGACAGTACGTGTATTATGGTATAACAGACATTATTTTTGGAGAGGAAATCGAACACGATATTCTTCAAATTTGAGAAAAAATATCCGAAGGGATTAATAGTTGGAATGGAACGGGATCTTTCAATTATTCAAGAACACGTCTCATAAAAGAAGCCTCCTGTTTTTTTGGCAAACGCAAAAGAAAACATGACCTGTCGGATATTTTCGCAAAGTTTTCTCAAAGAAGAGGCATATGCGGAGGCTGAATTGACGTCATTTTTCGGAATCAGTTCTGCATGTCAAAACAGATTCGCTTCTTCAACGAAAAGAATGCGGCATTTACTTATTTGTATTGTACAATTTTCGAAAGCACTTTAGGTTTTTGCACCAACGCATACGCTGGCTTTTAAAAGTACGCGATGTTTGAATATAGTTCACCTTGTGTTATGTATGAAAACAATTCGTGTTCTTAATTTAAAATAAAAAAAATGAAAATATGCAGTCAATTAGTGAAATACAGGCATACTAAATTTAGTCAATTTAAAATGTAAAATTATTTAAAAAAATCAAACGTCGATTGATTTTATGTCGGATGTGGGTGAGTAATATTGATTTACATAAGGTGAATAAGTAGGTTTTATTCTCATTTCGCGAAAATCGTTAATCGTTTTCCGTCGCCTAAAAAATATGAAACGTCGAAATATTTTTTTTTTTTTTTTTTTTTTAATAATTGCACTCTCAGGATTTATTTACACTATTGCACTTCATTTAAATTGAAAATATAAAGGTTTCAAGCCTGTCTAGCAAAGAGTTGACACCTGTTTTTCAGATATGTTTTTAACTGCTATAGGCCGTGACTAGTTCAGAGTTTATTGTAGGTTACCGAAATTTGATGTCTAAGACAAAATCATTGGAAAGATTTTTTAAAAATGTGATTGATGTGAATTTTGCAATTTATTAAATAATTTTTTTTTAAATGTACCAATAAGTTCGTTTTTTCGCAATTTTTCTGACTGATATTAAAAGTAGAATTATACAAAATATGTAATTAAAAAAAAATAGTGTAATAAAACATCCTATTACATACGTATTTTAGTAAAAAATATAATAATAATAAATAAATATATAGTAATCATCTTTCGGGGATATGTTTTTATTACCTTCATTTGTGATTGAGTCGGAGTTCGTCGTCTACCTCGACACCACGCTCGTTATTTCTTTAGATTATATTTAAATAGTGATAAGGATCGGTAAATAATTTGTTTTGACATATAAAATCCTATGTCAAATTGTTGTTTTCTTATTATCTTGAATCGTTTATGGTTTTGACCAAAGACAAAACATTATTTGTATTGAATCTGAATGTTTTATTAGAACAATGTATTTCCTACATAAAATATTAATTGTAAAAAACGGGTCTGAATTACGATCGTCACTGTATGTATAATATCTAAGAATGTATTTTCGAAACGGAATTCTAGATAAGCTACTTTCTGATACTTTTGACGTATTGTTTACAAGTTCGCCTTTTGATTTTAACGCTGTTTGTGCCTCTAACACAAGATGTTTTAAAAGCAATCAAATAACAACTTTCGTGTTTCTACAAACTACTCAAGTACTTCTGGTTAATATGACGTTAAGCAGTGTAAATGTTAATTGATTACAAACCTTCAGCCAGTGTTAATTCAGTTTGCTTTATAAAATCGCCTCATAAATAAGATGTCAAATTATTCTTTTCATTTAGCGAGGAACTGTTTTCGAAGTTTAACACCAGATTACATGTTGTAGAAAAATGTATTTTACATTGACATATTATTTTCAATTTGGTTTTCACAAGTTTATATTATTTCATAATTCAATCACCCAACATACAGTAGGAAAAAATCTTATTTAAAGAGAAATTATTGTTATGACCGAGAAAGATGTACAATCAAAACAAAAATATGTAAATACAGACGAGCTCCAAACTAAATTTAGTGCTTAGCCAAAAACAATTCGCTTGATATATTAAATTTATTTAAAACGCTAAATTATTTGATCGCATCGTTTTCGAAAAAGATATCAATTCCGTTAGCTGTACTAAAAAATGTTGTAACCAATTTTCTCTTTGCATTGAAAATCAGTTATTTTCTGTTTCATCACTAAAATAATAATCACATATATATGTTTAATGAAAAATTCTGAATGAAAAATAAAATATATTTAACCTTAGCACCCAGTATACGTTAGGTGATTTTCATATTTAGTTGGACGATAAAAAAATCGGATCAGTCTCTTAATACATCCAAAATAAAAAAAGCGACGATGGACTTGGCATGGACACTTGCTGCGGATGCCCCAGGAGAGTCTGAATCTTGCCTGTTTCTTCTACCAACCAGATGGATTCTGTCACCCTGGAAGGCTGCTGATGACCATCTATATGATGTATTCGGCGGAGCTACAGGACGCTGGGATAACCTGGGTGGAAACGAGAAGACTGGCGATGGACAAAGAAGCTTGGAGGAACAGCGTGATGGCTACATGTCCTGAATAGGAAGCGGATATGATCAAAAAAATATATTTAAAATTCTGTAAATTGAGTCTACTTCGCAGGCTCTACATATTTTCAGTAGGAATATGGAGGTTAAAATAAGATGACTTTTCTGTATATTTATTTTTATAATATATTTATGTCGGCGTCCATGGCGCAGTTGGTAGCGTCACTGGCTGCGGTTACGGATGTCTCGGGTTCAATTCTCGGTGCGGACGGTTTTCATGGATTGATCTTTCAATCGATTGATGGATTTCTGTTCGTAGTCTGAGTCCTCCCTCCCACCCATCCCATCCCAACGGGGCGTAACGACAGCGATTAGCTAACCACTAGTCCTGTCCTAACCCTATCCTTCTATCCCTACTCTCTTCGAAAAAAGAGAGATTGAGCAACTGAGTAATAAGCAGTTCTCGTAGAAAAAAATCCTGTTAAGATACCTCGCTAAGTTTAATTTTATTTGATGCATTTTCATCTGTGCTTTTATTAATTAAAATCATTTTAACTGCCAATATTTGACGCTTAACCACATTTATGTATGATGTAGTAAAAGCACGCAAGTTTATTGCTTAAAACTAGATCAAGCATGTTAAAACTTTCTGAACATTTATCAAAATGTTGGTGTTGCAAAATTTATACATTGATCACCGTATTCCGCAAGATAATCAATGCTGTTACATTGATGTTTTGCTCAGTTTGTGTTATTTTATTATTATTATTTGTTGAAATTATTAGTGTTATTGTGAGGGGTAAAGTTTCTAAACCTGATTAAACTATCGACCGCAACGAACACTGAGGGTGCATAAAACGATAACTGTAAACAATTTATTGTCATAACAGTTAACTGTACAAAGTTTTAGGACTACAGCTGCATACTAAAATACAGTTTTAATCTATTCCTTTGTATGAATCACTTGTGATTCTATGCACTATTTTATACAACAAAAAAAAAATTAAAAATACTGACATTATGTAAGGTAGTTTTGAAATACTTAATAATAGTTAAATAACCGTTATTCTAATACGTACAAAAACTGTTGTTTTCGTCGAGACTGAAATTAATTCTTTTCTTATTTTAGGAAGAGTTGAAATTAATAGACAGTCAGTTGTAATATATCCGATGCAACAATCTTTGTTTAAAACACAATCTATAAATGTGCCATGATTCGCATTTGTAGAATGCAGTCATTAAACATATATATTTTACTGGAAATTAAATTATTGGTCCTGTAAACCGGTCGTTATCATTGTGAAAATGTGGAAGTTGTATAAAACAAATTGTGCTTTATTTTTAAAATACAATTTCTTTCCACTAAGAATTTACCTTGAAAGTGACAAGTTAGTGGTATTTGATTTAAAAAAAACTTAATGTGGGCTTGAGGATGATTTTCTTCCACAAATTTGATACAACATATTGCGTGAATCTCAGAATGCATCTGAAGGGATTTGGAAATTTAATAAATTTAGCTCATAGCACAACGTTAGATTTTCAACATATATATGACTAACTCGAGTAGGTATAGATGAAGAATCCCTACAAAGTTAAACGTGTTAAACAATTGGAGCGACCTGTTTTAAATTTTAAGACGTTGTATTTTGCTCGGTTAAAATATAACTGTTGTATGTAATACTCGCCATAATGTCCACGATTCTAGGAAAGCGCCATTCCGTGACTCGAAGTTGTATTTCCAGCACGAGAACCGTTTATTTCTCGTGATTTGTCTTGTTATAATGCTCTACCGCAAAAGTCCTCAACCTTTTTGCATGCACACACAAATAATATTAAATCAACACACTTATGTAATCTAAACGCATATAAATTATTACGAGTACATCTATACACTTTCATGAGTCGTAAGTGATTTGTCATTGGTCGTTTTAATATTAGAATTAGAAAAGTGACCGGCAACTTTTCTACTAAGGTGTTAGTCTTGCTAATGACAAAAGGCAGGATATCTTTATTTTGCTTAAAGAGGAAGTTTGAATCTTGATGTAAAATCAAACCAGACATAAATGTAATCGAAACGCATTCAAATCAAGTAAGAGTTTACCCATACACTACGCCGACCCATACAACGTCGTGCGTTTCTGTAATATTAAAAGAAAAGTTCAATTGTGGAAGGGACCTTAACCCTTCCGTACACATGGTGTAACAATGAGATACTTCAGAAATTAAACCTTTAAATTATTTGTGATTTGTATTATCATACAAAAAAATGAAAATTTTGGTGTTTGTAAATAAAATAACTCTACATATAATTGAAAATTGAAATTCATTATAGATTACGTCTTCTTTGTATAATTAATCATAGTTTGACAACCTCGTCAATTTTAGTATAGTAACAATTAGTAAAATTTAGTACAATCCGAGATGCATGACGTATCGTATGCAACGGTCTTGTTTCAAACGATACAAATACATGTCTCGAGCTTATTCAGCTATGAAAAATTTAGAATTTTGCGTCTTTCGATAATTTCGCATAGTTTGATGTATTTCAGGTTTTGCACACAAAATATCTCGTAAAAAGATTTCTTAATACTACATAAAATAATATTTCACTTTTTTAAATTGTCATTTCGCTTTATAAATGCGTTTATATGAAAAACCATCACTGTAATGAAATGTGACTGCATGAGATCTGAAGGGATTTTTTTTAGCATGAAAACGGAAAGATTAAATAGCGTTTACGTAGGTACTCACAAGTCCAGGGTTGTCAACCACTACTTTACCGTCATGTCTATATAGTTTGTATTACATGCGTCTTACTCTATATATTATATAGTATACTTATTATACTTTATTAACCACATTGCATGCCTATAAATTTAATAATAATATAAAAACAAGCTTCTTTCTTTCATTAAAGCATTATAACATGATCAATTTAGAATACTCGTCTTCCGCTTGTGGCTGTTGTGTGAATTCGTCTTGGTGCACATATAATGAACTCATTTACCATACGAATACCTTAATTATCGGTTTATATTGAAATCTTTACACATTATGCCCAATTTGCAACGATTACATAGGCCGATATTTTATGAGAACTTTGTTTGTTTTTGTATAATTGTACTTAAAATCAATGGCAACACATCAGAATTTAAAGAAAAATAGGAAAAATGCTACTTGATAAAAATCAACTCTTCTTACCTACATTTCGTTTTTAACCTTTACGCGATAAAATTGTGATTTGTATTAAAACTTTTAATGATCAAATGCGTCGATGCATAAGAATTTTTACATGTTTTATATTTTGACAATTATATGATACTAATATGATAGAAATTTCCTTGTATTCGACATGAGCGCAGCGGCGCGACACTCTCGTTCGTGAAATCCGTATTATTAGTGTGTCGTCTTGTTGAAAAATAAAAAAATCCCGCCCTGGCTTGTAAATTGTAAAAGAAAATTGAAGGAAATGTTTATTGAAAGAAATGATGGACAAAAACTAAAATCATATTATTCGTAATCAGCGAATTTGTGAGTAACCGTAGTCAAAACTTACGAAATGAAAATTATGTTAACCTTCTGTACCATTTATACCAGTGTCTGCCAAACTTTTTTACTTCACGGCACACCAAATAAAAATGTCTTAAAAAAAGAAATACACCTTATTAATACGAATAAAGTAAACCATAGTATAGATCAATGCTTTCCAAATTTTTTCATGCTACGGCCCCCTAAATCTGAAAAAATAATTCTCGGGTCCCTGAACAAAAACATATTTTAATTGTCAAAATTTTTAATTGACATTAATTATTACTATTAATACAAACATGTTTCAGGAAAAATAGTAACTTTTAAAAATAAAATAAAAAATCTGTACGTTAACAAAACAATTAATGAGATGCAAAACACATCCACTTCTAATCATGAAAGAAAGAAGAGAGCTCTGTTTTTTTTTGTTATGACGAAAAAAGTTTCATGGATAAATATTTGTACTTTCTACTGAAAAGTTTCGCGGACCCTCGCGAAAAACCTGCGGACCCCAGTTTGGGAAGCACTGGTATAGATAACATTTTTTTAATATTTTATTAATATGTATGTACATAAATGGTAATAATTTTATTACTGAGAAAGATGCAATTGATTTTAAGAAAGAATTCTGTCAAAACGGTGCTCTAAATTAGATAAACATCTGCAACCACTCTCGTTTTTTTTATTTTATTTCCACGAGCGCTGAAAAACCAAATTCGCAAAGATACTACAATCCAAACGGCAACAGAGATTTAATTGTTGTTGTAGTCAATCGAGGATATTGACTCCAGAGCGATATCCAACATGCTGACTACTCTAGCTTAGAAAATGAGGCATTGTGTACAGGCTCGTTTTTTAGATCTATTAAAATTTCTTAACTTTAAATTGATACTATTAATTATAGTTAAAATGTTTTTTGCAGTATTCAAAACGTGTTTCTATACGAATATGGTAAAATAACAAACATGCATAAAATATATTTCATATTTTATTTACAAACCAGGAACGGTTTTGATTACCTAGTATTTTCAGCCGATTTTACTAACTAACTGAAAACAGTCGTGATACGTATATAAAATGTGAATATACTTCAAACAACCTAAACCAGGGATTACTCTCTCTGCTTTAATAACAGTTAACATTTAAAGATCTTCGAATACTGTGGTGATTGTATTTCGATTCTATAATAATATCGTTCTTGGTTAAATGTAAGTGGCATTCTCATTGTCACTGAAAATTAATGAATCAATTCATTTTTTATGAACACTTATTAAACCTAACCCACATTTAGATAAACATATTACAACGTATACCGTATTATAAACAAGTACCAACATTGGTTTCTCAAGTAAATTAAATTAATATGTATTTTTTAATATTGTAAATATTGGGATTGGTCAAGCAAAATTTATACTGCAATATATATGCAATTGTGTGTAATCCTATAAAGTATTTGTTTTTAATGCAACGCGCAAAGATGAATTTCAAAATTTTAATGTAAATGGGTTAATTTTGCAGCCGTTAAAAAATATAGTTTGAATCCGATAAGCTACAGAGAAATCTCAATTGCGTAATAAAAAAATACTTTCATTTTTAAATAACTGACGCTTTTAGCTGTTTTATAGTAATTCTGTTTTCATTTTTACATTTGGTTAATAAATGACCTCAATCCAAAAATTGTTAATGATCGTTGTTTTATGGAAATATCAATTAATTTATGTATTAAGGCAAAATCACGCTAATGACTGCGCCAGAATATTATTTACATAAATGTAATTTTTTGCCAATTAAATAATCAAATCCGGTTATATCTATCCGTATAAGCGAGATTTTTGGTCGTATATTGTCGCTGGAATAATTTTAAACACAGATTCACACTCCCAGTTAGGTTTCTTGTGTTGTAGGGCAGAATAAAAATTTCCTTTAATATTAGCTTAGTAATCGCAGGATAAATTGGAATTAGCTTATCCTTAAATAGTAAGTATACTTCTCTGGCATTTGATAAAGTTCGGTGATTGAGATTTTTTCAAAGACGATAAATAATTGGTTGGTAAATACATAAATACAGTTTCTGTAAAGTCACATGGGTGCAGAATATTGCATTTTTTAATATTATTAGTTCTGGCAAAAAATATAACGGGCACGATAATGTCGACCATATGTGGCCTACCTTCTCAGCAACCGGGCCACAATCTTCACAAAAATGTATCATTCGTATAATGGCAAAAGATGTCAAGTAAAAATTTTACTACTTTGGGTTAGTAAGTTGATATTTAATAAAGCTATACATTCACCCCCACGGGCTACGCGTTAGCCACCTATATTTTAGACATTGCTCCCTTGTATTATATAATATAAGCAAATTTAACATTAATACTTTCGGTTGTATACAAGTTGATCTTTATCTTTACTTTATCCTAACTCGCATTCATAAGTAGATGAGGGTTGGAAAATTTTTCCAAATGGCTACTCTCCTGGAAACCAAATTCACAATATAATTTTAATTTTAATGCATCATGTTTCTATTTCATAATAACGGGGATATCCTCGAAGTTTTATGTAATAAAAAGGAATAATTGTCATTATTAATAGGTGTCAGCAACTACTATTTGAACTAAAAATGTCACTTTAAGGTGTTAACTGTCAATTCTTGGTGGAAAGCATTATATTTCAAAAATGAAACACAATTTGTTTTATATTACTTCCACATTTTTATAATAATCAGACCCAGTTTCGCGCATCACGAACATTATTAACTGATAAAATTTAAATCGTAACAAGAATATTTCTATGAAATTGAGTATTAATAGTTACAATGTATATCAAACAATTGGTTCAAGAACTAAGAGAAGAATTTACAGATAATCAAAAAATTTTACGTCGTTTTAGCGGCAGAAGACGTTAAGTAAAAAAACCTTGTTTTGAGGTAATCAACTTTTAAGAAAATTATGGAATTAAAGTTTTTCTATTTGCATACCTTAAAATTAGACTAAAAACATTATTGGATTAGTTAATCATTTACAAAATTCGATTTAATTGTAAGTAATTCTATTTTATAGTAATATTAATTAGATATTTTTACCACATATAACTCTGAACGAAATTGAGTTAATTCATATTGATGTCTTGAAATGACGTTAAAAATACATGGAATATCGCTGAGCTTGTTTTTTCAGACGGTAGACCGTCCTAAAATCTATCGTACTGCATTCAACTCAAAACAGCCGATTTTCGATTTATCGTCATCTGCCACTTTGCCAACGATATGTATAAAAGAAATTAAATAATAGTCTACAATCGAAATCTTAAAGACCTCTTACAAAATTGTAGTGATATATTATTCTATGTATTCTATTTGGTGTCATAGTATTTTCATAAATTAATGATTGTTTTTTTCTGTTTCAGGTCGGCTGCTGTTTCTTACCGTCCTACATTCAATTTCAAGAATTTAGAATGGTACGTACCGGTAATATGTGGTGACTTTCAACATAGGATATGCTGCAGAAAAAGATCATTCTAAGAAACACTGGGAAAATTAATCAAATTTGTTTGTTTCGGTTGCAAGATTTTATTTATTTCATTGTAAAAAATTGTCGTTGCACTTATGTTCTCCTTGAATTTTTCTAAAAATATCAGATATTTAAGAATATTACCTTTTGTTATTTCATTTCAAATTAAATCAAAAGATAGCTTAACCAATATTTTTTTTATATGCATGTTTTGTCAAAGCTAAAGATTTGCTATACTTGCTTACTGTGATGATTATTACTACCTAATAATAAAGGCACTTCAATATAAATACAATAGCAATAAACGCAGATGTATAGCATGATAAATCTATTTTTTTGAAGAGAGAAGCTTGCTTTAAAAATCTAGAAATAAATTTGTAATAACATAGTTAATATGAAAATAAAAATTTGTTATGCGCTATGGTTATGACAGTTGTTAATTTTGCTTTAAATTTCCTAGTGACATTTTTAACCGGTTTGCTGCATAGACCGTATACAATAATGAATGTTTGTTACTTCGGGAAAAAAACGTATTTCAATACAGACAATTCTTTATCCTTACTAAGCGTATTATTGTGATTCGCTTTTCCTGGCTGGACAGGTTTGGGGTTAAACCTATGACTCTTTTAATCCAAAAGTTGGTTGATGTAACAAGAAATTTTTGTAATGGCTTGTTTAAATGAGGTTGATTCATGATAACAGAATCGTTTCCAAATATATGAAACGATGACTGAAATGCAGGTGCGGCAAAACTCCTTCATCTGTAATCAATCAGAGACAGTTTTTCGTGTTACTTTGACAGTTATTACTTATTTACATTTAATTGATATTGATAGTTTTCCTCACAATAAACAAATTTAATAATAGTCTCTTGAAGTAATCTTATCAATTTAAAAGTGAAATGAATTATTAGAAATAAATGAAATGTTCATTCGGGGATTCAAACCCTTGACAGGGCGAAAGCCCAAGAGTGTTAACCAATTAGTATTAACATGTATAATGTTATAGCTGAAGAGGCTTCTTATGTAATATGTTTTTTTTCTATTTCTAGCATTTGCCGCAAATATAGAAATCACGACTTTCTAAGCTTATGTCAGTAAAAATAATATTTGTTTTCAATCTTGTTTATTTATAGCATAAAAACTTACAGTAAAAAAGTGGTAATAAATAAAGAAATAAAAAAAAACACGAAGAATACAAAGCCACATAAATATAAACGTAAATATGTGGGTTGAAATTTGATAAAATATTTTATATGTTATTAAATTTATGAAATACCACAGCAAGTATAATATGCAGTTACTTATGAATTCTATTATATATCAACAAAGCAAAGACTGAAACGAAGTCTGAGATTAATATTTGCCGAAGTATTTTTTTCAAATACAAATCGACCTATAGGTATAGATGGAAGGTTACACGGTCAGATCTAAGACGTGATTTTCCTCCGGCGTCATGCAACAGGTGTTTTTCCGATGTCAATATTTCACAGAGGGTTGCATGTCAGACGCCGCTCTTTCTATACACCCTATCTCCACATCTTTCAAGCGGTCGAGGGTAGAATATGCAAATTCTTAAGACTCCGGGCAATGCAAATCGAACGATACTTCCGACTGTACGAGCTGGAAACAAACAATATCAAAGTATCTTCAATTGAGATTCTTGATAAGGTTCTTCCAAGGACAGCGTTATGTAGACGCTATTTTTTAATGTGTATTTGCCTTAAAGTTTTACCGAAATTAAATTGTGGTTGTTTACATTAGTTAAAAATTGTAACAGCCTTACAACGTTAAACTCGTTTTTTGATTATAGAATATTAATACAATGCTCAAATATTGTGTATGTTCTTATGTGCGTGTGTTGTGTTGTACAGTGCATTACAGAAATATAAATCAAGTCACAGATTTTATATACAACTAAATGTATATACGCTTTTAGAGGAATTAGTAGGTTTTCTGTCATTTCTTTAATCGTTTTCTGTCGCCTAAAAATAGGAAACGTAGAAATATTTTTTTTTATTTTAATAATTACACTCTCAAAGTATTTTTTTACAATATTGCACTTTTATTTAAATGGAAATAGAAGTGGTTTTCAAGCCTGTCAAACAAAGAGTTGACACCTGTTTTTAAGAAATGCTTTTATTCGCTTTACCCCGTGACTAGATTTGGGTTTATTGTAGGTTATCGAGATTAATTTTATGTCTGAGATAAAATCGTATAACAAAACATTTTTAAGAAAGTTATGCAAACGGAATTTGCAATTTATTGAATTTAACGATTCTATAAAGATTTTTGAAATGTACCAACAAGTTCGTTTTCTCGCACTTTTCAGACTAATATTTAGAGTAGAATTATACTGAATACATTAAAAAAAAAGATTTTCGCTAAATAACAGAAAAATCTACTTATTCGACTTAAAGCTAGTTCGGTTCATCACCATATAAAATGTTATTTAATTTTAGTTTAGCTCTTACTAGCCTGCAGAGTCCGTCTGCCTGCATTTTTCCATCCATATCCGCCCTTAATGTAGGCTATATGAGTCTACCAATGGATCATCTCAATTTTTTTTACGAGAACTGCTTGTTCTTCAATCGCTCAACGTCATTGTTTTGGAGAGATTGATGCTGGAATTGGGCTCATTTTTATGATCAAACGCGTGGGAGATGTAGACACCACAGACGTTCATTGAAACATATCATTTCAACACAAATCCATTAATCGATTTTTTAATTCAAAGTATCCGTATTGAAATTTGAGCTCGTGGACAACCGAATAGAAACGCCTAGGCGGTGTTGAACACTCGGCTACCAGACCGTCTGCATACTAATTTATAAAAAGAAATGAAAAATTTCTTTAACAAACAATGTAAATTTATAGTAAATTCGCACCAAACCCACTTTTATTCATATAAATGTTCTATTATACCTCCAACCCCAAGTTTTTTTAGCCGGAATAAAATATTAATGCGAATAGAACACAGTTCGTGTTACATGTAACCATTAAAATAATTTGGGTCATCAAATTACAAAAAGTATGATTATTTTTCCCGTAACAATCTGACAAATTGTAATTAAAGTTGTATGACAAATTCTGTGTGTGAACAGGTGACATATAAAAAAACGAGTTTTGATAGTAATTAATGTCACATGTAAAACTAACGAAGAGAAATATTCATTTATAAATTTTTATTGCATTATTGTGTCACTATTGCGAATACATATTATTTATTACTAATGTCACAATAAAACATCTTTTATTTATAAAATCATAATTTTGAACTCGGTCCACAGCTCCATTACACAATAATCGATATTGCAAGTACATACATGCAGAACACTGTTAAGCTAAATGAATATTTTAATTATTTAAGTTATTTATATCAGTCTGAAAATACTTCACGAAGTGGCGAAACACGCATCACAATTAGTAACACAAGCAGTGGAATAACAAAAAGGCCAATTTTAATTTGATATTTAAGTTATTCTGATTTCCTATTGATTGATCTCTATTATTACCCTCAAAGATACTTTTTAGCATACATATCATATAATGAAACAAAATTATTCAGTGAGTTATAATTAATTACTACCGCCAATAATAAAAATTATTCACCATATTAAAAATACTGATTATATTAGTTTGCGTGTATGCATTACAGTTGAAAACAAGTGTTATGGTAATGAAGCATTATGAAAATAAGTAATTGAGGGGGTCGTTGTCTTTGAGCAAAAACTGCTCCTTTCCTTCTCCCAAATCCCTAAAATGTAGATACGATAACTTAGTGTGCTTAAGACACCAAGGCAGTTGGTTAAGCTTGTCTTAGAGAAGTTATTTGAAGTTTTACATCATTAAAAAAGATTATTTCTTAAAAAAAATGTACCTCATCGTGGTTTATATCGCGTATATATATCATATGCGAATTCTGTTTTCAAAAAAATCGGTACTTGTTGTTTGGAAAGATTACGTTTATTGAATAAAAAGTACAAACTGCAATTTTTTTTCTATGGAATAAAGGAGTTTTGTCGTCGGCGTCCGTGGCGCAGTTGGTTTCGTCGCTGGCTACGGTCACGGATGTCTCGGGTTCAATTCCCGGTGCGGACGGTTTTCATATGGATTTATGGATTTCTGTTCGTAGTCTGAGTCCTCCCTCCCACCAATCCCATCCTCACGGGGCGTAACGAGAGCGATTAGCTAATCACTAGTCCTGTCATAGCCCTATCCTTCTATCCCTACTCTCTTCGAAAAAGAAAAGAGAGGTTGAGCAACTGAGTGACAAGCAGTTCTCGTAGAAAAAAATCTGTCAAGATACCTCCATTAGGAGACCATATGCTCCACATTGGGAGCGGACATGGAAAAAAAAAAGGAGTTTTATTGGATATCATAGATAAGTTTTTTGTATAAGAGTTTAATTTATTACTAAAGCAGTCTGGTACTTTTTTTGTAGCCCACCAACAGATGCCTTACGCTAATCGTTATGCAAGACTCCCTCTCTGTTTTTTAAAAAGTTTTATTCGTAGTAACAGTCAAACTGAAAACTGTTGCTTTATTAACTGCACTTGAACTTACTGTGTTGTACGACTGGAGGCTGATTCACGTAAGGAAAACTTACTCACACGAGGGGCATCATCTGTTTTAGTTGCGTCCGTGTTACATTGCACATGCCTCTCTTCCTCAACAGTATGATTGCTGCATCAACTATGAGTACATGCGGTGGAATTTCAGTTGGCATAAATTCATAGATAAAGTTGTTCGGAATCACCTGGTTTGCGATATTACCGTTTACCCCTTTACAATCGATTTACTGTTTTTATTATTCAGAATTCTACGAACACGCTCGTCACTTGGTAACGGGTCAACAACGGACAATTAAATTTTTATTATGAGTTTGCGTACAGAGCAGCCCTAACAGTCTGGCAGATAAGGTGGTCAGCATCCACCAAAGGGAGCCAAACATATATTTTATACTGGACGTGAAGTTGAAGGGTCTCGCACCCGGGTATTGGACTTGCCAGTTTATGACTGATCATGACAAGTTCAACGGTTAAACTATTTGCTTGTTGGTTGATTGACAGGCTGGATCGCACTTATAGACACAGTCATCAGGATGCTAATCCTGCACTGTGGTACTGTCCCGAGATGAATGCCGAACGAGCAGAGCTATTTGCTGCTGCCCGTCCTGATAGAGGCCCAATACACCACGCTGTTTTGATATAAACCAATTGAAACTTTGAGAACATTCTATTAATGTGCAACATCATATGGGGAACGGAATATTCTTGATTCCTCTTCAGATTCAACGAGGAGTAGATTAATCTCTACCACCACGGCGGATTCTCAGTATACAGATAAACAAGATACTTAATATCACTTAAACTATGTCACTGAGCAAGCCACATGTTCTTAGGTCTCTGTTTTATCCCCTTCTAAATCATAATAGTGTACGGTTAAACGATTGGTCCTGTGCAGCTCTGTATAGAGCCAATAACACGGAGAGTAAATTCGTTAATTTTTTAAAATCGTTATTGCAGGTGGCCGTGAAAAAGCGGTAGCATAAACATGACGGGTGAAGGTGGAATAATTAACTCGCCATAATTGCATTGAATTATTTTGTGCCGCAAAATTATAAAAACAATTGCAAAAGAGCTTAACCTAAGAAAAAAATTAAACCAATCGCCAAATACACCTTTGGATATTAATCAATTTAGTTTCACTTGTGTTCAATGAATAGGTGGGATAACGAAGTTATAAATTTAAATTTTATACTGAAAATGAATTTCTACGATGTAAACCTCGAGTCCGTCGAAGAAACTTAAATTAATTTAGTTAGTATTAGATTATTCGAGCATCTGCAAAAAATGGTTTATTACTCTTTATATTACTATGGCAGCTATCATTCAATTGCTGTTAGAAAAAATGTGTGTTTATGAGCAAGATATGTTTTTCGATAAAATGTTTGCAACTACAATCTAACCTGTCTATCTCTTCTATTTCCACATCAGCCGCGTCGGACTAAGACCGAAACTCGTTATTCGGCCTTCGATTCGTTGACCTTAAAAAACTATTTGGTAATGAATGATTTTTACTTAAAGTAAAACTTAGGAAATGATAATACAACATTCGTTCGCAAATCTTGGTTGCTGGTTTTTGTAACACATTATGAATTTATGCTTGCTAGATTGTGCTAAAAACAAGGTTATTATATCAGTACGTTAATAATAATAATAATTATATTGGCAAAATTTTGCTATATTTCAGACATTGGCTTCACTCGTGTTCGTCGAAAATATTTTAAATGTGACATTTGCGTTAAGATAAATTGCATGATTATACAGTTGAGTCTCTTTTTAATACGTGTTTGAATTATTTAGAGAAAATTTGGTGTTTCTCCGTTGTATATATTAATATACACATTCACTACTAAAGCTACTACCGATTATTATATAGCGCATAGTGAGCGCTCGAAATTCGGGGCTCTCTGTTGTCTATACAGTATATTTAATATACATACATATGCACATTAAGCATTATATATTCTCACTTAACTAAAATTCTATTTTAGAATATTTATTTTGACTTATTGTTTAAGTTTTATATGGATACTAGTAAGATAGAGGTCGCTTCGTTTTATTAATTCATTTAGACGCTGACTAGCTAATGTTGAAATTTGATTGAAACTTTAAAATATCACCGTGGACCGTACCTCTTGTAGCATCCACCAATTAATAATAATGTTAAAAATCGAAGTTTCTGGAGTGTACGGTGTGATCAAATGCCGTCGTGTCCTTTAAAAATTGCATCTTGCCTGCGATTCACATGAAAAATTATTAAGCAAATTCAATACAGATTGAGTTGTAAAGACAACATGACGGATTATTTTAGTATGGAGCGGTTGCTTAGCAACTATTTGCTATTATTGTTTCTGTTGCTTTTCATTGAGACGTCAATAATGTAGCATTTTTATTTTAAGGTTAAAAGTTGAGAGTTGAAAATTGATTAATTAGAAATGGCAGCCAAAATGACATGTGAAAATTTCACCGTTTGGGTGGAGTTCTTGTGACCGACCGACCGACATACAAACATATTTTGTGCTACACTTATATTAGGGATATAAAATTATTGGTATGTTTTTTCTATCAGAAATGCTTTTTTAGTAAAACTTGACATCCGGTATGTCGATTAATACAACCAATTAGGAAAATTTCGCATTCTACAGAAATTATTATAGAAATGTATTATTTTATTGATGATAATACGTTTTGGTATGAGCCTTCAAATTTAGTTAAATTATTTTCACAGTTCACTACATGCAGGTACAATACCATGAATAATATGCTAGCGCCAGTTAAGTAAAACCTTGTAATACAGTTTAGTGTAACTGTTCTCTTTTTCTTGCGTTCCGTCAAAATAGTATCATTATCAACTCATAATTAACAACTATAACAATAATTAATTCTGACGACATTCCTTAAGGGGTGTGACTATCGCTTTCGCTGATATTTCATAAGTAGTATATTCAAATATTTTAGCCGGGCCTGTAATCGAGTGGCTCGGGTTGTGGTGTCCACGTGTTTGAATCCCAGTATGGACATTAAATACATTTTTAATCAATTTATGGATGTGTGCTGGAAGGCATGGATGTCCTAAATTCCCTCCTATCCACTCGAGCCTAAATACGAGGTGATTAGCTAACTATTATTATTGTCCTAGTTCTATCTATATATCCTTATTCTCTCGAAAACTTGAATGGTTGATCGACCGAATAACAAGAAGTTCTCGTAGAACATCTTCTCTTGCGATGCCTCCATTACATAAGACGAGTATATAAAAATTAGAGTAACGTGTGTAACATCATAAAAAGCACATACCTAGAGAAATTTCAAATGCTGTTTCTGATATTGGTCGCACGATTGAAACCTAAAGTGGTACCATCGTAAGACAGCGGTGTTCGGTTTATAGAAGAAAATTAAACTTGAAGTTACATAAAAAGTGCAATTCCTTTGTGAGCCAAGCGTAGCTTAAACGACACAATATAGTTTAGTTAATTGCCGAAAGTTTCCGAAAAGAGAAGGTAAACACTATTTATTGATCATTAACCGTACATTAAGTCCAGATTCCTTCCATTGTTTAGTATTCAGTATTTTATTTTAGCTATTTTTGATAGTATAAGGTTATTACTCAGTCCGAATAGCTTATTTATTAAAAACTACTTATTCGCCGAATTATTTTCAAAAATCATTTCGATGGAAATAGTCGGCTCGAGAATTATTTATATCCGTAATTCAGCACTGAATTTTTTTGTGATCTGAATTGATATGATTACTGTTTGTATATCAGTGAAAAAATCTTGGTAAATACAAATCATGTAATATTAATTGTATCTCACGAATAAAAATGTTTTATACTGTTGATGATTATCAGAAATATGATCTTCAATTATCAAAAATAATCCAAATTATAAAAAAAAATAAACAAAAAAAGCAATCTACAAATATTACAACGATTTCTTTATAGTTTGAATGAAACGGGCTTAAAATGTATCTGCTCTTATTTTAGAAATCGAATAAATGATTAATTTATTACAAATAATAATAAAGGCCGGATGAAATGAAAAAAAATGAAAAACTGTTAAACGATAAACGGTTAAGTTAGACCTGCAGTATCTCTTTTCGCAATGGGTATGGATAAAATGATAGGACTAAAAACGGTTAGTAATTAACTGATCGCTGTTCCAATGACTTACTTTCACGATGGAGATATTTGTCTTGTAATTAAAATTTACTATTCCATTGGCTGTATAAATAGGTGACACGTGATTCGGCCCCTTGAGAAGTATCGTGATTTCAGTTTAAAAATACTACTCAAAGAGGCGAAACACGTGTCACAAATAATTAAACGACCAGTAAAATCACGAATCTAATTATCTTATATTAAAAATGAATTTTACACGGTATAATCATCGAAAACATTATTTTATTTTAATTTTAAATACTATTGTCATCGTGAAAGTGTGTGCGACAAGTGCAGCTACTTTAAAATAGTTTTATTCGTATAAGACAATATTTAAAGAAATTAAAATATTTGTTTGCATAAGTTATTATATTATCTGTATTTTTTAATTGATTTTAAGTCTATTTAATCCTTGTGTTTCTAATAATTACGATGATAGCACCGTTACTATTTTATATTTTTATAATATTAAATAAGTCGTTTCTTCCCTAATGTTGTTAATATATGTCCGGTCAACTAATGTTAATGATTACTTAAGTATAAAATCAGTATCACTAATTTAATTTCAATCGAATATTTCCAAAATACGTATTTCTAGTGATACATTGTTTAAATATATATATTTGAACGAAGTAACATTCTTTGAATAATCCTTTGCTGCAAAACAGTTTAAAGAGCGCGGAATTTTAATTTTAAAATCATTTATTAAATATTTATATAGCCATTACAATAACAATCTTTTAGTATTACTTAGCATAATTCATTATTCACCAAATTTTCCAGCTCTTTAGTAACCTTTTTGATGTAGCGCTTCTTTGAATATTCAAGAATATTCAGGAAGCCTTCTTTAAATAGTATCATTGTAATAATGTAATATGTGCATAATATATTTTACGCTCAATCGTTGAAATCATTTTCATAAATTTAAATAACATTCCCTGTTGAAGGTCGAATTTCTATGACAATTAATCAAAGTCATTTCAGTAAAACTTTTGAAATATTCACCATGAATTGACAGTTAACACCTTAAAAGTGATTTAATTTTAATAAAAGTGAATTAACTTTTAATCGTAAAACTAAATTCAAGTAAATTTTTTATAGTTATTTTCCCGCGTTATTTTTGAACTTTAATCATAAGTGATTAAAACACAATAATATTATCCTTACCTATATTTATAATAGGTTGTGTTATAACTGATCCCAAAATTCTACTACATTTGATTCATATCTTCAACTAAAAGGAAATGATGACAGACGTGCAAACGTTGTAATGAAAGTAGTACACGTGTTATAAGATATTCCTTGTACTTATTTTTCTTAGCGTCATGTCTTTTTTCCAAAGGGGTGGGCGGGAAATGTGTAGTCGCGCAAGCGCCAAACAACAACCCCTACTGTCTCGGCAGCTAGCGCCGCGTACCGTCGATTTTCCAAAATAATCACAACCATTTCATTTGCTTCTCAGTTACCTTCCGCCTGCGTCCGCAGACGGTTGTCATCTCTATCGCATTAACGTGACGTGAAAAATTACGTCATTTCGCGATCTAAGCTCGAAAATCGCGCCAATCGTATATTGGCGAAACACTTTCTATTTTCGCTGATATTCGCCTATTTTAAAGACAATGTAAACCAATTCCGTTTTTCTTTGAAATAACTATAAAAAAATTAATTTACTTGAAAAAGTGCTTTTTTTATAAAAAAATCTTCCGTATCTATCTAAAGATTATTGTATTATTAGAAAAATACAGTTGATAATGGTTGTTTTAAGCGTTATGAACTGTGTATTTTAATTTTGTGAACATATTGTGCTGTTTTGAAACATAAAGTGTCGAAAGAAGATGATGGCATATTAAAATTATAAGTGAGTTAAAAAGATACATATTCAATGAAAGAATGAAACCTACTCATGAGTATATATGCAATAGACAAAAATCTGTATTCACATAATTATGTAAACTGGTTTTTGTTGAAGTGAAATTGCGGTCTCATTAATTCTAAGGGAGGACATTTTTTTGTTTTGAATTTTGGTGGCAATGATTCCAGTCAATCAAGTAAGATTTACATAAACATTACAAATCAATATTAATTTTGTAACACATATTATTGTTATTTACTACGTCTCTAATTAATATTATTTTATCGTAATGAATGCTGTAGAAGTGAACGTTTTCCAGACGAAAATGTCAAGAAATTGAATCTTCGTATGTAGTTTTATTATGTTTAAAGATGGATGGAAATATAATCTTGAGTGTTTCTTTTGTTATGATTAGATATAAATTAGTTTTACTTATATCATTCAATATAAAGTTAATTAAAGCTATACATATATTGTTGCTAAATAAAGGAATATTTAAATTAGCACCAAACAAATCTAGCAGGAATGTATAACCGAAAGTAATTTTTATGAAAACATGAATTTATAATTCAATTGAAAGTGCTCACTCGCTTTAAAATTTTAATTATTTTAATAAATAAGATGTCTTTAAACTAAGAATTCAGATTTAGTTAATGAAACTAGAGTAATTTATTAAATGTTCTGTTGGTATTTAATTCACTATCAAATATTGAACACTAAAAACGCCAAATTATTAAAATGAAAGCTCACAATTTTATCAAAATATAGCGGAGGTGTATCCAAATTTTACTAGTAAAACTATTTCATTTTTTGTATCGAAAATATTCACGAAGTTCATGCTAGAAAGATTATTAGATACAAATACATTTCGAAAATAATTATTTTTTTGTCATTTGAAATTTAAGATTGTACGATTTTGAGAAAAGCGTTGAATTGATTTATTTGAAAAATATTTTTCTATGTTGTCAGATAACTAATTTGAGATTGAATAAATCGAACTTGTATAAAATAATACATTTGAAAACGCAAGTCGTTTTTATTCTTTGTCAGATTAACTGAAATTATCGAAGCCAGTTTTTTTATACTGACTAGTCAAATATGGTAATAATCTTGTTTGAAAAATATATGCATAATATTTCTAAAATGTCTTATCTCTTTAAAATGACATGGTCTACTAAAGATAAATGTATTCATTTCCGTGGTTTTTCAACATACAAAAAGTGTCGCACGGCAGTGATAAAAATGATTGATTTTGAAATAGGTATATTGAATTTTCAAATATTATTAACGTTAAATCATGCGTCACTTTAAGATCTAATTAAATATTATGTGCAATACATAATTCACAGTTTATTTAAACAATAAAATTGCAATCTTAAGCAGCTAGTAAGCATTTTGAATTAAAGTTGTATGACTTGATAATGCTACCCAGGTGAGTGAAATCGGTAGGTTACGCAGTTTTTTCATTATATCTTAGAATGTCTTAGTACTGCATTTGCAGAAAATAATATGAAATTTATTAATGGTATTTTTGTAAACAGGCAAGACTTTTTAAAAAGATCCTAAATACCCTAAAACGATTTTGACAGAAGAAATATATTGTGTTAAATATTTTTTTCGTAAACTCAATAAATTCAATATATTATAATCTTTTTATATTAATAACTCCATGTTTGGAGCAATAAATGAATATCAATTCATTAACCGCTTTTTATTCGGAATTTTATTACGCAAGTGTAGTGTTAAATTATATTTTATTAAACTATACTTCTTCATGCTAACATAGTTCATAAAAAATATCCATTTATGCCAAACAAGTTTTTTGTGCATTCACATTCTTTGTCATATTTCTTGAGTGTTTTTGTGACAGGTGCAAATGTAAATTCAATTGAATCGCATTGTACCTCTATTCAAAATATGGCGTCGTATTTGAAGAACTCGGTATCTGTTATATATGTTACAATATCGTTGTATTCTTACTGGAAAATTCTTTTTTTTATTGTGATTTTATAAGAATGATATTTTCCCGTCGTTATTTTTTGTAACTGGCATACAGGTACGTACATAAAATGATGACGAATTACTACATATTTATACATACGCAAAAATAATAATTTTAAAATTAAATATCTATTGATTGAAATGTATTTCAAGAAAACGAGGAAGTGTAACTTCTTAATGAAATTAAGAAATCTTTGAAATAAACCACTTCTTATCGAATACACAAGACAAATGATATAAATGAAATGTTCGCCATTTTTTTATTATGATAATATTCGGTAGTTTGGTGCACACAAGGTTAAAGTTGATTTTGTGACAATTAAAAAGAATACACCGTGAATCAGTCCAATCTTCAAATATGACAAGAAATGCTATTAAGTTGCACATTATATTATGAAAAATTGTCTTTGTTCCGGCGAACAACCTATACTTTTAAAGTGTTATAAATGCATATACGGTTAAAATATTAAGTTACGCAAGGTTTTAGTGTTAACTGTCAATTCTTGGTGGAAAGACATTATATTTAAAAAAAACACAATTTACTTTGTACTACTTCTACACGTTTATAATGAGTAGTACCGGTTTTTCGTTAATCACGAGCATTCAGAAAATCAGTCGACAATGCTGACTTTGAGCGAAAACGGTCCTGGTCATGATAAACATGTGAAAGTAGTACAAAAAATGTGTTTTATTTTTAAAATGGTGATGTTATTTATGGCTATTAGTTCTATTATCGTTTGTGTCGAGCCTCCTTCCCATGTCCAGTAGAAGGAAATAATTCCACCCCACTCTTCATTTTTATGTTAAGAATTAGAATCATTGTTTAACTTAGAAATATATAACCTTCCAACAACGTCAGTCTGAATATGCTTCTCAAAGAGGCAAAACACGTGTCACGTTTCGTAATACAATCAGTGGAATAATGGTTATCAATTTTTATTACATATTTAAAATGAATTTCCACAAAGTAACAGCCGAATAAAACGTCTATATCTACGCCTACAGACCGGTCTGGGTTTATATATAAGATATGTGACATATTATAGTGATTATTGACCATGTGGCGCACAACATATTGACTCTTAACGGAGTATGCTAACGACAGTCATTTTACGAGAACTAATAGTTATTCAGTCAACTAGACCACTTCTCTTTTTTGGCAATAGTAAAAATGGAAAGGACCAGTAGGTAGTTTATCGCTGTCGTTACTCTCCGTTCTGGGTGAGAGGGAATGTTAACATCACACACATCCATGCCATACGTATTTTGAGAAAATTTCGAACTCGTGGACGCTGTCACCGACCAGGACGAACACACAGGAGCCTTAACTACTCGGCTACAGGGTCGAAGAAGTTATGTATGGACATATTGTAGAGAAACGTAGGTAAGAATATTTCATTTACAGCATCTGTAATTTAATTGTATACTAACTGAACTGATATTATTTTTCTTTACCTTTTAACAAGTACCGCGTACATTTTTGTATCAATTGATTGTACTTTAAATCAATTGGTATCGCTAAAAGTATAAATAAAATTACCGCGACGGATTTAAAAACTGTACAAAACATACTTGAATAATAAATTAAACAAGGCTACTGTGTGCTGTATACAATTAGCCTTGTATAATTGAAATGCCTTGTGCTTACATTTTACTGATGTCATTTATTCAAAAATTTTACTTTGAAGATGCCATATTTTTTTTTATTATTTAAATACTCCTTTTATTTCTTTGCAATTCGTTTTGTAATGTATTCATTCATTTCAGTATCGAAAACCAATTTGTTTATACATTTCCTGATTTGTCATACATAATTAAATAGTGTTTAAAACTAAGAGCCAACAGTTAACACCGTTTCCCAACCGATGGCTGGAGGACGGGTGCCGTTCCATCGATATTTTCTTCCGTTAAACAAAAATTATTTGCAATCCGACTGTTATTATATTTTTTTCCGAGATATACGACAAATGATTTTTTTCAAAAATGGAATAAATTCATGTTTCATATGATTGACAATTTAATTTATTAAATCACATATATATATAAAAACAAAGAGAAAGCTTTATTTTATTGAGAAATTTCGATTTATTGCTGTTACTAAATCACAACCGTATTTTCGTCAATATGTTTGCATTGCTTCGTCAATAATTATCGATTTAACCAACATACGAATATGCAAAAAAAAATCACTCATTGCTTTCATATTGTATGAAGTATTTATTCAGCGTACGTTTTAACAATATGGATATGGGAAGTACAAAATACCGGTATGGTTTCATTTTTCCACCTGCTGCGAGGGTTTTCTTTTGATATACACCATTCGGATGCCATTCAATTTCGCCTTATTTATTGCACATTTTTCTTTTTATTTCTTTATCAGTAGTAGGTAGGAATCGTTCGCTCGGTTGGCTCTCTCCGGTAGCTTGTTTTCGGTTTTTATCGTTCAGTATATTACGTTACGAAACCGGCATCCGAGAGCGCTGAACGGGGGACACTTTAGAGGGTTTTAGTCACGCTTTTTGGACACTACGTGTTCTTCGATTGTGTTTCTTTTAGAATTATTTAGACGGGTTTTTTTTAAAGAATACTCGTCTGTGTCTGTGCCGTGGACGAAGATTTCTCAACATCATCAGCAGTCGTTTTCGATCTACTGATGGATTAAAGACTTCACTTTTCTTCGTCCAAACCATGAATTAACACCTTTATTTTGATAATTTTATGAATCTACTGGCTCGTTTATTATTTCAAGGCTTATTGAGACTATCAACTGATTTTTTGTCCTTCTGGAAAAATACTGAGACCATTGCAATTTAAACTTTGCTCTTTGCTACATTTTTAATAAAACTCAAAATGTTGTACAAAACACCACACGCTTTAAAGCAGCGGGCGTTAACTTTTAGATCTCACCGACCACTAGTATGTTCTTCTTTAGAAAACAGTACTAACATATAGAATATAATGATCACAATAGGTAAATATTTTTATTATGAAATGGTAATAACTCTTGTTTAGTTTTAAGATATTAATCAATGAGGTATTTTTAAGGTTCAGATTATGGAATCTTGTCTCCAGTAATGTTACTACAAAAACTTCGTGGAACACCAAAATTTTGTCGTGAACCACTGGTTGACCACCGCTGCTTTAAAATTTTGTTACAGAGTGAACAGTTTTGAGAGTAAAATAATTTCCAGGAACGTTGGCAACATTACTCAATATTAGATTACTTGCAATATAGTGTGCGGAAAGACAGATATTCCTCGCTCCCCATGAGACGCTGCGATTTTTTTAAATGCCTTGGTATTTTACTTCGGGTTATAAATAATTGCACTTTGTGTTAGATATTATTCACTTGGTACTCTTGAACTTTTATTTCGATAGTTTGCACTTTGTGTTAGATAGTATTAACTTAGTTCACTCAAACTTTGATTTTAATAGTTTCCACTTAGTCACAGATTCTTTTACCAAAGTGACTTAAGTTGAAGTAGGTTATGTTAGGGCTGGTCTGGTTTGGTTTGTATAATGCGTGGAGCAAAGACAATATAGGCGGCCTAATATAGGGTAGAAGAATAAGTGACATTTCATTACTGTTTCGTGCAACTACCGATTTCAAATTATGAGTATTTATATTAAGTGAAAACTATTTCATATATGTGAAAATATTTTTTCGTAAGTGTAATATATTTCTTCAATGTTAAAATATATTTTATTATGGGTTTATTATGGGTCTTAGTGAAAGAATTTGTTTTTTGTGGAATGTATTTGTTATAAGGGACAACTATTTTTATGAAAGTGAATATGATCTAATCAAAAGTGCATTTAATTGTAAGCTTTTTATTTCTATGTTGCTATGTTGTCATAGCTCATGGAACCTGAAAGTCTGACCGATGGTTAAATCGTCCACAGAAATCCTTCCATTTTATATTTCTGGACATTGAAAAAGCTGTTATCAGGATGCCATGTCAAATTGATAACAAATAATTTATTATTCCTTGCATTTAATTTGCCTACTCCCAAAGGTATTGATTTATATTTCAATACGCGTTATACCCAACATGGATATTATCTCCACACCATGTTGTGCAACTCTTAGCTTTAGCGGTCCTATTATCGGATTTATTAGTATTCTGACACCAACAGTGCCCAGTCATTAAGGTTCAACACATTTACGCTGAACGTAATGATTTTGATCGATTAACTGGTTTAACTCTTGTGATGAAACATTCCGCGACACGTAGAAATGCATCACTATGCCGCGTGCAATGTTATGGGTCAGTGAAGAACGTTGATTATATGTTGCAGGACATGTTGCAGAACATTTTGTCCCCTAGTGAACACGAGGCTTAATGTATACCCTGTAATCACTCTCTATCTCTCATCGCTCAGCAATATCAACTGTAGTGCAGTTGATGTTGCTCTTTACTAAAACCTACGTATATCTAAAAAAAAATACCTCTTCATTTTACGATAGAATACGTGTCGCTGAAAAGTACCCGTTTATGGATTGTCAGATCAATGATTGTTAATATCAAAATAAAACATAACGTATTAATATTATATTTATTATCTTATCTGCCCTTATTTTCTTTCTATGTTTACATTTTTTCCGTTTCGGTGAATTGATTGTATGAGATTATTTTGTTATTGTAAACATTAATTATACGTCGAGTTCTCCATTCAAACTTTTCCTTTACTTTCGTTTCTCGATTTTTCTCTCCGCTCCTTCGCGAAATGTGGTTTTCCTGCTTTTTACAAAACGTTTTAATCCATTAATCCCCGGCAGATACATTTGCATTTGATTTTTTATCCCTCTCGTATTTCATATTTTTGTAATAGCTTTCTGGAACACCAATTGTTCGGAAAAATATAGATCTAGGTCGTTTTTAGCCAACATATAAAGATTGGGCCAAAAAAATAATTATGGGGATACTTTTTACTAGTTCACTTAAGATTAATTCGATCGATATTTTGATTTTAAATAAACGTATTTGATTGAAATCTTGTTAATAGTTTTTCTATATATTTGTATCCGATTATTTGAATTAAATTTGATGAAATATGTGATATTAAAGTTCTGACCAGCAGCGCAACACTTATTTAATATTAACATCGTTTCCCCACTACCTAGACATCGTCAAGTGGTCCAATAGTTATCTTTTCAGAGAAGCAACGATTTGTGGCCTAGATATTAAAAGGAACTGTAAAACTTTTTAAAATTAAATAGCTATGATAACATTCACATATATTCATCGCTCAGCAGTTTATAATGTAAACTATTTGAATTTAATATTATTTAACTGTATATAAGTCGGGTCTGTGGACGAGTAGTCAACATCGTTGGCTTTGGTTGCGGTGCTCATGCATTCGGATCTCAATACGAACAGTTTCATGAATTGTTTTTTTTTCAGTCGATTTATGGATTGCTGTTCGAAGGCATTGATGTTTTTGATGTCTAAAATTCCCTCCCACCCATCTGACCCTAAAAACTTAGCTAGAGCAATTACCTAACCATTTGTTCTGTCTTAGCCCTATCCTTCCATCCATACAACGGAAAAGCTAGATTGAGCAGCTAAAACACAAGCAGTTCTCGTAAAAAAAACTTCTGTTGAAATAAACTATATAAGTAGTTCATCTGCTCCACTTTAGGATCGGATATGGTTGAAAAAAGAAATGAAAAGTTGTGTATGATAGACAAAAAAATAACTGTTATTTACGATTTATTGTTTTTTGATAGAACGATATCGATATGATGTTGGTTAAAGATCACACCTCGTTATATCTCTTTGTGTCAAATTCATCGATGTTATATTAATTTGTTAATCGTGTAGATAGTAATGAACTTCGCAGAAAACGTGAGTAATTGGTCGCAAAAGAAGATGGCAGGAAGCTGAAAGCTTATTTTTAGATAGCATTGAGTTTTTTTGTAATCATAGTTGTCCCAATGTGGAGCATATGCACTCCTAATAGAGCTCATCTCAACAGAAGTCGCCATATGAAAACTGCTCGTGAGTCCAATTAATAATAATTTCATATTTTTTTTACCGGTAAAATTTATATAAACACAGTAGATTTACTCGCGATATCCGATATAGCTAAATACTATCACAGCCGGATTTGAGCTGCTCAAAGTTTCGTCAATGTTACTAGATAATAATGGAAGAATCACGTATTTGGCATTTAACTGTGTCAAATAGTCTGCTAAATTTACCGGTATGAAATCGTTGTCTTTTTGTATGAACCGTTATCTGTTGAAATATGTGGTTCGATAAAAAATATTGCTGGTTGTTTCAAGCCGAATTGAATACCTAAACAAATAAATTAAGACCGTAATGATTCTTAATAAATTAGTGTTGATAATATTATTGATTTATTTCTAGTATGATTCCATAAAAGATAGATTTAATTATATTTCTAACTTACTCGGCGGTAGCTTTTTGGAACGAAAACTTTGTTATTCCACTACTTGTGTAACAAGTTGTCACGTGTTTCGTTTCTCTGATAATCATCTTTAGACTAACTCATAGATATCAATTCTAACTCTTCATTTATATTTCATGTGAGTTATAAAAAGTGTGTTTTACCTTCTATTGAGCACAGCAAACGAGAACATACAAGAAGAAGTACACCCGATTCTCTTTTTGTACGGTTTTTTTCGGCAAGGTCTAAGAAAACGGACCAATTATTTTTTACACTGATTTTTTTGCTTTTACACGGTTAAAAAAAAAGAAATGTATTATTAAATTAATACAGCACATAAATGTATATATTTAAAAACACTTCGGCCCTTTACGAATATTAGAGAATTTTAAGGTACAAGTGTTAAACGAATTGATATTTTTTAAAATATAATGTCTTTCCAACAAGAATTGACAGTTAACACATTAAAAGCGAATTGTTATTGTTTTGACACATTTATGTTGCTGTTTTATATTTCGATTTTATTGTTTAATATCTAATCATATTAGTTTATTACTTATGTTGTATGAATCTTATCAACCTATTTTCGTACATAAGTAAAAAATTAATTCCAATTACTTTTGAGTTCGAGAATTAGGTAGAATTTTGGTAATGTAACCCATCTCACGCTTTTATATGTTCACCGTAGCTTTTTTTTGCACGGTAGAACGTATTCCCCGTGCAAAAAAAGAATCGAATGTATTTCTTCATGTACATTCCCGTTTTCCGTGCTCAAGAAATCTCACATGAAATAAACATTAAAATATTTTGTTTTGTAAATACATACAAATCCGTAGAGCAATCGGCAGAATTACGGCTATAGATCTAAAATCTTTCCTGAGAATTACTAAGTTATGCTATAAATATTAAAATTAGCATTCTACTCTTATGCTAACACTTGCACTTTCTTATGGCCAGATGCACGCACACCTAGATACACGGTTACCAATATAAAATCGTGAGAAATTTTCTAAACCTGTTTGTGCTGCGAAGAAAGCGATTCCCTAATAGTGTCGTGCGATTCGAACAAATGATTTGGTTATAACTTTGTGACGATTATATTCGTTTTTGGCACCAGTAGTTACTTCCGGGATTTTTTATTACTGTGTAAAATGTCTATAGTAAATTGGGACTCGATATATTATTATGTAGTCAGTGTTAGATTAAATTCTGTACGAATACGGAAGTGTTCTGTAAATTTGATGTCATTTGGGACCAAGTGTTCCTCATAAGTCGGCCTCTGTAGGAAGTTGGCTGCCCCACCTCCACCCGTTATATGTATTCAGCTGCTGATTCACGGCCATCTTTCATAACGTAATAACCATCAAGAAAACAAACGAATTTACTCCTCATGTTCTTGGCCCGATGCAGAGCTGCACGGGATCGAAATTTTCATCACGCACTATTTATTGTGCTAAGAACATGTGACTTGCTCAGCAACTTAGTTTAAGCGATATTAAGTACCCTGTCTATCCGTATACTGACAATACGCCGTAGCGCTAGAGTTCAATCTACTCCGCGTTGAATTTAAAGAGGCATCGAAGATATCCCAATCTCCGTATGATGTTGCAAATTTATCGAATACCTCAAAGTTGGCCTTGGCTGAGATTAAGTCAGCGTGGTCTATTGTACCCGCATGTGGACGGACAACAACAGACAGTCCTGCTCATTCGGCATTATTCTCGGGGCAGTGCCACAGAGCGTGATTAGCGTCCACAAGTGATATTTGGCCTTTCAACCAACTTGCCCAGTCCAAATAGGCCTCCGTAGATAATCGGTCCGTCTCAATTTCTGGTGAGACCAGTATCAAGTGCTATTTTTTTTCAATTATTTAGCATTTGAGATCTAGCGTAGCTGTCGCCCATCGATAGTCCGTGGATCGGTGCCTGGTCACTGAAATTTTGTGCTGATATATGAAAACATTTGCGTTTACACTATTATATTTTTACTGGACGGCAGATGTAACAAATGGTTGGTACTTAGATTATGAGTGTTTGTTCCTTTGTTTCTAGAGTTGACCTTGAGTGTCTTTGTTAAATTGTGATTGGATTTATTTTCACTTGACAACCTACATATCTGACGTATTGGCAATTTTTTTTATTTCGAACAGTTTCAAAGGTATTTACACGTTATCTATTAAACGATGTCGTATTATTTAGGAAGTATGTGAACGTGGGTACCAAATGGACCGCGATAAATTGTCACGTCAAATATTTTATATGATACCATATAAGTCACGGAGTCACGTATTTGGTTCTTTATAGTTCTAGTTTTAGTTGATACTGACAGATTAATCTATTCTTTGGAATTTCCAGCGGTGAATGGAGATGATCAATATTCTGACGGCAAATTTTCACACCGGCCAATTCAATTGGTCGGTTGATTAATATGCCAAATTGTAAACGTAACAACAATTTACTGCATGCTGATAACAACCTCTAGAAATTTCAAGAGATGCACAGTAAAATGAAAGAATTACTCAAGCTAGTCTGACTGTCGGTCTGAATACCTGAACCTGAGAAGCTTTCGATTATATATTGTCATTGTTTTTCAAGTACATTTAAGTGCCAACCAAGTTCTGGTTGACTGTCTTTTAGAAACCTTTCCTCGGATCATTACCGGGTACGACGTTCAGTCCGTCCTATCTAATAGTTTACGGTGTAATGCATTGCTCCAATCCTGAATACATTATAAGAAGCTCACATAATTACAAATTATTATTAAGTATTAAATATGTATGATCTTCACATATATTTAATAAACATATTTTTTTCATAGAAAAATTAAACCGAAGATATCCCATTAAATAATTTATATATTAATTAACTGAAGATGTAAGAGAAAATAAAATGGTAAATGTCAAAAGATAATATATATTTTAGGTGAACGAAAATTCGCCAGTGTTGTTCTGATGATGCCATAATAGCTATCAATTATTATTATATATCACATAATTTTTGTGGAACACAATACTTTGACAATCATTTTTTACTTTGTTATCAATATAATATTATATATTATAATATCCACATATCGTTATAAAGAATTGTAATTTCAGGCGAATATATTAATACAGATATTGCTCTGGGCGTTTCATATTAAATACCAATATTGAAAATATGAATACCTTTTTTCCAAAAAAGATAAAAATGAACAAAAATATAATTAAGGCTAATTGGTGTCGCCATACTTTTTTTTTTGTTCCATGTCCACTCCCAATGTGGAGCATATGATCTCCTAACGGAGGTATCTTAACAGAATTTTTCTACGAGAACTGCTTGTAACTCAGTTGCTCAACCCCTCTTTTTTCGAAGAGAGTAGGGATAGAAGGATAGGGCTAGGACAGGACTAGTGATTAGCTAATCGCTCTCGCTACGCCCCGTGAGGATGGGATGGGTGGGAGGGAGGACTCGGACTACGAACAAAAATCCATAAATCGATTGAAAGGTCAATCGATGAAAACCGTCCGCACGGGGAATCGAACCCGAGACATCCGTAGCCGTAGCCAGTGACGCTACCAACTGCGCCACGGACGCTGTACTACACGAATAAATCAATACCGGTATTTTTATATTTTAAGTTAAAAACCGGTAAAAAGGTCTATATCATAGGCATAAAAGGCGAATTATCATAATAATGTTAAATTTATTGTTTTTTTTCAATTAAAATATGATATTAAATATGCTACTTCTTTAATACCGGAATCTGTTAATCATTATTGGATATTTGTCCATTTTGTCGGCCTCTGTGGTCGAGTACTAAGAATTCAAATCGGCAAATGTGCCACGGCACACTGGTTCGCCGCGAGACGATCCCAGGTGTGCCGCGGCGCGGTGCATCCAAAATGAAAAAAAAATCGAGTATTTTTATGTTAGAAAAAATTAAAATCATTCGGTTGCTAAGATTTCCTTTAAAATTATTCTCGTTGAAACAAATATTGTATTGGCAAAAAAAATGTATAGTGCAACTGCAATCATGAGGAACACAATAGGTTGTCGGGTATGTGAATCAAAAATCTTACCGTAGATATTACACATTCCTGGATATACTATGAAGAATTGATGGTTTAAAATTTCCCAGAGAAATTATAATATTACAAACAGGCAAAATGAAAAGTTATTAATATGACAAATAAAACGAGTTCAAAAAGAAACCCAAACATTGACAAAGTTATAACTAGGTTCATTGAAAATGTAACGAAGACCAACGAGACTTATTGAAAACCGAAAGATTATTTACACTCAACTTAGCTTCGCCAATTTTAAGTAGTTAAGCTTAGTATTTTTAGTTACAACTTTGACGAATACTTTCTTGTAATTTGTCACTTTGGAAAGGTAAAAAAGTTTAATTGACTTAAATTAAAAAATAAATTAACTGTTGTTAAAGTTCATTAAATAAGAACAAATTAATGTCTTGTAAGTTGAGTTACATTTTGCCATGTAGTGTGCCGCGAAATATCGGTGAGAGCTTAGGTGTGCCTTGGGTGAGAACAGGTTGCGGAGCACTGCGCTAGACGAACAGTAATTGTATTCAAACACGGTATTTCAGTATTAAAAACAATCGGGATTCCGTTTTCGGTAATACTGATATTGCAATCCCTAATCGTAATCGGGTCAATTTGACATAATTATATATGTCAACATTGGGTGTTGGATAATGTGGTATATATAATTATGCTGCGACATAAAAAAATGTAAACTCACGAGCTTAAGAATGTTACAATGGCATATAAAAATTCCGCCTTTATAAAAAATGAAAAATATTAAATTCTTATTTGTGACGCAAAACATGTAATATTAAATTAAACATTGTCTTCAATCACGATGTATTTTTCCGATGGCAAAAATATTTTTCAGAAACAAAATTTTAATATTCCAGTGAATTTTTCGCCCCAATTTTGCATGTTAATGTTTCATGCTAAGTAAATTGAATTAAAAATACACTTTTGAAAATTAATAGAAAAATGCGTTCAATAATCTAATTACGCACGGTCTCAGCGTCATTTCCCGCACGCTGGCTTTTTTTCTTACCACTTTTCCATAATCTTAAAATTAAAAGTTAATGGTCTTCTACAGTGTTTCGTAAAATTACTCTTGGTAAGTAGCTTTACTGGACATATCGAATCATAAAAAATATTTCTCTGATACATATGCATACTATCATCAGTAGCTGTCAATATTGCTCGGTAATTTTGTCTTAGATTTATTTGTTTGCTACTTACTTGGTAAAAGTAGTCAAATAAATAATTGAAATTTACGCACAGCCCATCAAATTTATTTTTTAAAGAGAGGCAACAGCCATTTTAGCAAAGTCCAGATTCTCGTAAAAACACAACATATATTTTTAAATACTATTATTGATCCATATGTAGACCGTATCTGTATCATCCGAAAGTTGCTTCTCCAAAGTTCTCCAGTAAACTGAAATTACCAGATAGTCGAATGAAATTTGTACTGTTGTTTTTATAGAAACATTGTAGAATCTGACATATGACATAGGTTTTTTCCCACAAATGATAAACAGACAGATTTAAACAAAGTTCGATGGGTTAGTCATACATATTTATAAAACTCTTAAGGAGTATTTAATGGTATTTGTTGCGGTCACACAAGTTTATTGATGGTATTTAAGTTTTATTAATGATTTTAATTTAGTGATTGATTATTTTCTTCTTTCGATTCGAAAAACACATTAATTTGATGCAAAAATGATCTCAAAATTAACGATGTTTTCGAATTACTGTGATATTTTATTTGTGATCAAATATGTGAACAGCTGTACCAGGGGATATCCCGTAATTCCCTGGGGAACAGTACCGGCAAGCTTGTATTATTTTTAATTTATTATATTAGATATAATACTTTGACGGTGGAAGATATTTAAGCTATTTAAATACTTATCTTAAAGTATAGGAGGTCACAAGTCACACGACTGATTTGTCCAATGACCATTAAGATACTGTATTTCTTTTCAATTAAGTTTCAGCCCTTAACACAATGTTATCATAGTAATTGTCATTGTAAAAAAATACGACTTCTTGCACCTTTGGCTCAGTAGTGAGACATCTCAACATTTTATATTTGATTTATATTTTACACATTGGCGTAACTAGGTCTTTCACACGCCTGTAATGTGAAGAGACACGAAAACCTGAGGTGATTCCAAACTTTATTCTGATTGCAATTACATACATGTATGAAAAACAAACAAAATATAATATTAGTATTATAGAGGATACATTTTTTCGTTGGAATACAGATATTCATAGATGTGACTGTATTATTTAGGAGGAGGAAGGATTTTTTGTGAGGAAATGTGACAGTGATTCCCACCCGGTAATGATCAAACACGTTAAAGATCTTGTAATGCCATTTGTGGACGAGTTTGTATTACAATTTTGTATTTGTGTATATTAATTATAAATTATGAATATAAGGATGTTAATGTCAAACTATTCAATGCTTGTATCGGCTGACCGGAGAGTTTGTTGCGAACTGTAATTACCACACTGTTGTTCTTTATACATTCACTAAAGAAAATTGCGATTTTAATGATATTATGAATATTAATTGAAGTGATAAAATTTATTCCACTCTTTATGGTTATTGCTGTTACAAAAATTCAGCATGTATTGTGACGTTCTATAAATTAACGATTCTATTTAACTCGTTTTATGATGAACTTAAATCAGTGTACTTTGTAACTAACTGTTGTAATAGTTTAGAGCATCATTTATCAGACTTTTTACCACAGGAAACTACATAAACCCGATATGCAATTAAGTTCCTCAATACGTTTGTTGTTACAACAACACATTTTATGAGTCTACAGCACTAATTTCACTTTCACCTTACATAGCGCAGTGACGACTCAGGATTGCAAATGATTTTACCCCTCAGAATTCTCTTCTAACAATGCCACTATTGTAATTAAAAATATAGTATTTTGAATTACTCAGCCACTTAGTTTGAAGTGATATAAATGTGATTGTTATACAGTGGATCTGCCGTGGCAATAAAATTTATACTTCACCGCAATTATTGTTAATATAAAACAAGGATACACCGGTTGCGATCAAGTCAATTTTGCCTATTTGCCCTGTGTGAGGAAGACTAAAATCTTTAAATGTAAATAAGGGCCTACAAAAATATTTCTTTCTTTCCTACTAATTAAACATTTGTATAATGATCAGGACCGGCTTCGTCAATCACGATCATTATCAAGTGATGTGATCATGTCTGTCAGTTGATAATACTCGCGATAAGCAGAACTGGCACTGACCATTAAACAAAATTTTGGAGTTAATACAAAAAAAATGCATTACTTTAATAAATATAATGCCTTTCCACGAAGAATTGTCAGTTGACATCTTAAAAGTGATTAGTCAATAAATAAGTCTGTACTCAGTAATGCACGTATCATTGGATCGGATGATCGCTGATGATTCTATAATATTTTAAATGTTCAATCATTGATACTATGGGTGGTATATGACTGAGGGTGCTTGATGGAATTTCAAAATCAAATTTGGATTATTGAGATTTTGTACACTTCCATGTATTTTGTCACTATGTTTACTGTCTGTCAGTTCGAGTCCATTCGTGCGCTCGAATGCCTGAAGATGCCGAAAGGCGAAACCCGGGTCGTTAGTGATAAAATAAATTGGAAGTGTACAAAATCTCAATAATCCAAATTCAGTTTAATCATTGGTTAAATTAGAGTTAATAATGTAACAAATTAAGTGATATTTTTAAGCTATCCCACTCTTGCTTTAAGCCTGTGTTATTTTTATGTATCGAAAGGTTTTGCTAATCTACTTTTGTGATAAAAGCTTTGGCAAGAATCTCGTAGAAAACATTTCTATTCATTCGATGGTGTAGTGAAAGGTTTCGCTGGCAAGTGGAGGAACTTTTGTTGACTAGAAAGGAAACGAGGAGAAAGAGACAGTTAAAAACAAATTGGATAATTAATGAAGCTTTTTGAAGGCTTATATTGACTATCTTAAATAGAAACTTTCCTATTTTAAACTTTCTGGTTTATGTAAGTATGCCTATTTAGATGCATAGCATAAGATAGCATAATTGTTTAGGATAAGACAGTTCGATTTTGAAAGTAATCAGCATAAAATGAATGTATTATTATAAATTTATTTTTCTAAAAATAACATAAAAAGTATCACAAAACCATGTTCACTCAAAATATCATATGACCTCCTATCGCATCATCTCCACAGAAATAACACCAAGATTAGTTTTTAATTTTATTCGCTTAACTTCACTCTTCAGAGAGATAAATAAAGGACAAAATAATGATGCTAGGAAATGACAAGTAGTTAGTAGGTACTTGTCCCCATCATTTTCAGGATCGGACAGAGGGTGGTCAGGAGGGAATGGAAACATTACCGATATCCATGCCTTGGGTGTTAAATTCGTATATCAATTTCTGAGAGTTTATTTTAAAGCTTTTAAACCTCGTGATATTTCAGAACCGCGTGACGTTTACCAAAATTATACAATTACTATATCATTGTGATAAACATCTATTAAAAAGATTATTATATAACACATTCAGGCAGAATGTGATATTGATATTGTTTTTATTACTAGTCAAACTGTACCGCACTCCTGTTCGAGCAGTACAGAGACAAATAATCACTCATGACTCGTGGCAATGTATAGGTGAATGTTCACTAGTTCTGAATGTATGATCTAAGAAGTATGTCTGAACCAGTGGCGGCCGGTGACAAGAATATTAGGGAGTGCAAAAAAGACTCACCTATTTATACAAGAAATCCATCCTCCGATTCTTGGATTTTGAAAACACTTCAATAACACGAACATTAAAATCCGACGATACCAATTGTTTCTCTACACTTAACATCGCAAGAGCATTTAGTCTGTCTTGAGTCATGGTATTTCTCAAAAATGACTTGATCCTTTTTAATGTTGAGAAACAACGCTCACTTTCCACTGAAGTCATCGGTATTGTACAAATAATCTGTAATAACTTAACACTTTCACTAAATACTTCGATTAAATTATTGTTTGTAAAAAGTTGAAGTATGGACAATGCTCCATCGGTGACGTAAAAATCTTCCCTACTGTATATGACAGTTAATTCATTTTTAAGCTTTAGTTTGTCAATGAAATCGTAAGTTGATGTTGCAATATTAAAGTCCGCTAAAGGAAAACTTTTGTGATAATCCGAAAATTTTTCGCTAAAAAACAATTTAGCTGCTACTAAATGATCATGGTATGCGAAACGATCTTTCGTTTGATTCACTAAAGTATCGCATACTTCATTACAAATGACATAATGGGGTAAGTCATTTGGTCTACGTCTTTTGTAGGTTGGACTAGTGACATTTGGGTATTTTCTCGGATATTCTGAATAGAACGCGTAAAACTTTCGATATTCTTATTTATCTCCAAAACATCTTTCGACCTAGATTGAAGTTGCATAAAAAGTATATCACAGTGTGGCATAACTTTTGCAAAGAAATCTAGCCAGTAATTGAAATGATCTTCGTTTAAATATCGAAACAGCATTCCAGCTTGATTGATGGTATCAGCGTCTAAATTTACGGTTTCTAAGATGTGCTCCATACACTCTTTCAACTGCTCGCGATAAGTGTGCACGACAGTCACTGTTCTTATATTAAAATTCCACCTAGTTATTGGTGCTGAAGGTATTCTTCTATGAACTATTTCTTTTAAAATGTCAGCTCTCTTCGTAGATCTCGAAAAAATGATGGAAAAGATCGTAAATTTGCAAAAAAGTTCCGAACCATAGTGTTGGCTGAAGCACTTCTCTCCATTATCAAATTCAATTGATGTGCATAACAATGTATGAAATGTGCGTATGGATACGAAGCTTTTATCAAAGCCTGCACACCACCTAATCGCCCACTCATCACTGCTGCACCATCATAACTCTGCCCGATTAATTGTGCTGGTTTAATGTCGAGAAATTCCAGTTCCTTCAAAATTTCAGATGCAATACCTACCGCAGTATGATCTTTTGGGATAATAAATTTCCAGAAACGTTCATGTATCTTCCCGCGCAATTCGTACCGTATTACCAAAACGAGTTGTTGCGTAGTGGCTATGTCAGTTGTTTCGTCCGCCTGGATAGCGATATATTTGCTCTGCGATATTTCATTTTTAATTTCGTTGCGACACACCTCCAAAATTGAATCTAAAATGTCATTTTGAATTGTTTTTGAAGTTCCCTTGAAAACACTGCTGCTCTCTAAGTGCTGTTTCATTGCGATGTCAATCTCTGAGACGAAATCAATAAGCCCTCGATAGACACCTGGATTATGGGAATCTGCAGTTTCATCGTGTCCCCTTAAAGCTAATTCAAATGCACCACAGAACTTCACACAGTCAATTAACCTTGATAAAATATATCGATTTTTATCTACACGCTCATTAATTTGTTTCACTGACGCACGATACCCAGCATCCAATTGGGAACGAATATCTAACGATCCCAATACCGCAAGTTGCATTTCATTTAAAATGTGATTTTGAGAGCTACCGTGTTTCTTTATTTTGAATGATAGGTGAACCAGGTCCTTAATTCCACTCTCAGTCCAGTTAGATTCACCTCCAAACAACAGACACGGAAAACAGAATACTGTATTAAAACTAGTACAGCCACATAGCCATGGTGTTTTTTTATACGTTTCTACATTAAATTTCCGAGTAAACACTTTATTATTAAGCGTACACTTCTGAAATAAATTTAAGCTTGGCATAGGACGACCTGCTGCTTTAATTTCCAGCCTTTTCGAAAAATCCCGACGATTTTCTTTAATGTATGAGACAGAATATGCACTATTCATTATTGAAGCACGTAAATATTAGACGTATGTTAAAGAAAGTAAATAAATTTGATGGTATGCGTTTCTTTGTGGCAGGCTCAATACACTAGAGGGCCTTTCGACGCACGAACTAAACATATGCGACAGGTCTCTGCGAGTTTGAATACTTCGGGAACAGTCGTCATAATTCGGCAATACTGGTGCAATGATCCTGAATAACTAAAAACTTCGTATGAAAGTCGAATGTGTGACACAGATGACGTCACAAAAAAAAAAGTTTCCTACGGAATCCCTTCCACTTAGGGAGCGCTGAACCAAAATTGCACCGCCTCGACGTATTATTATTAGTATTTTTCTGGCGCGGAATACGAGGTAGCATTGTGTGAATCATCGCTTGATGCAATATTTTTTTTACGGGGAACACGCGGGAAATTTTAAAATGAGTGAATTGCTATGTTTGTATAATATCGCTTATTACTTGAATGAATAATAATAACTTGAATATGGGAGTACATAGCACCATTTGCTCCTTTGCAAGAGCCGTCCCTGGTCTGAACGTTAATTAAATAAGTGTGTTTCGATCCTAAATTAATTTCACAATTCCACCATCCAGAAAAATTAATATACTATATTTCCATTTATTTCAAAGTAAAACATTCTCGGTGCCAAAATATTACTGATAACTGTACATTAGCCTTATCCCTCGGCTAAGGCACATGAAAGAATTATAATTTGTATATTAACGGTACATATTTACAATTAATGTCAATAACTTATTTTTGTAGTGGAAATATAATAGTACTTTATATAAACGATATATTTCAATGGCGATTATCTCCAAACAAAATATAAGAAATTTTAAAATTAGTGAATCGCTTATCTGTAAATATATCCATAATATCTTAAAAACATTGAGACATCAGTTATGATTCACATTTATTGTCTAAAGTGTTCGAAAATGCAAATTTATCATTCAATAAAAATAATTGAATTTTATACAACGTTCGATTATGCAACGCATTTTTCCCATGTGACTGCACTTGTGTGTGCAATGTGAATAAAATATGCTTCGTGCCGACTATTAAGCAAATTGCAGAAATCATCTGGCGTTGTGAAAATATTATTGATTTTAACGCAATTTAATATTGTAATTCGTAATCGAATCAATAAACGCGGTGCACGATCTTTCGAATTAATAATACACCAAATTTTTGACCCGAAACATTGGTTCCAAAAATTGAACGCACAGAAAAGCATCAAGAATGTATGGAAAAATAAAATTGGTTCTTTAAATTCGTGTAAAAAAGTCTCATTTACACTTCAACCTTTAATTTTCTTACAATGAAACGAAAGAAATGTAAGATTTTTTGTTGAAAATGCCATCAAGACAAAAAGAGTTTCCTGCGTATTTAGGAGTTACGACGATACGAAATGTTAGATAATTGCATAGAATTTGAACTGCCTTAATAAGTAAAAAATCTCCAAAGAGAAACAGGGCATTTTTCTAAGCAATGAATAAACAGTGATATTTTCTATGGTTTCGGCAGTAACTTTGTGGAAGTTCATTTTTAATATAAAATTGATAATTTAGTTCAATTTTAATTTTATATCAATAAACAGTGAATTCAACCAAAATTTCTTTTTTTAAATATTATTGATTGTTTCGATTCATGACTTTAACCAAAGCAATCAATAAAATTAGCTGAATTTTTACTTATAACGACAGTATTGCACGTGTTTCACAATTTTGTTATATGATCAGCAACAGTTTAACTCCGCGAAGCAACATTTTCATATGATTCTTTTTTCAGATTACTCATATTCGCTGAAGGAAACTGTTCCTAATCGTATTATAAAGTTATGAAATGTAACTTGAGTTTAATTGAAAAACATGTACAAGAGTCTTTTAAAGGGACTTCTTTAAAAATAATCGCTCATGGCAACGTTGCTTATTTTGAGTGATATTAGATTGAAGGTATAATTTAATATTCCATTGGCTACTCAATGTTGTACCCACTACTTTCTATGTATTTACACTCTTGTTTTCGAGAACAAAAGTGTACAGAAAGTAAAATAGGATATAGAATAGCTTTGATGATTTGAGATCCACTAGCTTTCGATAAAAGGACGTGAACTATTATAAAACTTGGTCTTGCGATCTCAAAATCTCGTCATTATTATTATTATTGCTCACTTTTATTTATTTTTGTGATACCGACTTTAATATATTCATCCCGTATTGTCTGTTATCTCGAAATCTACTATACTATAACCGGTATTATTATACAAGGCAATATTTTAAACACTTTGTAAAACCACAGCTATTTATATTATAATGTTAATGCACAAGCTTAAATTTTAATATGCGTAGTCAATAATATTATAAATACAATATTGTCTACGTAATAATATTTTTTCACAGTTTCATTGTAATTATTTTGTTTTTGTATGCATAGAAACTTGATATGGCATAGTATTTATTGTCGGAAAAAACACTATTTAACGCGATTCAAATTAAATATTGCATAATATCCTCACTGCGCACACTGTCAAGTGGTCGAGCAAATATCTTTTTTGAGAAGGTATTTTCAGTAGCAACGATTTGTTGCCGAGAAATTATGCGAGTGATTGTAAACACGTCTTACGTAGTGATTTTGGAATGGTTAGTTATGTGATCTTCCCTGTTCTGGCAATTTAGGAGATCCTTGAATACTTATTAGAAATACCTACATATTTCCAAAATGTACAGAATGTAATAAAGTATTAACGAAATAAAAAAATACTTAATTTTATTTCAATCTGATAACAATATATTATTTTTATCGTAATAATATAATTGAGAGTTCACATAAAACATCTTCTGACTCAAAACAATTTGACATTAAGTATTTCGTCAGAATGAACCTAATCGTTAGGGGTTTCAATTCTTTTTAACTGAGATAGAGATCCCTAGGAATTTTTTGATTTAGAACATATTGTTATTATGGTGTCTCAATATTATGTTCCTTTTGCTAGATTACTAAAGATACTTTTACATGTACCCTCACATTTGATATTGCTCTATTTAAGATAAATAGAAAATATATTTTTTTTCATCAGTTGATTAACTAAACTGGTCCTGATTACATAAGCATGTAGAAGTAGTACAACAAAATGTGTTTTATTTTTAAAATATTATGCCTTTTCAACAAGAATTGATGGTTAACACCTTAAAAGTGAAAAAAGAAAATATTGATATTACGTATTATAACTAATAGCCTGTAGGCCAAATATTTTTCATTCATTGACACAAACTCAAAGTACATCTTATACGTCCATACAATTGAAAAACCAACATTTGTTATTGACTTTGCCAGCAATAATTGAACCCAGAACCTACTAGCACTAAGCTGACCTCTTACAGCTAGGCTACAGAGGTGAAACACAATCTAGAAAAGATTTAGTGTGAAACTGGTTTTGATCAGAAGTAGTAAAAACTTCATAAACAGGTGTATATAAATTTATATCAGTAATATGGATTCTAACTATTCGTCATTATCAACTATTATTTGGATATTCGATAAGTTTCTGAAGTATGAACATACTGTTAAAAATTCGTATTGAAAAATTATTAACAAAACATTATGTAAATACACATTCCAATACCTTTCCATTGTATCACAATATTAAAATTTTGCAGCTGCGTCGGATTAATACAATGGTATTTCTTCAATTACTGAAATTATGGCTTGTTCAAAGGGCTTTTTTAGCTAGGAGTCATTTGTCAAATTTAACCCGTTCTCTACTGAGCCGTTTAAAGAATATTCCAATATCAAATATATCAAAAATTAGCTCAGTAGTGTTGGTGTTAACCAAATTTATGGAGATTATCAGGACAAATCAGGCTGTATATCAATACAATAATTAGCTTGTACACAAAAGTTTTAACGCTGTTAACACTTTTTTGAGTATCAGCACACTGAAATCTGCCGTCTCAGTTGGGGTGAAGGCAAAAATAAACACCACCTCTACCTGGGGTATTCATTATTGTTCTTGAAATCTAGAAATTCTTGGCATTCCTAATCAGTAGTTACTCGGTTTCCATGTATCTGATGCATATAAAATATGTATATATGACGTATCACGAGGGTTCGGATGTAATCATCCTAAGAAGAAGGCACCGGGAAGTAGAATTATATTTCTATTCTCTCACGTCGAATTTGAAAGTCCTACGAAAATTCTTGACAGCTGGAATTTAGGTTAGTTATATTATTTATTACCTTTATCTGCATACCTGTCTACAATGTCGTGTGATCAGTTGCGTAATACCTACATACCAATAGGTATAAGCCGGTGTTTGCCGATTATACAGTGACGTAAATTTCTCGCCAGAAGATAACGCAAATTACTGGAGCCCAAATGAATAGGGGGCTACTAATCTTAGTTGTATAAGCTCAATATAATGTCATATAACAAATTAATAGTAGTATTATTCAAGTATTTCTCAAACTGTGTTCAAGAATTTATTTATTTGTAATCTATACCAATAGCGTGTCTTTTTCAAAATAACGTTTTTTGTATAATATTATTCAAATATTTTTTTTAATAATAAAATTGATAGTGAAAGGTGAGAGTATGACTTTGATTCTGGAGCTGATGATGATGAGGATGTCTCTCAGGTACACACAAACAAGCTGGGGCTTCTTAGTCCAATTCACTTTATTCCAGTTAATAGTACAATTTAAAATACAAACAAACAAATACAAAAAAAAACATTGACATTAAAACAAAATTAAGCTCGCGAACTCGTTATGCGACGGCAAACGGTTAGCGGCCGACCGGTGCCAGCGACCCATTCCAGACCCTACCCCGCGGGCGACTCCGAAAAAAAATGCAATCCCTGTGACAGTGAGATGACGCCCCCCTTGCTCCTGTAAGGGTAGAATGCCCGCTTCCTAAAAACTTATCCGACAGCGTTGCCAAAACACGATGTGCCCGATACATTTCAATGTATTTCTTTCCTTGACTTTGCTTTGGAGAGATGATCCGATGAAAGTTCTGGGTACGATTCACGGTGCATAATAATGGGTCGTGTCAAAGGTTATTCGTTTTATTCAAAAGACCGGTGACTAGCTGTCTCTAAAAAGATTTTTTTAAAGTCTCGTTGCCTACCTACGATACGTACTTAGTTAAGGTTCACATTGGAATTTTATTTATAAATACAACTTAAGAACTATCTGTTGAGATTTTCAAAACCACGTTACGGAATCTTTAGATATTTTTAAATTAAGTCCCAATTTTTATAGGCACGCCACTGCGGTTAAACCGCGCAAGGAGGTAGGTGCGTGCAGCTAAACTTAGTACCAGCACAGCATTTTTATTAGAGTCCATTACAATGGCAATTTGTGTCATTGCCTTTATCGCGGGGCCATCAGGGACCGCGCTGTGGGGCTTAAATTGACCTGTCGCCGTAATTCTACGTTCTGCACTAACAACAGTGCTATCTCTGTCTGTCTAATTTACTATAATTAAATATTTTGCCTTTTTTTTTGTCGTGTCGTCGTTGCAGTATTGTGCACACACCGCATACTGCAATTCTGACTTTGCAGTTTATTTGAATTGACGTACCTAAACATGATGTATATTGTATATAATATCGATCTCGTAGCCTATATGTCGATGCTCTCTGGCTTTGGTACTAGTCGGTTGCGTGGTCGAGAACTCAAATCCCTGAATAGAAACATTCGCAGTAATTGATTTATGCTGTTCTGCGGATGATTGTCTGTGTTTTTTACATCCCTCCCAATACATGCTTACAAGCTAGTTGCCCCCCCCTCCCCCACCCCTCAACTCGGTATTTGGATGCAGCCGCTGTTTCATGGTCGCTTTTCATAACGTTATAGCGATCAAGAAAATAAATCAATTTTCTCATCACGTTCTTGGCCCTATGCAGAGCTGCACGAGACCGATATTTTCATCAATCAGAAGTGGAAAAAAGCGTGAAGACAATGCGTTTAGTTTTCCTACTCAGCCTTGTTTTCGTATATTTTCCAAAAGGAGATTGAGCCACTCGGTCACAACTAGTTCTCATAAAACAACTTCAGTTTATATGCTACATACATAGTCCGCGTGTCGACATTGGTAGAGTTGATGGTTTAAAATTAAAATATGCACTGTCCTCCAATTTATACTTTTAGACTTTATTTCAACGTTTTATTCGTAAAATTCACTAGAATTTATTACATATTTATCACTAAATTTTAGTTCAATGCATGCATACATTATATTATTAAAGTATGCATTATTTCAAGGAAGACAGGTTTTTAATAAATTTAGAAACTAATTATCTTTAAAAAAAAACATATTTCATTCCTACCAATCATTAATGTTACATATATCACTTCTTTGAATCTTCATTTGTATGTCAGTCTAGAAATGAAAAAATCTAAGAATTCTTTTTTAATACAAACATATCATCACCTATATACTGTCTCTACATTGAACAAATATAAAATAAATAATTGATAAATTCGTTGCATTTCAGTTGTATCGTTTAGATACTAACGAATAGAAAATTCTTGAGTCCTCGAAGATGATGGATATATTCGTTTCATACAAAATATTGAAGAACAGACTTTCAGGGCCGACTCTGGAAGACTTGGAGTAATAGCATCAAGATTTGAAGAGCTGAAGTGAGGTGTAACAAATTGAAGCGAAATATATATTTTAGAAGTTTAAGAAGACTGAGTCGATTGAAGCACCAATTAGATGCTGTATGAACAATTATATTGTTTAAAACATATCAAATATTATAATGTATTACTTTTAAACAAAGATTATACTTGTTTCTTTGTTTAATTTTCTTATGTTGATTCTGCAATTGATAACGTATTTTATTGTAGGTATACTTAAATTATTATTTCTTCTCAAAGCTATAATTTACTTGTGGTTTTATTAACTTTTGCATGTATATAAAATAGTAAGTAACCTTTTGACGTGACTGGTTGTAATAAGATACATATTTAAAAGCACTGATATCATTCTAGAAAAAAGTTTTATTTTTGAGCAACTTGTATTGAAGAATTTATTGTTTCTTATGATAGCGATTTTATCAATATTTTTGTTAAGTTTTTTCAAAAAACTCTTACAAAACTTTCATCAATCGATTCCTGAAATGGTTTTTACGTCTTGCACGACGGTATTTTACAACGAAAAAGAATACTGCACTTTTTCTACTTCTATTGAATACAGATGTATTTCACTTTCCAAAATCATATATTTTATGACTGTCGACTTGACAACTTTTGACAGCAAAAATGGAGAGACAATATTTTACAATTATGTCTACAGGTTTGAGTTTTGTAAAGCACATTTGAATATACATTAGAATTTGTATACTAAGTGGAATACAGACGGCAAAATCTTCAGTAAAAATTGACATTCACAATTTTTGACGATGAACACAAATTCATATTTACTTTGCGATAAAAATATTTGCATATTACATAAAATCAATACAAGACCTTTTTTATCCTGTTAAAACATGACATTTTCACATATTTAGTATCAGCTATATTACCTTCTGAACATATCTCACCGCAATATAAATATAATACATATTGCGATTTTCTTCGTAAATTATATTTAGGAATGGTGTATTAAAGCAAAACTCAGAAATGTTCACAGCTTAAGGCTAATGGTGTGACTTGCCGCTGAATGGCTGATAAATATTGGTTGAATAAATACAATATTTTGCGAATATATGTTCGATTAGGTTTTAAATGTCTTGTCTATGAAAACTGACATTTTTAATATTTTTGATGAAACTTTTAATTATTAATTGAATGTGTATTTAACTACTTTATTTCTTGAGCAGTAGAATTGAGTCAAAAAATTTATTTCGCTTCCTCTAGAGGAGGGGTCGCCAAACTACGGTCCGCGGGCCAACACCAACCCGCGAGCACCACCAATCCGTCCCGCCATAGTTTTTTCATACAGATAGTAGTAGATAGACAGTAGTGCCGAAAGCGGAAAAAAGCCACGAGCAAATTGCAACTGATCAACCATTTTTTTTCTCGAAAAGACTTAATATGAGTGTATAAATCGGGAAGAAGCTGGTTTTCTCCTTTTCGGCTATCGGCTATCTCCGCCGCAATGAAATGTTCTTGACAACTTGCCCGTAAGTACCAACCGAAATTGGTGCGTAATTCAACACTACAGTATGTTTGTATGATGAGTTAGGTCGTGGTCCTTGGGGCTTAGTGGAGAATTCAGTGTGGCCCTTGGGCTGAAATGTTTGGAGATCCCTGCTTTAGAAAATAAGATTTGTTTTCTTTAATTTATTAATATATAGCATGGAGAGAATCTGGAAAAGTAAGGCAATAACCAGATACACCATAATGCTCCTAACAAGTTGCTGGTCTATTCCATATACACTCTTAAAGCAAATGAAAAAAACGACTAGACGCATTTGAAATGTGGTGTTGGAGAAGGATCTTCCGAATACCATGGACTGCCAAACGCATGTATTGTGAACAAGTTAGAAATCTCGGATAGACTCTCGGCCATATATACAAAACGCCTACTCGGCTTTTCTGGCCACATCGCCCACAGGCCTACCGACAATCTTGAGAAGTTCGTCGTTACAGGAAACGTCTAAGGCAGAAGGGGACGGGGAAAGATCTCGACTAGGGATTCCAACTCGAATATTCGAATATTAAATATCCTAATATATTCCGCCATAACTGCTCGTAATAATTTTTAAAGAAATATTTTACAAAATCGACGAAAGATCACATCACAATATCTCCAGATTTCAATAACAAATCCACCCCATCAAAGGTATTTTTATTTTTGTTTTATCCAACTCGGGCGCTTTCAGTATATTATCATAAATCATAATACTTGAGTAAGTCGAATGACTCAGGGCTAAAAAAAACCCTTTAAACTTACCGTAATTTCAGTAATTGAAGAAATACCGTTGGAGTAATTCGACGCAGCTGCAAATTTTAAATATGGTAATACAATGGATCGGTATTGAAAAGTGTATTTATATTGTCTCTAACTGGTATTTGACAGAAGTGGGAAAAATTTTGTCGTTATAAGATGAAAGTATCTGTCTCATCTTTAAGAAAATATATGTTTATATATTTTCTCTATAAATGATCTTGTTTTTTTACACATTGTAATATACTATAAAATTACTATTTTAGTACATATTTATATAATGTTATGTTATTCATTATTTAAATCGAACTTTTAATATTATTTTCACACTTCAGAAACTTCGAATAGTTTCAGTTTTACTATTCGATATCCGAATAGTTGGAATCCCAAATCGTGACTCGCTGGAGTACCAGGTAAAGGATGCCACGGTCCTCCTCTTACTGATGGCTCACGGAGCAGCGGAGTGCGGGAGCCCGTGGCGAAGGATCGTCGAGGGAAATGAAGTTGTTTCAATTGGCGCAGGTCACGATCCTCACCAGTGAGGAAAACGACTAAAAAGAAAAAGTATAAAACAGAAAGAAGTAAAATGAACTATCCAATTTTTTACTTGAAGCCTGAATTATATATGTCATTTTACCGTTACTTCTTAAATCACTATGATTGATATTTCATCGACCATGAATGACTTTACGGGGTTTTAGTAGAACTGAATTATTGAAATTAATACAAAATTTTTGAAATAAGACTTCGGTGTTTCTGAAACATGTGATTTGGTTGAATTTTGTGTTTAAATTTTCCAGATCGCCGAACATGCAATAAGGGCATACGTCCATTAGGGCGACTATAAAGTTTTCCGCAAAAATAAAATAAACGATGTCGGCGCCATAAAAAACTTTGGAGGCATTTTGGCAGGCCGGCAGACACTTCTGGTACGGTTCTGAAATTGTGTTTGATCCGACGGGCGGACAGGTCGTTAGTAATATTATTTACTTTTACGTGGGATTGTTTGCGATCAACCCTAACTGATACTTCAGCCGAGTGGTCATAAAACAACAGTGACTTCATATAAATTCATATTTTGTTTACCGTTAATACGAATGGTTGAATGATTTTATAAGATGATAGTGTGACCAAAAATTAATTGTTAAAAGTACGGATTTTGGTTGTTATTACCTAGATATTTTTAAAATTCAAATTTTATTATCCTCTGCTATGAACAATTTCAGGAAAAATGCATTGGTCTGCTTGAAGAACTAAACTGGTTCTTTATGATGAAACTTAGCGTTCATGATGTATTTAAAAATACTATGGAATATTTCGAGTTATATGTTTGTGTGTAACATTGAATGCTTGATTCTTTAAAGTTAAGCTTGTTTTTCATTTTCTAAATATTGATGATAAACATTTACCAAAATTACTTTCAGAAGAATGTTCCATTCAGGCTCAATCAAAAAGCAAGTGTTTTACACTTTACTTTTTGATTTTATATAAATGGCATTATTTGTGATCTTGGGTGACTTTTTGTACTAATAAAACACAATGTGAATGAGTATTTTTAATTGCTGTCACCTTGCTGTCGTAAATCGGTAATGGTAATAATTATAAATATACATTGGTCCTGTAACCCCGTCGCGGTGTCGACGTATTCAAATCCTCGAACAGACAATTTCATGAATTAGTTTTCGATCGATTTATGGAATTGTGTCCAAAGGTATAAATGTCTGTGATGTCTACAATCCCACCCACCCATCCGATCTTTAAAAATATGAGAAACGAAATTGATTAGTTCACTACTGGTCCTTCCATCCTTATCGTCAGAAAAAGAGGGGTTAAGCGACTAAATAACGATTGAAATTTTTGACACCAATCAATTAAAATAAATATTTGTTTCAATGGCTTTTTAATGAATCCCAAAAATTATAGAAGCTTGCTAAATTCTAGTATTTTAAAGTTATAAAATTAAGTACCTTTATTTTAATGATAACTGGAATTGGAAAACAACATCATAAATCTTATTTGGTATTATTTGATTTTCAAAGCAATTCAAAGATTTTATGTTAAACGCCTATTTATGTTTTCGTAATCCAAACATTTCAAAAATAGCTGTCGGAAGTTATACGAGCTCACGGTCACTCTGTACCTATATTTTCGCCCAGCGATTGATATACGATTTCGCTCTTCCGGTTACACGGGACAATGGCTTGGTCGGTTGTTCTGTGCGCCGAGTGTTTTCAACTCGGCTCTGTTTTATTGCCCCGACGGCTTCCAAAGAACGATATTTTACCCTGTTTCCGATATGGAATGTTAATATTCACAAGGCCGGAGTTTTGATTGTGTATAGAAGGCAATAATGCCGCAAAAATAGTAAATACCACCTATCTACCCACAGCTATCGATTACACTGATTGTTTTGTAATCAAACCGTCAAAAATCGACCATTATTTTGAATTTTGGGGATCCTGAGCCAAATTGAATAGCTAATGTTTCCCGCTTGAATATTTATAAAGGATCTGTACTTAAGTACCACAATATCTACATAATGTACATGTAAAATGACTCATACGTATGTCTGCGTCTGGCAGTACATATTTACATTTTCGATTGAAAAATGCGGTTTTGGGAAAGATGATTTTTTGCGATACGTCCTGTTGATTGGCGTATTGCCGAAATATCAATTTAAAGTATTTTAATAATTCATGTATAATTCAATAAAATGCTTTGTTTACCCTATTTAGTTCTAGTAAATACCAAATAAACGATTAATTTGAGTACTGACAATCTGGGTATCTTTGACCCAGTTCTGAGGGTTTTTTGTCTTTTTATGACTCGCCATTGCTTTTATGTGTGGTATTGCTCTACGTAGAAATGTCTTACGATGAAATTTAATAAACGTAGGTAGATTTATTGTTATAATTGATATATACATATAGATAAAAACAAGCTGGGCCAAAGTTTGCATTCAAATCTGGTAACTTTAGCCCACGATGCAAATAATCACTGTAATTACTATATTTAAATTCAGTGATTTTAAAGTCTTAGCAACTTTTTTTCATGCCTTCATATATTCTTTACATAATTGAGATGGGAAAAGGTATACAGCATTTGGTTTACAGATTAGTAATACAAATTGAAAATATAGCTAATCCAATTTATTTCAAGATAAGTTTTTAAATTGTGTTTTATCATTTCAAACTGATACCACCTGGGGTTACTCAATACCTTTGCTTAACTAAAGAATATTCACGTGGCATCAGTATTATCATGGTATTATAACACCATAATTTCAAACCTTTTTCCATGTAGTGGGCCAATCTTAGAACGACGGGAAAACGTATCCAAATTGATGATAACACGTTTGTCTTTCATGAGAGTATTGTTTAAATGGTATTTGAAGTTTTTTAAACCATATCGGTTACCAATATATAGCATTTTGTAGTCATGTGCGCTCCCAATGTGGAGCGTATGGGCTTCTAATGGAACTTATATAGAAATTGTAATACGAAGACTGCTTATTACCCAGTTCTCCCAAGGTTATCTTTACTCTCTTTTTCGTAGATAGTAAAGATAGAAGTATAAGGATAGGACAGAGCTAGTCGTTAAGTAATCGCTTTCGTTACACCCTGTTATTACGATTGGATGAGTAGGAAGGAATTTAAATATCACACAAATCCATGCCTTCAAACATATAATATATCGATTGAAAAAATGCTATTGTTCGTACTGGAACTCGAACCCGTGAGCCCCGCATCGGAAACGATATTAACCACTCGACTAACCAGTCTGAAAATATAAAGCATGCATTTATATACAACTGGTGATTTTTTTTAAATATAAACCAAACGCTTTCTATACGAGAAATAGTTAATTTGGTCATTCGCTCAACCGCTTCTTTTCACATAGTAACACCGTGTCTTACGGGCCGTTTTAAACGTAGACTTCGTCGACCTAAGACACGGTGTTACGTGGACAAAGTTTTGCGAGCGTGAGGCGGTGAGGCGGCGTTTGACGCGCTTGCCGCCGTATAGGCTCGCCGCATGTTTTTGTCACCTTTCACGTAGGACACTCCTGTTGGCGGAGAACAATTGATATTTTTGGCGTCGACGCCGCGCCGCCTCACACTCGCAAATACGTCGTCCACCTAAGTCCTAAGTAAATAAGAGTAAGAATAAAGAATTGAAAACACTAACAAAATTAAAATTACTGTTAGCTTATCAACAAACTCAGAATAGGTACATACAGGAGTAATGTATCTTACGATTGAGTGATATAAAATGTATATTTTTAATAAAATTACCACCATCTTGCTTTTACATTCGCTACATTAAATCACGTTTTATCTAACGTTAAGATTATATATTAAAACGTAATCCAAATGAACGCAACGTTGCTTCATAGTTGGAATATTGCATGTCATCAAATAAAATGATCTAAGAAAACGAATCTTGCGTAAACACCACGCATCTTAAAAAAATCTTTTTTTCCTCTACAACACTTAAAGACGTAAAAAGATGTTTCATTGAAACATTTACTGCGATAATCAGTATATTACTTTTCAGAGAGGGTTTGAGGGATCTCAAATGTTTTATTGAAGTAAATTTATTTTTATATTTGAATTGTTGACATTTTGTACATTTCCATGTATTTCGTCATTCGAGTATTCGAGTACCCTCGGTCGACATCTAAAATTGATGATACAAACATAATTTGATATTTTATCGTGCATTTAACACGGAAACTTCTGATCGTAAATGGAACTCGTGCCACTAGGCCTACCACACGTCTTTTACTTCATCGATTTGTCTGTTAGATTTTTATATATTCTGAAATGGCCGTTTTGTCCTTTATTTTGTGAATTAAACTAGTAGATGGATGATAGTGTGCAGAACAAGGTGCATATAAATATAAAACAATCATTTTATAGCCACTTAGCGGCGCGGCGCCAGTGTTTTTATGTAGTTGTTTTTTTGGCTCACGGACCACTTCATTCAGAATTTTAATCCAGCGGACGACTAACGGAACTTTTGTGTTAAATATTATATATTGAAAAAAAGTGATCAAAGATGACATAAAATGCAGTTCATCAAGTAAAACTATTAAATGTTATTTAATTATTAAAGCTTTATTAATTGAACAAAAAATTTTACAACTAAATAATAAAAAAAGGTTTTAAAACAATATAATATAGACTTTTAGCTTTTAGCATTAAACATTTCCAATGTGATGGATGTTCCGCTTCTTTTTAATCATTATCGGTTTGATATATTTGAATCTAAAATAAAAAAATAAGTAATTTAGAAAAGTAAAACTCAATTTAGTTCAATAAATACAGTAATAAATAAATATAGACATATTATAAGTTTGATTAGATAAATTATGAAATATTGTCTAATTTGTCCCATTATTATGATAGCCATATTCCTTAGCGCCGATAATATTGCATGGGCTTGAACGATTTTTTTGGGAATACCATATTTCTCCATACCAAAAATACAGTATATCAGAATTTGTGTAAACATTAAACTCGATAAGATCCGCACGTTTTATTAAAGGGGTCAAATTTTATCTCACACCTATCAGTAAATAACTGGATATAGTATTAGTTTTGAGACTTGGTCGATTGCTCGAACTTCACAATATTCTAGTGGGTGATAGTCCTATAGTAGAGGATGCTCAGAACAAAGTTGCGACTTTTCTACTTGGGGCTGTAAGGATACTACTTGACTTTCTCTTGGGCATGTGGGTGAACGTAGTTTTGAAAGTAAGGGCGGGGATCTATGACGTCTACATGATGTTTTAAACTCAAGTCGATGCCTGTAAAGGGTTCTGTCCCGAGACCCGGGACTTGGAAAAAAGTCATACGTGACTTTAGTGAATTAAAAATAATGCGTTTTAAATATTTTGGTAATTTAAGCACGTTAATACGACTGATAACTTAAACAGGTTCACAATAAGCGGCCAGCACACCATTATTTGCATTCTTCACCTTTTAGTGGCTTATGATATCATCAGATTTATTGTGTCACGTGTCAGTTGTGCCAGGGTTGCTCTATGTTAGGGTTGCCATTTGTCGCGATACGTTGTGATATTTTGTCACGGTTATTTCCAGTGGTGTTTCAACGACCCATAAATGTCTCAATATCAATGGAACTATTAGAATCAGGACAACAATACATTTTATTGATTTGTTCACAGATCATTAAAAAACACATGGAAAATGAGCAATGGAAAAAAATGTGCTATTCAAATTCTCCATTGAGAATGGACATGATAAAAAACAAATACATAGATTTTTTCTTGTTATTTAATTCATAATAACTGGCTTACGTAAATGTAAATAATATACTGTTATCATGGTATGTTTGACTTGTGGATGTATTATTAAGTTTTCAGTTTCACCCTTGCGATTAACATGTTAAAATCACTAAGAAACAAAGCCTCAATGTAAAGTTTATGTTGCAAAAGGTCACGTTCTACAAGTCCTTAACATATTGTATCAAACAATAAATATTTCTATTAACTTTGATTGAGCTATGCGAACTTTTCGTTGTATTCAAAATACAAACTGTTAAATGTAGTTTAGTAGTGGTATTTCGGCATATTTGAATTATAAAATTGATTCATGACTGGAGCTGTGCCTCTGAAAAATAAACCCATTGTTTTATAAAGACAATTAATTATTTGATCAGTAACTAATTTGATAGATGGTAAATAAAATTTAAAACAGTGAAGTCTTCATTTCGCGATAATTCATATTGAGAGAAAGTAGGCATTGAAGAGTGCCTTTAACGGTATGTGTAACTGGCTCTTTTATACCCACAATCCATCTTATTATGAAGTATGTATTCAACTTTTTTCACTTAACGATTTCACAATCGATGTTATTTGTTCGATTACTTTGCAAAACTGAAATAGAGTTTTCAATATTCCACAAATTAAATAAAGTACTTTTTCCAATATATTTATTTATAAGTATGTGCTCGTTTATTGTAGAAACATCTGAGGATGTATTACATACAGCCTGGCTGAGCAAGTTGTGAGCGGTCTAGGTCATGGGTGGGGAACGGTTTCATGTCGGTTTCGTCGAATTTATTTATTTGTGATCTAATAAGCCTAAATTCGATAATCTTCAATTATATGTACTTAAAAATGTGTGTTTTTAAATGAATGAAACATTAAACTAAAATATTTAATTTCAGTAAAAAGACCGCACTCGAAAGGACCTAGAAGGCCACAGGTTCCCTATCTCTAGTCTAGGATCTATTGGTTAAACTTTCTTCATTAGGTTTTCACCTTCAAATTATTCGTAATACTGGTTTAATGGCTTAGTGTGGATTATTTTATAATTTAAGACATCGACTGAGGGTGCTTGATGGAATTTCAATATCAAATTTGAACTATTGTTATTTTGTACACTTCCATGTATTTTGTCACTAACGACCCGGGTTTCGCCTTTCGGCATCTTCAGGCATTCGAGCACACGAATGGACTCGAACTGAGAGACAGTAAACAGTGTCTAACGTTTATATAGAAGATACAAATGCGACAAATATTATTTACGAGGTAAGATATTATACGTCTGAGAGCCACACTGATAAATTCCTTGCCAATTTTGAATGAGCAGCTGAACCTTCCTAATTCTCCACTATTATATCCTATACGTTGAAACACCTAACAGATGTCACTAAATGTGGAATGATTGTATATATTTACCCATTCGTCGAATTACATCCCGTCAAAACCAACAATACTATTATAATTGTAAAATCACTGGTATTTCTAAAAGAACTTGAAAAGCGGCAATTCGCCACTCTGTTAATATGGTGTTTACAAAATAAGGATTAGGGCGATTTCCGAAATTTTAACTCAGGTATCAGTGTGGCTCTCAGACGTATAATATCTTACCTCGTAAATAATATTTGTCGCATTTGTATCTTCTATATAAACGTTAGACACTGTTTACTGTCTCTCAGTTCGAGTCCATTCGTGTGCTCGAATGCCTGAAGATGCCGAAAGGCGAAACCCGGGTCGTTAGTGACAAAATACATGGAAGTGTACAAAATCTCAATAATCCAAATTTGTGGATTATTTTATTTAGCCTGTTTTGATGTAAATGAAATGAGTGTAATGCTCATTTCTATAATATTTATTTACGTATATAAGGATATTCTTAAATTGACATTTTCTATGCGAAAACTTTATCGTATGCACCAAATATGTAATACATTTAGTAAAATGTACTTGTTCAAGGGTACTCGATCGATCTTGGGACCGCGCATGTTTCGCATAATTAGTTTGATTCAACACGCTTTTAATTAACTAAATTAGCAGCCTTGATTTATAAAGAATCTATTTAAAATAACAAAATGGAATAGTACGTCAAATCGTACATTTAAAAACTTTATATACATGTCCGGGTCCCAAGCTTAAAGAAATATTTTCCTCGAGTTATGATAAAAAAAAGTCTTCCGTATGTAATCGCAGTAGACTCGAGTAGACAAGGCTCTTGAGCATTCGTCCTATTCGGTGTCTAGTCCAGGCGTTCGTATCCGTTTCATGGTGATTTTTGAATCGATTAATAAAATTTGTGATCACAAATATAGATTCTTGTGATGTTTGAATTCATTCTCATTAACCCAGCCATGAAAGTGGGGCGTAACCAGACAATACCAACGTATTAGTAATTTTCTGGTACCACTCAATCTATCTTTGTCTTTCGAAAAAGGGAGGTTGAGCGACTGCATATAAGAAAGTTATCGTTACTTGAATTCTGTTGAGATGTTCCATCTGCTATTCATTGGGAAGGGATATGTTTGGATGAAAAAAACAATGAAAGAATTGATAAGATTACAATATAAAAAGTATTAACTCTTGAAAACGTGTTAAAACTATAACATTTAATTAGCCCTGCTACCAAAAATAATAAATATGGTAATTTTTTGGTAGTTTTTTTTATTACTGATGATACAAGATATCATTTTAATTGAACAAAAATCATTTTGTAAAATAATTTTAGATGCGGTGTGTACTTTGAACGTTGTGACAAGTAGTTTTTTAATGAGTTCGTGGACAGCCTTGATTTTTTCGCAGTTCTTTGATACCTCATGGAAAATTACAAGTTTTTTTATTCAGATTTAGCTGTTTTTATCGTCATTAAAATATTTTTAATGAAGAATGGACATGTATTTGTTAAGTGCAATTATTTATGAAACTTGTTTTCCAATTAAAGGCTATCGAATGCGAATATTCAAATTCTATTTAATTTTAACCACAATTCAGTGGAGTGCTCTATTTTTAAACCAATATCCACTGCCTAACGCTTAAATTTCTTCATAACCGTATCCTTGTAATCTCACAAAAAAGAGAAGTCAAAGCAAAGCAATGTCTTCAAGAATTATCAAATATATTTGAATGTATTTCGCTAGCACGAAACTGTCAAAACTATAACTAACACGATTTTTTTTTGCGATTATATTTTGTATATTAATGGAGTTCTAGCAAAGTAAATTCCAATGAAATCTAAGGCATACAATTCCGATTTATTGCATTTACTATTGTTAAACGTTAACATAAAGAAAATTTGCTTTCTCATATATGTATATTTCGTTCATATAAAAAAATAAATTTTTACAACAAATAGCTCAAAACCATCATACATAACCATAATATTAGAAGTGGCTCATTGAGCATCACAGGCTCTAAGCTCTAAAGAGACATACATACATTATTTACAAATTTAAATAAAAGTACAATATTACTATAACACAACAACTCCCAGGCATGGCAAGCGACTATTATATAATATTATCTTTCATTGCATTCTGTTCGTTCATATATTTTTTTGTTATATTTCTAACAGGTGGTTTTTTAATCATTGCAGGTGTCTTCTGTCTGTTCACGCTTCATTCACTTTGACATCTAAGTCTTTTGAAAATCTGTCTAACAACTCTAAGGATCCAGTAACCACCTGTCTATTAAACGGTCACGACCACTGGGTTCATTCACTGAACGAGACATCTTCAAGCTGGATATAATTTCAAATAAGTAAATTTATATAATATTAATAATTTAATTTGTATAAAGTGCCACCTAGCCGAATCGAAGAATAAAAATATTGTGATTTTCAGTTTATGTTGTTATTTATATTTTTGCTTAAAACTTTCTCAAAATAAAGTCACAACTTTAATTAAATGTGCTTATTATTAGACAGTTAATTTACTACGACGATTTTAATTTCTCAATTAACACTATATTACTAAAATAAAAAAATATTATTAAGTATTTTCTGTGATTTAAAAGAAAACTTGTGATTTTTGTATGTGATTGGTATGATGATCAACGTGGTTAATGTGATATAAATATTTTGTGAAATTTATCATTTATCGCCATATAAATTAAAGTGTCAACATGCCCTCGAGATCCGTTTTAATCGGCCGGATGGCCAAGGCGATAGTTTGTGTGTTGTTAGTGGGGGGCTCGATTCTCGCTGTCTCGGCCGCGAGACGAGATGTGATCTATAACAACGAATTTGCGGTCCACGTCCCAGGAGGCAGTGATGCGGCTGACAGGATAGCAGAGAAACATGGTTTCACCAATGTTGGACAGGTAAAATATTTCTTTATTTATGTCCAACGACTTACATCTTTTCCCAAATGTGGTGAAAAGAGATTTTAACTCCTGATTTCTGACCAGCCAATTCATAATTTGTCGTGGTCGTTTCGCTGCCAAGATTTTAAAGCTTATCCAGTTAGTAGGTGGACCAAAATTTAAAGACAAAGTCTGACTCAGGATGATGATCACGTCATCTGGAATTGTCCAGATATTACCAACGAACGCGAGGAATTTTTCAAAAAGGTACGACAATATATCAGTTTGGCTGGGTAGCGGGTGGCGGAGGCAACTGTATTCTCTTAATTCTTCATAAACCAGCGGCTTCCAACGCTTATGCTACGTCACTCCTAAAAAAATTTTTTTCCGCGCCTCCCCACCTTTAATATTTTTAATAGATATTATAATATAGACACGTTTTAAATAATAAAAACTTTATTAAAAGAAAAACGTAATGATAAATATAATTAACAGAATAATAACAAGATTTTGTGGCGTAGCTAGAGGTTTTGCCGTCTCCCCACAATTTTTCCTAAAAAATGATTTAATATTTACAATTGTGATGGATTAAGGGTATTTTTAAAATAACTTACTATTTATTTTAAATCTTAAATCATCGCGGCACAGAATATGATACAGGATAGAATATTATGTATAAATATAATTACGGACATTATGTAATAATATAATTATGGACAAATATCTACTAAATTTTTACAATTCGTCACTTAAAAATGTTATATTTAATATTAATATTGTAGAGTCCCTTAGGCTTGTTCTTGAAATATGTCAAAAAACCTAGTCTTTAAAATAGTTTTTATATTTATTATTTATATAAGAAATACAAAATTATTGATGTACAATCCATTAATATATTGTACATTAAAATTGTAAATTAATTTAGGACAAGATATTCAGCAGATTTTACTAACACAACATTAACTAGCAAAAAAATATAACAAAATTATTTATCCTTACTTTGCTCTTATTATCAAAATCTATTTTATTTGCCAGTTTCTATTGAAATAAAATTTAATCACAAATTGTTCACTGTCGATGTTAAATAGTTTTTTTATTAATTTCAATAACAAAATGATAATTCAGAATCTTGAGACTTCACAACATTTCTTTCTTTTTGCCTCGTCATTGAGGCTCCATGATTATCCTGAGATTATGTTTATTTGTTTTTTACCTACGAAATTTTCTGTTCAAAAATGCTGCCTGCAAGAGTATATTTTGTCAAAATAAAAATGTACTCACTGAATTTTTACTGCTATCTTACGGTATGAAGTTTTATTTATTTGTAGAAATGGTATGCAGATTATTTTTTAATTACAAAATTTTTCTGCATCCTCGGTTGGAAACTTCTGTCTGAAACAAAAATTAGTGTTCCAAATCAAACAAATTTTATTTATCTATTCCTCGTTACAGGAACACATTTCTGTGTGTGAACCCGACGCATTATGGCTTTAACGTAAGAGTTGTATTAATTACTATGTACAAATATGTGTAGTAAATATGTATAACCTACACTTAATACGAGGTAAGGTTTATGTGGTATTGTTGTTTATAATATAAAATTAGACAGTGATAATTCTATAAGTTCTAGAGTCATATTCTAGATTTTTTTATATAACCTTTAACCTATTATATAATTTAATAAATTTTCAAATCATCATTTTTAAACCATATCCGCTCCGTATTCGGAGCATATGGCCATCACGCGGTTCCTCCAAGCTTCTCTGTCCCATGCCAGTCTCCTCAGGTCATCCCAGCATTTCGTAGCTCCGCTGAATACATCCTTTAGGTGGTCATTAGCGGCCTTCCAGGGCGACGGTATCCATCTGATATGGTTAGACTAATTAATTTAAACAATGACTTGAATTAGAAGACGATAAATAAGCACATTAAGCTTTTTATATAAAGGCAATGAAATATTTTCGTACAATTTACAAATGATTTATCAAAAATTAAAAATGTACACATTTTTTTGACAAAATGTTGTTGGGAAATGAGGTTCAAAGTTTTTCATAATTTTTTAAGACGAAAAAATCCAATTCTATTGTGTTATTATGATTTAAACAGCAACTCTTATTCCTTGTGCGTATTTTTACATATTGTGATGCATTCAAATTATGTTTAATGAAGGTAACCATTTTGTTCAGTAAAATACTTGCGTTTTTCGCGCTTATAGTCGTAAACAAAAATTGGGCAAAGTTACATTATTTAAGATTTTTTTAAATGCAATAAAGAATTAGCTTTCATAACTTTTCTCGAGCAGACCCAAAGGCTGGAATGATTTCGTAATATGCGCAAAATTCAACATTGCAAAACACCAGTTTATTACTTTCCTTGTTTGTTACACGGACAGCGAAAAACAAAAATTTATGTGAAATATGAAAACTTTAGCCGAGCTATGAAAGGAGAAATTTTTTGCGTGTCTTTTTTTTCCCTTTGCTAAAAAGAGCGTTTTCATTACACAGTCCGGACGAATGGTACGTGACAGTGGCAGTTCAGAATTCGTAGTTAAATTCCTCATAGTTAAAATAAATATAAACGGAGTCGTAAGCCATAAGGTACAGTCTTAAGCGCTTTAATGAATATTCTAAAATCTTGATTAGAGACTTTAAACTAGAGCCAGCTGATTCATGGACGAAGTTCGAAATTGATAATATGTTAAATGAAAGACCTTGATATTACTAACCTACAGAATATAGTTTATTTGCTCGTGGACAATTACAAAGAACTGCCTCACAACTTATACTACTTAATTATAGTACAGCAAAATCATAATTTATTTAGAAGGTTGCATATCCGAGAGATCAACGCTATTGAGCGTTGGTTATTTTCAGTTGCGGAGTCCACAAGCTCAAATCCTCGTACGGACAATATCATAAATTGAATTACGAATTTTAGTTTAAGGGGATGGATGTCTGTGATGTTAATGTTCCGATCAGTGGTCGACTATTTAAAAAAAAATATTTTTTCTAGTACCTTAAATAGTGGTAAGTTAATTTTACGCTCATCGGTTATTTGGTTTCTCAATATACTATTAATATGATTTCTCTATCGATAAGCAATAATTGTTTGTCTTCATTTGTCAGCATGAATAACGACCTCACATTGATAAACTATTCATTTTTAGATATGAAAGTCGTATTACAAATAAACTAAAATTTTTTTTTAAAAAAATCATAAAATCTATCTTTGGTAAATAATACATTTAATAGAAAGTGTAAGAAAACTTGCTTTTAATAAATAGTCACATAAATTTTTTCATCATTAACGAAATAGGTACAAAAAACGACATTTTTAAAATTTTATTTCTTGCTTTTCCACTCGATCTATTTGCTGTACACACATTCAAAACACTGTGTTAAATTACGGCAGTATTTCTTTTTTCCTTTTCGTTCCTTAGCGGTGATAAATTACGAATATCTTTTATGAAACAAATTCTCTTTCAAGAGCTACTATCAAAAATAGATTTATCTTGAATATCACTACGATTGAGTGCTTTTCAAAATATTCCAAGAAAAAAAATGCGTGGAGAAATACAATGTATCTCTCCTATCTTTACAAAGATACACAAAAAAATGCTAGAAACTTATCTTTATTTTTTTTAAATTTAAACCAAATCGCAAGACCAGAAAACGTGTATAATATTTTGTGATACATTGACTTTATTTTATTTACGCATGAATTAAATGTATCAAGCTTGACAAAACATTTATTTATTCCACTTCCAAGAAATAAGTACCGCGATATGTTTTTGTTAGCAATAATAACGAATGATTAAAAAGGCATTGGCAAATTAATATAGATGCATATATTTAAAAAGATTTTAATAATGCCGAATTATTATATGGCCATTATAGGGGCTGAAGGCTTTAAGTCAATATTAAACAAACCACTTTATGAGATTCGTTAATCACTTCCAAATTCGATTTAATTAATAGTAATTCTTTTTTATAGTAATATTAATTACAATTTTTTGCCACCGAAATTGACTTAATTCATATTGATTTCTTCAAATTACGTAAAAATACATGGAATATAGCTTTATTTTTTCAGACGATAGACCGTCCTAAAATCTATCGTACTCCATTTATAACTAAAAACAGCCGATTTTCGACCTATCGCCTTCTGCCACGCCACTATGACCACGATATTATGTACTTCGATTATTTTCTTCTGTGTATGATTAGCAGGTCTTGTAGCTGAGTGACCAACGCTCTCTGCCTCCACCGATTTGTTATATCTTCATTTATAAAATCTGGTTCTTTCTTAGCTTCGTCCTTCTATACTTACCCTTTCCAAAAATAGTGAAAAACTGGATAACTCCATATTCTTGTTAAACAACTTGTGTTATAAAAAATCATTAATAATTAATTGGGCATTGCCAAATGAAGCCAAAATTGTTTTTAAGCCCTGAATTGACTTGATTGAGATAACTAGTATTTGATCGATTAAATAATAAGTTGTATCAAAAAATGAATTGACAAAAATAAAAAAAAAATGTCTAAAACTACTACCATGTTCATACGTTATTTGGTCTCCAGTAATTAGGTAATAAAAGCTCATGAAAATTTATCACTATTAAAATAACAGCCAACAGCCTGGAAGGCTGTTAAAAATTAGGTTATTAATTATCGCGTGGTTTTGTAACGTTAATGACAATGTGTTCTATTAGTTATAGATAGTTTTTTTTTTGGCACGCTTCCATTGTTGCAGTCACCTTCTGTGGATTATTAGGTCGTATAGATATTATATAGTAATGGTTATAACATAGTGTTAACGTACCATAATATGTTATAATACAGCATTATATTTAATATTCATATCGCAACATATTTGGAGGATTAGATGGAGAATTTTATTTGGTAATAAAACTATTCTTTAGAATTGTTCAGATAGACACGATAACTCATCATGAAACCGCATTGTTTCGTTTTTGAAATGTACTCGACCTTAGTGTAACACAGTTAGGGGTTGCAATATCGGTATTACTGATAAAGGAATTCCGGTATTTCGGATTTTTTCCAATCGGTTTTCAGATTGTGAAGTACCGGTATTTCGGTATGACAATATACTATGGTAAACTTATTTAATAACATTTCGTTCTAATCTGAGAGGGCTCTATTTGCAGCCGGACTTATTTACACAAAGCTCCGATCAAGATTGACAGATTCTATCATTGACGAACTAGCTTTTTTATGGTCATATTGTAATTCAAAAATAACATACATATTTAATTTAGGTTATTTATGAAAATCAACCTCTTATGATTTAAATTTTAAAATACCGTTATTTAATATCAAATATTTGTCACATTTTATCGTATTTTTTTTTCTCATTTTTGTAAAACCGGAATTTGATCTAAAATACCGAAACATACGCATAAAGCAAAAAACAAATAATTTTGACATACCTCTTTCCAGTTGATTCTTATCGCATATCCGTTGAATGGTCAGTATTACTATTTACTTTGCAAAAAATACCTGAGCTCTGCAACTCTATATGCATGTTTACTTTGAAAAGCTTGCAAGCTTTTATAACATGATTGTATGATTGTGGTTACCTAACTTTTTAATACCACGCGCCCACAAAGTTTCAAAAAAGAAATCACAATCCCACTCTTGATAACTACACAACTAGCTTCTTGTCCCGGAGATAATTTTGAAGAAAATTATGAAATACCGATTGTATATTATACACAGATAGGGGTAGCAGCAAACCGACATGAGCTTTAGCCAATTCAATGTTGCTTATAATTTAGAAGTGTGATTAAAATTGAATTAAGTATCATGTTCATATATATATATATATAATATCTATCATTATCATGTATAGCTATCTCCGCAGCGTGGTGTGGTTTTTACTTGCTCTATTATTGCGCTGTATATCGCCAGTTTGAAAATCGCAGGTAGATTTTTTATTTACGCAAAAGATCGATGCTTGTGTAAATGTTATAGATTGTCTATTCCGGATTTATTTGTCATTGAATGCACTATATTGCCTTGGGAAATTACCAATCGCCAATCACGATATTGCCTCGCTTATATTTCTCTTGAATAAAAAGTCAATGCCTATTAATAAGTAAACGAAAAAGTGCTGCATGCTTCCTTAGTTGGCGTATCGTAAATCCAACAATGGTAAAACAATAAATTGTGAGCTATATTTTCAATAGTACGCAATTTGTAAACCAAAATGAGTGGTTTTGTCTTGATCAATCTTTTGTCAATTCGGTGGTCTTGACATTAAGTTTTATATTTATTTGAAAATTCGCTATATTTGATTTTAAGATTAAGAATACATTCCATCGACCGCATTTTATATAATCGTACGATTAATTTACGATTTACAAGCACAGTTATCGAAACCATTTTGATGATATTAACTGTCGATTCTAGACTGAAAGTCACACAAATAACCCACTATAAATAATAACAAATAATCTATCATGGTATTTGCGGGTGTGAATTAGTTAAAACTATATACCCGGTTAAGGTTTTCGCCGAAATGTCTACGACGGAATAAAGTTAAATGATACTTTCATTTCCGTGAAATTTGGTCACTCATTCAATATAATTTGTTTTATTAAAGGTGATAAGTGTAAAATCTTAAAGATGAAACTCTTGGTCTTCATTATCTTGACACTTATGGACGAGAAGCTTATTTTAAGGTGATATGTCATACGTTCAAAACGAAAGCTAGATTACTAAACCGTCATATTGCTGTTTTTCTGATAGTTTTTTTGTTACCATGTCTGCTTCTTATGTGAGGCAATGTACTTCTAATAGAGTGAGAAGACCCGGATCGAAGAGAGGCGAATGGCTGGTTATAGAACGCCCTGGAAGGGCTGTGATCTCAAACAAACACCATTTCAAATCCGGTTCAAAACTTATTTATTTTCCATCGAAGATGCAGTGCTTTACATTATACAACAATATAATTGCTAACACATAAAATCGATTCTACATTTACATTTACTTAGCAACTGAATTTACTTTAAGTTATAATACAAATGTCACGACAAACGATTTTAAATTAACTCCAACGCAAATCAAACACAAACAATTCACATCGTCACTCCGCCGCGACGAGGCCGCAACTCGCCCGGCTCGACAGATCGTAATCGACTGTATACACATACAATTCAAAAAACTGCCTGCATCGTCGGAGCTACCCCTTTCCGTCATAAATAGACTCGTCCAGCGGGAGTGCCCGGCGGCTATTGAACGGCTTGGTAACAAGAGTGGGCCGATTCTGCGAATTATTGCCGTTGCCGCTGGGTGATTTCAGTTCTAGACACTAATGAAACTTATACTTAACAAAAGCCAGGGTGTGTCAAGAGCCTATTTAAACATAAATTGTTTTACGAGAAATACTTGTCATTTTTTTTTGATAGAGTAAAAATAGAAAGATATGACTAGGGCAGGACTAGTGCGCAATTTGTAGGATCGGATATGAGAGAGGGAATATAGACATCAGCGTCTTCGAACTCAAATCTTTAAATCGATTGAATGGTCAAATAATGAAACTGTCCGTTCTGGAATTTCAACTCGTGATCATCGCAACCGAAGTCAATAAGAGTGGATCACATAGCTACAGGCCCGGAAACTTTATATCATTTTCAAAACTTTAACGTTCTATTAACAAAGTAATTATCCGCGTCAGTTCATATAATACCAATTAAGTAATTTTTTATTGGTCATTTGTTTTGCTTGTTATGCAGACAAGGCCGTCAGACAATGAATAAGTATTGTTATTTATTAAAAGCGCCTATCGAATGTTGAAATTAACAATTATGTGCTGCACTTTTATTCATTTCACAAATAATAATACCGTTTTTCGTTGGGATCTGTTTTTTATTCACTATGGATAAAAAATATGTGACTTCGTAATTTATATTCTATTTTTTTGCAAGAAAATAACATTGAATTTTTATGCCATCGATCATATTGCACATAATTGAAACGCACAATTTGATAGATATCGTCTGTCAAGTGTGAAAATACATTAAACTTATTAAAATAAAACACAATTTACAGTACCTACTTGTTCCAAAATTTTATAATATGATCATGAGTATCATGACCGATTTTATTTTCAATTAATCAACTGAGCTCAACAAAAATTTATTGAATTATAAAATTGTGAAAAACAGAAAATTAAACTGTTAATTTTTTGTACGATAAACGCTTTCATATTGAATTGGCCGTTTTTTTACTGTTATTATTGATGGGAAACATAAATTTATACATATGTACACTTTTATCATGTTTTAAGAAAATTTGTTATCTTTTACCATGTAAAAAAATATTTAATACGAGAAGTACATAGAAAAATGTTTATTTTTTTATTCTATTTATTTTCTTTAAAAGTGTAGAATAAACGTAGTATTAGGTTTATTTATGACATTATTTTTTTAAAATTTAAATGATTTTCAATTTTAATTGTATAAATAATATTTCATACATTTATTCAGTACTCAGCGTTTTTATACTACAAGATTAAATATAATATAAATAGATAATAATTTTTTCACTATTTCCTATCCGTTTTAACGGAAAATAAATCAGTTTTCAAACAATTATTTTTCAGTTTTCTTAGATGGTGCTATTTCGAATCCGGGAAAAAAGTGTACATATTTTCCTCAACTATTATTACAATGGTCGTAAAAGATATGGGAAATCATCAACATTTTAATAATTAAATAGATTCACATGATTAAATTTCTTTATTCAAATCGTGAAATATATTAAAATTAATATTAGCATCCGTACAAAGCGTTACGCATACCACTCATCTTTATCACTCTAATTATATGACACACCCTGGTTTTTTGTTAAGTTTAAGTTTTATTAGGGTCCATAACTGAGAACGCACCTCGTTAATGACAATGATTCGTAGAATTCGATCCGACTCTTGTGATGACACGTTCGCGGGACGAATCCATTTTTGACGGAAAGGGGCGGCTTCGACGGTGCGGGAGTCCGATTTTTGATTTTTGCCAGCGTTCGAGCCGGGCGAGCCGCCGGCCCCCGTGGTCGGCACCGTTGACGTTGTGGATTGTATGTGTTTGTTTGAAAATTGGACTTAATTAAAAATCGTTTGTCGTATCACTTGCATTGTAACTTAAAGTAAATGTAAATGTAGACTCAATTTTATATGTTAAAATTAATTTTGTTTATTTTTAACCACTGAAACTTTGATTAAAATAAATAAGTGTTGAACTGGAATTGAAATGGTGTTTGTTTGAGATCCCAGACCTTTCAGGACGTCGATAACCGACCATTCGTCTCTCTTCGATTCGGGTTTTCTCATATAATGTCGCTTTTATTGTGTTGCAACAATATGTCATCGGTTGTTGGTATTCTAAGTTGAGTCTCCATCAATCAACTTCTATTAACATCCACTATATCTGATTTTTTCATACCTTTAAAATAAAATAAAACAATTTATTTAAATAGAAAATTTTCATGTGATTTTCTGTTTTCGATATCGTTGCAAATTAAACAGTAGTCTTTGCTGGGTAAAATACAGCACATTTGTTATGATACCGCGAATTGTCCATACTCCGTTCTCATTAGAAAAATTATGCTCATGCGTACTGTTGTGAAATGGGTGAAAGATTATCATAATGGTCACATATCACGTCACAGATAGTTATGAATGAAACAATAGCCGTTGAACTGCATTTCACATGCACGTCACATTTTTTTTAGATCACACATTGATGAACTATTTTCTTATTAGACCATGATCAAAAGAATTGAAATAAAATAGTTATATATAATTATAAGTATTGAGCAACAATATGCATTATTAACAATGGTTTTTCATCATGCGATGGATAATGGGCGTGAAAAATGGCAATGTATTTATTTCTACAAGAATTATTATCAAATATTTCAGCTTCACGCCATTGTCATCACTATCAGCAAACGGATTTTTATTACTTAAAGTATGCACCTAACTAAAATGATATATAATGCATAGTGGTCAACGTAGTTCCCGTCGATTGCGGTGACTCTTTATTAAATTGATTTTTCAGTTCAAATTCCCTTTGATGCATTCATTTCCTTCGATCCACACGATCATACACACGGAGGATAGCGAGAGCGATTCTATCCTCTCGCCATCCTTCTATCTTTACTTTCTGTGTTAATTGAAGCGATAAGTAATAGCTATATATTTACCTTATAGAATATTGAAGTACTAACAATGTTGTATCTATCGCTTAAATTGGATTCATTTCAAGAAGTGTTGCTTTCTTTAGTTCGTTTTACTTTCGCAAAGTAGATTATTAATTGTCGACCGGTAATGAATTATATACTAAAATTTGCATTTGTTAAGTATTGTTTTACTCAAATGTCGCTATAAACTGATCTCCATTCATTACTCATTAATTTTACTTTTTTAATTGTGTTGTTTCCTGGAAAAGTAAATACTCGTGTTTCAATATATTTCATAGTGCAGAGTTTCCCAAACTTTTACTACGACGGAACACTTCACAATCTTGAATTAAAAAAAAATATACTATAAAATCACGATCGATGAGTGTGTCAGACTAGAATTTTAATACAGTATATATACCCCCACTATAGCACTGAATATGACATAGAAAAGTCTTACGTATTATGTTTTACTTCGTAAATCAATTGAACCTATTATATTATGTGTTCATTGTAGTTGAATTAATACTGATTGTTTCCAGGGTGTGTATCACATATTACACGAGGGTAATATAACGATACAATGGTTACGATACTTGCAAAAAAGCGGCTTGTATGGTGAACAAGAGGACTTGACGTTACACGCATCACGTAATATTAATTAATACTTCAACAAGTCACTTGTCAGTTATGTTATTAAGTGGCAGTATCTCTAATCCTAGCACAATGCTTACAAATTATCAGTGGCGTATGTAAGTCCACTAAAACCCAATAATTATTATACAAAAAATATATATTTGTAGAATTTGATTCCACAGAAAGTCATTTTCTACTTGCAAAATAAATTCTACCATATTTAAAAAATTACATATTGATGAATAATTAAGCCTGTATATTATTTAACTTTAACAATAGTAGTGAAAATAACCGGTTTCTCAGAAACTTTCGGAACATAATCACAGTGTCATGAAATTGCTTATATTATGTATATTTTAAGATAACTATATAATAGATGCATGTTGTGTTATCTATTGCATTAAAAAAGTATGTTATCTCGAACGTTGCTACTTTGACCCGAAGATACAATTCATATTTCAAAATAATTATTATATCTAAAACGAAGAAAGAAATAATTATTTTATAAGCCATATTTAAAATATTTAATTCACGCGAATTCTATCGGAATAGGATAATTAGTACCTACACAGAATTAAACTTGGAAGCAGGGTTTTATTTATTAAATATAGAATATAGTGAAATTTGATTCACTCAGCTTCCGTGAAATGTTTAATTTTCTTTTAATTCTTTATTTTTTCATTCAAAATCCTTAAAATAATCAAATGTAACAGCGAGATTTATCGCCGAATATTAAATTTAAAAATGTATTTTCACAAAAGCTTCCACGTTTAGGAATAGAGATACGCGACTGAGGGAATCTATGTCTACACTCTTTCTTTTTTTCATGTTGTATACTTATGGTCAAATTTCACTAGTCGAAAATAACGCCTAATAAGCCCTCACAAGTCACTTGGTTGATGTATTTTGAAAATACTGAAGATATGTACTTGAAATTTTGTACGTGTTGCTTGCCTATCGTCCTAAGACCGATCCCATAGTCTATTTCAGTGTTCGTCAAACTTTTTATACCTACCACCCATTTTTGCATATTTTTTTATATTAAATTTCCTTACCACCACTAATATCGCAGTAATTCAATCAAGTGTAAGAATGCAATAACTTATAGAAGACGAACAATCTTTTTTAATTTGACTTTTTATTTTTATTGTAGAAAGAGTATATTAACATATTAGTGAAATTGTGTGAATTGAAAAACAACAACTTTGTAATTATCATTTATGAAATTTTATTGAATGATTAATGAGAACCTGGACTCTGATGCTGTGAGACTAAATATTTAACGTTTGGTTCAATTTTCGTTAGGAATATACGAAGGTCTCCTCTTTGGGTGATGTTTAAACGATTTCTTTGCTTGGTCATAATAATATTAACCGCATTGAAGCCTGATTTGGCAAGTTAAGTGGTAGGAAAAGTTGTCAATATATATTTTACCATTTTCCACATTTTTGGATCTAAAGCAGACATTCTTCAAGTTTTTGGGTTCCAAAACGATTGAAATTATTTTTGCTCTCTTTGTCATAAGTAATATATTAACCTCATCCAAATTTTTAGTAAAAGGATTTATCATCCAACTATATACCTTCAAATTGAAAATATTTTGAAATCGTTTTTCAATATCAAGCTTAAGTTCGTTAGTGTGGCAATTAAACCTTTCGATTTACTCAGGTGGTATATTATCTTCTTTTATAATAATTCAGGAAATTACCCACCGCCCACCATGGAAACGTTAGCCGCCCGCTAGTGGGCGGTACGGACCAGATTGACGACCACTGGTCTATGTTATGACCTTGGTGGTATTTTTCAATGTGAACTTTTATAAAGTATTGATATTCCTGTATAAGTGGGACGAGGTCAGCAGGGCTCGGGTTCGGGTTCGGGTGGGTAACAACAATTCCGATTCGTGCTCGGGTAAAGAATTTTATTTTCAAAAAAATGTTTCGGGCTATATTCAGGCAACGAACCAGCCATAAGGCAATATCACTCATAAATCATGACTTTATATAATACATAAATAATTTAAAACATAAATAATTTATTTCAGATTCGTCGCTTTCGAGTGGTTCAAAATTTTTGACAGTTTGTTGTACTAGAGAATTTAATATTAATTAATAAAATTGATTCGTTCATAATTTTCAGCATTGAAACTTTTTACATGTTGAGAAAAATAAATCTCGACTTCGGGTCGGATTCGGGTAACAAATGTGATATTGAGACTAGGAAATGGGCCGGGCCAAGCCTGAAGATGTCGGACTTAAACCTTCTTAAATCTTATAAAATTTCGGCCCGTGCAGACCTCTAATAAGTGGCTTACGTCTGTGTTGTGTTTGGTGAGTGTGTTAGTGGGTCTGGTCGTCTAGTGGTTATTATTGTGGTTGTCATCTTTGGCTAAGAGCATGTTGGCTCTTGCCAGTACTGATCTAAGCTCTGAGATCATATCATCGTAAGGGTCCTTTTCTTGTGGAGGGACTGTGTCTGTCGAGTGTTTCTTCAGGTGTTTTGTAACTGTCACTTTCTCAAGGGCGTTTTTGGACGGTTTGTAAAGTCGTGAGCTAATCGGTTTGGATGTTTCAGTTGCTTTCGACCACGATGGTTGCCTCCATGCGCGGTTACGCCATTCTGGAGTGTTTGGGGTGTCGCTTGCATCATTTATATTACGATTTTTCATCTACTGCGTCAACGTCCAGGTTACTGGAAGAAGAAATGTAGTCCCTACAGCTCATATTTGTTTATTATCAATGTATTTATAAGTGTTAATCTTTGCGTGGACTCAAGTTTTATCTAAAACTGTCGATTCCGCTTAACTAAGAATTGGGGCACATTGTGAGTTGGGTATTGTCAATTATCTTCTCCAAATTATGACATAAAAACCGCTCTTTCCCTTAATATATCGTTATTTTCAACTATTTCACGTAGAAACATTTAATATTGGACTAATTTTTCATCAGTCGTCGAAATTCATTTCGAAATTTTACAGTTCACAGACACTTGTTTACCTAATTTTGCAAAACGTTGAACATGAAATAATACTGTCGACATATCATTATGTCTATAAACGAGTCCGTAAACAATTCTTTGAGGGACAATTCATGCATTTTTATTACATGTTAATGTTGTTTCCAATAAATAAATTATGCAACTTTAATTATTAAGGTCATCGTGTCGATTGCCTCGCGTTGGAGACGTCACTGCATCTTGCCACTGTGACGTCACCGCTAGTTAGCACCAATAACAATTAACAATACCGACAACAATTACAAAATGGCGAATGGATAACATGGATGCCTACAAATCCACTCATTTTTGTATTGTCATGTCGTGTGTGTCAGGTCCTATATGGTGTGTATAATAGATACGTTGTGTGGGAAATGAGGTTAACAATAGCAAAATACAACTTGCGACACAAATATGTTTTTTATGTGTACTCACTGATACACATAACGCCGTAAATACGAGGCGATGTCGTAAAAGGATTAGATTCAATTATTCTTTTATTGCTGCGTATTATAATATTTATTAAATCTTTATAAATCCGCCGCACGTTTTTTTCAATGAACCTTTAAAAACGGTGCAATTCGCTAGCTAACGTCATGTTTGTGAATATAAACGCCACATAATTATAAATTAGAATCGATTACATCAGTAAATAGCTGAATAGACATTCAAAAAATTGTTCTATCACTTCTTCTCTGGTGCTATAGTCCGACAGAAAATGTGAGGCGTTTTGAAAGCTTCCATGTTTTATATATGTCCGACCCACAGCATGTTTTGAGTTTTTTTTGAATGTCTGGCTCCACGCTTCCATGACAGGAGATTTATATTGTATTGTCTGACGAATAAACATTTGTTATTAACTTTTACGAGACTTGAACTCGAACCCATCTGATCGCCAGGGTATAACTCTTAAATCGTTAGACTACATAGACCAACATATAAAATAATATGTCAAATTTGGATTATTGAGATTTTGTACACTTCCATGTATTTTGTCACTAAAAATAATATATATTTTTAAATTTGAGATCTTGGTACGGATGCTTGTGACATATGTTCTGCTCTAGTTGATCTCGGTTGTCGGGTAATATAAATTCAATCGTTTAAAAATGTACAAAAATATCTGGCATATATTATTCTGTAAATAAAGTTGAATATATTTTCTTTTGACGTTATACCGTAGTATCGATTTTCTGCAACACCGTAAATCTACACTTTTCAGGATCATCAGTCCTGCTTAAAATCTTATGGTCTTTATTCTTAAAACCGATCACTAGGCAGATTTATTTATCTGTCATAGATTACTAGAATTGGTCAATAATATATTCTGCAATAGGCACGAGACTTTCATTCTAATAGCCTATGATTTGACACTGAGGACGCTAAAAACTGTTCTTGCAACAGGGGACTAATAATAATTCTGTCCATTGTTTGCTAGACACGCTATACGTTTGAGTTTATTTGGCGTCTATTTCTGCTGAAGGCATATAAACAATGAGCCTGTTGCTAAGCGGCTAATATTCTAGCGCAGCTATCATTTTAAACTTCGTGAATTTCATGATTGGTTTTTCGAAAGCGGTAGACTCAGTTATACCACTGGCATGGTCGCGTTGTATTGAATGATAGATTAACAGCATTTATGCCATTTGTAGTTTTTAAACGGAAATTTAATTTCTTTGCTGTAAATATTTTTCTCAATTCACCTTTTAGGAAAATATAAATCGAGATTTATCAAACAGTACTATATATCGAAATGTATGATTCATACTATTAATTTCTTTAAAGCAGTATTCGAGGAATCAATCCTAGATAAGTCCGAGGTCAGCAGCTAATTTACAGATATTTGTTGTTGTCTGACTAATGAAATAGATGATCCATATTTAAAGATTATTTATTTAATTTAATCAATCTAATTAAGAATACATCACTTGAGTATTCACTTCCTGATCACAAAGCAGTCTCTTTCTAGTGTGACACTGACAATCTAGGTCAACTGTTCTCATCATGTAGCTCAACAACCCTTAGAATCCTGCATAGCTCTTACAAAAGTAATGTATTATAGTTACACTTTTTTGTATGACGCTTACTAAGTGACAATACAGATTGATATTATTCCATACACAATTCTTGTTAATTCAGCATTAAAAAACATCAGTTTTTATTTATATTCTAATACATTTTATTTGCTAGGCAAATCAACTACCGTTCTTAAATAGATTTCTTGTATGTAACTATTATGTGATAGATAGATGTAAACAATATTATTCTTTTTGTGTCTTGTATATAATTATAATAAAAATAATATGATAACATAAGCTATAACAATAACACACAAAGAGACCAGAATCAATTCTTAGAATTAAAATTGTAGCTATGAATGTAGCTATGAAAAAGAATGTAGCTATATTTGTGATTTCAGATTAGTATTTATTGATTTGTAAGAGGTTCTTAACATTTTAATTGTATGCTATTGTATTTGGTTTATATATATTTTGTTTGATGATCAGTAATTTCTTGTCTTAGTTCATGAACCAACTATTTACTTTTTAGGTGTTAACTGTCAATTCTTGGTGGAAAGACATTATATTTAAAAAAAATAAAACAAAATTCATTTGTACTACTTCCACATATTTATAATGATCAGGACCGGATTCGCTCATCACGAGCATTATCAACGGAACCAACTATTTATATACCTCAATTTTTAAGATTAAATTTTGTATAAATATCCCTTTTATGTTTGTATTTTTAATAGTTGATAATGCTCGTGATGAGTGAAACCAGTCCTGATCATTATTAACACGTGGAAGTAGTACGAACGAATTGTGTTTTATTTTTTTAAATATATTTTGTTTATCAAAGCTGATCTACCTTTTTTTATAATCACTTCTTTCTGTTGTAAATCGTAAAAGATAACCATAGTATTGAATATAGCGATACTTAAAAGCTTTTCAATATGGATCTACTATAAAGCAGATAATAATGTGTATTGTTGATCTCTCCTAAGCAAAAATTGTATAAAACAAAGATAGTATAATTCTAACGATGCTATCATGCCGAAAGAACTCTCGATAATATTTGAAAATCCTTCTTGAATACAATTCTCTATTATTATCCTACTACATTTAAAATTTAAAATTTAAAAAAGTAAATTCAATTCAATCGAAACATTACAAGATTCGCGATCACAAGCAGATTTAGAAATGGTTTGTGTGTGTCAAAATGAAGGGATATTTTTGACATTATTTTAACGGAGTTCTACCAAGTCAATCCCTTTCTATTTATAGAGGCGGTAAAAATTATAATTGGATACTTCATAATCAAGAATACATTTTTTGTATTGTTTTTTTTTTAACTTACACATTTAGAAGTGCGCACGTTCTTATATACATTCAATTAAATAAATGAAAACACATTCATATAATATTTGACTATTGAATTATAAATTAATATTTCATCAAGTTTATAATAAATATAAATTTGTGTAAACTGTTCCCTACAATAACGGAAACTGAAAGTAGTCTTTCAGAAATATATTTTTGTTCGTAGTAATAATTAACATTTATAATACGTTATCACGAGTTACAATTATTTACCAATATTGTAAAACACAATAGTAATTATTTATCATTGTTGGAGTAAAAAACATTTGTAAGAGACCTTGTCTTAAATCACTTAGAAAGTGAGAACGTAACGTTTCAAAATGTTAACCGTAAACGAATGTTTCGATAAATTTATTCCAAAATACTTTCAATTGAACCGTAACGCTGCGTACGCTGATTAAACAATATTTTTAAGTAATAAATATCCTGCTTGAATACTTATTGTTATTATAAAAAAGAAAATATGTACTTAAATTATGTCATATATTATATGAGAAGACTCGAATCGAAGAGATACGAGTGGCCGGTTATCGCCGTCCTGGAAAGGCTGGGATCTCAAACAAACACCATTTCAAATTCGGTTCAACACTTATTTATTTTAATCGAAGATGCATTGGTTTAAAATACACAAAAATAATCTTAACACATGAAATTGAATCTACATTTACATTTACTTAACAACTGAATTTACTTAAAGTTATGATGCAAATGACACGACAAACGATTTTAAATTACGTCCAATTTCAAAACAAACTCAAACAATCCACAACATCAACGGTGGCGACCACGCTGGGCGGCAGCTCACCTCCACTCGAAAGATCCTAATCGACTACTCACACATAAAATCAAAAGGACTCCCGCATCGTCGGAGCCACCCCTTTCCGTAAAAAATGGACTCGTCTTGTGAACGTGTCCGCAGGCGGTGGCCGAGCGCCCCTGACGACAGTTGGGTCGATTTCTCCGAATCATTGTCATCAACGCTGTGCGTTCTTAGTTTCGGACCCTAATGAAACTTAGACTTAACAAAAAAACCTGGGTGTGTCATATATTGTTCTAAGACTTATTATTCGAAGTTTGTTGCATATTAAAAATACGGTGTTTATAGAAAATTACCGAAAGAGGATGTGATAGTGATAGTTATAGTTATATTGCTCAAGATGAAACAATATATCGTAATTATACAGGGGATAAAAAATACTCTAGTTAAATTTGGATTATTGAGATTTTGTACACTTCCATGTATTTTGTCACTAACGGCTCGGGTTTCGCCTTTCGGCATCTTCAGGCATTCGAGCACACGACTGCCTGAAGATGCCGAAAGGCGAAACCCGAGCCGTTAGTGACAAAATACGTGGAAGTGTACAAAATCTCAATAATCCAAATTTGATATTGAAATTCCATCAAGCACCCTCAGTCGATGTCTTAAATTATAAAATACTCTAGTTAGTTACTATTATTGCATATTTTTGTATTTCATCATTATTATTGACCAAACATTTATATGGGATACAAGACATTGCAGAAAAAAAGTGGCTTACGATTAATTGCTTTATTTTTTAACACAAAAAAAAATAAAAGCATTTTTGGGCTGCAAAAAGGTTGCGTGTGTTTTCACTATGTATCGAATATATCAAAATCTCATTTTTGTCAAAGCTGTGCGATGCGAGGTATTGTTTAATCATGAGCGATCTGATACGTATACTTCTAATCGAGCATCTCAACATATTTTGTAGATGATAAATTGTTGTGAGTCAGCGCTAACCATTGCGATTCGTAAATGATAAGGAAATAAGGATACTACCTATTTGAAAAATACTACTAGGTTAATATTTCATGCTTGGGTAGGGGGTCGCTGTGATGATTGAAAATATACAGATCATGTCAATTATTGGCATCAAAACCTTGAACGTGAGATTGAGTAAGACGAAAACCTTAGAGCCATTGATCACTCGGCTACGGGATGTATGCATTTGTAAACTATAATAATTTAAAAGGGAGAACGCATGTATGGCTACACTATATCATAACGAAGGTCAAATTCACAACACGTTTTCAAATAGCATCGAATATTTCTTAGTATCTATCACAGAAAACTACTCAAAAAGATTCATCGAGAATTACTCAATGTAAAAAAACACGGCCGAACATCACTGTATCACATTGTGTGTTATGCCTGGTATAAACTGTTCGTTTAGCGAGGCTCGCTTCGATATGATAGTATGATATGTCAAGAAAACCAACTGTCATTCATTTTTAGAACGCTCAAGTGGCTAAAGACACAACTCAGGATGGGATCTAATTCATTCACAACGCTATGACATTGAAGTCGCATCAATAAAAAAACTAAAGACAGCAACAATCACTAAAGATTTCTGCACTTTAATACGCGAAACATTCTAGTTATTTAACATATTTTCATTAAATTTGGATTATTGAGATTTTGTACACTTCCATGTATTTTGTCACTAACGACCCGGGTTTCGCCTTTCGGCATCTTCAGGCATTCGAGCACACGAATGGACTCGAACTGACAGACAGTAAACAGTATCTAACGTTTATATAGAAGATACAAATACGACAAATATTATTTACGAGGTAAGATATTATACGTCTGAGAGCCACACTGATACCTGAGTTAAATTTTCGAGAATCGCCCTAATCCTTATTTTGTAAACACCATATTAACAGAGTGGCGAATAAATTATATTTTCATTATTTCTTCACGTGTTGTATATCTATATGAATAGAAATGCAGCAACGGCCTAATAAACTAACTTATATCTCGACGCCCGCGACCTAGTATAGATATACACTCAGAACAGTTCACGCACGATGTGTACGTTGCCTTAAAATTAAGAGTTTTGCTATGTTGTGAGAGTTTGGCTATTACCTAGATTTATCAAATTACAAAATTTTCTACCACCAGAATTTGTACATGCTTCAATTAAAAATAGAATAACTTCAACCGACTTCGGAGTTATTTCTCCTAAAATCGTATGCGCAGTATGACAGTATCAAAGAGTTTCAAAGCGATTAATACGCATAAATTATGAATTCCGAACGTTTGGTATCTACCCGACCATTCGCCTGTTATGTTGATGGTATAGTTTGAAATTCGGCATGCGATAAGACCGTTACGATGTTTAAGTAGTTTAATATAGTGAGAAACTAGGATTTTATATAGACATTGTTGAGAGATATCGTACTGGAGGACATTTATGAACGCCGGGGCTACATTTTGGAATTAGCAATTTGAAATATGTAGGAAATACTAAAATCTACAACACACAAATTAGCTGGGAGATATTACATGAAGTTAGTTAAGTTATCGAAGCTAAAAAAGTGAAGATCATCGCGATATTAGGAAACTTCTGTTGGGTGCAACATAACAAAAGATACATATTACATATGTGATGTATTTAATTCGATGATAAATGCAACAGCGATAAACAGCAGTGTTAAATTGGGCTTCAATTAATCCTTGTGTCCGTTTTGAAGGTCTAGTTGGGGTTGTTTTTCTGTGCATTTTGACATGCCATCCTGACATCAGAGTGGCCATCGTTGTCATTTTTTTGAAACAATCTTGCTTATTTATTTCAGTGCATTCGATTCCATCTGTATAAAAACACTTCACTGAAATTTTACCCTTATTACTACAAGATGTCAGGAAAGTGTCGACACTATTTATCAAATATTGCATATTCCGGTTTATTCCTTATTATATAAAACAATACTTAAAAATTGTTATCATAGTGCCCACCTTGAATCTAGACGATCTACGCTTTATACTCTGTATATTTTAGTCTGCCCAAAATTAAAATGCTTACATATAGCCCAGATCTCCCGCATTCTGTAAAAAAAGATATTTCTGAAATATTTTGTAGCAACTAAATTACTTATCCGAATAATAAACAGTGCCGCTTGAAAAAGTTTATAATTTTTATTATTTCTCTATGTTTAAACACAAGATACATGTTTGATTGTAAGGTGATAGCGCAATGAATTTGGCATTAAATCTTGTGGCACACAAACCTTTGACCTCATAAAAAAGTGTCAAAACCAGTTGTGATGACAAATTCTTTCAGTTTCTGTATGCCAACCGGATTCTTTTTGGGTATATTTTATTGCATATTGACATCATCGATTTTTTGTGCTATAAAAATCTATGAAAAATCGGTTTAGACTATAATAATATATATTATAAAACCATTGAGGCTGTTATTATGATTGCCAATCACAAAATTTTAATTGATAACATGACTGTGATAGGATAAAAATATTACCTAAAATTATAAATGTGAATGTGGCTGGTAGAATGTTGAATATTTTGATAAGATATATATGAATTTACTAACTTTACTTGTATTTCTTTGACCAATGCCTGTTTTCCCCACTGTACAATGAGGGACGATGCGAGAAGGATTCTGGTACGTTAGCGCAACGTGGAAGTGTCAGTATTTATTGCCAACAATATGAATATTCAAGTCTTTTTACCATTACAATATTCCATACAGAAGAACTTGGAACACCAACTCCAAGAAATTGAGGCACATATCTCATACGGATTGATAGAGGCGAATTATATAATCACAATATGCAATGCTGCAATGGCCCAATTTGATTTCAGCAACGCCTCCAAGTGTAGTTAAGAAGCATTGCGTTAAATAATTTCCAGGAGTTTAATTTTTATACGACGACAGTTTCATGGAATGCGTACATGTTTTACGAAGCCCATGACGACACACATTAAGCGCTCCGGTTAGTAATCAGATTATTTCACATTCAATTCTGACTTGGTAATAATACAAATTTTGATTTTTATGTAATTTTTGTTTTTATCTCAGGCATGTGTGTTTGTAGTTTAGATCAGAGTAGATCTGAAGTGACTGTTCTTATTATCTTTAAGATTATCTCAAGTGGTGTGAGATTTCAAAAATATCTGTCAATTTGGCAATTTATTGTTATGTGAAATTTGTTTTATTATACATATAACGGTATTCATACTTTCATTGTTTCCATTCTGTATTCACGTCTTAGGATTCTGCAAAATTAGTCGATATTCACAAATATAAAAGCGAGTCTTTTGTGTAGAAGAAACTTTTCTTTTGATTATAAAACGTAAAGTATCCTTTGTCGGTATTTATTTATAAAGAGGTTTTAAGACTTCTCGGGAACTTTTCTGTAATGATACTTCCAAGAGCGTTTTTGTGTTTATTGCTGGCGAACGTAAATGCTCGGTTTCTGAAACAGGGGCGGTTAATTATTATTCGCCGGCCATAAACAAGTTATATACATTCTCGTATAAGAATCATTTTTGCGGTAGTTTTTTGTACTGCCCAGATTTGAATAAATTTTGTTAAAAGGGAAATTCTACCTTGTTTGACCCTGAAATCTGATGATAAAAAATAGGCATTGACATTCTGACATAAAAATAATACAACTTTTATCTAACTATGTCGGTTTTATCAGTTAAAATAGCTGAAAGGTTGCAGAACGTAGACGACCAATTCTGCGAGGCAGAAAGAAAATAATTTAAAATAAATTGGGAATTGAAATAATCCTGATAGGGAAAATGCCGATAATTGAATTCAATTGAATGTTTTAGTTGCACATCATTTTATACAAAAAGGGTTTTTATAAAAGCTGTTGATGAGTATCTCTGAGGTTAACACAATTCGTGAATAATCATGTAATTTTCAAATAAATTAATTCTCCTGTGAGATCTGGATGAACGAGCTACTACGGTACATGTTGGAATATCAAGTGGAGAAGAGAATATCCCGTTAAACATAAATATTGCACGTGTTTCGAGCGCTTCAATTGTCTTTGGTGACGCAAAAGTACGAATGTTAGTAAATACAAATAATATTCATTTTTACCAACAGTGTACTTGGGCACACTTTTTTTGACCAGCCCTTGCCCGAAGTGTCTGTGAATTCATTTGTGGTGTACTAAGAGTTTTTGCAAGTGTAGAAAGTGAAAATATTTTATGATGCAAATTTAGAGGGCAGCATTTTGAAATTCAACGGACTTTTGAACATTTTGTTTATTGTGATTAACTTTCCTAAAAGAATCTTCCATCGTCTTGAAGCTTTTATTTTGAATAGTCAAGCAAACTTCCTTTAGACCATAGCCGATTGGGGTGCGGGAATAATTGCTACTTGAATTTATTTGGTGAACTGCATCGATATGCATTTAATTTAAAATTCTTAGTTAAGCATTTTTTAAATTCAAACGACTTCAAATCAATGTTCTAATTAAGAAAAATTCATGTCAATTCAAAATTACAGTATATTGAAATATCACGTCACGGTCACCATTCGTCGTAAATGAGAAATCGGTAGATCATTTTTAATCATTATTTTGTTGGATTAATTTGATAAAAAATACTGCCACAAGTTTATACAAGTTTAAACAACGAAAGGATGATTTAGGATAAGTGACCGATTGAAATCAGTAGAAAATGGTTGCTAGCAAAGCGCAACCGATCCAGCTTTTTAAATAAAACAATTTACTATAAATAGTTTCTTCATTATCGTTGAAAATAGTTTTATATGAATTAGAGGTCTGCACGGGCCGAAATTTAATAATATTACTCTATGCGAGCCCGACTCTATCAAGCCCAGACCGACCTGGGTTCGAGTCTTAATATCACACTTGTTTTACAAATTATAGCAAATTTCACAAATTAAATTTCACAAATTATAGCAAACTATAATTTTTTAATGAATATGAATACTGCCAATTTAAAAAAAATAATTTAACAGCTAACTGCCGATCATCCATCCACCAATGAAAACCAATAGAAATCATATTCAGATTAACTTTTTATGAATAGTATTGCCGCATGGCTGACTCATGACCCAAAGATAGTCTGAAATATTTTTTTGGAAAATGAATTCCTTACCCGGGCTCGAACCTCAATTGTGTGCACCCGTCCGAGTCCGGCCCACTGTATAGGTCGGTGGGTCATGCCCGGGCCCGTGCAGACCTCTTATATGAATTCATGGGTTTTATTTCACATAAAAGAAAACGATGTCAATATATTCAAGTGAGTCATTATAGAATATTTGAAAAAAACTTTTGCCCCAACTGTTCATTGACAAAAAAAATGCTTTTTGAAATATGCTCTTAAAAAATTAACAATCTATGATTATGTAAATGTCTGCTAAAATATTATGCCGAAATCTTTCGCAATGCCAACAAAAATAAATAGTTAATTATGAGAATGCTATTTTTATAAAAAGTGAGTTCGTTTATATCTGAATTGGTTTTAATTTGGAATGGGCACAAACTTCTTAATTCCACTGGAATGCCGAAGTATCTAAGATACTCATCCCTTAAATCGCGCCGATTCTCGAAAACACTTGGCTTTTATTTTTGAAAAAATAATGCTCTTATGTTTCAAGATTAATGTAAGTCCGCTTGAGACACTTTGCGAAATAAAAAAGCTGAAATATTAGAAATCGCGTTCCGAAAAGTTTAAAGCTGAGCTATTAATTTTGGTTGAAATTTTACGAATTTCCCCAAACTGGTCTTGCTATATCCATGTACAACTTTATTATGAGTTTGTCCTTTGTAATTATCAAGTTTTGGAACATTTACGAATTAAAAGGCAAAAGATATGAAACTCTGCTGCAAAGAGAAAATTGGAAAGGAACATTCATATTAATTACTGATTGTCCCGAAAGAAACGTTTATTGTTGACATCAACGTATTATTTCATTTAAGATATTCTTTCATTTAAGATATCGACTGAAGGTGCTTGATGAAATTTCAATACAAACATCTGAATTGTTGAAATTTTGTAGCAATTGCAAAGCAATTTGGAGAAAATATAGCATATCTACTAATTTTAAATTGGTGGGTTTCGTTAGAATGAATATCAGGTGGCGTATTATTTTATAAATTTCATTATTTCGATTACTGGGGTAATTTATGATTATCTTACGAACTCATATCACGTTAAGGATACATTGAAGAGGAGTTAAGTTGGTAGTTCAAAATTTGATAAGCTATTTAACTGTGCTATATTTATTTACAAAATTTCCTGATAAAAAAGGGAACCCCATGTTTTGATAAACGAGCAACTTAATCTCCCTAAATCCCCTTTATAGGTAGGCAACGCATCTAAATTCATTTTATTTCCTGTGGGAAATAAAATGAGTGATCATTCGAATTTACTAAAAACGACAATAAAAATAATTGTTAATTGAAAAAATATCATTTTTGAACACTGTTGTTTTGAATTATATCTACATAAACTTTCTATGAACTAGTTTTTGTGCTTATATTCATTGAATTGATATTATTTTGAAAAATCTATACGATAGATGATAGTAATATATATTTAGTTTCACAAGAATAATGTTATATAATTGATAAATATACCAACTATCGTAACAATATGCAACACAATTTTGTGGTACTTATATATTTGTGGCTGTTTTCGGCTCTGTTGTTGAGTCGAGTAACTAAATATTTTAATTTTGCAAAAATGGTGATGTAATTTTCAATTTTATTGTTTTTGACATTTATGCAATTGTTTATTTCGGGTTGCAGTGATAACAACCAACAACGGTTTGACTAAAAAATAATTTGCGTTGCTATGATAACATTACAGATATCAGATAATGTAACTTAAGAACATGTGCACTTCGTTACGGTTATTGATATTAGAAAATTAATATCGTTGTTCAGTATTCTCGCAGGGAGCAGTAACGGGGGAAGTAGTATTTTATTTTTGTTGTAGTCGTCATTTATTTTTTCTTTAATTTTCATTCACCGCTATAACCTGACTTATACTTAACCTGGTGATCATTAACTTCATTTTCAACTAGTTATGGGCAATTTATATTAAATGCCATTGTTTGGTTTGCTTTTGTATCATTTGAAAACGTTTCTATCTAAGCGAAAACGGTACCAATTAAAATAAACGAGGAATAGGACGGTTGTTCCTAAAGTCAGCTGTCGCCAGTAGTCAGCCTTTTGAGCTTAAAACTTAAATAATAGTGGATACATTTAATAAATCTATTTTTTGTGTAGGTAGTCTTGCCTTTTCTTTCCAATATATATCTGCACTATACTGACCTGTATGATGCAATATGCAATTAAAAAAACACATTTTTACTTCACAAGTTTCGACAAATTCATATTTTATGGGGATCGTTAACAAAATATACTTTATATTGTCATGCTTTCCATCAATATGTTTTTTATTGTTCTGTCTACTCTCAGTAATTAGGTTCGCGATATTTATGAAGTTTCATAGCGCTGACCAAACACTGGGAAACGAAAGGCCGACCATTGGATTTTGGGGACCGACTACTGGGAGAATTGACATTTTTTGTAAACTTCTATTATTTTATCCTTGGTACAATATTGACTATTTTATTTTTAGTTTTGTTACATTACTTAATCCCTCTTTAATGGAATAACAGCGAAAAAAATATGTATTTATCATTCATTGACTCAAAATCCTTTTTGATAGTACACCTGTCGCTTAACTGGCCGACCACTGGTGAAATGACCTTAATTATGTACGCATAATATTTAAAAATTTATATTTTTTTAGTCTACTTACATAATAAATCGAATTGATTTTCATTTCTTTTTTTATGAGGAAATTAATATTTTTTCTGTTTGTAAATGTTAGAAGTTGTAAACAAATTAACTATTTTCTTATTTTCTGTTCGTAAATAATAATTTTCTTTTGAGCAAACATTCGAACAAACAAGGACAAACAAGATGGAAACGTAAAATTGATTAAAAATAAGTTTTTTTGCTGGAGGAGTATTATAAATTGTATTTGTATAAATAAGTCATCACACAGGGATATTTTAATCATTTTTTGTTAATATTTAAGTTTCCACGTCATATTTACAAAAAAAAAACAGGAAAAGTTTCTTACGATCAATCTGCGTTCTGCAAATACTGGTGACTTTTCCACATATCAACTTTGACTCAAAATAACTTAACAATATGTAATTGAAAAATTTCCTTCTTATACTTAGGCATTTGATCATTTCTTTGCGATAACCGTCATCTAAAAATAAAATGTTTTTTCTTACTTGTAAATTGTTGTGAGTTTTTTTTTATTAGACGCAGTCAACATTTCTCGGTTCGCAGCTGAACCGAACAGAAAAAACCGATCTTTTTTTCGGTTCGGTTCCGGTACATGAGGTCAAACACGCGCAAAGAAATCATTTACAATCGCGTGACGCATCTTTACGTAATTCTCATATTTTACTTTCCATGTCCGCTTCCAATGTGGAGCATATGGTCTCCTAATGGTGGTATCTTCTATGCTGCTGCTTGTTACTCAGTTGCTCAACCTCTCTTTTTTGAAGAGAGTAGGGATAGAAGGAAAAGACTAAGGCAGGACTGGTGGTTAGCTTATCGCTCTCGCTACGCCCCGTGAGGATCGGATGGGTGGAAGGGAGGACTCAGACTACGAACAGAAATCCATAAATCGATTGAAAGATCAATCTATGAAAACCGTCCGTACCGGGAATTGTACCCGAGACATCCGTAACCGTAGCCAACGACGCTACCAACTACGCCACGGACGCCGACAATTCTCATATATAGTTTTTAAAAAATTATGTCGACGGGCGTATGGTGCAGCATAATCATTGGTATCGCAACGTTGTGACGGACAATCATGCAATGTTATAAATTATTGTAGAAAGTAAATTTTTGATCACAATAAATACATTTATAAATTAATCACTCGGAGCTGAACCAAAAACCGGAAAAACCGTTAATTTTATATATAATTTTTTACTTGAACCGGTTTGAAGCCCTGCAAAATATTATTGATGGTCCGGTATTGGGTTTGAGCGCTCTAGGAATTTTGTCTTCGTTCCCGGTTGCGCTGTCAACGGTTTGAATCGACGAATGCACACTTAGTTATTTCAATCGATTGAATGATATCTAAAGCCATGGTTGTCTGATGTTTTATTCCTTCCCATTCACCATATCCGGTCCACAAAAAGGCATCGAGAAAGCGAAAAGCTAACTAAGTTTATTCACTTTAAGTGCAAGCATACTTAGTAGATTTTCATGGACACATGTGAATTCAGGTATTGAAATATATAAAAAATAATTTAATATGTATTATTATGTTATGTCCTAATTTTTTACGATAAATAACAATTATTAAAGAATTCAATATTATTCTCTCATAATTCAGGTTTATATTAAATGAATAATGTCTTATGTTACCGCAATGTTTTTTTCTAATTACCACGCTTACGTAAGTCATTTTGTATTGTAATTGTTATCTTCGCAAAAAAGCACTTTCAGAACAAAGGTGTCACGTGTAAAAAATAATATTAATAAAGACATGTTCTCTTTTTTCCTTCTTATTTTGTCGACGTTACAAATTGTTATGCTCCAGATGTTTTGTCCACCATGACAGCCTGCCCATCTTTAATAAGACTCAATTTTATTTCTGATATTTATGCGAAGAAAAGAAACTATAAATATATAAATCGTCTTATTCTGTATACAAAAACTCGATTTTCAATGACTTGTTTTGACAGTTTTTTTATTTGTTGGCGTTTCGCTAAATCAGAATATAATAAATAAACCATCATATGAATGAGTAAATCATTATTCAATTAAGATAATTTTATTTTGGACGTGTTTTAATTTCGACCGATTTCTATTTTATAAATCCACTTTATTTTCGACATCGATTTAATCGGTCTTTCAAATATGTACTACAATCATTATTTAAAAACCATAATTCTTCATTAGTGTTCTGAAGTGTAACAATACGTAAAAATATGCTAATCTATTATAAACTAGATTTTAAATCTATATTCAGTCATCTGCAGCTCTGAATCAGCCCAAGGAAATGGGAGATAAATTTATATTTATTTTCCATACTAGCTATTGCATTGCAGAAGTAAATTAAAAACATTTAACAGTCGGTAATGAATGGAAGAAAATATTTTGTCACGTCAGTGTTATGATAAGTCTGATTCCATTGATGCTTAATTTTTTTTCAACCATGTCAGCTTCCACTGTGGATCATATGGCTTCTTTATGAAGGTATCTTCACAGAAGTTTTCTACGAGGACTGCTTGTTACTCATTTCCTCCCCAAATTCCCGATGCGTGTAGGAATATAATGATAGGGCTAGGACAGGACTAGTGGTTATTTGATTGCTCTTTATAGCCCTCCGTTTTAGGACCAGGAAGGGCTAGGACAGAAATTATGGTTATTTAATTGTTCTTTATAGCCCTCGTTTTTAGGACCAGGAAGGTGAATTGAGGAAATTTATGGCATAAAATACATGCCTACGAACGGAAATTCATAAATCGATTGAATAAATTAACTTATGAAACTGCTCGTACTGGGATTCGAACCCGTGATATCCGCAACGGAAGCCAACGAGGTTAACCACTTTACTACAATAATGATTAATGACGGAATTGATAAAAATAATAATTAACCGTCTGCACAGTATTTTGGTTTCAAATAATAAATCGCCAATATAATAATATTCGGAAAACTAATTCTACAGTTTAATTCATTAGTCCTTCTCTATTTCTTGGTATATTATAATCGTATTTTTTTAGTGATTTCATATTCGAATGTACTGCATGTACAATATACTAGCTACATATTATTTATACTATCACATATTCATGTTTTGCCTTTCATATACAAAATTAACCCCTTTTGTTGAATAATACTCAAAACCATGTTTATACAATCTGTAGTTTTGTAACTACAAACTAGACTGGATCATATATTTTTTATTTAATAAAGTACATAACATATGCCGTATACATGTATGAAAATAAATGTATCAATTATGTGTAAGAAAAATACTACGAAATTTAGTTTTTTGGAAAAAAAGAAATAGAAACGTGAAGGTCCAAAGTAGTAATAAAATATTTACGGACCATTTCCACGAGCCGTTATTGGATTGATGTTACATAATATTTCACTGTTTTTATTTCATTCATTTTAGTTTTTTCTCGGCCAATTTAATAGATTTCCCAAGTATAACTTTTTCTATAATCGAATAAATATACATTTCAACGAAAAATAAATCTTCCCCGTATAACATATAAAATATTTTTATAAAAACATATTTATGAAAGCAATTAGGGATATTTTCTTTGTATTTTTTCACATGAAAGGCAATAATAGCGGTAATAAAATAAATAACTATAAATGTAAGTTAATGATCTATTTTGCCGTGGAATGGACTGAAGGTACTTCACCATTGATGTTTAAATAATACAACTTCTTAAAAAACCAACAAAAGAATTCCGTGTTAAAAATAGTACTGAGAATTCTGTTATTTATAGTTTGATAAAAATATTCACGTATTAAGCTTTTTGACCTTTCTCTTTCTGCGTATATTGACACTATATGACACTTGTAGTCTTTCTAATTAGGTTTTACATTACAATTTAGAATTTAACGAATTAAAATAGTAATTCTGAAAATAATTATCTACCGGACAGTGAATTACTGAAAGTTGAAACCAAAGAATGTAAAGCGGAGTTGCAGCTCAGGGGGTGGGTTGATTATTAAAATCCGACTCAGACATGACATGCGAGAGTTGCGCTGTTTCTGACGATTTATTCTTCAAGTAAATTCTCTAGTTGATTTTGTCAGAAGTACAGATTTGATTTTTGTTTATGATATTTATGTATTTGTATATTCTGTTAATATTTCAAACTGGTGGATCAAGTTTACAAAACAAAAAATATTCTTCGTTCGAACTATCAGGTTAGTAAACAAAGGCAATAATAAATTTAACGATGCAACATTGGCAAGAGGTTTCTAAGTGTATTCGATTCGTCCATAAAATTTCTTTTTTCATATGAAACTACATAAAATATAAACAAAAAAGATTTTTACGGCGGCGTAAAGGCTTATGTATGTGTTAAGCGTATATGCATACATATGACAAACGTTGATGAATTATTGTAAAAACAAAAAGCATATAATTATTAGGTCTCTAACGAAATGGTGGAAAAGCAGTAACCATATGAATGAATTCTCATTAAAAAATATACGGTTAGTAAACAATTTATTTTTTATCAGATTATGTTAGGCTAGAAGTTTCATGAGTAACTGACTATTTATTTGATTTAAATCCTGCCATTCCATTCAGTAACTGACCGCAGTGACAAAAGATGAGCTGACCATTTATAATAATTACTGACCGTTTTGAGATATTTTTTTCGACCATTTGAGTACTCGTTCTCATTCAGTCTCTGAACCTCTCTTTTTTGTGTGAGTTAAAATAGAACGCCGGGGCTAGGACAGGACTAGTAGTTAGCTAATCGCTCTTGCTGCGCCCCGTAAACATCTGCTTCTGCTTCCTGCTCCTCATGATGTTCTAAGTGGGAGATAAAAAATCGTAAATTGATGAATCAATTATTTATGATTGTCAAACTGTGGATAGAATGTACGCCGAGGAAGCTTGTCCACTTGGTGACAGGACTGACTGTATTTTTGCTCTTGGGACACTCAAAGTTAGAAGGAGAAAATGAAGATACAATGTTTGCTTCACCATTTGATACCGCTGGATCAAATTGGCCCAAAGGAAAGTAGTGGTGGGTTCAGCATTGCAAGTAAGTTGAAAATGCTGATCATTAAATTGGTCATACCATAATGTTTTTAAAGAGTGGAATTGCTAATATACTTTTTTTTATTGTCTCATATAATTAAAATGTATTTCCAATTTATGTTAATCGAATCGTATTGAATCTGTCACAGTATGAAGCTTCGGACAAAAAATATTTATGTAAATGTTCGGTACTTATTTTTTTTAAATTGACATTCGAAAACATGGCTTTGACATATTGATGTAATATTTTCAGCAATATACTTTTGATATTAAAAACCCCACACCACGATCTTTCAGCTAAAATAATTGAACTGAAAATAAATTCATTGCCTACTTTGTCAAATTCTAGAGTATTGAATTTAGCCAATGAAAATTTATAAAATGCTGTGAATCATTTACTAGTCGGTGTTCCACCCCTGCTGGTCTCCGAAGTCTAGTGTTAAACCCTCTTTCTAAGGTTTTCGTCATACTTGAATTTTGATAATTTTTACTTGCGATTTTTCAAAAGGTTTGAATCGCATAATGATAATTTTTACTCACTTGATTTTCAAAAAATCCATTTAGGTTTTTAAGGTATCTTGACAAATAGGCGGCGGCGTGATTAGCTTATTAATTCATTTTATTGAATTCGACAAAATCCATTTTAGATTTTGTCACTAACGTTTCCACATCTTCTACATTGGCGGCGGACGTGGCTTAATAAAAATGTATTAAAAGCTTTCCACGATCCACTACAAAATCTCAATAATCCAAATTTAAACAAATATGTATTTACAATAACTTTGAAGATACAGAGCTACACGCAGGGATTTTTAAACATATGCAGCTATGCATTAGGAATAAATAATTATTGTAAAATAAATGTATAATGAATGCAATTAAAAAAAAGTCAATTTTTTTGTTTAAAACATAAAAAGCTCGAGATAACTAAATCACGATCGGTGTTTTTCCACGCTCAAGATTTTACTATTCATCGCCATCTTCACCATCATTCACCACTATCAACACACCATCACAAAAGACCTTCACATCGTATCATTACTTTCCCCGAGATCAAAAGGATAACAGGCCTAGTTTCGCATCCTCGGAAAGGGTGAGAGACATTTATTATTATCATCATCTTAGACTACTCAATTTGGAAAATTATTCGAAACTTCATATAGTAAAAATGATATGACAAACAGATAAATGCCTAGTTTACTCCATTCGTAGCCATTAGTAAATATTAGATACATTTTAAGTAGAGTGTTTTATTTTTAATAACCTGCACATCCTGAACCAATTCTTGGGGATTTTTTATTTTAATAATCAATTGTTGAAAAGAGATTCATGTTCTTGCTTGTGACTTCGTATTCATTTTAGTACTATTGAAAGAAATAGACTCTTGTTTTTAAAATTATGTAATACACTAAAATGTGTCGTGTGCAATTAATTTTTCATTTTAAATATTAAGTCGTGTCATGCAATATGGTTACGACTTTTTTCGAAATTGTAGCACTAAACGGCTAGACGTGATTTCTCGAGTATTTTAGGGAATTATTATCTTTCAATACCTTTACATTATATTAGAATACCACAAATAATACACTACACTGTTTTCGTCTTCAGCTATATTTGCTTCTAATGTGAACCATACGGACGCTTAATGGAGCGTCTCAACATCAAGTTTTTATATATGACAACAGGTTGTTATTCAGTCGTTTAATCTCAATTTTTCGGAAAGAGTTAAGATAGAAGAATGGGGTTAGACCATTAGCAGAAGTTAGCTTATGGCACTCGTTTCGCTCCATTTTTAGAATAGAATGGGTTAGAGAGAAATCAAAATATCGCACACATCCATAAAAAGTGTAGTAAATAAAAAAACTAAATTTGATAGGAGAGCGAAAACAAAAATAATAAAAAAATGAATTCTTAATTAAAACGAAACTATTATTTTTTTACTAAAATACAGTTATATTGGTATGTACAAATAATACTCCAAATCAGTATTTAATGAGATATGTAACCAAAACGGACCGGCAACATAATATACTACAATTTAAGCAGGAAGCAAATTCCGCGACCAACTGACAATTTGTTTAAGGGCGCTTTATTACGTGATCGATGGCAAAATACGATTATGAAATGCGCAATAAACGTAGTGCCTGTGACTCCCCAAAACTGATATTTCCTATGTGGCCCCCGATTGAGAAACGCTGCGTTGATTCATCATTGTTCGATAGTAAGTAAAATTATATTGCCTGCCACTCTATCTCAATATCTTATAGCACACAATGTAAAAACGCCACCTTTAATATACTTTGACTAAAGAGGATTAAAATATTCTGCTTAAGACAGTGGTTTCCAAACGGGGAGGCGCCAAAATTTTGTAATTAAAAAATAATTTTCATACCATAATATCCTAAAATAAATAAAACTTCATATCGTAACATAACAGTAATTCAGTGAATGAATGCTTATTTTACTCATTGACGAAATATGCTCTTAAAAGTAGCATTTTTGAACAGAATATTCCGTAGGTAATAAACAAATAAAAATAATCTCAGGATAATCATGAAGCCTCAATGTCGAGGCAGAAAGAAGAAATTGTTGTGAACAGTCTCAAGATGCTGAATTATATTTTTGTGTTTGAAATTAATAAAAACAACGTTTTTCAAGAACAAGCCTGCGGGACTCAATACTACAATATTAATATTAAATATAACATTTGTAGATGACAAATTGTAAAAATATAGTACATATTCGGTGAAAAATGATGGGGTGAAGGCAAAACGCCTAGCCTCGCCACAAAATTTTATTCTGTTAATTATATTTATCAGTTGTTTTCAATTAAGTTTTAATATTTAAAACGCGTCTATATTATTATATCGATTAAAAACTTAATGGTAGGCGGCGTTGTAGCATGCACGTTGGAAACCGCTGGCTATGTAGAATTTAACCATTTTCATCCAGTGTCACTAATATGATTATAAAATTAGCAAGCTACAGTTATTAGAAACTACAATTACTAAGCTAATTTTAATATTAAGTAATTGATTATTTGTTAATTGTAAAAAATAACAAAAAACGCTTATGTATTTCTATTACGTCACCTAGATGATAATAAGATTCCGGTTAAAGATATATCACACCTTGTTCGAACCCAATTTGGAACAAATTGAACAATATGACCGTGAACAAATTTATTTATAATTACACACTTATTAATTTCAATTTTTATTTTCCATTACCAATTTAATATCAACTAAATGATTTATGATTCACAGCTGCGAATTATTTTAAGGAGATAAAAAAGGATTTTCGGTGTAATGGGTAACAGCACTTTGAATAATAAAAAAGTAATGTTAAAAATCGCTCGACTTCTAATTATAGAATCTCTTAATGTTTTGTTTATATAAAATGTAATTATGTTGTTTATACAAATTACAAAGCATTCTGCAACGATATTTGTACAAATTCACTCATATGTTTTGTGTAGGATAAAATTGAAAAGATTTTATTTATTCTGCAAAGTAATATTACGTATCACAAAGGTTGCGTGGAACATTTTGTATTACTGTAAAGAGTGTAAGGTCTCAATTGAAAAATGTTTTCGATCCATTTATCGCTGCTGGAGATGAAATTGCGAGGAAAGAAAAAGTTTCACAGTTTGAATCGCTTGCACAAGGAGAAGGGGTGGTAATCAGTGGTCTTTGTTGCTGAGAATTGTAGGCAAAGTACCTATTGCCAAAATGCTACTACGGAGGTAGTTTAAGTTGGACTTCCTGAAAATACCGTAAGATTTATTTTAATAATATTATATTAAACAGATTTTGTTTTATATTTGGATGAACGAGAAAAAAATATTTAATTTAATAATTGTAAATGAAAACTTTAAAACAATGTGTTTGAAAGTTGCTGAAAAGTTAGGTCTCCATGTAAATTTAAAGATATGAATAATCGTCGCTGTCACAGCCGAGTGGTAAAGTCTTTTGGACATTTTTTTGTTTCGTAGTCAATGGTTCCGATCCGAATTTGAAAATGTACTAGTCATTTGCTAAAACCATCTAGATATTCTGGATTGTAGAAGGATAGTGTTATCACTATATTATAAGCATTGCAGTTTAGTCCAATTGGATTTAATTTCAAAACAAACTTGTATGTGCTGGAAAAATATTATTTCGTTACGAAATTGTTTATTTATATGATATTCACTATTTGTACATGTTTATGACATGGAAAAATTACATAGAATTATTCATTCAAACAAATTCATATCAAAGTTCCTAGTCACACCACTCGTTATTTATATGTGCAGCCGTTGATTCGCGGCCGCCTTCCATAACACAATGAGAATAAAGAGAAAAAACAAATTTTTTCACCACGCTTTATGCCAAATGCATTGCTGCACGAGTCTGATTTTTTAACCATGCACTTTGTGATAAGAAAAATGAAATTTCAAAAAATAATGAACATCGTAAAATTTTGTCATTGTCATTTGGCAGTGCGTCTATCAGTCGGACTGCCATTGCGACTGTCGTCTTATATTATAATACCCACAGGAAGGACGTTTTTTAAAGGAAAACAAATTAAAAAAAGTTACTTAAAAATCTTAAAATTTGGGTAAACCGACAAAATATGTTTATATTATGAACACCCTAAATAAGAACAATCAGAATCGGTCAAAATGATCGGTGGCGCCGTGCTGGTGCGTGGTCTGTAACCGCACCATTAACTAAGATGTTGTTTTCTTCACCGTTCTTCAAACGTTCCCCTAAACGTATTCCCAAAGAAACTTTGAAGCTCCGGAATTTTCCTTAAACTTCATTGTTCTTGAAACCTAACTACTAATATTAGCATTTATGGAAGAAGTATTCAATTCAAGTTATAAAAGTTTACAAAGGTATTCTGTGAATTGTTAAGATCCCGCCATTTATGCGTGTATTCTTCATTCCGGTTCATATTTTGGTACAAACTCTATGTGTAATAAGTAATAAGTAATGTTGAATAATTGATAATGTCATAACCCGTTTCGAACTTTTTTTGCGATTGAATAAATTATTGATGTCGCTAAATATTTACGCCGTTGTTTTGCAAGGAAATTAATTATGTTATAATTTTTGATCTTTTTTTTGCGAATAGTTAATGTTGTGTTTGTAAAATCTGCTGAATGTCTTGTACTAAATTAATTTACAATTCTAATGTACAATATTTATTATTAATGGATTGTAGATCAATAATTTTGTATTTTTTACATAAATAATAAATATAAAAAATATTTTAAAGAGTAGATTTTTGACATTTTTCAAGAATAAGCCTGCGTGACTCTACAATATCAATATTAAATATAACATTTGTAAATGGCACATTGTAAAAATATAGTACATATTTTAGCATCTGTATTATTATATCGTCTATTTAAGAAAAACTGAAGGTAGGGAGGCGCGGAATTTTTTTTTTAGGGTAGGCGTTGTAGCATAAACGTTGGAAACCGCTGTCTTAGGTGGACGAAGTTTTGCGAGCGTGAGGCGGCGCGGTGGATAGGCGGCGTTTGCCGCCGTATCGGTGCGCCCATGTTTCCGTCACCTCGCACGTAGGCCACTCCCGTTGGCGGAGAACGATTGATATTTTCGAGCTCTGCCACACCGCCTCACGCTCGCAAAGAATTCGTCCACGTAACACACGGTGTTAGTGTACGACATTCATGATGTAGTAAACATTTTACACGTGTATTTTGTGTTAATCCCTTGCACTGCTTCATGTTTCATCGATACCACTCGAATATCGGTTACCAGTCGCCATGGCGATTGTCAATATTCCTATCGAAATAAAGTTAATTTAATTATTATTGCATTGCATATTATTGTAATGCTCTTTTGAAACAAACTTTGCGTGCGTTATTATTTTTACTTTTATTTATGGATCAGTATTGTTTTGACATAATTTTAAATAACGTAAGTCTACGTTTAATTCGTAAACACGTGCTGTCATTTTTCCACCATGGGGATACACTCTTAGTTGTTACAAAATTACTCAAAATAATCAATATCTGTTGAAGAAATGCAAAAGCCAACAGCAATAATTATTTAGTAAATGACGAAAATAGGATCAGTGGATAGAGTCGACCACTGATGCAGCAGTTATCCTTATTTTATTGTTGAATAAAAATAATTTTAAATTTCTCGTTGATTATATTTTTATATATTATCAGTAGTAGGTATTATGCATACAAAAGTAATCATTTTCAATAAAATTAATTCATTCTTATCGCCAGCGTGTCCATAACAAATAGAGTGGAAAGGGTTAAAAATAAATATTATCTCCTATATTTTTTTATATGAATGCGAATTTTTATTAAAAAGCATCCGTGCTTGAACAAACTAACTGGTCATGCTTTTTTTTAGAAGAGGGGGTATTATATAAAATGTCGTATATGGAAAGTGCCCATTTCATATAATTGTATTACGTATACCGATTACAATGCGATTTTTACATATTATAAACAGTATATATTACGTACAATGGATATTTTTCATCACTGGAATGGCGATGAAAACTGTTGTTTTTGTAACGTCATATTTTCTGCAGTTTACCTTCTAACTCAGATTATTCTAGCCTCCTCTAATGGTGGCGCGACGTTATATTTAAATGGACTGAGCTTTACTTGGCAGAACTTTTTAAAATGAGGTTAACAATGGCAATATATTTTATTGAGCTAGATAGAGTATGTGTGTGTGCGTGTGCGAATGTGATGTCCATTCTCTTTACACATTGCTGACAAAGAGAGAGAGTGAATGTGTGTCATGGAAATGTGGGTATGTATCTCAAAATCTTTGAGGCTTTCACTTTGGGAAGTCGTTCTTCAATTTATTATTGAGGCGTAAATAATACCTCCCGCCGAAGTAATACGCTATATAGAGTGAATGTAATCATTTAACGATTAACTGGTATATTTATTAAGTTTGCTTGTTGTGTTGTATCGCTTAAAATCATTTTTAAAAAGTTTATAAATTTTTCCACCTGTAAAGTGTATTATTCTTGTTTAAAATAACGATTTTGTGCCATTTTGGAGCGTTGCTACGAGATACGAAAATACCCACAAGCAAATTACTGTATTAGGTATATATACACTCGTGTTGCGTATTTTGAATTGAAATATATAAAGCACCCACGTTGTAACGAGACCCCCTGTTAATTGTGTGTTCCAGGCCTGAAAAAGCCAACGAGTAACAATGATGTTATTTTTGTTTATCGTGAAACGCGGAGTAAACATCACGTTTTAAGAAGTAGCGTACATTTCGTTGAAGGCAGCTAAATATTTTGGAACTGGTGCGAAAAACAAAGATTGTTTTTCGCAACGCTAACTGTCGATCGGTTGCCAATTATTGTAGACCATACGGGAAGTGTTCATATTTTACCTATTAAATAAAGCAATCATAACACATCAGCAATTGAAAAAAGAATTGTCTGTTTTTTCAAGAATTGATCAAAGAAAAAGTATAACCAAAAAAATACATCCCTTATGACATATTTTATAAATTCTTGTCGAATAATCTAAACTTCATTATGGGACTTATATTTCATCTCAATTATTACGTTACAGGGAACATATTAAATATTAAAAACCATTACCTATGAATTAACAGTAACATCGCTTATTATACACACAAGATTAATAATTAAACAATGTATTTAATTACGACAAATAATAGATTCTTTAAAAATTATGTAAATTTAATGCACCTGCTATACGACACCATTAAGAAGAATAAAGAGAACAACAAGAATTTTGTTAAAACTTTCGATTGAGCGGTAAAAGAATTACTATTAAAGTTTAATTTTAAATGTTTGTTTTCGTATATAGGCAACACAATCAATAAAGACATAGGTTTTTTTTCATTTCAAAATTTATTTGGTCAGGCGCGAAATCACGATATAATCTCAATGTAAGTGCATAACTTTTAGTCAATTCTTTATTTTCGCATCTACACGATCAGTGTTCGTAAGGGTTTTTCTTGATTGTTTTCTCCACAATGATCACTTTGCTTATGGAGAATTTAACAAGAAATTGCTCAGCTATTTAAAATATACCTGTTTTACATGCGCATATGAATATTAAGCCTATCTTCATCGACTTCCGAGCTTCGTTCGCAAGGTCCACATTGTTTTAGTTGGAAATTAAAGGTAATTAATAATCGCGTGTTTCTTTTAGTGTAAACATGCATGCTTTATCGGTCGATATATTATGATTAATTATTATTTTGCTGGCAAATGCCCAATGCATTTTTTAGAGTTATAATAAAATTGTGCTGTATTGTATTGACTATAAACTTCATACGAAAGAATTTATGTATAAAAAACCATTTCCTTTTAGAAATAGTTAAGAAAATTACATTTCATATGACTTTGCATATCTGTTTAGCTGTTAAAGTTTTAATAAATACAAGACTCACAAAAAAATTAGATCTTTATATCTTAATAAACTTCATAAATTACAATAATATTACAAGATTGGATCGTTAACCCTATAAACCAGAAGTCACAATTTACGGGTAGTGCGCTAATGGGATACCTTCGCCATATGGCTTATAATGGTGATTGAATTAATAATTATGTGATTAGAGAGACATAGTACGTTTCACGTGAGATCTCCATCTAACGGATTATTCCATATTTACTTATTACTTTCAATATGACCAGATTGTATAGTATACAATGTCGCACTATTAATCATTCGCGCAAGGTGTCGTCTACAAGGGATTCGGACTATTCGTCATGATCAACTATTCAAATAGTTTCTGAAGTATGCAAAAGGCATATTATTTTTTTTTTAAATAAAACACAATTCATTTGTACTACTTCCACATATTTATAATGATCAGGACCGGTTTCGCTCATCACGGGCATTATCAACTGATAAAAATACAAACATAACAGGCTTATTTATATAAAATTGAGAGTAAAAATGAAGGTATATAAAACTGATGGTTCATGAACTGAGACAAGAAAATACTGATTAACAAACAAATTATACATAAACCAAATGAAAGAGTCTACAATTAAAATCTTATGGACCTCTTGCAAATCATTAAATACTAATCTGAAATCCCAAATATAGCTACATTAAAAGTCCATTTAGCTGAACAAAATTTTTAATGACGTTACTACTATAATATACACGTCAAATGTCTTTCCCGTATAATGTCTTTCCCTTTCACGTGTCCCTTTCCTTTCACGTATAATGTCTTTCCACCAAGAATTGACAGTTAACACCTTAAAAGTGAGGCATATTATTCATAACAATAAAACATTAATTACAATAATTCCATGTTTTGTTAATATCGTTTAAAAAGGCTGAAATCACAATTAGTATTATATATGTGTTGGAAATATGCCTTTTACCGTTAACTGTCATTGTACCAATGCAGAATGAGTGACAATTTAAAATGTTTTTTTTTTATTATTATTACACAAGGCAATGTTCAGTACCGTAATGAAATATAAGGCCACATTGTCTCCAAAAGGACATCATTTGGTATATTTTGTATGCCGTTTATTTTTATTGCACTGTTTAATGAAGTATACAAAGGTCAAGAGAGTCGTCCGTTCGGTATAGTGTCGGTAGTCTTGTCAACAAGGCAATATCCATCAAAGATTGCTTAATTTATTCGTGAATTTCGCAAAGATGTCGCCAGCAAATGAACGCGTTTGATAAATTGTTACGGCCATTCTCTCAACTTTCTGTTCGCCACTTCGCAATTACCATATATTTGAGCGTTTCATTTACATATTTTTAGTGAACTTAGAGTAGAAACTGAAAAGGATAACATTAATACACACCGATGTATTTCATATGCGAATACATGAATGGAAATAGCAAATCAGGCAAAACTGACATAACACAAAAAATCTATAGGATTTGAAAAGTTCACTGGTTTAATATTATAGTTAGACAAATCACCTGAATATAAATTGAAAAACCGAAAAACCGTTTAATGTTCTACATTAACAGCAAATTAAAAAATATTCTTTCATACAAAAAATATTGTTTTTATCTGTAATGCGAGGCAAAATCATGTATTTCAACGCCAAAATAGTGACATACCACATAAAACAATAAGTAAGTTTTCATACACCCACAAGTGTTCTTTCATAATTATCATATTTAAAAAATAAAACGCAATTTGTTTTCTACTACTTACGCATGTTTATAATAATCAGAAACTTTTTAAATATAATCCCTTTCCACCGAGAATTGACAGTCAACACATTAAAAATGATTATCATGATAAAGTGTGTTTAAAAGAAAACTACGTAATTCATTTCGCCTTTCATAATTCAGATGACGAAAGTTACCGTCATATTATAGATCTATAAATTTTAAACACTCTGTATCTCTATAAAAATAGCTTGTTCTACTAAGTGTTAAAATATGATTTTTTTTTTTTTAAATAAAACACAATTCATTTGTACTACTTCCACATATTTATAATGATCAGGACCGGTTTCGCTCATCACGAGCATTATCAACTGATAAAAATACAAACATAACAGGCTTATTTATATAAAATTGAGTGTAAAAATGAAGGTATATAAAACTGATGGTTCATGAACTGAGACAAGAAAATACTGATTAACAAACAAATTATACATAAATCAAATGAAAGAGTCTACAATTAAAATGTTATGGACCTCTTGCAAATCATTAAATACTAATCTGAAATCACAAATATAGCTACATTAAAAGTCCATTTAGCTGAACAAAATGTTTTAATGACGTTACTAATATAATATACAATAATGAATCAGGGAAATTATAAGAAAAAATTAATGAACCATTTAAAAATAATCAAATATTAAGTATGTAATTAATATGAATAATAAACAGCCATCTTAAGTGGAGAAAGCAGAGTAGCTATGAGTATCCATTTAATTTTTAATATCTGAAAAACAAAAATTATAGAGACAGAATCAATTCTTACAAGTTAAAAATAACCTTACAGGTATAATACAAATTAATGAATCGGATATAACAAAGGAGAACTGTGTTTTATTTTTTAAAATATAATGTCTTTCCACCAAGAATTGACAGTTAACACCTTAAAAGTGATGTGGACTTTTGTTTAAAATTACAATTATATCTAAACTAAAATATTAAGCAGAAGTAAATTTATAAAGGTGCGTTTTTTTAATTTTTACGATACATTGTGCCAGCGATAAATCACGTTGCATAATTCTTCTGTACTTTCACAAAAATTTACTTGCGTTCACTTTTTAATTGGATAAATTTTGTCTTCCATCTTCCATCCGATAGCTTTGAAAACAATAATTCCTGTCCTATAAAATTGGCCAGCGTAAACTGTTTACCGGAAATGAGCGATTAATGTCAATAATTATGAAAGTTTTTTTAATAATGCGTTTTTTGCCTAGGTAAACTCAATATTCTTTGATTTATCTTACTAGAATTTAACAAACAAGATAACACCATCTTCAAATTGAAAAAAATGTTTAAAAATACAAGAACATTACCCAGCATCGCTTAATTTTTGTTTTCAAAAATATGTATACAGGAGCTCTCAAGCTAACAGTGGTATGTGTTACATTTAATTTACGTATAAACATAATATTACGTATTTATTAAAAATCGATATATCGCACATATATTTGTGTGGTTACTCTTGTGAAAGTAAATTTATTTATGTTTGTACCTTTACAAAATATGCTTTTTGGATTCAATTGTGTATTTTCGTTAAGGATTTTAAAGGTAGGCGGCGCATGCACAATTTGGCTGAAAAGCCCTACAAAGTCTCGTAAAAATAATAGAGAAAATACTATAGTCAAAAACACAAGTAAAAACTATATACTCTACATACATTAAAACTAACAACCGGTGGGTAGCGAATTAGTTATACTTTTCTACTTCGTCATTAATTAATTATGTAAAGTTAACAAACGGGTTTTAAGTCATCACTTACGTCTTATGAATCAAAGTCGAACTGAGTAGTATAGTCTATTACGAAGCGGGAAGATGGCGTATTTTAAATTGCAACTTATCGGCTTAATCGAGCGGAAATTTTATAAAAAAAAAACATTTTCATAGTCGTTCGCTAAATATCAAATTATTCCTTAAGTTTAGTTGCATTTAACATAACTTACTGCGTTTGAAATGTTTATTAGGAAAATATTCTTTTGAAAATGTCAAAATCGTAAGAGAAATTGTTTTTTTGCTACGTCCTATAATATGGGATATATAATATATATGTGATATTATCACAGCAAAATACCGATCATTGTTACGATATAGTCAAAAAGGTTGTTGACGTGAATTTTAACAATTTAATTCAAATAAAAATGCCATTGTATCACCTTGTTTTGTAAACTTGATTAGTTAACAAAAACTGTCTACCTTTACGGAAATAATGTTTTTATCATAATTATTTGACATTATTTGTTGCAAATTCTTTCAAAAGGAATACACAGATGTATCAAATTAATCCAGGCTGATGCTGAGATATGTATAATCGATAAACACAGTTGTCGTGGAATTGTGAATTTTGTTATTTATGTATATCTAGAAAAAAAATAGTAATAATTTGCCGTTAATAATATGTTAATAGGCCTTGAAACAATACATGTAATTTTCTATTTGAATTTTGAACTTTATCATTCCAATCTAAATTCAAAGTCACAATATTATTCATTGTTATTAAACTGTTACTAAGCTATTAAATATTTATACGAACTGGCAATATTGTTGTGTAATGGAAATGATAATAATTACTGTCAGCTGTCTTGGAAGTGGAATTTATTTTATTAAAATTACTTCCGAACAATGGCTACATTATATCAGCGACATTTTCCATTGTTCTGTTTAGCAGAAGAGCGTGTATAAATAATGCTTAATTACGTAAGTATTAACAGCGCGATGCAATGAACTGCAGGTCGTATAACACAACTGAGCGTATAAAAACTTTTGGTTGGCTGTTATAAGATGTCGCTAGACTCAAACTGTCGATATTTTGAAATAAAAATACCATCACAATGAAAGTTACGGGAATATGGACATTCGTATAAGTCTATACGTTAAACTAAAAATCAAATAGAATTGAGGAAAAAGTACAAAAAAAAAAAACACACACAGATTCAAGTCTAACCCTTGCAAAGTTTTTTGGGTACTGCCTTTTTTACCCCCGGGCGGAAGACACGAAATGAGCGAACGGTCATCGCTGCACCTCACCATCCACGTGGGGCGTTACACGATCGATTTAAAAATATAAACAACACATTTATACCTACCATCGGCGTGCGGTGGATTTATCTCTATCTTTATCACACAACCTAACTTGCGTATGCGCAAGTAGGTTGTAGTCACTCGGACCCTTCACTTTACAAGTGATTGAGCGAGAAAGAGAAATACACGGCAAGCGCTTGGACCATCATTATCGCATAAATGTATAATTTGTTTAAAAATATTACCTATCCAATATTCATGCTTACTCGAATACCCAGTTCAAACCATCAGATGAGCGATATTTATATAGTCGTAAGCATGAAAAACTTAAAAAAAAAGTGCGCGGTGCGGAAACTGCAGTACGATTATTACAATCGCACAATATAATAATGGACACTTAATGAACCTTTATGTGGAGGACGAGGTTGGTCAGTCGGGATGCATTTACTGTCATATTAGAAGATATTGCCGAATATTTGACGTTTATGGATAGTCAAAATCGCGATGATTGACGAACGTTGGTAGCGTTGGAGCAGGGCATGGAAGCGGCATGCGGGAGCAAACATAACTATACACATGCGTGCAAGTTTGCAGCTATAGTTTCTGTGAGTTATGTGACGTGTCATATGTCATATTATGGATGGCTGAAACGCAGCGATTATTTCGTGTCTTCCGCCAGGGGGTAAAAAAGGTAGCACTGTTTTTTTCAATGGTTGATACCAACATTACTAACTCAACACATCAGCTGTGACAGCTGAATGTCAAAACTGTAAAACTAATTAAATCGCAAACTGCCACTCTAATACTGCTTATCAATAGCAGGTAACGCGGGAAATCAAATGAATTCTGAAGAATCAAAATGAAATTGGATCGCAAATCATTTGTTTTTGCTATACATTGATAAGACTTGAATGAATGAATCGGAGAGGACAAGTTTTCGTTGAATCATTTTCTATGTATGTGTTATATATACTGTGTATGGAATATGTATAATGTAAATAAGTTGTAACTACGAGATTTACGATTATTTTATGTTGTAATTATGATTTCAACGTCGGAACAAATAGATAATTCTGTTTATTCTTTTTAAAACCCTTTTTATGTATAAATTAACTTATTTTTACAATACATTAAAATAAAGAATGATCTAACGTGTGATATAAGTATTAACTGCAAAATTTGTGTTAGTACAATAAAAAAAATTAACAACTTTATTTGAAAAAATGCTATATACTTATAAATCTGATTTTTTTTGTTACAATGTATGCAATACAATATACAAACCGCGATTGTGTCAAAGTAATATTTAGCAAATTTCTGAATCGTATCTCGTAAAATGTTTTCCGAAATTAATTGTAAACATAATTTGTTACTTACGTCAATCTCTCTAAATGCCAAAAATTTCCAAATTGAAAAGACGCTCTCGTGACGTTACACGATCTTGATGTCAGCATGACAGAGACTTCTTTGTTGTTAGTACGCTTTTTAAGGGCTGCGTGATAAAGACTGTAGAAAGGAACGCTGCTATGTTTCTACCTATCAGAAACTTACAACTTTGATAGACAATTAAAAATTATCTAGAATCTGTCAGTTACGTTATGTAAATGATTGACTGAATCGCTCCATAAAATATAAAGCTAATTTAAAATAATCGTCGTGAAATGTTTACGAAATAATTTTGTATATTTAATATAAATGGAACGTTATATAATACCTTAGAGTTATCTATTATTAAAAATTCCTACAGGCGTTCGTCACTGTGGCTTAAGGAATTTAATATTTGTCATTTTTTTGCCTTTCATCAGCTTATTCCGAAGGAATATCGCTTGTGATCTCCTTTATGTTATTTGAACTGTGATAGTATTGAAAACAGTAACAATTACGTGTTTCAAGCACGGTTTTTTGGACTCATGCTCCCTTCGGTTATATTTGTTTTCTTACCACTGTTGTGATTTAAAAAAGAAAAGTATTTAGTTCGCATAAAAGCAATTGCAAGTAAAAAACGGAGAATATAGGATAGAGGGATCACAAAATATGTAAAATGGGAGCTCAGCGGAGAACTAGGATTAAGTTATCACAGGGAAGTGGATAAGGTTTGCCAATCTCGGTACACTTTACTTTGTTCTGTAAGGAGAAATATATATATGTGGTAATTAAATTTTGGGCGCCAGGCGTGAAGATACACGCCAAATGAAAGATGATAATAATAATTAAAACACGGTTACTGTTAAAAACACATTTAATTAGAGATGCGGAAACCGTAGATGCACAGAATTTACATTATGAAGAAATAAAACAGAAATTATACGACGAAACAATATTTATGAACAGATGGTTACACTAAAATAGGAAAACTATTATAATATATAAATATAAAACTACGACCTTGGATGATAAACCATCTCGGCGGCGAACTCGGCTGTCCGAGGCCAATCTCCAGCGCTTTACCGACACATCCTACCCGTTCCACATCCTGGCGCGTAATCAAGTTTTAACGCAAATCTTGGCGAGGCTTCCCCTTCGTCTCCTACCAACGACGCAGCGAAGTGCGTGTCGCCGATATGTGACGATTGTCATGTTGCGACGAAATCGTAACACCACGATAGAACATCTCAACAGAAATTGTTCTGTGGTTAAATCTCTTTTTCTGGAAAGAGTTAGGATAGAAAGAATACTTGGGACCAGTTGTGCTCTTTTCTCTCTCTCCATGCTTTATTATTTAGGATCAGATTATCAATTTATGGAACTAACCGTACTGAAATTCGGTCCGTGGATATTGCAACAGAAGAAGGCGATGTCGACCACTCGACTACAGGTAATGCAGATATATGCATGATCAACGTTTTGACTCATATGTCATTAAACAAATAATATGAACACCGGTTTATACAAAACAATAATAAATTTTCAGCTCATGATACATTTTTATTCTATTTTTTTTTAATATTCTATTGATAATTAAAACAAAAGAGCTTGGCTATGAAACCACCATGCCAATTTATAAATAAATGTCCGTTGTAAATATTTGGAGTAACTATGGTTATCTTCTTTCCCACTTCTCCTGTGGAAAAAACAAAGAAAAAGTCTACTTTCCTAAAAATGTTATATGACGAAATGAAAGTTACATAATTTAAAATGTGGTTATATATTTCACGCCCAATTAAAATTCTTCATTTTTATATATATGTAATATATACGATAGGGGAGAGAAAATTTAAATTGGAGCAGGTTATCGATCTTCTTTGGTGATTAAAGAATGAAAGTGTTTCTCATTAAGGATTACTGAAAAGTTTCAGTCTTATATGTTTGGAACCATGTCGAAACTCAATGTGGATTCCTAATGGCGCTTATCTCAAGAGAGCTGTTCCACGAAAACAACTTATTACTCATTTGCTTCACCTCTCTTTTCGGAGAGACTAAATATATACGAAAAGGCTAGGGTAGGACTAGTTGTGATTTTAGAAATAGTTCAGGTGAATCTGGTAGTAGTGGTTTTTAGGATCGGATTGGCTGGAGGGAATTTAAATGTACCAATTATGAAACTGTCTGTACTGGAGCTCGAACTCGTGAATACCAAAACCAACGGCGTTGGCTACTCGGTTACATCTATTAATGAGAAAAAAATTATTGTAATTGATCAAATATAGCTTACAAGAATTTAAAAAATGTATCAGTTGATTCAATCATTTCTTATAATACTATTCCGCCAACCGTTTACTGTATAGGGCGAATAAGGTACTAGTTAGTAGCGTGCTTTGTGGTAGTCGGGTTGAACGGGAGCAAATAACTGGTTATCGGCATCCAGGATAGGGGGGACGATCTCAATAGAAACGCCACTTCGGACCGGTGAAACTTTTTTATTCGATGCAGTGGTTAATAAAAATACACGAGCTAATATTTGCTCACCTTAGCGAGTAACAAAAATAAAAATAACTGAAAGCGATAAAAATTCAAAATGCAGCCACTTTTTTAAAGGGTCTGGAATGCGACGGACCGGAATTAAGCCGACGGTACTGCAGCCGATGTCTCGGGTGGTTGAAAGATTTCAAAGAATGCTCTCTACTCTAGACTGCAATTTGTAATTTTATTATTATTGACTTAAACGCGCTCATATCAAATTATTTTCTTTAAAATTTGCCTTGCCTAGACTAAATATATTAAATCACATCTCGTGAGAGGTGGTCGTTGTCGGTTTTGGGCGTATTTTAATGGGTACTATTCGCCTGAAACGATTGGGTCGTGTCAACTTATATAGTGATATATATTCATGAAAACTAAAACACTGAACTAATGTGGTGTGAAGTGAACATACATACGGTTAAAATGCGCCAAATCTCCTTATATTGTACTATAGATAATCTCTCACCTTACATGTATTTTCAATTAAATAATTACCTCTCAAACTCGACTGTTCGCAATACAACATTTGCATTACACACAAATGAAACGATTTGAATATGGCAGAGACTTAGTGGTAGGGGTGAAAACAATATGATCGTGTTTCACTAATCTTCCATCGTTATTCTAATAATGGCTGACGCTGTATTGAGAATTAATCCACTCTTCGCGTAAATCAGTACACGGTGGTCATGAACATTTTTTTTATTATCTATCTATATATATAAAAGTGAATGTTTGTTTGTCTTCTATGCATTCCTTTACCATTCATCCGATTTCGATGAAAATTTGGTGAGTTGTTGTGGGCACACCCGTGAAGGTTTCTGGATAAAAAAATAAATTTTAAAAACTAAAAAGAAAAAAGAAGAACCAAATACCTACAGACAGCGACATCTCGGATAAACCTTCTGATTTATTCGTGTAAATACAACATGTATTGTTTGAAAAGTATAAATGAATTTCTAAATTGAAAAAAAATCGGCCTTTTTTCGGGATGAGAAAAATAAATCTGGGCTTCGGGACGGGTTTGGGTAACGAGAGTGATATTGTGACTCGGGCTCGCGCCGGGCCGGGAATGAAGATCATGGACTCGGGTCAGGAAATTTATGAAATATCGGCCCGTGCATACCTCTAATCCAAAAGCACTTCAATTAAAACAGAATTAAAACACAAACCCTTCCTTTCTCTGAGTGGCATTGCAACGCATACCGGGTACTCACTAGTTTTAAATAAATATCGAAATCATTTCTGATCATAAAAAAATAATGTGCCATTTAAATAGAAAAATCAATCAATAATAAAAATATATATTCAAAACAAAACAAATTTTGGCCGCTATCATAGATTCTACATTATCACAGAAATGGTACTATTTTTACAAATATTTATCCAGGCATTTCAGGCAAAATTTGCAAATATTTTTCCCACATTGCTCTTAACCCACGCTGACTTCTTGGCTAAAAATGTCATTTCACCTTTCAACTAGGTTGAACGCTGTATAATACAGCGATCATGGTAGTCTGCTTTTTAGCAAAAATATTACATACGTTTGAATTTAATATCACTTGACATAGACGCAAGGATAATTTAGCACGTGAGGAAAAAAACAACACCAGTGTCCGTGCCAAAAGATTGAAATTGGAAAATAGACAACCCAACATTTTATATTTGCCCTTATTTTGTACCTTACCGGGAATCGAATTCGTATCTTTTGATCAATAAACTAAGTGCTACGCTAGACTCAATTGATCCAGATGATGCAAATTTTTTTTCGAATTCAAAGTTTACAGCGCTATCCTCGGTTTCTTCGAAGAAATAAGGTCAAATTATGCCTTCTTACCTTATAAGATACCACAGTGAAGATTTGAAAGTCCTCAATAGCGAATATTTCTTTTGTTAAGTAATTGTTTCATTTAAAATATATATCACAATTTGCGAGTAAAAATTGAGGCCACCGTTAAAAACGAAGATGATAGAAAAGCTGAATTATCGGCAACTAATGATATTTCACAACGAATTGCATGGTAAAAATGAAGAAATTCGAATTGCATTATTTGTAAATATGCAAGCCTCTAATAATATGCTTTTCAAGTTTTATTCCTATTATATGTTGGACTCTCTGATAATGTAGATTTCTCTTAGAACAGTTGTAGGGCGCCTTATATGGCAACATCGTATTGACTCTTGTGTGTTAGTGTTGTTCTATGAAAAGATGTATGTAAAAGAAAAAAATATTCCGGAATAATTATTCTCCAAAGTCAAATATTGAAATTACACAGTTCTTTGTCTCCTCACCGGTCTCACCACGAACTGTTATTATTATGAATTTATTGATCTAGCCTTAAATTAAAACGCAATAACGAGATCATCAAAATGAATTGTCTATTTGCTAATTGAAATATTTGATGGAAATATGTAAAATTGGCTTCAGAGTTCTACGATACGCCTAATTCTAACGACATCAGTAAAAATAATGATATTTGAGTTATGACTGGGGTCTATGTTATTACGCTCCGTTTTTAGAAAAAAATGATACATTCTTAAATTTTGGAAATGTATACAGCCAATGAAAAAAAAGTAATTTGTGGAATAAATTTAATATGGTATATGTACTTAATAAACATATGTATTCATAAATGCATTTGTTTTGAATGCGATGACGTAACTACGCAGTAATAATGAAGATTTTAAATAATTAAATAAACGTAATATTTACGAACCTTTACGACGGCGTAACGCAAAAAAATGAACTCTTTCAACTATTTGCATGAAAAAAAAATCCCTTACAATTAGTTGAATGTTGTACGCCGATATTGTTTTAGCTGTTTGTTTTTTACCATATCACTAGAAGTAAAGAGCGCTAAACTATGCAAAACGTGTACCTACTTAGAACAAAACACATAGGGAGATTTTAAAAATACAAAACAGTTGAAGAAAAACATTACTTTTTGTGTTGTATAGCGGTAACTCTACTGCGAAACAGCGGTGTTCAAAGCTCCTGTAAGTATGAAAGTTACGCCTTTCTACGAAATGTTCATTGCTCATGTCGTTGTTGCTTCAAGGTTTTACCCGTATTGCCAGAATCGTGCTGAAACATAACGGATGAATGAACGCACACGTTGTTCTTTTTTCGAAAGGTGACATTTGAATCGGTTGGTTATTTTTTCATTGTTTGCCATTGCGACTTTGTGAAAATGTCCGTAAAGTCATAGTCTAATAATATTTTTTTTGTCAGTGGAGGATAGATATCTTCAAATAGTGGTTAATATTAAGTGCTGATGGTACGATGTAAACGTAGAATATTTAATCAAAAAACTGTGAATAGTAAAACAAATTTTCAGAGAAGATTTAAAAAAACAGGACATTTTTTTGCTAGGAGACAAGGTAAATATCACATATGTATAGGATACATATTTCTTTCTTCCAATCTATATAAAGTAATATATTATTTTATATTTAACAAAATGAAAAAGTGAAAAACGAAATAGGCATTTTTGTGTTACTTATGCTGAATAAGGATATTGAAATCGTAGACGTGTTTAACACATTTTTGGAGTTTTTATTGCTGCTACGGATATTTGGGTGAGAAAAAAAAAATCGTTTTAAATTATTCATGTTCATTTTTTCCAAGAGTCCATCCACTGTTGGAGAAGTGGCGTCAATTTTATCCATTCACTATATATCACCTGCCAGTCATCCTCGAATTCTCCCTTTGCTTCTAAATCGTCTTCCGGATCTCTATCATATTATGACAATTGTATTCTGATATAATAGAAATTTGGAATGGACATTGGTTGTTATGTTTAATGCTGTTTTACTTTTCCTTAGCGGAATGAAATTATGAGATAAAATGTAATTTGCGTCGTATATTATCCATATTTTTTATAGGTGACTTTATTATTTTGGAGAAAACAAAGGACGAATCCGATACATCTCGTTATCAAACTACTCGTAAAAATCGTAACGAATTAATGTTTAAGCTAAATACGAATATTGGAAACACCAAGCTTCAATTCAACCATCTTTTTACACGATACATACAGCCAAGTTCATACAATAATATTATGTACCCAATAAGATACACGTCAACGACACAGGCGCCACGCCACCAGCGAGTTTTGGTGAAATGACATATATTTGTAGTGAGTGCTAATTATGTATTTACTATCTCGACTCGAAAATGGCTATTCCAGAAAATAAAAATATCGTAATACAGGTCAATCAAATAAAGCATCGTTCTCTTAAATAAAAGACTTTTGGTCGCCATTTTTATTTCCGAAGATTCTGTCAAAAAAAACTTTCAAACCTGTAAGTGAACATTGAGAAACCAGAAGTGATTATTCAATGATTAATTATTATACAATAACTACGTTTGATTACGGATTGAGTCATTGCTCACACATCATCGTAATGACTATGCTAAATGAGGGATGGTGTTAATTTGGAAAGTTTACTTGAGTGCCTATATGGCAGTCACTTGTAATCATTTGCTTCGTAATACGCTTGGAGAGCGGCGGATCCATAATGCGAGCTTGACGTCTCAATTCCTCCCCCCAATGTTTGTTAACGAACATGTCCTATTTTATCAGGTGTATAAATCGTACGCTAAAATGCCGGGGAATTATTTATCATGATTTCACTTAATCACTTTTATGGTGCTAACTGTCAATTCTTGGTGGAAAGGCATTATATTTTATAAATAATAAAATACAATTTTTTTGTTCACAGTTTAATCGTTTTGCTCATTTCGAGCATTTTCAACTCATGATAATTTCATTTATTAATTATAATATTGTTAACTGTTTACCTACCAACACTGCACAATTAAGTACAAATATAGTTTCTACATTTTATGCAAAGTGACTGAGATCAAGAAATCGACTAACCTAGGATTAAACTATTAAGAGGTCGATTTTACCCGCTTCCGATTTATTTCAATTGCTGGAGTGAATTTATCTGTAACGTTTTTTTCAACCCGGCCCGTTGCCAATGTGCAGCATATAGTCTCGTAAAAGGGGTATCTCATCAGAAATTTTTCTACGATTGATTGTTACTCAGTTGCTTCAACCTTTCGTTTTCTAAAAGATTATGGATAGAAGGATAGGACGACAGGACGCGAGACCCGAAGTCAACGACGTGGACCACTGCACCACGGACCCGATGAATTGCTAGCTATATAATCTTGATTCGTGATCATTGCATAATGAATGTATTTTTATTTTTCTGCTGATAGGCATAGTAGAAGACTTAGATTTTTTTATCGATCGAAATACTAAACTATAATTATATGATATGCTTATAAATTTATATTGCAGAGAAATGTAAATAGTTTATAGCGAGTCGGAGACGATAATTTTTGACAACAATCTTTCGTTTCATATTCTTTGCTGCAGTATAATTGAAGAATATATAAGAATCAAGAATATTCACTATTGGTTTAAAAATAATTTATTTCTCGGTACTGTAGCGACACTGAAACGGACTGTCATGAGAATCAAACAATATAGTATCTAATTAATTACATTTTCATAAGATATATTTATTTTACAATACGGTGTACATTAGTGTTAGGCTAGCGCAGGTTTACTCATTACAGTAAGTTCCAAAAGCTTCTCGATTTAGTTTATTAAAAACTACCTTTATTTCGATACTTTGTATATATCGTCTAATTACCTTTTCTATAAAACTATAGAAATAGTCGTACTGACGTTTCCTTTTAAAATTGACCTGCTCTGACATGTTTGTTTATATAACAGCATACAAAAATATAATTACATTATCAATAAAATGAAACAATTTAGTTGGAGTAGCTATATATATATATATGCTGTTATATATATAACAGCATACAAAAATATAATTACATTATCAATAAAATGAAACAATTTAGTTGGAGTAGCTATATATATATATATATATATATACTATTATTCACTCAATTTCTTGTCATTGTTGCTTTTAAAGCAATAAAGAACTTTAGTTCTATTTATATTTTACTCAATTTTGGTCCAAAAATTAGAGCTTGTTTTTCAATATCGATTCAATTCACTTCAGTAAAATCTCTTCCTCAAATTTAAAAAAAGTGTAAATGCAATGAAGTTTAGTTGGCGATGGCTGACAAAATATATTTGATGTATAAATCAAAGTAGTTGCAATATCTAAAAGAATAAAGCGGATCTATGGGATGTATCACAATATTGTCTGGTATTTAACTTTTTTAAAACCATATCCGCGCCCTACTCGGAGTATATAGCCACCACACGGTTCCTTCAAAATTATCTGTCCTTCGCCAGCCTTTTTGCATCTTACCAGTTCCCAGGTCATCCCAACGTCCCGTAGCTCATCAGCAGCCTTTCAGAGCGACAGACTCCGATTGGTAGAAGAGACAGGCAAGATTCAGGCTACCCTGAGGCATCCGCATCACATGTACACGCCAGATCTATCGTCGCTTTTTTATTTTGGATGCAATAAGGAGCTGGTCCGTCCACTCTTTACATTCGGCTCCTAACAAAGTAGAGCCACCGTACTCCTAACATTTGCCGCAAGCATCTTTTTTCTACAATTTAAATTTTAGTTTTAATTTGATACTTATTTAAGTTCAGTAAAGAATATTGTATAAAACAACTTCGTAACACAACCAATGGAATAACAAATGTATCGATTTTAATTTTCAATTAGATTCGATATTGAGCATTGGCCTACAGTAAGTTTCGATTTCCGAGACGAATATTATTATAAATCATAAATCTGTTGTTATTGATACTTGAAAACCGTCAGATACTACAGCTAGAGTGTTATTCGAAGATCCTTCAAAAATTTCTTCAGAACTCAATTGGTTTATTGAATATCAGAATATTAAATTCTCTTGAAGTATTTGTGTACACTGTTTTTTCTAGAAAAAAATAATCTTTATCAGCAATGCACGAGTAAAGAAAGTTATCCGTTCAGTAATAATTCTACAGGTATATTTTAGGCAATGATATTTGTCTAACAAATGGATGATTTAGAACTATATCAGTCTGAAGATGCTTTTCAAACATGCGAAACACGTGTCGCAACTAGCCAGGGGAATAACAAAGTTAATTTAATGAATTTACACAAAGTTACCACCGAATCCATCGAAAAAATTAAAAATTATTTATAGCTTTTTTTAATACGCAGCTATATTCGAATAATTATTTTATCAATTCAGAATTATTATTAACTAAGCAAAATCGGCTCTGATCTTCAAATATATTGTTGGAAATATAGTCTAAATATAAAACATATTTTTTAATATATTATTATATATCCAGTTTTTAGTATAGTATATTTAAAACAATAATTTGCGGTACTTATTTCACTTTTTTAAAGTATGCTCAGGAGTGTTTTTTCTCAGTGAAGAAGTATATTAAACGAAAAAACTAAATTAGTTTTACTCCATATTTTTTAATGAAAATAAAATAAATTTTTCTTACTCACTTATCCCACCTTGTTTCATAAGAAAATAGTAGATAATTATTATCATATGTACACAAATACAATCACGATATATAAACATAAACCTTGAGCTCACGGGCGCTGACCACTCGGCTACAGGACCGTTATTATGTGGCGAAGATTAAAATGAATCGCTTTTTAACGGAAACCTAAAGTGTCAGAAAAATACACGCGATGTTGTTGGATTATCTGTTGAGCGCATATAAATAGAGTGCTGTCATTATTTCTAGATTCTCGACCGTAATGATAATGTTAGATATGCTATTTAGAGAAATAATGTTTTCATTTCACTTGTTCTACGGCTTGGAATAATTCGTCAGCACGTCATTTGGAAATGAGCAAAAATGTTTACCTCCTTGTTTTTTTTTTTTTTTTTTTTTCAACAAACGAATGTTGCGTGTTGCTGGAACAAATTTGTGAGTGGGTGCTTACTATTTCGAAAACAGCCTGCGACGGAAATAAATTTCCTTTTTGAAGCTGTATTTATTTCAAACCTGCGTTGCTTTCACTTTTATTTATTAAATAAAAAAAAATTCAGACATGTATAGGGCCGCGCATGACATATATGAAAATGTTCACAGTTCATAATTCTGTATCATCAGCCGCCATTGCTTACGTTAACAATCTCTCTAAATGCAATCATTGTATTATGATAAAATAATGTATATTCATGATTCAATTTCATAGAATGTCAAGTCAAAAAAATAAGTTTTCAGTTTATATTACCCAGTATCAGTTAGATAAGTCAAAAGTTTAGTCGGCCGTTTCTTTAAGGAACAGGGTCATCAATATACATTATAATTTTTATAGCACCGAATTTAGATGATAGCATGCAAACTTTTGAAAATATAAATACCACTAATGAAACAGGCACACATGTTATAAAAAAAGATAAATCATTATGTGAAGCCGTAAAGACTCCTTCTTGAGCATTTGAAGCTGCTTAGCGAGATCCGGTTAAGTTAGTTGTCATGCTTCTCTCTTAAAAAATGATCGAAAGATGATGTGACGAAATGAATGACTGATGATGCTTTGTTAATCGCCAATCGCTCGAAAGAATAAAAAAATCATTTTTACACATACCTGGTATCGTATGGATAAAAATCTAAAAAAATATTCATAAATTTTAAAATTTACAGAAATAGAAAATTTTACAATAAAGTTTTAAACCACCTAAATAATTTAATAACAATTAATGATCCATTAAATAGCTAATTGACATTAACACTAAACAACACATAGTAAATTAAACTTTTTCTCACAAATTTGGCGTTTAACGTGATTTAATTTTGAATTACAGATTAGTAGTTATTGACTATTAAATTTTGTTTACATATAATTTGTTTGATTATCAGAAAATTCTTGTCATAGTTCTTAAACCAATTGTTTGATATATCTTGTAATTATTAACACTCAATTTCATACAAAAATCATTGTTAAAATTTATATTTTATCAGTTGATAGTCAGAAACTAGTCGTCGCCATTATAAAAATGTGGAAGTAGTATACAACAAATTCTATTTTACTTCATTAATTAAAATTATGATAAGATTATTTTTTACCAGCAAAGCATTTTTAGACAGAAGAGAGAAAGTATTAATTTACTTTGTATAAAGTAACTATCATTCGTGTGTTATTTGACACAAATCACGTGCCATTTAAAAGAGCATACCACTTACTTTGTACTCATCGATAAAATATTTTTCATTTTTTATTGAAAATCAGATCTTAAAAAGCATTTTATATATATGTCTATGTTTTCTGTTTGGATATCTAAATAACATAGTCATAATTTTATAACGCTTTTTACTTCCCCTATACGTACATTAAACCAAACATTTTATTTAACTTTTGTAAGTGTTCACGCACTTTCATTATGAATAAAGCCAAAACATATTCGTTACACAAATCGTTTTAGGGGTTGTGAATAGGGATTCCAACTATTCGAATATTGAATAGTAAAACTAAAACTATTTGAATATATTCGAATAGTTTTGAAGTATGAAAATAATGTAAAAGTTCGATTTGAATATATGAAATATAACATTATATATTATATACTAAAATAATAATTTAAAAATATGTAAAAAATTGTAAAAAATCAAGGTATCATATTTATTTAAATTTTAAACTACTGATTTTAATATTATATATTCGTAAAGATGAAATACCTACAGCTTACAATAATTTACGACTAAATCTTTTGCTACTTCTGTAAAATCCCAGATACAGACTATGTAAATACACATGTTTAAAAACTGTATTACAATATTAACGGTTATTTGCAGCTGCGTCGGATTACTCTATAATATTATTTGAATTTTTTTTGAAAGAGGCTGAATACTGAACTGAATAGTTGTGAACGAATCGACATTTTCAATTACCGGGTTTTCGGTAAAATTTTTCTTGAAAACTGGATTGACAAATTGTGTATAGAAAGTTAAAGTTATATTCACCATAATAATTACATCAAGGTACAAAAAGATTTATGATCATGACCGGTGTGCCGATACTTTTTCATTTTTTTAAAAATAATGGATTGATTTTCGATTTACGATATGTGTGGTTTTATCGGGAGTTTTTTTCACACCGAGCTTAAAATGTCCGCTAAGCTTACCGAATGTATTTTGATTATAAAATAATGTATGCATGAAAGTCTTTCTATAATTTTGATTTGCATATCGACGGTGTTTTGGCCAATTGATGTAACCCTCAAAATTAAAATTGTTCAGGAGAGAGTAAAAACTGTTTTTATAGAAAACATTATGTAGTGAGTTGCGTTGTGAATCTTTGAAATGCACTCCTGTAAATTCTCATGTTTGCAGATACAGGATTAGTGGCTTACATCAAGTGGCCGGGCCAGAATTTTAAAAACATAAAACAATTTATTTTTCTAATTTACATAATTTGACGAGACCTGCTCTGTCGTCTTTAAAATGAGATCCAATCATTAAAATATTTTCGTATTTTTTGAGGATTACATCAATTGACCAAAACACCGCCGATATAGTTTTCTTTTAGAAACCATTTTACTGAATTAATAAATATCTTATATTACATAATTATATACACCGCATGTTCTCCATGAATGTGAATCTTTACAATAATGTAAAATAATATTTTCAACTGATATTATTGCCTAATTTTTCCATTAGTGATTTATTATATTATTATGTAAAAATATAGTTACTGAATTTTAGTAAAAGCAAAACCATCTTTATTAACACTTGAAGTTAATTTAAAAAGTGAAGAATGTTGTTTAAGTATAATGGTGTTGATTACCGTTACTTTTTAACCGACTAAAAAGTGAAGTAGTTTTTTGTTATTGGAAACCCTAGCCTATGCACTAGATGTGTCTTATACAGTATGTTATGTTTATTATTTCTCGCGTGCTTTGTCATGCTCACATAAAGTTTTCCATTGATTTATTAACTTGTCTAAAAACCCTTTTGCTATTATCAAAAACAAGCATCTGTGCGGGTCAAACGTGTTTCGGTAAACCCACATAAAAACCTGCAGGAGACTGAAAAAGGATATGTTATACCGAATGTAGAAATAGGCTAGTTTTACACACAAAAGCGCATTTACGAACGTTCCCGTTTTCTAGCCTCTGTGTGCGTGTCAGTCTATCTATTGTGTTTGTTCGACATGTGAAATTAGCCAGTAAAATTTTACAAATTACACTATAATTTTATCAATTTCTAAGAAAAATGCAATATTCTTTTAACTCGTTGCACGCGTTATAATATGTTTTAAAAACTTTCCGTTGTTACAATCATATTTTACGCAAAAGAAGTTCTATACTATTTTCAAAATAATTTTGATATATTACACGAGTAGTTAATGTTCTTGGGCTTCCGCCCTAGTCGGTTGTGCAGTCAAGGTTCAAAATTTCATATTGATTTATCGATTTGCATTTAAATGCTTGGATATCTGGTATGTTTTCATAACTTTCTATTCACCCCTACCCGGTTTTGAAAATGGGTGGAAGAGCGACAAGAGTGATTAATTATCTTATAGTCCTAAATCCATTTATCTTTATTTGCCATCTTCGAAGAAAGAGATTGAAGGACTGATTTATAATCAGTTCTCATTAAACAATTACTATGCAGATACGCCGTAGCCCGTCTTATTAGGAGCAAACATTGTTAGTAAACGAATGAAAATGCTAATCTGTGTCGGATATTATTAGGGCGTCCAATTAACCGGAGATAACTTCTAACCGGTTCTTGGTGGTTTTGTTGACAAAAAACCGGCTAACCGGTTTAAACCGAAATACCTCATTTCATTTTTTTCGAAAAAAAAATCCTACAAATGTTTTTGAATTTGTATTAGTATAATGTTAAATATAAACAAAATATCTTTAAAATTGTCACTTAAAAGGAAAAAGAAATATTTTTTGTTATATTACAAGTAATATTTTAGTCAACGATTTCTTCAAGATTTCTACGGATGATTTAATCACATTTACAATAATAGCTATTTTGTGACATGTGCCTTATTTATCACAAATAGTTTAAGAATCTTTGTATTTTTTGGTAATGTCGTGTAATTGCTTATCGTGTGAAATCATTTATGTCCATAATTTCGACAACTTTGTGACATAGGTGATTATTCAACAATATGTACATTTTCCCTCTCTGAAACACGTTGAATTTATAAAACAGTGTAAATTAAAGAATTTCGGGTTTTTCCAAAACACGCGGTAAATGTAGACCGGTTAACCGGTCTCGGTTTAAACCTGATTGGAAGCCCTAGATATTATGAATCACAGTTGAATGATTTTTATCGCTAAAGATGATAATCGAATTATTATTTCATCCTGAAATGACACGTATTAGTACACAATGTTACTTTATAATCAAATTCAGAAGTGACATGTCCGTATAATTTCATACAATATACAGTGGCGTAGCTAATGTTTTCCTGCCCCAAATTTTTCCTACAAAAGTCTTGGATGAAGGGTATTTTTTTTTTTAAATTACCTTCGCTCATTTTTTCACTGTAAACTATTTGGAACTACAAGATTTTTATATGTAAATATAATTTCTTCAGAATTACAATATTTTTACAAATCTATCATTTAAAAATGTTATATTTCTTAATTATATTGTAGAGTCCCGCAGGCATGTTTTTAAAATAATGTCAAAAAATCTATTGGCCAATGTTCTGTTGTATTGAGCTCCCAGTCATTATTATAAAAAATGAGTTATATACATTACATTTGTAGGTAAATGTATATTTTTACCATCTCCGCTCTCAATATGCAGCATATGGACTTCTAATGAAGTAGTCTCGACCGAAGTTTTTCTACGAGCTTGTTACACATTTGGTCAAGCCCTCGTTTTCGAAGAGAGTAGGGATAGATAGATACGGCTAGAACATGACCAGTGGTTTGCTAATCGCTTTCGCTACGCCTTGTTTTTAGGATCGGATGAGTAGCAGGGAGTTATAGACATCACAAGCATCCATATCTACGAACACTAATCCATAAATCGATTAAATAATTTTTGAAACTGTCGGTAGCGGGATTTGAACCTAAGTAACAGAAGCAAACGATGTTGACCACTGCATCACGGAGCCGGCACAAATCGTAGGTGTTTATTGAGCACAACGAATTCAAAGCTGTAAATTAAGTGAGGACAAAATATTCAGCAGATTTTACCAACAAAAAAATTTAAAAAATAGCAATTGTAACAAATTTATTTTCTTTTTAAAATCGTCAATGAAATTACCAAAAACTGTTTTATTTGCCAGTTGGTGTTCTGTTTGAAGTACTGCGAGATGTAAATATTCAGTAGTTTTTTTTTTATCAATTTCAACTTCGAAAATATCCTTTCATAGCCTAGCAACACAATTATTCCGAGGAAACATCAAGTAATTCAATATTTTGAGTCTACAAAATTATGTTTTTTTATAAATTGCAAAATTTAAATGGTGCCTTCTTTGCACAACTCGTCTTTATTATGATTGACAAGAACAGCAAAATAATTTTGAATTTTTCACGATCAATATCATTATGAACTTGATTTAACCGACACGATCGAGTAGGAAAAGGATATTTCTCAGCCATATTATGAAGCTTTGGAAATCTCAGTTATCTTAGTGAAAAAAATATTTCTCGTCTCAATTCAGTTTGGAATGATAATTCAGTCTTGTGATTGTTTACTAGACAGCAATTTATTATTTCTTACTCGATGTTGAGGTTTCATGATTATCTTTAGATCTTTCAGAAGCGAAATATTATATTTCCTCAGCGAATCACAAAGCACAGATTAGACGGAAGAAAGCATGGTGAATTGAATAAAGCTTACATTTATTCTGTTTACATAACAATATTTATTCGATATAACTATGGCTTCTATTTCTGAGATCCCCGTCAATTATTCAATCCCGTAATCCCGGTATTGTCTGAACATTAAACCCGGGATTTACTGTAAATGTTAAAAATAAATTCACACATCAAAATAAACTTCCTGATTAACTACACCGTGCACCTCGGTTTATTCGTGTAGATAGTTTTTTTTATAACACTTGGTATAATTAATATAAATGTATTGTGGTCTCCCTCATTCTCATATTTCGTCACGGGGCCGCTTCTTAAATAGTTGGATGACAATCTTTTAAAGTCGAATTAAAGGGCATATCTTCTTTTTGGATGCCATCTGGTAAAACCTACCTTAATAATACCATAAATTAAAATATAAAAATGTTTTGATTTTTGTTTTTTAATTTTTCCCCCCTTTTTGCTGATGAATAAAATCAATAAAAAAACCATTCCAATGTAAAAAAAAAACATTAAATCATATGTACATTCCATTTAAAGCAATAATGAACACAAATTAAATTTTAAATGTACAATTTAACGCATGAAATTACACTTAATTACCAATCCCGGAATTGAAAATTTTTTAATCCCGAAATCCCGGGATCATAAAAAGGGCCCGGGATTGGATACCCAATTTATAACCTCCGTAATTTTTTTTTAATTTACGAAAATTCATTCGCCAAAAACGTGCCGCACGGGGTGGACCGCCCCCACCCCCTGTAACGCCAGTGAGAATATGTAGTTTTTTAAGGTATGTCTTATGTAATAATATTCAACGTGAATATAAACAAATATAAATTCTCACTAAAATATTCTGACTAAGAAATAATTCTTCATTTCATATTAATTGGATTTAGTTGTCGATCATCGTGATTTTCTAGTCGTTGTCAACATTTATTGGAAATGGCTAAAAATGTGTAATTCATTCTTTGTTTCAGTTCTTCTTTTAACGTTATCAAATTCTTTTTTGGATTTTACTTTTTACATTTTTTTCTTATTACAAAAAATTGGTTTATTGATTTTGCAACTTGAAAAATCATTAAAACACAGTAAATATTGGAAATAAGCAAGCAAGTCAACCGAGTAAGTTTCGACAAAACCTACTTTAATACATGCATTATGAATTGAATTATGAAATGATTTCTTCATAACGTTTCCAGCGAGACGAATTGTAAATAATATTATGTACAGATAAATTTGTAAATTGCCAGTATATGTAAAAAAACACTACCCAAATATCATGAAACGACGAATGACGTTTTTGCTAACCCTATGGTTTAATAAACTGGAAATATTAATGAAAAACATTTCGAATATTAAAAACCACATATTTTCGTATCAAAAATTATATTGGAATACCTAGTAGCAATACTATGTACGGAAAAGGTAATATTATAGACTCTCATATATAGATTCTCCATGATGATGAATGTTTGCTGTTTAATAAAATTTCTGTGAAATTGTATCGTAAAAATATTAAAAGTTTTTCCAATTATTTCGAGGTATTTTACTTGAATAGTAAAAGGATATCATTTTTTATAATATATTACAAAATGATTTTAAGCAGCCTTATTACATTGTGAATCAGACTTGAACGTTCTTATAACTTGCATTATTTTTTAAATAATAAATTAGAATGTCTGAAAACTGGCATTCCGTCTCGTTTACGGCATAATGTTTCGTCATTATTCGGTTGCATGTTGCAAAAGTTATTTCGATTCGAACGTTAACAAATGCAACATGGAAATATATAGATTTTGTATTTATAATATATAGATAAACAGATGATTCCGCTTAACTGGCCCACATCTTAAGGAACTAAAACCAAATTAAGGAACTAACGGTAAATTGATTAACTAAGAACATAAATTTAGTATCACAAAAAATATAGAATAGATAACAATTTAACAAGTATAAATTAAAATGAAAACACTGAGAATGCCTGAATTCTGAAAATAAGCCATTTCACAACATTTGTTATGAAGTCAAGAAGAATTAAAATAAAGAATTAAAATTAAATATTATTATCAACATAAAATAATTAATTATACATTTTCTATATTTTACCTAACTAGGATTTGTACCTGGCATCTATTGATCACTAACAAAGCAAAGACCGTTAGTTTACATATTTAAGAAGTCCATGACACGCATAAAGTGCTACTACTAAATTTATTTACAGAATCAGTGGACGGAAAAGAAAACCTAAAATTTAAAAAAACAATAAAACTGTCATTCACTGTAAATTTCAATGTTCTAAAACGAACTTTTTGTTTATAATATAATTTAATATTTATAACAAAATCATGTAAATTAGCCGCTGCTTGTACTCTTATCCTTTAAACGTAAAATGTCCAAACTATTGTTTTGATGTTGATGTGACCAAATACTTTATTAAATTAATAGAAATTTTAATGGCGAAAGGTTGGAGCCTTTTCATGTCTAACGGTCATCACTATTAGTTGATGTAAATATGCCATAATATACAAAAATTGTAAAAAAATCACATGCAATTTTCAACACGTCATAACAATCAATCTTTGGCATAGAATGCTATGTATTCGAACATGCTGTAATATTATTTGATTGCTCCCGTTAAACTGTAGAATAAAGGAAATTTATCGTTTCATATTTTTCCCCAGTATTGTGATTTCCCTGAACAACGTAGATGTGCCCTCCATTCAGGAAAGAACAAAATAAAACGCAGAAGTCTGTCGCATGTCAACTAAAGTTCAGTAAAAACTTTTGAAAGGACTCATTTTATCCGTATCCGACCTACAAAACTCGGTTTGATTGAAATATAACGACGAAAAACGAACACAAAAATGACGGTGTCCTGAACATAAAAGATGTACTTATTTGACATTTTTATGTTTTAAAATTATGACGCAATAAAATTTTCAAATGCTTTTTTGAGAAATGTTAAAAAGGGGCTGTTGAATGTCGTACATTATTTTCTTATTCCGTTATTTGGTAGATTACGTACGATTAAGAGAAAAATGAGTGAAGATGTAAAATTAAATATAACTAAGGAAAAAAAAAACATATGTATTATGCTACGAATTGTTGTCTTAAAACACAGGTTACGAAACTTTTTCGAGCTGTTACCCCTTTTTTAATTTGCGAATTATGCCATTTCATCATAAACATACAGTATTGAAATAGATGCTTTCAGCATAAAACTATAACTTAGTAAATGTTTTAGATGCATTCGGCGGTAACTTTCTGGAAATTAAATTTGATAATTTTTCATAAGAAGCTTCATAGAGAGGCGGTTTATGCCAAATTAAAATAATGAGCTCACCTGTTCTTTATTATTCAATACAGTTTTACCTAAATTATAAACTATATGAAAAGCCTGCTGTATGCTATCCGGCAACAATTTTACAACGAAATAATCTCACCACACCCTAAATTTTTAAGCTGACAATTAGAATCATTTCTTAAATACGAAATAAATAACCTTGCGATATAGTGTCTGAAGATCTTTCTTAAAGACCGAAGCACGTGTCACATTTTGAAACACAGCCAGTGGAATAACAAAGTTATCAACTTTGATTTTATAATAGTAGATTTTTAATACAGACGTTGTATTTGCATATGGGTAACCGGTTACAATCCATTTCTAGCCTAAGTTTGAATATGAGAATATGAATTAGCTTTATAAACGTAATAAAAATTGAGGAATTTCGCAGATGTTCTATTAATAAGAGTTCATCTAGGGAATTCATTCAGTGAAGCGAAGAATGGGATTGCACTAGTGAAGCTTCGTTTTCTTTGAGCTGAGAGAAATACAGCTGATATTCGTCTTAAATGGATGCAATGTGTTCAGTAATTTACAGTTTCAGATATCTTTTAGTTGTTCTACCACACTGCAGCTTTTTAAAATATGCCGTGTTTTCAAAATTGAATTTCGACTTATCTTTATGAAATATAGCACGTTTCATTTAAGATTTCGATGAAAAATATTTTTTTGGTCTAGTCGATCTGTTTTCCAATTTACCATATAGAAGTGGATGTTTTCCTGAGAGACACTCACTTAACTAGGGATTCCAACTATTCGTCATTATCAACTATTCGGATATCAAATAGTAAAACTATTCGGGTATATTCGATTAGTTGCCCAATTCCTTAAAAAAGCTCAAATATATTGGGATATTGAATATTCAAATATTCGAGTTGGTATCTCTACTAGTAACCCACCGGTTGGCATTTCGGATCTTTACTCCTGTCGTACAACGATTTTTATACATATTTATTCTTCGTTTCGGACGTTTCATTTCGAATCCAAAATTGAAATATTAAAATTGTGTTTTACGTTAGTTAAAAGCATTTTTTCCATTCCAGTCACGATTTCTTATCCACTTCATAAATACTGTTAATGTTCGCGATAGTGAAAACTTTATTTAGTTTTATTATTGACTTAATGACCTAGAGTAAAAAGCCAGCTACTCAAGCTGTTTTTTTGAGCTTTGACTTACTGGCTTGCGAGCTTTTGATATATGTACATGTATTATAAAAATTTCAGAATAAAGGCTTAAATAGTAATAGGAAGATACGTTTATACACATTTTTTACTGCCAACAATAAAATAAATACTGAATTCATACTATAATATTATTTTACCATGATTTAGCAAAGCAATCTTGCAGCCACATCTTACTTAGATATCGATATATATATATTCGGGTATTATCGGTGGCTATATAAGAATTAATATGCTATGTAACTAGCGTTTTGCATGATTAAGGATTTCTCTTGATACCGATTATTAAAGTTGTTACCAAATTAGATATGACCATGTGACTTAACAGATTTCGATAACATTATAGTATATTATTTATATCTTTAGACATTTAAACAACTCTTATGTAATATGGAGTTTACACATCCCTTAAAGAGTTTTAGACAGCATGAACGAAATGACGACTGGCTTTAGTTCAGTCTCACATACTACCTTTGCAAAGAGTGAATGGATAGAATGAAGAGAGTGTTAGTTGTTAACTTTCGCTCTCTTTACACTCCGATTTTCAAGACTCCGTAGAGTAGAAAATGATGCAAAAATCACAGATGTATTTCTTTTATTGGAGTTTTATAAAACAATATATGAAACTCGCGAATCGTACTTTAGTGGAAACTTAAGACCACGCAACACAAGTCATCGACATATAGTTTCTATAAACAGCTAATACTCCGCTTCCAATGTGGAGCATAAAGACGTTTTTCTACGAGAATTTCTTGTTACTCAGTTGCTTAATCGCTCTCACTTTTGCAGAGAGTAGCTATAGAAGGATAAGACTTGGATAGGGCTGGTAGTTAGCTAATCGCTCTCACTTTCGCCCCGTTTTCAGGATCGTATTGATAGGACTGAATTTTAAACATCGCAAAAATCCATGCCTTTCAACAATATTTATTTCCAATAAAATTGAATAACAAATGTGCTCTTAATGTCTGTGTATGGTAGAAATTAGTAAATTTTTATTAAATAAGCAATTGGGTTAATAGTATTCGTATTATTGAAGCAACATTAAAACACACTACTATCATAGTTTGGTTTTGCATATACTATTTCAAAAAATAAATCAATTCATAATCTATAAATTAATGAACCAACCGAAAAGCATGAATTCAATTTGCCTGTAGGATGCATTTTTTTTATTTAGGAGGTTTTATATTACAATTTAAAAGCTATTTCTTCTATACTTCATATTTTACAAATAATAATATTATACAGTAAAATGTCACGCCTAAAAAAGATACTCGTCTAACTAATGACTCAATATTTTATAGGTATTGTCTCTTTACGAATTCACTTCAAAAAGTATGGTAATGGATAGCCTATACATAAATATGGATTAAAATTGCGGTGGATAGAGCCGTGAGTCGGTGTTCGGAGACGTTGTCAAAATTTGATACGCATTATCGAACACGCAGATGAGGGAGATGCGTGAAAAATGGAAATATTTTTTTTATTTTTATTCAAAACGACTTTTTTAAAGTCTCATTATGTAAAGTATAAAAAAGTTTCCCCCGATATTCTTCGAGCATTTTCTCGCCCGCTTTATTCATATCTCATCTATAAATCAGGGACAATCTCAATGAGACAGTTGACTCAAACAGTTTTATATTATTTTCAATTATTCAATATCTTTTTTCGAAGTATTCGAGCTATTCTACAGATTCTTTGTGGTGTTTTCAGTGGCAAGTTTTATTTAATTGAAAATTGTGATAAATACGAATACTTATTGAATGAATTGGATTCTACTTTATAATATTCCATTGATTTAATAACGTTTCGTAATATAAATAATCGTAAATTGTCTTTGTATATTTTAAAACGTCCACTCAACATCATAAGATTTTTTGCACTACATCCAGTAGTGTGCGCGCAACTTTAAATTGTGTGCACAAATTCACAACATTTAAGATGTAACTTTAAATATCTGAATAAGTGATATGAAAATGAATTAACACGCTGCTGAATTAGTAAGAACATAATTAATCAATATCTTAGACGTCGATAAAAGCCATAAATAACACGTGATTAGCCAGACATATAATAACATTACTTAACCTTTAATTGCCTTTAAGCCTTCCTGGCTAATATAAAAATCGACGATATATCGTTGCGTAGCATTCAAAAGAGTTAAAATTAGCAAACCTTAACTGTGCTTCAATATGTTTAGTGTATTATGTTTGCTTAGTAAAAGGATATACAATCCCATTTTTACGCGATTAATTGGTTCCAGAAATTGATGCGTGAAAAAGGGCGTCCGTGGTGCAGTGGTCAACGTCGTTGGCTTCAGTTACTTTCATAAATTGATTTATAAATTTCTGTTTGTGATGTCTTGAATTCCCTCTCACCCATCCGATCCTAAACACTGAGCGTAATGAGAGCGATTAGCTAATCACTAATTCTGTCCCATTCCTATCCTTCTATCCGTACTCTCTTCGAAAAAAGGAGTTTGAGACATTGAGTAACAAGCAGTTCTCGTAGAAAAACTAATATTGAGATACCTCCATTAGCACTGCATGAGAGCCAACACGGTAAAAAACCTTACTTCGGTTCCAAAAAAAATCGCGTAATAAGGGACTATTAATTGAAAACTAAAATCGGTTGTTTAAATTCGTACGTATTCTTTTATTTACAGATAAATCTTTAATTTCCTGAAGATGAAATGAAAAAAAAACACATGAGAAATATGAGTGTGGCTTGAACGCACCTTTAGTCATTTCCGCTGGAGACTGCCGTCTGGGATTACTGCTTAAGTAGCGTCATCTGGTTAGGATACGTCGACAGCGACACGTGTTTTAATATTAAAATTTTAGAATTGAAAAACATAATTACAGGTCATCTCAAAAGTAATAGTTTTTCAGAGTTTGCGAATCATTTAATTAAAAATGATACTCCATCGAGTAAATTAATACCCTAGAGTTTTTAGAAATTAATGAAACCATTAACAGTAATCGAGTAATCGACAAAATAACATTTTAAATAGGACAGGTGGATTATTTATTATTAAATTTATTCACCTTAGGATTTTCACCTCCTAACACAAGTAATAAATTTGTGTTTAGTAGTGTTGTGGTAATTAATACTATCATTGTCCAGTCAGTCGGTAATTAGTACTACCACGTCCATTAAAAGAGAAAAAACCCAACTTGCCATACCCTTCATTTTTAATTTAAATTTAAATTTTATATTAAAATCTATTTTGTTTATGTGCACACCATTATATGCACTTGGGATACGTGCTGACGACTATTATGTATTGAGAATTAAAACGTTTTGCCAAAAATATGAAGAACAATAATGAATTTAGTACATCATATTATTTGAACACTGTGTTTTAACAGTCGATATTTGTTTTCATCGAATATTTGAAATCCTTACGCACACAACCCATATTGTCGAGCAGTAGTCATGCCATTAAAAAGATAGCATTTAAATTGTAGTAAAAACAAATATTGGCACTCAAGAAGGGTAGAATAAACCGATTGAAAATAATTGTGATCCTCTATTTTGTCACCGCTATAATCGCCAGATGGCATGTGGTGGGCCCCGCGCCTTATAAAGTGAGTTGACAAGCGAAGAAATGAGGCAGAACGTGGGCGTAAGATTTACCATCCCTAAAATTGGCATCCTCCCTGAAAATACGTCCTGTTGAATGTATTCAATTTTCGAATTACTGTTTCCGGAGGCGTCGCTTTGATATATTTTCTCTTATAAATAAATACTCTATATTGTCACATTTTTCTCTACCGCTTAAATACACGTATTTACCAACGTTTTGGGTTTTTAGAGAAATCTATTGGGATAAAAATGATAATATGCAACCGTATGAATTGTATTGTAGCCATTAGTAAAATTACGATACAATGCCTTTTATTCTCATCACAAATTACTATTTTAATTATTTTCGATTCTTTAAATATGTATACTTAGTTCTGAAAATAAACACATTTAATAATCAATACGTTGACGACCAATTTGCAGTCGTCATTCAATCTTGGACCTGTCGTCTTTTAGTTTTGAATTTTGTACATTATATTTTATTTTATTGTAGTTTATTTACTTATATGGACCTATAGACCATGGCCGACTGCACAATCGCTCTCCGAAAATTTTGGTTCTAAGTCTTTTCTTTCATATCTATACCTGAAAACTGAGGACAGAAAGAATGATATGCTCACAAATAGCATTCGTTAAATTACACAACGTTGAATAAGTTTGAAAAAAACTTCTGACTAATTTCATTTTTGTCTTTGATGATAGGATGTCTTATACATTAATTTTAGTTACAAAGTACATTAATTCGTCTCGTTCATTCCAAACGTTTGATTTATGTAACTATAGTCTTTTGATCCGTAACATCAAATATCCTTCTGTTGCATTTTTTTCCATGTCCGCTCCCAATCTGGACCATATAGTCTCCTAATGGAGGTATCTTAACAGAATTTTTCTATGAGGACAGCTTGTTACTCAGTTGCTCAACCTCTCTTTTTTCGAAGAGATTAAGGATAGAAGGATAAGGCTAAGACATGACTAGTGGTTGGCTTATCGCTCTCGCTACGCCCCGTGTGAATCGGATATTTGTGGTAGGGAGTTTTAGACATGACAAACACTCAGACTACGAACAGTAATCCATAAATAGATTGAAAGATCAATTTATGAAAAACGTCCGCACCGGGAATTGAATCCGAGACGCCGACTATTTCATTATTAAAATCAATTATTTTACTATGAGAAGTTTTGGTGTTCAGAGTTTGATTTTTATTCACTAAGTTTCAATATAAGTCATTATTCTTCTAATTGCTCTTAAATTTCATCAAAGTCTGTAAACATTAAAAAAAAACTTTCTTATGCAAAAACTAAACATGGTAAACAAATATTCAAATCACACAAATCTTTAAAGAACATCATTCTGTTCATGTATAACAGTATGTATGTATTACATTTCTTCTGTAAGTGCTATTCTCACAAAAGGTATATTATTTGTAGATGTATTAAGGTATTTTTTCCCTTCGCTGGCTTTTCTGCCATTTTCTATGAAGCGACATTAGGCTCAGGTTAAGTGCCCACTTTCCAGTCAACAGGTTGCGGAGTTAACTTTGGTGAGATGAATATGATAAGTAAATGCAGCCCCTTCTACCATAATTATAGACCACTGGATTGGCTACGTTCTCATAAAAATAAGGGCAACCAGTGTCGATAGTAGGTCAAGTCTGAGAAAAGAGGTTTTCAAACCTTTCGGGGGTTAATTCTTTCGCTTAAGATACTGTCATGAATCCTTTGAGATATTTATACCTCATTATAATGTTAATAATGCGTTTTATAATGCCAAATTCAATCACAAGGGTTGTGCATCTAAAAATACAGTGTATTAAAGATGATATGTATTAATAATTATTATCTATTATCAAAATGCGAGTAAAGCAAATAAAACATGCCTAGGATCTCAATAATGAACGAAATATTGCAGTTTTTTTCATCGGAAATAAAACAATTTTTTTCATATTTACTATTCCGAAATTTAAAAAAAATCACTACCGATTGAACTCATTGTTTATTTCTATCAGAATTATCAACCGATCTGAGTTGTTTATATAATATTATTATGTATCTAAAGTAAGAAGGTATACAAAACAATAAGTAGTGCATGATTATGAAAATAGCTAGCAGGTGATTGTATTGTAAAGAAATTAAATTAAATTTTACGCTTAATAACTAAATGTTAACGTTTATCTATAAATACTTTGAGATAGATACCCTTAAATAGGGGGGAGAGATAGATACCCTTTACGTGAGATGAGTGAAAAAATAAACATGAATTAACAATCTAAGTAATGAATTTCCCATATTAATATATCAGACCCTGACAGAACTCATTAGTTGAAATTGGGTGGGTAGTTCTTCGAATTGCATTTAAAACCCCCCCTCTGTTCACTCGTAAGGTGGTGACCAGTCTAGATGTTAATTTCTTAGACACAGAGATAAGATTTATCCTATTTTATTTTGTATATAAACGTTTTAAGCTTAAATTCCAGGAATGAAATAATTGAATAAACTTAAAACATTATCGTATAAGATCCATAGAAGAAATTGTGTTGCGTGAAAAGACGCAATGAAAAATATTGAATATCTTTTTGTTCCTCTATAGTCGAGGTAAAATACATTCAGTGTCCTTGGTGTTACAGCAGTGCAAAAAAGAGGTATGTTGAGAATTGTTTGGGTATGAGGTGTGTCTGCAAAACATTGATGTAACTTTCACACGATATTCCGAATATAATCACAAAGAAATGATATAGATTATGGTTTGTTAAATATGACGTACTAAGATGTCATTGTTCTTTCATATCTGTATTATATAGTAGGCATGCTTATATCGCTTTTATTATATTATGTCACGAACATACCTGCTATGGTTGCGCTAATGGGCCTTAAGGCCAAGAGTTTTCTGATTTTTTTTGTCAGTGAAACAATCGTTCAGCTGACTGCTGGTTGAAATTATCAGTGGTGTCAACTTGCGATTTTCTGAATCATGCCAGTTCTTATGCTTATTGTCTTTCATCTTTGATTAAATGATCTACCCAATTTGTTTCTACCTCCGACCACCGCCGACCAGTCTAGATGCAGTTGCTGTCTTGATTAGGGCATCCAATCCCGGACCCCTTTTCTGATCCCGGGTTTTCGGGATTGACTTTCCTCATTGAAAAATCCTCATAAAAAAAAAAAAAAAAGCCCCATGAAAAAGGATTTGGTCTTCATACAAAATAGGAGGATAGGTAGATATGTTCCTATACACGCATAAAAGAACATACTACCTAGGTACCTATACGATGTTTTTATTAGGTATCAGAATATAAATACAAAATATAATACAAAATTATAATAACTATGAACACGTGCAATCACACAAAAGATGTTTGTAAAATATGTAGGTACCTAGGTATCTTTATAATTATGCAAAAAGTATTTGCAAGCAGAATCTTGCTCGTTTATTTTCTTCGAATGTTTTGTATTTTATTAGTAATTGAAGACATGTTACAGTTAAATGACAAAAGTCTTCTAAAAATAGAATACTGTTCAACTCTTTTTTGTAGATGATTTGATGAAATGTTTGATGCAAAAAAATAATTAATTGTCTGTTCCTGTCCGCTCACGAAATATGAGTGTGAGAGAGAAGACAATACATATATCAATTATGTTTAAAATATGTAAATCGAACACTCAGCCGCCGGAAACGTTGTTCGTATAGTATCGGAGATAAGAATAAGAATTTGCATTTTATTATAAATTATTTTTTACTATATTGGTATTAAGTCAATCCCGGGATAACGGGGTCGACTAATTGCTCGGGATCCCGGGATTGAAAGCCCTAGTCTTGATATTGTAGCTCTTTCTGAAAGGGGCGTCACCACCACTGGGTGTCTCTTCTTAATACGTGCCAAGCGCTATTTATATGAATACATAGTGTGCTTAACCCCCATCTGCAAAAAATAGTTAAACTAAAAAAAAAAATGAAAACTTAAGATCTTACAATTAACTTAGATATATTTTATTTTAATTCTTTGTTGTAAATCTACGTTGCATTATTTTTATGGCATTAATTATGGCAGACAATCAAAATGAATGCAGTGGAATGTTTAATGAATAGTATTCTATATTACATAGTAACAGCTAGTAAAACACCATCGTTACATGGAACGGAAAGGAAAAAACTCTGCAAAATCAACAAATCGACTGTGAATTTTGCGAGCCCCACGTGTTCGTAAAACCTTCATGCTGTAAAAGTCGAGGAAAATACTTTCAATATAAAAGTAAAATCACATTGTTTTATTGCAACGTGAAGCTGGAATCTACATCAAAGTAACAGCTATCCTCTCTCTATAGAACATGCCGAAAGGCGAAACCCGGGTCGTTAGTGACAAAATACATGTAAGTGTATAAAATCTCAATAATCCAAATTTGATATTGAAATTCCATCAAGCACCCTCAGTCGATGTCTTAAATTATATCAAATAGTCTTGTATATTAAATACACGTATTATAATTGGAGTTGAAATACCATGCGTAAAAAAATATTTTCAATTACCGTACATTTACATTCATATATAACTACTATGTCGTAAAACTGCACGACCTTCTTTAAGAAATCATTAATTAAGTCAAACCTCAATTTAATACGGTTGGCTGTCAATTTTTTGAGGCGTTATAAAATATATATCCAAATAAAAAATGATGTTATTGTGCTGTATTATATAAATATGATCTCGACCGGTTTTTCCCAGTTTGCTGCGCATTTACAACAGGTGAATAAACTGAATTCACGAGGTATAAAAAAAAACATTTGGTTTAAAAGATTATCGAAAAATTATACATACACAAATAAAACAATAAATGAAAACAAAGCAACTGATGCATCAAATAGTAATTTAAAAAAAATCGAATGAAATTTATTTATAAATGTGTATATATGTATATTTTCAATTGAAAGCAAATTATATAGATAGAAGCGTCGTACACATACCAGAAAACTAACTAAAGAAATCCTTAAATAATAATCTTAGCAATACTTTATCTTAATTTATGTTCAATATTTCGAGTAGAAATGGTAAGGACAATTGAAGATTAATCGATGTTACAAATGAAGTCAAATCTCGACGGTGCCAGTAGCGCACCCAGTTACTATTTCCACCTCGCCTCGTATGAGTTTCTTATCACTTTCGTTTCGTAGCAGCGTCAGAAATGTAGATGTAATTTATTCATTATTCAGTAGATACGTGTTCGAATGGGTATTTTGCATTATCCATTTATTTGCTGATTTATATGAATTCACACAAAAAAGCCCATATTGAACGAATGAATGCACCATTGTTTAACTAAATATGATCGTTCACAGGTAATATATCCATTCTTCATACTAAATTATGAATTGTATGAATCCTTTCCAAAGATAATATATTTTTTATACCATATCAATAATTAAATAATATTCAAAATTAATCTCAAATATCCACAATTAAATCAAATAAGGGATATCTTACTGTTATTCGTTGAGGTAGTCCATTAGAATAATATATAAGCAATGACAGTTTTCCGAGAAAATGCCATAAAAATATGCGCAGACACGATCTAAATAACCTATTTCTTTTGTCTTGTAATGGAGTCCCTTGGAAAGACGATAAGGCAACATTTTCTTATTAAAGTAACTTGGAATTACTTTGGCAAATGAGAGAAATAAAAATGCCTTCTTTGCGTGACAGTTTCTCTCTTTATACCTCTGAGTCTTTGCATGCAGTAATTTTATTTGGTTAATCTTTCTTTTGCAATTAAGTATACGAATAATTCAATGTTATCAAACAAATTGTCTTATATAAAATCAGATAAAACTACTTTCAAGAGAACTGAACGTTTAATAGCTTTTCCCTGATTGCCATTTTAAAAAATTATTAAGTATTATATGAGCATTATTGAAAAGAAAAATTGGAACACAGATATATATTGTATTGTACCGACTTAGGTATGGAAACCTTTAATCGGGCTGACTAACCTCTATAATTATTAACCTCAAGTATTCCTGGTTCCTACAAATTATAAATTAAATATAAATAAAATAATTAATATCGGAATAAAAACATCGGACCTCGACTAAGAAGTGCATAAATATCATATTGGTGATTATTAATAGTGATTTCTTTACTAGCTAGAGCCGACTTGATGATATTGGCTTTGCTCGAAAATATTTGAAGGATGACATGGACCAACATAACTCTGATTCCATAACTCCGTTTTAAGCGTTTCTAATATCTATTACCATGTATAGAAAGTATCTAAAGATAAGTGTTAATGTCATATGCCTAATATTAACTCTGGACCACAAGTATGAAAGCATCGAATGTTGTATGCATTATTATTATATTACATATTATTTATTGATTTGAAACATTTATGTGAGGTGTGATACCAATAACAAAAGCGATCAAATGTGTTGCAGAAATAAGTGACAATAAACTTAACAACTCATAAAACGAGATATTAAATTACCAAAGAGGATGGAATATATAAAAAATTTAAAAATATTATACATATATATTAATATAAACATATTTTTTTTAAATATCACGAAGTATCCTATTACTTAAATTCATGGCTTATTTTTTTTAGAATAAAGCAGACGTTCGACACGTTTGATGAAATGCATCATATGGCTTAACTTTTGGATACTGAATGTTTCAGATAACAGCAGAATTTCGCGTGGTACTGGTGAATCCATGAAAATTAATATAATATTATTGTGAGTATTTTAGGCTTGCTGACGAACCTGAGATTACTCAAGATGTTTCACATAAAAATAGCAACGCTTACGAGAGCATTCTCAATTAGAAAAGTGTACGTAAGTACGCTTGAAGCTTATGAATTGACCCAGTTGTGTAACAATGGAAATTCTGTAAATAATTGATTTATAATCAAACAAAAGGGAATGGAATAATGCTCTACAAAATATCTCATAATATCAAACTTAATTATTCATAGTCGCATGGCGAGGCAAAATGTACCGTCTTAATTATTATTCCCGAACATTCTTGTTAACCCCAAACAATCCAAAATTACTTCATGTCCCTTTAATGACGATGTGAATCTGACAAACTTGTTATTAGAATTTTAATTATTTGTATTAATGTTTATATAATGTATGTGAAAAATATTTATGAAAGTCTATCAAATATTAAATGGATATAAATATCTGGAATTATGCCTAATATATTTGTAGTAAATTAGAGAGTACGGCGAGGTAAATGATTGTAATCTAGTCTTGTCACGATAAATGTAAAACTTTGATAATAGTTATGTTATATTACATCAATTACATAAAATGTTTATTTTGCAATGCTCCCATTCTATCACAAAATTTTAAATGGTTTAGTTAAAAATATATATGAAAAACGGTATTTTTGATTTCTATTGTCTGTCAAAATACGTAAAATTCGCACATATTAATAGATTTTAAGTTAAATATAAAACTATGTAATGCGTTCATAACTTAATTTTTTTGTCATTAATTAAAAATGGCAGAAGTTTTACTGAATAGTGTTTTTATTTAATTAATTCTTAACAAAACCTGTTGGTAAAATTTAGTATTATAAATCTACTAAATAATTTTCACTTTTGCAAAATTACATTTTGACATCTCCAAGCTCTAAGTTATTAATAAATAAGGACGTCGTTTAGTCGACATTAATCGGTTATTAGGTATGAAACGATGGCCGCATTGAATTTAATATCGCAACAATTAATAGTCTTTAATTTGTAATGATTAATATTCAGCGCGGAGGGTTAAAATATTTCGGTAAAATAACTGCTAAGATTTGTAACACTTGCGAAAAACGAACGCTGTTATTTTAATTAAAACATACCGCCAACAATTTATCCCAGTTTTTCCCCATATAACCGAAAGCTCTCGCGGTTGAAACTTGCGGTTGGAGCAGTATTGCGGTCGCCGTGTTAATTTTTAATTTTCTCGTTCAACTTGATAATGATAATTCTCCCATATATTTTCATATTAGGTTTTTGCGTCGTTTCCTCTTTTTTTCTCACACAAAAGTTTCAAGCACGACTTGTATTCGGGCTTGCGGTTTTTTTCTGCGCCGTTACTTTTTGCGATTATTATTTTCAGTGTGGTTAAAACGCTTGAATTTATGAGAATATTATTTAAATGAACGAGAAAATTTGCAGCAAAAGCCACCAAGATTTTTGCTAAATGTTGTTTAATGAATAAAAATTACTACAGCAAATTGTTTTTCGAGTTTGATATTTCGAAACTGCGGCGATTCCGTACTCAAACGTTCGCTGCTAATACTTAACTTGTATATCAATACAGATTTTTAAAAAACAGACTGCACATTGTCCGCAACCGTAGATTGGTTTACCAAAAACGTGATTGTAATCCAAAATTCGAGGCAATCATTTGAATGTAAATTGGATAAATTTGATTTTTATTTATAATTAGATTGTATGTATAAGTCCTGTTAAATAATAATCGTTCAATACATATTTTTCTAATTATACATAAAACCACAATCAATAAAAAAATGATCTATTCCGGAATAAAATTTATTTTATTACTCCTTGCTGTCATCATTTCATTCCGTTTTTTTGTAATATTGAAAATATATGAACCTAAAAACCAACGCAATTTACTCGATAAATTTATTGAATTAGTCATTTTGTCACCTGTCAATACTGGGTTAGGAGAATGAGTTTTGTGCACATATTGCTCACAATTTATCCCGGAAAGAATTTAGGAAGTGATAAGAAGATAGCACTAATAATATCTCGTAAAAATTCGTGGCTTATTGTTTATAGATCAGCAATTAAATTTTGATAAACTTTACACTAAATGCGGATGATACATTTTACTTATAAACCCAATGAAATAAACTTTGCTTTTAACTTTTAAATAATCTTTCATGTCCTGATGATACTTTGTGACATGAATCTGGACTGATTCGCATGATGAAGTGTTTTGACGCCTTCTGCTTATTACTTTAACGTTATCAGTTGCATGAAGACATTACGAAGAGTGCTTACGACTGATAAATTATAGCAAATATAATAAAATATACATAGATACAATCTATTTTATCTATCACCTGGGAAATTGTTATTCATATTTTTTGTTTAATAAATGTAAAAAGTTTTAAAATTTTGAAGTATTTTTTTCAACTTTCTGATAAATAATGTTGTATCAAAATTGGTTTCAAATTAAGGAAAATATTTATCTTTTAACTGTTTATATTATTCCATAATCCAAAGCATAAAATTATTCCCTAAGTGGCGCAAGATGATGAAATAGTTTTTTCTTGAAAAGATTATTCCAGTTGCACTGTTATTTAAAGCGCGCGTTAATTTGGGAAGAGCGGATATCCGGTGCAACGGCTGCCGCCTCTTCCGGAAAAACATCTCTCTCGGCGGGGAATCCACCTCGGTATAAAGTAATTGTGCTGGATCTACTTAAGAAATATACACTTAACACTCACTAATGAGACTTCCAACGATGCTAGACTTTAGCTTTATTTTAAAACCCCTAAGTAATTGATTTTATAATTAATTAATAATTATGTTACTGGATGATCCTAAATATTGATTTTTTTGCGTTTTAAAATACTGTTATACAATTCTAAAGCAGGTCGTTCATTTTTCCGTGTTTAATACTCATTACTTTATTAATAATAATCTGTCATTTTGATTGGTTTACAGAAAATTTTAAACGATTTTCTAATATAAAATTGAAATTAACTGAATTATCATATTCGAGTATCCATTGGTCGATGTACTCCAATAAAGTGTCTACTACAACATGACACTACTAAAGTAAATGTCGTGTTGTAACTTGTAACTAATGCGATAGACAATTTCTTCTTCTTATTTTGCAATGTCATTTTCTTTCTCTTTCGTAATCCACACATGCATAATCGGCAGTTTACTGTGTATTAAAATCGCAAAGGATATTTCGTTTTATATATGCATATGTATATATATCGACAGTAGAAAGACAAAATGAGGTATCCCTCCGTTTATTCAAAAAAAAATTTTTCGATAATCACAATAGTACAATATTATACTTGTTTTGTGTGGGCTATATACAATATTTTTTGTGTGTGGATTACGTCCTTTTGCCTTTCCAGAGTTGATATCATTATGGATCCGATGGGACTTTGCACTTTTAATCAGCACAAACATTGTGTGTCTTCCTTACTACTGTGGATAAATCATATGTATATAAATATAATATAATTTTCAAAGTTACTAAATTGTATATGTGGGATTTTTTCGTGTCATTTTTTCCCGTCACAGTTTTTTTCATTATAATAATATTGATGTTTATACCGTTCGATACGATACTCGATTATTTATATAGTCAATACGCTGGAATTTTGCATCTGTTTTTCTGTAACTAAGAAGCGATGCACTTAACGCTTTGCATTGGATGTATTTGTTATGCAAGTTCACAGGTGTTGCAGCGTTGCACATTTCGATAAACTTTTCGAGATAAAGAAATCCTAGCTTCGAGCAGGTGTATCTGCAAAGGCTGGGCTGAAATAAACGATTTTAGTTGAAAAATCTTGCACAATAACAGAAATAACATATCTTTATAGGTTTGAATGTGCTTATATTATTTAATATATTGTTTAAGTGTCTAAAACAATGTTTCATATTGATAAAAACGCGATAAATTACTTGTTTACTAGGTACTAAAGAATTTTAGAGAGACAAACTGTAACATTATAAGTTCATAAAAAACGCAGAACGCTGTATTCAATCAATTTTATTTTGGTGACTAATTGGAAGTATTGATGAGGCTATGTGATGAACACAATAATTTATTTGTCATTATCTATATCTTCTCCTTTTATTTGAAGTTTGAACTGCAGTTATACAACTTAATTTGTAAAACTATTATCCTCAATACTTTTAGATGAATATTGACAATTATTGACATTAATATTATTTATTTCTACTAATATTTGACAGTCAACACCATTCAAGTCACACATGTAATAGTTATATGTATTTAATTGTCAAAAGTTACCAGCATATTATTATTTTAAAAGTATTAATTAAAATACCACTTTTTTGTTATGTGACTTGGACCGATTTTAATCGGCGAGTGATAATTTTCAACTAATTTAAAAATCAATCGTGAATTCAGCATTTTAAACCGATCTCACTAAGCATCATCAGTCCTGATGATATTAAAAAACACTAAAATAAGTACTAAAGATCATATCTAGGTCATAAAATATGTCTTATTATCGTATTTATTATTGTCTTTTCATGTATCGTTTTTAATGCAGTTTTGAAGAAACGCGGTACGTAAATTGATTCTTTTTTCAATCCTATTCAGGGTTTCCCATTGTATATAAATTTAATAAATAACATGAAGTAGTGAGCATTACAAATTCGGTGGTTTCCAGTTGTGCATACATACATATGCGTACACCAGTGAACATTCATTTTTTTAAATTTAATAATAACTGAATTGTTTCTTTTCTAACAGAATTAATCAATTAAGTTTTTACATGAATAATTCTAATTTTATATCATTGTAAATCGTGTTTACACAAAGAATTTGTGTTTTTCCAAAATGATAAAACATGGCAAAATTTGACAGCGTCATTATTTTTCTGGTAAAGAACAAATACAAAAAAAACGATTTAAATTCATGTGATTTCTTCATGCTATTTGTTTGTAAGTAAAAGTTTTGGATTTCATTGTCCCAATCTCACTTTTTGTAAATTCAAATCTTTTAAACGTGCACGAATTTAGGTTAAACTAATGCAAGTTTTCTCGAAGAATTGGCTCTGTGCCAAGCACACATGGCTTTAAACGGAGAAATTTCTGAAAAATTATGATAAGCACTGACATCTTCAATGTGTATTTATTGTTTTCATTTCATGTTAAATTCTACAACTTTCTAAATGACCTTTTCAGATAAATTGGATGAAAACCTTGTGTAATCGGTGTATATTTACTTTCATTTTTTTTATTTTTTGTTTTGCCACTCTGTCGAAATTATATTTCCATGGGAAAAATTTTCTCCCATCTATCATATCTTTCATGTCGGCGTCCGTGGCGCAGTTGGTTTCGTCGTTGGCTACGGTTACGGATGTCTCGGGTTCAATTCCCGGTGCGGACGGTTTTCATAGATTGATCTTTCAATCGATTTATGGATTTCTGTTCGTAGTCTGTGTCCTCCCTCCCACCAATACCATCCTCACGGGGCGTAACGAGAGCGATTAGCTAACCACTAGTCCTGTCATAGCCCTATCCTTCTATCCCTACTCTCTTCGAAAAAGAAAAGAGAGGTTGAGAAACTGAGTGACAAGCAGTTCTCGTAGAAAAAATTCTGTCAAAATACCTCCGTTAGGAGACCATATGCTCCACATTGGGAGCGGACATGGAAAAAAATCATATCTTTAAAATGGGCTTTATCGACAGCAATTAACTATTTACTAGTAATTATTTATTAAAATTCTTTTTTATCCTTTCCCTCAGTCATAAAATAAGTTGAGCGCGTGGATAACCATCAGTTTTCTTCAAATCGATTTCTGCATTACTAGTTTCCGAATGCTCCACATTGGGTAGGGGCATAGCAGGAAAAAATATTTCATAGATATTTCATGGATATGTGATGCTGTGATGTTGTCCAGCCAACCTTACGGAATTATGAAAACGGCTTCGCATAGATGTACTAAAAATAAGTCCTTTAATTATTACCTTTTCTCTAAGAAATCTACTGACTAAAGTACAATGAATTTTTTTTAAGTAACATATGTTGAGGTATTCCATTAAGAGTCGATAGTTTATATAATCCATATATTTCTAATTTCTAATTTATGAATGATTATTGATTAAAGTTTTTCAATATCTCAACTGTCAGCTCTTGGTGGAAAAGCATTACATTTTAAAAATAAAATACAATTTGTTTTGTACTACTTCCACGCTGCCATACTACATACTCTCTATTAGCGAAACCTGTCCTGATCATTATGAAAATGTGAAAGTAGTAACAAATTGTGTTTTATTTTTAAAATTATTTTAGGTATTTGTTTCGATTATGTAAGGGAAAGCATGGAAACAAAAACTATTATTATTGTTATTTATAATTATTTATATCTATTAATGAACACATATTATGAATTTTTGGTTGGTTAATGCTATGTCTGTAACTCGATATAATAAGACTTGGAATTTCTAAAAGAAACACACTGTCACGACCAAAGTTCACTTTTAGACAGAGGAAATGATTTCTAAAAACCAGATATAGTTGTCAATCGAATTTGGTGTTTTATTTAATTTTTTTCATTTCTTTAGTGGGTGTAAATATTTAAGTTTTTAATTGTATTGACTTTCAATATATTGAAAATACTTCACAAAAAAATACAATGAGCGATGGGACTTCCACTAGGATTTCAAAACACTTTTTATAATTTTAAATAAATGCATATTAACAATTATTTTATTTTCCATGTTCATTTTTGTAAAAAGTTTTGATAATTGTAATATAAGCATTAAATTTTAAAAAATATTCCTACAGTAGTTATTTACTCTTTTTAATTGCTTAACGGAATGATTTTAAATTTATATATTATTTTTCATTTATTTCAGGTAATGAAGACAATAATACATAAGTGATGTATCGGATCTTACAAAAATTGAATTTCTACTGTTTTCCGTGGGATCTGCTTCAGCGCAATAATAGTAAGGTTGATTGATAATTATAACATAACATGTTACATATTTACTATTTAACAATATGTATAATAGAAGAACGCTCTGATCCTTTTTAAATAAATATAATAACTGTTGCTATAATAATATATAATCGGCGAATTTTGTTATGTTCGATTGTTTTTTTTTAAAATTATCGAATTGAAACTGATGAAAATAAGGTCAACAAACCATTAATTATAATCATCCAGCTCATTTAATTTGTTTAACGTTTTTTAAATAAGGACAGTTCAGCTCATAATCTGATCAAGGGCAGTAACGTTTGTTTTAGTCATAAATTGTCCGTACCTGACTTGAACCAGAGACATCCGTAGCCGTAGCCAATGACGTTGACCACTACACCACGGACTCGGCAATTTTTCAATATTGTTATAGAGATATTTTTATTTAATTCAAATTTTTCTTATCGTCATATATGCGAATGGTCGTAATTCGAGGTGGTTGTAAGTTGAGAACTGACCGTATTCTCAATTTGAAACAATAATTCACATACAATGTTAGAAAAAAAAAATAATCGTGTTAGCAAAACTTTTGTTGCATTTATTATCCATATTGTTATGATTTCTGTGTTTATTGTATACCCTGCACAGAAGGCAATGACCGTTTAGGGTCGGTGTCATAATTTTTAATCCGCCAGCTAATTCTCGGGTAAGTTTTAGCGCAAACGTTTCGCTAACGACACAGATAGCGGTTAACATTTTTCTGTTTTCTTTTTTATACCAAACTGCTGCAAAACTTTTGTTATTAATGATCCGCAATTTTATAACACTGCACTACTTACTAGCGGTTAAATCTCTAAATTGTAATATGCATGGTATGTTTCTCATTAATTAATTGGAAAAATTTATTTTACGTTACGAATAATTTATCTAGGATATAATAAAAATCACATGGTTCGATTTTTTTTAAATAAACTGTGTTGATATGTAGCTTTCAATAACAATGGTTGGGCACCCTTTTTTAAACTATGTCCTCTACCAATGGGTAGCAAATGGAGTCTCTCAGCAAAAGTGGTTTCTTTGCAAGAAGGAAAGTGGACTAGCCCCAGGATAATACTATTAGTTAGTGAATCGTTTTTAGAAACGGAGAGGTGGGAAGGAATTTAGACATCACAGACACGCGCATGCCTTTGAACACAAATACATACATCGATTGGAAAATTAAATTTGTAAAAATGTCCGCTTGGAATAGATCCTATGGTCACCGGAGCTGAAGATCATGACGTTGACTTCTCGGCTACAGGCTTGACATTTACTCAACCATTATTTTATGAATATAGTTGTGGTTCGAATAAAACACAGATAACTAAAAAATATATAAATGTAATGTGCCTGCATTCATTGGGTCAGTAACTATTTCAATTTTTGGTCAGTAAATTTAATAAATGGACAGTTTCAAAGCCGCCCATAATTAAAAGCCATGCTGTAGGGCCCGTCAACAGGTATTTTTGCAGACGAGTGGTCCGAAACGTTTACTGCGGAGTCATGAAATCGATATTTTGAACTAATAATGATGAGTTCTAGCATATTTTAATAATGTGAAATAGTGGGTAATTAAATGTAGTATATCTTATGTTAAAAGGAATAAAAATAATGTTCATGGATGCGGCGGTAACTTTAGTGTTTTAATATAAAATTAAAATTGATAACTTAGTTATTCCAATGGCTGTGTCACTAAATGTAATGCGTTTCGATTCTTTAAGAAGCATATTAAGATTTACTATATTGCAATGTTATTTATTTTTAAGGTAAATAATGATTCTAGTTCTTTAATTAAAAATGAATGGTAGGGTGGGTTTGTTTCCTTCTATTGGACGTGGGGAGGGAGTAGAACCCAAACGATGATAATACTAATTAAATAATTAATTACTAGTGTTAAGAGGTAAAAATCCCAAGGGAAATAAATTTAATAGTCGTGGGCTACATGTCCTATTTAATGTTATTTACTAACAATCGGTTGGTATTAATTGTTTTATTAATTTCTAAATACTTATATTTAAAACTATTCATTTTAATACCGTTTTTTGCGATATAGTTAGTCTGAAGATGCTTCTTAAAGAAGCGAAACGCGTTTAATAACACAGCCAGTGGAATAACTAAGTTATCAATTTTAATTTTATATTAGGAATAAAGTTGTTTACTTACTTTGAAAGAGTATAATTATAAAGCCTAGTCGTTGTCAATGATTGTTATTAATCGACAATTCAAAGTGTTTATTTTGCGGTTAATTACGATTCTAATTAATCTACCCTGCCACACATCGCATTTCATGCCATTCACTACATATATTATGACAACTGTACGATATAATTTATTGGGATGATTTAATTATTACTTGACATCCATATAAATTGATATTCGATGAATCGTAAATTATATTATCATAGTAAAGAAACACTGAATATACTCACAAGAAATCTTTTCAAATATAAATATGTTACATTTGCCGAAAAACGGAGTTGAGCGACGATCTTCGTACAACCACCGTACAATTTGTTCGTAGAGACTGGGACTCCCAGGACTACTCACAAATTGCAAATTTTCTTATAGCACTGCTTGTAACATAAGGTTACTTTGACAATGTCCATTGTTCAGCATACATGTGGTCAGTTAATAAAATAAATATTCAGTTATTTATAGAAAATGGTCAGTTATTAAATTAAACTGTCATATATTTGTACAAAACTGTCAGTTTTTTATTAAACCTAACTTAACCATTTGACAATTATATATTGACCGAACATAATTATAAACTGACCATTTATTATTTATTGCCGACCATTTATCGAATTAGTTACTGAACGAATAATAAGTGGCCAATATGATATACGCAGCAAGAGCTGTTGACCCGGGCCTCACGATATCATGGGTCTCAATGTTTATTTAACTCAATAAGTGCTTCGAGATTTCAAAACACATGAGAAAGGATGCAATCGAGCATTTCCATATGTTTAATTTTCATGAAAGCATGCAAATAGCGAAATTAAATCTTGGACCAAGATCGTCAAATAGACTGGCAACGTTGTATATAAATTACCACAGAGCTCATGAATTAGATAATACTGCAATAATTATTATAGAGGAATTTCTAAAAGCAAAAAACTTACGTAATGAAATAATTATATAAGTTTTTGTATTGAAATTTGATTTTTATTATAATATTTACAGTGCTGAAGATTAAGAGTTAAAACCTTTGTGGTGATTATGTTAAAATAATTATTCTCTACCGGGATTGGAAAAAAATCGTTAATCATTGGCCACAATAATCATAAAAATGGGAAACAAAGTATGTTTCATAGTGGAAAACTATTTAATTCGATAATAAATAATATTATCTGAATATTTTTTAGTATATGTTTATTATTAAACTTATTTATTTGTAGCAGTTTTAGGGAGAATGATAAACGCTGCATTGAAAGTTTAGTGATGTAATTCGGTGGAATGAAATTCACTTTTCAAGAAATCCAATATGTAAAACGTTTTTTATAGTAGAACAATAATTCGCTTCTGGAAAGTTTTGAGATTATATTCTTTTTTGCGCGAAGTTTGGAAATAATAATATAATAAAGTTCACATCATAAAGATTCCGCCAATCAAAAAGTTTCCCTTTTCACGAGCAGATTTTCCTTTTATATTTACTTAGCAAATTAAATGACTCGTTGGGAAGACTTTGCAATTTTAAGAACAACAAATCCCGGTCGCCGGCGTGGGAAGCATTGGGGTTGCCAGAACAATCACAATTTATAATCTTATTAATAATTTGGAATTTCGATTGTTTACTGGGGGTGGCTCTTTCTCTCCGAAGGCTTTTCAAAGGCGCTCTGAATAATATAAGGGACGGCTTTCGCAATGAAATAATTGGGATGATTAAAATTATGTACCCTCCGGCCGGCTCTCAATGAAATTTAAATATATTGCTTTCGTGGAAATATTTGAATCTTAAACACTTCAGTATATGAGCTTTTTTAAAATTAATCATACGGATAACATCATTGCCAAACATTCATTCCATGTGTTTTGTGTATTGGGAGAGCGTTTTTTTTCAAAACAAAATTTTCATTAAAAAATGTCAGTCCCTAGATTTAATAGTAACACACGTGAGAAGGGTTGAGGAACCTGCGCCCATCGAAGCATTCAAGGGCGACTTTTTGACTGATTCCAAATCTTTTTGCTCAAACATCCGTGTGGCCATAATTTGGCTTTTGGGACTGTGAGCTGATGTTTGATCTTAACTTGGTAACGTTCTATCCGAATATAATGTAGAACAAATTTTCGAAATTTTGTTTTACCCCCTCTTTATTCAAACGGACATTTAAATAACATGTAAATTGGTAAATAAGTAATTGAATTTTTAAAAAGAAATTGTTTAAATTTGTAGAACCATAATAGTCCTCTCGATTAATGCTATCGATATCAAAAAGTTACACCGAGACTGTGCTATGAAACTTAATAGCTGCCATAAAACTTATAATATTGAAACTTATTCTTGTACGAAAGTTTCCTTCTTGTTTAAGTGATCAGACATTGGATTATAGACTAAATGTGTTCATATATTAAATTGGAAACCATCCGAAAAAGCAATCAACATAAAAACATAACTTGAAGCATATTACATTAGCTAAGAAGATGAATGAAAATTTTATCTCCAACGAAATTCATCCGTAGTTGTATCAATATCAATACTTGATGTGGCTATCATGTTTTTCTTTGTGATCATCAATTTGAGGTACTCTTCTTAGGAAGAAGTTTATCAGACTTCTTTTGGCTGTCAGAGATCCAGGAAGAGAAAGGATATTTAATTATGGAGGTTATAGAAGCAGCACGTATCTAGGTATCGTAATCTTTTATTTTTAAAAGGAAAGTATGGTGTATGTTACTTACTCGACAGTTTTTTTGTATGCTTGATACTTGATACTGGTTTCGCTCAAAGTGGGAATATTATCAATTAATCATGTAGTTAAAGAGATTACTTCTTACTAGTTGAAGGGGTAAATTTGGTAATCCACCATGAATGAGGTAAATTTCTTGAAATTGAAATTATAACGTCTCGAGATGCAATGCTTTGTTTTGTATCATTCGAAGTGTCTTAGTGTGGATTAATTTCACATGGTTATGGTCTCTTATTGGAGTGGTTTAGACTATGAAAATAGTAGAGAGAGATTTTAATGTTTTAATTAGTGTTCTTATATAAGGCACTTAACTTAGTGTGTACAAATATGTAAAACCCTTAGACTTTTTAAATAACGATAAGAATATAATTTGTATGGTGTTAATCGTCAATTCTTAGTGGAAACGTATTAGTTTATAAAATTAATAACATTATTTTGTAGTAATTCCTCAATTTTCGGTCAGTTGAAAACGCTCGCAATGATCGAAACCGGTTCTTAAAAAAAACGATAAAGGTATCGTTAATTAAAAAAATACAGTTATTTTCTGTATAAGTGCATTTGCAAGAAGTTGCAACAATGTTGTAACGGAAATAGCATTCGCATCAACCTAATATATTAATATAATATGTAACTAGTAAAAATCAGTGGCATTAATATATAATATGTGAAACATAAATTTTACCCCTATAGCTAATTTAAATTTATATGATGTTCAAAATACATTATGAAATATCTTGCGTGAATATTCAGGTACTATTGCGAGCTCTACGAATGTTTATTTTTGAAATGCTTAAGTAATATATTTACCAAAGTAATAATATAACATCGTCAGTGTTATTTGATGACGTAAAGATTTCAGGAGTAAGTAATTGGATTTTTTTCCCGGGGAATCGATCAAAAAACTTTTCCCCAAATTTCGTTAGACGTCCCCTCCCACACCCTGCGTTTTCTATGGAATTTCACAGGAGAATTAAGAAAAATTTACTGCTTTTTTACGCGATAAAAATTCTTATCGTGTCAACTTTTGATTTCAATCTCAACATTGATATGCTTGCAAATTTTTATAAGTTTGAAAATCTACTTCAATGAACTTTTACTCAATTTGAGTTTTAATAGTCATTTACCATGTTTGCTTGTAAGCTTTAAATATAATAGAAGTACCACCCGAAAATTGGATAATTAGATAACTTTTCTTGCTCAGAACTTGGAGAATTGCTTTGCTTGAACTTTTGTTTGCTGCCATGTTTATTAATTTTTTAGTTTCTTATTAATTACATTTCCTTAGCCATATTCATACCTTTTGGTTAATAACTTTGATATTATTGTTTTCAAATTGGTTTTTCATTGTCTGAAACAATTTTATGAATTTTTGTTATAAATAACTTAATTTCCTACAATTCATCATGGCTTCTGAATTTTTTCACATTTTTCTTGTTGGTCTATATCCGCTTCCTGTGTAAAGCATAAAGCCACCACAAGGTTGCTTCAGGATTACCTGTCACCCGTCAATCGCTTTGCTTCCATGGATAATACTCGACGGTTGTCCAGGACGCCGGAAACCTACCGGTTGGAGGAAGAGGCAAGCCGTGGATGGTTAATGAGCTACTTAAATTGTCTGTATTTATTCTTCTTCTTCTACTATATTCGCTCCCTTTGTGGAGAATATGACCACCACGTGGCGCCTCCGTGATTTTCTTCACCCATCAATAGCTTTGCTTCATTCTATTGCAAGCCAGAGTCCCTCAGCTCCGCATAGTATTTATTCTTCTCATACTAATCAACCGCGTTTCAGTATCTTCAGGCATTCGAATACACGGACCAACTCGGTCAGTACGAGTTCATCCGTATACTAGAATGCCTGAAGATCCTGAAAGGCGAAACGTGGGTCGTTAGTGATTAAACCTTTGGAAATGTACAAAATTTGAATGATTGAAATCAAGCTGTTAACTTTTGTACGAAGATTGATTATTAATATTTACTATAGATATATACGCGAGCACTACCAACTTTCAACTGATGAAAAAAAAATCCGAAAGGGATTATTAATGTGAAATTGAGTGAGACTAATAATGACAAAAAGCCTATGAAACATTTAATATAAGAATTTACAGATAGTCATCCAAATTCTAAGTAAGCGGTATTAGAAGTTCATCACATTCTGTCTTATATTTCGATGAAAATCTTTCAGTCTCCAACATATCAGAATGAATCTTTATCCTATGCTTCTATTTTTGAAAAATCTCTCCTATTGCTCCTCTTTGAGCGACGATTTAATAAAGCTCCGCCGGCATAATTTTTCACCCAGATTTATCGAGATTTCGTGTTGAAATTAATACTCATAAAATGCTTACTTTAGTCTCAATCTGTCGAAATGTTTGAGTAACTCTCCAATAAATAATGTCTTTTCAATTCAAATCATTGAAATGAAATATGATTAAACCTTTTTTCAGCTATGCCCGCTCCACAGCGAAACAAATAGATTTAAGATATCTGAAGTGGAGTATCTCAACAGGAGTTATTCTTCGAAAACTGATAGCTAATCTCACTTGTTATTTCCCGCTTTCAAGTACGGTTTCGATCGCGTGGACATTGCAATCGAAAAAGACGACGTTCACCACTTGACTACTGGCGCGGTATTTTCAGGAGAGCTAGCCATACAACATAACAAATTGATACTGAGGTATTTGTATGTTTCTCAGCTATATATTAGTTAAAATATACATCTTAGCTGAATGTTTATCAATAGTGTAACGGGAGTCAGAAATTTTCATTTGGCACCGGAACTTTGAAGACAAGTACGGGTATTGTTTTTGTCATCAGGAAATGGGCTTTTTTGTTTATAATTGATGTCGTCTGGCGTCTTTTCCACGGCAAAGATATGTGTACGAAGGTACAGGTATATGTTACTGGTTATTACACCACGTCGAAGCCTCACGCGTAAAGGGTGGACATTCGCGATTATCCGTATTATCGGTTCGGGAATATGCCGAACCGATAATATAAAAGTCCGTTACTGGCTGCTTTATTGTTGAATTTTTTTCACGTGTTCGCTATGAGGTTATTTTCATTTTATAGCTTAATCAAGAAAAAATATTTATTTTTATGTATAAGTTTGGTTTGTATTTGTATTATTTTCGAAAGGCGTCTTGTAATTTTCTAATAGTTGAAAAAGTACCATTGAGAATTCAAGCATCAAAAATTCGTCGCCTGATAACTATTAATTAATATTAAAATGTATTTCAAAATAAAGATTTTGGAAATGTGATGTTTTGAAACCGTAAAAACGTACATTAGAAAGCGTGCTTTTATATGTGACAGTACGTATTTTGGCCAAATCATGATAACTAATATTTGGAATGTAGTTGTTTTAATATAAGATTTTAAACTAGTTCACTAAGCCTCGTTTTTCTGGATCAGACTTAAACCGAGAAATGATGCTACGTAACCGATAGTTTTAACTGTTGAATGAATTTAGACTTAATTTCGACTATATCAATTTCAATTAATTTAAAATGTGTATGGGTTGTGTACCAAAGTCGTGAAATTTAAAAAATTCCATCGTGTCACTGCTAAAAGTTCAGCTTGATACCGTTTACCACAAATCACAAATCCACTGTTAAACCGTTTGATATTTTGTTTTGGAGAAGATAGAAATATAATCCTTATCCCCAATCGAATCATTCTCTATGTTTTTAATATTAATTTTTGTCGTTTCCCGAAAAAAAATAGTTTAAAATTCCATCAAAACCTTAAAAGTATTCCAACCTACCAAAAAATATACAACATGTAACTAACATTTTTACACACTATTTTTTGTTCACTCCAATTAAGGTTTTCGGTAAAATTCCGGTTTGTAAAAAAACAAACTTTTTACAAAGTTATATGCGATAGAAAGATATTTCGCGGCATTTTGGTATTATTCAATTGAGGTCTTACATTCTGTAACAATCCCAGCCAATCCGGTACAGTTGGCAACCGTTACTCCAAATATATCCACTCATCATTCCGTTTGAAATCGGCGATATGTGAATAAATACTAATTCACCTAAAAGGGGTTAAAGGTGAGTCTTATTTTGTAAATTCGAGTGAATCAATAAGTACACATGAATAAATCAAAAAACCCTTTTGAGTGAAATAAAAATATATCTCCAGAGAATTTTAATTCCTAGGTAATTTGTTGTGTACGTTTTAATTAAATACGCCGCGAATCGTGCACGGCTGCCCACGCAGTTTCAGGTCCGTCTTTGATTAATTTGCGGCCCCATGTGTGCGAATGTATTATTACCGCAAAAGTGGACAGGCGTCCTCTGTACCATTAGTCTGATAAATTACAAGGGATGCAAAGCCTCTCATTTCGCCTCGCCAAATGAAGGCGTCCACTTTTCGGCTGGTATGATGCCTAAATATAAGGAAAATCCGCCAATTAGAGGGAGTCACGTAAGCCAACCCACACATGTGCGGATCTCTGCAAGATTTAGCATGTACTTGTGTCGCTATTTTTACTCTTTTGATATGAATTTAGAACTAATATTAAACTTTTATTTTACGGGTGATGCCAATAAATCGAAAAACGTAGTGTCTACAAAAACAATACAAAATTGTTAAGTATGATCATAACAGGTAACTAGCGATAGAACATTCTTAACTAAGGTAATTGATTTTTTATACTACAAATTATATTTTATTTTTATAAATTTAATATCTTTCTATCAAGAGTTTATATCATTATAAAATTATGTTAAATAGATTTTCTTGTCCGCTGTATATGACGATTATATTATGTACTTTTAGTGGTTCATCTCAACAACAGTTCTTCTACGACTGGTTGTAAACCAGTGGTTGAATCTCTCTTTTTTTAAATAAACTTAGTATTTAGTTAATCACCGCGTGTTTAGAATTGAATGAGTGGGAGAAATTATACGCATGCGCTTCAGAATCATTCATACATTTTAAATCAGAGTATCAAAGTGTCGTAAACTTTATAACAAAATAACTAAATAACCGTATAAAATGTAAATTCTATTTCAGTTTATGTCCATTTATATGTAAATAATATCACATTTCGACCATGCAGCGAATACAAAATAACATAACTGAGCGTGCTTGATCTATTTATGTAGATCTCTTTATGTAAATAATATTAGTGGTGTTTTATGTATCTTGTATATAAACGTTAGACACTGTTTACTGTCTGTCGATTCGAGTCCATTCGCGCGCTCGAATGCCTGAAGATGCCGAAAGGCGAAACCCGGGTCGTTAGTGTCAAAATACATGGAAGTGTAAAAAGTCTCAATAATTCAAATTTTAACAGAAGATTAATTTTATTTAAAATCGATATCATTTCTTAATTGAACAATATAATATAAACCTTATAAATTCTGTTCAATAATATAGATTTTTTTTTAAAAACATATTTTATTTGTAAATGTTTAGTTGAGCTCGATGTTTAAAAATGAAGCATTAATTATCTTACTTTCAAATATACTGAGGACCGTGGGGACAGACACGAAGTTTGACCTGTCAAACATCTGTGGATGTATGAATGAAAATGACTCAGTCATAGGTCGTAGATAGTTCATGTCACACGAATGACACGACTTCAGGACGAATCTCGAGGATTTATCTCTGCTTCAATTTATAGCGTGAAATACGTTATTACCCTCCATTCAAATTTGGAATTTGAAGTTAAGCACTCGTTTTATAAGCAGTAGTTTCCTTTTTTTGTCAGACTTAATTTGAATTTCGAATAGTTGTAATAAATCTGACATAGAACAAAATAACTTATTATTATGCATAAGAGTACATTAGTGTAACATAGGAACATTTTTTATTTGGATATATATTATATAACGCCTCAAAAAATTGACAGCCAACCGCATTAAATTGAGGTTTGACTTAATTAATGATTCCTTAAAGAAGGTCGTGCAGTTTTACGACACAATTTGGACTACTCTGCCTTACTAAATAGAGTTATATATGAATGTAAATGTACGGTAATTGAAAATATTTTTGTACACATGGTGTTTCAGCTCCAATTATAATACGTGTATTTAATATACCAACAAGACTATTTGATATAATTTAAGACATCGACTGAGGGTGCTTGATGGAATTTCAATATCAAATTTGGATTATTGAGATTTTGTACACCTCTATGTATTTTGTCACTAACAACCCGGGTTTCGCCTTTCGACATCTTCAGGCATTCGAGCGCACGAATGGACTCTAACTGACAGACAGTAAACAGTGTCTAACGTTTATATAGAAGATAAAAAATACGACAAATATTATTTACGAGATAAAATATTATACGTCTAGGATCCAGACTGATACCTAAGCTAACATTTCGAGAATCGCCTTAATCCTTATTTTGTAAACAACACATTAACAGAGTGGCGAATTGCCGCTTTCCAACTACTATTAGAATTACCAGTGATTTTACAATTATAATACAATTGTGGGTTTCGACGGGATGCAATTCGACGAAAGGTTAAATATATACAATCATTCCACATTTAGTGACATCTGTTAGGTGTTTCAACGTATAGGATACAACAACGGAGAACGGGCAAAACAAAAAAAAAAGTGTAACACTACGAATTTTACGTACTCTGACTCCGGGTAAAACCTCATTGGTTCACTGCTCCGTGCTCCAGCTCCGAGCTCCACCCTGATGAATATTATAAAATAATATATTATTCGAAATGTAGTAGAGCTTTACGAAAAAAATGGAATCAACGCTTAAAATATTGATACTATAAATGTATCCGACACCGCAAAATATCCATTCATTCGTATTACAATAATTTATACTTTGTAATAACCCAAGTAAAATGTGTCCAAAAAATGTTTTAAATGATTTTACCTTGAATATGGGTTTTTGATGCCGTTCCAGTAACCGTAAAAACTTTAAAAAACTGAAGATTACCATAACGGTGTAACTTTGTGCAAACTTGCATAATGTTAATATAACTTTGTAAATATCCTAAGTCTACCCGTGGATTAAAAGTGCATTACGCATTTTATTACCTTTGGTTTATCGTAGTCTATTTTTGGTTTAAGGGATCTTTCTTTGTTACATTTCATGACAATATTCTATTTTCAGTAGTTTATTATTTACATCGCCGAAAAAGACATCATAGAACTTCTATATAATGGATGCTATTTGCAGACATGGTATCAAGATAACTTCATTGGTGTAGGATCGCATGACCACCGGACATTTAGTTAAGTGATCAAAGTCGTCAGCTTCGGTTACAGTATTTCATGAAATTGATTTATTCAATCAATTTATGAATTTATTTTTCGAATGCATAAATGTATGTGATATCTAAAATTCCCTCTCATTCATCCCATCCTACAAACGAGGAAAATCGGGAGCCAATTGTTAACCGATAATCCTGTTCTAGCCATTAATCTTTTTGAAGAAAGAGAGGTTGAGAAACTGGATAAGAAACAATTTTCGTAGAAAAACTTCTTTTGGAATAAGCCCATTATATAGTACGTTTACAAAAAAAAATGATCGTATGATTATGCGAAGAACAATGTGACAAGGGAATGGACCTTGCAGCTTCTTGTTACTGTGACGTTTAAAAGAAGACGTTAGACCTGGTGTGTCCATGTGATGCGGATGCCTTGGTAAAGTCTGAGCTTGAATTGCTTTTCTTTTGGGAAAGGAAAGTCTTTTAATACGAAATATTTTGTGTGTTTGTCCAAGGTAATTTTGCTAGCATAGTCTGAGAAATAGCGAAAAGACGAGCAAAAGCCGCAGAAGCTTGGGGGTGGTAGAAGAAGAATAACCAGTATCTTCCTAGACTATATCTTTTTGGTACCTCTGGCCTCATTTCTCGCCTTCTTTTTATTTGTAAAAAGTTGTCTTCACCAATACAAAGACGGTTAAGTCTTTTTTTAAATTCATTTTTTATTGAAACTATATTTCATTCAAGCACATAAGTTTAAGGTATAAACGGCTCTTCTTCCTTGAGGAAGCTCTTAAAATAGGGCTTATTATAAAAATTTAATAAAAATATTGGATAAAAGAATAGATGCAATTCATATTAAGTTAGGTGGAAGTTTACACGTAATCAGCTATGCGTTAATTAAACAAATATTTTGTTGTTTTTTATTACGTTTGTTTATTGTATTACTGACGCTTCGTTCATATGATTAGTTTGATAATCAAACCTGCTCTAACCGGAGGTTGGTATTAACTTCCTAATGATTTATAATTATATTTTTTATTTTACAACATATATTTATTCTTCTGTTAAAAGTAGCATACATATAAATTTTTTTAAGAAAAGTATATATTTTTTTGTAAAGTGAATCTATTCTTCAATTTCATATATAATGGAAATGATGACATACGAAACACTGTGCACAGCCACATAGTTGTCCGAATAATTATCTAGGAACATCTGAACGTCTTCAAAGGTGTCACATTACCGAGGTAAATGAACTGATTTACATTTTTTTAATGTCGTCCAAGTCACCTTTGCTATGATAATGAATCGACAGTGGCGTGTTTTAGAAAGGAGATTTGGTATTTGATTGTGTTCTGCAAGATTCATTAAAAATATCGCAATACATTAAAAGTTTCTCCTAATTTTTGGCTGGGTTCAAATTTATCACGTAATAATGAGTGCATATATAAAATCAATTACATTAATAAGTCAAAGAACAGTAATTTATTTAGTTAAAAAAACATAGACAAATTTTGTTGATAGATTATTCGTTATAATGTCATCGTCAGAACTATTTTTAATGATGATTGTATTTGACGACGACGTGACCATCAGCAATATTTGACATTCCTTGTTGACAGTCAGGCGGGGAATCAGGTTATTATCCATTTATACAGATTCGTAATTAATCAGAAACACTGGAAATGTAGATTTATTTTCATGTTTTTGACAGTTTCACGTTCCCGTTAAACAGTGATAGTTTTCAAACAACAATTATTTTTATTCTTTTAATATTCACCGCGTACGAAATTTGATAGGTGGTTTTTTGAATGATTACTTGAGAGCTCTTTACATTTCCACTAAGTTTTTATGCAAAATAATCATGTGAAAGCACGTATTGCATTTGGTAAGTGCTCCTTTTGACGAGAGTATAATAGTAAAATAAAGCTCCACTTAAGTGAGATTTTATGCTATTTTGATTGCTTTCTGTGAAACTGGGAGGGATAATACCCCGCCGCTTCATTCTCTGCAGTGAGAATGAATGTTGCTGGTTAGAACGGAAACGTTCACAAGATGAGAGCTACTATTAATTAATTCAGCAATGAAATGTAGTCTCATCTACTTAGCACATTGTATAATAGTCTTAAGAAAACTATAACTATCGGAATACATTAATCTATAACTCCACTCAACTCAACTTTACTACAATCATTAATTTCTTAAAACAAGATTTTTTTGTCTTTTTATTTTTAAAATTACACCGGTACATATTTTGAGTTTTTTGAATAGATTTTTATGTTGAATATTAATTAAATGTAGGTTTTTTTTTCATTCGGAATAAAATGGAATGGACCAGAGAGTTACATTTTACGTCAGTGCTGAATTGAGAGACGTTGGAACTGGCTGCTTAAAGTGCTGCAAATATCTTCAGAGAATCGTAGCTGAGATTGGTTCGTGTCATATGATTGATATGTTCGGTGGAACAGGATAAACTCGGATGAAGCATCATGAGTGGGCTGTGACAGGGACTCATATAAAAGATTTCTTTAAAGTGTGTTTATTCTAATTGCCATGCTAGTTTTAACAGTTCTATATATAACATTTCAAGTATGTTTAAAAATAAATCGTTGCCCCACTTTACAGATGTCATTTAAAATAAAGACTGATACATTATCATTATATAATAATGTACTACAATATTATATAGAGTAGTAAATTATAACTCGTAAATAATAATTGTCATTGGATTGTAAGTACCTATAAATTGTTGGCTGATATTAATTGATAGAAACGATCTTATATTTAAAAACAAATTTTTATTGCACACTAATTTTTGTAAACGTTTGCTTGTTTGGTTGTTAATACATGATACTCATATATTTTCGTTGAACAAATGAAATAAAAATCGGAATGTTTATATTGCTAATCTAGTGGATGTTGTATAATATCATAGAAATACAATTGTGAAAGTGACACATCATACAAATTAATGATGGATTTTTTGGCTGAGGATTATTTAAACATATTCGCCGTATTTATACTCTTACAGGTAGTTTATTAAATAATGTAAATAATTCTACTAAGCCTAATAATAATATTGTTGGTGTTAATGGTTAAACGATACTTTTACCACTTCTTATAGTCCTGGGCAGACCTATTTCAGATTCAGCAGTGTTTGCAAAGAATTTTATCTGTTCAAGCAGTCTTTCAATTTCTGAACGTTATTTAGAACGGCAACTTCGTAGAAAACGTCATTCACCTAGCAACATTTTGGTACTTTGATACACAACGCGATCACTTTAAAACCATAATTATTACGTAATTTAAAAAATGCATATTGAATTCGTCGGCTTTTATAAAAAAATGAAAAACCACAAATCAACAGCTGTAATCGTATCAAAGAGATGAGTGCATTTTTGGAACCATACCATAATTTGGTTCTAACTTAGAAGTGCATTTCGTTTATTTTTGATTGTACTTTATATATATATGTATTGGATTATTATTATGAAAAAATCACCAAAATAGGCATACAGTGCAACGATATTTATTACTTTACTGTCACATATACCAGCATATATTTATATACTAGTTACCGTACGCATCATAGATGACGGTATTGAAATTGAAATACTGAATGTCAAAAATAGCTAGTATGTCGGTGGATGCTGAGGTCATGAGAAAATTTCATACCTACTTATGATATGTGATAATAATTAAACTTCTACAGAGCGGTCTGGGCTATTATATTTCTATATATTAGGAATAGCGTTATTATATGCGTTAAAGATTTTGAAGCGCTTTTATGCGTTGAGAAATGATGACGGTTTAATATAAAATAAAGTGCTATAGAAACAAAGAGGTATTAGACGTCAAATGAATAAAATAATTTCAAAATTGATGAAAATTCAATTTCCTATAAAAAAATTCCCAATTAACAATATAAAAATACTTTTGATTAGTGTTTATTTCTCCTTATATATAATTTAATTTTCTAGACCAGCCACTGAGCAGCTCAGATTTCAGCTAAATTCAAAGCCTGGAAATCACTTTCCCCCTAATGTTCAAATTTAGTTTATTCAATTTATTATGTTATTGTATATCACACAGAAAAATAAGATTTACCTTCCACTTTTTGGCAAATCGTGTATAATATATTTATTCTTTTGTCGCTATATAATACGGTAGAATTCGCTCGGCGATCTAGCCATCATACTTTATAACTAACTAATACTTTATATAATTTTGGATTATTGAGTTTATATCAAATTTCGATTATTGATTATTGGATGTTAAATTATCTTAAATTATAAATAATACTTTTTATTAATTCTATACTAAGTTTTAATTGGATTATAATCGTTGTTTGTGATATTCGTTTTTGCCTAAGAGTTGATTGAAATATTCTGTGAAATGACACTGGACTTTATTGCGATTTGTAAAAAAGCTCTCACAGAACAATCTTAAAGCTTTGCAGAATTGAAACTATTATTTTATGTTTGCGAAGTGGCAGCCACTTTCGCCAATGACAAGTTATCGTTCATATCGGCTGAATTGCCTTATATATAGTAAGAAACGTGCATGGGAAAGCTTTTGAGGACGAGATTATCCTATATTACCGTCTGAAAGAAAATATCTCCGTGCTATTCTAAGAGTCGATTTATTTATTCGCGTAAAACGGTCTATGCATTTTAAGTTTCAGATTTTCACAATAACAAAGCTGCAAATTGACTCAATATTTAATTTCAATCCCGAGTATTTTCAATTGTGTCTCGTCAAAATTCATGAATTTAAAACAGCTATTCGTCCTACGAGGGCTGGAGTAACTACTCAGCATCAATTAACGGTTCTGTATCAGAGTGGTAAAATGTCGTGAACGTTTGTCCTATTCGAGTGGCGTATCCTCAATATCGAATCCTTGTACGGAAAATAAAAATACTTTTCAATCAATTTATGAATTTATGCTCAATAGCATAGATATCTTTAAAAAGAGGGCTCAAGCGACTGAATAAAAATCACTTATTGTAAGACCAATTTCTATCAAGAAGCTCGATTATGAGACCGGGTACCTCGAATTGAGAGCGGATAAGTAAAAAATCAAAAATAGTTAATTTATGTCGGTAAAACTATACATTCCTGAATAAAATATTAATTAACAATTTATGGAAACTAAATTTGTGTAAAACATAGCAATATTAAAGCAGCTTAATTGCTCCATACATTATTCAATTGCTTATTTCAACAATTCACTATTCTGTGATTAAGATTATTGATCTTATATCGCAAAATATTTTTTTATATTATTATTATTAAAATGAATAAGGTATGTTGTCAATGCCATTTTCAATGTCGTTCTCTTAAGTCTAAGGTATGCTTTCGCTAAATAGCCTAGGGAAAAATAGTAGGACGGCCAACTGAATTCCCGCTCATCGCAACATCACTTATCCTTTCAGCTTTTAGTCCACAGACGAATGAAAATCCTGGCCATTCCAAGAGGTCCCTTCGCACGCATCGCCACGTCGTGCTGCGCCAAGCCACCCTGATCCACTACAAAAGTTTTCACTAGTAATTAACTCTGGCAGCGTCGTGCTTTTATAGCAGACTTTTCGTTTTTTTCTATCCCGGTTTTCTCGCTCTGTACGAGTGCTACCCGGAATGTCGACCTTTTCGCAGAGATATGACTGAATTCCTAAATGAGGAAAATATTTCTCTAGTTGAATTAACACAAACAGAAGAAGTTCTTAAGTGATTAGTGGAAGTTAATTCCTAAAAATTACACGTTTTGACAGGTTTAACAGATTTTGCCTTTAAGATCGTAAATTCCAGCTGCATATTATTTCAATAAAAGCGTTTCAAAATATTCCTTTTGTCTAAAAATGAAAGAGATTGACAATGAAATGATTCGTTAATTTTTTGATAACGCAGTATTGAAATGGATACTTTTTATCGGTATTAATAATACAACAAATGCGTGAAAATGAAACATATTTCTTTACATTTTAGACAGATTCGGCGGTAACTTTGTGGATATTCATTTTAATATAAAATTAAAATTAATAACGCTGTTATTACAAGTGGCGAAGCAGTGTCGCATTTAATAAAATAACTAATTAGTGAAATTAAAATATTAGTGTAATTAAAAAAAATAAAAATTAACTGCGATCCTTATATATATCGGTCCTTGAACGTTCGTTGTCTCATATGTATCGTTTATATAGTAAGGCTCTTGAAATGCTCCTACAAAATTACAAAATTTATATCGCATTCATCATACCTCGTTTCTTAATTTTTACACTCTGCTCGGTTAAAACTTTTCTTATAGTTGAATATATTTTATGGAATGTTTGTTTTTGTACGAAATTAAAAACCTATCAAAAAAAAATTTGTTTTGAAAATTTTTGATGATTTTTAATAATAATCGTTTGTTTATACGAGTTTTAATTTTCTCGCTTATCCCGCATGAATCGTTATCCTGCGTTTGCCGTTTGATTTATCTAATCTCTTCAAACGTGACAGATCGGAAATCATTTGTGTTTATAATATTCTTGAACACCAATCAATTCAATACATTATTAAAAGAAACGAACACGAGAAAGAGACAATATCTGACAACTCCGACTACAGTCCTGTGAAAATTGTCTGCCACATTTTTAGTGTTGTGATAATTTTTTATGCATGAAGAATAATATAACATATATTCTTTCTTGATATCCCATTGCGAATGCAAATCCAGTTTCCCAGGGATCGTGAATAATGCCCGCAGAAACACTAAGAGAAAGGGTATCTTGACAACACTCGCTGGCACGTTTGTATCTACTTACTCTCAGACTTAGTTCTTCTAAACGAGTTTCTTTGACACATACATTATTGTTCCACACTGACCGAGACAGTACGTGGAAGCTTAGCATACTTCTCAGACGCCGCGTCTTAATATTTTAAAAGTATACTTTATTTCGAAAACTAACGGATGATTGTAATAATATACATTTTTTTTATTTATTTACAGACAACACAGGCAAAATATAACAGATAAGGAAATGTCAAAATCAATTTTCTGTGAACATAATATTATTACACAACACAATAGGATTAAAATTAAAAAAAAAACAAGATTATATTGATAGTAATATAAAAGGAAGGTTTTTATCATGCAAGAAAACTAAGAGGGAAACACAAAATATTAAATGGATCATTAAAAATGTCCACATCTATCTGGAGAGAATTCATAAGTCGCAATGCTCTCGCCATGGGCGCCTCGGTTATATAATATATAGTCAGTGGTTTAGCGTGACTAAACAATTATGTTAGTAAATTTATGGATCTAAAAATGTTTAATTAGTAAAATTAAAGCGACATCTATATATTTATCCGTTCTAAAGGTCACATTGTATTAAAATAATTTAGACCAGAAGTTATGGCACGCGATAGCGTCGTGACACGAGATAAGCCGTTAGCAATGTGTATGGTGGTGTTTTTGTGATTCTTTTGAAGTGAATATGTATTTAGAAACGAAAATTAAAGCCTCATCTGTAATTTATGAACATTTAAAAAAATCCCCGGATTGGAACCCCCAATTTCCATCATTGTTTCTAGTAATTTCAAGTTGTTCTAAAAGATTAAGGCTTTTATCACCATACGTAAGCATATCGGAGATGAATTAGCGGTTATTATTCTTCGAAGAGGTGGTTAACAAATTGAGATTCTGTTTTATAATTGCTATCAACTACTTAATAAAAAATTTTCGAACTAAATACTTTGTTATTTTATCCTATTACTATTTTTAATATTTTAAAATAGATGTTGTTGAGACTTCCTCCATTGCCTTCCTTGTCAATTATCATTGTTTTTAATGTTTTTATCATGCGTTCAATTGCAAAAGCAACAAACCACTACATGTGTGTATTCTCATGTGTAAATAAATTAAAAAAATAATAGGCTTGCGATAAGACTAGTTGTAAATTTGCAAGGAAATGTGAGAAGAAAAGAATAAAAATATCATATATATGTATGTAACTTTGGATATAAATCAACATTTTTTTGTAAAAAGCGTCCATTTGTGAATCCGATCTCTCGGCCGCACATTGTTTGATAATATCATATATTATGTAATGTTTATTCGATGTTTATTTAAGAAAATATATACAATAAGGTTAAGAAGAGAATGTGAAATCTTAGGTTGAAATGCTAAGTAGTCACTATCTTTTGATTGTTTGAAAAAAAAATATTTCATCTTATATTTTAAAGAGAAAAGTTGGTACATATAAGACTTTTATGATCGCGGATAAAAAAAAACACGCTAATTAAATTGAAACATTAGGCCAAATGTATTCTATTCCTAGGCGAGAAAAAGGAAGAGATATTATTGGTTTATTTATAAAGAAAGCTTGTGAGGGATATCAAGTTAACCGTGTATAAATACATATTTCTCAGTAATGAATGTTTCACACAAACAAAAGTTTCGCGTAAGTCCTGTCCGTTATTTGAAAAGGGTAAATTGCATATTTAGAGTTATAAACAATTTAACAAGTCCCTGGTGGAGATCTGAATGATTTCTATAGTAAAGACGCTGTATATACCTATATATTAGTTGGGAACTAATATGTATTTATTTTTAGTAATTTATACATTTTTTTTATTTATTGTTATATTTTCTGTACATAAGGTGATAAAAACTTAAGCGATGGCACTAAAATGTCAATACCAAGAATTAATAAAGATTTAATATTTTATTTGAAATTTTGAAATCTGTATCAAATAACACACCGTATGATTGTTGATCCATAGCTGATTTCCGTGGACGAGTGGTAACGGCCTAAGCGTGCAAATACTCTGACGGACATTGTTATCATATTTCGTTTTTCACCCAGATTTTTGACTCAGTATGATAGCATACTTGAATTATTTATTTGGGATACAGAAAGATTCTGATTATAATCTTCCACTTTTATGTATAGTAAAAAAATACCTGAAAATACAGCTAACTATCAAAGTATTATGACCAAAGATTGAATTTTATTGTGTTGATTCGAATTCTGACCACAAATTTATTTAAATTATCACCATTAAATTTTTTGCCATTTTAAATCACCACCAACGTCACTCGAGATGAACCGAGGAAGAAGATTGCTATATCACAAAACCCATGCATGAGATATCAAATTTTAAATATCTAGTTGCTCTAAGAAATTAAGCTTGAATTAAAAGTTATGTTGTGTCATTCTTTTTAAAAGTTGTTCGCAAAAGTGAGAATCTGTCTTTTATTAATAGCGCAATTAATTTTGCATACCAAAGACGAAATAAAAAGCTAAAAAGAAACGGTATTTACAGGCTTTCCTGCGTTTTGTGTGATTCGCTGTACTGTTCCGTTCTGACGATGGCGCGATGCCTTTCGGTCACTAATCGAAGCATATTTTGATGATTTCTGATAATGGCGTGACGAGTAAATAGCCGTCAACTGTATTTATAATTCTTGTGGAACTTAGTACTTTGAAATTTTTGACTTACGCTAGTTGAAGCTTTAACAGCTAACATTCACAATATCAGAATTATGGACATGGTAATTAATACTGAAACCTTGATTTTATTCTTTTTTTACAGTTAAAAATAGTATACTTTGAATCAAGTTTATCAAAATCCAATATGGGTAACTGTCAATTTTCTCATTTAATTCTAATGTAACAATTGTTATATTTTGAATCACAATGAAACCCGAAAATTATATCTGAAAGGTTTCTTGCAAATAACATAATTTTAAATTATAATATCGAGAAACCGGAATATCACAGGTTTAACTTAAATATACGAGTATTTATTGATATTCATTGAAATTTTGAAAATTGAATAGGGGGCACTTAAGAGAATTGGTAGATTAAATTTCATTTATTGTATTGGATAGTCAGATTACAGAATTTGATATTGATGTATTAGATTTTCCTCATAATATCAAATTCAATCTTTCCACATAGCACAATAAGAGCGGTTACAGATAAAGCTGTTTACAATAATTATAGAATACATTATTTATAGATCAGGCCTGGGCAATGTTTTTGGCTCAAGCGGCATTAAGAATTTTAAATAGTTAAGAAAACTACCTTTTTTCGGTTCAACACATTCAACATAAAACAATTGGAGATCCATTAAATCGTGATTTAAAAAAACATTCAGGCAACGCAATTGTACTTTATACTGACAAATGCATAGTTATTCATTATTCCAGTCATATAATACATACATTACTTAGCTATAGCGTGCTGTAGTTGGCTCACTGCTGATATAAATCTTTGTTGAAGTTTTACAAATAGCATTTCTTAATTATATTTCATCTTGGAACCCTTTTATATGATGGAGAATAACTGCTGATTTTTTTTTTTGAAGATGACATAAAAAGATATTTTTTCACTTGTTTACAATCTTACCTTAAATTTGATGTCACATTTTCCAATAAGGATTCTGCAGGCTCTTTTTTGTAAAAGAGAAAATCTTCTTTATACCCTATTTTAAAATGATGTCCTAATCTTCTATGCATATAAACATACTTAACATATTTTATGTTTAAACGTGTATAATTTACTTTATATTTACTTCGAGTCTCTGGCCAAAAGTACAAAGCGCCTGAGGAAAAGTAATTTTTTGGTATCTGTTTTTATTTATGTCATAATATTTTGTCGTCCAAAATCTGACAGAGGCAAACATATTTGCATTATCTAAAATACATGACATAATATTATTATTTATCTACCTTATTACTTTACATACATACGAAAACAATTTATTACTGACGGTTTTGTATAATTCAATGTAGAAATTTCATTCTGTGTATTTCAATTTGTACCCCTTTTAAGGCAACTATTATAGATTGTGCACCTGATGCGTGGCTTCAATATAATATACTTCTTCCAAGTTGTCTGACTATCTAACTAATTTTTACTATGAAATTCGTATATTTGTATATCTTACGGGTTAATTGTATGAAAATACACAAGTAAATAATTTTAGACAATAAAAAAGCTCATGATTCCTTTATACTTATTTGTCAATAAATAATTAACAAAATAGGCGGACTAAATGGAAAATCTAAACATATGTGTTTGAAAGTGAGAAATCATTGTTATTCAGATTCTTAACCACTAATTTTTCAGAGAGATTAAAGATATAATGAATGTGCTAATTCCACTTTAAATATCAGTCACTTTTTGGTACATTTCAAAAATCTTTGTAGAATGGTTATATTTAATAAATTGTAAATTCCGTCACGATCACTTTCTTAAAAACACTTTGTTGTAAGATTTTGTCTCAGGCATCAAATCTCGATAATCTACAATAAACCGAAAATAAAAGCATTTCAGAAAAACAGGTGTCAAATCTTTGCTAGACAGGCTTGAAAACCTTGTGCAATAGTGTAAACAAATACTTTGAGATTGCAATTATTTAAATTTTTTTTATTCCGACGTTTCATATTGTTCAGGCGACGGAAAACGATTATCGATTTTAGCAAAATGACAAAAAGACCTATTAATTCCTCTTACGTCTTTTTTTATATTGTCAATTTTCATAAAAATATATGATATAAGCATTAAAATTTCATTTGTAATGTACGAATATTTTTGAGATAAGAGAATAAGATACATATTATATAGCAACTCGAATTTAATGATATTATTTTACTGTCTCTTTCTTCCTTCGTAAGCTAGATTTAAATCTATGATATGTGACTCTTTTCTTACGCTGCAATGATCGCCTTTTGTTCGCTTCTTTATAGATCTTCTCATCGTATGTGAAAACGCAATTTCAGAGAATTCATCTCCATGTATCTCAATTGTAATAAAACATTGTATATCTCCAAACATGTTTTGACATCTTGAATAAAACCGGAAACTTGGTTTCGGTAACTGGTTAAATTTCATTAATTGTAAAATAGATACTATATAGTCTGCACACATACGTCTTAGGGGCGAAATGTCTAAGTATTAATTAATTTATAGTACATATTTACTCTTTATACAACCAACTTGTATAAAGTTAAATATCTTTTTATACTTTTATTTTTAATGCAGTGCGTAAAGTGAATATATATTTCAAGCGAATTCGAGGATTCCCGTTTATATTATATGTGTAGAATTGAACATTTAGTGGATAGCTCAACGGAATAATTCTTATTATTAGCCTACAAGTTTAATCCGTCCTAAAGATTTTGCCTGGAAAACGTTAGAAAACGTAGTCCAAATCCCTGGCACTTTGGTAACAACTGGCAGGTACGTTTTATTTAAATAATTTATAAACATCTCATTTGGGAACAATATTTTCAGTTGATAATTATGTAAGATTAGTAAATGTCTCATTGATTATCATTTATAATATAACTATTGGTTGTTAGAGAAATACGTTCTTTGTAAATATATAAAACAATACAGAAAAAGCGTAAGACGTCTGAAAATGTAATGTTCTAAATTGAAACAATTGACTTGCACAATGTGTAGCTTAAAAAGTTCAGATGAACATCTAAACAGCTGATGCTCAATCACTGTGATATGAGATTAGGAAAATACTAGCAGTAAGTTAGTTAATCGCACTCGCTGCGCACTGCGAGTGGAAAGGGCGAAGTAATGAAACAATATATTATGCAACCATGATTTTTTTATAAAAATACACCCACCTATTGAAAGTTTTTATTTAGAAACCTTGACTCATCAATCGAGTACGACGATGGCCTGAAAGCGTTGACAACTCGATTACAAAACCCAAGTTCGTGTGAGCCACATTTATAAAATTATGTAGTACTTTAGACATAAAAATACTGTATTTAATTTTTTTTGATTTTTTTGTAACCGGACAAAAAATATTTATATATTTACCAAGTTTGCTTGTAAAAATTTGAAGACGAAACGTCTGGAGATAAAATTCGTGTATCCAATGGCAACGACGCTGAGAAACAAGGAGTAAGTAGTTCCGAGTAAAATTGTCACCCCGGAATCCCGCAGACTGAAACCATAAATCACATATGACTTTTCCACCCTATTATATTTTAATATTTTTACGTATTTTGTGACGAATATCGTGCGGTATCCCACGTCGCGCTACACTGTTTTTTATATCGTCACTTAAAAATGCTATCTCTGGAAACATTAAAATTTTACGAAAGCATTTGTTTTTAATACCTATTTACTTCTTTAATTTATCAGATTACAGTGCCACCTGTCAATATTAGTGCGCTTGATGTGCGTGATGCGTAGATAAAGAGTGTGTATGTGAGCTATTTTGTGATGTGCGTTTCAGACAGAAAAATCAAGAAGAATATATATATTGCAATCACTGCCGGGTCCTGTAGCGGTCTTCTTGTTGTTTGAGCGTTTGTCCTATTAGGTTGCAGTGATTACATGTTCTAATCCCCGTATCGATGATTTACGGTTTTGGTGTTCTTTAATTTTTGGAATTTTTCTCACCCACTTGATCCTAAAAATGAGGAGTAGTGAAATCAATTGCCCTCGTTTTATTTACTGTATTTTACTGTATTAACAATCTCCGATAGGTTAAGCGACGGAATAACAACCAGTTCTCGTATAAAAACTTATCCGAGGCTTTGAAACATTATTTTTGTCCTTTGGAACTCTCCATTAGGAGTTCACATCCTTTACATTGTGAGCAGACATGGATTGAAAAAAGCTTAACTAAATAAATCGACTGACGTCTGTTTTTATTTCATTTGTTTCAGGTACCTATTGAACGCACTTGAAAAAATGAGTCTTTGGAATAGTACTTAAATTAAGTATAACAGGTTGGATAAACTAAGACCATTTCTTTGTGCTTTGAGATCTGCATTGGGCCAATAATTGTGAGGTTTGTATTCACTTTTGGTAGACTGGTTAACCCTGTTTTAGCACAGCCCTATTAAGAACCGAATATACACAACGGACAGTGAAGATATATGACCGTGTGTCACTATTTACGTTATGGATATAAATATAATGGGCCAAAAATCTCTTTTTATAATATAATTGTTGCAATTTTAAATAATGACTATTTTCATAAGCAAAGTGGGCTATCAGTTTTATGGTTAATTTTATTGCTAGCGCCGCCTCAGATAAGTTCTTTAAGGGTCTTCATATTATTTTCACGCATGTGTTTTTGTGCTCTATTACAAAATATTCTGGCAACTGAAGGCTTTAAAAACTGAAAAAATGAAGACAAACCCTTACGAATACTGATTGCGGTGGGTGTTTAGTAAACCTTAGTACTCAATTCGTATCGGAGATTTATATTTTAAACTTGAGACTCGAAGACGACCACATCGACCTTCTGTCAGAAGGTTACGTGTGCAATTTTTTCTTTGCTTCCCCTTAGGGCATTTCTTGAAGCATCGACTTACTTATCGATGTGGTTGGCTACCTTCACCATGAGACAAATACCTGGAAAAAAGGGAAGACTGTACATACGAAATCGCCTTAACGATTGTCTTGTAATTTGTTGGTTAATCAGTATTTTAGAGTATCAAGAACTATCAGATTGACTGAAATTTCGAAAAAAATTGAAAATTTAATTATTTTTTATTGAAAAATATTTTAATTTTACTTTTTTGTGATATTTTGTATAATAATACAATTATTATGTTATTTATTTATCTTTGTAGAATATCTCAAATCCAAGCTTTTAGATTTCAACGAGTGGGAGCACTATAATAACACGAGTCGTTACATTTTTGCATAGATATTTAATGAATTATTGATTTGGTATCTAAGGTATTCGTGCTGCAAGTCCTTATTAATTATTTTAAGTGCACCACAGGATCCATTTTACGATTTTTTCTTAATTATGCATATTATAAATTATATCAAGCATAATAAGATATCTTTTGTATTTACGTAATATTTTTTTATGCTTAGCTTATTGTCTAAAAAATGGCGCTATAACTGGCAGGAAGTACTTAACACAAAACTTGAAAGTTTTATTTGACTTCAGAAAGAAGATAGTATGTCATCGTTGATTGTTACATCCAGTTTTATTTGTATTTCTGCTTACACATCTTTAAAAAAAAAGTTTTAGCTCGTTCAGCGAACAGCCAAAAAGTTTGGCAAAAGACAACGTATTTGAGGATAAGTTAGATCACTTCTTCGTTCTTTAAGATTCTTCTTGTGAGATTTTAAACACTTTGTCAAATGTCACATCCAATATGCATCATTATCCTATGGTACAATGTTTCTAAAATTATGTTCCACGGTACGTGAATTGCTGTTCCGCAAAAACCTGAAATGATAGTATACACTGTTACGGCTGCAAACAACTCAAACATGTTTGAATTCATGATATTGCCTAACCTACAAAATAAGTAAGGTGTTACGTTAAAATTTCAGGATTCGCGAAGTTTTATATCACATGAAAAGTTTGGGAAACCCTATGTATTTATTGTCCGAAAGCGATTTATAACAAATAAATGAATTTAAAATATAAAGTAAGTCTATCTTTCCGTTTTTAACGTAAGAGCAAGCATTAAAACATGCTAGTAAGTTGTCTGACGTACTGCAACCTAATGTCATTTTTCTATGCTTAGTATCTGTCGGTAGCTCTAATGCAGTAGTCAGTAACTATAGTGCACATATTTTAAAGATATCTTCAACTTATTAATATTTCGGAATCGCTTCATTTATATTCAAATTGCACATTTTATACCGACAATTAAAACATCAAAAATTATTTAGCGAATAACAATTGAACAGCTATCACTATATAGATCGAGACTGCTCTTTCTAGACCATCAATCAGAGCAGCTGTATTGATGTCCTCCTTGAGTAGGACTGCCGATGATTGCATGGATTACTCATGACTCATGAAAGTGTACGGGTGCACTCCCACTAGATTTGAATGTGTTTCGATTTAACGTCCAGCTCTTAACTGCCTGCCATCACCCAGAGATAATATTCTATCATGTTATTTGTCATAAGCAAGTGATTTGTGTTCCCCAGATGATAGTGATAATTTAAAATAAATATTATGATTTTAGACCAGAAAACCATTTGTACTGTAAAGAAATCGCCTCTTGCGCCTCCTACAATATTCCCTATAAGCGCATATCGCGCTAGGCCCGTCAACTCATTGGTTTCAATTGTTGCTTTGTTGCTTGTTGAAATAGTTAAAAATAGTGTCTATTTAGCCCTCGGTACAGGATTATTTACAGTATTGATCGGTTTTTAGTGCACCTTACAGCAACATCAGTTTATTTCTATTTAGATTACTGAGAAGTAAACGTGCTAAAAATTTGATTATTTTTACAGTTTTATTAGTGTTGATTCTTATGGGAGAGGCATTAGATTTATAAAAATAGAACACAATTTGTTTTTACTAATTCAACAATTTTTCATAATGATCAAGACCGGTTTCGGTTTTGCTTGAGATTAATGCTCGCGATGAACGATGCTGATCATTATATAAAATTGTAAAATAAGTAAAAACATTATTTTGATTACAAACAATTAATTGTAAAACAAAACAAATTTAACTGTTTTTGTGCCGTTAAAAAATATATGCATATAATTGAATGTTAAAAGTCTTGGCTAAATAAAAATATACTTGTGTAAACACGTCACATTCGAACTGGGCTTATCTAAAAGTAAGTATCGTTATTTTCGCAAGTCGCTTGCAAATCCAATCCTCTTAGTTATGAAACCCAACGGAGTAGCGCATAGCTTGGCGAAGTGTGCTCTGAATACGATTGGGCCGACTCACAAGCTGAGAGTGTCGTATCTTGGCGATCGCAGGCGTCTAGTCGCGTCGCATGGCGTCCTTTCCTCGCACGACGCCCTGCTAAACCGTACGAAAGCTTGCCCTGGATCACACGATGATTTCTAACTCATCTAGTAAGGGTTGAAATAAGTAATGGCGTTATATTTATTTATTTATACGAGATACATATAAATTAATCCATAGCTGTATTTTTACTCTAAGATGCTATAGAATCTCTATCATCAAAATTTACTCAGTATTCCTACTCTCATCCATTAAGAGCTAATAACCGTTTACAGTACCTACATATTTAATTAGGGGGCGACAAACTACAGCCCATCACCTCTTTTTTGTATTCTCCGCTATGAATGGAGTTAATTTTTACGAATTATTTAAAATTTAAAACAATGCCTTTAAAATCGTATGTAGTGCTTCTAAATCTTTGCATTATAACTAGAAATCGAATTAGATATGAGCTTACAGGCCCGGCGCTTCGACTTGTAAAATCTACAGATTATATTGCGTTGTCTTATTTTTTTTTTGTGTGGGCGATTGAAAATTATTGCGATGATGCAATCAGATATAATTGTCAATAATTAAGAGTTGTGCTTTTTTATGTCATCGTATTCAAGTCCATCTGTATTTGAAACCATTTCATAGTAAATATAAATATTGTTTTAATTGAATATATTTTATTAAAATATAATTTTATCTGACAATCGCAGCACATACGAAAAAGTGTAATTAAGAAATTTTGTACTCCATAGAATAATTTAACTTTGTTTAGTGGGGTAAATGTTTCAATAAGATTTAAGAATCACTGGCTGTATGTGTACTACATATCGTCGTTGTTCTGGAAGATGACACTAACTGGAAAATATTACTTTTTAGTAATTGAACTCTGAAGTTGGCCAAATGCTTGATGTAAGTTTTTCATTTTGTTTGTTTGTACAAAAGTGTTTTTAAGTACAAGTGTAATTTATAAAAATAAGTGTGTTCTGTCATACCGTAGAGTTTGAAATAACAAACATTTTGATATAACTAACTCAATGTAATTTTTTCGATTTAGTGTTTTCTTTCAGAACAGCGACGATATAGTCAAAATTATTAATTAAAGATTATGTTTTTGTATTATAAAAATTCACTGCCTAATCTAAAATAGTTATTTTATTGGCCTTACTATACATGTATACAAATATTAAACAGCTACTCCTTAATTGATACACTGAATTCCTTAAAGTTAATCGAATCAGTTTTAATAACAGATTTAGTTCTATATAATAGAATATTTGGTTCTTTTTATGTTAACCAGCCTTACCGCTAAATATTTTATCTGAGTAATACGACACTCATATGGTATAATGTAGGTAGAATATGCTCCATATAGATTTTGTGCTCCCTTATGGCCTGCATCTCTCAACGTTTTATGTGATATGACGTCATGAAGAAAGAGAACCTTTCAGTGCTGTGATAATGTCATTATATATATATCGAGACTGGAAAGCCGAAAGGCATTAAGTGAAATAGTTGCGAAAATGTGTAAGTTTGCCTGTGAGATCATTTCGCCACCGCGCATTCTGTTATAAATTGTCTCAAATAAATAAATAAAATTTAATATCGTTTTAACTAAGCAAAAGTTATTCTTTGACGCAGTTGCATATCAAATTTGAATTATTGAGATTTTGTACACTTCCATTTATTTTGTCACTAACGACCTGGTTTTCGCCAGGCATTCGAGCGCACGAATGGACTCGAATTGACAGACAGTAAACAGTGTCTAACGTTTATATAGAAGATACAAACACGACTAATATTATAAGTCTAGGATTCACACTGATACCCGAGTTAAAGTTTCCGTTTCAGTTACATATATTTTAAATGTTGAGTATTTCTTTTCATGATTTTAATGCCTAAGTATTTTAAAAAAAATCAAATGCAAATAAGCATTCATATTTTATGCTCGTATCTTTTTATACATTTTGTAAATTTTTCATGCAAATAACTCATATTTCTATAAAATCAAAAGGGCAAGGGTGACATTGACATACTTAACGAAAAATGTAGTAACTCATTTTTGGTAATTTTGTAGGTGATCGAAAATTATTGACTAAAGATAAAAAGCTTAGAATTAATACGATTTAATAAAATCCCCACAAATATTAGTAAATACCTAACATTTTGTTCGTTCTTCTGAAAATATAGCAATAGCGAGTTGTATTGTTTGTTGCGGGTGTCGATTTGTACGGTGTACATTTTCTTTTGAAGGAAACAATAGACATGTTTTATATTTATGTTTCATTATTAATGTATACTATACGTTTTCAATAGTTAATTAATGACGTGATATTTGAAAGTCAACACGTTCAAGTTCTTCACTCATTTTTTAGTATTTAGTAAGTCACCTATTACACTGTAGGAAAATTGCTAGTTTTACATTTACATGGGCCTTGTGTTGTGCACCAATTATGCATTGATTAAAAAAAAATTGAGAATAAAATGGCCATTTACCAAATAAACGTAGCTCAATGACATAAATGATTATATGATCAATAAAATAAAAGATAGTATCATTAAATAAAAAACATAAATATGGTCACCATAGTTTTTTTTCTTATTACAAACACTTTAATTGAATAAAAAAAATTTGTTGAAAATTGTCAAAATTAAATGAACGCCCTTTTGACTTTATAACCTCTATAATCTCTATATAATATAATATGAGAGTTTGGTAACGTGTAAAGCGTTTTTAGTATGTGAGTGGTAAGATAATGTTAATATTTATGTAACATTTTATGCTATAGCTATAATATGAATAAGATTTATGTTATCTTCTTACCAAGACGTTTTATCGATCGATTAACGCTGAAGTTCTCTCCATGCCTCTTACTCACTTTAAGATTCACTTTCATGCGCTTTGTGTTTGGAATGGTGGTTAAATCAAAATCGCGAACCATAAGTTTTTTTCTTAAAATAATAATGACAGGAAAATCTCGGTTTTTATATTTTTTTTGAACATGTGAAGATAATTATGTGTGCAAAATTATGATTGCCGAATTAAAAATTGTGAAATATTCCGGTTTGAAAATTGAAATTGCTTTAACGTTACAAATGCCTAATAAGCAAAAGAGCACTTGTGACATTTTTGCGATTTGAAGATATGAGATATTTTTTTTTCTTTACGTGATACGCAAAAGGACATTTGCGAAACAAAACCTGTAAAATCACAGTTTAATAAAGAAAATAAGTAACTAGTGTATTTGTAAACTTATCTTCAATCAATAAATGGTAAAACAATGTTCTTAAACTTAAATATACCAATTAAAGTTTACTTAATTAATTTGATTTTTATGTATTAAGCCTTAGTAGGTGAAAGAAGAAATATAAAATTCTGTTAAATTGTTATTAAAGATTATAAAAAATGCATTTTAATCTTAGTTTGATATTTATTTAAGAAATAACCTCCACACGAGCTTTTTTCACTCTAAAACCACTTAAAATGCGTTTTTCTCAAAACTCAATTTTTCCACAAATGAGCTTTTACTTTGGGGACAACGATAATAAAACCTATCACTGTGTAATGTGAAGGGTGTAGAGTTTCCGTACTTTTCCGTTTCGATATGAAAGGCTCGAATCTCACTCCTTACCATACGTCATGGGTCTTCAACATCCCACAGCTTTCGGAACCCTTCTAGTTTATAATATTGCTGCAATCGCGACTGCGGCAACTGTGACGACGGTTGAAGACAAACCCAGGCTGAAGAACGCTGCATCACGTTATCCAAACAATAGTCGTAATTTGGGCCGATGTCCGTTCCCAGTCTCAACCATACAGTGTTTTAAAAGAAGTTTTTTGAAGATAACTATTTTTGGGTCCTTAATCCCTTTTTTGAGAAAGTATACCGACAACAAAAGTTTAGCTGTTAAATAATTGCTGCATCGTACTTCCTTGCTTTCAGCATTGAATAAAAAAGTTAGGAAGAAATGAAAACTTACAAACACTTTCATACGAGAAAAAATATAAGTGTCATACAAAAATACAAATTTTTTATTCAACTGGCACAATACTCAATGTTACAAAATGTCATACCATTATAAATTGAGTCGCAATAATATGATTTAATTTACTCAGCGGAAAAATATTATAAAATGGGCTTCAATACGTTTGTCACAGTTCAGGTATTATTTCTCACAGATATACATTAAAATTGAGTATGACAAATAGAAGAGAAATCCTTAAAAATAAACAAATGAAACACGTGTGTTGCATAAATTAAAAAAGAATTTCTGGACGTCATTATCATAACCGAAATTGGTATATGATAAAATTTATATAGATATAAGAAAAAACACTAGGTATGTCATGAATCAATTGAAAATTTATTTTAAAGGAAAACTACACAGATGTTACAGCATTAAGAAAGATATATATGTGATAACAATTATTGCTAAATACAACCACTCACGTGAAAAAATTAAATTGAAAGTTACTGAATCTAGGAACACAGGAATGTTGAGATGACTTGAATATATAAAAAAATTACATTGTAAAATAAATTAAAAAATAGAAACGAAACCAAACATTGCATGATAAAACAGGCACCAGGCCAACGTTCCCGTTCTGGTGTAAAACTAGACGTCTGTCCTCGATGAAGGTTCGCAATCGAAAAAACTCTAAACCATAATACTCTAAACTCTAATCGATTATTCACCTGGGTGGAAATTATTTAATCTAATTAATTCTCCCACTCCGGATATTTTGTGTTCCAAAATACACGTACAATACTTTGGTGTTACCGTATTGTTATATATTACATAAAACCTCTATCATTATTTATTATTTTGGGAAATTATTTGCGTCGAATCAAGTACAAACAATCTTTGTAATGCTCTGCATAACGGCACATATGCCTTCCGTACCATACCAATCTGTAGATGTTTTAAAAGTCAGTTTCTCCATTCAGAGTTCTTAAAAATTTTCGTTTTGGGATTTCGACCCATCAGCTCAACCTTGTTAACGAAAACCCTAGAGCACTGATACACAACCGGTACGTGGTACACGTGGCTTTTCAAGGGCTGCAAACAGCTTTTAAAAATATTAAAAAAAAAAAAAAAAATAGGTTCCTCATTCATCTTAACATGTTTTATCCGCTATACAAACAAAATGAACATATTTCCAGCGGCCAACCTAGGTAATGGCCGGCGGATTTTTTTGTTCTTCTTTGAATAGGATAATATCTTGTAGAGCAGTGGTCAACAACCTTGCAAACATCACGTTTGTCACTAAACTCACAATTTTAAATCCTGCGGATCACTTTGAGTTTTTGTTGAAAAAATTAGAACATTTCTAAAATAACGATTACAATTTTAAGATGTTATTTACACTTGTATAATTATTACATATTTTTGTTTGAAATGAGTTAATGGATGCTTGGATCCAATACTTTACTGCGGACCACCAAAATTTTCGCGCTGACCACTGGTTGGCGTAGCGTAGAGGCTCGCCAAAAGGTTTGAAATGACTAATGTAGCCCTATGTTGCTAAAAGGTTTAATATTGCTGCCCTAGAGCGATACCTCGGCCGGTTGTGAAATATACTTCGACTGACTTTGCTATTAAATTATCATTGTATAAATAGAATTTACACCCATGAAATCCAACACAAAGACTTTTGTTCGAGTTCAAACAGTCTTAAACGAAATTTTCATTATTAATTGAATTTGACGTTTTGGCATGCATTGTTCAGACATTTGAAAGGGTCCAAAATATTTCTTCAATGCGTTAATTAATATTCATCATGCTCTCAAAATAACAATTCCAAGTTGAAGAATATTGACGTTTGACTCAAGTTCTATAATTTTCAGTTCAAATTTAGTGTATATCATTATTTCGTATTCAAACAAACAAAACAAGTTTATTAACCCTCTACGCCAGTTACAAGGGCATTACTAATATAACGTTATTACATCTCACGTAAAAATTAAAGTGTATTATTGAAAGGTTAGCCCCGTGTAGCTATGCTTTGGATGTAGGGTGGAGTCATTAAATAAATAGGGCGGAGTATTTAAATATTAAAATAGTTTTGAAAAACAGTCAACATAAGTCAAAGCTGAATATGTATATCTCTCATTTTATAATTTATAATTTAAGACATCGACTGAGGTTGCTTGATGGAATTTCAATATCAAATTTGGATTATTGAGATTTGTATATCTCTCAGTTGAGGTTCTGGACAGTCCTTGCAACTGGCGTCAAATAATGACAAAGCTTAAGAAAGGATTAGTGATATACTTATTTATATATTCATATATATTATACTTAGTTATATATTCATTCAAATGAACTTCAAAATTGTATTATAATGTTATTATATTATAACTCTTTAATCGTTTTATTATTTTATTGGGTGTAGATCAAACGTGGCCATCTCATAAAAATATATATGAAAAAAGTGATATTTTTGTCGGTTTGAGTATAAATCATATTTCAATAATTTATTTATTTACAATTATCTCGAATTGACATTCAATTGAATGCTGAACATGTCAACGTGATTGCATCAAAAGAAAATTACAAGGTGTCTAAAAAGTTCACGAAATCCTATGAAGAGTAAGCGGAAATTCACCCTGTCAGTCTCCCATTTTACTTTTTGTAAACGTTATTTTTGTGCAACGAGGAATTTTTATTAGACATTTCTGGCAACAATTTGAAACATGAATAACATTCTTGTGCTGTGGGATACACAATTTAAGAACGACATGAAACCATAACTGATGGTGGTAGTAATTACAACGTTGAATACGACCGATAATGTAAATAATTCAATGGAGTAAGCATTAAAAAAATAAATAATTATCTACTTAAAATGTTCAATGTATCATTACATTTAGAAATATATGATTGGATTTACTTATTGAGTTTTTCCGTTGCCAAAACTATCTTTAAATGAAATGTGTTTTATGATTAAAATTTGTAAATTTAGTCGATGATCATGTTTGTTTGATCTGCAGCTAAAAAAACCATCCAACATTAAGAAAGCTAAGTATCTAAATCGTCATTTGAAATATAATAGACACGTTACAAAAGTTTACTCAATAAAAGTGAAAGACTCCAGAGACAATAATTTCCCTCAACGGAGATCATAGAATTTCAAAATGTTACCAGTAGGAACGTCAAGAGATTCAGGTGAAAGGTGGTTTTGAAAGCATTTAACCAGACGCCCTTTACCCCCCTTCCTTATCTATAATTGCGACCCCTTACCGACACCCAGTGGCAGGCAGTACACTTTTAAGACTTATTAGGGGAACACAGCAGAAGCAGATATTTTGTTAGAATTTAATACGAATTCTATGTTGAGATATATGAATGATTGCGATTAAACAGACGTTCATAATACACCTATAAATACATAACAATATATAATATAGATCACTTTTAAGATATTAACTGACAATTTTTGGTGGTTGTTTTGTACTACATCGAAATTTTTTAATGATCAAAACCGGATTCGCTTATTTCGAGCAATATTAACTGCTTACGATGTTCGATCATTATAAAAATGTGTTTTATTAAAAAAAACATTATACATTATATATACATTATACATATATATATATATATATATATATATATATATATATACATTATATATATATATATATATATATATATATATACATTATACATATATATATCTAAGATATTAATTGCCGGTCAGATTAACCTTAATCGATCGCTTTTAATACAATGAAAATCTTTTATTTATTCAAATATATTACACTCCAACTACTTCTGACAAACACTTTCAACCAGGTAATACTAATTAAATGCTAAATTAAATCTAACTCGTCACACAAAAGTGAAATATCGAAGTTATCGTATAGAAATTAAGTTGCTTAGTATAAGCCGAAAAGATTTTTTTATGTCATATAAATACGCATGATCTTTGGTTATCCATTTTATTCCAAGTATGGGATGTGTTTATTTTTATAAACAAATAATTTTAGCCAATGACTCTTATCACTGTACTTCACTGCCTCAATCTTTTGGAATCTTTTATCACCTAAAGGTTCCACGGCCCGCACAGTAATTTTTCCTAACAAGTATATAATTGAATTTTCAATACGGTCGTTTGGTTTCTTTCTACACAGTTTTTAAAATCAGCGATTCGTTAGATGTTTTTCCGTTTTATTTTTTTAAGCACTCTAAAGTGCGCTGAATCTTTAGGCGGATTGAAGTTATTATACTAAAAGACTTGTAATTTTATCTTCTTTTATTTGTGCTGGGATTCTGTTAGGACTCATTAAGAATTTATGTTTTTTTCGCGCTGTTCTCAGCCTTAATGTCTTTCTTCATTTAAAAATCATCAATGACCGCAGTATATATGAATCTATTCTTTTCAACAAAAAACACATACTACTACATATGAATGCAATGATTAATTTTATGTAAATTGAAAAACTTTTTATTTAGAACAATGAAAACATTTCAAAACTAAATATTTCTTTCATCAGTTCATACGAATTAAAGCTGAATAAGTTCCCTATTGGTTAACTTATCTGTATACATTCAAATATGGTAAAAGAAGGATTATAAAGATCGACTGTATGGAAGAAAGCTGAGGGAAATATGGGAGAATCCGGATAGACAGTGAGTGTGAACGGTAAGAGATATCATTAAGCTTTAATCAGTCTTTAAAACTCTTTTTCAGAATCATGGTAAAAATAAACACTTAATAGTAATTATCTATTTTCTCTTCTTAGTGCTTGATATAATTATGTATGTATTAGAACTAATATATTGCCGACCGCTGTGGCTGAGTGTTAACGCTGAATGGTATCCATGATAATTCGTATCCTTGATCAATTGTAGGAATATCCTGAATAGATATGTGACTATGTGCATTTTTTCAAATAGATTTATACAAATTTTCTATGGATTCGGCGGTAATTTTATGAAAGTTCATTATTAATATAAAATTAAAATTGACAACTTAGTTATTCAACTTGGTTTATCACTAACGTGACGTGTTTCGCCTCTTTAAGAAGCATCTTCAGACTGAATAACGAATATAAGTTTAATAACTAATAGCTAAGTTATTAAGCTTAATTTTATATTAGAATTATAAAATTTATTATTAATGCGAAATACATCACAAAAGTGAAGTTTTTAGTACATTACTTTCAAGTAATAGAAAGTTGTAAAAAAAACTGTTTTTCACACTTTTTGAATCATTTTTATTGTCTCGGTTCTTATTATTTATATTTATTAAAAAAACTATTTGAGGTAAGGTTTGGAAAAAAAAGACTATCATAACGCACTGATGATATATGAAATACCGCCGAGTATTGTTAATGCTCCTCGTAGTGGTGTATGTAACCCTGCAGCATGTATATATGTTACATTTTCATCCTTTCCTTACCTTCACTATCCTTAAAACGGTGTATAAGTGAGCGATTAGCTAATGAATAATCCTTCCCTAAACTCACCCCTCTTTAATTATCCTCTCTTAAAATGTATTTGAGAGACTAGACTTTCGTTAGAATACTAAATATATAACAGTCAATGATTAACACACCACATATATTTTGTTGGGGCAATGTCTTCAAGTGTTCAAAAGTATTTTAATCGACTATGACGTCAATGTAAAATACAACCATTATTTTGACAGTCGATAGGTATTACGTTACGGTATTCTTTACTTATTTGTCGAGTCACTGACTAATATGCCGTATTAATGATTTTCTGTCAAATTTTCTGTAGGCCAAAAAAACAGTTGAGCAGAATAATGCTATCAATGGTGTAGAAGCGAAAAGAAAAAAATGAATAATACCCCTTGTGTAAATAGTATATAGTTCATACGTCTATCGACTGATTCGGATAACAAAGGTTCAAATGAGTTAATCGATTTGTTAGCAGCGGATTCGAATCACGTTTGCATTGGAGATATAGTTTCCATATGGTATCCAAAACGAGGACATGACTTACAACCATTTTTAAAACGCTCCTCATTTGTCTTCCATTTCAAATTGGTCTAGTAAATTTATCGTTAATTTTTTCTATAACTCATGATAACTGATAAACTTTGCAAATGCATATGCAATGATAGACAAAATAACGCAAAATCTATAAATATGCTCGATGATTAGGAAGCATAGAATTCTTTATCTATCTTTATCCATCATATAAATTAAGTAGAATAGAGTGAAATCTTATTAAAATTCCAAAATATAGATGACAATCAAAATAGTTGAAGATAAACTACGTGTAAAAGTGTATATTTCGTAAACTGATTAATGCTGACTGATTTTCGAAATTAATTAAAATATTATTTACTTTGTAGAGAAGCGGTGCCATGAGTGGTGGCAATCACCGGACATTTTGATACTAATACAGGTAAACGCGGGTAATATTTTATTATAATCATGGTGAGAATTAAGCCGGCAATTGATTCGATACATCGGACGATTACCACCACAAAACTGCATATTATCATTATGAAATGTCAATTTTCTACTCGTATTTTACTGAACATCACCATTAGTCCGTAAATACTCAGTGAAGCAAGAAACCTAATTGACGTAATACTAAATAAAAAGGAAACCCGACTCCTTTAGTGTGTGACGATTTAATAATAGAGACTTAAATTGAAAGGCAATCTGTATACCTAGAATTGTAATATAAGATATATTATCTTAGACTGTACCCGAGTGGTGATATTCGATTGTGGTGTCTAAAGGTCCGTATCTCCGTTCGGACATTGTTCGGACATTCGAAAATTGAATTTTCAATCGATATATGTATCTAAGACATGAATGTTTCTGATCTTTAGATTTCCTCCCACTCGTCCAGTATAGAAAAAAACGGCAAGCTCAAAACATTAACTACTAATCTTAGCCTATTTCCATTTTTCTATCCTATGATGCCCCATAAGGATTCTATATTCTCCACATTGGGTGTGGAAAAAACATTTTTATTCGTTTATATTTCAATCGATTTATGGTTTCGATATGCATGGATGTCTGCGATGTTATAATTCATCTTCCCACACTAATATATTATCATTTATTTTTATAATGAAGATTTCTTACATTATCCAAATTTTCAATTTTTCGACATGGTAACCCTGTCGAGTATTTTTATCGTTTACCGTCGACTCCGCGCTATCATTTATCAAACATTGTTGTAGAGTTATAACAAAACCTCAGACCAGTAACCCAGAACCTTTTTCTTGCGTCAATTAAACTATATTTATGTGTACAGTGGCCAATAATAAACTATCGAAAAGCTTATTTATGTAAAGTAATTATCGATACTGAATCAAGGTACTTAGAAATTTGAAAATAAAAGAGAATTTTCACTTTGATATACCTATTGCCTTTAATTTTGTCACAGATAAAAGTTGGATAACACTAATTTATAAACCATTTGCATTTTAAATTGATCGAATCATAAACTATTTTAAGAAGAATAAAATACCTCGGTTGGAACAGCAAAAAATGTTTTGTTCTAGATATCTTGATTAAGATTTCTGTCTTAATTTTTTTTTTCATTATGATACTACATTAAGACCTCAATATAACAGAAAAATTCATGTTAATTCTATACTTATGGAAATCAAAACGTTACCGTTACATGTCTGCAGCAGTTTTGGCGCGTTCTGGTCTTTGATTTTACTTACTTTTAGCGACGCCCAGCCATGAAAATTTAATTTATTTACTCGCGAAACCACATTCTAGTTACCCGGTTCTTAAAATATGACAAACATAACATAATTATTTCAAGGCTCCAATAAAAGAAGTCATACAACATTTAGAAAGCCCGTATTCTTTAAAATTACTAAATAGCGAAAAGTACTGGCTTGATTAAGCTAATAATGTTATTTAAATATTTTTACTCGTCAGAAAAATCTAGTTAAATTTCTTACCAATGAGCTATTGAATGTGTTTATTGATAACTTTCCTTTGCGATTGACTTTCCAGGAAAGATAGTGATTAGTGGGTGACACCAAGTCTTATAGCCACACTGTAAATTGGTGACCATATGTTCCACAAAGGGAACATATATGGTCATAGAACAGGGAAACTAGAAAGAAGAAACTCAGTAAAACGATTGAAATCAAAGTTTCGCTCATTGCGGTGACACCGGTTCCGATCATTATAGAAATGTAGAAGTAGCACACAAATTGTGTTTTATTTTAAAAATAAAAAATTATATACTTATTATGTTGTTCGATATTTTGGTCGTATGTTAAAACAAATATTTTATTTCGAAAATGTTGATAACTACAAACGTATTTTCAAACGAAAAGCGGTTTTCATTATAATCGATGTGAAAGTTTTTGACGAATTAATTGAAAGTTTGACCCCCTTTCTACTAACGGTTCAACTCTTCCCACCTCACATGAACTCGACGCCTGTGACGTCGTCGTTTAGCTGATTGCTTCAACCTATTGAAGAAGTACCAATACAATGTCCGCGAACAGTTCATCTCTGGATTTAATTAGGTTTATTGGTTTAATATATACAGAGACAGTATTATTCCATTGTTTAATTGATCAGCTATAGATTAACTTGGCTATAACAATGGCTTTGAACTGGAGGTGACTATTAAGATAGTGTTGTAATGCAAACCCAAGTTTGATAGCCAAAACACTCACAATGAACATTTTGATTATTTGTTTTATTTATATAAAACAAATCACAACAATTTACAAACTTAACTGCGAAAAAAGATTCAAACATATGAAAAAATGGCAAGAAAGTCTACTTAATAAGTTAAGACAAAATCTACTAAAAATTAAACAATAGTACTCGTATGCACTCAATCAGGGTTTACGCAGAAATAAGCCGAAATCAAAAAGCAATAACATTGAACAATGTTAATTACAACTCTCCCGATTGGCATCACTATTGCCAAGGTGGTTATAAACTTTGAAAGAATGCGTTATTTGCATATATAGATTCATTTAAATGCTTTTAATCTTACCGATTGGGTTTCAGTAAAACTTTCTCCACGCAGTTGTAAAAGATTTTTTATTGTTAAAGGAACACAGTCTTAACCCTCTTGCACAAGTCCTCTTTTCAGCGAGCGTAAGGATAGAGTAGTGAGGTTAAGAAAGATATGTTAGTATGTTTATTGCTCTCTCTTGACGTTGTGTTTTCAGAGTTGGATGAGGAAGAGATGAAAGTATCAAAGCCTTTGAATACAAATCCATAAATTTATTGAAATGTCAGTTCGGGAACTTGAACGCCTTATCGCGCAGCTTAGTTAAAAATAATTCAACCCTTCTGTAGGTTAAAAATGCAACGTAATTATTTAAAATAAAAAAAAATAAAGTTCAAAGGCGTAGTAGATATGCAAAAAATAGCACGATAAAAACTTTCTACTAATTTAAACTTATCAACTAAACGGATATTTTTATTTCATTTTGCGCTATTGCGAAATTGTACACTATTTCCTCACCCCTGATTTCTCCCGTAGATATTTCCCCTAGTAATTAAACGAAGTAAGATATAACTGACAGTACGACAAATGAGATTTATATCAATGATGATTATCGGGATGTTTTAAATTCACTAAGGTTTTGTAAATGTTTGTATTTCATAATATAATGTAGGCGATTAAAAATGATAAAATAAAACATAAAATTGATAACATTGTTATTTCACTGGTTGTGTAACAATGTGTTATACGTGATTTGCCTCTTTCAAAAACATATTCAGACTAATTCAACGGTAACATCGACAGTGATTCTAATTCTTTATTTGTATCTTATGATATGAAAGATTAAAAATGGGATTTTTATTTTACTGGGCGTAATGACGGGGAAGATACAAGCGATAAAAATAATTTGGTATACAATTTGAATTATTGAGATTTTTTACACTTCCATGTATTTTGTCACTAACGACCCGGGATTCGCCTTTCGGCATCTTCAGGTATTCGATTGCACGAATGCCTGAAGATGGAATGCGAAACCCGGGTCGTTAGTGATAAGATACATGGAAGTGTACAAAATTTCAACAATTCAAATTTGATATTGAAATTCCATCAAGCACCCTCAGTCGATATCTTAAATTTGGTATAAATAAAACGACACCTTCGATAAATGTTTTATTTTCAGCATGTGGATGGCATGATAGAAATACAATTTGTTACTCTATTGATTCGTAACGATCTTTGACACATGTTTCGCTTCGTCGAGAAGTATTTTCAGACGGATGACAATTTGAATTATATATTGAAAATGAATGTGTACAGGGGTAACCTCTAAAAATATAAATATTTTATTTTCTAAGTATTTATCAATATCGTATATATTATTACGTATGTTACAAATGGTAAGAAAAACATGCATCTCATTTACTTTACCTTATAATATGTTAATATGTATTTTATAAGATATTATTGAAATGTACACCATATTATAATAACAATTTACCTAATACTTCATGGTATTATTAACTAGATAGCGATAATACTATTTACTTTATGTAGACGAACTGTTGTCGGATGAAATTGCTAATAAGTGTGGAGAGACGCCTGTATGGAAAATTTGCGCAAAATATAATATTTATGATACGGAAGGCAAAATCTTTTTGGCTGGGCTCTCCACCCTCCCCCCTTAATCACCCTTCTTTCTCCTATTCTCCTTTATTCTGAACGCCTGTGCCGAATACTAAGTGATTTTTTGTAGCGACATTTCGTGTGGAACCTTTTAAATGGTTCGCCTTTAAAATCACTTCTTAAAAGGTAAACCTATTCGTATTTTTAAATTGTCAAACAAAAGAATGCATTTTAATTAAAATAAAATTCACGATAGTTGACATAAAAAGAATATATTTACAGCCAATAACGATAACACCGTTTTTTAAATTAGTTATGTTATAGGCATCAGGCGCAAAATTGATATTCCTTCCTTTGGGATTAGTTTAGTTATCTTGCTCTCATCTGAGCGGCAGTTGATAGTGGCTTTCGAGAAGGATATAATATATTTAGGGAAGGTCAAGAACGTTGAAACTAAATAGAAGAACCCACTTGCACGACATTAATGATATTTTATTAGATGCACACACAGGTTACAAAGAAAACAGGTAATTGATATGATTGTTATGCACACAGTCTTGTAAGTTATTTTTTAATTTAACTATGTTACTGGGTGAGAGAAACCGAACTCATCTTTATGATTGTTTTACCGCTGTTTGTTTTATTAATCATAAAGACGCTTCCCATAAGGTTTCGTCCCACGGTCCACAAAATTTACACAAAATAAGTTTAAACTCTACATACCCTACTTAAGGGCTCTATATTTGAAATTAAACTTCTCAAAATGAGTTCGCTGACCATATGGTCGAGGTCTATATGGGTCCAGGAAAGAAGTTTATTTTTCTCATCAATTTATACTACCACGTTTCTATTTTACGGCGATATTAAGTGAATTATCAGCAACCATTCCTATATTACATAATATATAAAATAAAATCATATTTTAATGACAATTTTGGATCTTCGCTTCTTATGTTACAACATATATTAACAAACTGTGACTAACAAGGGTTGAAAAAAATAGTTATTTTTTCATCAAAATTTTTGGAATAAAGAGAGGACATATCTAGAACATTTTTTTTTTGATAACATTACCTTTATGATTTATAAAAATCCGATTGGTTGTTTCACTACTTTAAATTTGTTTATCAAATTGAACGCAAACTTTGACTTTGTAAATCAATTCATATGAGAGCAGTATTCCGTTCCTTGTTATTTTTAATAAATATAACAACTAATTTTTACTCAATATTTCTGTGTGAGATACGGTATTTTATCTCTTCGCTACCCCAAGAATATGTCTTGTAAATGTATTTTGGAGATTTCCTACGTAAATGTTCACGATGAGAATTTTTTCTAGTGATGTAAAATATCTGTTGACGGTAGAGCGGATTTATTAAAGGCTACGAGAGTCACAGATAGTTACTAGATATAAAGATCGTGAACTTACAGTATTTTTTACATTATCCGAGTAAAAATGTATGCAGTCTTTACGGTTTTTTTTATTCCGTCCTTTTTGCGTTTTCGAGTAATGTGGCTGTTTAAAAATGACTGGAAGCGATCGATTGTTCATCTTCTGCGAGAAATTATTGCCAGATTTACAAACATTGTCAGTGTTCTAAAAATATATTTAATACCGTTTATTTACGAAAGACATTATAATACCTTTTTTAAAACAGGACAGCTGATTACTGCGCACTCGAATAGCTGAGAATTATGAATGCAAATATTCTAAAACTCACTGAAGGAATGTTTAAATATGTGGTGTAGGGAGCATAATAATATTTTATATATTTATAGTTTTCCAAATCATCAATATTTTTTTAAATTTTTATATCGGAGATCAAATCATATTCTCTTAAATTACGGTTTTAATATTTAGTGTATACATATTTTCGGATTTTGTCATATGTCTCGAAATATTTATAGTAAATTTATCAGCTTACATAGAATATTTTATTTAATAACGTAGTCTATCACAAAGCCTATAGGCCCTATATAAAGCATTTCTTCTCTTAGTAATCTGTGGAAAATATTCAATCATTCGGAATAACGGAAGCCATATGAATCAAACCAAGCCTTTTCCGTACATTATTCCATAATAAGTATGTTATATTCAATAATTTCTTGCATCAAAAATACGAAAAATTTATCTCATATAATATTAAATGTATGCAAAAAAAATCATGCAAACTTGTTGTATTTAAGAATATTTTTTTTTAAATTTAAAAGTCTAAATCATGGGCGGCAACTTTTTCGTATCGGAAAGCCGCATTCATTTATCTTAAATTCAAATAAGGCCGCATTTAAGAAAAATCAATAAAAATGTATGTACATTATTTTGTAAATGAAGGAAAATTTATTTACAAATTTAGAAAATTTGGATTGAATCAAAAGGCTGACCCTATAAAGCTGCAGGTTCGTCACCCCTTGTCTAGATACTCTAGATTCAATAAGGAGTAAGACTTTTTTTTAATTTTAATTAATTTTTGATATGAATTTTCATTTTTGTGGTCCACTTCTTCACTGTATTGTATGAGTAAAAAATAACTTAAAAACCGATCAAGTTTGCTGCAATATTGTGTTTTTTTACGAAAAATTTATTTTTAAATTGGGATAATGCATTTAAGGATCAGATTCTATAAGCTTTATCTCCCCGGTTTGCGCATAGTATAGATTATAACGTTTAGACAATATACGAAACATAAAATATGCTGGATTTAAACTTATTCGTAACAATCTTTTTTTTGTTTTATTTCTGTGTGTGTCCCTGTATAATATTCTCTTCTTGAAACAAGATAGTAAAGAGAAAATGTGGCGTGGAAAAGTCATTATACGAGTACCGTAGTATTGGCGTATTCTTGTAGTTTGAATCATATAATAAGAATAAAAAGTTTGTTTGTAAAAGGTAGCAGGGCCCCCTGTTGAAATTCGTTCAATACGATTGATGCAGAGTCACAGAGGGTGAGAGAGACTGTGTGTATGCATCTCCGTCCGATATCGTCCGTATAATTCGATAAACTTTTTTGTATCATACTGAAGACACAATCTCCTTAATGATACACTGCTGCGATGTGCTATACGTTACAGACAGATACATAATTCATTAAAAAATATATTGTTATAGTAAAAAGACTAAAAAAGTATGGGTGCATTTTTTGCTGGACGTCGATGAAAAACTTGGCGTTAAAATTATTACAAACTAAAGCAAATAATGAAAAATGATATTTAACACTTGATTTTTTCTGTAAAACATCACCCACAAATAATTAAAAGCCAATCAATAAGACTCATTTTTTGGTAAAAATCATCAAGAGTAAATAAAATTATCGTCTTAAATCCTAATAATAATTACCGAATGGATATTCTGGTATATAGACCCTACCTTATTGTTTTGTTACTGCGATGCTGATGTAGTAAAACAACGTTATAAGTACTTAAAACATAATCTTTCAAATGCGAAACGATAGAAAGAATGCAATTTTTTGTTATTATATGGCATTAAAACTACCATACTATTACCAAGTGGCGTATTACCAAAGCTTGAAATTTATTTATTGTATTGAAATATTACAAATTTAGACATGCTTTCCCTCTACAACATACTGACTTAGTTGTATATATATACCATTATCAGCTATTAAACACAATCATATAGAGGGAGACTTCATCTCAACTCGTGGAAGCCTTTCCACTATTTTCTTTGAGAAGATTTCTTCTGACATTTCGTAAAACAATTCGAAACACCCTTGACGTTTTCACGATGCGAAATACACCACGCATGAAAGGTTGTGGAGCCGTAGCGGGTGATGCTAGGTAAACCATTGAAGTACCTGGGAATCCGTAACAATATTCACATTACAAATAATTATCGGGTTGTTTCAGTTTAAACAAAATTTTAACATATAAAATACCTTAAACGAATTTGAATAGCTAGAACTCCTTGTTTAAATATTGAATGTGCCTGAACTTGCAATTCGCTTTTGTATTTAACTTAAAGCAATACTGACAACCCTGAAGGTTACCGCTTTTAGAGTTAAGATTCAATTTTCAATATTATAGTCGTAATATTAAATTGTATGCATAAGAAAAGCGAACGTTTATTTAACATAGTATAAAATTTTAAATTATAGGATCGCCGAGCCAACATGACATAATATTCACGAAGGACTAAATCGAAACGAAATTATTTTCTTCTCGACAGTTTTACTTTTGATATTGTGACTAGCGCTTCCAATCCCGGGATAGTGAGCAATTAATCAATCCCGTAATCCCAGGATTCAATTAATACAAATCCCGGGATTTCGGGATTCGCTGAAAAATATCAAACATTAATTTATATTTAAACTGTCAATTCTTACCTGATGAACTATAGAAATTAAAAACGTTTTCGGCGTAATTTATTTTGATTTATGTACGTATCATTTTTACTATATATAGGTATACATAATTAATATTTGTTTTGTGTTTTCTCTTACTCTCATATTTCGAATCAGCTATAGATAAGAACAGACAATTTATTGTTTTTTGCGAAATTATCCACAAATAACAGTTGGAATCATTTTTTATACGGCCACCTGCACGTGCACGTAATGATGTTTTTAACATCTTACTCTAATTTAATTTTGAATAGTTTAAACTATCTTTAATAAAATTTAAAATATAAAAACATTCGACGACAATAAACGCGCAATTTACTATAAATATTCTGTTTGGAAATACTTTTTGCGAGAAAGAGATGGACAAGATGAAAGAGTGTAAAAAGTGAGAATAAAAAACAAAATGTGAATCTGCTAAAGCTCTTCATGCTCAGATGAATTCAATTTATAAAATAATAAAATATCTAAGCCATATATATAAATATCCAAATAATATTAAACAACATTTTAAAACAATTTTATATATACATCAGAGTATTCGTGATAAGTATTTGATTAACTCAAACCTCTATTCGTTATTATAGAAGTTCTCTTTTTATTTACAAAACTCTGTTCTTTTCTGTGTAAATGTAATAAATTTAATAAAATGTTACTGACATCGTTTTTAAATTTATTCGAGTCCAACAAACAACAAGACTCAAGAAAACAAAATCTCAACAACTAAAAAAATATTTTTTTTATGTGATTGCACGTGTTCATAATTGTTATTATTTTATATTTTGATAGCAAATAAATAAAATCGTCGTATTATGTTCTTTTATGCGTTTTTAGGAACATACCTGCCTAGTGTACCTATTCTATTTTTTATGAACTACAAAAGCTTTTTCACGGGGTTTTTTGAGCATTTGTAATATTTTTTCCGTGGCTTTATTATATTTACACAGTTTATCGTGATGCATACTATCTACGAAAAAAATTTTTTTGTCAATTTCAAACTTGAAAACCTGGCTTTTTTTCAAATCCCGGGATTGAAAAACTGTCATTGACATTGAAAAACATTGGATGCACTAATTGTGACTTCTAAGAAGAATGTGCATATTTTACATAAAAAAATAATTTCGACAAAATACCCACCGAAATATATACGAACGAATTAAGAAAATATATTGTTGTTAAATTTTCGTAATATGAACACCAAGAGTAGGTATAAAACGGTAACAAAATAATAATGTGACTTGAATGACAAATTAAAATATCAAACTTTAAGATATTCGCGTTATTTTACCGTGAAATAAAAATACTCAATGGCTTTCACGGAAATACTGCGAAATTGTTCGAGCAACGCACAACAAAACATTTATTTACACAACAATTCCATACATGGGTAGCTTGGTAAGATAGTGGTTTCTCATATCGAGTTTCGCGAAGTTAAAAAAAGTTATCACTTGACTTGCTGTGTATTGAGGCACATGTTTCAATTCTTAGACAAATTGAAACGCATGGTGTATAAAAATCGGATGATCTATGAAAAATGTATTGATTTTTATACCTAAATTTTAAATTTACAAGTTGGTTGCCACCACCTTCACCCGTTATGTGTATGCAGCTGCTGTTTCACGACCGAGAAAAGAAATGAATTTACTCCTCATATTCTTGGTTCGATGTGGAGCTGCACGGGACCGGTCTTAAAGTGTTATAGAAATAATAGTACGAAGGATTTTTTCTGTTGACTGGGTTACGAGAGGACAATGTCGCCGGCCACTGTGGCTTCGTGGTTCTGGGCTTAAGTCTCAGCGTCGTTAATTTAAATTGAGATTTTCAGCATTTGAGATCTTCGGCGTGGGTGCATGTGATTTCTTTTCTTCTCTAGTTGATCTCATATGACATTAAAACTGTATTTAAAGCAAAAACCAATTTGATGTCTAATATTAAAACAACTACATTCCAAATATTAGTTATCACGATGTGGCCAAAGTTTTCTGCCACATATAAAATCACACTGTATCATCGCAAGTTCGTATACACCTTCAAAGCATCACATCTACAAAATCGCTATCTTTAAATAATCTTATATATAATAGCCCACACCGCTCTGTAGACGTTTTATTATTATCACATGTAGTTATGGAATTTTCTCATGACCTAAGCGTTTGCGGTGTATATAATAAAATAAAATGTTATGCAACGCACAAACAGTTCCGACATACTAGCTACTTTAGACATTCAGTATTTCAATTTCAATACCGTCATTTATGACGGGTACGGTTACTAGTCTAATATCAATTTATTCTCATAAGTTGTAATCAGACGACGAGATTTTCCTGTTTGAATTCTCAATGGTAATTTTTAAATTATGATAAAATTACTAGATGTCATTCGAAAATAATGACATTGTTAATATAGACTGAACGTAAATATACATTACAATTACAAATTTTTTCTTGGTCGAGTTATTGCAGTGCTCCGCAACCGGTGTGCCGCGGCGGAGTGGTGCGCCGCGAGATGACCCCAGGTGTGCCGTGGCACAGTACATCCAAAGCGAGAAAAATGAGTATTTTTACATTAGAAAAACATTAAAGCCATTCATTCGGTGGCAACGATCTCCGTTTAAATTATTCTCATTGGAACAAATATTGTATTATTTTGATATTTAATGGCAAGATTGTATTGCAAAAAGCACTGACAGTGCATCTGGCATGCGGTACACCAGAGGATTTTTCTGTGGCCACCAACGGTTCTATAGTAATAAATATTGATATTAAAAAAATCGAAAACACTTTTAATGAATGTTTTTAATAAAATAAGGATCCTATTTTTAGATAAAAATAAATCGGGATCAGTACGGTAACCCCATCAGGTTAATTTGTACTGCAGTGCATTAAGTAATTCAGTCTGTTGTACGTTTACCAACGCTGTTCATCTTGCAATCGTGTAATTATCATTGACGAGACATTATCCAAATACATAACAGATAACAGTGTTTATCTTTTAAATATGGAAGCATCTGTTTATTATATTAGTCTTCATTTTTTTAATTTGAGGTGAATTCGATACAATCCTCGAGTTAAAATGGATAGAAGAAATTATTTATAAATATAAAAAAATTGAACGACCAATAGATTTTTAGATATATTTAAAAGACTGTATAATATTAATATTAAATATAACATTTGTAAAAATACATATTTTTGATGCAATTACATTAACACATAAAATTTTTCTACTAATAAAATTCATCAAATAGAAACTTATTAATTAATTGTAAGTTTTATTAATTTTTCCATATGGTGTGCCGCGAATTATTAATGAGTGCTTGGGTGTGCCGTAGTTGATAAAAGGTTGCGGAGCACTGAGTTATTGAATGCATGAACAATTCTTTTTACATAAAATAAAATAAACTGAATTCATAAAGTTCTTTTAAATTACCAAAATCTGTCACATGACAAAAATCAGCTACCATGAAATAGCCTCATAACGAACACATGAAAAAGTCAACAAAAAAGCAGCCAGTAAGAAATAGAGGATATTCTCCAACCGATAATGCGGATAATCACGAATCTCCACCTCCTACGTGTGAGGCTTCGACGTGTAATAGCCTATTTAAGATTTTTCTATTTAACATTTTAGATCATGGGTATGGGTTTATGTCTTTTCTCCTAGAGTTCATTTCAAGTGGTTTCAAATTTTCTTAATATTTTGCAATTATTGACTAGTGCCAAATATGTTTTATTCATTTATTTAAATAATAACTAGTACGTGTGTGGGGTTGTGCAACCGAACGTGATTTTTAACTTATTTGCCAATTTACATCCGCCATAAAAGCTTTCAACTTCACAAAAATACGATTCATTTTTTATATATGTCCGCCTTGAAAACATGAGGCACGTCTCTCACCTAGTTACGCGACAATAGGATTACAAACTGACTTATGCATTTTGCGTTCATAGTTGATTAATAAATGTCTCATAGAATGCTGATATATTCTCAATTTTTCAGGGTTCCTTAATTTAGAAATCAAATATATATAATCATGGTAACTTTCAACTCTTTCTACGCAACGCACACGTGGACTAATAAACATTATAATATTTGTTTTACGTTTAAAATAACATTATAAATGTAGTCTGCTCTCGAACACGTGTAACTTTTCCCTTCGGTAGATTTTACATCTTTGAACGCGTACTGTGATCAATTGCTTAATTGGCTATCTAGGATTTTACAGCATCTGTTAAAACAAATTGAGTTTGTCTAGACTGTAAACTGTTGGTATCTTATATAAAAAAAGTACTTTAATGATTCGTGATTGAATTGTTTATTAAGACAATATCTGTCATATTTACAGACTGTAGGAAATAATATTAAGAATTTGAATAATAAATTTGTCAAACACTCTAACCAACTCACCATCATTTAGAACGTACATCTGAAATTTATAATAAATGTATTAATCCTTATTTAGAGATTATTATTAAGTACCTCATTAGTTGATGTTATCAGTCAGAAAACAACGAAGTTATTTATTGTAATATATGTATTAAATATGCGCTTAAATACTTGGGAATGATGACCGATAGTGCCCATCATCTTACGGAAGGTTCTAAGCGCATTTTTTTACATGGAAGTAAGGAAACGTGTCTTAAATAAAGTTTTCTTTTCATCAGGAGTAATAGCTAGAAACCCTTACTACGAAATAACGCTAACTACATAATTATTCGTCGGCGTCCGTGGCGCAGTTGGTAGCGTCGCTGGCTACGGCTACGGATGTCTCGGGTTCGATTCCCGATGCGGATGGTTTTCATAGATTGACCACTCAATCGATTTATGGATTTCTGTTCGTAGTCTGAGTCCTCCCTCCCACCCATCATCCTCACGGGGCGTAGCGAGAGCGATTAGCTAATCACTTGTCCTGTCCTAGCCCTATTCTTCTATCCCTACTCTCTTCGAAAAAAGAGAGGTTGAGCAACTGAGTAACAAGCAGTTCTCGTAGAAAAATTCTGTTTAGATACTTCCATTAGGAGACCATATGCTCCACATTGGGAGCGGACATGGAATTAAATTATTATATGTTATCGAGAGATTTGTACTTCTTCTCCTATTACTCGAAACTGCTTCCCAGTCCTTTCTTTCCCAACCTGACCATCAAATTTGACCAAGTTTGATAAGTTGAATTCTATTTTTTTTTCAATTAGCTTTAAAAGTAACAGAAATATCACAAGAAAAAAACTACACAATTGATTGTGTGCGCTGGCTTCTAGTAGCTTGTCTATACTTTTACTTGCGAATCACATTCGAGACGCGACAGTTTCGTTTCTACAAAGTTAACAGTCAGTATTCGTTAGAGTGCTTTCTTCATTTTATTTTTATGCCTTGACAGACAGCATTTAGTTAGTATTCATGCGGTTATCCTTACTCTCTTTGAAAAGAGAAAGGTTCAGCGTCCCGATAACAATCAGTTATCTGGTGTCTATACGCGCCATATTTGAAGTGAAGATGGTGCATACGAATAATAATACAATGTTGGAAATAATGTCGATAAAGATATTATTACCTAAATACTAAAATACCCCATTATTTCGTAATTAGTGTTATTTTCAAATTACCCAGGTTGAAAGTTTTGGGAAAACGTTTATCTAACATCTAAGCCTTTTATCAATTATTATTTCAGTAGAAAAGTTTGCGTTACGAAAAAGGTTCCAGAATTTAAGGTAAATTGTGACATAGTGTAGGAAATGTGAATTATTTATACGACTCTGGGAAAGATAAATACAATAAACGAAAGGTAATCTGTTTTAGGGAATGAAAAAAAAAACAAGGAATCGTATCAGTCATTTCGAATAATAAATTTTACACTAACTCTGTAATAGGTAAACGTGTATATTATCACATTATCAGATTTGTGCCATAGCATACCGATTAAACAACAAAATTTTCGCCACGCGTACTAAGAAGAGTTCGTTATTTGTTTTTTTTTTTTTTGTATTAATATATATTTTTTTTCCATGTCCGCTCCCAATGTAGGAGCATATGGTCTCCTAATGAAGGTATCTTGACAGAATTTTTTTCTACGAGAACTGCTTGTCACTCAGTCGCTCAACCTCTCTTTTCTTTTTCGAAGAGAGTAGGGATAGAAGGACTATGACAGGACTAGTGGTTAGCTAATCGCTCTCGTTACGCCCCGTGAGGATGGGATTGGTGGGAGGGAGGACTCAGACTACGAACAGAGATCCATAAATCGATTGAAAGATCAATCTATGAAAACCGTCCGCACCGGGAATTGAACCCGAGACATCCGTAACTGTAGCCAGCGACGAAACCAACTGCGCCATGGACGCCGACAATATATTTAAACAAAAAACAACTTGCATGTTTCCAAAAAAAAAACTTAGTTTAATCTTTTGTGATTCAACTTTCAAAACAAACTACAAAATAAGTTAAGTCTACATTTTCTCTGATATTAATATATTAGAACGAAGTGTTTAATGAGATGATTAACCTCTGCGGTATTCAACTATTTTTAGTTCCTCCTTCCAAGATATTTTCAGCATTCGCTTACAATAGTGCATCCGTAAAAAATCGATGATCTTTCGTTCGTTATTGCGTAAGACCTAGTGTTTCAATGCATTTGACAGTTTTCAATTTTAAAAAATATTAATCAGCTTGCTTTGGCTCTTTTTATCATGTCCGCTCCCAATGTACAGCATATGGCTTCTCAACGTAAGTTTTCGTACGACAGCTGCTTGTTGCTCAGTTGCTCAACCTGATTGTTTCGAAGAGAGTAAGGATAGAAGGATACGGCTAGGACAGGACTAGTGGTCAGCTAATCGCTCTCGCTCCGACCCGTTTTTAGGATCGTATGGGTGGGAAAGAATTCTAGTCATCACTAACACCCGTGCCTATGAACAGAAATCCATAAATCGATTAAAAACCCAACTTATGATAATTTCAGTGCGGGTATTTGAACCCGAGTCTTCCGTGACCTAAACCAACGACGTAAACCACTCTACCGCGGCTTCGAGTATTAAATCTTGAAAACAAAATTCAAAAAAAAATGTGTACCTTTACAAGAACGATCCTGTGGAACTTAAAACACTGGTTTTTTCCCTGCCCGCTTCCAACGTGGAATGTCTTCAACGTCTCCTAATCTATGCATCTCAACAGATTTTTTCTACGATAACTGCTTGTTACTCAGTTGGTCAACCTCTCTTCGAAGTGATTAGGGACAGAATAAAGGGCTAGGGCAGGACTGCTTGATAACTAATCGCTCTCGCTACATTCCTAGCAAGAGCGATCCGTAACCGTAACCAACGACGTTACCATTTCCAATACAAAATCATTGTCAATTTTCGTTAAAGTGAGACGTTGAAATTGATTTCTTTCTCTCATATTTCATATTGTCTTGATTGTACCGCTTTTCGAATTAGATTATCTGTCGTTCTCTTCGTGTACTTACTTAATATTAATAATTCAATAAACTTTTGTGTGTTATGAATTGCGAATCCATCGCCAGAAAAGTATTTTTTTTACAGCGAGACCTTTTAAAATAATTGAATTTGGAAAGATCACGATACCCGTAGTGAGATCGTACAACAGTTGCCGGAAAACTTTTTTGAATAAGAGCTTAAGTAACATAAACATTGAGAATAATTACGATTCGTTTCATCTCACTCAAAATTGTCAAGAATGAAACGTTGATATAATATTTGTTTTATTAAACAAGTGACTCAATGGCGATTTACAAACGTGTTGAGTATTACTCCACGGATATTTTTCATTGTTACAAGTAAATATGTAGATGAGCACCTTCATCGATAAAGCTGTGGGACTTAAAACAGGGCAGAGCACTTTCATACAATTAGTATTCAATGTATTTTAGAATTTTTTATTCAAAGGCGATTTTTTCATTCATTTTTGCCCGTACTATTTATATTCATCTTGAAATTAGTTTTCAAATATTTAACTTTAAAACTAGAAAAATTTAAAAAAAACAGAGACTAAAATACGTTCCTTGTCAATATTCAGATAAACAAAGTTAAAAAAGTGATTTTTGTTTAAAATTAACATATCGATAAGTTAAGGCGTTCACCTCGTTTTAAGCAAAACAGCAGTAAATATTTTTTTATTTACGTCATAATTTGAGTCCGAAAAATCATTTTTATTTATTTTTTCTATTGTTACATATCGTTTGTAAATAATAATTTATCTGAAAATGTTTCAATACATAATCGAATTCAAAATATTTCATTTATAATTTCAGTTCAGTTCACGAGACTGTTTGAATGTTAAACATTCAAAATTAACGCAACGTTAACCGTGGCCTGTCAACCCCTGTCCAATGGTGAACGATGTAGAAAAAAATATTTATTGGGGTTTCCAGTAAGGCATAAATTTTTACTCTCGCATACGTCCCAAAAACGTTTTCGATAAATTATCACATTCCTGTTATGGGTTTACAGTTAAACCTTGGAGCCTAAGGGTTGACATAAATGAAATACTGTAAATTGTGCGGCAAAGCTGTAAATAGCTACGCCAGTGGATAAACTATTTTTATAATTGCTGTTTAATTGAAGAAATAACATTTATTCGTAATATCAGGAAAACGGTCACTAGTTAATAATCTGATTGAGTAAAATTATCAATATTTCGGTTTCTACTGGCTAACGTATCGATTTACGATCACTAACCTCGATTTTCAAACGGAATGTTTAGACAATAGAGGTCTGCAAGGGCCAAAATTTGATGAAATTACCCGACCCGTAGCCTAAATTTATATTTCTCGGCCCGAAAAAAACCTGATTTAAAAAAAAATACAATAGCATAAAATTGATTGACATTTAACACACTCAACGTACCTAACCAACCTTTTCAGGTGTAGAAAAGTCTATTATTTCACGAAATGATTTCCACACAACACCACAGTCACCCCTTTTCAACTTTTTCTTTGTATCATTGAAACTCATTTTTAACGAATCTGTTGTGTTTTTTTATAATGATTTTTTTGGCACACGAAACTGTCCACTACCTAAAACCAATAGAAAGCAGATACTGAATAATATCACACTTTATTTATTTACAAACTATTTTAACTTAGTATCGGAGATTCTTAAATAAACAAAGCATTGTTCCAGAAGTCGCATAGATAACACGCAATTTTATGAGCGTTTCTGGTTACCAAAATGTAAAATGATGCCGACGTAAGGCGGCATTATTTTTTCAAACAACAGATTTGATTGTTTCCAATGATATTCACGTAATAATTACTTATTGTCGTTTTGTTATGAATATTATTCAGTTATCAAAAGTAAATATTTCAATAGTTATCAATATATATATTCATGATCCGAACACAGTCCGAAATATTTTTCTGAAGAAAAAATCCTATATCTGGGCCCGGCCCGAGCCCCAATGCGAATTGTCTCTTCACGCCTGAACCCGACCCACGGGCCGGGCCAGGTAAAAGCCCACAGGCCAAGCCCGGGCCCGTGCAGACCTCTATTAGACAATATAAATTGAAAAGACCGCTGAAATTATTACGTTACACTAAAAATGGTTGGATCGATCTATAGACCGAGGAAATACTATTTTAACCCGATGCAATGAAATTATTTTAACGAAACCTCTGGATATGATTAAAATAATTGTAATTAATACAACAAAGCTTACTGTTGTGCTTATCCTTTCTTTCCTTCTTACCTACTACAAAGTGCTTCATAAACACAATTATTAGCGAATGTGAATCATCAGAATGCATTTCAGATGGAAAAATGATTTCAAAGTCATAACATTTCGTTCTTATATATTTTTCTACAGGGATCATAGTTTGCGATGTTAAGGAAATAATAAACTAAACAAACTACACTCGCCTTTAATAATTGTTGTGGTTTGCCCAATAAACATTATTTTTATTTATTATGACCAAATTATGAATAAACTTCAATATGCATTTTGTATTTCCATTAATCTTCCTTAGGTCATATATTTTCTTACATTGTGAATTTCGATAACCACAAAATAAATAAATAATTAAAAATATTAAACCACTATACGAAATTAACAACTTTACTCAATAGCCAGTCTAGCCACTATCAAGAAAATACATTGAATTCGAGTTATTTTTTTTTGATAAGTTTTTGGATTAACTCTTCAATCATGTAATTTAATCTGGGATAATTTTTTCATATAATTCCTCCAGTATGAAGCTATCAAATACATGTAAAATTTCACATAATCAACCCAGAGTTTTATTACAATTGAATGTCGTAAATAAATAACGTTATATAAAATATAACGATACGTATTGAATAGTATTTTTGAAGGTGTGTTAGCTGCCAATTCTTGGTGGAAGGACATTATTTTATATTTATAAAGATAAGACCCATTTTCTTGTCTGGTTTAAAATCGTTGCCCAAAAATATCACTTTTCATGAATCAATAGTTGGACACTAGCTATCTATAATTGTTTGTTATGATCTTGTCAAGAAAAAACGTTTTATCGTAAGTATCTTAACATTACCTTTTGTAAGTATTATTACACTCTGTTATGAATAGATGTTTTCTGTGAAATATTAATGCTTGCTTTTAAAAGATTTTAATCTGTTTTAGTTCCTCTTTGTCGCAAATGTGTTTGTGTTCGTTCTTGAAATGATGCAAAGTGGAAAAACCTCCCCCGAAAATTTTCCTTTGTATTTTATTAGGCCGCCCTTGTCTCCGTTCGGCCATGTTATGTTTTCTTTGTCCTATTACTTCCCATCCGCCCCGCTTGAATATTCCATTTGAATATAATTTTCTTGTTTTCACAAGCAGAAAATTGATTTTTCTCCTTATATTGGAATTCTATGCTAGAATTCTTTGTAAACAGACAGAAAGTAGAATGGCGTAGTTGTAACTAGAGACAAATTGACAATCGATTTATTACTACGGGAAGTTTGTTTATTTATTTGAAAAAATGCGGAAGCCCAATACGAAGCTTGATTAACCCATGTTTAAATATTCATTCATTCTCTTTTTAGTCTGGTATATATTTATTTTTGAATTTCTTAAGAATTTATTTATGAAGAAGGAATTTATATAAAAATACGTCAGCTAAACAAACACGCGTATTTTTCTGGACAGAATGTCAAACTTTTCAAATGAAATATTTTGAATAAGTAATAAAACCTTTATATATATATATATATATATATATATACGTTTACTTACTTTGCAAAATACGTATCTACAATAGGAAAAAGTTGGAAGAGGTTGGTTAGTGGTGTGGAAAAAGTTATCAAATTATGTATTGATACATTTATATTTGAATTTTGCAGAGAATGAATGATTTTTAAAGTCTCCACCAAAATATATAACACTCGTTAAATCAAAAAAGCTTAAATATAATGTATATAACTATAATAATACAATTAATATAACAATATAAGTTCAAATGTAAAATTAGATATAAGTTTAACCACTAGGACGCCAGCGACTCACCGCTGCGTCGCGATATTTTTTCGTTGAAAATAAAACATTTTCGATGTGTTAAAATTACTGTGCTATGGACATCTCTTATTAAACACAATAATGTTTACAAATTTTGAAAAATCTCGGTTCATCGGTACTATTTATAAATAAATTCAACAAATTTCGCTAGGGCTGCCTTACATATTTTATCTTTATGCGCGTTTCGTATTACGTAACGAATTTTGAGATGTTTGATTCTAATAAAGAAATTAAATTATAATGCATTTTAATTTCAGAGGAGTGCGACATTGTGTTTTATTTTGATGAAAAAAAGAATAACAGAAAAATATATTTAGTTCATTCAATACATTAAAATTAACCCTAATCCCTTTTAAAATACATGTCCTAACTATTCATTTGATGAATATGTGGAATGTAATTTTCCCGTTACAACATCTGTAAATGTCTAATATACAATAGCAACGTAATGTGAAAATATTTCACTTGTATTCATTCCAATATCTTTAAATGTTCTATTTTATATAATATTTTATAGTCATGTTTTATATTGCGAAAAGATAGAAATCAATTTAAAATTTACTGGTGAATTTTATACATGAAGAGAATATTCCGAAAATTGCTCAATGTACGAGAGAGTATCATAAATTGATGTCATATTTCACAACGATGAGAATTGAAATTCAAAACATCAATAAAATAGTCACATTTGCGATTCCTTGTTGCTTCCGAAGTGGGATTGAGAGAAAATAGTTTCAAAAAAGTTCTCTTTGTATTTTCTCAGCAACACCGTATCATTCTTTTACCTTAATGCAATTTTGTTTTGTTTCATGTTCGATACGTCTTAGAGTCCAGTGGCTTACAGACAATTTATATATAAAAAATACTTCTGCTAAAATTCTTTTCTACGCAATTATAAGGATTTTCTATAGATTCGAGGGCTGCTTTTCGGAAATTCCTTTTTAACGCATATGTAATAGAATCAGAAGCGATAACTTAACTTTTGATTTCCCCGTTATGATGGCAATAATAAGTAGTTTTATATTTAAGCTAATAAATTTTGTATGTGATGCTTTAATTCACTTCCATCCACTCTATCCGATACTGAAAACTAACCAAAGATAAAAAGATTTGTTTAAAACTAATCTTTTCTTATCCTTAACTGCAGAAATGATGAGCGAAAGATTTTCATTCTGTTTATATTATTCACATTGGGACCAGGAATGGTTGAAAACTACAACGAAAATATGTATTATTGAATGATTTTTTACCAATCAAAAATTTGTCATTTTTTCGAAATTAGATATTTATAAAATAATTTGAACGAAACACCCAACAACACATATGTTGTAATTAATTCAATTTGTTTATGTTTTAAACGAGAAGTTGAATTTGAATTGTTTTTATTCGGCCGTACTTCAATGTTTTATGTGCAAGCCATCTTGCAGTAGTTTGTTTTCTTTCATCCTCGCACTACCTCCTTAAGAGAGATTTCTTTCCAGTTCTCTCATTTCCTCTTAAGCAGGGATAGAGTAATGAAAGCGTAATGCTGGATGGTTTTCTTCCACGTACCTAAAATACCACGAATAACTTCCGTCTTTGACTTCAACACTCCAAGATTAATACGTCGTCCAACTTTAGCGCGGATTTGTTCGGCGCCATGTTGGTGATTTATTTGCGTTATGGTTTTTTTTACTTCCTCTTTATTTGAAGAATCGTATGTGCTTATAGAAAAATAGTATTTGATTGTTTTAGTGCGTAATACCTGTCATAAAATAGACAGGATATATTTTTGATGTCGTATCTATCGGAGCTGTAATTTAGCATTTTATCACGACTTAGACTTAAATAATGTATCCTTAACGACAGTGCTCCGAAACCTTTTCTCACCCACGGCACACCCAAGCACTCATTAATAATTCGCGGCACACCATATGTCAAAACTAACAAAACTTACTCTTAATTAATTAGTTTTTATTTAATGAATTTTATTAGTAGACAATTTTTATATATTTATGTAATTGCTTCAAAAATATGTACCATATTTTTACAATTCTGTCATTTACAAATGTTATAGTTAATATTAATGTTATAAAGCCTTTTAAACATGTTTGAAAATCTATTAGTCGTTCTTTTTTTATATTTATAGACAATTTCTTAAATCCATTTTAACTCGGTGATTGTATCAAATTTCCCTAAAATTTAGAAAAATAAAGAGTAACATAATAAACAGATGCTTCCATTTTTATAACATAAACACTGTTACCTTTTATATATTTGGATAATGTCTCGTCAATGATAATTACACGATTGCAAGATGAACAGCGTTGGTTATTGTACAAACGACAGAACTACTTAATGCACTGCGACACAAATTAACTCGATGGGTTTACCGTTCCGATCCCTATTAATTTTTATTTAAAAAAAGGATCCCTATTTTATTAAAAATGTTCATTCATTACAAGTGTTTTCGTTTTTTTAATTTCAATATATATTACGATAGAACCGTTGGTGACCACAGAAAAATTAAAATTGCACAGTGCAGTGTGGAGGCAGACGACAGAAACCGACTTAATCTCAATGGAAGGTAATAAAAACATATCCCCGAAAAATGATTATTATTTTTTACTCTTGAGATTTTTTAATTAAAGGACGTGTATAGTAAAAAAGTTTGCTGCTTCATTTTTAAAAAAGTATATTGATTATAATTCTACTTTAAATATCAGTCAGAAAAAGTACAAGAAAACGAATTCTTTGGTACATTTCAACAATCTTTATAGAATCGTTATATTCAATACATTGCAAATTCCCTTCATTTCTTTCATAAAAAAAACTTTCTTAAAAACACTTTTTTCTACGATTTTGTCTCAGATATCAACTCTCGATAACCTACAATAAGCCCTAATCTAGTCACGGCGTAATAAAAGCATTTCTGAAAAACAGGTGTCAACTCTTTGCTAGACAGGCTTGGAAACTTTACCATTTCCATTTAAATAAATGTGCAATAGTGTAAACAAATACTTTGAATGTGCACGTGTTGACGTTTCATATTTCTTAATGGAAAACGATTAACGAGTTTCGCAAAATGAGAATAAAACCTACTTATCGTCTTAATTGACGGTCTGTGGAAGAATGAGTAAGCTGTAGATATTTAATACAGTTAGTTGTATGTCAGTCAGTCGGCATTTTTCTTTCCATAAAATCAAAGGCTAAGATAATAATATAGGACGACTGTTTAATGATCATGCCTTACATCAGGGTGGGTGAAGTAGAGGAGATTGAAAGCATGACACAAATTTTAGTCTGAATAGGTATTTAAAAAAAAAACTGTTATGCTTTCCAACATGACAAACATGGATAATTTAAAACTAGTAACCTATAAATACGTATTACATTTTAGTTGCATTCGCGAACATTTGAAAAAATCATACGAAAGTTAAATATAGTCAGTCACTCGACAAGACAAGATATATTAGGAAGATATAGAGCATCTACCTATCATGGTAATATTATTACGAAAATATTCATAATTTTATAAATTGTTGAAGGATTCCCGCAAGCCCTTAAACGGTCGCTTACTCTTCACTGACAGTCAAAATTGATGTTTATTGAAGGTATTTCTCAAAGGGAATATTGCCACGTGCGGGCATAAAATTATTCGTATGTAAATAGATAGACCATGGTTCTTCTTTCAATCACTCCATTGTCAATTTTCTTTCGCACATTTTTCCAGTTTGCTTTTTTTTTGCTGAATACTGAATTACGGGATCATCCCTGGAGATTGGTGGTCATTTATTTTTACTAAGATTAATTGAGTAAAGCGTTAGTAGAAGCTCTTGTTTACCGATCCATTGTCGTATAGAATCTTGATTTTCATTTATTTATAGTATTCAAACAAATGGAATATTGTGCATCATTTGACTAGATATTGCAGAGTATATAAAATGACAGCTTAGACTGGAATCGGAATGTATTTTATTAAATATATTATAATTGGTGGCCACTGTGGTCGTAAAGAGCTTTACCCTGGTGATCAAGAGAGTCCTGGGTTCAAGTCTCGAGAAGGTCAATATAAAATTTGGAATTTTTCAATTATAATTTGAGATCTTAGACATACGTGTCTGTGATGTTTTTCTCGAATTGATCTTATATGATTTTAAAGTTACTAAATATCTGGTGCCTTGGCTGTTAGCTGTAATGCCAGATATTTTTTATACTTATACTAAAATGTATAAAAATGATTATTTAATAAATTTAACATATTATAAATTATATGGTAAAGTGACCATGCTCCATTCACCTCTCTATTCACCCATTTCCCCCCCAATTTATTAAATAATTTTTTATCTCGTTTTAGGAGGATTAACTGATTTTTGGATGATGAGAATCTCGTGTACTTCATCGCAAAAAAATCTGGCAAGAATCATCCATCGCTTACATAATAGATAAAAGATTAAATGAATGGTTCTGATTTTTGATGCAAGTCGAGTTGTGACTTTCGAAAACCGACATGCACATGACGAATTATTGTAGAATAGTAACATGTTTTTATGAAAAAGCTAACCATTAAAATATCAATTCGGGTTGAAGATTAAAGTAACCACTCAATTTAATGTGATGTTAAGAAGCTTGGGTCTGTGTGTAAATAAAGAATTTATCTAACCGGAGATGTTTACACAAGATGAGAGTGTTTTTAGAGAGAATACTAATTCATAAAAAATTATATTCTAAACGCTACTACATATATAAAACCTTTTTATTTGAGTCACACGAGCAAGAATATTTTACGGCTTGCATTTATTGGGTCAGTAACTATTTCAATTGTTTGTCAGCAAGAAATAATAAACGGTCAGTTACTAAATTAAACGGTCTGATATTTGTACGCAACGATCAAGTTTTTAAGTAAACTTAAACTTTCTTTATTTGGCAATTATTTACTGACCAAACATCATTATCAACTGAACATTTATTATTTATTACTGTCCATTTATTAATTAAGCTACTGAACATTTATGGAATTAGTTACTGGCCAAATAATTATTTGCCATATTTTATTATGCCTCAGTAACTAATTTACTCTAATCTATTTACTCCCACAAATTATTTGTATTGCGAAATAAAAACATCTTCCAACGAAAACTGTTTAAAGCTCGTCACGGTGAAAGACGCTGTTTTAATATTAATATGGACAATTGAATTAAAACAACGTCGATGGAAAATATAACGAAGATTATTAATCTTCGCTTCCGCGCTACTGAAATTAATGTAATTTAATTTGATTTTAAAACCACCGCCTTTCGCTCTTCTTAGTTTAGTTCGCTGTACAGGCAGGGCTCATAAACCAACTTGACTGACGATTTTACATAAATCAACAACAAAACATAATGGATATCATTTTAGATTTTATATTCAAAAAAACTCTATGAATACCATAATAGCATAAAAACTTTAATTTAAAATTAAAAATGATAATTTAGTTAATCCACTGACTGTGTTATTAAATGTGACACATGTTTCGCTTATCTCATAAGCATCTTCTGACTAACTGTATTGCAAAGTTATTTATTTCCTTCTACTGGACGTGGGGAGAGGGGTAAGACACAAACGATAATAGTACTAATTTACTAAAATTACATTTTTGCAACATTTTTATATTGAAATAATATGTATAATTAAAGTAACTATATAATTTTTGCAGAATGTCTGGCACTCGTAGCAATACACGGTTAGAACTAAATGCTATTCGTTCAACGCTTGCATTCGACCAGTGTTTCTTTACAGTCGAAAGTCATGGCAACTGATGAATACTGAGTAGAAAAAATCGCACAATTAGCTAAAGGAATAGGACCTTGTATCAGATATCAAGGATAAGGTGATTTGACGTAGTGGTGAATTTTGAGATAAAGTAATGTCAGTGGTGTTGGAGAGACGCTGGAACCGTCTGAGTCACCTGATGTGAATGGGAAAACGATTCCGGCGTCCTGGGCTACTGTCAGGTACTATCCATAATATGTATTAACGCGGCGTAACTAAAGAATGCTGACATTTCATAGGAGGAAGCTGAGCGATTGAAGCGGTGATGGGATCTCTCAGAGGCGTTGCTTGTTGTACATATGTTCCATATATGGAGTCAACATCGCTGGAGAATTAAAGAAAAATGAATTTTGTCCTTGCCATGTTCTTCAATGGGATAGGACGCGTAAACCGCAGGAGAATGAAAGTTGGCATAACTCGTAAGGTGTCAGGTGTGCTTGTAACAACGAGCTTGCACCGTATTTTCACAGTGTAATCTAGGAAATACTGTGTGATTTTTATATTGTATTACTTTTTTTGTCTACGAATCAAATTCTGTCACTTGAATATCGATAACTAATGGAAATTCGATTTTGAACTCGATTAAATAAATTCATTTTCTTTTTTTACAGGTACGAATCTCATCAATCACTCTTCAGAAAAGGTTTTTAACTATCTTCTTAATTTGAGAACGTCACCGAGTCGCAGACAGATTAATGTGCAGCTGGCACCAAGGTTTGTCGCACGATTTTATTTGAATTTCATCACCTAGATGCTGACCTTCATCTATTAATGTTTTTTTTTTATATAAAATTTAATTGATTACATTACTATTTTTTGGTTTTTTTGTGATAACACGTGTTTTACTTTTTTTTGAAAATTCTTCTGTCAAACAGTAAACAAAGTCTACTGTTTTACTTTTTATTCTAATTAATTACCGAATCGTCACTGCGAGTCTATCAGATATTGACATCTAAACGTCCTACGTAAAGCGCTCTATCTCAGAATATTTTTATTCAAGAAAGGATTGAAGATGATATCAATTAAGTACATAATATTATTTAAAAGATTTTACTAATTAATTTTCGATTTATCTACTGCTTCTAACGTGAAATTTATCAACTGCTAATATTTCAACAGTAGGATTCCGAATAGTGCTTGTTGTAAGTTAGTCGTTCAATCTGTCATTTCGCAGATAATTTATTCTTTTTGTCAACAGAATCGGGTGGAAAAATCAATTTATAAAAGTATCTCTACGGTGACTCGAAGAAAAACAGCCCGAGATCGTTTACCACTTGGCTATGTTGCCAGCTTTGTTATAGATCTTTGTAATGACGTGTTCCGCTTCAAAAAATGTGTATTAATTGTTAAATCTCTCACAGGAGTTACACTTATTTTACATCATAGTTTTCGACATTCGACAAAAATTTCCGACATGATATAAATATGCAACATCAATGATTTTCTAACGAAAATTTAATGGGAATTATAAGTTAGTGTTCCTTGTGTGTTGAAAACCACTTTTCAAGTAATTATAATATATAACAAAACTATTGATTGGCCTAAAAACTTCAACCTTGCAGTACTTACGCTTATGCCAGATGAAATGATTCATTGTAAAGTTTTATTACACTATTCAACATCATTTTAAAATATAGGTAAAAGTTTATCTGATGTGATATAATAGTAAATTTGAATTGTTGAAATTTTGTACATTTCCATGTATTTCGTCACTAACTACCCGGGTTTCACCTTTCGGCTTCTTTAGGCATTCGAGCACACGAATCAGTTCGTCAGTTCGAAATCATCAGTGTACTAGAATGCCTGAAGATGTCGAAAGGCGAATTCCGTATCGTTAGTGACGAAAAGCATAGAAATGCTTAACGATTCAAATCTGATTGGTTTATTGTTATACAATTGAATCGAACACGCAAAATACAATAGGAAATTATACTGCTACAAATGGAATAGTAACAATTACGTTTGTGTGGGAATAAATTTATTAGTTCATATTTGATATTAGTAACAAAGAATTATGATGTAAAGTCAAAAATTAAAGCCATCGGTGGGTAAAAATGGTATTGCAATAAATTTTTAAAAATAAATTGGAATGGTTTTTTATTTTATTTTAAAGACCGGCAATTAGCTACACCACAAAATAAATAAGATATAAAATATTTTTTGACACGTTGTTTATCTACGCTTTAAACATTGTTTTGTTTTACAAGGTTTGAGAAAATTAAGATTTTCATCAAATATAGTTTTAAGAATATCCCTGTCGTAATAATAGTAAGTCGTAAAATTTTTGATCATTCTTTGAACTATTAAAGTAATAATAACTGTGGTTAAAATGAAATAATGTAATGACGCAACGATATAACTTTTCTATTCATGGCGATAAATAATATTATGAAAATATATGTTAAGATGGATCTCAATATTTATTCGTAAAATTTAATATTACTTGAAACGAGTCAATATTATTGTACAGTCGTGTATAACATTGCTATTTGAATTATTTTGTTAAACTGTCGGGAAAATGATATGAATTATTCCACTAATGAGAGAACAAAGACTGTTATCAATCTAAAACTTCGTTATTCCCGTCAAATATGATTCCTCTCAAACATACTCATTCAAACTGACTTGATTAATTACATGATTAATTTGTGTTCTTAATTAATATATTTAAAAGCCTGCGTATATATGTGCGATGAACACAATATAGGCCTCGTATCGACTATCTCGATAGAATTTCTGTAAATATTTATTTTCCAAGGGTTGCTTCTAAATGTAGTACCATTACACAAAGATTTATCTCGTTGTATAGCTTCTATGTGTGTTTGTTTGTTGTATGAAACCACAGACGGTGGAATCGGCTGTTTGAGACCTTGACTCTGGATCCTTACAAGCCTTCACTGTATAAATGTATTATGGTTGAACACAATGACGTGCAAGAATATCGGAATAACATTATTTTCGTATTTAATTTTATACTTGTTTTTCAAACCTTATCGAATAATAATATAGCGTCACAACTGAAATGAGTTTTTTTAATGAACTGGATGTCATTCAACCTCTCAACCTCTTTTTCTGAGAGAGTCAGCAAAGTAGCATTAGACTAGGAAAATACTATTACTTAACTAATCATTTCGCTACGTCCCGTTTTTGGACCTTGTAGTCGGGAAGTGAATGTTAACATCACTGAGATTTGAACAAAAATCGATTGTTAAATCAATCAGGTGTCGGTACAGGAATTCGAACCCGTGGACACCGTAAATATATACGACGAACGCTCAAGACCGTTTGACTACAAAAGCATAATTTTGACTCTGATAAAATAATTCCTGCAGATTTTTTTTTCGTTTGTTTTGTGGGAAACGATACAATATCCATTTCTTAAAACGGTCGTATATTATTTAACTTGATTGTTTTTGGAATAGTTTCAATTCAAATGGTGAAATTCCATTACCATCATATAAATCGAAAAATATGTGTTATCCTCTTTCAGTAGAAGATCTTCTTTTTTTAAAATACTGTTATGCATGAAATAATCCATGAGCTATCCAATCAGAAAGAATAGCTCATGGCGTACGTATAATGAAGGACTTCTGTAGTTTTTAGTTCGTACATATCGTCGCTGCCTGGTTCATTAGAGCTAGGTTGACTTAACGCACAAAAGGACGGCACCGGCAAAATTACTAAAGTTATAAAGAAGTAAAAAATCACATTTACCATGGGTATGTAGAAAAAACTTATGAATGCTGGTTTACATCAATTTCGAAAGATGGGTGCGAAATTTTCCTCAAGCGTTGATGACAAGGATATCATTCTTAAATCAAAACTCTTTAAAGCTTTTCATTCTTTCAATACTAATAGTCATATTAATATTCCATTTAGAGTTTTATTTTAATTTAACTGCGTATTAAGACATATTTGTCAGATTTATATTTATAAGAATGTCACTGGAATAAGCCTTGTGTACAAAATAGGTCTCTATTTAGACTTAGTATGGTCCACATAAATGCCATAAACCCCAGTCGGAAAGCGTCTATTGTGAACTGAAGGGAATAATTAATATCTTGATATTTAAGTCGTAATGTTAATTTTGACGTCAAATAAAATTATTCGCGATACACAAATTTATGGGCACTATTATTTTCCGTTTAAATGAATATCATTGTTTATGAAACCTGACAAAAGTATTATATTCATATATGTAGTTAAATTAATCTACATATAAAGAGTTGTCTTAATAAATCTGTGAAGTTTTTTTTTATTCCATAGTTTGATAATATGAGAAAATTGTGAAGTAAACTGATACATTATTTTATTTTAGTGCCAATTCTCTAGGAAACATACTTTAAATTGATAGTAAACTTTTTGGTTCAGAACTAAGGAAAGTAGTACATATTTTCACTTATTTTTTCAAGGTTTTTAAAAATTTCTTTTAAAAAACCGAAATATTGTTTAATATAAACATTGCTAATTTTGAATTCCAACAAATGTTTTGTTACTATGATCATTATTGAAACAAAATAATAGGAATTTATACTTCCTCAAGTTGTTTGACTGAGATGAATCCTAAAAATAGATATTGTACATCACAATTAGAAGGAAAAAATGATTAACTTAACCACTTTACCATAGCCTTTATCAAGCGTATGCTGGAAAGGTAGAAAGAGACCAATCGGATGACAGGATGAGCGAAAGAACTTCTCCAAATACGTAATTAAAAAAAAAAAAACAGCATGGAGGACCACTGTGACTGGACGAGGGCATAATATAATATAAGAAAAGAGTTAAAGATCTTTATATATTATTCCCTAATTCTATAATAGACAAAACATAATCTCATTCAGTTGAAGATCAAGTTTATTATTATTCAGCCCTTATCGGTATTAGTTCCTACCTGTAACGTGGCGTGAAGCATTCAAGATAACACATTCATAATCGTCCATTGCAAATTGACTTACTTAATTTGAATATTAGATTATCCCCTAATTTTCTATAAAAACTTGATCCTTAAATATTTGGTTGCGTGTCTAAGATAATGGAAAATGTATTATAAATATATATACGCCACGTATTGTTTTGCGGCGTTGAGATATCTTATAAATGTTGTATTTTAAAATGAAAACTTATAGACATTACTGTTGATCTGTATGATTTGGTCTTTTTCTACATAATATGCACACCAAGCGGCCCATAGTTTATTAAATTCTTGTATGCTTGTCTTGCTCGTATGAATAATAATATTAAAAGTCTAATCATATTGCCGGCCCTTTCTTTTCTATGCGTAGACTCGAGCAGTGCAAAACTGTTTCGTCACTATCCCCACAGTATATTTTTGGACGCCGATTCGAATAGCAATGCTTCTCAATATTGTGGATCAACTCATAAACGTGAACAAAAATTGTCTGTAATAAATCTCAATTAAAAATCCCCTACGGACAAACATTACCGTGTGACTCTCAACTCTCAACTAATAAATTAGAAAACATGATAGATTTAAAACAATTACATTCCCCTTTATTAAATTAGTGTTAATTTGGAGAGTCAGTTATTTTTTATGTTAAATATGAAGATACGATATGTGCTGTAACGTATGTCATTGTACCCGCGACCTTTATCATAATCGATATTGTAATATTTCAATGTCGCGCGGATTCGACATTTCCACAAAATGCAGAATTTCATTTGCTATGAAATGCGACGCTCTTATATATCCGAAGTACCTACGCGTGAAAAGAATTCTCTTGCTGCCATGTGATTCGTTCGGATAATATAATTTTGGTTATTTACCTTTCAGTCAGTGGCACTGATCTTCGTAGAGGTCCCCACGAGAGCTATTTTCAACACCATACATCAGAATCAGTAACTGCTAACCTTTTTGAACATACACTCAGTGAAATAAGGGCGATTTATGAAATTTACGTATGGAAAATAAATGTCATTGAAGGTTAACGGTATATAGTAGATAAAAAAATAACTTGTGTGTGATTTGCAAAGGGATTTTCGTTAGTTTGTTATAGCTGTCTGAAATAAATCATCTCGTGTTTGCCGTAAAATGGAAACATTTGTTTAGCAGAATTCTAAAAATGTATACATTTCTTTTTGAAAAAATTTTCGTACACAAAAAAGTCTTTCTATAGATGACTACATAATTAACGTTGAATGAAATTATAGAACCACTGTCAATCAATTGAATTGTAGAAATATTTTTCTTTTGTTATCGTCTCCGAGAAATGGTGATTCAACGATTGACTTGTTTTCTTCTTAGATTTAATTTCTAATGTATGCAACCTTTCTTTGGTTTGAACGTTTTCTTTTTATAAAATTTATGTTATTTTTAATATCAATACTCATTCAGTGATCTTGTAATAATAAATTGTATTTTTTAAGTAATATTAATGTTATAAATTAAACGTTGTTTATAATGAACGTACTCCTTTTTAATTTGGCATTGTATGTACATTATATTTTACACAAAATTGTCATCAGTCAGCTATTCGTCTCGGTAATGCTTATAATTTACCTTTAATGTGTATTGCAGGCGGTAATGGTAAAAAATTCTTATCTTAATTTTTTTTCTTTTCGCGGAATACGTAGACTTTTATCGGATTTATTAAATTTTTAAATTTTCAACAAATAGCTAATCTGCCTCTGCAATGCAACTATTTTCTTAACATTGTGTTCAAGAAGAAATACTTTATATGAGTGTTCGTGTATGAACTTTATATTTTTAGATAATCCTTTATTTTAAAAAATAAAACACAATTCATTTGTGCTACTTCCGCATATTTATAATGATCAGGGCTGGTTTCGCTCATCGCGAGCATTATCAACTGATAAAAATACAAACATAACAGGCTTATTTATATAAAATTGAGTGTAAAAATGAAGGTATATAAAACTGATGGTTCATGAACTGAGACAAGAAAATACTGATTAACAAACAAATTATACATAAATCAAATGAAAGACATGTATAATTTGTTTGTTAATCAGTATTTTCTTGTCTCAGTTCATGAACCATCAGTTTTTTATACCTTCATTTTTACACTTCATTATAAATATGTGGAAGTAGTACAAATGAATTGTGTTTTATTTTTTAAAATATAATGTCTTTCCACCAAGAATTGACAGTTAACACCTTAAAAATAATCCTTTATCCCCAATCCCCAAGAAAAACGATATTTACGTACTAAAACTAAGTGGAGCTCGCAAAACTGGCTCTCAGTTACCTGGCTCTTTCATTAAGTCTTTATATCCCTTTCTCACATGTTAACTAAGTGCTGAAGTCTTTGAATAGGTGAAACAATCAAGAAAACCTGCTTATGATTGCGGATTATGAGTGTTCAGTAATCAAAACATTTAAATTTTTATGAGAAATTATTCGTAGTGTTGTATTACTGTGATTTAATTTAACTTGACCAGTCCCTGAGATTTCAAAAGTTACAAAAATACAACTGTATGGATCTCAAACGAAATGCTCTTGTCTCAACACTCAAAAATTAGACCGTCACAACCTTTTCTTAAATTAAATTGTGTTGGCATGCCGTGAAAGCAAAAGTGACCATCGCTGATTCCTATTCTCGAGTAAGTCGACCTCATGTCGACCCAATTTATCTGTTCAGCCTCCATAAGTCTCCCACTCTGACCCATCAGGAGATCAATCGCCCTTTCAGCATGTACTTCGAATTGTTGTCGTGAAATATTCGCCAGGTGAAATGATTACTCTGAGGGGATATTTTAATAGAGCGACGTCAACTAGGATAATTAAACCGATAAAATTATAAATTAATCAAATAGTATCCAATTAACTATTCAAGTATCTTTGTTATACCTCTATATAAAATTATTATTATGTTTATTTATAACACGTACGATTTTAGACGATAATAAAACTATTTATTCGTAAAATGTTATTTTACTATCAATATAAATTATTTCTCCTGTGCATCTACAGATCGAAGGTGAACATGCATTACCTCGGAACCCACATTTTTGTGATTTTGGGGTTATGATGATTCCTGATCCCATCTTCTCTGCCACGTTGTTTGGTAAATTCATCGTATGCCTATGTATGATACAACGTGCGTAAATAACTAAAAACATGTTTCTCGTAACCCCGATATGTTTAAAATTGGGAGCAATACGTCGTATCCCACATCAGTAAATTAAGTGTCAAAACAACTTCCGTCACCTAACATTATTTTTAGAGGAATTTAAGAACATTAAATGAAAAGAATACATTTTTCGTATATAAAGACTAAAACTAAATTTAGTTTTTTGTGGTTCGTGAACAAACTAGATTTTTGGGTTCCGAGGTTTTATAGTGGAGCATGTAGTGATTAAATAATTGATATCATATTGACTGCTTAATCTGCAAACCGGCCAACTCACTTAGGACATTTTTTTCAGGATAAAACAAAATACACTTTATCAATATACTTTCGAGCGGACCTTAGCAATTCCAAGTGAAGTTATTCCGATTGTAAATGAAGCAGTCAGTATTGCTCTATCTATGTCTTGTTAGTTAGGATCGCAATCCATAAATCGATCAATGAACAAGCAATGACTCTCAATCAATGAAAAGCCTGACTGAAAGATCGTTTGGGGAAAAAGTCGTTACCACACGGTTACGACGATCAGCACCAATAATGACTGTTATAGGTTAGCTTAAATATTTTTGATGGATTGAACGGTCACATTGTGCACATCAGGTAAACATATAAGATTGAAAAATAAATAGGCCTAAATCATTTAGAATCAATACTCATCTCAATAATTTCTTTCATAATAAATACATGGTCATTTTCACACTTCACATTTTTATTTTTAAAGTTTTATTGTCTAAGATAAAAACCAAATCTAGCTCAGCAGACAATTTTTAAGATGTAATTAGTCTATAGGTGCCATCCAAAACACCGGTACATATCAATGGCTCAATTCTTTCACTTTTAAATGATATGTAAAAAATTTTTTTTGAGAAAATGCCTGTCAAATAAATATCTTGACTCAACTAAATTGGTTAGGTAAAAATTTATTAGATCTGATTAGATCATTTTTAGATCATTTCATTGTATTTTTGTTGAGTTGTTTTTCTCAATATCAATAATTTATTTCAATATTGATATTTTTATTGTATGAATTTTTATTAATGTCTTATTAATTATGTAGCACAAAACGTATTAAAAATTTATAAAACTTATAGTCATATATAATCGCATAAATAAATTTATTGAAACCCATACGTATGCAATTAAATATGATATGGGTACTCTTGTTTACACTAGGAAATGATTGATGTGTAGTGCAGCAGTATACTTGAGTTTTAATGTACAATTCAAATCGTTAATAATATTTTGGTATGATAAAGTGTATATTCCACGATGTGTTATGTCTACAAGTCGACAACGCATGAACATTGGAATTTGAAATAGTTGCGTCTATCAAATGAGGAGATTTATATACTGTCCTAATTATTAATCAACGATTTTTAGAATTGTATGAAAACTATGAATGAAATGTCCATTTTGGGACTCATAAATTTGATCATGAAACATATTGGGAGAGAAGCTCTATATCTACATCAATACGTCTCGGCCACAGCAAATCGATATTATTATATTTTACTATATAATAAATTTCTTAATAAATTCAGTGATATAATTTAAGACATCGACTGAGGGTGCTTGATGGAATTTCAATATAAAATTTGGATTATTGAGATTTTGTACACTTCCATGTATTTTGTCACTAACGACCCGGGTTTCGCCTTTCGGCATCTTCAGGCATTCGAGCACACGAATGGACTCGAACTGAGAGACAGTAAACAGTGTCTAACGTTTATATAGAAGATACAAATGCGACAAATATTATTTACGAGGTAAGATATTATACGTCTGAGAGCCACACTGATACCTGAGTTAAAATTTCGGAAATCGCCCTAATCCTTATTTTGTAAACACCATATTAACAGAGTGGCGAATTGCCGCTTTTCAACTTCTTTTAGAAATACCAGTGATTTTACAAGTATTGTGGGTTTGTAGTGACAAAATACATGGAAGTGTACAAAATTTCAATAATCCAAATTTTAAATTCAGTGATAATGCTTACTTAGTATTATATTCATACGATGTATGTTATAAATAGTTTTGTGTCGGATTTAATAAATAAGTATGGGTTAAGTATCCGAAATTGTTCGTTTTATTTATTACCATTATTTAAAGGTATTCTAAATAACATCCTATTGCGTACACATACATGTAACGGAAAGTATAAATTTCCTTTATTTTAAAATATATCAAAAATACATTAATTTTATAATCTTATTTCGAACGTGGCGTGTAGGAAATAGAAAAGGGTTTCCGACCCTTCATAAATGGTACATATAGTGCGCAAAATACTCTTAAAGTATAATACTACATGTCATGTTTGCGTGAATTACGAATAGTTACTTTAACTACTAGTCAGGCTGCCGAAATATCCGGTTATTTTCAATAAATTACCATATATGTATGACCATAGAATTAGATTACGGGCAGCGAAAAACATTTTATGGGAATTGATACTGCCAGTGTGTTATTTCACAAAGACTCAATATCCGTTCTGTCACTGCATTTGATCCGTGATAGACGACGCTTTTCCTGTCGATGCTCTTCGTCCGTCGATTGCTTTGCGATTCGATCCGTACGTTTAATTTGAAAACATTAGCGTGATATGGCATAAATACTGATACTTGTATAATAAATCCTTTTATTATTTTTCGTCTCGGTCCTTATAACTAATGATCACCATAATCGCGAACATTCTCTCAACACGCTTTCAATTATGTATTTAGTTGACAAATTTTTCCCTGTGTTATCATATATTTATTTATTGAAAAATAACTGCATAAAAAAAGAATTTAAACCTTTATTGAGGTTCTCCACATACCTTTAAATAACAATACTAATGTAATGTCAAAAAATCTTTACCCATGAATTCGTAAAGATAAAGATTTTGTAATAAACAAAATAGTTATATTGATTATGCTGGTCGGCCAAATCTATTAATAACATTGAAAAATTTTGCGAGGTAATACAGAGAGCAAGTAAATCTCAGTAAATTTGTAAATTTTGAAATACACAATATATTTTTTTCAAGTAAGTATAGTGTATTGAGCGACTAAGTGGTGAATTATTGCTCATGAGACGCAACTGACAGTAATATAAAAGCAATTAATGTTTATTTTTGAACAGAATAATGTCTAGTATAATGTGGCTGTAAACCTATTAAAGAAAGACATGATAATAGGCGAAACTGTTTTTAATGTCAATATAATATATTTATTGTTGAAAGTATATATTAATTAAACCATTATGGGTTAAAACAAATTAATATTGATATTGAAAAAATATTTTCTATAAATTTCAATGTTAAATGTCGATGCTTAATTTCGTGCAATATAACCTTTGTATTTGATATGTAATGTAAAGTATTGCTGATCAGAATATAAAACAAAAGCACAACAATATTGTCGTAAATATTTTAAAACCAATCTTTTGGGTACACATTTAGGACCCTAACCATTCTTGAAAAAGGAGGCAGCGAAAACCTTAGGGGCACATTTTGACACGAGATACTGAAAGGGTCGGCTGCCGAAGCATACAGCAGAGGTCAGCAGAAAGGTTTTTTACGACTGCATAATAGGCAAACACAACGGGGCCTGTTTATAACCTTCCAATTTAATGAGAAATTATTTCGGGGAATACCTCACGATTTCGGGATAAGCCTAGTTTCATTTTCATCCAATGAACATTATTTGTTTAACAATTTGATGATAATTTGTTTGTAATGAAAGATTATCTGATCGAGCTATTATAGTCCTCAATGGCTCGTGAAAAGGAAATGAAATCTGATATACGTATAAAAGCCCATATTATAAATTGTTTGTTAATGAATATTTCTTTCAGTCAATAAAGTGCTATCACATAATAGTATAAGATATTATAATATGAATTTAAAATTGATAACTTAGTTATTCCACTGACTGTGTTACTAATTGTTACACAGCCGGTGGAATAACTAAGATATATTTTTTTTTGTTAAAGATAAATTTCTATAAAGCTACCAAAACATTATAAAAATTATTACGAAATGCAGTTTTGAAGCTTTTGTTGGCGATTGATATGAATAGACCCGCGATATTTTTGATGTTTTAAGTAAAGCATGTTGTATTTAATATCAGTCAAACGTTACAGTATTTTGAAGTAAGATCGATATATTCACACGCGAAGCAGAAATACACGAGGATTTTTCGATTCCAGAATTAATATAGAGTGAGAGAACACTTTTTTATATGATAGTTTCCATTTAACTAAGGTATTTTATGAAGGCTTTTATAATGTTAAAGATAGGAGTAAAATAAAATACTAAGTGACTGGCTATGCCTTCGAAACATATTTTAGTGAATCACTGAGGTGCCGTTTAGGTGAGGTATTTGAAGCTTTTATGAGTATTTTATTTTTGATTTATAAAATATTTATATATCGACCGTGATTTGGCCAATTGATGAAAACCTCAAAAAACACGAAAATGAGTTAATAAGTGGATCTCATTTTAAAGACGACGGAGCAGGTCTTGGCCGAATGATGTAAATTAAAAAAATAAATTGACCACTTTTGGAAAGGAAAAATCGTTTTACATTGGTTATAGGTTTAAAAATTCTGACAATGTTATCTTTACAAAACCTGACCCTGATAAATTTAAATTTTGAATGCTTAGGGAAAATTCTTCAATTTAGTTTCACGGGCTATAGTTTGTAGAAAAAAAGTTTTGCGCTTAATAAAGCAAGGGTTTCGGGAAATTGAGGCCACTTAATCTCCATACCACGGTGTGATTTTTTGAATGCATTTGAAATTATATACCCAAATCGTTTGACGGAGCTGACAAACCCAACCAGCGGTCTTATTATCTCGAACAATTCTATCTGAAGATTTGCAGGTTATGTTATCAACATCCTGAATTTTATGAATCCTACTGTCTCATTTAAAAATAGGTTTATCGTTGTTTGAACATGTTGAAAGAGTTTGGAAGCAAAGCGACATTGAGCAGTTATGAGTTGGCTGGTCCATAAATAAGAAGTCAAAACATTAGTTATATCTCTTTGCCGAAAATAGTTTTTAAGTTTGTCTGTTCGTAGAATAATCCTATTTATTCTGCCAAATCCATTTTGGGACGTTGATTGCAGTACTGCTTGCTGCATTTATAATACTAACAAATCAAATGTTATGTTGCGTATTGTTTTATTTTAAATATGAAAGTTAAATGTTTAACATCTAAGAGTTCACTACACTCCAACGTTGCAACTCATCAATAAAAGGCTTAGGTGGTCTTTTCGCCGCCTACGAACTACTCCACGTGTAATTTATCATCATTTGAATGCGTCTGGCGTACTACGCCTGTTCTAAGTTAATCGTCACAGTCGCGCATCGCTCTACGCCAGGCTATTTTGCACCGGGGCTACGGGACGGCGTAGGCACATAATTAAATAAAATTGATCGCATTTAAATTATAAAAATAAACATAATGTTTTCGATCTCTTTAATACTATCATAAAATTAGTTCCATCTAATTGATTAAATTTATCATCTACCAAATTTTCAGGTCGCTTGCTTAGGAAGAGATCACATTAATTGATATTCGAAAAATAAATATTTCTGCCTGCTCTTATCTGACGTGGCTCATCTTGCCTGCCACGTATTCAGTGTAGCGTCATGACTACAGTCAATCTATTTTATTACTATTCAACTACCATGGCTTTCCCTTCGGTTGGTATTACGGTATCCATTAGGATTGCAAATGTTATTCGTAAAAAAACAAAGTTTTCGTGTGACTGGGAGATTATTAGGAGACACTTTTTCTCTGCTCTAGGTCACCGGCCAGCACCGGCCCACCATAGTTTTTCAACACAGATAAGTAGTTTCAAAAACGAAAAAAATGCCACTAGAAAATTTATGAAATTGATCAACGAAATATTTTGTTGAAAAGACTTATATGAGTGTATAAATCAGGCAGAAGCTGGTTTTCTCCTTGTCGAGAATTGGCTATCTCCGCCGCAATGAAATATCCTGACACTTGCCCGTAAGTACCAATCGAAATTTACGCCGAATTCAAAACTACAGTATGTTGGTATGATGAGCTAGCCAGGTGTTGGCCCTTGGGACTTAGTGATGGAGTAAGTGTGGCCCTTAAGGCTAAAACGTTCGGAGACACCTGTTCTGGGTAAACGCAAAACTTTTTTTCATTAAAGTTTATTTGCAGTTAGCATGGCGTCACATTTTTTTAATGAGCTGATAGTGTGCTTTATCAGCCATAAAGTTGGCATGGTCGACCGAACCAATGTATGGTTTGATCGACTTTTGCAGATCTTCTCTTTTCGAATACATTGGATCACAATCTAAAAAGTTGTCCTTATTATACCAAAAACGTAGAATAAATTTAACTTACGTTTGTAATTTTTGAAAGTCCCGTGCTTTTTTTGGCGGGCCACTTGGCAATCCTCTCTCAGCTTCGGCCCTTGTAAAGCGTCACCGAATCGATTAACAATGGCCGCTTAATTAAATGAATAATAATTTCTAATTGACATTTAAAATTATTGATCGCAAAGTTTCTAATTAACTTGTCTTGTTTTGATGGATGTTGTTGTGTTTTAATTATGCAGGCGCTCAATTATTAAGAAATAAACCGGTCTTATTTGATGATGTCATTAAAGCTAATGGGACTCAGAAGGAAATGCGTAAGTATCACATTATTTATTTTGGTAAAACTGTATTCTGTTTGTTTATTGCTTAATTTTGTAATAGGAGCATTGTAATAATTTTAATCCTTGATGAAGTCATAAAGTAGAAATTGTTTCGGTATTTATAATATTGCATAATTATGAATAAATTGTCTCTTTACATAATATTGATTATATTCTTTATTTCAAAACGATCGTAGGCGTTTGTCCAGTTTGTTGAGTTGAAACACTTGGAGATTTAAAATGCTATATAGGTTGTCCTCGACTTACGACCGAGATACGTTCTTGAACTTTGATCGTAAGTCGAATCGGTCGTTGGTCGAATTCCATTCAAAATATTAAAATGAATTATTAATATTTTTTTAAGCGGTGATGTAATAGTAGCATATCAGTATTGATTCCTTTTAGGCTCCTGGGTGTTTCGAGTGATGTATCATTCATTAATGGTTTCAATTTATACCCAGTAGTATTTCCACCCAATAAAATTCTAAAAAATTCTTGAATGCCTTGAATCCTGGCATACTCTTTGCTTCTTTGTGAATGTAGGTACACTGATGCATTTTCTTCCAATAAAACGCGGTTTCGTCAGCATTCAAATTTTGTTTCATTTCATATTATTCAAATAAAATATTTCGATAAAATCTCCAGCAGCCTCGTAATCGGCACTAACTGCTATACCCTACTTGCTTATAGACAAATTAGGTTGTGTGATAGAGATAAACCCGTACTAAATTTCAAAAACCTGTTACTGATCTTTCGTCCCGTATGCATCAACCGTTAGTAATGATGGTGCTCCGTGATGCAATAAAAAAAATGTTTTTACAAAATTTTTGTTCGTAAGTGCGAACCGTCGTAAGTCAAAGAATACCTGTACATACTAAATACCTATTTTTTTAGCAGATAACAAAAAAATTTGAAAAAAAGAGAATTAAGCACGGGAACGTCATTCATTATTTTTTACTTCGCCTGATATTTAAGAAATTGCATTGAGATTTTGTCTCCTCTTTAGACTTTATTCAATATCATGTAAATGTTCATATCGACTCTGGAAAGGAAAAAGGACGTAACTCACACCAAATAATATTGTGTATAACTCACGAAAAACTTGTTAACACACTATATTTAAATATAAATATATCATGTTTCGACTGTAGAAAAGCAAAAGTACTAATCTATCCGTCTTTTCAATATATACTTTTTTTCGATGATCACAACGTATACAATTTAATACATGTTTTATTTGGGCTATACACAACATTTTTTGTGTGTGTTACGTACTTTTTACTTTCCACAGTCGATATTATATTGGTAAACATATAAAATCGTCGTCCATTTTTTGTGACTCTACCCATCAAAGGAAACTGCGAGATTCTAATTATAATGTAAAATTCGTTAAAGCTTCACATATTTCACTATTTAAAAGTATTCCTTTAGGTCTGTGCTTCGCAACTAGTGTGCCGCAAGACAAGACATTGAAAACAGAAAGATTATTTTGGATTCGGAAAAACAAAAAAATTGGCAACGCACTCAGCTTCGCTATTTTTTTTAGTTACTAACTTTTACGACTGGTTTTTGTTATAATATTTATCATCATTAAATAATGTGTGGTAAGTGTCCCATCACTTTGAAAAGATAAAAGGGTTTAATTGCCTTTTATTAAAAAATATATTAGCTACTGTTTCAAATTTATCAAATAGAAACAAAGTAATAAAGTGTAAGTTTTGTTTATCAAATTTACAAATTTTGGAATGTGGTGTGCCGCAAAATATTAATCAGTGCTTAGGTGAGCCGTGGGTGAGAAAAGGTTTCAGAGCACTGCTCTAGGTAACCGCATGGCTATTGACATGAAAGAAAATATAACTAAGCAAAATTACTACTTACTTCAACATGATATAAAATGGACTACTGAAAATTTCGCAACGTTATTATCACTGGAAATTTACATGTGTCGGGACTTTAATGCTAATTCAACGAATTGAGAGAATTTTATTTCAAAAACATGTAAATAATTTTGAGTTTGAATGTACAGTAATAATTTATTTTCTGACACTTATTTATATAGGTACTTATAGGCTTGCGGTGGACTTATCACTATCTCTATCGCACAACCTAATTTGGGTACAAGCAATAAGGATACAAGAGAATGCGCCGCATGCCCGTGCGTCTCGTTTGCACCTTCACTTTTCATATGATTGAGCGAGAAACAGATAAAACCACAGCACGTGCCTGGTACTAACCCATACTTGTGAGTTTGTCGAATAATTTTTGTGTTATGAAACTTATATTAAAAGTCACTCCTTCTATGAGTAATAAAAAAAATATTGAAATATGAAATTAAAATGTTTTTCATAAATCTTCTATAATGCCGAAAATACATGTATAAATCAAATGTCTAAATCTGTATATGTATAAATCTGTATATCTGCCTCAATAACTCATCCCAAACCGACGTGAAATCGAACTGAAAAACTCTTATTTTTGACGTCTCAATGGGAAATAAAAAAATCGAAAGAAACAATAATAGCTAAATAATATCTCTTAGAAACTGCTCCACATTAAAATATTCCGTGAATTAATTAGTGACAGTTACGGATTCCAACTATTCGTAATTACTAACTATTCAGATATCGAATACTAAAACTAAAACCTTTCGAATATATTTGAATATTCAAATAAATTCTGAAGTATGTAAATAATACTATAAATTCGATTTGAATAATTATGTAACGAAAAATTATATATACTAAAATAATACACTAAATAGTACATTAAAATTTGTAAGCGTCCTTTATCAAGAGCGAAGCTGTGTAAAAAATATATACAAAATAATGTTACACGAGGAGAATACCAAAGTTATCGAAAACAAAATATGGTTGTGTTTTGGTGTTCACTTTTTTCTTCTTGGAAACAAATAATTGATAATTAAAACATATTTATTATTGAAATACATCCTATCTGATGTCCAATTGTAATATTAAAACAAAAACATATTTAATTTGGATTATTGAGATTTTGTACACTTCCATGTATTTTGTCACTAACGACCCGGGTTTCGCCTTTCTGCATCTTCAGGCATTCGAGCACACGAATGGACTCGAACTGACTTCGTGTACTCGAATGCCTGAAGATGCCGAAAGGCGAAACCCGGGTCGTTAGTGACAAAATACATGGCAGTGTACAAAATCTCAATAATCAAGATTTGATATTGAAATTCCATCAAGCACCCTCAGTCGATGTCTTAAATTATATAAAAACATATTTATTTGACGACAAAGATCTATCATACGAAATATTTTTCGACACATAAAATATGTTTACCGTAGAAATTGGTTACGAATAAAGTTTTTTTTTTAATAACACTCAATTTATTTTGTACTACTTCCACATGTTTATAATGATTGTGATGAGCGAAACCGGTCCTTATCATTATAAACATGTGGAAGTAGTACACAAAAATTATGTTTAATTAAATTTGGATTATTGAGATTTTGTACACTTCCATGTATTTTGTCACTATCGACCCGGGTTTCGCCTTTCGGCATCTTCAGGCATTCGAGCACACGGATGGACTCGAACTGAGTTTTATTATTAAAATACGTTATTTATCCTAACTATGTCAAAATGAAGCTTCGTAAATTTGATAATAAAGTAGTAATAATATGTATTTTAATTGTTTATCATAAAACTTATAATCGATATTAATTTTTTAATTGACTGAAATTGTTCCGTTACAAATGGTGGCACGAAATTATTGACTGAAGTACATTTGTATATAACAGTTTATTGATTCATTGAAAATCATATGGATCACAATAAACATCATTTAATCATAACTTTCACGTTAAATCGAAGTAATACATACGTATAGTAATAAAACAGATACCACAGATTGATGATTCACTTTTAGTTGTTTGGTACTTTCAGTTGTATACTTTTCCGGGGATGGAAATGATTTTTGATTATTTTTTGTTGAATAACATAAAATGAAATCTTTGGGTATAACATAAAGCACGCTCTTGTTAAGATTGAATGAAAAAGTATTTTTTATTGTTTATGAATAATTTACTTTTACATAAATGTTTAGAATTATGTACATTTATAGATGTGTAATATCACGATGGTCCAATATTACCACCATCGTATCTTCGGGTGATTCCAGGAAATGCTATTCTTCCCGGGTTCTTTCTTTACAAAGCCTATTCAGAACGAGAAAAATAATAAACACTGGTCGATTCCCCAAACATAAATTAAAAATAATTTCATAGAAAACGTTTTTCAATGTATAGCATTTCATCAAAGGTTTTCTTTCATTTCAACAAGATATTTAAGAAAATGATTAATAAAACCTTTTGTTTTATAATTGTGTGTGTTTTTTTGCTAACAATATTTTGTACATTATTTAAATATCCATTTTCACAGTGAAAAATAACATTATTTATTTTATGTAGGCACTATACCTTAAAACCTTTTTCATTTTCATTTTTGTTTTTATTTTTCTTTTATGTTTTTGTGGAATAATTAATATATTTCAGAAATAAATGAAACTCTCTTTCTAATGTATATCGCTAGAAAAACAAAACAAAATGCAAAGGAAAATTCACATATGATTATATGTTAAGTGATATTTTCTTGTATTTACAATTGTAAATATAAGGAAAATATTAGGATTCTACAAGCAAAAACCGAGAATTCTTTTTTTTTTCAAAATTGAACAAAACATATGTACCTACATAATATTCTTCAAGTCATTTTACAGAATATTTTATGATAATTATCTTTCGAAACCCGATAAAAGTCTACGAAAATGTTTGATATATATATTTGTCGGCGTCCGTGGCGCAGTTGGTTTCATCGCTGGCAACGGTTACGGATGTCTCGGGTTCAATTCCCGGTGCGGACGGTTTTCATAGATTGATCTTTCAATCGATTTATGGATTTCTGTTCGTAATCTGAGTCCTCCCTCCCACCAATCCCATCCTCACGGGGCGTAACGACAGCGGTTAGCTAACCACTAGTATTGTCATAGCCCTATCCTTCTATCCCTACTCTCTTCGAAAAAGAAAAGAGATGTTGAGCAACTGAGTGACAAGCAGTTCTCGTAGAAAAAATTCTGTCAAGATACCTCCATTAGGAGACCATATGCTCCACATTGGGAGCGAACATGGAAAAAAAATATACATACAATAATTAAGGCACTTACAAGTGAATGTCAATATGTCCAATATCATTATCGCAATTAGCAATTGACTGGTTAATACAAATAAATAAACATATTGTTTTTAATCAGAAAAAATATGATTTAAAAAGGAAAATACTACTGGCGACGGCTGACTTTAGGAACAAGCACCCTATTAGTGAATAATATGAATTATTCGAAATAGCCAGGTTTTAAATAATTTTAAAAAAAATAATGTTATTATGTTTATTAATACCTTTGATTTGAAAGATATTTTTCGCACACAGCAATAATACAGACAAATTGCATTCTAATGAATTTTATCACTCAACTCTGTGAATTTCTCCAGAAAAATTTCCGCAAACAGCCTTGTTTGATGACACGTGAGGTGTTTCACTTTCAAACGAGGCTCCTGAGAGTCGATGTCTTTATCAGGTAAACCAACAGAAAAAATTCACTCATCTGACTACGCCCTTTACGCTTGTTTTTGCCGTGAGCTTTTGTGATGGAAGAATATACTTTATTTAGCTAAAATTATTCTACCTTTTTTACCAAGAAAAAAGCTTTCACATCAAATATAATGATAATTTTCGTAAGTGATATTACAAATGGCCAGTTTTATTTTTTGCGATGGGATTCATTTTTTTTTTAAAATAATGCACAATTTGTATTTTTATAATGATCAGGACCGATTTTTCTCATTGCAAGTATTATAAAATGATGAAATATAAATCTTATCAAGGCTATTTATATACAATTGAGTGTTAATAATTTACAGGTATATAAAACAATTTGTTCAAGAACTATGACAAGAATTTACAAAAGACTGAAGTGATTAACTTTGATTATGTAGAAAAAAGAAATTCATTAGTTTTTACATAATGTTAGTTGGATGATGGATTTCAATAACTCTAAGTAAATGATATTTCAATTGTTGTTTAAAAAACGTATTTCTTATTAAGATGTCTCGCGCACAACAAAAAAAAATACTTTTTCTACCAGAATACTATATTTTTGTTTCAGTTAAATTTTATTACTTTAAAAAATCTCACTTTATGGTGCAAAGCTCTTGCACTCGCAATGTTTGAACTAGGAAAATATTTTCTGTCAACATTCAAATGCTCCCAGGGAGGCAGTTACATTTGTCATTACATTATTCACCACTCGGGTGCTATGTAGATCCCTATAAAATGCTTATTGACTTAATGCCTTCGCAAATGGAGCTTGGCGATATTCACGAAAACACTGAGCAAAGTTCACACTCAGCGCATTTAAATTAGAGATAAAAGGGCTGACATAACAATAACTGCCAGTAACGCCGCAGGACCGCAGTATAACGGCCGTTACCCGCTCGCGAATATGACGAATCATATTATCTGCCGTCACAATACTAGGCTGCTTTCCCACTTGGTCTACATATATTTACATACACATCGAAATCATATTAGATTATCCCCTTATATAAATATTTAAATTTTTAATAGATATGTTATCGTGTCGTTTCTTTTGCCGGGCCTTAAGCCGAATGATCAACACTCAATATTGTTGATATCAGTTACGGTGTTCACGGGGTTGAATCTCAAAGTGGATAATTTCACAAATTCAGTCGATTGATGGATTTTAATCGATGGAATGGATACCATGATATCTAAAATTCCCTTCCAACAAACTGATTCTAGAAACGGGTATAACGAGTGCGATAAGCTAACCACAAATCCTGTTCTAGCCCTACCCTTATATTCATAATATATTTGAAAAATAAAGGTTGTGCTACTGAGTAACAAGCAGCTCTCGTACAAAAACTTTTTTTGAGATAAGCTCCATTAAGAGCCCATATGCTCCACATTTGTAGTTGGTATGGTTAAAAAATTACCCGCTTAAACTTTATGGGGCATGCAAAGCGAGCTCTAAGCTTCCTGACTATTTTTATTTATAGGGACGACGTAGACTTTATAAAATTTGAACTAATTGAGTTCGAATTCATTCGTGTGCTCGAATGCCTGAAGATGCCGAAAGGAAAAACCCGGGTCGTTAGTGACAAAATACATTGGAAATATACAAAATCTCAACAATTCAAATTTGATATTGAAATTCCATCAAGCAACTTCAGTCGATATCTTAAATTATAGACTTTATTTTCTTACTCGCATGGAGTCTAGCTTACTACCGTATTATTAAAGATTCTGCCAGCTTAAAAAAAAAATGAGAAAACCCCCTTACGAATACTTAATGTGGGTGTGCAGTAAACAAAGGTCAACCATTCTTATCAGGAATTATTGTTGTTAATGAAATATTACTTTTAATGTGTTAACTGTCAATTCTTGGTGGAAATTATATTTCAAAAATAAAACACAATTCGTTTGTACTACTAATCAGTTGATAATGCTCGTGATGAGCGAATCCGGTCATGATCAGTGTACAAAATTGTGGAAATAATACAAAAGATATACTATGTTTTAAAAAAAAACTATTATAGTAAATTTGAGTTATTGAAATTTTGTACACTTCCATGTATAAATACATGGAAGTGTACAAAATCTCAATAACTCAAATTTGATATTGAAATTCCATCAAGCACCCTCAGTCGATGTCTTAAATTATGTAAAGGCAAAGATAATTGTTAACGAATTGATTCATTATAAACTAAATTGTAATGTGTAGACCAAAACACATTTGACTGTTAATAGTTTCTCTTTCTGTGTACTAAAAGCAGTAGAGCAACAATTATCTTAGCAACGTGAGTAATGAGATCAGTTACAGTGTCGTTTCGTTTTTAGTTCGTTGGCTGTGTAGCCGATGTATAAACTGAACCCTGTTTTGTATTGCATATTTTGCGTTGATTAGCCTTATTTAAGATGATTACTTAATCTAGCAAAACGTTAGTAAAGTATCTTTTTGGCGTCAGTGGTTTTACCTTTAAGTAAGTATTTAATTATAAAATAATTCTTGTTTTTAATACGAAGGACCCTTAACGTTTTTTAGTAAGACTTTGATACCGGAGCTGATGATGATGATGATGTCTCTCAGGTACACACAAACAAGCTGGGGTTTCTTAGTCCAATTCACTTTATTTCAGTTAGTAGTTTACAATTTAAAATACAAGCAATTACAAAAAAAACACAGTTTAAAAAACACAAGTTGAATTTAAAAAAAAATTAAGTCCGCGAAAAAATTGGTACCCAGAGTGCTATGGGTTAATATTTCTATTTGTCGCCACGGAGCGACGGCTTCTATAGGTTACCGCATGCTCCAGGTGCGTGTACGTCCTTGCCCCTTCGCTGTCGGCGGGTCACTGACAAAAAAACTATTAATACTTCGCGTCCGAAAATGCAACCCAAAACCTCGCAGCTTTCTAAAAACTCATGCGACGTTGCTAAAAACTGATGCGCTTACAACGCCTCATTACAATGTATTTCTTCTTTTGCCTTTGCGTTGGAGAGATGACCCAATGAAAGTTCTGGGTACGATTCACACGGCATAATAATGGGTCGTGTCACGTTGTATCTGTGATCACCGCTCTATCCTGGGAGTTTCTCATACTTCGAGAGCGCTAAGAGCTTTCAAATGATTTCCAGGAGTGTTTCAAGTGGAATGTAACAAGCCGTGCTTAGTTTATTTTTCAATATCTCACGAAAGTTTGTAAAATTACATTTTGTCATATCTGTTGTCTATTATAAAATGAATGCTGCTTAATTGTTGACAGTTTCTTGAACATTTTTTGAAATCATATCCGCTCCCAAGACACAGCATATGGCCTTTTAATGATGGTATGTCAACAAAAGTTTTTTTTATACGAAAACTGCGTGGTACTGAGTTGTTCAACCTCTTTTTTTCGAAGAGAGTTTAGATAGAAGGATAAAGCTAGTACGGGACAAGTGGCTAGTTAATCGCTTTCGCTACGGCTGGGAGGGAATTTCAGACATCACAAACATCCATTCCTTCGAACAGAAATCAATTTAATGAAACTCTCTGTGCAGGGATTTGAACCCGTGAGATCTCCAACCGAAGTAAACGACGTTGAACACTACACCTCGGTTTCGGCACAGATCAAAATGAACAATATTCATATTTTCCCTCCTATTTACTAGGCGACATAACCACAATGAGTTTACTATTATAGCAAATAATTTTCACATATTGTGCTGGATTCCGTTTGGTAGTTAATTGGATGGTATTTATTTTACATTGATGTAACTAAATCTCGAGGAATTGAAAGCGGGGCGGCTTTGGGGGAAAAGTATAAACCTTATTATTAGAATTTACATAGGTATGTTTTTTTTAAATTGATAAAATTTTAAAGTAAGTGGGATAGTGTGTATTTCATCTAAGAATGTTTATTCTGGCGGAAGAAATCTTGTTTGGCGTAGTAGTTCTGACGAAGTAATTATCAACTCTATTTTACTATTCTTTTACATGAAAATACTTTTTTTTGACTCATGCTATTTTACCTTATCATAATGGAGTTGTTCTAATTTAATGTCATTTCGATGAATGCATTCACTTGGGTAGATTCCAGTTTTGTTTCCATTTCAAAGGTAGATCGCATGGAATAATTACACATCACTGCTACAAAATTGATCTGAAAAACTTTCACAGTGTAAACTGCAAACCCTCTATCTGTTATCAAAATGTAAACTAAGCGGTGAGTTAATAAACTGTTTCATCGAAGAGTATTTATGCGAAAGTTGAAAGTGGCACCCTTTAACTATTGCCCACTCAGGCGGAACAACGCCGAGGCGCTATCGCCGAACTTGAGGCAATTCTTACCGGATGGGTGTTTAGCATTCCACGCAAGTTATTTATTACTCATTGATTTAGCCCCAGTCTTCCCTCAGATCTGGAAAGTGCAGTGCCGAAAATCTACGCTAAAGGGGATGTTGAATATCGGGGCCTATCGATTCAATTATTTATTTCGTGCCAAAATTATTTTATACACATTTTTGCTTAGGTCAAGCTTTGATAACGAACGCGATTTCGTTTGTGAATATCGTTTTGTCTAACTTCAATCACCGTTTAATGCTACTATTAATCCGTAAATGAAACCATTGAAAATCCTGAATATGTAGAAAATAGATAGAGTTGTGAAATATCACCGAAATAAACTTTTTGAAATCCCAAACCGATTACAATACATCGAACGGCAATGTATTGACACAAGGAAAATACATTTATATTATCAAATAAATATGTAGCGTACATGCGCTACCGTTTATGCTTTATATTTTTTTAAACATTTTAGAATGTATTCAATATTCTAAAGTGTAATAATTCAGACAAAACTTTTCAAAAACTTAGAAATCACTTTTAAGGTATTCACTGTCAATTCTTGGTGGAAAGGTATTATATTTTAAAATTAAACTTAGAAATTGCCTACTTTAATAATTCAATATTGTTAAAAGTTTCTCTATGAAAACGATTTTTGAAATTAGCAATTCAAAGAAATCACTTTTAAGGTATTAAATGTAAATTCTTGTTGGAAACGCATAATATTTAAAAAGAAAAATTGCGTGCTTTAATTATTCAGTATTGCTAACTCCCTGTATGAAAACGATTTTTGAAATCAGTTATTGAAAGAAATTACTTTTGAGGTGTTAACTGTCAATTCTTGGTGAAAGGCATAATATTTAAAGAAAAAAACTTCTTACTTTAATATTTCAGTATTTCCAAGTATCTGTATGAAAACGATTGTTGAAATTAGCAATTCAAAGAAAAAACAGCCAAAAAATGCTACATGGCTGTTAGCGCAAGTCAGCACTGCACTGGTTGGAAACTTGCGTTAAGTTTTTCCCGTGGCGCGCGCAGATTTTCCCTCAAAATTGTTTTAGTTGGTTCGAGGAGGGCAACATTGATTGAGTGGGTAGTTGTAGGGAAAGTGAGATCGAAGAGCCGGCACCAGAATGCTAATGTCACCGTACAAACTTCACGGCACGTCTGCATCATTCCTCGTCTCGGATTTTTCGATCGTAATGTAAGTGGTTCATATATCAGAGCAGCAACGTCCTAACGTATCAGTTTAGAATTTACTGCGTCTTTAAAATTGGCGCCAATTACTGTGAAGGAATTTTTCGAACGCTTTTTATTATTCTCGTCAAGTGGCTTCTGACTTATAAAAGCATTGTTTCGGAATTCGAATTCAAAACATGCTTGAACTTAATAAAAAATGCGAAATTTGGGTTAGATGATGACATCGTATAGATGTCTGTTTTATAGAAAATAACCTAGATTCCGATATTTATTTAAGAATAAGTTTTGAATGCAAATACTATCTTACTTAGCATAAATATGTATATATACGCCTGGCTTTTGTTCAATCCCGGAATTGAACAAATGAATTTATTAACTACTAAGTGTTGTCTAAGAGTATTAAGGAATGTATATTTTCTCGCTGCCATTATAAATAAAATCTTGATCTCTTTAACCTTTTTTGCATATATATTTCGCGTTTATATAGCCACTGCTTTGAAAAGGTTAACAAGCTATTATAAGTAAAAACAATAGTATTGGAAATATTTTGTATCACTTGTTTAAATTAAAAGGAAAATCGTATTTACATCGCATCATTTAATCGGATTTAGTTATACTTAATATTATTTGTCATCAAACAAAATAAAACAATTGCCATCTTTCTGTTTGATCTCAAAGTGTCCGGCTTGATTATCTCTTAAAGGGCTGATTTTAAAAAGCTCCAGAGAGTAATAAAGTTTTTGGATTACAGCAAGTATTTCAAATCAACTTTAATCTATATTTTTATGCTCTTCAACTAAACCGTTTTATTAGGCAATAAAAGGGAGAATAAATGCAAAAATTACCAACATCACGCAAAGATAACGTTAGGTTTATTACTTTTTTTGCACCCCAAGCTAAACCTCCCTTAACTCAGACTACGCACTGGGCATAGTGAGGTTTATGTCACGCATTGAAATTTGCTGTCCTTTATATTGCTATGAGTTAGAGGTCTGCACGCAGTGGCGTAGCTAGGGTTTGTGCCGCTCGGGGGGGTCTTTGAATTTGTCGCCCCCCCACTTTTTCTCAAAAATATTTTGTAAACAGCACGCACGATACTATATTTTTAGAATTCTGGCATAATTAATATTAATAATTTTTCTCAAAAATGTTGCTTTTACGACGCAAAAGATTGCGGCCGCTGGCAAAAATTTCCTCAGTCCCGCAGGATTGTTTTTCAAATATGTCGAAAAATCTATAAGTCAATTAATTGAATATTTATTATCAATATGGAAATATGAAATTATTTATGTACAATATAGTAGTAAGTACATATTCTACATAAAATCGAATTAAAATTTGTTAATTGATTTAGAAATTGAATTGAGGAAGATGTTCAGTAGATTTTACTAAAATAGCATTCAAAAAATTATAACAAATTTATTTTTTCTCGCTTCGCCATAGCAAATTCGCCAGCAACATAATCAAAATATATTTTATCTGCCAGTTGGTGTGCTATTGAAAGTATTTTTTTAATCGCAACTTGCTAACTTTTGATATTAAATTGTTTTTTTATTCATTTCGTTTTCGAAAAACTTCTTTCACAGCTAGTAGCGCGATTGTGAGAAAATAAATTAAAATCATTTCAATATTAGCGACATTGAGGCTTCATGATTATTATTAGATCTTTCAGAAAAGAAATAAATTTTGTAAGCGAATCACAAGGCATAATAATTTTTATTTGTTTATTAACTACATAATTTCTACTCATTTTCAAAAATTCCGTCCCTAGAAATGTATATTTTGTCAGCGAGTCATAAATTAGAAAGAATAAAATATGGTGAATGGAATATAACTTGCATTGATTATGTAAATATAAAAAACATATTAATTTTTTACTGTCGAAATTTTCTATTCATATTCGATAATGACGAACCCTAAAATGTGCCTTAACGGGGCGGGCTTTAGGATGATTGTTTTAAATGATATCTCTATTTATAATTCGTATAAAGCAGTTATAATTTCGCTTTATACTATCCTTCTAGTAATATCTGTGTAATATTCCAAATTGAATAATAAATATTAAAGAATTAAACAACTCATTTTTTAATCAGACTGGATTATATTTAAGTGTCTTCTCATATCCATATATTCAGAATAAAATCCTTTTATATTCCACCTCATTTACGTAAATAGGATCCTCGACTTAATTCCAAATTATTTATAATATTAATATGTCATATACCAACTGCTCATAAATATACTGTAAGCCTACACCGTAACACTTACAAAAATTCTTTAAAATCCCAAAATGTACTTTGCCTTTTGTTTCTTTCTGAAATAAAATACTTTAATTGCCGCCCATTAAAAGTATTTAACAAAATTATCCTGCGAATGCGCTCTCTCTCTGGAAAAGGTTTTATTTTATATTATCAAGATCTGTTTGAAGAGTGATAACTTAAATTGGGCCAAAGTGGTTATTTCTGCTTCTGGCTTGTAGAATCTTAATGAAGTTGTCTAACGATTCAAACAATCGAAGGAAGTTCCTCGGTATTCCGTTCAACACGAAATTAATATTATCAATTTTAATTTTGCTTAACCTGGATTAATTCAATAGCACATGAATCTCTATCATCAGAAGTGTTCATTGTTTTTTACCTTGTCCTACTATAGATGTACTAATTTATTGTAGTTAGCTGCAAGCGAGGGCGCCACCTTCGCGTTAGGAATGTTGCCATAGGGTCATTTCGCCAGTGGTCGGCCAGTTAAGAAGCGACAGGTGTACTTTTGAAAGCGATTTTTAGTCAATGAATGATAAATACACATTTTTGCTGTTATTCCATTAAACAGGGATTAAGTAATGTAACCAACTAAAAATAAAATAATTAATATTGCACCAAGCATAAAATTATAGAAGTTTACAAAAAATCCCAGTGCTCGGCCCCCAAACTCCAATGGTTGCCCAGTATACGGCCATGAAACTTTATGAATATCGCGAAATAATTTACTGTCAGTAGACAGAACAATAAAAAATATAATGATGCAGAGCATGACAATATAAAGTATATTTTGTTAGCGACCCCATACAAGATGAATTTGTCGAAACTTGCAAAGTAAAAATGTGCTTTTTTTAAATTGTGTATTGCATCATATAGGTCAGTATAGTGCATATATACATTGACAAGTGGCAAGACTACCTACACGAATTAAAAAAATCTGGTTTTTTAAATGTATCCACTATTATTTAAGTTTTAAGCTATAAAGGCCGACTACTGGCGACGGCCGACTTAAGGAACACCCACCCTACTCAAAACAAATCATTTGTTTATTTATACAAGTATAAATGAAAACAAAACTTTATGTTATAGTACTGTATCCATAATGCTACTTAGTGAAACTAAGTCTATGAAATTAAATGGAAATATTTCACTTCAAAGAAGGTGTTTTTTCCTCTAAATTTTGAATTGTAAAATATATACGTCGAAAACTTCTCTTAGGAACCCTTATGATTAATATCGGGAGCGGACATTGAACATTTTAGATGAAAATGATTGCTAATTACACAACATCGAATAAGCTATCTTTATATAATTTAAGTAATTTAAGACATCGACTGAGGGTGCTTGATGGAGTTAGTGACAAAATACATGGAAGTGTACAACATCTCAATAATCCAAAAGTTATCTTTAGTCGAAATGATTTTTTGAATAGTATCCTTTTTTTGTAATGGACTTTAGAAGCTTAATTTTATAGTTATTAATAGTTGCTCTGCATGGCCGTAATAGTTCATGATGATATTTGTAACCGAAATCTTCTCGTTAAAAGTGCTTGGTTCCGACTAACAGCATTACTACTTAAACAAAGCTAATATGATAGAAAATGTAAAGCTAATATTGTATCACAAAATAGAATGTTCGTGTATTTTACGCAAATACCTAGTATAAAATAATGATATGATGTGAAGCACAGGCGGTTTTCGAGTTTCGAGAGCTGAACTTTATATCCGAGTTTACTATATTCAAAATGTTCTTCTTAATAATACAATCATCGTTTGTTAAAGTCGTTCGCTTTTCAAATTATCTGAATACTAATAAGGAACTTACACGTAGTGTCCGAACATTAAAGATGCTTCTTTTAGTTGATTTTTTTTAATCTTTTGTATATTATAATTTTTCATATGGTATGCCAAATTAGTTATTTTTGATTTGAATGATACCAATTATTTAAAAACATATTTGACACTTAAACAAAACGATTTTTTTTTTAAATAATTCTCATTGATTTATTCAACGTGAATTAAACAGAGAAAAAGTTGTTTATAATAATACATAAATTAAGGTTACACTCGGCTAGCTAAGGTTAGGTGAGAATTTGTATTTTATCCAACAATTCTTATTTTTGTTTGAAAGGGATATTAAAATAAAAAATACACGAAATATAAAAAAGTTTTTATTACGTTAACCAGACCCAACGGAAATTACCCGCTTAGTGTTAATAATTACCGGTAACAACCGTAATTATTAACACTAATCGAATTTACTACTGCAATCGTAGCATATTAAACACAAATCGAATCGTAAAACTAATCTTAATTTCGTATGGGAAATAATTATTTGACCAGTATTTTAATTTATAAACGCTCAGTAATTTCGTTATTCAGTCGTCCATAACTATTTATAAAATCGGCCAGGAAAAATTCTGAAAGGTACAGTGAATAGCAACGATTTTAGATGTACGGTTGAAAACTTATTTCATTTATTGATGAAACAATAGAGTTGGTTACTGACCAAATAAATTCACACCATTATTATTCCCAAAGTTACAGAGGTGGAACGCTCCTTTGTATAATCTATCAATATGGTGATGAAAGTTTCCCAACAGATCAAAGGCGATGATGTTCTATTCTTTGTTGCCTAATTTATGACGCTATATCAATCGGGCAGCTCCAATCTCTTCGTTAATTAATCAATTGCAGGATAGTTTATCTTGGTCGCAATCAGTGTTCAGGTTGTATCATTACTTGTAAATCTCCCGGCTATTTATCCTGCGACCTGGGTAATAAATCTACGCCACTGGGCGGTTTTCAACACATCCAGGTGGGTTTGTTTATCTAGTCTGGTCGACCATCAAAATAATGCAGTGATCACGAACGGCTACACGCAATGTTATATTACGAATGTAATGAAAATGAGACATAAAAAATGTGCGAATGTTGTTTTGGTGCTTTTCTTTGCATAAGCTTACAACACTAATTTTACCACTTCGGTTATGCCGCCGATTATTGACCAACATTTTGAGGGCTCGAGTCCTGGAAATGTCATTACATTTGTCATTCTGAGTTTGTGTGTTTGTGGTGTCTTTTCTTATCGGGTTGAACTTGAGTGATTTTTGTAAAAAGTAAATTTCATGCCAAATATTCTGTCGAGTGTCGTAATAAATCGCATGTACACTTTAATTGCTTGTTACTTGCAGATTTTTTTTAAAAATTTGCATATTTTTTATGAATCCTCCTATATCAATTTAAGAGTCGGCGGTGTTGGGAGTGACGCAGAGAATTGCGAATATTTGATTAGAATAAGCAATGTTAAAAAATGACGAAGATTAATTTATTCAAGCAGTATGTTTTCAAGTATCTTATAATTGTGTGATCCTGTCTTTATGCAGCATTTGAAATCGTGACGAACCTGACAGCAACTGAATATTAAAGATTTTAGTATTTTAAATTTTATTGTAGTGTTAAAGAAAACATGGGACGGTTAAAAATATACAAATTTACAACCAAAATGACGGTTGCCTAGTTGACCATTGCCGAATTTTAGCCTACCTTCTTCATAATATTATGTCAATTGTATTAATGTAAAAATGCTAAACATTTTATAACGTCATGTAAGTGGGCTACTCAAGGGTTTATGGAGCCCTTTGTTCCTATATTGAGTTATAAGTAACTGTTTCCTAGAATCGTGATCCACTGGTTGCCAACGAATATAAAATAGTCTATAAAGCGGAATGATTTATGATCTTTATATGCGATCTCCCAAAGCTTTCCTTGCTTTCAATCTGTTCTGAATCTACAGGCCAACCGTTAAGAGATAATATGAATACTGTTTCTACATCATTATAAATATTGAAGATATTCTATTATTATTGGAACCATTTCTGTTACCAATTTGTTGCATAAAATAAAATATAGTATATATATATATACTTTGTGTTTTACATTCAATTCATTATAGAACAATAACCATTCTATTTAATTGTTTTTGTTAATATTTATAATATTTTAAATATCGACAATATAAGTATAAATATTAAATATCCCACATTCGGCCCGTGTGAACGATTGTTTTTAAATGGGTTATAAATAATTACACTTTGTGTTAGGTAGTATTCACTTGGTACACTTGAACTTTTATTTCGATAGTTTGCACTTTGTATAAGATAGTATTAACTCAGTACACTCAAACTTTGATTTTAATAGTTTGCACTTCGAAACGGATTCTTTTAACAAAGTACCACAGACTAATTTTGGTAGCTTGACTTTGAAACGGATTATTTTAATTTTGTATGTTATGTACATTGAAATAAATTATATTAACATATTGCATGTCCACTTAGAACCCTGCTTCTTCATAAATACCACTCCTATAATATACTAGTGAATAAATTCTAATGCGTGGAGCAAAGACAATACAGGCGGCCTAATATAGAGTTGCGACAAGTAAACTAGTCTATGGTGGAAAATCCTATGTTGCAAGTAGTGAAGAATAAGTGACATTTCATTACAGCGTTGTGAAAACTATTTTGTCTATGTGATAATATTTTTTCGTAAGTGCAACATATTTCTTCAATGTTTAAATATATTTTATTATGTGGCATCACTTTTATTTTTGTGAAATAATTTGTTTTTTGTGGAATGTATTTCTTATAAGTGAAAACTATCTTTACAAAAGTGAATATCATCTAAACAAAAGTGTATTTAATTATAAGCCTTTTTAAATTTACTGCACCAATTGCAAAAATAATTTACCTGTTATGTAATCAGAGAAACATAATCATGTTTAAATTCCATTATTTAAAAAAATCTTAACATATCGCTCTTGCAATAGTCAAATTTGAAATGTTCGATACCAAAATTAAAAAACGAGAGTTTTGTCTAACGATTTATATAATACCTTATTTTTTTGTTTTCCATATATTTTAATATCATGTTGGTTTCACCACCCATTCATTAAATCGATCTTACGATTTTTATTTCATGCATTTATTTAATATTCAGTGTTATTAATGTAGTGTTATTCTGTTTTCCAAACCTTTCACTTTTCCAGTTAGAAATACAGCGTAACTTCGTTTGAAGTAGACAGTTTACTATATAGGTGCGAGCATTGTATATTAATTATTAATTGAATTCATGCATGTTTGAAAGCCGTGCTGTGATCTGTAAACCTGTTATTATTATTTGTTATTCAGGTGACAGTCCGCATGCATCATCGGCTGTGAGGCCCGTACCGAAAGTCTGATGTGTATTAACGTCGGACATCCTGCATAATTAGAGTTTTCGAAATTTACATAAACCATGCTTATGACGGAACTCTGTAATCTTTACACGTGTCCTAATTAACTAATAGCCGCCCGGCTAACCCGCCTCGGGCCTGGGCCAGGGATATCTTCCCACGCACCGAGGGTAGGGGTGGTCGTGCTTTGAATAAATAAATACCGCGGCAGCTCATAAAACAAAAATATAAAATAAAAGATATGCAAGATGAGTGTCGCTGTTTCGTAGTGCCAGCAATTTCTGAAAGATGAATGTGCTGGGTGCTGCGTACAGCATGTTTCAAATCACAGTTTCTACTGTGATTTGGGTTACCAGATGAAAACATGTCGATATACGCCAAACGCCTTAAAATAGAGGACATTGTGGTAGATTTGAAATAAAAAACGATTAACTATTACGAATTAAAATCAATGTTTGTGTTAACAATGAATAATCCTACGATACAGTTAATCTTAAGATTCAGCTCAAAGAGGCGAAACAGGTGTCATAATTAGTTACACAAGCAGTGGAATTTGTCAATTTCGATTTAAAAATAAAAATGCATTCCTATAAAGATAATTATGTACTGCCAAATCAGAGTCAATCCTGTTATTGATAAGTTGTCGATTATTCATATTTTGCTTAGTCCCATATAAAATATTATTATTCAAATATTGTATAATATTGTATTTTACATACGAAGGACGTATTACATTTTAGTATTTCTACTTACAACATGCAAAAAGTACATTTATATAATAAAGAGTACAATAAAATCAACAAGCCTAACGTAAGTAGGTATTTAAATCAGAAAATGAGACATTCCTGGCAAACATTTGAAACCGGTTACTTTTGCTAGGTACTTTCCTTTATAAACTGAAGCTTAATAACTACAACTCAATTTATTTTCGGAATTGTTCGCAATTTATTTGTAGCAAGTTTATATATTACTGGACATGATCTACTCAAATACATATTCATTACGTAATGTAGTTGTTAAAATTATCTTCTAAATAATTTTTCATATACATCCACAGTGTCAAAAATAAAATTTAGTGAAAATCTGCACTCATTTTTTTGATTAACATATTCAAATTCAGAATTCATAGTAATATTTATGTTTTTTTGATTATTCTAAAAACTTTAAGGTGACTTTCATTTTTTTTTAAACTATGTCCCCTTCACTTTTAATGTGTTAATTGTCAATTCTTGGTGGAAAGACATTATATTTAAAAAAATATATAAATGTGTGGAAGAGCAAATGAATTGTGTTTTATTTTTTAAAATATTATGTCCCCTTCAATTGCGTAGAATTATATTTTTGTAATGAAGCATTTAAACAAATCCTTTGAGTATAAACACAACGTCATAATAATTTATTATCTTAAACGATGTAATTTCAAAAATATCTTCTACAGTACTTTTTAGTAGGTACAATACAAAGAATTTATCTAAAATACCTTGTTTCAATTATTTTTTTTAAATTTAAACACTAATACATGAATCATTCTGTACATAGTAACACTGAAATAGAATCAAATAAAGGTATTCTATTTGCTGCAGGGTGTAGTGGGCACAGGGTGTAACCCATTAAAGAAATAGGTGACCCAACCAGTGCCGGAAAAGAATACTACGCAAGAACTGAAATAAATTTGATAGCAAAACATATTTTAAATTAAAAGGGTAGCAGATTATTTATTGGATATATTTGATGTTTTTATCTATAATTAGGTCAAGTGAAATTTATTAAACTTATCCAAATTTTGAGCAAGTACGAGGAATCGATGAGTATATGTTCAGACCCCCCTTAACTTAATCTTATTTTTCGTCGATATTACTCTTTCCAATTGCGTAAATTACACTAATTAATTGAGATTAAAAAATAAATTTCATTAAAATAATATGTAATAATGTTGATTATCGATATTAGGTAGTTATGAAGGTTTTCATCTCCATGCAGATCACTCAGCTTTATGAATCGCTATACTTACAAAATATTATCAAATGTTATGTTAGAACAAATTAAAACTTATTTTATAATAGCTGACTGACTGAATAATGAACTGATTTGATAGTTAAAATTATAAGCATTTTCAGTTTGTAAATCACATCATTATTATAAATCACAAGAGTGCTTTGAAATTGTCGCACAAGAAAACTTTTTTTCATTCGTGTAGATCAGTGAATTAAAGGATTTTGAAAATTTTAGAAATCAAACATGATAACTTATTCATAATGTTCAAATTTACAGTAGATTTAATATTTTATTTTAAAATGTATATATTTCTGCTATTTTGGAATTCATATATATTCTTAAAAGTGAAAAAAGAACCTTTTTAACAAATAACATTGAACATCGTTGTAAAAGAAAGTAACAAAATGTTTATTCAAATAAACCCTTTCTTAATTTATTTAAAAATCAAAATGTTTTCACAGTAATTTTATCGATGTTAGTCAAGCCGAAAAGTTTGTCAAACTACAACTTAACTGCTGTGTTCAATAAACAAAAGTGCAAATAAATGTTTCGCAATAATTTATCTTGATCAAAGCGTATTGCGGCGGGGTTTTCTAATAGGCTGGTACATATCCGATACTTATCGCATCGCAGGATTAAATAGTTTATTATTTAATAATGTTTGTGTTGCGAGCTTTCGAGAGCTTTTGCTACCAATCCAACAGGTAACGTCGGTTAGCCTTTTGGTTAAAAAAGTTTGACTGGTTTCGAAATCGTGTTGTGATTTTCCTTACTTTTGTGTCGAGAAAGTATAAAACGATTAAGCATTTGTTTCAATACAAGTCTTAATAAATGAATATTGTCGAGTGATTTCCTTGCATAAAAACCCAACAAAGTGTTCACCGTTCAATTTTGGAACACTTTTTATGATAATTAATAAAAGGCATTAGATAAACTAATATTGTATTCATAAAAGTTTTCTGCTAATAACCTTCAGTCAAAATAAGATAGACAACTGCTCGTCTTTTTCGCAAGCTCCATTAGCTTCAGCTTAATTATTTATTAGCAACATTAAGTCAGATTTAAATCCGAAACGTATAATCTATAAGCAATTCACACATCTTTCTTGTCGTTGTTAGTAATTTGCTGACAGTTTTGAGGAACAGTCGCTATATTTGCATATTTTTAATTTTAAAAAAATCTGGATTCCATCCATTGTATATACATGTCTCGGTTCCGTCATAATTATATAGTCGGATATAAATAATTATTGTTATAATATAATGTCATTTAGTAAAGTCAATAAATTAATATAGATACCAATGTTTAATAATTATTATATATGTACATATATATATTTTTCCATGTCCGGTCCCAATGTGGAGCATATGGTCTCCTAATGGAGGTATCTTAACAGAATTTTTCTACGAGAACTGCTTGTTACTTAGTTGCTCAACCTCTCTTTTTTTCGAAGAGAGTAGGGATAGAAGGATACGGCTATGACAGGACTAGTGGTTAGCTAATCTCTCTCACTACGCCCCGTGAGGATGGGATGGGTGGGAGGGGGACTCAGACTACGAACAGAAATCCATAAATCGTTAAATATATATGTATATATAAGAATGTGAAATACTACGCCTTTAATATTTAGTATCAAAATAAACTATTAAGAATTTCCGATATATGAATTTAATAATAAATACAATCGTCCCTTTCCAAATAAGTTATACTTCACACAAAAAGAGAAATATGTATTTTTATAGTATCATTATTTGATATAAAGCACGGTGAAGAATTGTTAAATATCCTTTACTGGGTGAACTATATTTGGAAGGTTCGCATCAAGTCCAGAAACAATATTTAAATATATCAATTATAAATATCAAAATAAAATAAATTTTTTTCCTACCTCTATTTTCCTACTGAAATTATTATTTGGAGTCCGCGATGCGGGCTCTTAGTTTCCTGGCTAAAGTCAGTGCTAGGGTGGGTGCAAACTAAGTCTTTATATCCCTTTCCCGCATGTAACCTAGCTAAGTAATGCTATCTAAAAAGATTCTGTCAGCTGAAGGCTTTGTGTGGATAAAACACTTAAGAAAAAACCCCACACGAGAATGATTGTCTTCGAATCATTAACAAAAGTTCAATTCTTACCAAGAATCGCTCGTAAATGTTGGCGTAAGCTTGAAGAACTTACTAAGCTTATTTTTAGACATGCCCAGTCCCTAACTGAATATACGATGAAATATAATATTTTCTTATTCGCTTTAATATACGAAGACGAGTGTTGCAGTAGCAGGTAGGTGTAGGGATAGGAAGCATTGTTACGGCGTGCAAAAATCAGACCCAATTTATTTGATCTTGCTATATTAGGAACAATGTCAAGGCCCCAACTACGCTACAATGCCACGGAATTTGATTACGTGACACAAATGCCGTGATATTTTAATGCTGCGACGGAATCTGGGCTTAAGTTATTACATTTTGTGACTTGACAGGTATATTAGACACACTAATAAGGGTGCTTTTGGGAATGAATGGGGTATATTTCAATCTGCTATGGAAGAAAAACGGGCTACATTTTAGTAGAATGTATGTCGAGAAAATCGTCTTTCTTTGCACAAATTTGGATCATTTTCTCTAATTTAGTTTAAGAATCTGTTTTGTTTAATCTTATCGAGACTTTGTTAATTTTAAATTTCCTTATTCTAAATGCTGCCTACTATCGAATATTGACATTTAAATGGCAATACAACAGGTCGAATTCACTGCGTATGGTTTAATAAGATAATATCAATTGCCATGGTTTTCCGACTCGCACGCTTTTGACACTATATTGTAGTGAAAGATATATATTTGTTATATCATGTATTAATATATAGTCAACTGCTGTAGTCTAGCTGTAACAGTTTTATACTAGCGGTGGTAAGGTCGATTCCAAATTTTGATTTTTTCTATTTAACTGAGATCTTGGGTGTGCTGTTTCTTTCAAAATCAAAAAAACTTTCGCATTTACTGCTATTAGCTGTAACAGCAAATATATTTTCAATTATTGTTCACTAGTTACGATGAAATGTAAACATGCATGCAATTTTGAATACTAAGATAAATAATTATAATTTAATTCATTTAACTTAATTTACAAGTTTTCGTTTGTAATTTAACGAAATCTTTAATAAAATCGGTAATTATAATGAAAATAATGTTTTGTGAGTAATCTAAGTAATGCTTTGATCAATTTACCATAAATTTTCACCAATTTCATTGAAAGGAATCTTAAAATCTGCCCGAAAAAAATCAGTATTTAGAGATTTACTTTCTCTTTCGAATCATCTAGATACTTTGTTCGTAAAATGTAAATTGCTTTCCAGCCCAATTTTATAAAGAGAGATTTTTTTATTCTATTTGCCTAATTAAGGTATTCGTATAAATTTACCTAACTAAATTTAATGCATACAAAGGTGTATTTTTTTCGTAAAATATTTACAAATAATATTTTTCGGCGAAATAATTTTGTTTGGGGTTGGTAAATATGAAGGTTACTTTACAAAAATCTCTCTTTTTTATTAAGAATGTAAAAAAAATGCCGAGATTAAAGTAATTGGATCTTCTTTTTTTACTTATGCGGAAGACACAGTGAGAAATTTAGACACAGAAAGAAAAATGTTTACCCAAAATGACAATATTTTAAAGTAAGGTAAATTATCATTTTTAAATTATTTTATGTTATCCTTAAAAATTATTTATATTTGAATTGAAATAATGAATAAACAAGGATTTTTTAATGAATCTTGCTTATATTAACGTTAATATTATGAAGACATGTGTTTTTGATTTCGTATTCTTTTAAAAATAAACATCGCCTTATAAATGTCGTCGATCAATCGTTTTATAAGGACTAGTTAAAATGAGTCTTTAGGTATTTCCAAATGTAGTCTCTTAGTGGATCGTTTTAATCGAAGATGCTTTAAAAAAATGAAAAAACCAGTTGCTCGATACTTCTTTATCATTGAGGGTTGCGTTAGAAACATGGAGTTTAAAAATAAATAATAGTTTGCTAATACCACTTTTGAAAGTCGATCGAAAAATCAATGTATGAATGATATAAGTGTCAATTTGAAAGACTTAGAACGTTACAACTCTATGCTTTGTACTGACATGCTGCAAAACGATGATTGTGGGATTCAAAAAATTATTGTTTTGTGGAAGCAATAACCGACATGATATTGATTTTATAAACGTAAAACTTCATTTTGATTACATACATGTTTAACGTCGTTAGCTTCGGTAACGGTGCTCACAGTTTCATATATTGATTTCTTAATCGATTTTTATTTGATTTCTGTTTGAAAGATGATGTCAAATCTTCTCCCACCCATCGGATCCTAACAACGTGGCATAGCAAGAGGTATTACCTAACCAATAGTCCAGTTCTGAACCTATCCCTCTATTCCTTTACACTGAGAGCGAACACATAAAAAATTCGTTCTACAAAATGTACAGAACTCAAATGTTTTTTTTTTAATGTCATTTAATTCAATGTTTATTGTACATCGTATCTGGTAGACGGGGTGCACGAATAGTTATTCCGTAACCTTACCAGACACTTACGCCACTGTTGGTTACGACTATATTTGAAAGAAATGCAAAATACTTTGGACATACGTGGCATATACACGCCATCTCTCGCTCTGTGAACGATCACGTTTTTATAGAGCCTGACGCACGCCTACCATCTAACTTAATCCATCATTCTGTGAAACAATTAGGAGATAATCTCATATTTAGATATAGAGAATTTCCACGGTGAAGATTATGTATGTGCTATCTTGAACGATTGCCATTATTAAATAATAGGTTTGAATTAATACCGTTAAGAGCTAGATACTCAAACTAGGAACTATTAACTTCTTTATCACTTATATGATAATAATATATATTTAACTGGGCTCAAATCTACAAACAAGCATCATAATCTAGTATTTGCGTTCATATAATAATCTTATAAAAAAGAAACCCGTGGCCTAGAGCAGTTTCTCAAACTTCATTCCACAGCCTCCTTAAGCTTTATTTGACATTATATAATATAATAGTATATACACGTGGATTCTAAAATTGTCTCTAATACAAAATTTTGTTCTTATATAATATATATATACATATGATAAAGAAAAAAATGCATAAATAAATACTTGTAGCTCAACTGGGACATTAAGCGGACCTCCGGAGAAGCTCTACAGCCCCCAGTAGTGGTCAATGTTGGTTAGGCTTAAGACGTATTTGTATATGCATCACATTAGAAGCAAACGTGACTTAAAAATAATATACACTTATGAAATTTCTATAAAATGGTTGCTTTGTGATTTAAAGGGTGATATTTGAAATGCTTGTACTAGATATAAATAAATTAATATCATCAGTTTTCTACCATAATAATTATTAATGTGCTTCCGAAGAGGGCTTTCTCCGCATTAACTTTCTAATCTCTTATAATCTGATTCTACGTACCCAGCTACATTATTATTGTCCCAAAAGCTTTTAAGCTCTAGATCAGTGCACCGAGCTTTTGTTTCGCTTTCAGGTTATGGCGCAGCTCCATTTAAATGCGAATTTCGTAATAAATGTTAATCTACAAACAGAAGAACCGATACCCCATCGCTCTGCCTGTAGGGTGGAAATGTGGAGGTTTGTCTCGTAAAACTTTGTAATGCTAAATGAACTTTTTAGAAATAGCACCTCAATTTCACCGTAATGCAATTGTGAAGGAGAAACTATTCTCATTACTCTATTAAGTGTCTATGGATGATAATAAATACCAACAAGCTTAAAAAGAATCGTCAAATTTTTCGTTATTACCCAACAATATTAGTGAAGTGAACCAACCGTTGATTTTTTTATTACCAGCGATTTGCACTTTTTGGTATTCATGTTAAAGTTATTAACCTTAAAATATTTCATTCACCGTATGTTGTTTGAAAACAATCATATTTTTGATTTCCATGTTTATAGCGTGGTGCTAGTAAAAACACACAAAGAAAATAGAATGATCGTAATTATCTAGTGTCAAAAGATTATCCTTTCATGTAAAATGTCTCATAAATAAATTAAGTGTTAACAAGAATGCTGTAACTCGTACATGACTTTGATTACGAAAAGTGTATTACTAAATATTAAGGATAAGAAATGTCGGTGACCTTTTTATTCCATCAACTGTGAAATTGAGCTTTATTAAATAAAAAAAAAATGCTCGCTGGGATTAAACTATTATATTTCTTATCGCTGATGTTTACTACAGTTTTCAAAATTCAAAACTGATTTATTGAAATAAACTCACTCAAAAAGTCAATATTTATGGTTGCCGTTGGTATCGTATCCACTTTATAGAGTGGAGGTTTAGTAGAATAGTATTATAAGTAATGTCTGAAATGTTTTACAACAATCTCATTAGCCAGATTTTATCAATAGCACAAACGCTTAAAAAAAATATTGTTTTTATTAAAAGATGTCACTGCTTCATAAACTGAAACTTGTCAATCCTTATTAATTGGAAAAAAATAAAGAATATATGATATATGCGTGTCTGATGTCTTTCGACTGTTCGTTAATATTTTTAATACATAAACCTTTTTCTAAATAGTGTGCTTTATTTTTATTTCAGGTGAGCGAGATCCGACGTCTCAATTTAGTTGTCATTGAGAGCTTTCGGCAAAGACTCGTTGAAAGGTTTAACATTCTTCCTGGGATAAAAAAAGGTCCGAAAAGGTAATTTTATAGTAAATTGAATATGTAATTTGTATGCGCAGTGGAGCGACAGACTGGCTTACAAATACTCTGACACGGTTTTGGTACCCTCTTCCGGGTTACCGGAGCATTAAATTTATTTAACGGGAAACTTTCCTGTGACGCAGTGCAAAATTTTAACTGTCTTTCAATCAGCCGGTGTAGGCAGGGGGACATCATACATTAAAATTTACCTGATTTTATTTCCCTTTGCTTCGATTGTTGTTAAGTTGTCTTATTTCACAGGGATTTTATAGTATTATCGATTAAATCTCAAATTATTTGTTTATATAGGTATTTATATACATTGCTTTTGCAATGTGACGATAAAAAATAGAAAGCCAATAGAATAAATATAAATTGTCAAGGAAGTCAAAAGAGTAATTTACGATAAAATTTACTACAACACATAAAACACAGTACTCGTCTGAACTCACTCATGTTCACTTGGAATATATCGACGTCGGAAGAAGTCGATATCGTTATTAAGATTTTTTTAAACGGTATTAGGTTCACTCATATATAAATGATAAAGAAGTGATTTTATTTACTAACCATGTCCGTTCCTAATGTGATAGTCTAAACAGAAATAAATCTAAGCAGTTTTTTAAAGTGAGATATGGTAAAGCAAGATAGATGGGATTAATAACTGATCGCTTTATCTACACCGCACTGTCAAGCTTGGTTGTGGAGTTAACGGGATGCAAAGATATCTATGGATATAAATCTTCAAACCGAATATCAGTAAAATCTAATATTAACTATTCTGCTATGTACTGGGTCGATAAATTATTATATTCAATTATATCGTTATCAATATCAAATTAGAATCACAATAATTGACGACGATTATTGATAGCTACTTAGACATGACGTCATCGTCAGGATTATGCTTAATCGGGTCTATGTTCCCTTACATATTACATAATTTAACCAGACAAAATATAGCTTATCCCATGACATTGCTGAACGAGACAGTGCGACCAAATGTGTGTGTGAGATTTTGTGAATTATTTGTAAGTCTTACCAGTCTACGAGTGGTTACACATACTGATTTTTTGCTTGACATATTACGATTTTACCATATCTGATTGCAGAAACATCAAAAGGCAAAAGCTAATTCCCTATGAGACTTCATTTTTAGATTAAGTCACTCATGCGTAAACTAAATTTGTATATTATTATTTTTGGCATCTTTATATTATTATTATAAATTACATAATGATACAGATTTTATTTCAAATTATGAATATGGAAATATAGCTTTGTTCCCAGGGCTGGATTTAATTTGGACGTTTCAAATAGTATATATTATAAAATATATGTTATATTCGTTGAATGGTGTCAAATTAATATAGCCCGATGTCCAGTGTGTAAATATTAAATGAACTTGAGATATGTATCAGTAACAAAACACTATCTATCAAAGTAGATAAAAGAGTAAAAAGAACAATTGCATCATATTTCTCAATGTATTTATAACTTATGTGACTGGTTCGCAACCCTTCTATGCCTTCTTTTAATATTTTTTTACTTGCTAATACAAATTTTCATTCCTACAATCCTGCTATCATTACGCTATTTATTCGGATGTCAACATTTTTTACGTGGTCGTGGGTGGGTTCAGACGAGTACTATTTTTAATGTATTCAAATAAAGTTTATAAATGTAAAATAAATAAAAAATAAATACATGTAAAATAAATAAATAAATGAAACAACAAGTGTTAGGAGAACAGTTATCCCTCAATTTACACATTGGATTAGTTACTCAAGGGCACCTTGTAATTCACGGCGTAAATCGATGCTCAAATGATTGGTAAATATAAAAATTGAAAAAATATAACAGAAAATATACACAACTGGAGGCACGTGTTAATGCACTTTATGTAAACATGTAAAAAAGATTAAATCGTATTTTTTTTAAACCGTGTTAAGTCGATACATTATCGCATAAACAAAAATGTATTTGCAGTTATGTGATCGTGTAGAACTAAAACCATGCTCATAGAGTACTGTTGTAAGTCGATATTGTAATTTTAAATTATGTCCGCCGAGTCACATTGAATACCATGCAGCATTGCAATTTGGGACTCAAGATAGTTCAGGTACAAGCAAATGGCATCCATCTTGGGTTCCACTATTAAACTAAAAAATAATCATTTTATTTAAATCATTATAAAATAGACAATACTCATTGTGAATTTACTAAAAACTGAATATATGAATGAACCTACAGTCATCTTCAGTGGCGGACTGGCCATACAAGCCAGGTTGCCCGATGGCAAGCAGGCAAGTAGGTAGCTGGGTATATATGTCAGAAGCCCTCAGTAAAATCAAATAACTTTTTTACCATTTAATTTACGTATTTAAAAATATACAGGATAAAGCACTCTGGATATTTCATCAATACAAATAAATAAGTTTTCTTACGATATATTTACACACACAATGAACTAATCCTTCATCATGATTACATACTTATTCTCTATGTCTGTTTTACCTGTTTGTAAAATGTGTATTTTTGTAATTATCAATGAATTATTAGTACAAAGGGTAGCGGCCCCTTCCATTTTTGGATGGGCCCCTTTTGACTCCTGTCGACGAATATTTTAAGTGCCACTCCACCACTGGTCATCTATAAAAAAAAATATATATGAAATACGTATCGTGGCCATGTGTTTGACTGAATCCTAAAATAGAAATATTCAGTCAATAGTTGATCTTTTCATCGATTTTCGATATTGCGTCCAAACTAAGTGATTGTTTTATTTTCATCTCTTAACACAGTGCTCCGCAACCGGTGTGCCGCGGCACAATGGAGCGCCACGAGTCGACCCCCGGTGTGCTGCGACGCATTCAAAATGAGAAAAATTCGAGTAGTTTATATTAAAAAAAAAAATAAAGCCATTTGTTTGCTAAGATATCTGATTAAATTATTATATATAAACAAATATTATATTCTTTCGGTATTCAATGGAATAATAATCGTATTAGTATTTGCACCGATAGTGGAACTGCAATGATGAAAAATATAATACGGCTTGTCTCGTGTGTAAAATACAAAAATGCTACTGTAGAATTTGTACATTGCTGTATTAATTGGGAGAAGCATTGATGGCGAGAGCGTGTTAAGTGTTCCATCACTTTGAAAAGGTAAAATATTTTAATTGGGTTTTATTAAAAATTGTATTAATTATTGTTTAAATACATCAAATAAAAACAAATTAAAAAATAATATGTTTTGTTTATGAAATGTACATATTTCGGCTTATGGTGTGCCGTGAAATATTTATGAGTGCTTTGGTGTGTCTTGGGTGAGAAAAGGTTGCGGAGCACTGTCTTAACACACAACCTATCCAATCTTGAAAATTAGACATACAGTGACAAGCTTATTACAATACCTTTCCTATCCCCATCTTTACATCTTTGCCATCTCCGAAAAGAGAAATTGAGTGACTGATTTACAATCAATTTTTGTATAACGCGGTTTGCGCTTTTAGATTTGCTCCATTACGTGTCATTATGTTTCACAGAAGGAGCGGACAAAGCTTAAAAAATCGAAGTTTTGTAATATTTCATGGATTTCTAGTCATATAAAATTTAATATAAAACTAAACTTGAAAACGTTTTATTCCACTTGTGGTATTACTAGCTTAACTTTGTTATCAAAAATGAATTTCCACAAACTTTCTTCGAATCCATCGAAAACATATTAAATTTTATTTGAACAGTTTGTTTGTAAAGAACGAATATTGCTTCATTGAAATGCTTTCATTTGAAAATGAAATATACCAGATATACATACTACACAGAAAGTATAATAGAAAAGAATTGTAAATAAATTGTTCCTAAGACGATAATGGCATTGATTTCGACCTAAGTATTACTATTCTAGTGAACCGTTTGTATGGCTCTACCGTAATTGACAGTTAGCTTTTGGAGTAAATAGAATAAAAACTTCCATCCTGGTCAGCAATCAGTATTTTTATCTTTTGAAAAAGACAAATTTATTTGTTTCATGCTTAGTGGACCATCAAGTCTATTGGCCATTGGAAAATGAACCTTTTCCAGCGTTATAAACGATAAGGGTCGCAGCGTGACATTGATAGGGGTGTTACGTTTAAATCGATGTTAATTCAGAGGAATACCCACTCTGCCTTTTCTCTTATTATGGACCTACCGGTGAATTTGTTTTCAGTTTTAATTTTCTTTGAAAAAGAACGACCGCTTTTCCTCGCAAGCTTTTAAAATTCCACAAAAACCACGTGATACCCTTTATATTTTAAATACGTTCTTTATTTAAGTACTTGACTGTTTTTCAAGTTTTCAGTAAAACGACAAAGTAAGCTTTGAATTCGCTATAAATAGAGAATGTTTATGTAGATTTTCAAAAACTTATATTAGTAGTCAGTAAATCACCCACTTGTTTGTCTCTTATGAAAATATTTTCGATAGCTTTTAACTTAAACATTTCTATTGTATAAATTTGTTAAAAATAGTTTCTCAAAAACGATTGAAAATAGTAATGAAAGTTCTCCCAGCGATATTTGACTGAGGTCATTTGATTTTATAGGTAAGGTTAGGATAACCCGCCGATTCTTAGGACTGACTACGTTTCATGATACTCAATAGTATATCGTTGCTTCTACACCAAAATCACTTATCACAAAAAAATGTGAAATTATACTTTGAATGCCATTGTATGAAAATCATTATTCTAAATCACCTGACAAAAACACGTAAATAGGGGACCAATAGGAAGGCTCTAATTTGAATATTTCAATACGTTTATTAGTTTTTCTCTTTCCATTATGTTCTATTCCAGAAATTCTAGAATTTTTGAAGTGATGATAATATTAATAATGACTTCTCTTCCCTTCCCTTTTATATATGATGCTTTTTGCTTCTACTGAACGATTGCAAATATTCTGATAAGTGGTTTTGGAATTGTAATTTTAATAAAAACACTTAGCATTGCCACATTACAACCAGCCATTAACCTTAAATGAAAAAATCTTAATTTTAAATTGACCTTGCCGGGGCTTGAACGCAGACCCATCTGATCGCCAAGGTAAAGAGCACAGATGTCAACATGATTCGCTGAGAGAAAACATTTGTGTGCGATAGGTCTTTTATTTTTATGAATACAATGTCACTGCTTACGAGTAATCGTTTCATAACTTTAAAAGATAAACCCTTTCAGTATTATTTTGTCAAATTTCCCATAATAATGCAAGCCGTATTAAGGTGGCATGCATCGATGACGACGATCAGTAATTTTCTGTTCGTATGTCATGTTTCTTGTCGATGAATGTCTAGTACATTAGTAAGTATTTATTGGTAAACCGAATCGTATGCGTTCGTCAAAATTGCCTTTGTTCATATTTCGTGCTATTAAGATTAACTTTACCCTAGTTTCCTGCAGCGAGAAAGATACGCATATTCAAAGCTGAAACTGGCTCTTTCGGGATAAATTTATATGCAATGCTCGGTCTGACATTATCTCGATATTCTTTGGGGAAATTAGCGACCCCTTTTCGCTTTCCAATTAGCATTTTTTCATTAACAGGGTTTGTTTTGGTTCGTCGTCCATATTTTACCGCACGCCACTTTCGCCCGGCACACAATTTTGAATATTTTATTCGGATTAATTGGGATCGAATTTATTTTGAATTGATTGGCTGTGCCGTCAGCGTTATTAAAAGCTGTCAATGAATAATTGGCGACGCTGATAGCCCTGCCCTGAACGTTCGATTCTATTAATTTTATGATTAAATATGCATGGCGTAAACAGGGTTTTTGTTTTACTTTTCATGTAAAAGTTTTCTCGAGAAAAGTCGTTTCACTTTTATATCTAGGTTAACATTTTTATGAAGAAAAGTTATCCGACAATGCGACATTATTCTTATATTCAAAAGTTTCTATTGTGACGCTGACGGACATTTTGAATTATTTATATCACGTAGACATTTTAAGCTTGTAAATTATGAACTTCTATTTCCTCATTTTTTTATTCTTTATTATATAAGTGGGTATTCAAAATGAAGAAAAAAACGAATTGTGTCACCCTTAATAATTCCACATTTTATACTGTGGAAGAATATAACTCAATACATGTTTTTGTGTAAAATAAGAAAAATAATCGCTTATTTCACGCTGTTAATTTTTCTGTAAAAACAATCTGTTCTCAAGACAACAATTGAGTCATCGACTGTTCAGTAAGAAAATTTTGTGTAAATTTTAAAATTAAATGTAATTTATACATTTATTTTTGTTTTGTTGTGTTCTCGGATGAAAAAATATAAGCAAATGAGTTAGACAAAATCATTTTTAATCGTTATAATGCTGCAAGATTATTTTTTTCTCTTCTCTTACTATTGACACTTGCTCTGCTTCAGAGTGCACATTTCGATTGCATTGCAATTTATCAGATAACGTATAAAATGCGCAACATGAAATCAATCCTTTCAATACGTACATTGTTTCGTTTGAATATGTATACGAGCTTATCACTCTTAAACATTTACTCATAGTTATCTCTAGTAAACATTTGTTGGAGATATACACGTTTGATTCAAATCGGCTCTTTTTATTATAATTTTTCATGAAAATGAAGGATTGTAGCACACACAGATTCACAGCATGTTTGTAATTTTCAATTTGAAGCTTTTTGAAAAAGGATCAACAATACAATGAAATCGTTCCGTCTCTGTTTATTTCATAATTAACTTTCAAAAGCGCCCTTCACTTCTATTCCAGTATGAAAACGTAACGTAAATCGGTTAGTAGAACGAAACAAGTATTGTGGGGCGTCGGTTTGCCGGGGATTTTTATGTTTGTAATATCGCAGCTTTTTTTGCCGACGACGTAACAAATTTTAAACAATTACACAGCGCAAGCAGAAAAAACAAATACTCCCACGGCAAGCCTGAAAACAAAGAAAAAATTGGACGCTGAAATCCTAAATAATCTTCGCGCACGCTAAATGTATTTTTTATACGTTGGAATTCCTAGTAGGTATGCGTTTTTACTCTCGCTTGAAAACCAGATAATATTTTGATTTAAAAGTGAAAATTATAAATAAATTTTATAAAACACAAATAGAAAAAATCATGTTTTTAAGCATTTATGGATATTTTCAATGGATTCGACGGTAACTTTTTGGAAATCCGTTTTAAACGTTTATTCAGAATTTTTCAATCTCGGGATTCCGGGATTGGCCATTAAGAATGATTTCATCTGTTAAATTGGATAAATCTAATGATCAAATATTTTATTTTATTTATTGCATTATTATGGTAGGTTTTAATGGTATTCAAAACGAGGTAATTTCCTTTAATTTGACTTTAAAACATTGTCCTCCTTTCATTTAAGAAGCGGTCCTAATTTTCCGTCCATTTCAAATTTGTTATCGATTGCTGTTACGAAATATGAGAAGGAGGGAGACTACAATACATTTATATTCATTTTACAGATATTATAAATACACGTTGTAGTTAGTCAGGAAGTTTTAATTTGATATATGACTTATTTTTTACTGAATCCCGAATTCCCGAATATCAATTACTGTTATATTAGATTATCCAGGAGTAATTGCCGGAGATAGTTTCTATGTACTGAAACGTGCGTAAAAGAATGACATTGTGTGAACGTAAAACTTCTTTGAGCTGAGTTTTACACGTTCTTTGTACGACACTACAGTTATTTAATGCTATATGAATCGAATCCGTATTTGTAGTGACTAACCGATTTCATCTTGGGATGAAAAAACGTATGTAATTCTTACTAGATTAATTTATAGCACATTGCCAGAGGACTTGTTTAGCATTTTGAAGCTGACTACTGCATTAACACTATGGTCTATCACACAAGAAGGGTAAGAGTTTCGAAGCGAAGCCACACATTTCAAAATTGAAATGGCTGGCGCGAATAATATATCATATATCATGGTTAAAATATGACACCGCCCCGTACTTATGGGGCAGACATGGGTCTTCAAAACCAATCTGCAGACTCTTTCTATTAATGCAAATTTAATATGTAATATCTCTCCTAAGGCATTCAAAAATAATTTGTCATGTTTGTTTGGTTACCGTTAGAAGTAAACAAAAAGCTTGCGCTGCTTAGGGAAAGAAGCATTCGCCTCTCGGCCTTCCCCGGGAGGAGTCGTTGGCCGACGAAGCGGCGACTTAGTCCGAGATTTACGATCCTATCATAAAACCACTTACAGAGTTTTAAATTGAAATTGTGTATTTTAAATCTGTTTGTGTAACTGTCTTCGAGGAATTTATAAGTGTAAATTAACTGCAATTAAAGAGAAAGTATACTGAATACAACCGGGTTTTAATGGAAGACGAAGGAAGCTGTGAGTTATCCTTTGTCCCCACGCCGCACTCGGGGCTGTCGAAGTGTGTTGACGCTCCGCAACCCGCTTCTCCCCGCCTCCACCTTCCCCACGAGTAGCGAGCGGACTCTTCTTTCTTACTCTCTCAAATAGTATTATCTTATTTATTCATATGTTTGATGTCTTTAACATTTTTTTGTCGACGTCTGACAAGTCTTCAGCAGTTCATCTTCTTCTCGGGAGTGTGAAACGACTGCATTTTATTCCAATAACTCTTCGCACCCCTTCTCACAATTTTTTCTCATCATAAAAGAGCTCATAATAAAGTGAACTGTACACCGAGATAATAAAAGAAGAGAACAAAACATCCTTTTATTAAAACTTTTATTAGCAAAGAACAATAACTTTGCCTTAGTGTAAATCTTATTTAAACAAAATTTTCAGCTGCTGTTATGTTTCATTAACGGTGTATTTTTTTACCACTACATGGTTTTTGATTACGGTATTATTTTTTTGTTATCACAACAAAACATTGAACAAGTTTGTTTTGTTTCACGTGTATTAATTTTTATAAAACATACATATTTAATGGTATTATATTCTTACATCATATGTGCTCCGATATAATTCTGCGTTAAAAGCAATCCGTGAGAGAATTTTTAACGGAAAATTTTTTTGGGAATATTTTTTTATCAATGTTACTTTTAATGCGTAAAATAATGACTTTCAGTTTTTTCAACCTGTGTTTGTTTTCAGGTGGTGTAAACTGTCGGCTTTACTAGCAAAATACGAATATCTAAGCCGAATGAATTGTTAGTCCTTTGTATACGGTAAGAATACAAACTGAATCAATTTAAATATTACATATCATATATAATTCTATTAGTACGTAAGGAGAAACAAATTTATTGAATTAATTTGCATTTTAAGCAATTTTTTATAAAGTACGTTTGCACATTAAGCCGATAAAAGAGAACAAATATTCAATATAAACTACCAAAAACTGAACATTCAATATAAACTAAGATTCTGTCAGCTGAAGGCTTTGTGTGGGGAAAACACTTACAGAAAAACCCCATACGAGAATGATTGTCTTTGAATCATTAACAAAAAGGTTCAATTCTTAACCAGAATTGCTCGTAATGTTGGCGTAAGTTTGAAGAACTTACTTAGCTTATTTAAGACTTGCCCAGTCCCTATCTAAAATGTTCGAGCCTGGCTCGTTACTTTAAGATTTATCTCTTAGGGCGACTTATTGAAGACCGGCGTGGCCGTCGGCCTCTTCCGCATCCACCTCCGCTATAGAAGAATTTCCTGTAAGAGAGGGAGAGGGGGAGCATAAGGAGCTGGACATCGTCTTGACGAGGTTCTTGGAGGCTTTGAGTTGAAGTTTAAATTAGAACTTGTTTGTGATCAAATCGTTTTACTTGCTTTTTTAAAGAATGACTCAGGAAAAGTTACGAAAGATGATAGTCAAGTGACTGACTAATAATCAACCGTCTTTATTTCACCATTGCGTCCCTGACTTCTCTTAAGCGGATCATTGAATCGCAACTGTGTCGTAAAGATGGTTTCAGTAAATGTTCAATTACGAGTTATTTTGTTTTCAGCAAAGGATGATATTTAAAAAATTTAGATGACTCGAAAGAACACGCTGGCATTCCACATGTGATTAAATTTATAAACAGAAAAACTTTGTGCCTCACATAGTTTACATATATAATTTTAACTGATCTATTCTAATTAAAATGGTCGATTTTTGTAATCATTGCGATACTTGGGAGTCCCAGATCTCGATTTGTTTTCTTGACTACTAATTTTGCGTTGAAATAATGTTTTTGGTAAATATTTTAAACGTTATTGTATGTAATAAATATGGTGTTAACATAAACACTACTCATCCTACACTGTCGGGTTAAATATGATCATTAATAAACTATAAAACCTGCAATACAAATATAATAGTACATCTTGATTAATTAAATTGCTAATGGTTTAACGTTTAACATCTGAAATTACTGATTGCCATCTGAATTAATTTTAGAACTGTCTCCGAAGTCCTTAAATCACTAAAGCCTTACATGCTTCCGTCTGTCAGCATATGTTGATCACCATATTTACGAGCATTGTAATGTTTCCTTCAACGGAAATGCCAGCATGCATTCTAAGTACAATGCAATGTAGGCCTGATGCGTGTATAGCAATTATGCAAGTCACTTAGAGATTTCCGGATTAATTATAAATTCAGAGAAAATTGTTGATAAATAAACATTTTGTGTCATCAATTCTATCAAATTAATTAGTATACAAGTTCATGTGAAAATTTATTTTATCACCTATATACCTATAAGGTATGGAACGTTCAATTTTCCTTGAAGATTTACGTTTTTATTTATTTAATATATTTATTTGTTAATTAAAAATTACAATGCATGGCATAATAGCTGACGCCAATCTGCCATGCATTTATACCGTACAATCATAATAATACCTACTAACATTTAAAACTTTTAAGAAAATAGAAAAGAGAACACAAATATTATTAGTATACCAATTCATAAAAGAAAAAAATATTTATAAAGCAATACGCGGAGTTACAATGCTAAAAATATCCAGCTCTCTAGAATACATTCATCAGCCGAACTCTAGCAACTGGTGACTTATATAACCGACGCGAAGAATAAATTTAAGTATACATCTGGACACTTTAGTAAAGGCAATCAGTTGCTAGACTGAGTGTCCAAGTGTGGACTGTCAAATAGAGCAGTGTCATTGCGGTCAAGCTATTTACCAATAAACACATTTTTAAGTATTGCAAAATATAAATTTAATTTAATAACAAAGATCAGTTAAAACATCAGTACATAAATAGTTGCCATATGTATTATCTATATGTATTAAATTATATATTTTATACGTATTATCAAAACTGTAAATTTATATGTGCCTTTGATTATTAATTTCATTTAAAGTCATTTGTCCACGAAATTGATTCTTATATGATGACTGCAAATCATTCGATGTTGGCTAGACTAAATTTTACTTTTACAAATTTATACTTGCAAAAATGTTTGTGAATGTGAATAATTCTCTGTTTTTTTTTGATACAATATAAAGTGATTATCAATAAAATTCAGATATCAAGAAGAGCCTCTTCTGCTTCAACAGTAAATAATGATATTTTTTAAGTATGTAATTACATGATATCACTTTTTATATGTAATTATATTAATATATTTCATACACAGTCGTTAAAACTTCATTTAAATAATAAGTGAATAAGAAGTTGTATCCAATATTTAATACGCGATTTTTAATAGTTTTTCAAATAAGTAGATATTTTTTTACCATGTCCGCTCCCAACGTGAAGCATATGGCCTCCTATTGGAAGTATCTCAACAGCTAGCTAATCGATCTCGCTACAACCCGTTTTTATGGATCGGATGAGTGGGAAAGAGTTTTAAACATCACACACATTCATGACTACGAACAGGAATCCATAACTCGATTGAAAGATTATTTTATAAAACTGTCCGTACCAGGACTTGAACCTGCGATATCCGTAACCGTAGTCAACGATGTTACCAACTGCGCCACGGAACCGACGTTATTAGACAGTATTGTAAACAGAAATGTCGTTTTTGTTATATATATATAACCATGTAATAAAAAATACTTCGGACTTTCCAAGAAGCTGTTAATAACATTACCCTGCGCCTCGGGTGCATATCCAAAGTCGACTATTTTTAACGGTTATGAGTGTCTCAAAAAGCGTTCCAATAACCAGGTGTGGACGCTCGAAACACTGCTCTAGCAATTTATTTGTGACCAGACGGAGACAGAATCGACACTGCTCTAGACACTGAATGTCCAGATGTATGCTTAGCTTAAAAATACGCCGATCATTATATTATGTATGCATATTATACTTGGCTGGCGTGGTATTTACATATTTACATTTATGGGACCTCTGACAATAAATCCTGTAACGGTTTTGAAACGACAGGTGATTACCACTAACTAAAACATGATATATTTCAATTTTGATGTTGATTAATGAATATATTCACGGAAAAAAAATATTTATAAAAACTTTCGCAGATACAATTTCAGTTTTTATTATGAAATATAATCTTCGACTTAATCGCAGGGGTTTCTGTGTTTTCACATGAAAAATTTTGTTGATGTATTTTTAATTGTTCCTAGCACGCCTCAATGGAAAAAAAACAATCGTTCTCGTCATTATATTTGGATTCTTGGTAGGCGTGTAGTAGAATGCAAATTACCTATCTGATAACTAACAAAATACCCCTTTATTTCACTATCATATCCGATACCTTCCATCAAATTGCTGCGTATGAATTAGCTGACTCCTCATTTATCATTTTTCAAGAGGCCAATTAAAATAATCAATAAATTTTAGACATGATAGATAAGCGGAATTCACTTTATGAATAATTATTATATGTGAGCAATCAATCATCGATATGAAGTATACATTTTTTTCAAAAATGCTAAAACTTCGACACAATTGAAATCGGAATACCCAAAATTATTTAGTTTTGGAACTCTGACGATACAAATGCGTTACATATATTGTACGTGTCTTATCGTCTTGAGAATTTAATTTGTTAAGCCACAACATCGATTGTGTTTTAATCTCTTACGAAAAAGATGCACCAAGAGAGGGTATTTATAAATATTGGAAATACACAATTTCAGGGTGAGTTATTAAACTTCGTCTGGATTAGTAATTTCAAGTATATGCGTAAAAAAACTACTTCATTTAGCTATATAAAAGCTGTAATTCCAAATATATTTTTTTTGAATATAAAATTAAAGTACGTACTTGCAATCAAATAAATTCATGATTCAGTTAGTTTTATATATTTTATTTTATCAAAAGGATAGGAAAGTCATCAAAACTGTAACAAATTATTTTGGGTAGCTCCATCGAAACTATTCTAGCTCACCGCTGATTGGAATGGAAAATGTTCTTCTTAATGACAGGATTGGTAATTGCTGTCGACATTTTAAGCGGCGGTAAGCAGAGTAATATTTTTATTTAATAAACACTAATTTTATTTCGTGCACAAACAGAATTTACAAAAGAAAACAAGCTTTGACGAATTAAAATAAATGTTTTCGAGGAACTGAAAAATAATTTTCTTTGTTGCCGTTGAGATAATTGGCTTTGCCAAAGGAAAATAAAAATAAAAAAATCAACAGAAATCTCAAATAAGTCACGTGATCACTTGCCAGACAGTAACGAATCGAAAAAAGATGAAATTAGCATATCAAAAAAAATCTTAAAGGTAAAAATACTTTTTATTATTGACATCTTCGCGTCAATAGATTTATGTTTCATTACTCAAAAAAGCTTTTGTCTACCGGTCTTTTTATGAATTTTTTATTCACGTACTGTAACGGAAGTGTTCTTTTCGCTTATTGTTTTTCTCGACATGAAAATTTTACGCGAAATTGAGTCGATTTCGTTTTAAGGCACCAAAGAAATGTTTTACAGTACAGTCGTGTCGTCATCCATAAATCAACTGAATAATTTATGATGTTTTTTACAATGATATAAAAACGTTAGCCGCGTGTTTATTACCAGGTGGTAATAATGAAAAATAATAATGAATAAATAATTCTCCACTGTTGCAATGTATAACATATTATATGTCTATTACAATAGATTTTTGTATTAAAAGTGGTCAGTTTTGACATATTAAAAGTCTGATTCAATCGTAGAATTGAATATCCATTCACGTATTTATATATCAGTGAAGTGACAGTTGGTGATATTTTTCTGTCTTATTTCTTAATTCGATTTTTTTTATCTTACCGACGATCATTTATCTCTTCAATGTTACATTTAGGGTACATATTTATAATAAAAAACGAAAATAAAGAATATTAAAATAACCAGGGGTGTAGAATCGTCCAAAAAAAAGCGCGACTCCAACTCCAACTCCGACATTGCCCAACAACCCGATTCGGACTCCGACTCAGATAACGACTAAAAAAGTATAATTTTTTCTGGTTTTTTTCCTATTTATGTGTAGTTGGTCATCAAATTAAACACCAATCCGGCAAATAGCCAAATTTTTCATATTTTATATATATATATATATATATATATATATATGTCGCTCGTGTTTTACTCCGACACCGACTCAGCAGCCCTGAAAATATATTAATATACTGATATTGTACTAATAATTTTGCATTGTTCAACCTTTTTTAAAAACTGAAATACCTGTTGGTTAATTTATAATAAAATAATAATCTGCAAAACGTTTTGCTAAAAATAACATCGAGTAAATCGACGTTGAATATGTATTTGAAAGCTAAAAATTGCATGAAACATTGTAATGCTAATAACTGTTTTAGATTTTTTTATTTTACATTCCTGGATAATTTCGATTTGATGAATTTTAATGTTTTGTCAGACAAAAGTCCTTGAAATTGTACCATTTTGGTATAAACAACACAAAACAATATATTTTGACTTTTTACTAGAACGAGGAAGATAATACATGCGATAATTTAACAAATTACCTACCTTCATTCTCGTATGTGGTAAGAAAGATTGATAAAATCACGAAGCGTGACCTCAAATTAAAATGTTAAGATGAGAAAAATGAATAGCTCAATCGTCACTACCGAGCTGTTGGCGATTATTATACTATACCCACTTTATTATTATACTATACCCACTGGCTACGGTTACGGATGTCTCGGGTTCAATTCCCGGTGCGGACGGTTTTCATAGATTGATCTTTCAATCGGTTTATGGATTTCTGTTCGTGGTCTGAGTCCTCCCTCCCACCAATCTCATCCTCACAGGGCGTAGTGAGAGTGATTAGCTAACCACTAGTTCTGTCATAGTCCTATCCTTCTATCTCTACTCTCTTCGAAAAAAGAGAGGTTGAGCAACTGAGTAAAAAGCAGTTCTCCATATGATCTACATTGGGAGCGGACATGGAAAATAAATAAATGTGAAATTAATTATTTAAAGATAACCGCTCGGTCACTTATATTTTTCAAATACATTTCATGGTAAGCAAATGATTTTGTTCTTTAAGCTGAGTGCAACAGAAAAGTTCGGGATTCTGTAAAAATAATTTTATTTTAACATCCCGGTTTCTGGCCACCCCTATAAAATTATGAACGGTGCTTACAACGACCCTTATTAAAAATCTTAATGCATTTTTCTCCTTATCACTTATAAACCGAACGCCTCCAAATGGTCTTTGAAAGTAAATTTCGTTGTCAAATTAAGTATTGCGAAATTTTATTCAATATTTTGTAATAATGTCTTCGAATCAATATTATTTTACGTAAGTTCAGTCAAATGGTGAATCGTATGCATGTTTTATGGTGCATTTTTTTAATGTCAAAATTGTCAAAATTGTATTATATTTATTGCTATTTTTATTTTAATCGTAAAATATTAAATATTTATGATATAGAAATGGCTTTATTATCGTTTTAGAGTATGTACATCTGTAAACAAAATAATTGCTAACAGTCCTCTGCCAACGATCCACTGAAATAATATTGTACACTGCAGTTTTGGAGTTGTCATAAACTTCATGAAATTAGATGAGAAGGTTGAAAGTTGGGTGAATTATCTAATACATATATACAATCAATATCGGTTTACAACGCCAAGTATTTAACTACGCTAAAACAGTATCAATGTAAAATTTGGATTATTGAGATTTTGTACACTTCCATGTATTTTGTCACTAACGACCCGGGTTTCGCCTTTCGGCATCTTCAGGCATTCGAGCACACGAATGGACTCGAACTGAGAGACAGTAAACAGTGTCTAACGTTTATATAGAAGATACAAATGCGACAAATATTATTTACGAGGTAAGACATTACACGTCTGAGAGCCACACTGATACCTGAGTTAAAATTTCGGGAATCTCCTTAATCCTTATTTTGTAAACACCATATTAACAGAGTGGCGAATTGCCGCTTTTCAACTTCTTTTAGAAATACCAGTGATTTTACAATTATAATAGTATTGTGGGTTTTGACGGGATGTAATTCGACGAATGGGTAAATATATACAATCATTCCACATTTAGTGACATCTGTTAGGTGTTTCAACGTATCTGATATATTAGCGGAGAATTAGGAAGGTTCAGCTGCTCATTCAAAATCGGTAAGGAATTTAACTGGGCTCTATTAATTTCCAAAAATACATGGAAGTGTACAAAATCTCAATAATCCAAATTTGATATTGAAATTCCATCAAGCACCCTCAGTCGATGTCTTAAATTAGTATCAATGTATATGGCACAGATATTTCAGTGTTTTGTCTCCATTTACTCCGTTAACAGCTTACCAGTGTTAATGACCAATCAAAGAATTGCAACAAGAATATTGCAATAATTGCTCATAGATTTTTTATATATTGCGTATAAAAGAGACATTTGCTGGACAATTCAGTTATCCAGAGTGGTATGACTGTGTGGCTTTTAAAATTTTTATGAAGGATAAATATAGTTTCTTAAAAAATATATGTATTTTTACAATCCTGACAAGTATTATTAATATTCATAATGCAAAAATGTTTTATTTTATATCGACAATAGTGTTGAGTTAAGGCTGAAAAACGTAAAAAAATATTTACACAATATTTTTACAATCCTGTATTTTACAATTTTTTTATTTAATACTAAATGTGTAGACTTCCGCAGGTTTGTTTTTCAAATATGTCAAAAATCAAGTCGTTTAAAAAAATATTATATTTATGATTAATTTGGATATATAAAAATATTTATGTACAATACATAAGTAGGTATATATTCTACATAAAAACGATTTAAAAGTTGTGAATTGATTACTTTCCATGTCCGCTCCCAATGTGGAGCATATGGTCTCCTAATGAAGGTATCTTAACTGAATTTTTCTATGAGAACTGCTTGTTACTCAGTTGCTCAACCTCTCTTTTTTCAAAGAGAGTAGGGATAGAAAGATAGGGCTAGGGCAAGACTAGTGGTTAGCTAATTGATCTCATTACGCCCCGTGAAGATCGGATGGGTGTGAGGGAGGACTCGGACTACGAACAGAAATCTATAAATCAGATTGAAAGATCAATTTATGAAAACCGTCCGCATCAGGAATTGAACCCGAGACATCCGTAACCATAGTCAGTGACGCTACCAACTGCATCACGGACGCCGAATCGATTTAGAACACGATATTCAGTAGATTTTATTAAAATTATATTTGAAAAAATTACAACAAATTTATTTTTCTTTGCTTTGCTCTTAACAAAATTGCCAGCAACATTATGAAAATCTATTTTATCTGCCGGTTAGGTGCTATTGAAAGTATTTTTTTTTAATCGCAACTTGCTCACTGTTGATATTAAATTGTTTTTTTATTCATTTCGTTTCGAAAAACTTTTTTCACAGCTAGTAGCACAATTGCAAGAAAAGAAATTATAAGCATTTCAATATTTATGACATTGGGGCTTCATGATTATTCTTAGATCTTTCATAAAAGAAATAAATTTTGTCAGCGAATCACAAGACATATCAATTGTTGTTTGTTTATTTCCTAAATAAGTTTATACTCATTTTCGAAAATCCATCCCCGTAGAAAAGTTTATTTTGACAGCGAGTCACAAATCAGACAGAAGAAAACATGATGAATGGAATATAACTTGCATTGATTATGTAAACATCAAAAAAATGTTAAGTTTTTACCGTCGAAATTTTCTATTCATTTTCGAAAATGCCCTCCCTAAAATGTGCTGCATCCCCCATTTTTTTTTAGAAATAAATACTGAATAGAAATAAATGCTTTGATATTTTAAAGTAAATACCAATTCCCTATATTAATCTCTGTTTGTGGTACTCTTGATTGAGTTAAGTATATTTGAACATACAGTCAGGTGTGCATGTAATGAAATTACAATATTATTATGCAGTATAGTATGATATCAAACAGTTGAAAGTGCTTAGATGCAAATTACCGGTTATATTATAGTATTATTGCCGGTTGCTGTGAGGTTGCCGTTTGGTAATCTAATACGATTCACATTATTCAGGTATTTATTGTATCGGCTACTCTCTCGGTTGAGATTGTGTAATCCATTTTCTGTAATCCGTTCTATACTGCATTTATTATTTAATATCATATTTTATGCCACCCATCAGCCATATAATATTGACAGGAGAAATTTTAAAAGTTTTATGGACACATGATTTACTAAAAAACTGCATTTTGATTTTATAATCATTGCAATATGGCTAATGTTCTCGGTGACAGGAAAACACTAGTAGTCGATCAAAATTTATTTTTTTACGCCCATGATTTCAAGATCAGATAAAGATGGGTGGTAATGTGTGAAGCGATCATAGATACATATGATATCGTACAACAGTCAATAATACAATAATCAATTTACGAAAGCTTCCATTTGAGGGTACAAAACTTTTACTGCGTAACTAATTAGTTAGAAAACAGCCCACGCGGTAACGGTGAGTGAATTTTGATGTCTACAAGTCAATGATTGATAGTGGGTTGTTAAGTTATATTCTTCTGCATTTTTATTAGTATTTGACGGTTGTTTACTTTTCGTAATGATACGCCACTCTCACATAAAAGCGTAAAGTACTGAACGCAATTATACAATTAATCTGAAGTATTGTTAATTGATTTGAATTTTTTATATGATTCGTCTACAAACGCAAGATATTAATTTGAATTTAGTTTTACGCTCATAAAAAACCTTGTTAATATCTCGTCCTCAAAATTAAGTGAACCAGCAATCTAGATGTTCTTATACTTAACAAACAAATTGTTTCAATACTACATATTACTTTTATAATGCACCTTTTGAATTAGACTATCTTAGGAAGGAGGAGGGGATTATATTATGAGCATTGGTGAACGGGTGAATGGAGAAAAAAGGTTGATGATCCCAGCCTTAGATTCTATCGAATAACTCAACGAGTTTATTTGATTCGTTAAAAGATTGTAAAATAAGATATTTCTATAGTATGTCTATGTCTTCTTTTAATCCTTTAATAATTACAGAAAAAATCTAGCTTGGGACCATTTTAGTACGGATTATAAAATTTAATTTACGATTTTCATTTAATAAAGTTACCGCATGTCTTATGTGTTCTAAAAATCTGAAGTATTTTTTTAATCACTCTCGAATTATTATGAAAGCTTCCAATGTGGTTTTATAATGATTTTTTGGTAGATAATGATGTAAAGAATAATTAGATTTAGAATTTTAACAATGTGAAAAAGTCAGTGGAAAAATTTCTCTTTTAGACAGGATATATTGATTTTTATTTTCGGTTGAACAGTCAATCCATCTAGAGGCCATTTTCAGGTGTTGATGAAATTGACGGTGAATTGAAAACATTAATCCAGTTCACATCAATTTATTTGAGTTTTAATTTGTTGAAATATTAATATATATTACAAAAAGAATATTATCAAGGATTGTAGAAAAGAAAACATTTTAAGATGTAAAAAAAAAGTTATTAAACGGCCACTCAATTTATCGAATCGAGGAGAAAAACTTCACTGAAACTCTAGATTATAAATGTTGATTTTAATAATCAACATTGAACCTGACGCCTCTGATTGTTGACCACAGAGGTACACCACACATTACTAGTTGTGTATATATAAATATAAAAGTGAAGATTTGTTTGTCCTCTATACATTCCTTTGCCATTCATCCCATTTCGATCAAACTTAGGTGAGTTGTTGTGCGCGCACCCATGAAGGTTTCTGAAGAAAAAAAAATTTAAACGGAAAAACAAAAATATTATATGAAAATTTCAAAAGCACTTGAATAAACAGAATTAAAACAAAACCCTTTCTTTCTTCGAGTGGCATTGCAACGCATGCCGAGTACTCACTGTTTGTATGTATATAATAAAATATTTTTTTAGTACGGATTTCACAATTTTATCAAATGCTCAGGACCACTTTCGTTCATCGCGAGCATTTTCAACTGAAAAAAATATTTTTTGATTAAAAAGCTGCCATTAAAGGGGTTATTGAATTCATGTATCAAACAGCGCATTAATATATAAATGATAAAATCATCTCTGGTAACCAATAAGCGTCAACATTCTCTTTACTTCGCTTTACAAAGGAAAGTCAGTTACATGCTTTTGTCTCAAATATCAGTTGCATTCGGCAATAACTAAATTAGTTTCAATATTCAGTGTCACTTTCTGAACAAGTACAGGTTGTTCTCGACTTGCGACTGAGATACGTTCCTGTTATAGTTGATTGCATTTCCTATATTTCCTATATGTTTCAACGTTTTTTTTACACTTATCTACAGCATCATGACAAGGGGAGTCCATTGCGGGGTTTGCTAGCGAAAGTAAAAGCAAAAATAATTCCTTATTTTATTTCATTTCTTGTCACAAAAATAATAAAAAACATAAAAGTTAGTTTTTTGAAGGCTGGGAGGTACTTGTAGACTGTAGACAGACCGAACAGGTTGACCATTTGCGAGAGACAGAATCACGCTGACCGAAGGAAAGAGATCTATGAATAATGTTTATAGAATTGATCTGAATTTTCTGTTTGTTTTGTTATCAAAGATAAATAAATGGCTCTTTTAAATATTCCTACCTTGAATATGGATCCAAAAAGCTGGCTACCCGTTCTATAAACAGTGAAAATACTTTATCACTCTAGTTACCCTTAAGGTTTTTTACCATGTCCCCTCCCAATGTGGAGGAAATGGGCTCTTAATGGATATATCTGAACATTTTTTTTTTACAAAAACCGCTTATTACTCAGTTGCTCTACCTCTCTTTTTCGAAAAGAGTGTGGATAAAAGGATAGAGAAGTTTATTGTTTTAATCAATTTATTTAATGTGATTATTGCGGTTCTGTTGTTCTATTACCCTTTCCCTTACTATGTAAAATAAATCCGCGCACTGCGGTGGAGTGTATTCATTACACATCATTCATTTATGACTGATCATAAGTGATTGATAGCCGAAAAAATAAGAATATTCACAGATATCGCTTAGATTCATTAAAGTTGAAGACGACATAGTCGACATGAAATAATAATTAAAATTGTATCCCTGGATACGTGAAAAAACATCGGCTGACGACAAACGGCTTAGAAAACTACCTCAAACGTAGGCTCGAAAGCTACTGGCTTGCATTCGACACATTTCGTCTCACGTAATCTTGAAAGAAACGACGCGACTGGGCCTCTATGTCTCGCGCGTTGTCATTCATATGTGAGCTAATGTGAAAAATGTACGGTGTTCCCCGCTGGCCGTTTTATCCACTTGCATAACTCAGAATATGTAAATAACACACTCGCACACGTATGATTGTATTGGTAAATTTATCCCGGATTTTCGATAAAATATCCCGGCTGCGCCCAATGGCATGTCATTATTATTACTATTATTATGTTTTTGAATGCGTAAATGTACAACGGAGGAATACCTAAAATCTAAACACAGTATTTATTATATGTATAGAGATATTTTAATTATTAGAAGCTATGTGCACTAGATACACATCACAGAAAAGGAAAAGTTAAGAAACAAACAATATCACTGTTGCATAATTCTTGTGAGATTAAATCTTTCCTATCTTAACCTTGTTAGAATGAATTGTAGTCATGTATTCATATATCATATGTTATAAAATGTTTCTTTTTTAGCCTTGAATCCCTCCCTTTCTTTGCCGAGCAATAATATGGATTGCTGAAAATGGATATCTGACAATAAAGAACCTCTTATACTCTTGTGTTTCTGTACACATTCGATTTAGTTCGCATTCGTACAACAAATATGTCACTTGTTGTAATCTGATTATCTGTTGGCAGTGTCGTAGACAAATCGAAGCTACAAAGCACTTACAAATGACAAATTAATCATGTGTCAGATTATTTGAACACGGAGCAAAGTCATTGACTACTGAAATTTTATTTATTTTGCGCTATAATTTCGTCGCAGTCAGATTGCTGATATTTGAATTTATGTGGAATTAAAAAAAAACTTTTCCTAAATATTGATGTGTATGTAAAAAAAAGAAAACCCAGAAGAATAATTGAAGATCTAGTCCTAAAACGATGATATATTATAACTGCGTTTAGGTTGGCTGGTTATTGCACATATAAAGAATATGGTAAGAAAAGATGGGTATGAAATACTATATCGGCTTCGTCGTCGAATGGCCAACGATATTGGGCCTTAGTACTACTCAATTGCGCATCGATGGCTCAAAAATTCATATATTTTTTCATTCATTGGTTTTCCAAAAGATTTTTCAGATGAAAAAATTGATGGTTTTTTTCTATACCACCCACCTGCTACCCGGTACTGAAAGATGGGAGAGCGACTGACTTGTTGATTTACATGACCTTAAGACATCAGATTAGAAACTTGACTGTCATACCACTTACCATTTCACATTTGTTTAAAATTCTTCAGGATTTTCTGCTGCACTCCTCCATCCTTCAATGTTATGCCAGTATCTTTTAATTTTACTAAAATCACTCTGTGAATAGAACGATCGTCTATGAAACTGGAATACTTCGTATCGGAAGAACACATAAACAAGTCAACAAGTCTGCGTCTCGCCATGACCACTAACATAACAGAAACTACCCGGTCCGTTTCCTTATCTATGAATAACTCGCACATTCAAACCAACTTATCCCCATGCATGCATGTGAATCTTACGATGCAAGAGTCAGTTGTTGAAGCTCATTATGCGAATTTATAATCTATACAATATATATTTCGAATATATCTCTACTATATAGCACAAAATACATGTAGAAATATGTATGTTTGTATGTATGTCGTCACAACAACTCCTCCCAAACGGCGCACATTAGCGACGTGAAATTTTCACACGTCATTTGAGCTGCAATTGTTAATTCAACTGTGCTATTTTCAACTTTCAACACTCGACATTTAATTTTTAACCTAAAACTGAAAATGCCATATTTACAAAAGTTATAATAATAGTCACCTAGCAACAGCTCAATACTAAAATATTCTGCAAGTGACAGTTGAGATAGTAACGCGAACGTAGATATTTGTGTTAAATATTGAGTTTCATATTTGTGATGTGCATCTTGAATCTTCATCGAGAATTAGCGTATAACTCTGATCGTATGTTCAATTTGATGCGCTGCAAGAGCCATTATTAAATGCAGATCAACAAACTGTCTATTGGGAAGTTCTGCGGCGCCATAACAAGAGTGCAGGTGGAAAAATTGTCATCTTTATTATTAATTGTTGGTCTCTACTTTGTGGGTGTTACAAAAGAGGTACGGTTGACAAATTTCAACAATAGTTAGTCAACGTCTAAATTTAATAACCTAATATAAGCGTTCACCATCTTGGGCGAAGCCAGGTAAAAGATACTAGTTTTGTATAAAAACAAAATTTCTTCACACTAACCGATTTGATTTTTCGGTGGAATTCAATTTTTCGCATCATATCACGTGACAATTTGCACGCCTTTGTGCGCGGCGTAGAATTTAATTGATATGGTTGAACTGTTTCAATATATACGTGATTATTTGCAATAGGTGTAGCTATACACTATACGTACATATTCTGCCTGAACGCATATCCTTTGTATCAAACACTATGTACCTAGCTACTGATTGACACGTTCAGGTTGTTCCACGCACATATTCCCTGATGTAATCTTTTTTGACTCACTCTAATCAAATTTGGGGAGATGATTACACGAAATGTAATATTCAATTTCAAATAAAACATGCAGAACTTACACCCCAATTTTATAGTAAGTATGATGGGAACCGGTATTGTTTCTCAAGTACATTGCCAAATATTGTCGTTAGGTGTTGCAACATCTGCTGATTTACGCGATATGATCGAGATGACCAAGGGGTGCCATTGGTGCGCAACCCGGTGATTGCTGGCACTTGTTTGCCCAACACTAATGAATTTAATAGCTTACTACTATTTAGTACCCAGCGTCACCCGGAATAAAGGGCGCTAACATTTAGACGTTGGCGTCATTATGGCGTGCAAAGTGCATTTTAGTGCAAAGGTTTGGTGGTGAAAGTTGAATGTTGAAAATATCTCCGTGAACCTTACTAAATGTAACATTCACAAAATAAAGTCCATAAGTTGAAATTTATAATATTTAATTTTGAAAGTTAAAAATAGCACCGTTGACCTTAGAAAAGGCAGCCAAAGTGACATTGGAAAATTTCACGTCGCTACTGTTCACTGTTTGGGAGGAGTTGTTTTCATGTTGATGAGAACTGAATAGGTTTATTAATTGTATTGTTGACATGAATACTTTGGACCAAAATGAAATATAATGGAAAACAACTATTCTTATTTTGTACATAAAAAATATTTTAGATTGTAATTAAATATCCTGATTATAACTATAATATTACAAACAAGCTTGTGTATCCAACATTCAACATGTAGACCATTTTGAAAAAATGTTTTATTCAAATTTCTAAAATTTTCAAAATATGTCAACATCCGCGCAATGACATTTTTCATGAAATATATAATTAAGTCATTCTACCGTGAAATGTATACAATAGTTAATCTTTAGAGTTATAATTTTGAAATAAATTTCAAAATACTATGAAAATATTGAATCTATACTGGTAAACAATAGCTACAATCTGAGAATATTTCTTATATAGCATATTACCAGTTTTAGTAATTTAGTTAAGTGCTCGAAATAAAAATAAAAGCTAATTAATTTGACTTGAATATTACAATTTATTTCAATACAAAGCTATCGTTATTAATTATTTTGAAATACAAATTGGTTTCCTATTTGTTTTGATAGACTAGTCAGATTCTTAAATAATTGAAATGTAATGTTCAGTGTATCAGGTAGGTTAAATAAATGTATCTTACAAAATATTTATTTCTCTCACACTTCTATCTGAACATTTAATATCAATGTATGAAATTTTGTCCATTTAGAGATTTGAAATCTTTGCTCACCGAGGAAAACGAACATTGGCCATTTGGTTTCACGACCGTTGGGTAGTTGGAAGCAATTCTAATTGAATAAACAAACAACGCGTACACAAGCTACAAGAATCAGCCTAACGCAGCAATAGTGTTGTAGGCACGTATAGCTTGAAACTTAACCATGGCCGGTGCCAATGTGGAGAATAAAGAGTTCTACGCCCGATTTTTTAGGCAGGATGCATGAGCTTGATTTCACACATCACAGACATCCATGCCTTCGAACGCAAATCCATAAATCGATTTTAAAAATTGTACTGGGTTGTGCACACGAAATTCTACAGGCCCGGCAAATACGATTTATCATTTAAAAAAATGTTCGTTTTCATTCGTGAATCATTAAACACAGTCATCAATTTAGTAACTAATAATATAATTATATCGTTAATAGTGAAAGTTCAATTGATTTAAAGATCTTTTACTTTTATAAATATTTACAATGCTTCGTTGATCAATACTGAGTAATCAATAAATCAAACTGTAGCAAATATTGAAATTCGACGACAATCAATCCTGGAAATGTTTATTCATTGAAGCGGCATATTGTGTGGTAAGGTAGGCGAGTCTTTTATTGATACAAGAGAACCACGGCAATGGTGTATTCTCGGTACGTCGTACTATCAATTTAATTCGCAAATTATATTAAGAGATCTATTCTTACGCGAGTAACAGAATACGTGCCGAATATAAGACATTGAAATGTATGATTTATAATTGACAATTATTCGTTATAAGCTGAAGTTGTATGCATTTACACGCAGATCTATATGGAAAATCAAATCTAAAAACATTTCTCCCCAGTGCCGTATTATTGTCAATGACAAAGCCAGTCGTTTAACGCTATTTAAATGGGAGTTGTTATAGTTTATTTGTAAATCTTAATAATATTGCACTGTCAGGATTTCAAAATCTCAAAATTTCAAAATCCTGCACTTAAATAACAAATCTTTAAAATTAGATAAACAAGAGATTTTAGAAATAAATAGATATAAATTTTTGCCCAATTCAAATTTATTGAATGAGCAAACCGTCTTTGCATCTTCTATTTTTTTATATCCGATTCATTAATTTGTATTATACCTGTAAGGTTATTTTTAACTTTTAAGAATTGATTCTGTCTCTGTAATTTGTGTTTTTCAGATATTAAAATTGATTGGATACTCATAGCTGCTCTGCTTTCTCCACTTAAGATGGCTTTTTATTATTCATATTAATTACATACTTAATCGTTCATTAATTTTTTCTCATAATTTCCCTGATTCATTATTTTATATTATATTAGTAACGTCATTAATAATTTTGTTCAGCTAAATGGACCTTTAATGTAGCTATATTTGTGATTTCAGATTAGTATTTACTGGTTAGCAAGAGGTCCATAAAATTTTAATTGTAGACTCTTTCATTTGATTTATGTATAATTTGTTTGTTAATCAGTATTTTCTTGCCTCAGTTCATGAACCATCAGTTTTATATACCTTATTTACTTATACCCTATTCATTTTTACACTCAATTTTATATAAATAAGCCTGTTATGTTTGTATTTTTATCAGTTGATAATGCTCGTGATGAGCGAAACCGGTCCTGATCATTATAAATATGTGGAAGTAGTACAAATGAATTGTGTTTTATTTTTTAAAATATAATGTCTTTCCACCAAGAATTGACAGTTAACACCTTAAAAGTGATCCGTGAATATTGTTTGTTATATTCCAATAAATAATAAAACAAGTACAGGCATGCAAGCTTATTGTAAGCGAAGAAATCTGCTAATGCAAGTAAGTTGTATGCAATTTATCTAAATAGATCAATAGCCATTTTTTAAATTACCAGCTTGTCCTCTACACAGCATATTGCCTTTCTTGACAATTTGCTGTAAATACTACTCACATGTGTGGAGGCCATGGTGTGGATTTTTGTTTTTTGTAAAATATCTGACGTCACATTGACGAACCAAATTTGTATTGTCGCCAAAACACTATTGTAAACAGAGTAGATTGTAATTCAATATGTACAGATGAACTCAACAAATGCAAAAATGGCGAATGGTCATTTTATCCAGCTCACTTATACTTATTACAGCACGTGTGTAAATGATATTTCTGCAACATATTGTGTCGTGTTGTCTTTATATGCAGGTATTTAGATAATTAATAAATTTATCGTTTGCTTGTCTGTAAGCGTGATTTATAAACAACCAATTCATTACAGCCGTGCACTGTCAACTGTTGTAGTTGAGAGTTAAAACTGTGCACGGCTTCGTCTCAGGGCAAGAATTAGACCGAAGTGTTCCGTTTTCCTTTGTTGTTGTTAATATTATGCAATATTTTGCTATACCTTAGATAGCATACCTAGCTGATATGCATATTCTGTGTTCATGATTACAGGTAAATTAGGTAAATCACTATATACTCCGTTTGAGACCTGGCCTCATCCAGACACCTCAGCCATCTCGATCGATCTACTGCAACCTGTCTCCAATCACCATTCTCTATACTGTCCTGCTAAGTAAAAACAAATTATTTAAAGATAATGTCGAAATTAAAGTATGTGAAGAATTTGGAATATTTATTCTAGGAAAAAACCGTACAGGAAAAAAGGGTTGTTTTATGACAATATAATTGTAATTTACGATTATGAAAATCTTAACTGAGCGATTAATAATATTATTGAAGTGGTGTAAGTCATTTTTCCTCGCCACAAGTTTCAAAGTCCCTCTTTTTTTCAAACATAAAATCCAAATTTTGATATCATTAGGCATTTACAGTTTTCATCCCTTTGATATAACGTGTATCAAGTTTCATACATTGTGATTATCTAAAAAAAAGCTATTTTGAAAAACTGAGGGTTACGTCCTTTTTCCTTTCCACTATGTTAGGGTTAGAGTATAGAATATTCAATGTTTGCGTAAATTAGTATAGCCATGATATCACTAATAGTATGCTAGAGCGTACATGCCATTTGGAATCATTACAGACCGCATTTCGGTTATGGAACATAATATTACGCTTCTGTGTGTTACCAAATATCTTCAAAATACTAACGAGCCTACATGGATGATGATAACACTGACATCAATCAATGCTTTACTGTATATTTAGCCACACATTATAGTGGGGACGGATTGATTATAAATTTATAATTTATGACTTATCATTGGGATAAACAAGACTCTGTTCTTGGTTTCTAATACTCATTTTTTAAAATGGTATTTAGAAGTCGTCATGTTCTTAAATTCTGTCAATATATATTTATTTCACTAATGGCATAGTTTTATGTAATGATCAGGACCAATTTCACTCACTGCAATCATTTTCAACCTAAGCAAGCATTCATATAAAATTATTAACTTTATTATTCCACTGGTTTTGTGACACGTGCTGGTTGTGTGACGCATCTAGATAAAACTATGGTTATTATAAAGTATTAATGACTAATGATATCGTATACAAAACAATGTGTACATGGATTATGAAAAAAAAACACAAATTATCATACAAATCATAAAGAAATGAAAATAAATTATCTACAATTAACCTCTCAATTACAGTTTAAAATTGAATAAATACATAATTATCTAAGAAAAAGTGTGATTAGCTTAGTCACTTGAATTTGGTCGATATAAGGTATTCTGTATAAAGTATACTTAATTACCCTTAGTCATATTATATGAGTTTATCGCCTATAGTGATGAATCAAGGTATTGGAGATTCTAACCTTTCTAATGCCTTGGCTGCAATCAGGTCACCGTGGCCTTGTTCCCGTGATGATAGAATTCACTAGTGACCAGATGGTGACGTAATGTATTCGTAGATAAATAAATAATTAGAAAATCAAATCTAATAACCCGGTATCAGCCTACTGATAATGTTGCCATTCAATTATCCGATAACCTCATGAATTAAGAAAATATTTTTAGTTGTTAATATACGTTATATTTGTATTGATGTACCTTACATTTTGCTATTTTCTCTGCTTTATATATGATGCATTTAAAGCAAAGTCGTCAACAAGTAATTATTATGTTCAAACGTGCAAGATAGCATAATTCAAGTGAGACTATTTCGCTAATCGATGCTGCAAACTGACCTAAGGCAGGTATGACTTATGCACTTGGCAAAGGTGTGAAACCAACGTTGAAAGTTTGTCAACACAAACTATCATTGCTACACCACTTCGTCAACTACTTTAAAAAGTGGTTTATTGGAATCAATATGGTGTTTTGGTATACGGTTTAATTTGAAGCTCTCATTTATTAAAAAAAAAACTTACGGTGTTGTTTTATAAGAAGATTGTTGTTGATAAATTATTGAATTTTAAAAAAATATCTTATGAAGAGAAAGGAAGTTATACACATCATTTCTAAACAAGAGTTTTGTAAGAAAATGAAAAAATTGCTTTTTTGTAAATATGATAAAAAAATTTCTCTTGATTTTCACGATATGTTTGAAAAAACAGTTTAAATTGAATATTAGCTCATATTTTTAATATCTGAGACGTTTTGTGCTCATTTAAGATAATGAATATATTTTATTATGGACAGTTCCAAATACTGATATTTTTTATCTAAATTACAATAATCATATTGTCTCTCCCTTAGAAATATACATTATCTCACTGACAAGTTAAATAAAAGTGGTATTTTATAAGTATACTGCCTTCAATCTACTTTGTTATTTTGTACTTAGTTGTTGTGTACAACGTTCCCACTTAAAACCGTCGACATGCAAAAAGCAAACTGGAAACAATATTTAAATAATTTAAATGCAACTTCGAAAGTTTTGTACGATTAAACGGAAAGTTTGTTTGTAACGTAAAGCTAGCTTTATAAATACATTTGCATGAAGCTTTACTCGGGTTGAATGTTTGTGATTATGAAAATCAAAAACTCTATTTCTGATCAACTTAACTATTCTCGTTACAAAATTAAAATAGACGAATATCTTCACATACGTCGAAATTTATGTTCTCTTATCATTGTATTATTCTCTTTACTGCTACGACCCAGTATAGATGTTACCCTCTTACCTTTTCTCCTAATCGCGTTCTTTTCATACCAACTTCCTCCCCGCGCTGGAAATCGTAGGTCTTTACATCTACCTCTCCCAAGGCTGATTAGCGTTTTTTTTTTGTCTTGCGTCACTCCGAATCATTCTTTGCTACGACACGTCTATCTTATGTACATGATACGGAAATCGAATACTGCGTAGTTTGATGGAGTCCACACATTATGACGCTTACACCTCTCTGTAGTACTTTCTTCTTCACCTCGACTGTTTGTTATTGATAGATCCAAAGATTCCATGCAGCCCAATTGGCTTGAATGAGATCAACACTCATCAATGGAATTATAGTAAAGCCTCTATATATCGGGCAAATTTCCAGTCGATTGTTATTAAATATGCCTTTATCATAACTGCAGTAGTATTAACGCGTGATGGCTAATGATTTGACGTGCGATTAGTCAAATTTTAACCAAAAATTAAGCATCTCTCATATTTTTTATAAACAATATAATATGATTAATTAATTTGTGAATTTAATGAATGTATGATTTCGTTTATTTATTTTTTAAAATGCTTTCGGAAAACCACTTTAGTATATATATCTGATATTTGACTTGAACGGAACTCCCCTTGCCCACATTGGTCCGCCATATCAACCGTATTATAAAATTATATAATCTGCGTTATAAGTTCAGTAAATACATTTTCCAGAACTATGAACATAAAAGTTATAACATAAATTACTCCTGGATTCCGATTTTAATAAATTTTAAACGCCTGACAGATTTTTACATCAATTCGTCATCAACCACTGCGAAGAGACTTGTAGAGAAATAAATTATGAGTCGAGTCGTATAAAGCTGTTCACTTAGAATGTAGTTAGTATTTAATAAAACTATTCAGTTATATAAAAAGTAAGTAAATTCACTAGTAATTCAAGAAAGGTAACACGAGTATATAGTAGAAATAGTTCTGGCATCCAGTTAGATACGTGTTGACATTAACAATTAAGTATCCGACGCAAGCATGTCACCGAATGGTGAAACGTTAAATACTGGACAGGATCCTGCGGTAGATCTTTTAACGCTGTGGGAAAACGCCATACGGCTGGACTAGTGCAAACGGAACGTTTTATGGACACGATATTTGTGTATTGCAGTATTGTGCGGGATTATAGTGTTGAAGTTTAATAAGTATTATATTTAATTATTAATCGTCAGTAAAATGATGTGATTTATACATTTTTATTCTATGGCAACGAAAACATTCCTCAATATACCTTCGTTAAAAGAACTTCGATCTTATTAACCAAACCATCACATTTATAATGGAATGACACTCCGCCACTGTTATTTAATCACAATATGTGTCTATTGTGACAAGGTTCTTTATTCAAAAATTTCAAAGCAAAATATCGAATGATGAAAACTGTTAAATATTTACGTATTTTAACAATTTACGAGTTTTTCTTTTTTATGTCTTGGAAGTTGTCGTTTGGCCATTTTACTTTACTGTAAAGCAGTCTTCTAAGATGTAACCAGTTTCGGTAAATATGATCACAATTTTTTATCAGTTGAAAATGCTTCCAATGAGCAAAACCGGTCACGATTACTGCACACAATTGTAAAATTCGTGCAAAAAAATGTGTTTTTTTATAAATTTATGCTTTCGTATCAAGAATTGACCAGATAGCACATTAATAATGATAATCACACTTGATAAATTTATTCATATTTACTCCGTTAAACTATTGTTGTATTGTATGTAACTTTGTTAAATTTATACTATGCTATACGAACATAGTCGAGTGATATGATGCATAGAAGATAGTTTACAATGAAAAGTCACAAAATACCCTTAAGTTACGATCAAATATCAGATACGTGACTGAGCCAACGCGGCCTTAGAAATGTTCTCGTAAATATTTCAAATTATTATGGTGCCAAAGAGCTTCCCGGTTTTATGGTGTGATTATGTTTGACATAGAGCTTCCATTGAAAACAAACGGATATTATTTAGCACCTAGCAAAGCAAAGTGCCCACCTTTCGCACTCTCGCATCGAAGGCTGTCTAGTGTCCACACACAGCATGACGTGTTGCCTGTCTAATATAACACGATCACAGCTTAACCCCTGTTTAAAACCGCTCAGTAGAGCAGCGGCACCAATTTTCTGTGGAGATAAATTAAACCTGATTCTCTTTGTGCACAGTGTACATGGTCAATAGAATCACCTTACAAAGAAACGCATAACAATGTAATATTATTGAAAATGGAAAACTAAGTGACATGTTCTATTGCTTCAAACAACTTGATTGCTAACAAAGTAAAAATATTGAAGTATTTAAATATACAAGAATTATATCATAAAGTTGAAAGTGATATCAGCTTCCAAGTTAGTATATAAAAATGCTAATGTGTTGTTTACAAAATAAGGATTAAGGCAATTCTCGAAATGTTAACTCATGTATCAGTGCGGCTCTCAGACGTATAATATTTTATCTCGTAAATAATATTTGTCGTATTTGTATCTTCTATATAAACGTTAGACACTGTTTACTGTCTGTCAGTTCGAGTCCATTCGCGAGCTCGAATGCCTGAAGATGCCGAAAGGCGAAACCCGGGTCGTTAGTGACAAAATACATGGAAGTGTACAAAATCTCAATAATCCAAATTTAAACTAAAATACGCTTAAACATAGTTCTGACGATGGCGTGTGGTCGAAATATATATCAAACTTATCCTATAATTCTTATAGACATAGATACTTTGACCTTACTACAATAGAGTTATACCGATTATCTGCCATATCAATAAATAAACTATTCTAATTACTATTAGATTTATATATTTATTATAAAATTATATATTAATTATAAAATTATATATTTTTTGATTTCGATTGAATCAAAAGATATAGTTTTTATTTTTAATTTTTTCTTGCTTTATTTTTTATAACTGTATTAAAGAAAAACACTGTAAAACCATATAGTAAAATCCTTGCACAAAGAGAATTGGGTTTTTTTTGATTTTGAAAAAATAGTATAAATGAGTGGAACCATTTCTAGTATGAATTTGTATGTAAAAAATAAACTTATTACAAAAAAATCTATAAAGCTTCATTAGTAAATAGTTTGACGTAGTCTATTTGGTCTGTACCAGTCTTTGTTTTGACAAAACCAATGCCCGAAGCTATACTTGCCTTACTGTAAATGCTCGTCGAAAACTATGATTGCCTGAAATTCTCATCCATAAAAGACACAATTTTCTTTTCGTCTTTTTTATTTCAAACATTTTCATTCAAATTTTTGTCTCTTTCAAATAATTGATAATCTAGGGACATCAAAATTTTTGACAATGAAGATTTCAATTTTCAAGCGAGTGTTCTCCAATACATTTTAAATACAAAAAAAAGTTCGGAACATAATTATGTTTGCTACTTCAGGGATTGTTTATGGTTAAATTGTTTCAATTGGGACATGGCACCTTTCCTGATATCTGCGCAGTTACGCTCTGCCTGTCTGGTTTCTGTTTAGCGGCAGTCATTCGGGCTCCCTATTAACGACCGTTGTATGATTTCGCACGCTCCAAAACCATTTGCTGATGATGCGAATTCTAGCCCATTTTGCATCGATGCATTACTTACAATCACATGGTTATGAAAATTCACGAAAATTAAGACGTTATTTTGCCGACGCCGCGTCGGGCGTAGAACTTTTAAAAGAAGTTCAATATATGCAATTAAAATTTGATAACCGTTGTGTAATTGTTTCAAACCAACAACTGTGTCTCGGTTGAATTGGCCGATGTTAACACGATTCTAAATTCACTAGTTAAAACATTGGATAAATCCAACTACCATTTACTGCCCGATTAAATACTATCTGTGATTAATATATAAAAGCACTCACTTTTTCCGATGCCAGATTAACTAAATTATTCAACAAGCAAATGCCGATGCAATAAATATTATATTATATCCAGTTAAGGGTTGCAATACCAGACAAAAATACGAATACCGCTATTTCGTTACCGTTATTTATATCAAAATAAATACCGGTGTTCCTAATGTCAATACCTATTACAAAAATACATAAAAATTGTCAAACGAAACAAGAGAATATGTATCGCAACACTGGACGAGTAAATCCATGTAAAACGATATTAAAAAATATATTGAAACCATAATTATTAAAGACTGTAAGGTCTTAAATGAAGTGTTTCTTTGAATTGAATTTCATATGACTTTAAAAGGTTAATTGGCCAATGTTGAAATAAGTTCGTCTCCAGAAAAAAATCCCTCAGATTTAACGCTTGTTTAACGAATAGACGGATTTGCAGTTTAGTAATCAATATCGTTAGCGGTAGTCACGCGTCGAATCCAAGTACGGATAGTTTCATAAGTTGATTTTTCAATCAATGAACGGCTTTCGGTGATATCTAAAATTCCCTCCCGCCCATCCGATCCTGAATTGTGGCATAGCGAGAGCGATAAGTTAACCAATAGTCCCCTATCCTACTAGCTTTGAAAAAAATAGCTTGAGCAACACAGTAACGCGCAGTGCTTGTAGAAAAACATCTGTTGAGAGATAAACTCTATTAAGATTCCATATTTTGCACATTCGGAGTGGACATGGCTAAATATATATAGACATGTATTGTAATACTGAAACAACGATATTTCAGTATCGAAAAAACTGTCGAAGTATCGAGATCCCGATTACAGTAAGGTCATTATTGCAATCCTTATATCCAGTACGTAACGTAATGAATGATCAAAATAATGCTTTCCGCTGCTATTTTTGTGGAAGGTAGCATATAAATATTTGTAGCTGTACGTAGAAATACTAAACGGCTAGTTAAATAATTGTATTACCTTTCAAAATTTATTTGAAGCATGGTCACGGCACGTATTTTTGCGAGGTGTGTACACAACAAGGGTGGATGTTGTTTATTTTGCGTAAATCGTTTCGCTGTAATATCCACACACGTTGAAGCAGCGGTCGCCAAACCTTTCAGACCTCACGGACCACTCAACTCACAATTTTGAATTTCGCAGGCCACTAGCATTTTTTAACAAACACGTAGAAAATAATGATCGTAAAAGTTACATTTTTACTATGAAATGGTATTTACCAAGGCTGCTGAGTCAGAATTGGAGTCACAGTCGTAAAAAACAAGCGACTCCACCTACGTTTTCTATAAAATGGATTTTTACGAGTATTAATGTACTTGTTTCATTTTTATTTATGCCTATAACATCTTCTTGCCCTGCAATATACAGTATATGCTATATGAAAAATTTGGATATTTGCCGAATTGGTGTTTAATTTGGAGACCAATTACACATAAATAGAAATGGGAAGGTAGGGAAAAAAACCAGACAAAATTAGTCTTTTGTTAGGCGTAATCTTAGTCTGAGTCGGGTTGTTTATCAATGTCGGAGTTACGTTTTTTTTTGAAGACTCACACAGCCCTGGTATTTAAACTTGTTTAATTATAACAGATTGATAAGAGCGATATTTATTGCTGTGTATTTGAAATAAGTTTATGGATCCTTGGCTTAGCTACGTTGTCGTAACAACTTTGCATACCACCAAAATTCTCTCGCAGATCACCAGTGGCCCACGAACCACTGACTGGCGACAATATCGCTAGACACTTAAAAGCCGCTTCGAAGAGTTATCCGACTAGAATGCTTTTAGTGATACTTCACAACTCTAAAACGGTAAATTCAAATCGATCTGTTGTAGTTTAATAAGAGGAAAGCACTGAATGATTGCAGAAATAGTCAGTTTGTGTGATAGAGTTTCTGCGATTAGATTTTAACGATTTAGTATTCCGTGAACCTATTGCTGTTCTTTTGTTGCTCTTGAATACATTTATACTATTGGTCAATAAGTACCCTCAAGTAAAACAGTTTGCTAACACTTTTTTTACTCAATACTATTAGCGATTGACTTTCCATATGACCATTATCACTTGTTTTTCTGTCTTCTACTGACAGCATTGTTGATGAAATGACACAGTCGATATTTATTAGTTTTGAATTATTTTTCACACCTGGAAATGAGAAAACTCTTATTAGAACTGAATACGCGTTTCTGATCAAAACACCTTCAAGCTGTTTGACGCATCGATCTTAGTTCTGTGTGTTTAAGAACATTTGTTCACAATAAGAAAGGTTGTTGTTTAATTTCTGGTGAGCGCAATAATTATTTAGAATTGATTTTTAAAATTAAACATTTGGTTTCAAACTTATGGATTGGCCTTTTTAAGACGTTATTTTTTAATGTTTGAATTTTTCTTATGTTTTTATAAAGTGATGCGAAGTACGTGAATATTATTTGATTAATTAAATGCTGTTAACCTTGAACTTTTGAAATGTTGAACCAGGTATATTTTTCCTACAAAATGTGGTATATTTTTATACAATTAGCAAGCGACTATTAGAAATAAACAAATCATTGTTTCTCAAAACGAATATTTTAATTACATATTTGACGTTTGGCACACAATAATTTTCAACACGAAGAAAAACACATTTATTAAATTTAAAAGCAAACAATAATAGTATTTTCCAACTCGTATAAAGAAGAGGTCCTATACAGAGAATCGTTGAAGTTTTGAAAATCAGATGTTTTTAAATAAAGTTGTTCTTCGGAAAAAACGTGTTTTTTATTCAAGTAAATAAACAGCATTCCAGCTTGTTACGCTGTTAATGCACCATTCAAAGTGCGCGGGTTGGGGGAGCGGTGTATGTTCGTTTTTATTTTATTTACTAAAGTAAAACAGATTTATCACTTAGTTTCTTTTTCTTGCAGAACCGCGAGTTCCGCGAAACTCCTTCATTAAAGAATTTTACAGAAAATACACGCCACGCTGTTTGAATATTTCTAAATGACAAGGTTTATTTATATTTCAATAAAAATGTCTGGAAACTTCCTTTACGCGGTAAAAACTTACCGTTAACTTCTTAACTGAAATGAACTTTTTTACTGTTCATTTCAATTGATAAAAATGTATTCGAATGCATGATATTGTATAAAAAATTAGTGGTTTTGCAATTATTTTTGTGAATCTAATAATATTCTTTATTTCTTATTGGCTTGTTTTTTTCATAATTTAACATCGCAGCATTAAAAAGCGGCTGCTTTTAACTTTTGTTTATATTTTGATATTAATCGTTGATTCCGTTATTAGTAACATCTGTTGTATAAAATGTAGTTAAACACATTATTTGTCAATGAATTGAAAATTTGTACCCGTCTCCAACAAATACCATATAGACACATTATTTGATCAACGGTATACGTTTGATAACTATTCGATCAAAGTGGGTGGATGATAAGAGCATAGGACTAAAAAATGACAAACATGTAGCTTATTTCTATCTTTTACGCCTCGCTTTGAATGAAAAAATTACAGTCGTTCCATTATTTTCATTACAAATCCATAAATCAATTTTGAAATCAAAATGGAAATTGAAGTAAAATCAGATTTTGTATTAAGAGTATCGATAATTATGTTGAATTTTGAATCATCACAACATAAAAATACATAATATTTTTATGTTTTCACAGTATGCACAGTTTCTGCGCCTAGAAGGACTTTGATTTTGTGTATTACTATTTATGTTTGTGTTTTGTCCATGCTAGAAACCTAAGGATGAAAGCTTACTATCATATTATTCAAATTCGTGCGTCAGATATAAATCACATTGTATTTGCAATAAGGCATCTGGGACTTAGTTCATAAGACAGCTGGGGTCGCAGGATGTATAGCTTCACAGACTGCTTGTAAATCGTTAATTTGCAATGGAGATTTAGACGCTTTGCTATGGATGGTTTATGGTTGGATAGATGGCCGAAGCTTTTACGGACTGAGGCTAACTTTAGGGTGGCCCCGATTTGTCCTGCTATAGTACGGGCTATATGTTCTTTCGCAATGAAATAATCATGGCTTACATTTGATTTATGATTATGTAGCTGCTTCGTGTTGGATAATTGTGTTATTGATAATGCATGCGGAGTTCCATAACGTATTTTAATATTTTTCAGGAATTGATTTCCATGGGTACAGTTTAATACCCGATGGAAGTCTAGTATATTACAATTAATTATCCGTCGTGTCGGTAGCCGAGTGGTCAACGGCTATTGGGATTTCGTTCTTCTCGATTGCAAGGCATCCGCGAAAGAAAACTTTGATACATTCATTTATCAGTTCTACATGTTATAATTCATTAGAAATTTACATGTTCCACATTTACTTAGCCTAAACTACTAAATAATATCGAACATGCTTTTTCGATACTGATAAATACGAAAACTCATTGCTTGGCATTCTTTATAATTAAAATGTTTGATACCATCAGTAAACCAAAACGCAAATTCAGTTTTATAAATAGTAATGTACTGCACTTTCTCCGTAATCCCATCAGTTTTATAAAACCATAATTAAAATTGAGGAGTATTTAATATAATATAAATAAATAGAAATATGGCAAGAAATACTGTTTACAAACGAGAAGTGCTCGTTGCTCAAAATTTCCACCTCTCTAGACCAGTGCTCTGCAACTTTTTGTCACCCACGGCACACTCTAAGCACAAATTAATATTTCGCGGCACACCATATGCCAAATACGCTAATTTTATTAAAAAAAAACTACAATTTTTTAACTATGTTCCATTCCCGATGTGGAGAATATGGAACAGAATAGAACTTTTTCTGCGGGAACTGCTTGTTACTCAGTTGCTCAACCTCTTTTTTTCGGAGAGAGTGAGGTTAGGGTGAAGACTCTATGATTGTGTTTTTTTTTTGAAGACACTAGAAGAGAAGAAACCCCCTTTTTTCTCTAAAAATGGTGATTTTATATTTACAATAGTGTTAAAAGCTAAGGCTATTTTTAAAATTATTTATTCATATTTTGTTAATCATAAAGTCATGACGAGGGAGAAGATTGCAGCGCAGGCAAATTTTTTTATTTATAAATATAATTTATTGAGAAATATGTTGTATATTCTTACAATTCTATCATTTTTTCAATTTTCTCATTTACTCCCGCAGGTTGTTTTTCCAAATATGTAAAAATATCTATAAATCATTTCAATAAATTTTAAATTTATTATTAATATGGAAACACAAAACTATTTATGTACGATACATTAATTCTTTAGTTTGCAGGTACATATTATTGTACATAAAAACAAATTTAAAATTGTAATACAATGTAAGTGAGACATCCGTAACCATAGGCAAAGACGTAGACCCCTGCACTATTTTAAAAAGAGTTGATGATTTTCAGACATTTTTTGGTCGAGTAAAAAATAAATAGTCTCATAGCGAAGTTCAAATAATCTTTCCAAAATTTTGCCTCTAAACGACCAACGTATTTCTTTGTGAAACAATCTTGAATTCATATTCTAAAAAAATGCAAATTTAAGGCGCTTGATACGATAATGTGTATTATATTTTGATACATTCGTTTATTGTTTCTAATAATTACACTGATAAATTAATAGTCATCATCAATGCTTCCCAATGTATACAGTTTGTTTTACACACTAGACAAAACCCATTTTATTCACATTGCAGTTGCACTGTTCGTGCAAATACTAATGCAATTATTGTCTTAAATATCAAAATAATACAATATTTTTTCAATGAGAATAATGTCAACGGGGATGTTAGCAACCAAATGCCTTAAATTTTTTTATAATATCAATTTTTTTCGTTTTGGACGCACTGCAACGCGGCGCACTGGTGTGCCGCGAAACACCATTTGCGGAGCACTGCTCTAGACAATGGATTGATCAGCCGAACGGCGCTTGCAACAGATGACTCATATGACCGACGTGAAGAACAAGTTTTAAGAATACAAATTGCTTGGTTATGGTTTTGGCCACATATATAAAAATTAGGAGCCTGTAAGTTAATAGTCTTATGGCGAGACCTGACGCTGCAGGTTTCGAAATATGAATACTCGCCTGCATCGAAACATCATGTTTATCAGTAAGCATTATTTATTGGCAAATAATATACCTATGGCAAGACATGACATTGCAGATTACGGAATGCTTGCAATAATATTTGACTAATATCCGTCATTCTGCTGACACCGCATGAGAGGTCAACGACCATCAATGTGTGTCGAAACTGGATCATAAAACACAGTATAAATAGACAAGCAAATGACAACTAAAGAGATTCTGTATCGACCGCCGTTAGCGACACAATAACCGTCCCATCGTGACACCTGTCGTCATCCCGCCGACTGACTCTGGTCAGTATCAACCGTCATCATCACCAGCATCCGTCTCTACCGCTTAATAACGACAAGCAACAGATTTGAAATCGTATTCCTACAGTCTTGAGAATTTCAGGATTAACTCGCCCCCAGAGAGGAAGAGAAAAATGCTTTAGAATCGAAAACGATCTTCGAGCTTCAAGAGAGTGAAACTATAAACATTCCTAAAAGAAATATAAACAACAAAAAAATGTACTTGTAATATGTATTGGTCTAAAATTTGATTTGAAAATGAGTTATCGCCAACGTAATCATTATATCCTTATATGTAAATGAATAGTTTCCAGAACATGTTATGTTTCATAATAGTGTAAACATTTTAAAATGTATGCCATTTTGTCTGTAATACTTACAGTGTAAAATTTGGATTATTGAGATTTTGTACACTTCCATGTATTTTGTCACTAACGACCCGGGTTTCGCCTTTCGGCATCTTCAGGCATTCGAGCACACGGATGGACTCGAACTGAGAGACAGTAAACAGTGTCTTACGTTTATATAGAAGATACAAATGCGACAAATATTATTTACGAGGTAAGATATTATACGTCTGAGAGCCACACTGATACCTGAGTTAAAGCCCAGTTAAACTCCTTGCCAATCTTGAATGAGCAGCTGAACCTTCCTAATTCTCCGCTATTATATCCGATACGTTGAAACACTTAACAGATGTCACTAAATGTGGAATGATTGTATATATTTACCCATTCGTCGAATTACATCCCGTCAAAACCCACAAAACTATTATAATTGTAAAATCACTGGTATTTCTAAAAGAAGTTGAAAAGCGGCAATTCGCCACTCTGTTAATATGGTGTTTACAAAATAAGGATTAGGGAAATTCCCGAAATTTTAACTCAGGTATCAGTGTGGCTCTCAGACGTATAATATCTTACCTCGTAAATAATATTTGTCGCATTTGTATCTTCTATATAAACGTTAGACACTGTTTACTGTCTCTCAGTTCGAGTCCATCCGTGTGCTCGAATGCCTGAAGATGCCGAAAGGCGAAACCCGGGTCGTTAGTGACAAAATACATGGAAGTGTACAAAATCTCAATAATCCAAATTTGATATTGAAATTCCATCAAGCACCCTCAGTCGATGTCTTAAACTTACAGTGTAAATGAGATAAAAACTTTTGCGAATTCGCTATCTTTAATCTAAGACTAAATTGTCGTCAACACGATGCTGTTCTTAGAGACCGAAAACTGCGTTGTGGATGTACAAGTTTTATATATTTATCGATTTGAGACGTTACGATACTCTTTACGGCATGCGGAGTTCGTTATTTTATTTTTCCTAAACATCACCTGCCATCTCGTCAATCCGAGCTTATCGGCAGCTTGGCGAACTATCGGAGGCTTTAAGCTTAAGCTAAACGCCGACGGGCGTAATGATGTTACCACAATTCGTACCACAATTTACGTGTTTCATTATTATAAGAAAAAAAACGGCTCGCGATGAGCCTATATATCCTGATAATTAATTAAAATTGTTAATTAAAGCCTTTCCACCAAGATTTGACTGTTAAAAACTTAAAAGTAAAATATTTTATAACAATGGTATTCAGATTAGGGATTATAATAGTTTTTAGCTATATTGTATTTATTTTTGATGACTATCGTGTTGGTATTCGTTTTAAAGAAACAAATATTATTGCTATGCTATTTGTTCTACGCAACAGTAAACAATGGAACATAAATTATATGAAATTATCTATTATTTTATAATAAATACTATAAAAATATCAATGAAACTCTTTCTACACATTAAATTATAAAGTATACGCTCTAGAACAGTGTAGTTCTATGGTGATTAGCTTAATATTGGCTAATTACTTCGTTGAAAAATATTGTAAATGCTATTAAATTGAAAATATTCCTTAAAAAATACTACAGCTGTAGTCTGTAAATTAGCAATAAACTAATTAATTGGAGGTATTAAGTGTATTTTTTAAAAAATAAACAAAACGTGGAATAAATAAAAAATAAATTGTTTTAAAGATAAACTTAAATGAAATCTCATGGCCAATAAAACATCCATTTTTTTTGCTATCGTAAAATTGAAATGTTGAAATGGCGTGTGGAAAAATTGAAATTTCTGATTACTGTGTGTTGGCCTTATCAGTTATCGTATTTTGCGTTCCCAAAAAATCAACTCTAGGTTTAACAAGAGTTTTGAAAAATTATTGTGGAAGTTTGATATCTGTCCAAAAAAATATGAAAATATTTTATTTTTATTATTTCAGCCAACTCATTGAATCTCAATCATATTTAAAATCTAAAATTACACCACAGTGTTAAACATCAAACCATTTTAAACAAAAACACGCGTGGTGATAAACCTTAGTTTTCTTTATTTATTGAATTGAACTACAAATTGAATATTAATTTTAAAAATATCGAAACAAACATAAATTCTTAAGCTTTCACGGTTTCTATATTATTATATCATTTTAGGAAAATACATGTAATCATCCAACTATTAGAATCGAATGGTTCACTGTCAAAGGTTGTAAGCATAAAATGAATAAAAGACAAACGGCGTAGAAATGTAGCTTGATAAATTAAATTACAGTTACATAATAATAAGGCGTCATCAAAAACAATAAATATTTTTTATAAATAGCAATGACGTAAGTACATACTTCGTATACCTAACCAGCGTTGTATAGGTTTAATAATACGTATTTAAAAGAGAGCTTTAAGTAAATTTCGATCGATGCAAAGAACTCATTTTCGTAATTAAAGACTATTCTTTGAAGAAAACGTCATATTTCACAATCAGGGTTTCAGCTAAGCGAATTTTCAACGTTTTAAAAAAATATGTGTTTGAGTGTTATGTTATAATATTTTTTAATAAAATATCAACACAGAACATTATTCATGAATAAAATGACATAGTTACCGGATATCGCAAAATTTTCCTTCCTCACTGGTGAAAAGTTAAAATAAAGTAGTGGGTTTTTTGGGATTCCTTTGGTGAAAGTCTTTCATAATACACCAGAGCTTTCGGTTTTCAAAACAGCGTTTGATAGAGGCGTCGTTATAGTTTTACGTCGGTTCAGTTCCGACCGAAAGTTTCCCCATAAAACAGTTTTGTTATGGATATAAAACGCTGCTTATTTTTGCCGGTATTTTGTTATGTTCTGAAAATTTTATTCGGATGGAGTGAAACCCGACGGTACTACGAATGTACTTTTACGTAATGACGCAGTTTATACTATTTTTCCGAATAAGACTTCAAGAAGTATGTTTTTTCTAAGGTGATATTTCATGCGTACACATACGAAAAGCTAAATAATAAATTTGCGTTTCTCACACACTTTACGCATGAGTTTTACACATATGCACAGATTAGCTATGATTGTCTAATGAGTGAAAACATTTTTAGCACTGTTTGATTTCATGCAAGTGGAATACATACGTAATTCCTTAATGAACTGGCATATTTCCAAATTAATATTATACTCTTGATTTTACCAAGTACACGAATTGTTATAAAAATTGCGCTTAACATTTATTTTCATAAATGCCACTATCTCAGAACCCAAAGCTTCTTAATTAATTTCGAAAAAAGAAATTTAGTTTGCATTACATCATACAATTTATCAACGTTTGATGTCTGAAATGATTTTCCGAATAGATTTATATAGAGTCGAAGAAAAATGATGTTTTTTCACACCGTGAAGACATAATTCAGATTGCAATTATTTTTAAGTAATATATTGAGCATGGTTATTCACGTGGGCTGATTGATTTACCTACAATATATAGAGACATAGTGCCGAGACTGCCGAGTCATCTGCTCAGATAGTTGAGCTGTATCATTTTTTATAATATGTTATAATTCAACTATAATTTTTGCATTCCTTAATACAACCAATTTTCCATATTCGAAGTAACGGTATTGGATATGTTTTTTTGACACAGGATAACATAAGAATTTGGCTTCTCTAGTCCGGTTCTCTAAGAGCTCTGCTTAGCGATCAGAATGTCCCGGATGTTTTGATAATATTGGAGATGGGTCTTTGTAATGTATTTTTTCGTTGCTTTGAAAAGTTATAATACCAAATATAATATGATTCAAAAAATACATATAATCGTCGTTTTTGCATAGAATATATCACAGCAGAATTTATTTCTAAATACTGAATTATTCTTTTATATGGAGTTTGTCATAAAAATTTTCGCTACTTACAACTATATTCTGTAAATATTTTTTATTACGAAACGTAAGAAAATTATTTAGTTTATTTGTTACTTGTTTTTAAGAAGACATGACATGTCATACATAATATATAATTTTTAATCAGACATGACATATATTGTATGTTCAGAATCTTTAAATAGTTTTTGATAATCATTTATTTAGCAGATATTTTCAGACAGTCCAAATTATTTTCATTTTTTTAATGGAATATCTTAAATAAACTAATGCATTGGACTGGTGAAAATTGGTTTATGACAATTAGCTGGATTTTTACTAATATGTTTTTTATATCATACTTAAGATGTATTTATTGACCTTACGTTATTTCCGTAAAATGCAGCCATCACAAAGAAATAAAAATATGTGAATGAATATTTTCTAATGGGAAGTCCTGGCCAGCCGCTTTGGTAGGTTTGTTTGGTCTAGCTTGTGGTCTAGGTCTGGGTTAAAGGTTAATTTATCAATTTAATATTTGAGATCTTGGACATGGGTGTTCGTCATATTTTTCTCATCAAATAAATCTTGACTGACTTAAAAAGTTGTGTGATCTAAAAATTTAAAAATATTGGATTGGCTTCAGCTGCGATGTAGAATATTTCAATATTGCAATTTATATTTATTTATTAAAAATATCCTTTTCTTAATGGATAGAGAGTCAATGAATATATTTGGTGTATCTTTGACAGTTGTTAAGCTTAATTCAAAATACTTGTCATATCTCAAGTTACAGGAATTAGCCAAACATCACATTGACTGGGAGTTTTATTCCGAACATAATTTGGACTTCACGTTAATGCTAACGGCTACACATATGTCGAATTTATATGGTGGATTCTATTCAACATTCAGTAATTTGGTTTAATTTTATCGCTTATACGATCTCACTGAATTGAAATAAATAGCGAAATTACTATACAACTCCTTTGTAAATGTGCTTACATGATAATTATTTTTGACATTGAAAATTATGGAGTAGGCTTTTCTGGTATGTTTTATTTTGAACTACGTAGGGTTATATTCAAAGTCGAATTTTCAAGTAAGTTATTGACACATTTTTTCGTTTTTTGTCTAATTTTAACCATAAATCATAGATCTTCCATTTAGAACTACCTATATGGGAAAAAAAAGTTGATAGACAAGATGGTTAAAGCTAGAAGGTACTTTTAAGGTGTTAACTGTCAATTCTTGGTGGAAAGACATTATATTTTAAAAAATAAAACACAATTCATTTGTACTACTTCCATATATTTATAATGATCAGGACCGGTTTCGCTCATCACGAGCATTATCAACTGATAAAAATACAAACATAACAGGCTTATTTATATAAAATTGAGTGTTAAAATGAAGGTATATAAAACTGATGGTTCATGAACTGAGACAAGAAAATACTGATTAGCAAACAAATTATACATAAATCAAATGAAAGAGTCTACAATTAAAATGTTATGGACCTCTTGCAAATCATTAAATACTTATCTGAAATCACAAATATAGCTACATTAAAAGTCCATTTAGCTGAATAAAATTTTTAATGACGTTACTAATATAATATACAATAATGAATCAGGGAAATTATAAGAAAAAATTAATGAACCATTTAAAAATAATCAAATATTAAGTATCTAATTGATATGAATAATAAACAGCCATCTTAAATGGAGAAAGCAGAGCAGCTATGAGTATCCATAAAATTTTTAATATCTGAAAAACAAAAATTACAGAGACAGAGTCAATTCTTACAAGTTAAAATAACCTTACAGGTATAATACAAATTAATGAATCGGATATAACAAAGTAGAAGATGCAAAGACGGTTTGCTCATTCAATAAATTTGAATTGGGCAAAAATTTATATAAATTTGCTAATCAGTATTTTCTTGTCTCAGTTTTATATACCTTCATTTTTACACTCAATTTTATATAAATAAGCCTGTTATGTTTGTATTTTTATCAATTGATAATGCTCGTGATGAGCGAAACCAGTCCTGATCATTATAAATATGTGGAAGTAGTACAAATGAATTTGTGTTTTATTAAAAAAAAAAAAAAAACTAGAAGGTACTATTTAATCGACAACTCATTGCCGTTTTTTCCTGTACATATCAGTACCTTAAATAATATACAGATTGTTATAAAGTTTACTAGTCTTCGGAAAAAGAAGTACATTAATTATTTCATATCTTTTGAAATGTCGTTTGTCATATAGCGTGCCGAAATTTTGAGGGCTTTGGGAAAGTAAGGATTTGGTCGAGGAAGATGCAGAAAACTGACAAATGGATGGACATCAAATCTTTGACTCCTGATTTCTTTAATAGCCAACTTATAGCAGGCAATTGTCACTGGCTAAGATTTGTGAGCTTAGCCGTTTAGTAGATAATCAAAATTGTGATTGCTGCCATTTGATTCAAGATGCTGGTCACATCATTTATACGTTCAGATGTATTATACTTAGAGATTATTTCCCAAGACAATAAGCCTATCTGTCGATAAGTAGTAAACTTTACAATAACTAAACTCAACATAATGGGAATCTACAATTACAAACCACATCGTTTATTTACTGCAAAATTAATCTCTTTCTCTTCCTCGTCCGCCTTCGTTAAAAAAGAATTAACTACAAGAGAAGGGTAGGGTGAGCATAAGGATTGTGACTTCCCCTTAGTGACCTTCAGTTGCATCTTCAATTTTGTAATATTCGCAGCTTGGATAGGTGGTGCTAAGTGTGGCTCCTACTTTAATATATCCACGAAGCTGGCGAGCACAATAACGCATGTTGGAATTTTTCTTCAAGTCCTAGATTATGCACAGGCATTTATTTTCGACCCTCTGTAGAAGAAGATTGCTGTCGGAGATGTTTATTGACCATATGGGGAACGCGTACAGCATGGTCGGCTTGATGACCATGTTGTATTGAGCCTATTTATATTCTACGCTGAGGTACCTTTTAGCGTTGGACATCGGGAACAGCGAATCGATTGCAACGTGGGCCTTTCGTCTAACTTCTGCAATGTGAGTAAACCAGATGAGGGATCGGTCCAAGTATACCCCAAGGTATTCGAACGCTGTCTTGCGAAAATTGTCGTCACTTTTTGTACCTGCTACATAAAGGTGCCAGGTACAAAAGGCCGTTTGTCCCGCGTATGTCCACAAGTCGATTATTGAAAAACTAGTTAATGATTGTGACCGCATTACATTTTGGAGCGATCGTAGATCTTGTGATATATTTAAAAAAATATAGATTATAAAGAGCACCAGCTTTAATACTTGTAGATTTACACATTTAAAATTTGTACTTCAAATAAATCTTGGTTCTTCATAGCGATCCGTCAAATCCTCGACGGATGTTTGCATATTTTGATTTGCGAATTATTGTACAATGAGAATACAAGGAAACCGGTCACTATCATTTTTATATCATGTTAGCCTGAAAATGAGGTGTAGATTGATTGAATTAAAACGATGAATATGATAATTTTACCTAATCTATAATCCTTACACTCTTTGAAAATGCAGCGTATGCTTTTGATTTAGCGTCAGTTTTTTTTTCAAATAATACAATTCCCTGTAAATAAAACAAAATAAGTTTTCTCAAACAATTTTTATGAAGCATATTTTATTTATATATAGAGCTATAATAGTAGCCCATTTTACAATTTCGTAATATTTACAGCTGTTTAGTGTAACAATAAACACTTTAATTTTATTAATAATTGTTATGTTTATGCAAGATAATATATTATGTTAATTGAAACGAAAACTTTACATTTCTGCATGCAGGTAGTGATCTTTAAGCCAGGTAATTTTTGGCAAGCGTATAACGGTTATCGTTATTTCACCGCCAAGGCGTAGCGTTTATAAAGCGCCTTAATGTCTACGCTTGTGCTTCAATACAAGAGCGCAATATAAGGAACTTGATACTGCGGTAGCTTGTAAGGAAAATGTTGACGTATCAAAATAGTATGCTCGAAAATATTTCTCTTCAATAACCTGCTACTCCAACCACATTTGACTTCCGTTATTTCAGTATATATATAATTATACTGAGGCATACTTAAAGTAATGGAATATAAAATACATTGTTTACGCTTATTTATATTAAAATCACAAAACGTCTATTTTGCTTACCTTTTATATACCTAAGTTACATTTTTGTCACATCTTTTAATTATAAATATGGTATTTTTCTGTGATGAAAACGCTCTTGGGTAGCTATAATTATCAATGCGATGCAGTTATAGTACAAATAATGGAGACATAACTTTATATTTACGTTTTGAGTTTATATTACTACAACAATGCAGCCAATGAAAATGTACACCAGGCCTCGTTTGCTTATAAATAGTTTAATTCTAGTTGTCTACATTTTAAATTATTTCATAAATATTAAATGCGGTAGACTTCCCGATAACACGGTAGATAGGGGGGCGAGCTATGTCGGAGCGGGCTATTGGGGCTGCCATATTCATATAAAAGGTGTAATCAAGGTGAAGTTACAAATTTGAATGAAAAACGAGTTTTCCGCAATCGTGTTATCGGGGGGGGTCTACTGTATGCAACTTTGAGTTGACTAAACATCTGATTTCTTCATAACACACGCTTTTTATGAATATTAAAAGACTTATTATGACTAGACCATAGTGAAGAGGTGGTTGAAATATATTGGAAACGTCTTGAAAATGCCACTTCAAAGTGTAAGAATTCGTTTCCTTCTGTGGTAATCCCCGAGACTCCGCTGTTATGCTTATCTATGTCTGCATGCTATATAAATCTAGTATGATGAGGCGCGGGTCGAGGGAAGTTGAGCAATCTTTTGATTGCAAAATGTACGGACAGGACTAAGAGGAGACATTATAATAAGAAAAAAGGAAAATTTAAAAAAGGTATTGACTGATTGTGTTGAAACAAAACCGGCAGTGTCCGTTCATATTTAAGATTAATTAAAGAAGTGATTGTATATAATGTCTCATCAATTCAAAATGGTTATGCTCCTTTGAATGAACAATTTACATTTTTTCAGCTAACTTACATTGTAGTTTTGGCCTTTACGTGACTTACAATAGTTTATAACTGATTATAATAAATAAATAGATGGAATGCTGAATTAAACCAACTCCAAACTAAAAAAAACTGTTTATTGTATAATTATCGTGTATTAGCATTACTTTAAATAAACTTTTCAGTTATGCAGTGGTTGTGCGTATTTATAACTATTTAATCGCCATTTTGAATGTAATGGAATATAAATTTCCGAGAATTATTTAATATTTGCCATGTATTAATTTATGAATGCTGATTTAAAAATTGATTAATTAATAACGCTGCATTTCACTTGATAGATAGAAATTTAATAAGTTAAAAAGTTATTTTTGATATTTTGTGGTGTTTTATTATTGCTACATAACATTTTCATATATTGCGAGTGTTAATCAGTCTACTGCTAATTGCAATAATTATTAGAGAAGTAAATTTGAATATATTAGCATATACCTAAAACTATTGAATTTATCGGTCTGCATGTAATTGCAGTTGCAATATTTATTTTTTATTTATTTTTAAGGTGTTAACTGTCAATTCTTGGTGGAAAGACATTATATTTTAAAAAATAAAACACAATTTGTTTGTACTACTTCCACATATTTATAATGATCAGGACCGGTTTCGCTCATCACGAGCATTATCAGTTGATACCGGTCCTGATCATTATAAATATGTGGAAGTAGTACAAACAAATTGTGTTTTATTTAGAAAAAAAAAAATATATTTTTTTATATTCTTTTGTTGTGTTTTGAATGTTATATAGCATGACATAGTGTGTGACATGACTTATTAGGTATATTTTCGATGGATTCGACGGAAACTTTGTGGAAATTCGATTTTAATATAAAATTACAGTTGATAATTTCGTTATTCGACTAGTCGTATTATTAAATGAGACATGTGTTTCGTTTCTTTGAGAAGCATCTTCAGACTAACTATATTGCAAGGTTATTTGTTTCTAATGTAAACAATGATTCTAATACTCAACTTAAAAATGAAGGGTGGGGTGGGTTTATTTCTTTCTACTGGACGTGATACGGAAGGCAAAAACGATAATAGTACTAATTACCGTAACACTACCAATTACAAAATTAATTACTAGTGTTTGGAGGCGAAAATCCCAAGAAAAATAAATTTAATAGTGGTGAGGGTGACAGCTTAGGCATAGTATATGAACGTATTTTTTTATTTAATTTGATGAAATTTGGTCTTCGACTTTTGCTTTTAGATACCTTAAAATGTGATATATCGACTAATAAATTACAAATATTTGACTTCATATATCGTAATACTATAATAGCGTATGATGGAAATCAAGTAAGCTAAAAGTGAATTAAGACGACCCAAAACATCTTAAAGTGACGTAAAATCGCCCCATACTTCGGTCACATTTTCCGTCGTAGGAAATACGAATGATTGAATGGTGATTTAGAGTTCAAAGAAAAGAAATATAGAGAGCAGCACAGGCTTATGTGCATAGAAACTCTCTCGATTACGTATTCTCCAAGGCTTTGGTGATGTTATATGCCAGGTCTTAGATAGTGTGGTATTGCAATTTTGTCGCTAAACTTGAACATATATCTGATCTAAGAACAAAATAGATTCATTTCAAAATGTTATTTTGCAAAATCCAACGAGATTCTCTAGGCAAAATCAGTATTGTCGTAGATTCATTTCTGTTCTATTTTTCAATTGGTAAACATATTTTGCGTTATGCTAATTGGCAGTATTCTTGTATGTATCAGTATAGAGTTTTCATAAATCAAAAATCAAAATGTTTCATTAATGACTTTTCGTACAATAAACGTTTTTCGAATAATTTCGTCTATTAGTTGTGTGATATTTCTCATCTAACGTGATTTGTAATTCTCAACTTCTTTCTTAAATAAGAAATCGTAGAGAATATTGAAGTATCTATAAAACGTTTTTTAACAGACTTTCATTGAACTTAATCATCATACATGGAGGAAACAACATTTTGATAAAATTATTAATTACTTCGTGGATTTTTAAAATCATTGAGTTAAATGTTTAATCTTTTCGTAATTATGAATATATTGGAAATTTCTGTACGAATTTAATAAGGTTTTGATTATCTGAACCTGATACATTTAAATAAAATACAGGAAATATCAAATAGGAGGGGAGTGCGCAGACAGAGATCTACAGTGTTTGTGCTGTGATGTTCATACCTTTGGCTTTAGATGCGGACAAATGATGATTATGTGTGGGAGAAGGAATAATCGAAAAATCCTCGCAATACTCACAATGACTGATCAGACAAAAAATCAGGTGGTAGTTTCTAACGTAATATTTCGGAGTCGGAAACAACATGCTTTGTTGTTCGCCACTTTTCAAGTATTTACACATATACAGTATCTCGTTATTATAAGATTGTTATTAAGCTCACAATATTTTTTATGCGATATCAGTTTATATAATTATTATAAACATACAAAAATCTGGACAGGAAAATATGCACCCTAAATAAGAAAATCGTACGAAAAACAATTTGTAACACTTATATGTAATCATTCCAACTGTCTAGGGGTCGCCGAATAAATCAGGCGACTGATTAACACCGATACCTCTTTGATTCTAATATCTCAGAAACCTTTTATTGGCCTTCTTTGTAGCGAACCGAACATAAGAATCGATTCCGTTAAATAGAGAGGAGCAAGTCGATGCGATTCAATTTCGATACTGTCAAAATAACAATATCGTTATTTTGATGCGCCAATAAAATCGTATGCATACCTATTTATAGCTTTTTAGGTGTTATCCGTTTCTTTACTGTGAAAATAAATATATTTATAAGAATAAAGTATTTTTGTCTTCTAACTTTACATGTTTGTTTAGTTCATCGCGACTATTTTTAACTGATTAGTTAAAAAAAATGTGTTTAATTTATATAAACTGAATGCCATCTCACGAATAATTGACAGATGTTAGCATATTAAAAGTTATAAAGAAATAGTATTTACAGTATCATTTAATTAACATAAAAAATATAAAGAGATATTTGCTAACGTTGTTACATAAGGATAAACATTGTTTTGGTTTAGTACCTAAACAAGAATTTGATTTTTTTGAAATGCTGAGGAATAAATTAGAATAGGAAACCCTATAATAATTATTTGGTCCGTCACTCAATCTGTTAACATTCAGTTAAAACATAATAAATATTCAATTACTATTCATAAAAGTAGTAAATAAAAAATATAAAAGGCTAGAAGAAAATTATTGTTTGTCGGTACCTCGATAAGCTTAAGTTTAGTCGTAAAATATAGCTCAGATTTGAAAACCAGTTATGTAAGACGAATCACTAATTAGTAACTGTACAAATAAAAACTGACCATTGGACACAATTTTGATTAAAATAAGTATGAAAAAGCAAATTGAGATCAACCCGAGTAAGCAACTCATCACGAACACTTATGTTTTACATTTTAAATGTTAGAAAAAAGTGAATTCGATTTACTTTACTAAGACTTGAATCTGGAACACTCTGATTGCCAGAGCTCTTATCATTAGATCATCACGATAATTAATTGACGTTACTGATCAGAAAATTGAATTAGATACTGACTCGATAAATAAAGGCTAAATGTTCGATATCGAATACTGCCCTATCTCGAGTTTCCCATCCCTTCAGTGTCTTTTTCTTGCGGCCAGTGTCCGCCGTTGACAGTTTAATTCGCCGCCACTGACGCCGCGGTGCTTTGAAATTAGATAGTGACCGAATATAAATTACAGCGCCCACTCTGGACACCACGAATACTTACACACAGTGTATTGGATCATCCACCCCGCCTTCTGGCACGAAATAGGTGGAGTCAAGACTTTTTTGTGTTTTTCCTTTATGAAATATGTGCCGGCAAAGCAACGGAAGCTACAAAGAAACGGCCTGTATTTTAGGAATATTACCACGCTTTTTATTGCTTCACGGAACCGGCCTGTAATTTTGAAAGCTTTTATGAAGCATCACGAGAAATCTTATACTATATAGTAACTATATGATAGATCGTGCTTAATTTCGGAAAGAGTTCTATCCTTGACTTGAGCTTTGATTTTAAGATATTGCAACCACTATTTACTGGTTTGAGAATTTTGAGATTAATATACTTACCGCTGACTGATTGCACGACTGGATGAGTTTCTACAAAATAGCCTGTAAAACTTACGTTTTTTTAAGGTGTGTTTATATGGAATAGTTTTATATAGTTTCGATATTTAAACACACGGTTTTAATATTTCATTGATATATTAAATCAATTTTAAATAAAAATAATGCTATATTATATTATAATTGTATACATACGGAATTCAGAAATTTAACTATGGATGACAAAATGTTTCTTTTTATTACGATTTTGTTGACGTAATATAAACCTGTGATAAATTATATGTTAAGTTTTTTTTTTTATGTAAGTACTTAAATTACACATATAAAAAAAATAACTGTCAAGGTAATATTCACGTTGTGTGATGTAAAAACTTTTTACATCGATGGTGTGGAAATCTGTTCATGATAATGAATTATTTCGGCCTTCGTAATGGCACCCGCTAAACATGCTAACCGGGACGGACCACTTCCGTATTATGCCGTTATTATGTTGTAAGGAAATGAAGAAAATAATTTGAATAATAAAATCACAATGTGTCATACGTTATTTTTATATATTTGTACAGGGATATTTTCTTTTTCATTTAAGACTGTTTTCACAATACGCCTTTGTAAATGTAATCAAATCAAAAAGCAATGTGCAACTGTATATTTGCGTTATTGTATAATAAATCTCACATATAGAAAATGTAAACAGTGTTGCCGCAATAAATAATCATTAAAAACGTATTTGTAAAGTAAAAGCGTGCGTTTCTCTTTGTCCCCACGCGGAGAATTTTTATTTTTGTCCATTTTCTCACTCGTTTTTGTTCTTTTCTTTGTAATTTGTGTCCCATACTACCTTATTTTTCTTGTTGCGAAACCCACCCGCACCCACGTGACGTCACTCTTATATCTTCGTCACTCGCTTTGCAGAGAGAGCGGGGTGTGGAAATTCTGTAATACAGTATTATGAATAACAATCATAAGATAGAATAAACCGAGTAAAATAATTTGCTACATTATTTCCTACATATTTTCTTGTAATACGCACATGATCATATGTGTATGTCACACAACTTTTACCAATACATGATTATATTTCGTTTGGGCGATGCACACACGGCAGCATTCAATGATAAGTGTAATAACTTAATGGTTTTAATCAAAAATTGAATTAATATTGAGCATATTGAAAAATAGTTACCGGTAAGTTCTTGTAACCAAACATGTCTTCTCTGACATACTCTAAGATGAGTTGAGGAGTCATATAAATCAGAGTAACATCGTTGAAGACTGATTTAAATGTGTATTAATTTGTAACTTGCATGACATTGCACACTGCATTGCTTGCTTCATAATACTATACTACACTACATTATTTTTCATACGTTATAATTGGTAAATCGTTTTTATGGTGTACAGTCAATTCTTGGTGGAAAAGCTTCATATTTCAAAAAAAATAATAATTTTTTTTTTTATTCTGATACCAAAATTTTACCAAATAATCGCGAACGGTTTTTCACATCGAGAGGATTTTTAACTTAACAGAAACTCTTTATGGTCCATTGAAAAAATTACTCTGATTGGCCTTAGCATTAAAAGACAAAAAAAAATAAACTGGATCACAATTAATCAGACAAAGAATTTTTACCGGATGAACAAGACTGTCTTTTGTCCTATTTTCTTTTCATGAGTCTTATTACGCTTAAAAGATTGTAATACTTGCTGTTAAATATATACCTTCATTCCAGTCAGAGGTTAGGTACTAAAGATTCCAACTCGAATATTCAATATTCGAATATATTCTGATATTTTTATAACTATTCGTATAATTTTTAATGTAATGTTTTACAAAATCGATGATCACCCAGGTAGTGCTTTTTTTTACCTTCACTTAACGCTTTCAATATCCTGTCATAGTATCTACTTGAGTTTGACGAATGATTCGGGATTAAAAGAAACCCTTAAAACATGATGTAATTTCAGTAATTGAAGAAACACTATTGGACTAATTCGATGCAGCTGCAAATTTTAAATATTGTAATACACTGGAACGGTATTGCAATGTGTATTATTTATATTGTCTCTATCTGGGATTTGATAGAAGTGGGAAAATATTTTTAAAATGTGGGTGTCACATCCTTAAGAAAATATTTTATGAATGTCGGTGATTTAAAATTTGAATAAATGTGACTTATAACTAAGCTCGTTTCCTTACAAATTTGTAATATTCTATTAAATGTAATACATATGATGTTACTTTATATAATGTCATGTTATTAATTATTCATCTCGATTTTTTGATATAGTTAGAATACAGTTTTACTATTTGATATACTAATATGTGGAATCCCTAGTTGATACTTATATATATATTTCTTTTTTACTAATTAATCTATTGTCAAAGATTGGATTATTATACCATTTCTATTTGTTTTCGATGGGACACCAAATTATCCAGAGATATTCAATTATATACTACTTTAATATAGTCTTAAATATATTATTTTAAGCTTGTTACACCTAAGTGGTTTTGATTTTTTTTATTAAATTTATTACATGTATGTATGTGTTTTTATGGTTCGTTTAGAAGTAAGGGTACTCAAGGAAATATTCTGCGCGATGTGCTTCTGTTTACATGTTCTGACTTGGCATGTCTCACGACAAAACCTCGCTTTATTGTTGAGGGCAATGCAACACAGTACTATAATCGCTTTATGCTATGTATGCTTCGCTGTATTATATTTAATAACAATAAATTTAGCTTTCAATTTCGTGAGGTAAAAAAGGCGCCCTGAATTATTAACATCATAAAGGTAGAATAATTACTTTTAAGGTGTTAACTGTCAATTCTTGGTGGAAAGGCATTATATTTTAAAAAACTGGTCGTGATGATTATAAACATCTGGAAGTAATACAAACAAATTGTGTTTTATTTTTAAAAGGTGTAATAATTTGAGAATTATCGGTCGAAGAGGGACGAATGAAACGCCACTTCGGTCCGGTTAATCGTCTTTTATTAAGAATGCAGTGGTTTTACAAAACAAAAATTACCATTACACCATAAAATTTAGATTACATTCACATTTACACTTAACACATGAATTTAAATTTAAATTTGAACACAATTGACACCAACAGATGATTTTAAAATTAACATGAAATACAATTTCAAACAAAACAAAACGAATTTGAAACGACAGTAATGCGGCGCGGCGGCCGACAAACTTGGCGTCAACCGCTGGCTCGTCGGGAGAGACTGATGAAAATGAAAATTAAAATAAAATTCTTCCAGAGCTCCCACTCTTTTGCCGACGATTGTTGCTACGCAGAGTATCATTAGGAAGCAGCCATTTTCTAATTTCGGCCTATAGTTGGCAGGTCAGGGCCTTCCGAGAATTTTCATATTAAAAGTGTTCGAACGGCCGTTCTGGATCATTCTAAAACTGCAAAGGAAACAAACAAATGTTCACATAAAAGATCAGGGCGTGTCAAATTATTGTTAGCCTACTGATATGAACTCCGCTAAGTAATAAGAAGATGCTAGTTCCAATTTCTTATTAGATTTGATGTCAGATTTAGAATTAGCTTATCGGTTTTTGTAATCAATTCTTGGTAAATTTCAAGGAATTTTAAATTGAAAAGTATCTAGTGAATTGACAATTATTGGCTGCAACATCAAATATTTAAGAAAAATGGATTCCATTACATTTGCTAGCCTGTAGATTTTCGCCACTTTGAATATAGCAATTTATAATAATAAACGAAAAACCGGTAAGAAACAGAGTGAACGGGTCACTTTATGGTAAGAAAGCTGATAGTGAGCACCATATCAAGATTTTGACATACTTTAGATTTATGGTTAGCGTGATTCATTGTTTCTTTAATTTTATTTAATTGATTTTGTAACAATATTTTTATTGCTACAAACTGCAGTTAGTTTGAGGTTGATTGAAAACTTCGTTTCCCGTTGACCACATTTTTATTTCATTAAAAATAAATCATTACAACCCCCGTTCAAATTAAAATCTCGCTGCCTTTGTATGATATACACAAGAAAGAGAGGCTTCCATCTCTTTGAGCGGGTATCCTGCCATGCTATTCTTGACATTTTTTGTCAAAAGAGGGCGGCGGCGAGGGCACGCCCCTATTGTTTAGGTCTAAAGCGAGTCCTTTCGTCCTTACTGCCCCCCTGAGGACCACTTCCGCTCACTCTACTGCAAATAAAACTCTAAAAAACCAAAATGCGGCTGTCTTAAAGTCGCACAATTGTTTCTATACTTTTTGCTTCAGAGCCTTTTACCCTTTCGTTGCCAGAATTAGTCCAACTGTGATAGTTTTTTTTAAATATAATTTATGCGAAGAGTTGTGAACAATAGATGTTTAAAACTAATACCACGACCTTTTTACGAAGCACAAAACTATTATTATTTTAGTTTGAGTAAATATGTCATTTATACATTCAATTTACTGTTTTTGTCGCAAAACATATACATACCGAATGTAATAATATATTGTGTCCCTAAAAAAATAAATTAGACAGATGTAGGTATCATATAATTTCTTACAATTTGTGTCAAAGTTTAATAACTCTAATAAATATTATTAGTATACTGTTTTTGTTAAAAATAATGTCTTTAATGGCATGAATGTCCGTGTTCTTTTCATATATTTCAGGCTTTAAATCATAAGAACAGTGTTTATGAAGAGTGATTCACAAACAAATAATTGTATTTTCGAAAAGGAAGGTTGCTTGTCGGCTGCGAGCTGGAAGCGAGCAATTAAGCAACAGACAAACTAGACATTTGATTTTTTTTTGTTTTAATATTATTTTTCACTTATGCAAATCTTGTCTGTCAAGATTTCGGATGATATCAACTAAGGTATCGAATCCGCGGATCTCGGCCATTAACTACAACGTGTACCTCGGTTTGTTTATGTATATACTTTTTATAATACCTGCACATTTGATACATAACTATATGTATTGTGACCTCCTGTCCTCTCATTTTTCGTTATTGCATAGACAATAGCAGGTATTTTTGAAAACACTGTATTTGCTAGTTGTTTTATTGAAAAATCAATTTTCTATGAAGAAAATCTTCTGAACTGAAAGAACTGAATAAAAAAACTATTGCTATTCCCAAAAAAATATTAAATCATAAATTTTTTCCAATTGAAATAATAATGTGGTTATAAGTCTACCCTGGGCATTTTAAAGTGGGTGTTGAGTTTTTTGAACGTCTGGATGTGGTATTCAAAATATATGTGTTCAACCACTTTAGCATTGGAAAATGTGTTTTTGATCTTCATTGTAACGAAGACTAAAAAATTCAAAGAATTAAAGGCATGGTTAGAGAAAACACTACTGTTCAAAAAGTCATTCGAGGTGAACTTTAGGAGAAAAGACATCAAAAACGTCAATGACCAAGATCTCAAATTTGCACATGAATGAAATTGAACTTTTTATATTGACCTTGGCCGGCACTTGAATCCAGTTAATTCAATGTCTAGACCTGCATTTGAAATTTAATGGCTTATGTTATTCAGCTGGTCAGTAAGTAATTTAATATTTTAGTCGGTAAATCATAAACTTTTTCAAGAATAACGAAAATGGTCAGTAATATTTATAAATAGTCACTTTCCACTGAGCAATGTGGGTATCATGAGTTACTCAATTAAGTGTTCAGCTATTTGTACAAATCTGTCAATATTTATACTGAATAGTGGCCAAACAATATTATTAACATTACAAAAATATTGATTTAAATTCTGTTCATTTATTATTCTTTATTGGCCGCGCTTATTATTGTTATTGAGCATTTTTTTAGCTAGTTACTGACAATTTATGATATTTGATTCTTTTCACTAGGCAAGTCGAACAAAGAAAGTGCTAAAATGGTTGCCGTAAGGAAAGGTTAGGTCAGAATCAAAGGTGACACCGCTGTCGACAAAGTAATAAATGTGAGGCAGTGGTATTATTGTTTTTGTAGTTCACTACTAAAACCCTCAGCTTCTAGGGTATCTATTATTATTTGATCACTCTTGTTCTTACTCCAACGAGGATTTTTTTCTAAGACCGGGAAGTAATAAGAATTCAAAAACATATGATACATCTGTGGACGGAAATAATACACAGGGTACTTTAATTGCTGTCGGTTCTGTATACAAATGCAGCATTAATTAGGATACAAATTGTGTTGGAAAAGTCACTTTTTCAATCACGTAAACTAATTTATTATTTGCAACTTATTAAGCCAAAAAGAAATTACCCTATCATTATTATTTTTCCTATTTAATAAATAATATTGATTAAAATGTCAAACAAATATTTAAGTACTTTAGTGAATTATATTCAGCCCACTTCGACGGTTATAAATAGGTGGGTGGCTCAGACAAAGTGAACTATAAACAGAAACAAAAAGAGTAAATCTTGTGAAATAATACCATCGTGGCATCTGAATAGTGACGAATAATTGTTGAGTTACTGGCCGTCACCATATTTATCTTTCCGTATCATGTATCGAATTAGTATATATATATAAATATTTTAATATTCCGTCTAAATAGTAGGTATGTAACTGCATAGTTTGGGGTTTGTAAAAAAAATAAACGGGTGACATGACACTAAAACGTTATCAGTGTTATTAATATTAAAATAATTCTGTTAAATTATGTCTGTAATAATCTATTGGAAAACTTCGTCTTAAAATCGGGTGTTTTGTCTACTATCCCCATTCCCTATTGCCGTTTTCTATTGAAAGTGTGCGATGAAATTGCAGTACGATTCTTTTCTTATTGAGTAAAGATTTATTTTGGTTCATTGCAATTCGTATGTTTTTAAATTTGTACTTTCTTGTCTTGAATAATATTAACATTAACGTTTGTGATTTCTCATTGCAGTGAGTGCAAAAGCTGGTTATTTGTTTTCGATCCAATGTCCTAATGCAAATAGTTAATATTATTCTACCCCTCGTGCTTTGTCGGTTGTGAAACATCTAAAAGTATACAAATGTCTGGTTTGGATAGTTGTTGTTCGGTCTGGCTTCTCGTACAGCGCACAGAGCGCGTACGCTACCCCAACCCCCGACCCGGGGTGGCTTTTACGACGTGTCATTTACAGAATTATTTTATAACACACCCGCCGACTTTATTTGCTCCCTTGTTTCGCTGAATTTTACTTATCTCATCAAACAAAACCAGCACCACTTTTTAGTCACGTCGCTCGCTTTGGCACTTCATGATAGAGCGATGGGCCCATAAACGTTATGTGATTTTTATCTCGGCTTCGGGTGTGAAATTAATGGGTAAAAGAACACGAAAATACACTCTATTCCGCGTCGATTTTGTCATATTAATTTTTTATGACAGATTCTGGCTTTGTTTGACGCTGTCGAGAAGAATCCCGCATTAGTATAATATGTTTTTGACGTCTTGGAAACGCCTTGTTTTGTATGTTCACAAAAAGTATTTCTTACAGAATATTTTTGTTGTTGTTAGTCAGCTACTCAACCTCCTTATGTCAAGCGTATAGTAGGATGGGATTAAAAGTGGTTCAAGTATTTAGAAAGTCCTTGTTTTAAATTGTGCAAAAACACATTTACCGTATTTTATTAAGCACGTACCAGAAATCAGTAAATATTTTTTTTGAGGATATGTCACTTTCATTGCTTATATTTTAGCAGTCAATCCCTGACCCCACAAAAGAATTGTAATTGATGTTTGAGCTGTGTCACAACCAGCAAAAATCTGATTTCTTCGTCAATAATAATTAGCGACTTATCTTAAATGCATACTTACGCGAGATACTGATATTCGGCAGAATTAAAAACATTTTTTTCAGGGCAATAATATAAAATGACAAATATTTTCAAATATAATGCACGTTCTTACAAAATCTTTTTAAAGCACAGCATCCTATTATTTCGCTGAATGATTATAAACAAAAAATACCAGGCTGCCTTACGAACACTGCTTTAAAAATGCTTTTTTCTGTGTTAATGCTCAATCGTTTTGCAAAATAAACGATTTCATTGAAGTCAAAATTCTCTATTAAACACCTATGCGAAAAAACATGCAAACATTTTTACTACTATTGTATTTTCAAATATTTTCTTCGCAGAACTTTTCATTTTTGTATATTTGGACAATTCATTGTTAAACAGAAAAATATTCAACAACTATGTACACAAAACAAATATTTCCTACATGAAGTTGACTGAGTGCCATAAATAAGTCTTATGTATAAAAGTCCATACTGTACACTTTTAAGGTGTTAACTGTCAATTCTTGGTGGAAAGGCGTCATATTTAAAAAAAAAACTGTACTAGATTTTTTACTAAAACTCTAAAAATGTTTGGGACTCCTATTATTTATGCATTTGACCGAGTGGTCAACGTCGTCCTATTCGGTTACGTTCACTGGTTCTAACGTAAGTTAGGATACTTTTATTGGTTTAGCGCTTTAATCAAAGCTACGTTTGTGATATATACTTTCCATCCTATCCATCCAATTAGCGATAGTTATCATTTCACTGTAAGTAATTTCGGCTGTAAGATAAGTATATTTATTACATTAAGTGTGTATCGAAATGGTTTATTAAAATTTGTAACTTGAAACATTAAGTTGATGAATAAACTTATGTCTGCCTGGTGCTATTGTTTTACATAAAATAAGCCATAAAACGTCTGATATGATAGCGCATTGACAATGTTAAGCCAAACGGTTTTATGTTGATACACTCACTGAGATCGCACGTACGTGGTAAGATATAATGGCGTAGCATTATAATGTTATGGATATCGGTGCAATGGCTCATTCGAAGCCGGTGTGAGCTTTTGGAGTGTGTCGAAGTTCATGGTTTTGTCGGGGGCTTTGGCTTAAAATGGGGTCGAGTAACTTTTGGAAAGCGAGCTGAAAGCTTTAAGCTTTGTATAATAGAATGTGGGAAATATAATATATAGAATCATACCCAATTCATAACAGGAATATCTCAGCTAAAATTTAAACAAAAAATGAACACAGATAGTATTTGATATTTGTAGTATGTTTGATATTCATGTTTTTTTTACTTTCTATAGCTCAAAATAAATCTCAGAAATGTGTTTCGAAAATCAAAAGTTCATACGTGCTCTACAAATTTTTATGGTTCTATATGTTATTAAATATTTATTTTTTCATTAGAGTTTCGTGTGAACAGTTTGTCATTACGTTTAAATTTTATGAAAGGCACTCAGCATTACCTTCCCCAGAGAAAACTTCACTTTCACAGTCGATATTTTCCCCACAAACCCGCAAATCACAGAGTGTTATTAATCTAGAATACTCGCATTAGTTTTTGGAGGAAAAACGAATCGCAAATTTCAACATAATGCGATACAAAAACAAAACACCTATAGCTTGCTTTCTAGGTGTAGGTCTACATGATATCATTTATTCTAAAGTCATTTAGTATGGAAAGCGCAAGCTAAAATATACTTTTCAAATTAATGATCATATAACGAGCAAGGACAAAGTTCGTGGTCAGTATTCATATAAAGTCTTTCTAAATCGTTTGTTCCACACAAATCCTCCGGCTTGCAGAATATTAAATTAAATTTATTAAGACAGTAGTCATCTGGAATGGGCGAAAGAGATATTAAAGCTAAAAGTGTAATCACCATATCAATTAATTATTGAGCTTTTTCTTTGTCTGGCACTACATGGTTTGAGTATGAAATTAAAGGTAGCAAAAAAGTTTTCTCTCCCTGCGTTATAAGATTGTCTGGATGTCTTTACGCATGCCTCGAGTGATTGTCAGGCGTAGTAGTGTTAAGAGAGTAACGGGTGCGCGCCGTTAACGTCGTTATCCAGTCGCAGTAGTCGGTGGGAGGGTATTCATCGGGTTACGTAGATGAATCTTGTATAATCTATGCCCCTGACTGTTATGGTTGTACATTTCGAGGCATATAAACGCTGTCAAAAAGTGAACGTTTTCAAGGCGAATCTATTTAAATGCTTGGCAGTATACTGTTGCTAAATCTTCATAGTTAATGTCATCAATTGATAAACTATGTACGTGTTTATGTATTATATATTCATACATTAACTTTTCCATCGGTTTATGAATATGTTTTGCTACGCACGGAATTCTATAACGTTCTATTTTTTATCACTCACTCATTAATGAAAACGGAGAACGGAGAGGGCGACTCATTACAGTAGTTTCCTTATTCCACTCATATTAACTTAGAATCTTCGAAGAGAGAGGATGACTAACTGAATGATAGCCAATTTCCATATTGGTAATTGACACGGCTAAAATCTTTTTCGCTACAGTAAATTGTCTAGGCGCTATTGTAATACGTTTGCGTTGTCTCAAATAAATTAAATTTACATGTTTACCATTTGCATGGAATACTCATTACACAACAAATTCACTTCTACGTTAGTACATTTAATATTCTGCAGCGGTTGTAGTCTTGCAGAATTTTTTCAACGCACATAGCATGAATTTTTCTCGGAAGGGATGTTTTCGTGCAATATTTAAACAACGCTGCGTTCACTTCGCTTTGTCAGTTTGTTTCTTTTTTCTCTCCACCTCAGCTGAGATAAAATTGCGATTTCCTCACCACACGCACTGGTTACGGCTTGAATTACCACAATAAGTTTTTCCAAATCAGCCATGGGGTTTTCGAATCTGTGTAACCACAAATAAGTCTGTAAACAATATAATGTGAACTAACAAATCTCATTATTTCCGTGAGCCTTGCTTCTTATTTCAGTAACTCAAACGCATTTCTTCCAATTCTACTAACGTTACTCTCACAGCTACACTGGCAATAATTTTTTTGTTTATAACATTTAAAATAGTATAGAATGATTAACGATAACTTGCAAATTATTTAAAAAGAAAAATATTCAGAGCACGAACATATTTTTTTTGTAAAAAAGTATCAATTGAGGGATTGTTAATAATCACCAAAATTTCACATATTTAAACATTGGAAATGGTTCATTAAATAAATTGTGCCTTTTTAATACCTTAATAATTAATGAACAATAACAAAAACTGCTCTCCTTCGACTGACGTTAAAGTTAAATGTTTTGTTTTAATGGCGAATCCTGTCATCGGGAAAGGAGAAAAACAATACTGAAATTGTAACATTCGTTTTTAGTTTATGTATTATTATGAATAAACAATGCGCAATGGCCAATAAAAAGTCAAACATTTATTATTTTTAATACTTTAGCGCATAAGATATAAATATCGAAAACTGAGGTAAAATTACAATATCTTACTGCTAATAAAACCCAGCTTTGATTGATACTTTCAGCTAAAACTATTTATTAAAAGTATACACTGAAAAATAAAACGTCGCTGCAGCTACTAATCGATGACGTTCCTGCAAGTAAACGATATTCGCGTGGTATGAAACAAGTATTAACTTACATCCTTTAATTGTCTTCCTTGGTCGATCTTATAGCCGAATAATCAAAGCTTTTGGACCTTCGTCTTATTCGGTTGCGGTGTTCACGCGTTCGAATCCTAGTACGATTGTTAAATTGATTTTTCAATTGTTTTACTTGTGGATTTGTGTTGAAAAATGCATGGATATTTGTTATGTTTATGATAACTCCATATCTTCTTTGTATCCTTACTTTCTCCTAAAACTAAAGGTTAAGCGACTGAATTAGAACCAACCCTCGTAAACAAACTTCTGCTTAGATGATTCATTAATGTTCCGTATTGGGGACAGGTGTGATTCTGTCTTTTGATTGTAATTTTGTTTTGATCGAAATTTATTTCACGGTACAATGAAATTTCGGATAGAGCTTTTTGAATTATGTGCTAAAATGCTGGCTTGCAACTTTTTTTTTGTTATATTGAAAGTATGGCAGCGTACATTTTTTTAAAAACATCGCAAGTATACACAGTACATTTTCAAAGTTAGCTTGTGTGACGGGAAGCGGCGTATAATTGCCATGAATTATTGCCAGCCAACTTTTTAAAGTTAAAATAGCCGGAAAGAGGGATTTTTGCTAGTTTTCAAACGTGAAATATGTGCGCTTAATGTGTTCAAAACCTCTTATCGTGTTTCATACAACGGGAAAACTTGAACGGTGCTAATCTAAAATAAGAATAGGTTAACCTTTTCCTTTCAAAATTTCTAACAGGCTCAGAAACTCTCATAAAACACGAAAAATACACGAAACTCAACCGTTATATCACCATCTTCACCTCGTATATTAATTTGTTCTTGGTAGCTTAGTTGTCACCAATGATACGTTTTTTGAAAGAATTTAATCATATACTATATAAACCTTATAGAAACGTATCCTTTCGCGTGAATTATTTTATGTATACAGGTGTTTTTCGATTTTCATACTCAAACGGTTTTTGAAAATGTATACGAAAGTAAAATGTACAAAAGTAAGGCAACGTAAGAAAAACATTTAAATAGGTCTTCGTTGGGGTCGTATTCTTCTAGAAATCAGTAATCACCGTTTGGTATGTATGTTTGGTATCATGCTGTATGAAGCAGGTAGTATTGGAGAGAAACAATGCATACTATTTTTTTAAAGTTTTTAACATTGCAAAAGCCATCAATTTATAATTTGTATTTTTTGTAATGCATAACTGTATGTAATTTAGAACTCCCCCTTCCCTATTCATCAGAATGATTAAATGGAACGAGCGAGCGTGTCGTTACTTTACTATCGCCAGTTGTAAGGTGCAATTCTTCAGCATTAAAATGAATGAACTACAATAATCAAGAACTTTGGTGCAGGGACTGCGTTAAAGATACATTTTCAAAAGATTTGATGTTTTGTACCTGATAGCATGGATGTCTCTGAGGTTTTCACCTCTTTCCGTCAACTTACTATCTGATCTTAAAAACGGGAAATATGTGGAGGGGGGTGGGGTGGGCGATTAGATAGCCAACAGTATTTTCCGCTACATACGGTATGTTGAGCGACTGACTTACAACAGGTTGTCGTTTAAAATCTTCCGTTGTTAATCTCCATTTAGAGTGTGTATGTTCCACATTTTGAGTGAACGTTGTTGAAATATTAAATAAATAATGCTTTTCAAAAGATACGTGACGTATTTAAAAGAAAAATGGAAAATGAAAAAGTATTCGCCAAATACATCCAACACATGAACGATAATCTCAAGCAACAATAAATGTCCCAAAACCGTACGTAATTTATCACGAAAATTTCTAAAATATATTGTTTTTATAACAATATCAGATTATTATAATATATTTATATGGCAATATTTACTGGTTTTTTTCTCTAGGATTAAACCGAAAATAACAGAACAAAAAGTTGTTTATTTATACATTTTTGTTTGTTTTACAAAGTACACGTTAAATAATCCTTAGAGAATTTACCCGTTATATTTGAAATATAGGAAATGAATGTTTTTTTTATCATATTTATTCAACGGTAAAATATAACATACTTTGTTATGTACAAACCTTTAACACAGTAAGATTTGATGAATAATCAAGCATGTTATTGACATTATTCTTGTACCCAAAATGGTATTACTATTTTTAAATGTGATCAATTATTTTCAATGATTTTTTTAATCATAATTTCTATAATATATCCAAAATTGTATAGTTGTTCTTTCACAAAAAGATTTTATTCATTTGTTTCTTGTGATGCTTATGAATGTTTACTTAAAGATTATTTTATTTACCAATACATAGTTGATGTTAATATTTTCTTTTAAATTTCGAAGGTTTTTATTGTTACTTCCAAAAATCTATTGTAACGATAAATATTGTAAATTATGATGGTCGTTTATATTGTTATTAATAAATCATTTGGTATTATTTGTGGTATTTGAGCTTTATTATTTTGATAAATACATATTTTTATTTATAAATGCGTTCATAAACGTAATAAGAAAAAATAATTGGAAGTACTGAGTTTTCTCCCGTGCCCGTTTGTTGTTTTATCTCATGTAGAAGACTCACGTTGTGAGATAAATGGTTTATGGAATCATTAACCGTTAACATGGATAGAAGAAACATATATTATTGCTAAAACTTCTTGCTAACATTGCGAAATATAACATTATTACGAAAAAGTTTTGCAATCTAATATTATGTACTTAATGTTGTATTTTTATTTTTCGTGTTTTTATGTATTGATCAATTCTTTGAACCATTTTTGTATCATCTTAAATAATATAGTGTATTTCAAAAATATACCAAATTTTATCCGTACATATTTAAAAACGGGTCACCTCCCTTTTTGGTCACCAATACTTCCATCGTCTGATAATCTCTGTTTATTGTAAAGAAATGTCAACATCCTTCATTTCTACCTAAGCATATTATTTGGAGATCATGCAGCACACCGTAAACATACTACTCTTAAAAATACGTTGTGTCTTAGTGAGTTTCATGACCCATTGGTTCTTATATCCGTTCTGTTAATATTGTATTTGTGAGTCTTAAGTAGGTTCCGGGTTAATGGTTAAATGGTAAACGTCGTTGGCTTCGGTTGCATCACTAACATGTTCGAATATCACTTCGGACAGTTTTTTCTGTTCGAAGGCATCGATTTTAGTGATGTCTAAAATTCCCTTCTACCGATCCCATCGAAAAACGAAGCGCAGCGAAAGCGAAAAGCTAACTGAGAGTCCAGCTCTAGCTCTATTCTTCTGTACTTTCGAGCAACTGAGTAACAAGTAGTTCTCTTAAAAAACATTTGTTCAGATAAACTCCATTAGGAGTCCATATACTCTACATTGGAGGCGGACATGGTTATAACACCAAAATGGGCGTTCAACAAAAGTAGTGTTTTGTTTTAAATATTGAAAGAAAGCAAGTATAACTGCGTTAGCAAAATAATATTAATTCAGCTACATACAGATTCCACGACATTATTATAAAGAGTCAATATTATATTTAGACAATCTGTATTTGTCTTAATTTTTTCAATCGATATATAAGATGCTGGCAGCAACTTTAATTTAAAATTGATAACTTTGTTATTCAACTAGTCGTGTTACTAGTTGTGACACGTGTATTTTCTCTTAACTCATTAAAACTAAGGTAAGACTCAAGATCTTTAAAACGGACTTAATTCTCAATAAAATGGAATTAAATATTATGTAAAAAGATGCTTCCCGTTTTATAAAACAACACTAATTTTGCAAGCGATTAAAAAAATGTATAAAATTAGATCATCATCGGCAACCCTGAATTCATAAAGAGCTGTTGAACAAATGCCTGTTTTTTATTACTCTCGATTCGCAGAAGGGGTAACTGGTTTAATTGGTCAAAATGACTTTTCATACTTTGCGTTTTGGATCCAGCAGGGGTTTTATTATATTTATAACGTCGTAAAGTTAACATTTTCCTAATTTGGCAATTGTATTTGCTGCGAAATTGTGAGATTTATTGCAAGCAAGCTGTGTTTAAAAACATTTTTAAGGGTTGTCACAGTTTTCGAATTTTTCATTTAATCGATGGGAATGCTTCAGTTCTTAGTAAATAAAGTAGTGGATCTGGAATTTGGTATATTTCTCATCTATTCACAATGTGGATAATTTCGTTTCATAATATTTTTGACCTAAATATAATTAAGCCTAACCTGTTATTTGAACTAAATATTTTAACCACAGTATTTTTGTCACTATTTCCACTCCCAATGTGGAGAATATGCACTCCTATTGGAGCTGTTTTCAACAGTACTTGTTCTACGAGAACTTATTGTTATTACTCGAGAGTAAGGACAGACGGATGGAGCTTGCCAAGGACTAGTAGTTTGTTAATCGCTATCGTTACGCCCTGTTTTACGGTTCGGATGATTGAGAGCGAATTAAGACATCCATACCTTCGAATAACATTCCACCAATCGATCGAAAAGTCACGTTATGAAACTGTCCTTACTGGTATTCGAAGTTGTATACACCGTATCCCAGAGCAACGATTTTGACTAAACCTCGATGATGGTAAAAAGTAAATGAAACTCATCCTGAATTAAAGATTTAAATATAATAAGCATGATTATTTAATTAATTATTCGTAATTATCTTATCTAATTAACGAGTCAATTGCGTATTTTATTTACAATACTAAAAATAAACTGATAAATATATGTAAATGATTTTACTGTCAGTTTTGTTTGGTGATTATTGTTGATGTTTTAAAATAAAATGTTAATTAATGAAATAACTACAGAAATGGCATATCAAAAGCGCAAGTATTATTATTTTTTTTTTAATATTAACTCTAAACAACTTTCACGTACCTTCTTATTTTGCAATAACTGTAGGTAATATCCTGCCTTTCGTTCTACGCTCCTCAGTTTTGGCTATAGAGTAAGAATTTGAAAAAAAATGCTTCTGAACATTTATTGAAGAATTGTTTTCAATTATTGGGAAATATGTGGAATGTTTGTTTGATTAAAATGACGTGGCTCGTAATGGAATGATGAGTATATTTTTATATTATTTGAATTTCTATTTTGGAGAGAAATGATAATGCTTTGCTTTTTTTTTAAAGTATGAATAAAATATTTATCCATTTCAAAAAGGACTGTGCGCTTTTTCATTAATGTGTTTCTTTTCTTTTTACAAATCAAAAGAACGATTAAAATTGCAATCAGCAGCTAAAAAAAATTCATTATATTGAACTGTGCATCAATAAAGTGAGCTTAGTGCAGTGGTTCTCAAACTTCTTTAGAATTTCTTGCGTGGCGGTTCCTTTTAAAATTATTCGATGGCTCACTGACACTTTATTAGAAATTCAAAAATCAATATTAATTCCAGAAAATTGGGGGCACCATATACTTAGCACAATGGTGCCACGTACCCACAGTGCGACACTACATATAGTTCAGTGAATAAAACATTTTTTATGCTACAATTATTTATTCAGAAAATATTAGGTACATCTTAGTCTTTTAGGCTTAAATTTTAACGGCATGGATATATCTGCTTTGCCTGAACCAGTTCATTTAAGTTTAGCATTGTTTTGGCAAGTGCAATTCTCATGTCATTTGTCGCGTCTAATCTGTACCGAGATTTTGAGAGTAAGTAGTGTGGAAAAAGTCGTCTCACATTCACCGAGATGCTCTAAGCCGTAGAGCATCTAGGTCTTTTAAACAATCACATGTTCAGAATATTAAACAGTGCATGGAGGCGTGTTGGCTCTTTTGATGCTCTGTATTTGCATTGCATGTACATACCTACTGGGTGAAATGTTCTAGAATTGTTGATATTAAAGTGACTTGGTTAAATTCACACTTTTGGAAAAATCACGATTTTGACTTATATGATGTATTATTATAATATATACGTATATAATACTTATTTCAATAGATCAACTGAGGATGCTTGATATCGATTTGATCGTGAATTTTTTTTATATAATTTTTAAAAAAATATCTGACATTACAGCTGATAGCTAATGTGCCAAATATTTTGAAAATTAGAAAATCATACGAGATAAACTCGATGAGAATTTTTAGATGTCACTCATGTCCAAGATCACAAATTTGAATTGAAAAAATCTAAATTTGATATTGACCTTACTGGTACTTGAACCAGGACCCACCTGACCACTTGACCACAGAGGCCGACAACTTTGTACATTACCATAAGTTTTGTCACTAACAACTCGGGCTTTATCTTTCACCATCTTCAGACATTCAAGTTCACGGATGAACTGGAACTGCAGTTAGTAAATAGTTTACATTAATTAATTAATATTCAATTAATCGTGATTTTTTTACACGTAGCTAATATTTATTAGTAGACTGGTCGAGTGGTTGACGTTGTTGACTTCGATTGCAGTGTCCGGGATTGAATCCCAGTACGAACGGTGTCATAAAATGATTTTTCAATCGATTTACGTATCCATATTCAAAGGCACGAATGTGTGATTTCTAAATTTCCTCTCACACATCCGACCCTAAAAACGGACGCAGCGAGAGCGATTAGCCAACCAATAGTGCTGTCCTAGCGCTATCCTTATATCCGTACTCTCTTCGAAAAATAGAGGTTGAGCAACTGAGTTTCAAGCAGTTCTCGTAAAAAACCTTCTGTTGAGATACCTCCATTAAAAGGACATGAAAAAATTCTTCAAGTTATGCGAGACAGACATCATCGACTAGAAACGTATTTCTTGATATTTTAGAAGTACTGTTTTGTCATACAGTGATAAAAATAACCATTGAAAAGCACATGTCTATATTTTGTTGTAGTAATTTGACTGGAATATCATTTGCACATATCCAACAACGTAAAAATACGTTTCTATTTTTATGTTTGTAATTATTATGTATTGCCTGATGCATTAGTTTGAATTAATAAAAACGATTATGAATACTTAACGTACTTATGCTTATGCCACGTGAAATGTTTCATTGCAAAGTTTTATCATGTGACTCAAATCACTCTCAAATAAAGTTAGAATTGTGCACGTTCTTAAGAGTTTATCTGATGTGATATAATAGTACCGTTATAAAAGTTTTTTCCCATATTTTTCAGTCTATTTACTAAGATTTGTTTTTTTTCTTTCAGGTAAGAAAGTTTTCATCGCTTTTTGAAACTACAAGAAAAACCATTCGCTGGATTCCAAATAGTTGGTGAGTAAATTTTAATAACGCATAATTCAAGGACTTTTTAAGAAAGTGTTGCATCATCTGTTAAAGAGTAATTATTAAACAGAATTTTATCGTATCGATATGTCTTGATTATTCTTTCTATATTAAATTCAAAGAACTAATCTGATGGCTGACTTCAACTTTTAATTCACGATTGCCTTACGTTCGTTTTGTTCAAATTTGACACACGAATGAATTTATTGACTGTTCTTTACAACTCTGTATTATAAAACTTTATGTAGGATATACTTATATGTTATTAGTATATTGCATATATAATTTAAGTATTAGCGGTTAGATTTATTTGTGTCACAAATACGTCGTATATCGTTCTTTGACATTCTTAATTGAGTCTTTTCGTTAATCGTTCTACTGTCACCGTGAGTTAGCTTTCAAATCAATACTAAAACAAAATGGTACTCACGAAATAATACATAATATATTATGGTGTGCACGTATCGATATGAAATAATGAGATACCAAAATGCGTCTCATACGATCGCTGATCCACTCAATATGTCACTACGGCGTGGAGACATGGACTCTAAAAGCGAAGTACAAAAAACGGCTAGACGCATTTGAAATGTGGTGCTGTAGAAGGATGCTCTGTATATCATAGGCGGCCAAGCGCACAAATGCCTCTGTCCTGAAAGAGCTTCAAATACAAGACTCTCGGCTATTTTGGCCACATCTCCCGCAAGCCTACCGACAATCTCGAGAGGCCTGTCGTCACAGGAAAGGTCTAAGGCAGAAGGAAACGCGGAAGGGCCCCAACTTACTCTAGCGACCGAGTGAAGGACGTCACAGGCCTCTCGTCACCGATGGCCCTCAGAGCAGTACTGGAGTGAGTACTGGAGTGAGTGGCGAAGGATGGTCAAAGGAAATGGAGTGTTTGCGGTAGGTGGAGGTCACGACCCGCACACATGAGAAATACGACTAAGAAGAAGAATATCGATAGGCGCAACAAAAGTGAGAGGACAAGAAATATCGTTTCTATTATCATTTTATACGGTCATCTTTATGTATCGTTTTTTTCTTTTCTCCGTCTTTATCTACGACCAATTCAGAGTTCAATATTTTCACGCACATTATCATAAAAGTAAAAGCAGTGCTTCGTGGCGATTGGTGCTGAGAGATTGAGAACACAAGTATTCATTAGTATTTTTTCTAGTAAAACTAATAGTCGGCGTCCGTGGCGCAGTTGGTAGCATCGTTGGCTACGGGAATGGATATCTCGGGTTCAATTCCCGGTGCGGATGGTTTTCATAAATTGATCTTTCGATCGATTTATGGATTTCTGTTCGTAGTCTGAGTGTTTGTGATGTCTAAAAACTCCCTCCCTCCCACTCATCCGATCCTCACGGGGCCTAGCGAGAGCGATTAGCTAACCACTAGTCATGTCCTAGCCCTATCCTTCTATCCTTTCTCTCTTCGAAAAAAAAGAGAGGTTGAGCAACTCAGTAACATGCAGCAAAAAATCTGTTAAGATGCCCCCATTAGGTGACCATATGCTCCACATTCGGAGCGAACATGGAAACAAAATGTTGCTTGATTATCACTTAATTGAAGCGATCTTGTTATATATATGAAAGATACAACTCGATAAAATTTGACAAATAATTATTTATTTCGGCAGTAGCTGATTACATAAACGGGCAGTAACTATCAATAAAAGCGGCCATTAAAAAAATATATATTTATGATTTACAACTAAGAAAGTTTGGTAAGTAAGAAACTACTAGGTTGAGTAAGACTAGATTTTCCCCAATTCTTACTATTTAAATTTTAAATGATTAACTGACCTAACTTACTTAATGGCAATTTCGATATGTTATGTTCAAATTATTTTACTAGCTGATTAAAAGATATATTACCAACTAAGTCTGAAATATTTCATAAATCATCGTTAAAAAAAGTTTGCAATGCATACATCGAGTACTTGATATAAATATTTACTAAGCAAATTAAACGGGCACTTGCGACGGGATTAAAGAAAAAATAAATAAACGGAATCTCGGAATCATTTCAGTTTAATCTCTCGTACCCAGCTTAATTTTACTTCTCGTTTTCCCTCTATTCGTGCCACGGAAAATCGTCTGTAATTTTTCCGACGCAAACATGCCAGATGTAAAAGCTTTCAAAGATATACGACAGATTTAGTTATTGCTGCCACATACATATATTAATGTTCCAAGGAACTAATATAATATGTAAAAAATGCAAAAAACGCTGAGTTTATGCGAACGTATCAACAATGGTTTTGTTTTAATCTCTAAAATAGATATTTAATGTTTCAACAATAACGTGGCCATTATGTATTTTATGATACTTAATCAATTTATTTAAATCAAATTATATCATTGGCAGAGTGTAATTTTCATTGACAATACTGAACGTAATAATTAAACTACTGTATTCTAGGGAAACGTTTCATATTTATTATATTTAATTATGATTGTACGTACCAACTTATACTCTTTAAATGATTTTTGAAAGATTTTGTAGAAATATTAAATTTTTCTTGTGTTTTTTTTTTTTTCCCATGTCCGCTCCCAATTTGGAGCATATGGTCTCCTAATGGAGGTATCTTGACAGAATTTTTCTACGAGAACTGCTTGTCACTCAGTTGCTCAACCTCTCTTTTCTTTTTCAAAGAGAGTAGGGATAGAAGGATAGGGCTATGAAAGGACTAGTGGTTAGCTAATCGCTCTCGTTACGCCCCGTGAGGATGGGATTGGTGGAAGGGAGGACTCAGACTACGAACAGAAATCCATAAATCGATTGAATGATCAATCTATGAAAACCGTCCGCACCGGGAATTGAACACGAGACATCCGTAACCGTAGCCAGCGATGAAACCAACTGCGCCACGGACGCCGACATTCTTGTGTTTTTTAACTAATGACAATTTATCCCAATTCAACTTTATAAACTCAACTTACTAAATATGTATTGATTGAATTGGCATTTACTTGGTAGAACTCCATTATAATAGGATAAAATAACAAAGTATTTAGGTCAAAATTTTTTTTATCAGGTAGTTGATAGCTATTTCGGCGTAGTTCTGACGATGACATAAAGCCGAAATAGCTATCAACTACCTGATAAAAAATTTGATGCATTTTTAAATATTTTGAAGAGAAAGTTATTTAGTCGACAGCAATAATTTATGATCATGCAGGCACTGTAGCTCAGTGGTTAATGCTCTCGGATTTTTTTCAAATATAGTGTGCGATAGAAGACTTGAATCCACCAATAGAAACTTTATACATTTTCAGTCGATCAATGAATTTGTATACAAGTTGTGTAGATGTTTGAGATTTTTCCATTTCTGGCCCTTTTCGATCATGAAAAAGAAGGCGGACTTAAACTGAACGATTGGCTGAGGACTGGTTTCATTTCTTCTTTTACCTTGTCTGAAGAGTGAGTCTGTGCGACTATCTTTTAACATTTCTTTTAATTGCCTTTATTGCGAACGGATTTGATTTCTTCCAGAGTAAAATATGTTGAAATGTGCAAACCATTTAAAAAATAATTTTAATCTTTTCTTCTGTGATACGGTAGTTTTTTCTTCCGGTTTTTATACATTGTAAAAGTGCGCAATTTAAATGTCGGGCTCATTATATTAATTTTGAGCGAAAAATATTCAAACCGCTTAAAATGACAAAGATTGCGATTTTTCCGCGTCAAAATGAAACGTTTTGACAAATTTTAATCGCTTTGATAATGCTTCGCTTGCTTTTCATAAAGAAACGTGAAAATTTCCGCCTAAATATTTAAGACGTTGGTACATTGCAATAAAAATGGAGTTTTAAAAGAATCTATTCAAAAATATTAAATTTCAGAGCTATTTTGATACTTTCATAAAATTTTGATGAGATAGAAACTCTTTCGGCCTTGTATTGTAGATCACTCAGTCGTCATTTTTTAGAATGGAAGTGATTATTTTAGAATCAATTAAGACTTAAGAGAAACTGCAAAAGCCGTACACCCCGACAATTTAGATCCAACGTTAAGTACTGCATTGTTGTTAACAAGCTGTTAACGAAAATTGGTCATGTCGTTGGCATTGCAATACTTCATAAGATAGATCAGTGCTCCGCAACCGGTGAGGCGTGATGCAGTGCATTCAAACGATATTTTTATATTAGAAAAATATTCAGTTGCCAAGATCGCCAATAAAATTATTGTTTTATCTTTATATTTAATGTACTATTTTTTGTGTTTCCACGGATAGTGTAACGGCAATGATGGGGGCTGTCTGGTATGTAACACAAAAAAGGCCTATCGTAAAAATTATGCATTGTCTCATATATTGAGAAGCATTGATGGTGAAAATTTTTCCAGTGGAATTATTACAAAAAATAAACGAATATATCAAATTAAGAGCCTTAAATACGCATTTCTATTTAAAAAATATCAATCTTGATTGTTGGCTGTCGTCTCAAGGCAAAGTTTTGGCAAGATTATTTGAACATGCCAGAATTCTTTTAAAATAATTTTTGGATAAACTTGCTACATTGCTGACATTTGAGCATCTGAATGAATTAAACAAAAAATAAAATGTCGAAATGAAATATTATTAACATACTCTGGCAACTGCAAACAGAAACTGAAACATTGGCATTTACGACGACGCTTATTGAAAATGTTCCTAAGGAGAAACTAAACTTATTGAAATCTGAAAGATTATTTTGGATTTGGATACACAGTAAAATGGGCTTTTTTTTTACTTTGTGATTTTCTAAAAAATATGTGATCAGCATTCTGTATTATATTCTAATGTTTACTATTTACAATATAATAGACAATGGGTGTTACTGGAAGAACTTGACCACACTGTGCCCAGCTATAATTTTGCTTCTGTCTAAACTATAGTTTGAATCTGGGGTTATCAACCAATGGAATTTCCCCCTAGTTAGAAATTTTTGTCGTTTATTTAAAAAAAATAATATTACATAAAGTCGTTATTCTGGAAGACGACACTAACTGAAAATTACTTGTTGTAAGTCTTTGAAGTTTTTGAAATGTTTGAAAAGCTACACATTTTTCATTCTGTTTATTTGTACGAAACTGTTTTTAAGTAAAAGTGTGTGTTATAAAAATGTGTTCTTCCATATAGTAGCGAATGAAATGAGGAATATTTTCGTAAACTGGCTCGATATGTCATTTTTTCGCTTTAGTGTTTTCTTCCAAAACAGCGACGATATATGTAATATTTGGAAAGTACCTTTTGAGTTAGAGTTTGACTATCTTGCGAAAGGGGGAATTATATTCTCAACATTGGTGAAAAGGGGAATGTTGCAAAAAAGGTTGAGAACCTCTGGCTTAGGTTGTAAATGTAAAAATGTATATAATATATACATTATTATATTAAATTTGAATTGATATGGCTATTTATTATTTTCGCATTTTCGTCGTATTTTATTTATAGAATTCTTTTTCTTTCAATGGCAAGAGTTGCATATTTTTATTAAAACATTTGATTTGCAAACTTAATATTGGATACCTTCAAAATTTGAAAAAGGCCGAAATTTCTATACAAAACAAAGATGAAAAGAAAGAAAGAAGAATTTTCTGTTCAAACGGGTGATGATTTTATTAAAAAAAAAACACGAAAATACTCTAGTGCTCGTCAAGAATTTTCTCTTGATTTTTTATCATTCATAAAATCAATATCGCCTTTTTATTGTACCTGTAGACTGAAAGTGTTTGATAAGATTTTAATGTGTTTCCAGAATATTTGCCTTCATTTAAAAAAGAAATCTTAACCGATGTCTATATTTGAATCATTCTTTTCAACATGCTACAAGACTATATTTTTACAGGTTAAAAAAACGAAAACCATTTTAGGTGTTTTTTATTTTCTGTGGATTCGGTAACTTTGTGGAACCAAGTAGAATAACTAAGTAATATATTTTATGCTGCTTTATTGATATCTTTATTAAACAATTATTTGTGGTCGAACGGTAACAACAATTTCAGGATTCAGTACCAATACCATTACGCAGTCCAGGATTCGAATTCTGGAAAGCGCTTTTAAATGATGTCTCTATTTATATCCTAGTGTGTGGTTATTTTACATTCAAGAATTCGAAACGTTGATTGAAAAACTCTATGGAATGAAATTGAAGCTGGATCATTTTTCTCCTCGTGCACAGTCACCGGTAAATTTGCCCTTACCTAAATACCCTTATTTTTTAATACTTTTGTGGTATTGGCATTACTATGTACGTTCAAAGCTTTTGTATTTGTAATTTTACTTTGATGATGTTCACACTTATTTATAGTTCTGTTATCAATCGATATTAAAAGAAAGGAGCCATTTTCGTACATTTTTAATTTGATTAATCTTATTTGTAGATCACAAATGTGTGATAATATACTTGATTGCTTACAAAAATCCCAATTTAAATGTGAAATAGATTACATATCGATGTGAGAAAATATTTTTTATTGAAAAATTAAGACACGAAATGATTAAATAGCAATTTAAAAAATTTTCTTTTTAAATACTAATAATAGCTGTAATTCTCTCAAAAGTAGATTGCGGAAATTCAAGTGTAAAATTATTCAACGAGTCTGAATTTTGCCGTACTAATTATTCCTTCTTTTTTGCTTTATGCGGTAAAGTACTATGGCTTTAAAAAATATGAAAAATGGCATCCGCTGCTTACACATTGTGTGGGTTTTTCATTGCCCTTTGCGGCCTTTTTGTTTCCGCCATTTTTGAAACTAATGGCCTCATCTCGCTAATGGAGGAAGTGCATTTCGCTATTTAATATCGCCGCAGTTGCATCTGTTGAAAGTTCACCTGTTTTAAATTAGGCGCTCGGTTACAGAATGATAAAATGAGGATGCATTAGTCATAATTATTACGGCGTGCGCTATTCCTATTGGTAAAAATAAATATGCTTCTCTCCATGGCAAACAAGTTACGTTTTAAAAATGTGTACAAATGTTGAATGAACGAAAGTACAGCGTTTTTGATTTTTTTTATTTCATTGAACTCTTGTTTCTCATTTGAGTATTCCTTTCACATAGGTTCTGAGTGACGATTTAATTACCTAGTTAATGTATTTGTTATTTTCACCCAACCTCAGTTTATATTTAAAAGATCAGCTGTTTCGAATGCGACGGTCTTCATAAAAAATTTTGAAAAAATGTTTTCTTAACTTGTTCATGACACGAAAAAAATATTTTTACGGATTACTTTAAGTCAAAGACAGGAGACATTCCTGGAAATCATTCTTTAGTGATGTGTTACGAGATTAATCTGTTCAATTTAAATTTAAATATCTTGGCGAGAGAGAAACGCATCAAGTCTTTTGTATTCCTTAAATCATATGTACAGATATATAATTTGATTTGTCTTTCAACAAAAAAAAATGTCAACCACATTTTGCAACTCATTTTTTGCCGATTTAAATAATTTAAAATATTTTCGTTTAGTATCGAGAAAGAGTATTAAACAAGCTACTTTTTGTCTGAAACTGTGTTTTTTTAGTCACCATAAATTAACTTTAAAATGTATAAAAAAACACACTGACGGGGTGGGGTTCCTTCTAAATGACAAATAAAGCTCTTGATACTTGCTGTGAGAAAACATTTTTCATGCAAAACAGAATTACTTTTGTTTGTAAAACACAGAGCATGTTGTGTTTTCAAAAATGGCGTCCCTTTGGTCGTTCTGTCGCAAACGATTAATTTGGTCCCGCTGTGTAATGAAAGCATCTATTAACCAACCATATTATGAAGAATTTATTAATGGGTACGGACTGTTTGAATATCTTAACGCCAAAATGTTCGTATTTTGAGTGCTTACTTCGTTGTATAACTGATTCTTTGTTTAATATCTTCTAGCAGCATTCATATCTTTTGTGTATTTTTGCTATCTTAATATGTGATCCTATTCATCGTAACTTCAAGTTTAGTGAAGTTCACATCATCGCTTATGCTGGCTTATCCTTCCAGGAATACTTCTACTCGCTAATTGTCTCTTATCATCAAGTATGGCCATATTTTTGAACAGGGAAATATAGTTCAATTGAAGCATCGATATAATATAATGTCTTTTCAATAAGTAATATCGGTAAATAATGTTAAATATATAATTCACGTGATAATGTAGACTGTAGAAAAAAGCGAAATAATTTATGAGCAAAAATCCATTTGATTCGGTGAGATCTTCCTTTGTATAGCAGTATATTCCCTGCGGTATCTAGTGTTTCTGTCCGCTCGACAAGGATTGATTCTTCAAATTAAGTGTACGGCATAACAACTTACACAAAACGACCACGCTTTATTTAAATTTTTGTCAAATGGTCTGTGCGTTCAGTGTCGTATCATCTCCGTATAGTATTTTCAAGGATCCATATAAAGAATTCTTTAAAATATAATAGAATTGTTGTATTCATAATATTAAAAAAAAATAAAACACAATTCCATTGTACTATTTCCACATATTTATAATGATCAGGACCGGTTTCGCTCATCACGAGCATTATCAACTGATGAGTTGATAATGCTCGTGATGAGCGAACCGGTCCTGATCATTATAAATATGTGAAAGTAGTACAAATGAATGGTGTTTTATTTTTTAAAATATAATGTCTTTCCACCAAGAATTGACAGTTAACACCTTAAAAACTAGTACCGAGTATTGACTGAAAATTATCACATAATTTATACTTGTGGTTATTTATTGAGAAAATTTAGGGTTCTCTGTTATGTATACACAAATATACAATCAGCACCTTGTAGACAATTCTTCATAAATAGATGGTCATCAGACTTACATAATCAATTTTACTGGTATAATTTTCATGATGGCTATGAATGTGGTTTAAGTTATAACAACCTTTCGTAGTCTTATGTTTATGTGTTTCAATTATTGACACGCCACTGCGAAATGAAATGTCTCGAACGGCCGAAACATTTTCTTTTCCTCATCCCCTTAAACTTCCCTCGAAATTGATGTACCCACGGGAATTCTACTTTTCAGGACATCCTTTTACCTGTAGGCTGTAGGTATATTTGAAAAAAATAGCTAGATAAATATAAAATATATTTTATGTACAAATGTTTTTTTATTTTATTTAATATGTTTTTAAATATGTATTGTTATCGCGTATTATTTTTAAGTTTTTTTCATTATGCAGCTATTTTCAACGGATACATTTGGATAACTGAATAAATTAATAATGAAAAACAGTCCTTTAATTTGCATTAACGTCAAACATAAAATCGTATATTTTTGGTGCTACTACACACAATGCTATTTTTTGTGAAAAAAGCCGATAGTGACTAAACAGTTTTTCTTTTTTTTGTATTTTGTATAATAACCATGTGATTATTTTGCCTTAATATTTAAATAATATCGATTGTGGTATTACATACGATAAAACCCTGATACTAAGTTTTTCAAGAGGACACCAAATCAAATAAAAAATAAAATAAAAATAATTTTAATAACCAATTACTTCAAAAATAGTTCAAAATCGAGCACACGACGTTTTCATCCTTACCACCCTTATTCTGACCCTAACTCCATCCTTCTTTTTTACACCTTTTCTTATCCATTCATTCTTATTTATATCTATTTATATCTGAAGAGAGTGTTTGAATGAATGACTTACTATCAGCTCTCCTAAGGTATTTGTAAAATTTCCCCAGTAGAAATTCATATAATTCGCATTGGGAATGAACATTTGAAAGAAAAATTTAAAAAAAAAAGTAAAAAAAAATCTTATATATAATAGTTTAATTATCTTAGATTTTACTTGATGACATCTGCTAATACATTTTTTATGCTTTTAATTACAGTACATGCGGATTTTATGCATTGAATTTTTTCAAAAGCATACCATTTGAAAGGATTAATGTTTATACAATATGGATGCAACAATTCCCTGAACATAACCGATATGCCATTGTCTAGAATCTGGATTCTAGAATATAATATAATGTCACATGTTATAATTACAGCCCATTCACGTTTAAATATTTTCCATTTTTTGTAACTCTTTTCCAGGTAGAATCTAAACGTTAAGTTGAGCGACTGAGATGCTCTATTAGGAGTCCATATGCTCTCTCTATATTGGTAGCGGACCTGGCTGAATCCTGCACGTATATTGACTACTGAAATACGATCAGGTATCACAAAGCGTTAGATCAAATGTATTGTAAATTCTCGAATGTTGAAAACATCAAATATTATATTTCATAACTTTGAAATCGCCTGAAGGTTTTCCTGTCGTTACTGTATTTCACGCGAGGTTAAGCGTAGGAAGGTTTTATATGAGTTGTTAACGACTCGAGTTGTTGACAACCAGCGACCCTTGTGTACCAAATGCCCTTCCCAAAGAGCAACACAAACATCTTGCGAACTTTTTTTTCAAAAATTTGCGTATGGGAAACGGTAACAGCTGGGTTCGCTGATTTTTTCACGTCCGCTCGATTTGCGAAGGATAGTTGTTGTAGGCATAGAAAGTTTTCAGACATCTTGTATCGGCGTTGAAAAAATATTTTGAATTATCTTGTTAGTTTTGCTAACGCGAGTTTTATAGTTAATCCGTTATTCAAATTCACATTTAAAATACTTTTTTACATTTCCCAATTGTGCACGTTCTTTATGAATTCGCTCAAAAGGAAAGCGTGGCAGGTGTTCCATGTATGACGATTTATTTTCTAAGAAGTTTTACATTTCTGACAGTTGTTTCATATGTAATAAATTTAAAGAAACTATGTAGATATACACAATTTTAGAACGTACTTGTGCTCAGACCCAATCCTCTTTTTGCACGGTTGATTTTGGCCCATTTTTCAAATTGCACGGACTAATGTAATGAAACCAACTTTTCATGTATCCATATTCACTCCAGCTTTGTTCACAACGATATTTTTGAACGGCTGGATGTTATGAGATGGAACGTATCCCTGATGTAAAGAAAGGATAGATTAGGTATGCTTTTTTTTAATATTAAAGTTTTAAAACGAGAATGTTACAAACATGCTTTCTCGTTTTAAATCGTGTACACCACCCAATCGCGCGTCAGAGCGCCTGTCTGTAAAGCCCGCTATTACTCATACCTTAGGAAAAGACCGGCTGCATACAGCAAAGATCTTCATGCGTAAAAATCGATGAATGGATAATAAAAATTCAAAGAAATTGTTGGTATTATCTACCAAAATTATTGTATTGTACTAAAAACCACTGCAATAAACTATGATTATATAAATATTCAACTTACATGTAATAAATATCAACAAATAGTAATTTCATAGTTGATACTTATCAACTCAGGTAATAGGGAATTAATTTCAAAGTTATATGTTAGATTTCCCAAGATAGCATTTCCTAATTTATCAAACAAACTTTCCTGCAAGCTATCAGGCGCCATTTTGCTTTCTTTGTGTACCTACTCAATCAACAAAGATATCGATTAATAACAAAAAGCAAGCAATAACATAATAGATAAATCAGTTGATTGAAATCTTTATGTAATGTTTCATGAAATGATTTGTTAGATTGTTTTACGGGTAAAGACATAAAGCGGAGTTATCTTTATGATTATTTGTGTTGAACAAAGGAGGAATGGCAAAACAGATAGCAGCATTTTCTTATATGAAGGAGGGGAAACCAATAAAATTGTGTTATGTATCACTTATGTGGTGTAAAATTTATACCTTTTTTTTCGAATTGCTTAGCTGAAGAAACAAATTTATTATCCAAATGATTCATAATTTAAAGAAAAATCAAAGATTTTTGTAGGAATGTAATGGAAATATTATATTGTCTTACCACAATTATTCTGGACAAAATCTGTCTAGGAAGAAAATATACTATGGCAATAATTTTGGTTATTTGATATGGATTAATTTAATTAAACGCTATCATTTTTATGTAAATACAATATAAATACTATTGTGATTGAGGGAAAATTAATATCACCATTATTTAAATCGTTCAAATTGTCAATAACGACCCTAGATCCATCTAACTTCTAACTGCATCGTCAAGCCTTCAAATACAAAAGTTTTATATTGTTTACCGAAGAATTAAGATAATTGAGTAATCATATTAACGTCCAAATAAATTTGTATTAGTATCGCATTCGACAAATTTAATATCAATTTTGGCTTTATAATGAATTCAATTCAACTTAATTTTTTGTAGTCGTTGCTTATAAAAGAATCAATTCAAATTTTGAAACTACTTTAAAAAAAATTAAAACCATTAATCGAATTATGTAATATTGTAACTATTAATAATGCAATTAAAATATTGGTACTTACTTTTATTACGCCTGGCGGAAGACACGAAATGACCGAACGGTCATCGCTGCACCTCACCACGTGGGGGGTTACTCGACCGATTTAAAAATATAAACAAAACATTTATACCTACCATCGGCGTGCGGTGGATTTATCTCTGTCTCTATCACACAACCTATCTTGGCTATACGTAAGTAGGTTGTAGTCACTCGGACCCTTCACTTCACAAGTGATTGAACGAGAAAAACAAATACACGGAAATCGCTTAGACCATTATTTTCGCATAAATGTATATTTGTTTAAAAATATTACCTATCAATATTCATGCTTATTCGAATATCCAGTGCAAACCTTCAGATGAGCAATATTTATATAGTCGTAAGCATTAAAAACTTGAAAAAGGAGCACGGTGCGGAAACTGCAGTACGATTGTTATAATCGGACAATATAATAATGGACACTTAATAAACTTTCATGTGTAAGACGAGGTTAGGCGATTTTGGACGTTTATTGAGAGTCAACAAAGTTCAACATGTTACGCTATTCTTAAATTAATTATATATCGACTATAGAAAGGAAACACGACGTAACCCACACACAAAATATTGTGTATAGCCCAAACAAAACGTGTATTAAATTGTATACATTGTGATTATCGAAAAAAAGTATTTTGAAAAGACAGAGGTATACGTCCTTTTGTCTTCTACATTTCTACAATCGATATATTATATATAAATCGACCTGTGTAAACGCAAGTAGGACACAAGAGCATGCGCCCGCATGCCCTTGTATCTCGCTCCCACCCTTTTCTTTACATGTGATTGAGTGAGAAGAGAGAAGCCCACGGCCCGCGCCTTAATTGTATTTATATAATAAATTGTGTTGAAATGTATTGAAATTGATAATTATATGATATATATGTCTTTTAACGGTACAGAACGCTTAAATGATAAATCAAAATGTTAAAATTGAAAAAATAGACGCTTAACATACGTGTCTCTAGTCATGCGTAATTTAGAAATTAGGTTGTTTAATGAGAACTAGAGATACAGATTGTAAATCAAACACCCAGCGTTGAGGATAAAAGGATGGGGTTAGGGAGGAACTAGTAGAGATCTGTTTTCTCTCTCTGCGTTTTTAGAATAAGGTTTGAAGAAGGCATCATGATGAAAACATCCTAGTTATTATTTCTGCATCAATGTATTGAATAATCAAATTATGAAAGTGGCAGTTCGTGGTTTAGAACCTTTGACTGCACTACCGATTAAGACGAAAAGACATGAGGCTGTACCACTCGGCCACATGACCATTTATTCGGGGCGAATAAAATAAAAAACATATTAAATATTGACTGTTTTCACATTGAGTAGATAAGAACATTAGCGGTTAATACTGGTATTGATTGAAATTTTTACCGAATAACCGGTTGATTTTCATACCCTAGCAGTGACGCCAATATCTCTATAACCAAAAAATGTAACATTAAATATTTTAATATATGTACTTCTTAATTATATAACAGTTGAAATTTAAAATATGTATGACAGACCAAAAGGCACGTAGAGTTGTGTCTAACTGATTTATACTTGAGGGAAAAAACCGAAAGAATGTAACAGAGCTATGAGACCTATAAACAGTTGTTCGTGTTTTGTTGTACTGTTATTATTGTTTCGAATCAGGTAAGGTTTGCCTTATTCTAACTCATATCCCCTCTTTACAAATTATATACATAGTGTTTCTATCTCGCGCTGTTAATGTTTTGCATTTTCCGCACGAAACGTAGACGTCAAGTTTTATGTACTGAAAACTTGAAGAGTACATACTCTTACTACCACGTGTAGTGTAGTTCAGCTATATAGTAAGAACATTTACTCATAGTGTACCGGAGGGTTCCTTTTGCAAAACAACTCGGTGTAGTACCGTTTACTTGTAGCTACATACTTCGCTTTCCACCATGTACAGAGACGCCCTAAAAGAAACACTATCGGTTTTGAAATCAGATTAAGATGTTCGAAACTTGAGCTTTGTTCAGAGGAACGTTCAAACAAATAATAGTTATTAAAACTAAAATAAACAATAAGAAATTTAGAGAAAATTCACTGTGTGTTGATTCAGTTTGCCACTCATCTAAACCAAGTGTTCAACATTGGCTCGAATCCCTGTAAGGACTATTTCACATAAATATGTATGGTTTTATATTTTAAAAAATAAAACACAATTCATTTGTACTACTTCCACATCGGTTTCGCTCATCACGAGCATTATCAACTGATAAAAATACAAACATAACAGGTTTATTTATATAAAATTGAGTGTAAAAATGAAGGTATATAAAACTGATGGTTCATGAACTAAGACAAGAAAATACTGATTAGCAAACAAATTATGCATAAATCAAACAAAAGAGTCTACAATTAAAATTTTATGGACCTCTTACAAATCAATAAATACAATCTGAAATCACAAATATAGTTACATTAAAAGTCCATTGGCTGAGCAAAATTTTTAACGTCATTACTAATGCAATAAGCAATAATGAATCAGGAAAATTATAAGAAAAAATTAGTGAACCATTTATAAACAATCAAATATTAAGTATGTAATTAATATTAACATTAACAATAAACAGCCATCTTAAGTGGAGAAAGCACAGAGCACGTCTGTGATGTTAAAATCCTCTCTCCAACTATTCTGATCCTTGAAAATGGGAAATAGCGAGAGTGATAAGCTAACTACTAGTCCATTCCTAATCTCATCCTTCTCTTATCCTCTCCATAAAAAGAGAGGCGTAGTGACTGAAAAAATTCTATTGAGATGGTTTATAAGGGGTCCATATGCTCGACATTGAGTACGAACATGGTTGAAAAAAGTCACTAACTACTGTCATTAATACCGATTTTGACTTCAGCGCCCTGATAGTATTGAATAGTTTTTTTAATAATTGGATAATTTACATCTGTAATGAAGGAAATTTTGATGGTGTTCGGTTTATAATAATGATGATTCTGTGTTAGTCAGGTTTTGAGTTTTAATATTTTCGTATAAATATTACATATTATTATACCTAAGTTATTTATGCACGCCATTTCGTTCAGTACCCACAACTACTTTGTATGCGTGCAATTTTGAGGAAAAGTAAACGGCACGAATTTAAGGTCTAACATACGATTTTCTCCCCTGTAAACTAAACACTGCAAGAGAATTGTATACCTTCATCTGATCTTTTTTACATCTTTTCAATTATTGAGTGATTGTATTAGTTAATGTAAATAATATACAAATATTAAATGTTGTGAAATATATTATGAAGGTTAAGTCACTTTCAATTGTGCTCTTAATGTCATGACTATAACATTTAAAAAAATAATTTCTCATAAAAATGTATTGCTCTCAAATTGCTACGATTTTTTTAAAACGCTTTAATCTATTTTCAACTACAATAAACTTGATTTGAGATTGTTATTGAAATAAAAATATTTAAGTAACAACAAAAACAAGATGAGTTCATGAAGTTGCAATGTTCTGGTTTGGAATCAAAAAATGTGGGTATATTTTTTTTGATCAACCATTCCAAATCTTTAAGGGAAAGAATACCAAATTTAATTTTTCGTTTCATCCTCATAAAATATTCATTTCCAACATCTTCGTCATAAAATATTTAGTCGGACAGCTATCTTTATCTAATGCTCAAATAAAGATCTAAATATCGTTGTATCATAACATTTTATAGAAGCTGTAGTAATATAGCTTTTGTTGGGGCCTGTATGGGGTAGCCTATTAATAGCATAATAATTAAATTCAATTTCCTGTAAATATGAAAACCAAGTGTTTTGCATCGTTTGCTGATAGCGTAGTAAGCAGAATTTAATTTTACCTGCTGTGCAAAAATGTTGCCTGGTAAGTTTTTTGTTTACCCATCGAGATGGCGCTGCTAAGCTAATACACAATCGAATACTTGGGATAATTTTATGCTCTAAAAATAAAATTACCCATGCAATTAGGTAGCTATACACATAACCAAGTAAATATGTACTTCGGACAATATGTATTCAAGTCTAATTTCTACTACAAAAAAGGCAAATGGTGATTTGAACTATTTGTAGTGTTGTCGGAGCTATTTAAAACTGTAATAGATACATATTATTTCAAAATAATTTTTTATTACATTTATATGGTAACACTAGACCTGGGCTATTTTAAAGTGAGAAATATTCGTTGAATAAATTCACAGGGGATAATTTTCAGTCACCAGCGCAACTAGAGGAGAGCAAGCAATCACAAACATAAACTTATTTTCGCTGTATATTATTATTAAATTTTTAATTATATCGGTCTAGGCCGGTGCACAGCAATCTTTTCTCACCAACGTCACATCTAAGCACTCATTAATATTTCTCGTTACACAGCATGTCAAAATATTTTAATTTCATAAAAAAAACTTTTATTTTCTCAATTTTAAATAGTAGCTTTTATATTTTTAATAAAAGCCAGTGTAAACCTTTTCAAAATGATAAAACACTTAACAAACAAAAAAAATATGTATATAAAATATATAAATACATTTATAAAAGTTGTTGGTAATCATAAAAATAACTCAACTTTACTATAAATTAGCACCTGATTAACACGTGGGAGTAGTACAAAACCAATTGTGTTTTATGTTTAAAATGTAATGTTGTTTCACCAAGAATTGACAGTTAACACTTTAAAAGTGATTAGCGAAGGAAGCTATGTTGAATGTATAAGTACACACAATTTTTTTTCACGATTCAAGAAAACTGACCACTCATTTTATTTGCGCTAATATTGTCTCTCCAATGCAGTTTTTCTTGATATGTTACGAATTGCTTACAGCTATAAGCTATCGTATTTTATGAAGATATTTTTATAGATAAATAAAAAATAAATTCGAATTATTTTGAGTTCATTTATTTTTATTTTGAGGGTATTTAAAGTAATGAAACCTATGTCCGATTTTTATATGGATAACATATTTACTTTTAAGGTGTTAACTGTCGATTCTTGGTGGAAAGACATAATATTTAAAAAAATAAAACACAATTCATTTATACTACTTCCACATATTTATAATGATCATGACCGGTTTTGCTCATCACGAGGATTATCAACTGATAAAAATACAAACATAACAGGCTTATTTATATAATATTGAGTGTAAAAATGAAGGTATGTAAAACTAATGGTTCATGAACTAAGATAAAGAAAATACTAATTAGCAAATAAATTATACATAAATCAAATAAATAGTCTACAATTAAAATGTTATGGACCTCTTACAAATCAATAAATACTAATCTGAAATCACAAATATAGCTACATTAAAAGTCCATTAGCTGAGCAAAAAATTTTAATGACATTACTAATGCAATAAGCAATAGTGGATTGGGAAAATTATAAGAAAGAACCATTTAAAAACAATCAAATATTAAGTATGTAATTAGTTTCGTTGGTCTTTCGGAAAATTTTCAATGAACCTAGTCGTAACTTTCTTTTCCAATGTTTGAGCTTCTGTTTTTAACCGTTTTATTTGAGCATAGCAATAAAGTTTCATTTTGACCTTAAGTTTTTTATTTAATTCATTCAGATGCTCAAATATGTAAGCAATGTAGAAAGTTTATCTAATTGTTAATTTAAAAGAGTTGATACAGTTTTGGCATCTGTTGGTTAAGTACAACATAAATAGTCTAAGAGCGAAGATCAAATTAATAATCTTAACAAAACTTTCCCTTCGTATAGCCAACGTATTTCTCTGTGAAACAATCAGGATTGATAAGTTTTCAAAAAAACTGCTTAAAAGACTGTTGATTCGTTTATTGTTTGTAAGAATTCCACTAGGATTTTTTTGCCATCAATGCTTCCCAAGTAATGTGTAATTTCTACGGTAGGATTTTTTTGTTTTACTCACAAGACAGACCTCATTTTATTCCTCATCATTGCAGTTGTACTATCCGTGCAAATACTAATACAATAATTATATAAAATATGTAAACAATGCAATATGTGTTTCAACTAGAATGATTTAAATGGTGATTTTAGTTACCAAATAACTTTAATTTTTTTCGAATATAAAAAACTCGATTTTTCTCATTTTAGACGCACTATAACGCGGAAGTTACACTTAAGAACACCTTGCGGCGCACCCGGTTGCAGAGCACTGGTTTATGCAATGATCTGACACATGCAATATTACCTGCTTACGTGTAAAAGATTTTCTTGTGTAGATGTTTGACATGGGAGTTTTACTGTTTTTGCTGACGTCGCAGTATTGCTTTAATGATGTTCGTCAGATCAGCATGGGGTAATATACCTAATGATTGATTGATACGGAATATGCAACACACGCGATAATAATTCGCAGCAAACTTTCATGCTCACGATCAATGAGGTAAATGGTGTAGATATGCCAACTTACCTCTACTTTTAATGAGGAGCATAAAGACTGGCAATGAAGAATTTCAACATATTTTTAATTCAGTCACTCAACTTCTCTCTTTAGAGAGGGTAAAGAATGATAGATTGGGTTAAGAAAGGAATTATGTTAAGCAAATCGCTCTCTCTTTGCACCGTTTAAAAAAGAGATGGGTTGGGGGGAATATTCACAAACATACTTGCCTTTGGCTACAAATCATTAAATATTGTAGATTGATAAAAATGACGCATGAAAGTTATTATAGAAATTCAATCGATGGGCTACTAAAAAATATATTTAAAAAATAAAGGGAACCTCCATATTCCCGCTCAGAATTACACATCACAAATTCTGTAAATCCAACGTTAGTTCTTCCATGTAAAAGCGAAATTCAGGAGAGATTCAAAACGTTGAGAAATTAAAAAAAAACCAGTCAGGTTTGGTTGCAATTATTCATGCTTCATCGCAAAAATATTATTTGGATATTTCACTATATTTCTGTGTTTTAAAGATTGTATGGTTGTTGTTCTAGATATTCATGTGTCACAGCTCACAGCATGCTGTATCTTTCGTTAAGTCAGTCAGTTCTACACATATTTTTTCATTTATAAAAAGGAAACACCTTTAGTACTGTCTGAATTCAAATGGCTGTTACGTAATTAAAGGAAACTTTAATCGTTATTATAATACTTTATTTTGTAGCGATATATGTTCGCTTGGCGATTAAACGAAAAAAGCTTTGGCATATTTTATTTATTTCATTTCATGGTTTACAAAGAATACATTCAAAGACTGTTATGTATTCTTAATTATTGCGACAGAAGTTAAAGGCAGGTATCGAAGAAAAGTATTATAAACTTAGCGGAGCGCCTGAGACGACTGACTTGGTACTGCATAAGATTACTTTCGGGAGTTAAAAGAAAGCCAGTAAGAATTGACGAACATATCGAACGTAATGGCTAAATATTTGGGCTAGTCCCGAGAAAAGTTGGCTGCTGTCATCAGCGGAAACAGAGTATATTGTTTGATAACGTTTTATATATTGAAGGGATTAATTCTACACATGATGATAAGATCCTTGATATCATTACTTTATTAATATAAAATAATTTATCTCACCGAAATGTTCATTGTAAAAATAATACCATAATAAATCGAGAAAGATATTTTCCGTAATGTTTCTCCAAACCTTAAAGTTAATAATAATAATAGGATAATACAGCAAAGTATTTAGTTCTACAACATTTTATTAGGTAGTTGATAGGTATTTCAGCTACCTAATTAAATTTTATAGAACAACATGCTTTATTTTGTTAAGGTGTTTTAAAAAGGAAATTAATTTAAAGAATTTGAGCGTTTTGCCTAATGTTATATAACTCAAAACTCTTGTTCTTTTAATTTATTTTCAGAATTGGAAAAACAATGATATCGTATCTATATGACGATTTATGTTCCAGAAATGTTCATTTGAATAACTCCAATATCCAAATGATACGTTATTTTATTGATGCAAAACGAAATCGTTATATTTTCTATGAATGCGGCGGTAACTTTGTGGAGGTTCATTTTTAATATAAAATTAAATTAAGAATTGATAACTTAGTTATTCCAAATCGTTATAATTATTGCTTTTTTTTGATATACATTGAAGTATTCAATGAACATAAAAACAATCAAATAGATGTTTTTTAAGAAATTTTACAGTAAGATCGCTTTAAATCGCGGCTAATGAAAGGACGTCAAGGTTCAGAACACAAATAAATAATTAAGTATTCTCACTTCGAAGTGCATTCAATTTTATTTAAGTAACGTGGATGTAAGCTTAAGATGTAGCCAAATATTGTTTACTTAGTAACTTATATTTTTTATTTTATAATGGTTATTCTATTAAAAATTATAACCTGGAATTCATCAGTTTAGAACGGACAGAGGTGGCGTATGAATTTTTATTGAGCGAAGTTTCATGTAACATATAATATTGATTGTTATTAAGTAAGTTCTAGTTTTATGTAGCTATTTAGCACAGTTCAAATATAGTGCGCACGATATCTTATCCTATGTCTACCCCGAGTAATCCCAGTTTAAACTTATTAGCAAGTTACTAGTTTTCGAATATCGCCTCCCCTAACCGACTTCAGATTTTCCGAATGACTAAGCAAATTGTTTTCCTTTAATATTAAGGCTGATTCGCTACCCCAAGACACGAATTATTTAGTATTTCGATTAAATGTTGCATGCAAAAGCATTGTGAACAAGGAGTGCCGATGAATAAATCATATAAGATGTAAATAACCTAATACTAAAATAAATTAGTAGTCAGTTTATAATAGTACAAAACAATCAGAAATTAAGTCCGTTATATTCAGTTATTTTTGAAAACTTTTATTGGTTTGTAAAGAAAGATATAAAATCAATAATTTTTTTTATTATTGTGTGTAAAGTTTCAATTAACGAAACATCTGAATAGCCAGTAAGAATTTAGCATAAAGTAGTGGTCGCCAACACATTGTACTGAAACTAGTGTATAAGAAATAAGATTGTTAAGAAAATGTCATTCTCCTCATTGTACCCAATATTGTCAACTTCATGGAAACCATGTTTAATTGGTCATATTATCTTTGAGTTGAATATTTTTGTATCACAAATATTAAGCGATTAACTAAAACTAGTCGTCTATTGCTCTTATTATTCCATGTTAAATTTGGATTATTGAGATTTTGTACACTTCCATGTATTTTGTCACTAACGACCCGGGTTTCGCCTTTCGGCATCTTCAGGCATTCGAGCACACGAATGGACTCGAACTGAGAGACAGTAAACAGTGTCTAACGCTTATATAGAAGATACAAATGCGACAAATATCATTTACGAGGCAATACATTATACGTCTGAGAGCCACACCGATACCTGAGTTAAAATTTCGGAAATCGTCCTAATCCTTATTTTGTAAACACCATATTACCAGAGTGGCGATTGCCGAAGGCGAATTGCCGCTTTTCAACTTCTTTTAGAAATACCAGTGATTTTACAATTATAATAGTATTGTGGGTTTTGACGGGATGTTTTTCGACGAATGGGTAAATATATACAATCATTCCACATTTAGTGAAATTTATTATTGAAATTCCATCAAGCACCCTCAGTCGATGTCTTATATTATATCAATATTCCATGTTAACCGTTTCTTAAATGCAAATTCACTATTCATTTCATTTACATCAAATACAATAATGTACATTGTAACCTTAAATCTTTTTTAAGAAAAACTTACTTAAGGACATTTTTTTAATATTGAGTTTATCAATTGGTGAGTTGGCAGCTCGCGCTTGATGGCACCACATGAAAAGAATTTGCTTAATACTGTTGAAATTAGACTCCTTATCGGACATGCTTTTCTTGTTTTTATTACATTAACTGGAGGATCTCATTCATCTTAATATCATTTTTTTGGGAGTTGTTGGTGCTAATCTCAGACCTTTTTTCTTTCAACTTCTTGAACTATTTTTACTCTCTCAGTCCTCAGCCTTACAGTCTTAATGAATCTCTTCATGATATGCATTTTAGTTGCGAGTTAAACTAATAGACTATGCGAGTGATGCGTTGAATGATTACCAACGATCTCATCACAGTGTATTCCCAGGTTAAGAAAATGATACAAAAGGATCACAAATATTCGACAACAGCGATCGAATAAACGATAGATTTAAGGATGATGAAAATCGGGGCTATTTAACACTGGTCTTATTAGTGTTTGACCGGAGCAAAAAAAAATAACGATAGATGCGGAAAAATGATAAATGAAAAATCGATAGATCGGGATTCCACTGTATTGTTAAAATATCATAAGAAACATTGTGAACCTAGCCAAAAGATTCAAATTAAAATTGTATGTATATGTACTTCAATGTAGAATTTTTCAATTTTAATAAACGTGTACATTTGTCGAGACGACAGTTCTTGCTGGAAACAGTTTAATACAAACAACTCCACTATGACTTTTTGCTAGAACAAAACGGACGATTTAAAAAATTAGAAATAATACAATATTTTATTACGCACAGTTTTGGATCAATTTTCAATTTATATTGAACCCATTACCAATTGCGATAAAAAAATCGCAGTAATATTAAATGTTTCATCAGGCGTGCTTTGTAGGCTAACGGTTAACAATAAATCGAATAATATTTTTTTCATTTTCACAATAGATATGTACCAAAATATGCAATTAAAAAATAAAATTCACATTAAAAAATATAGCCATAGTAATTTTAGTAATTGAAACTTCCTATGTATCACTATGTTTCTCTGCATACAAAATAAGTGTGGTTATTACTTAATTAAATTACAAAATTAGTTTCCATACTTGTTCAGTTTGCAAACCACTGGAATGAAGCAATAATTAATAAAGTAGGCCTCTGTGGTTCTGTTATAACAACCCTGGCGATTAGATCGGTCTGGGTACCCGGAGAGTACAAAATCAAATTTAGATTTTTTCAATTTTCATTTGAGATCTCGGTCATGGGTGTTTGTGATGTATATTCTACCTAGTTGATCTCGAGTGACCTGTCTATCTCATGTGATTTTTAAAAATATATTTGACGCAATGCCAATCATTAGCTGTAATGTCATTTCTTTATTTTATTTTACTTTCCTACTTTATTTTTTTAAAAGCAATTATAGTATAGGTAGGTTGTCGGCGTCCGTGGCGCAGTTGGTTTCGTCGCTGGCTACGGTTACGGATGTCTCGGGTTCAATATCCGGTGCGGACGGTTTTCATAGATTGATCTTTCAATCGATTTATGGATTTCTGTTCGTAGTCTGAGTCCTCCCTCCCACCAATCCCATCCTCACGGGGCGTAACGAGAGCGATTAGCTAACCACTAGTCCTGTCATAGCCCTATCCTTCTATCCCTACTCTATTCGAAAAAGAAAAGAGAGGTTGAGCAACTGAGTGACAAGCAGTTCTCGTAGAAAAAAAAATTCTGTCAAGATACCTCCATTAGGAGACCATATGCTCCACATTGGGAGCGAACATGGAAAAAAAAATAGTATAGGTAGATATATGTAGTCAAAAAATTCGACTAGATAATAATGACACAAGATGAATTATGTGTGCTAGAATTAATATTCAATTAAACAGCTATTAGGTTGAAAATATATATATTTATTCATTTGTTTAATTAGTAAGGGATTTGTTTTTGTTGATTGTTGTGATATTGATCTTTTACTTTGGAGGAAATACAGTAAACAAGTATCAAATTCAGCGTCGTATTGTTCAAGGAAAGTTTTATTGTAAGCGTAGAAAGAATGTCCTGGTTCAGGAACCTGAGAGACTAGTGTAACCACAATACCGCAATACTCAATGCGGCAGCGAACACAGAAACTTCACCGACGTCCGCTGATAGATAAGACACGAAAAAAAGATTTTAGTCTTGCATCAAAATAAACATTACTCCTTTACAGCAGTTATTCAATTTTTCGTATTGGAGTTTGAGAAAAACTCTAGAAAGCATATATTATAAACGCAAAACCCGTCAAAATAAAAGTCATTGATTGCGTGATAATCTAAAAATCAAAATATCAACTAAATTACACGCTTGAAATATCGTTTTTCAAGTATTATAATTATGATTATTTTAATAGCCAACACAGTGTACAAGTCTTGTGAAAAAACTAATGAAGAGTAAAAAAATCAACTCTTGCCTTTATTCTATAAAATTGTAACCATGTTTACGACCTTTGAGAAAGTACAATTGAAGTGGATTTTATAAAAATGATTTATTTACGATTTTTTTTTCCATGTTCGCTCCCAATGTGGAGCATATGGTCTCCTAATGGAGGTATCTTGACAGAATTTTTTCTACGAGAACTGCTTGTCACTCAGTTGCTCAACCTCTCTTTTCTTTTTCGAAGAGAGTAGGGATAGAAGGATAGGGCTATGACAGGACTAGTGGTTAGCTAATCGCTCTCGTTACGCCCCGTGAGGATGGGATTGTTGGGAGGGAGGACTCAGACTACGAACAGAAATCCATAAATCGATTGAAAGATCAATCTATGAAAACCGTCCGCACCGGGAATTGAACCCGAGACATCCGTAACCGTAGCCAGCGACGAAACCAACTGCACCATGGACGCCGACGACTTTGTATAAATAGTATTTTTCATCTGCTGAAATTGTTGGTATACTGAGCGAAACTGATCCTGATGACTTAAAAACGGTATAGATAATAAGGAATTTAGCGTTTGCTTTACTTTTATAAAATTTATCACAACGCTGAATAAATATCACATCATAAGTAACGGATAAGACAAAGGTAAATATTTAAACGTATTTTTAAAAAATCACCTTCTCGGAAGTATCAACACTATCAACGTTTAACAATCAAAACCCCTTAAGATAACTCCGCCTTTATAACCCCTCAGGATAAATTTAAATAACCCTGACGCGATAAGAATTAATCCATTCAACATTGCCATTATGTGGCAAAGCGTTCGCAAACAGGGCTTAAGTTTCACTTTTTCACCAAGTCTTTAAACAAATTTCCAAAGTGCCGATGCAAGAGTAAAACTTGGAGAGGATAGATAGAAATCTAATGAATCTGCCGAGTACACAGAATTATCAACTTGAGAGTCATTTGCTCTTTGAATAAAATGGCGTCGTTACTTTATGTTTCTTGTAAAAATATTGGCAATAGAGATATTCGTTGTCATTGTAAGTCTTGAATTGATTTAACCATATGGCTTCCGTGTTGTGAGCCAGTGTGTTACGACTCCAACTTCTATTTTGATTCATCATCTTAAAACTACGTGATAAAGTCAACATTTTGTGACACTGAATCTGAATCTATATAGTTGAGAATTTTTTTTTTTAATAAACATTCACATTATTACTGTAATTGATAAAATTTCTGTTGATATTTTCATAATATTTTCAAAATTCACATATATATTTTAATAATATAAAAAACAATTGTTAAATGGTAATTAAAAAGTTAACGTTAAAATTTAAAAGCAATATTTTGTACACTATAATTATAAAATAATATATAGTTTTATATAATAGCTATTCGGTATCACGCATATATCAGAAATGAGATACTAGGTATCAAATACATACCGTACTTCTTGAAGAATTAAACACTACGCTACGCTATTAACCTGACATAGCTCTCCAAGAAAATTTAAATGCGATCTGTCATAAATTAGAAGCGTTCAATAAAACATATCAAATTCAGTGTACTAATAAATAATTAATGCCTTTGTTTTCAAAATAATTTAATTGCATAAAGATCAATTGATTCGGAACGATCATTCAAAGAGCCAATACTGCAGTGACAATATTAAATAATATACCTATATCTGTGTTTTAATTTATATATATCTGTCTGTAACGCACATGTCAACACTGCATGCGCACGAAGCGCACAGAGAGAGTTTACGCATGTGTGAACGTGATATGTATATAATATTAATCAAATATTTGCTGAAGACCTTCCTTTCACACTTACCTGAATTGCTATTTAAACAACCCTTACATAAAATTTAATAATCACAAGCAAAATTTAATCGTGTTTAATGGCGTATTTACAATATTTAAAGACAATTTTACGAGATGTGTTTTGATAGTTTTCTGGTTATAAAATAATATTATTACCCATTCGTGGCTTTACATATTGCAACATGGCAATAAAAGATGGATATTCAGGATACCGGGCGGGGTAGAGTACATGAAAAGGTATTTTGTTTTATGCTGATTTTTTTGTTTTATTATAGTGTTCACAAATATTCTTGCATCCGACTGCCCAAATAATGCCTGAATAGAACATAAACCGAATTATCTCGAAGTAAATTGGTTATTTATATCTAAATGTAAATTACTTAAATGTTTCCGGAACTAACGTCGAGTAGTCACCGACGTCAACTTCGTTAGCGGCGTCCACAGGCTCAAATCCCTCTTCGGACACTTTCGTATTGTATATTTTTTAAAATGATTTATGAGTTAGTGTCCAAAGGCATGGATGTCAATGATGTAAACATTCTCCTACCACCTATTCCATCCTAAAAGCGGGCCATAGCGAGTGATTAGCTAATTATTAGCTCTGTTCCATCCACACATTGTTACTCTCTTAAAAAATCGTCAGTTGAGGGACTAAATAATAACTAGTTATCGTTTGACAACTTCTGTTGAGATACTCTTTTATTTGTTCCTACACTCTACATTGGGAGTGGCCATGGTTGAAGTTTAACTAATGCTAGAATATACCTTAAAACCATACTACACCAGTGCGAACTGTTTGCTTATTTTTAAACCATTTCTGCTCCAAGTATGTTGCATAAAGACTCATAATAGAGTATTTCAGTCACTCAAGAAAAAAGTAGTGGTAAAAGGATGGAATTATGTAAGTACATGTTGTTAGCTAATCACAGTTTCTACGAATTGTTTTCATGGTTGGGCAGTGCTGAAAACATCACAATCATCCGTGCCTTGAGAAACAAATCCATCATTGAACATCGATGTAAAAAAGTGTCCATTGGCGGATAATGATCACAGAGCCGAGTATGATGAAAGTCCTAGAACAGTGATGCATACACCGCGGTCTGTTGGGTTCAAATTTTCATTTATTGTGGCCCATAGACTAAAGACTAAGTTTCCTGCGACTAATTCTCGACATTGGCTGGTAAGAACTTTATAATTACCTATTGAAATCGATGTTAACTTCGACTAAAATCAAGAATAACAAAAAAAAAAACTTTATCAACTGCAATGCAAGAACAGTCATTTGTTAGATAATAATTTTAATATCATAAATATTAATTTCAAATTTGGATTATTGAGATTTTGTACACGTCCATGTATTTTGTGACTAACGACCCGGGTTTCGCCTTTCGGCATCTTCAGTCATTCGAGCACACGAATGGACTCGAAATGACGTTCGTTCCTCAGTTCGAGTCCATTCGTGTGCTCGAATGCCTGAAGATGCCGAAAGGCGAAACCCGGGTCGTTGTGACAAAATACATGGAAGTGTACAAAATCTCAATAATCCAAATTTGATATTGAAATTCCGTCAAGCACCCTCAGTTTATATCATAAATTTAAGTTTTTCAGTCAATCTAAAACGTTACTAATCGATATTAAATCACAATGATATTCTTGATTGAATTGGCACTTATTTGGTAGAACTCCATTATAATAGGATAAAATAACAAAGTATTTAATTCTACAAAATTTTTATCAGGTGGTTGATAGCTATTTCGGGTTTACGGATTTTATTCTATTACAATGATTGCCAATTAAAAGATGCGCGAATTCTGTTAACTCAAAAAAAAATATTTTAAGACCAGCTCGATTTTGCTTGTGTGCATATGAGTGAGATTACGAAGTTGTTTTTAAATATTTTTTGTTTTCGTCATAGGTAATATTCTCCACACTTTACTCACATTAACTAACACTCCACTAACAATTAATTAAAAAAATAAAAAATATACCGTTGATAATTTTTAGTCATGGTACCAAAATTTTTCTAACCGAAAAATGTCGTGTTTCAAGATTAAATATCTTCCGGAACCAATAATTGTAACATGAAAAACTCATAGTTTCATACACTACCGTTTTAAAACGTTTTCCAAATCATTAAAACTCCTTTCCAGGACCTTTATGAATTGTTGGAGGATAAAACGTAATTTTAGTCCAAAACGTACTTCAATTCAAACTCATAAAAATTAGAGAAACTAAAATAATATATAGTATTACAATGGATATTGATTGTACATTGAATTGAATAAAACATTTTCGCATCGTATTTTTTTAATTTAAAACTATAATTTTTATCACCTACCTAGGTATTCAATTTATCGATTATTTGTTCTGTGACACTATCGAAAAAAAAACAATTTTAATACATGGAAAACAATATTCAAATTATCCACGGCAGTAAAACTGGCCATTTCAATTATCGACTTATCACTTATTATGTTATACGAAATATAAAACTAGGAAAATACAAAATCTTCAACAACTATATAAGCTTGAGAAGAATTACAGATAAATATAGTAGTATTCGGATTTGCATCTCTAGCAGAACTCAACAGTATCTATTAACTATGAAGTTCTTTGCTTTTTCTTTTCTGGTGGTGGCAAGCTTTGTTGGAGCTGAATGCTTCGTAAGTATTACAACATATTAAACACATGAATAAAATTAAAACCAAATAAATTTAAATAAGGAACAATCCATTTTTTTTGATTTTTAGTATTCGCATAAAGTAAAAAATATAATATCACAAGACCTATTTTAAGAAATCAAAGTAAAAGATAAAAGTGTTTTTAACCAATTTGAATTATTGAGATTTTGTACACTTCCATGTATTTTGTCACTAACGACCCGGGTTTCGCCTTTTGGCATCTTCAGGCATTCGAGCGCACGAATGCACTCGAATTGACTTAAATTGGTTAAAATACATGGAAGTGTACAAAATTGAAATAATTCAAATTTGATATTGAAATTCCATCAAGCACCCTCAGTCGATGTCTTAAATTATATTTTTAACTACTTTTGTAATGTATATACTTTTTTAAAATGCAAATATACTCTTTGAATTTTATCAAAATATTAACTTTTATATGCATACCTATAAACACATATTCATTGTTTTAGTTGAAACATAACGTTTGCTTTTTTAAAAACTTATATCGACTTCATATTTTTCTGCTTAATTAATATGTACTTTTTCTAATTAAAGGACAATAATGTCAACCTCAACAAATTATTCAACACCAACTATGGCGTTAACAAATTCTTCAACACAAACAATGCTATTAACAAATTTTTCAACATGAACAATGGCTTAAACAAATTCTTCAATGCAAACAATGGATATAACAAATTCTACAATAAAGTTAACCAATACTCCAACATGAACAATGACCTCAACCAATTCTTGAATACAAACGCAAATAACAAATTCTTCAACAAGAACCATGCTATTAACAATGACGTAAACAAATTTTTCCATATGAAAAATTACGTTAACAAATTCTTTAACATGAACAATGACATTAACAAACTCTTTGATACACAATATGACCTCAACAAAATCGTCAATACGAACAATGGATACAATAATTTCTTCAACATGCACAATAACCCCAACCAATTCTTCAATATGAACAACATCAATAAACTATCCGATCTCATCAAATTGTTCAATGGCATGAACAATTTCTTCGACGCTAACGGAAATATTAACTACAACATGGCATACAACCTCTTTGACAAAGTCTCCAATATGAACAATAATATGAATGACAACGTTAACAATTTATTGAACACGAACGATGACCTAAATAAATTCTTCAATTTGAACAATAACGTTAACAAATTCTTCAACATGAACACAAACCAAAATAAATTCTTCAACATGAACAAAATGGCCAATATGAATAATAACGTTCACAAATTCTTCAACACGAATAATGCCCTAAACAAATATTTCAATACAAATAATAACATTAACAAATACTTCAACATGAAGAATGCTTTTAACAAAGCCTTCAATATGAATAACAACGTTAACAAATTCTTCAACACAAACAATGCTGTTAACAAATTATACAACCTCAACAAAAATTTTGCAGCCAACAACAATATCAACAATAAATTATTCGGATTTTAAATATAAAAATCTCTGTACTCAAAATGTTCTTTGATGGAAATATTTATGTCATTATTTTGAAAAATTTTCAAAAACAATACTGCATTAGAATATTTTTTATTTCATGAAGCTTTTCAATTGAAATCAATTATTTTAAGAATAAAAGTTTGATTGATAACTGTTTATTTTGTTCCTTAAAAAATACCCATCCTTTACACAAGCAATCCAAATCGTTACTTAATTAATATATGACAAACCCTCGATTTAAATAGATTATGACTAAACTGTATAAAGTTCGCCTTCATTTACGTAAATTTAAATAGAGTGTGCGGTGCATATGCCAAAGTATAGGATTTTTCATCAAATTTCATTACATTTATACCGATTGCCATTTCGCGGAAACAATCGCGATATCAAGTAAATTGTCTGATTATTTACGGTTTTCGGTTTTAATATTGAATATACTTCATTTTTCAATTAACCTTTTGTTTCACGCAATAAAATGCGCGTAAATAATGTATTTCTTAAATATCAGAAATTGGCAACCTGGATTTGTATGAATATAAATCATTAAATCTGTTTATTAGTCACAAAAAATCACAGTATGAGCGTGCGGCTTCCAATAATGTTCTTCTTTTCTGACCCTGCTTTGGCCGTCTCAATGAGTATCCTTCACTCCACTCAATCCTCAGCCTTCCTACTCCTAATCTAAGGCTTGTGACCTCATTCATATGGTATAGTCGCGGTCTTTTGACACCCAGAACGCTATCTCACTATTATTAAAATTGTTGTAAAAACCATTATAGACACGAATCATATAAAGAGTATACTTTGAAGCCAAATAACCGAGAAAACTTAAATTAAAGTGTCAAATTAACATATAATACTGAGAAACGGAAACTTTCCAATTGAATGCAAGGCATATCACAAAAGTTTAAATGTATTTATTTATAGCTTTTCTGTAAAATTATATTCGTTCACATTTTCAAAGAAGCAATAAATATATAAGATAAAATTCTTTAACCATGTTTTATCCAGGAAACTTTCTTCAGACAGTTAGACATGAATTCGATTACATAGTTGTATTGCTCGCGCATCAATAATTTTAAATCGTCGTGTATTTATAAAGCTTTGACGATCTCCTGCTTTTGTCTCTTACGTAAAATAAAGATTGTCATCACTGCTTTAGCCTCTAATTTTTAAAAAAAGTGATGCATTTAAATTCTATGTTTACGTTACTTAAACCTTACCATAATTGAAATTACAAATATTTACTTTTCTATTATAAATTTCTATGTCTAAATATCAATCCAAGGATTTCGGTATTTATTTTGAATACTAAAAATTAATTCATTTTTCGAATTAAATACTTCCTGATTAACAACAACGTGTATCTCGATTTGTGCATATATATAGTTTTTATTATATATATATAATTAATATAAAAGAATTGTGGTTTCCCTCATTATCATATTTTGTAACAACCGATTATATCATATTTGAAATAGAGGACAAAATTTTCAAGTCATATTGAAGAACATGGGTTCTTTTGGAAACCACCTGGTAAAACCTACCGTAATAATGCAATAAATAAAAGAAAATATAAAACTATTTGATCATTACGTCTATTTATTCATTTTTCTCTTTTTTTTGTAAATGACTGATTCGCATTAAATAATTGAAAAACATTACAATACCCAAAAATAATATTAAATCATAAATTCATTCCAATTGAACTAATGATGGACACATATTCAATTTTAAATTAACAATTTAAAATCCCGGGATCATAATATGGGTCGGGGATTGCATGCGATAATTGCAATATTTAATTTTCTTGAATTATCTGTCTATATGCAATGCAGCACACACTTTTAGCGCATGTGTAGAGAGGGAGTGTGTGTGTGTGTGAGTCTTAATCTTTAACGCACAGCGCCCGCACACACACTTTTTTCCTCACTCTGTATCTGCTGCATAAAATTCACACGGATCATATTATTGAACGAATGCTTGCAGGTGACACTGTCACTAGCAGTGGCGGCCGGTGACAAGAATATTAGGGAGTGCAAAAAAGACTCACCTATTTATACAAGAAATCCATCCTCCGATTCTTGGATTTTGAAAACACTTCAATAACACGAACATTAAAATCCGATATTGACGATACCAATTGTTTCTCTACACTTAACATCGCAAGAGCATTTAGTCTGTCTTGAGTCATGGTATTTCTCAAAAATGACTTGATCCTTTTTAATGTTGAGAAACAACGCTCACTTTCCACTGAAGTCATCGGTATTGTACAAATAATCTGTAATAACTTAACACTTTCACTAAATACTTCGATTAAATTATTGTTTGTAAAAAGTTGAAGTATGGACAATGCTCCATCGGTGACGTAAAAATCTTCCCTACTGTATATGACAGTTAATTCATTTTTAAGCTTTAGTTTGTCAATGAAATCGTAAGTTGATGTTGCAATATTAAAGTCCGCTAAAGGAAAACTTTTGTGATAATCCGAAAATTTTTCGCTAAAAAACAATTTAGCTGCTACTAAATGATCATGGTATGCGAAACGATCTTTCGTTTGATTCACTAAAGTATCGCATACTTCATTACAAATGACATAATGGGGTAAGTCATTTGGTCTACGTCTTTTTGTAGGTTGGACTAGTGACATTTGGGTATTTTCTCGGATATTCTGAATAGAACGCGTAAAACTTTCGATATTCTTATTTATCTCCAAAACATCTTTCGACCTAGATTGAAGTTGCATAAAAGTATATCACAGTGTGGCATAACTTTTGCAAAGAAATCTAGCCAGTAATTGAAATGATCTTCGTTTAAATATCGAAACAGCATTCCAGCTTGATTGATGGTATCAGCGTCTAAATTTACGGTTTCTAAGATGTGCTCCATACACTCTTTCAACTGCTCGCGATAAGTGTGCACGACAGTCACTGTTCTTATATTAAAATTCCACCTAGTTATTGGTGCTGAAGGTATTCTTCTATGAACTATTTCTTTTAAAATGTCAGCTCTCTTCGCAGATCTCGAAAAAATGATGGAAAAGATCGTAAATTTGCAAAAAAGTTCCGAACCATAGTGTTGGCTGAAGCACTTCTCTCCATTATCAAATTCAATTGATGTGCATAACAATGTATGAAATGTGCGTATGGATACGAAGCTTTTATCAAAGCCTGCACACCACCTAATCGCCCACTCATCACTGCTGCACCATCATAACTCTGCCCGATTAATTGTGCTGGTTTAATGTCGAGAAATTCCAGTTCCTTCAAAATCTCAGATGCAATACCTACCGCAGTATGATCTTTTGGGATAATAAATTTCCAGAAACGTTCATGTATCTTCCCGCGCAATTCGTACCGTATTACCAAAACGAGTTGTTGCGTAGTGGCTATGTCAGTTGTTTCGTCCGCCTGGATAGCGATATATTTGCTCTGCGATATTTCATTTTTAATTTCGTTGCGACACACCTCCAAAATTGAATCTAAAATGTCATTTTGAATTGTTTTTGAAGTTCCCTTGAAAACACTGCTGCTCTCTAAGTGCTGTTTCATTGCGATGTCAATCTCTGAGACGAAATCAATAAGCCCTCGATAGACACCTGGATTATGGGAATCTGCAGTTTCATCGTGTCCCCTTAAAGCTAATTCAAATGCACCACAGAACTTCACACAGTCAATTAACCTTGATAAAATATATCGATTTTTATCTACACGCTCATTAATTTGTTTCACTGACGCACGATACCCAGCATCCAATTGGGAACGAATATCTAACGATCCCAATACCGCAAGTTGCATTTCATTTTAAATGTGATTTTGAGAGCTACCGTGTTTCTTTATTTTGAATGATAGGTGAACCAGGTCCTTAATTCCACTCTCAGTCCAGTTAGATTCACCTCCAAACAACAGACACGGAAAACAGAATACTGTATTAAAACTAGTACAGCCACATAGCCATGGTGTTTTTTTATACGTTTCTACATTAAATTTCCGAGTAAACACTTTATTATTAAGCGTACACTTCTGAAATAAATTTAAGCTTGGCATAGGACGACCTGCTGCTTTAATTTCCAGCCTTTTCGAAAAATCCCGACGATTTTCTTTAATGTATGAGACAGAATATGCACTATTCATTATTGAAGCACGTAAATATTAGACGTATGTTAAAGAAAGTAAATAAATTTGATGGTATGCGTTTCTTTGTGGCAGGCTCAATACACTAGAGGTCCTTTCGACGCACGAACTAAACATATGCGACAGGTCTCTGCGAGTTTGAATACTTTCGGGAACGGTCGTCATAATTCGGCAACTGGTGCAATGATCCTGAATAACTAAAAACTTCGTATGAAAGTCGAATGTGTGACACAGATGACGTCACAAAAACCAAAGTTTACCTACGAAATCCCTTCCACTTAGGGAGCGCTGAACCAAAATTGCACCGCCTCGACGTATTATTATTAGTATTTTTTCTGGCGCGGAATACGAGGTAGCATTGTGTGAATCATCGCTTGATGCAATATTTCTTTTACGGGGAACACGCGGGAAATTTTAAAATGAGTGAATTGCTATGTTTGTATAATATCGCTTATTACTTGAATGAATAATAATAACTTGAATATGGGAGTACATTGCACCATTTGCTCCTTTGCAAGAGCCGTCCCTGGTCACTAGGTAATAGTATGCAGTGATAAAATATTAGTACTGACCTGTCATTAATGAAATTGCAGTTTGAAGTATCACGGGCAGCAAGTTTAAGTAGTGGCTTATATATAATAATACAAACATAATTATATTATAATCTTCAGAAATGAAAAAAAAAATATTTGAATAAAAATTCATAAAGCGGACGAAGAAACAGTATTACAGTTTAAAAATTGTATGATATTGCAAATGAAAAACATTTATTTTTTGTCAAGAAAAATTGTTTGCTTTTACATTCCGCCTACATTTACAGAGATTTGTATTCCAGAGAAAATCTTAAAATGATTTATATCAATGACTGGTCATTTCATTTTTTCCTCTCATAACGGTAGCCGAAACGATTTCCAACAAGAGAAACATATACGTGTGCTCCAGTGGCGTCATCGAGAATGTGTGAAATCACTTTAAATTCAAGTTCAAATTTTTTGAAAACTAGACGTTAGTAGTACTTACTTAGCGGTCGATATTTTTACGACATTGTTCTACTGTTCTCGCATAAGCAAATTACTGTAAATTAAATGCAATTTAATCCCCCCACAATATACACACAGTAAAAATAGTTGAATATATTTTAGTTATGTTATCTCGAATTGTTGTAGTCTCAAATGGATTATTATTTAAGTGAGGACCTAACACCCAACGCAACAAAATACCTAACGTAAAAATAAACGGTAATTTCAGCACACATTTTGACTTATTGGGCGGACTCTAGGCATTCAAAAAGACCAACACCATTCGCAGTCGTTTCTTAAAATAAGGAAAAATCATATATAAAGCCTTTGACAAAGCAATTAGTAAATTCATGCATTAATCTCTTTAATTATCATATGTTCCAACGCAGTTGAATAGCCATTTTAGTCGTCTGTCACAAAACAATGTATTTATCAATGTATTGCTTAGGACCGGGCGAATTTGCTGAGTAATGATAGTTTCATACCTGCCCACTTTTTTTCTGAAAAGTTTCGGCCGCCCGAGGATTTAAATTATCCCAACCAGCGGAATACAGCGAAAATTCTACGAAATTTTCCGATTACCGTGCACAGAGGGTCAGGCAAATCTGCTAATTGTGTGTTTCTATCTGGCTAAATTCCTAGAATTTCGACCAATGAGATTTTGAGTGTCATACGATTTTCTTTGGGAGATTTAGTTCGATTCCGGAAGGGTCGCATTTGCATTTTTAAATATAGATGTTTAACCAGAACGGTCTAGTCCGTTGAAAGCTTAACAACTTGATTCGTCTTTAGTACTGGCTCTTGTGACGTTTTGAGAACTGAGTTCTCATTGCCGCAGAGATAGTTTTCCATGTCAAAAACGTGAAGAAATCATATGTAAACTGTATCAATTATATTGATTGAAATCAACTGTCAACCTGTATTGTATTACCTAGTACTGAACTACAATAAAGAAGATATTACCGCTGAGACTCAGGATTTTACTGGGTCTGGAGAGTTTATCCCGATCTGGAGCCGATTGCTGCTGTGACTTTGTGAGGAATTAGAGGAGTGTTTCCTATTTTACTGTCTATTCCTGCCTCTTCGGGATTATCATTTTTTTTTTACAAAAATCAATTTTATGTATTCGTAGTAAAATACAGAAAACTAAACTGTAAGCCCAACGACCAATTTCACTGGCTTTGAAACAACATACTGCTCAAAATCAGTCTTCTTATATTCTTGTAGTCTATGTTTTCGTACGGCACTGTGTCAAATCTAACCCTTTCAACCTTTAGGGATATCGAATTTGTAACCGAAAATTTTGCATACTGAATTCATATCCATGTCGATATCACCGCTAAGTGGGGTTGTAAAGGCGTCGAAATGATCGGTTTGTACCCTTACATGCTAAATTCAACTTATTGAGCCCTCTTTTTAAGGGTCAGTTTCGTTTCACTATTATTGTTGTCAATTTGTGTATATCACATTGAATAATATGTTTTTACATTTTTTTTACAGCAGTAATTGTTGAGAAATGCACTTAAATTAAATTTATAAAATGGAAAAGTAAATCATACATGTTTTTCAATTTCAATAAAACGGATGCCCTAGAACAGTGGTCTGTAATTACTGTGCCGCGAGACAATCCTTGGTGAACCGCGGCGCAACAACCTTAAATACGACTATCATTGAAAATAGTAGGACTATTTTGGATTTGACTAAACAAAAAATGGGTAATAACCTGTACACTCAACTTAGTTTTGCTTAATTTTAGTAGCTAAACTTAGTTAATTTTTTAGTTACAACATTTACAAATACTTTTTTATAACGTAAAATGGTTTAATTGGCTTTCATTAAAATATGTATTACCTAGCTACTATTTCAAATTCATCAAATAAAAATAAATTGTATGTTTTGTTTATGAAATTTGGTATGTAGTGTGCCGCGAAATATTGATTGCTGAGCACTTCCCGACATCATTAAAAATCTTGCTTGATTACATATTTTATTTGGCGAAGCTAACAATGATAAGATTAAAAAGGAATAGTTGTTGCATAATCACTTTATCGGGTGGGTGGGTGTTCGGGAATGAACGAAAACATCATAGAAATCTATAATTTTGAAAACTTATCCATTAATTTATTGAAAAGTTATTGTATGGAAGTTTCTACTTTTAGATAGGAAACAACGCTGACATTTTACGTCATACAATGGTTCGGACACAAATACCCTCACACGATTCTATAATTTTGTAATACTCAAAATTATTTCTTATTGTAGAAAATAAATCCAACAAATAATTAATTAATGGTATAATATAGGTAATACTGAAACTATAGCTGGTAATCTGAAACTGGAATAGTTGTAAATGTTCAATTCTTTATATCTAAGGTAATTCAGTGTCATTGAATTATATACAATACAAATATATGAAATGTTGGCGACACATCTTAACTGTAATACTATGTTAATAAAAATGGAACAGGGTCAGAAATAATTTAAAAGATTACAAGAAGTCGTAATGGTGTTGTTCTTATCGTGCGAGGTATTTGTGTAAGGAAGAAAACGTTTTAACAATACTAGTTTTTTGTTTCAAATGGATAATTGATCAGTATGGATAAAAATATCACAGGCATTCACACCTTTTCGATACAGATCCCCAAAACGATTTTATGAAATGATTTCATTAGGGGACTCGAACTGTTGACTGCGCAACTGAGTTCGACATAAGCCCAACAACTTTGATCACTTTACTATGGGATTGGTATGTTTTCTTTTCGTGAGTTTATCCGCATTTATTCACCATTCAAATTTGCTCGAAACTACTTATTTTGTGCTACTTGTCAAACTATCGCATATTTTTATTAAAATAACTTGTTATAATTCAATAAAACTTTGACACTACAGCAAATATATATATATATATTAAAGTGTCCTCTCAGTGGAAATACAAACCGTTTCTTTTCGCATAACAATGACTTCCACGCAAACTGAACAGTTGCTGAATTGGTACAACAATAAGTGTATGCAAATTAACTAGAACGGCAAACGCTGGAGTACTGGAAAGGTGTATTTCATTAGGCTAACCGGCGCCGCTTTTCCGACCTTCTTTTCCTATATTCCGCTTTGTAAAAGTGCGCCCGCCGCGTCAGAAAAATGAGAAAGAAAAAAATATTAGGTACACGACAGTGCTCGTCAAGTGTTGTGTGAAAACCCGATTTTCTTTTTGCATGGTTTTTTTGGACGGTCTAAGTAATCGCACTAATCGTTTTTTTTACTTTGAGTTTTTACTTAAGTATTATTCAATACAGTACATGTATATAATTAAAAACGCCTCGGCCCCTTGTGAATATTAAAATGGTCATTTTCGCCATTATTGGGGGAATTTTAAGATGCAGGTGTTCATGACTCCTGCATGACTTGTTGCTGTTTAATGTTTCGATTTTTTTCCTTCACTTGTTTTTATTTTTTAACGTCTGTTTACTGAATTTAATAAATAAATTTCTTTCCAATATTGCTTTTCTTGACATGACATGTTACGAATTGTTTCCAGCTTAGTACAGTCGTCACTGTCAAGTTGCGACACTGAACGAATATATTTTCTTATATTAAATTAGATTTAAATCGCAAATCTTGTTAAGTAATGAAAACTATCTCACATTTTTATATGTGCTCCTTATCTTTTTTTAAACAATTTATTTACACGGTAAACTTTGGGACGTATCGTAAAAAGAAAATCGGGTGTATATGACATTTGTAATTTGTCATAGAATTTGTCAATTTTAAAGACTAATACATAAATGTGACATTGATACGCTACATGTAGTGAAAGTATTAAGTATCAGCGATATCTCAATTTAATATGTACAACTTTACTTGTAAAGATTTGTAACCGATAACTGAAACTCTATCGTATTTTTATACTCATATGTGCATTTACAATCCTTTTAAAAATAAATCACAATTTGTTGTGTAGTCCTTCTTCCTTTTATTATAATAATCAAAACTGGTTTCGCTCATGGCAATCCATTATTTCATCTTCTTAAGCGCTTTCAAATGATAACTAGAAGTATATCAGTAGAATAGACTTAATGGCTATGCAATAAATTGTTTTAAATTAATATTGATGTTTAATGGATATTTTGAATTCATAGATAGTTACTTGCTCTACATATGACGACACAGCGTTTTTAAACGCAAGCCGGAGAAATTCTTCTAATGATAATAATTTAAATGACTTGAGTATCTCTGGCATATTTAGTATAATTGTAACAATAAAGTTAGTACAGTTAGTGTCATTGTTTGAAGTGCTCTCGAGGAAAAATCTTATTAGCCGAGTAGGATACTCCATCCCTGATCGCCTTTTTTCTCGTCGTCGAGTTTATTTTTCAGTTTCTCTCTTTCTTTCTCTGCTTGTTTTGTAATAAACGGCATGTTTTTATTTTATGAACTTGGAATATGTGTTTTTCTGAGACGTTTGTATTCGTATGGACTCTTGACGATGTGTTTTTTCCGTTGATTTGATACTTCGCGATAGCGTATAAAGAGGTGGATGTCTCACATTTCCCTTTTTAAGACATTCTGTTTCTCAATTTATTCAAGTACATTTATTTTCAAATGAAAATCAAGATAAAGTGTGAATACTTGTTACATATGATTATTCTATGTTTTTCTCATACCTTACTAAGCTAAATGCTTGTTCTATTCATCTAGTCTTATGGACAAACGTATTTTTGATTGGTACCAAAGATAGTTTCATTTATAAAACTTAAATATTAGTTACAATTTTCGATAAAACATATTGAAGTTGCATAAGAAAAATATTATATTCCCGGTGACTAGGTTTTCACACATAGAATATTATTCTCCAGCTGCTTTAAGCATTTCTTCGAGCTTATAAGGTGAGATTTTATCGATGGAATAAAAGCTTAAATAATATTATTTGTTATGAATCCAGCAGTTACTTTTTGGAAATTCATTTTTAAAATAAAATTCATAATCTTGTTGTATTTCTACGGTTATGTTACTAGGCGTGACATAGCCACAAGAAAGTTTTCTTTTTAAAGATTTTTTGACTTTGTATAATTCATTGGTAAAATTAAAATTAATGCCTTGTAAAGGTGGCCAGTGAGAAGCCACTCGCGGGCTTTAATTTATCTCCTACTTACATAATTTATAATCCTTTCATAATGTTAGGAACCATCAAAAATATACAAATATACAGCATTCTGATAAATATGGGGCAAGCGTTTATGTTGTTTTTCTATTTTTATTCACTATAATTTTATCGCTATTCTATTGGAGTAGAGTGATCAATGAGTAAATTAATCACTCATGACTCATGGAAGTACATGGGTGCAGTCCGCGCGAGAGACCTCCGTCACCTTAATTTTTCGATAATGGTCTGCAATGACAAGCGATTTAATGATTTTTCTTTTCCTTAAATACAGATTTTTCTTTTGATTTAAATTGGTTTTGATTAAATAAATATGTTTTCGTTTAAGCGTAAGCTTTCGACTACGTAATTCTGATTTGTTTTATTAAACTACCCGTATAAGCAAGGCATTAAAGATGTCCTTCTTAGTAATATGGTTGCTGCCTTATAAGCTTGTAGAAAATGGAAAAATTACCTAGCGAACACGAATTCATCGTGCGATATTCTCTCACGCAATTTCAATGTCCGATTTTAAGAATTGGGCCGTGGTGAGAACGGTGGGTAATATTTCATAAGAAACGGGCGATAAGGGGACGACCCATGCAAGCTTTTATGACAAAAAGTGTATAGTGTAACGTGGGGCTTTGTTTGGCCATTTGCTGTGGATGTCTCAAGAGAGTCTGAATATCATCTATTCTTTGTCTTACTATCTTGCAGGCCCCATATAAATAAACTCAATAGGTGATATTAGGGTCGGGGGGGGGGGGGGGGGTGCATTAATATCGTTCATTAAGACTATTCGACGCATGTAAGAAATTGGATATTTGTTAGAGTAGCGTGTGACAGAAATTATTGAAAACGCATTATAACTAATTTGTATATTGAGTGGATATTGACTCGGAATTGAAAGATATATTTGTCAATATGAGTATATTACTTTACTTAAGAATATTCAGCATTGGTTTTATAATGTTTTGTGTGTAACATAGCTGTTCTTAACTGCAGCAGATAATATGAAATTATTTTTTAATTAATTATTAAGTTAATTTTAACTACAATTTTTCAATTTAAATTGAGTTTTTCTATTTTATCTCTTCTCTTTCATATAAACTACGAGAGGTTAATATGGCATGTTATCCCGAAACTTTCTTCAATGTTTTTAGCTCTATGTTGTATACTTAGATAATCGTTCATTGAATTCAATTTAAAATTATTCTTTATTACTTTACCTACGTTTTTTCTTATGCTCTTTTTTAAAATTTAAAGACAAAGACATGGATCCTAGTTGGCTTCAATTTAAATTGAAATTGAAACGCGTATTGAAATAAACGATTCGAGAAAATTTCATACTCAGCTGTAATGTTGATTACACATTAAATATTTAGCGGACAATCAGTTAAAATAAACTTTTTGAAAATGGGACGTAACAAAGAGATAGAATTCAGAGAATAGATAAGTTGACGTTTCAAACTTACAACAGAAACAATCAAATATATTCTAATAAATATCAAATTTCTACTTGGATAAATATTAAGCAAAAAGCGCTGGAAAATTTGAAACCAGTATCATAGGGCATCACAGAGTGAACCATGGCAGTCAAATCAATATTGAATTTAATGTAATTTCTATAAAATATTCTAGAAATATATTCTTTTCAAAAAGCAATGTTAAGACTACGGATATTTCTTACTGAAATGTTTTTGAAGGCTTCACTTTCCACCCTCTTGGTGCTTTGTTTATCGAATCAATCAAATTTTGCTGGAAGCACTTTTCAGTGTTGACAGATAAACAGAAGGGTAGAAAAAAATGTCACCGGTATTGTCATTTTTTTGTTAATTAACAGCTGATAGATCGTTTCTAATAAAACAAGAAAATATCTGATAATAGCAATCAGTATGTAAGGGGCGAATTGATGGTAAGATATCTAGGTATATTTAATTAATAATGTATCGAACATTTTCCGTGATATTGTCTAGTTTCTAGTTGTATGAAATTGAACTCGGAGACAAATTATTTTAGAATGACTCCGTAAAGTTCCCTTGCGAAAAAGGTTCGCCGTTCTGTCGTGTACAGTAATTGATAAAAAAACACACTCAATGATCACTTAAAAAAGGTTTCTAATTGTTCATTTCGAAATTTCTCGTCCTAATTCGATTTCCAGGAGGACAAAAATAATGATGCCATCATTATTGTCATCAAATTTAAGGTATTTAACTTGCCATTTTGAACCAAAGGGTTCTTTTCATAATGAAAAGGACTCATTATTTTTTGTCTCCCAGTAATTAGTACTGTAATGAACATCCTCATCCCACTTTTTGATTCCCGAAAATTCAACACTTTGATGTGATAAGCGTCCATGGGCGATTTTCCCACCCTTTTTTACTTTCGATTAATACAATTCACTAAGAGTACCAAGTTCGATTTGGGCAACAATTGTTTGTTGGCTAGGTTTAAATTCCAGATATATATGTCATTTAGATATATAGATTTTCATATTTATAAATAAATCAGAAGGCAGCTTATTTACACGGGTCTCATACATAACATACAAAATGTAATACTGCTCTTGATTCCAATCATGTATTGATATAATAATCCAATAATATTAGATGATCCATAGCAATAGAAATCCAAAATAATATAGCAATAGCCCTAAGTGGCTTTAAATTTTGTAACGCTAATTCTCTTAAAATATGTGAATTTTATATTTAATTTATTTTATACTTTTTATTGTACGTTATGATTTTTTCAAACATTAAAAAGAAAAATTTGGCTCGCTCCTTAAATAATTAAAGTAAAAGAAAAATTAATTCATTATGATGTGAAAATTCAGTCAATTGTAAAGAAACCATCCCCGCAGCGACGATTAACCGCGCTTTTTTCCGAGGATGAATTATTTTCAACGATCGATATAGAATATAAACAGTGACGCCATTTTCTGTTTATTATATTGTCGTAGATCGCAGATGAATACTGTCAATAATTTTATTTATATAATCATTACAAATAAATTACTTCGTCTAAAAAGCAATTTATTTTCGGTGGCGTTTTTGAAAAATTTGACGTTAAGGTTTGACGTTTTTTAGGTACATTAAAACTTTGATCATTACACACAGAGGTGTTCGTGCTTTAAGGGTCTCCTCGGTTGTCAAACAAACTTCTCAGAATAATAATAATTTGATATTATAAATAGTATCGACTCAACTCTTGGCGCACAGCATCGTTTATATTACCAGATTATTATCGCAAATAAACTTGGACTGAAATCAACAAGTTGTAGCGGTTATAATTTCGTATATTTTGACGTCTTAATAACCATAACTTCTAAGTGTGGCTACAAGTAATCGTACGTTTTAATGGTTATTAATATTGTTTTTAACGAAAAAATGATCAGCCGTCGTAAAGCATTTTGATACCGGTTGTCCTCGCTTTCCGAACCCCCGCGGTTACTAAGTTGCAATAGAGCAATCATCAATACTAATACATACTTGAAATTCAGCATGCTCCCCCGCTCACATCGCTTTATATCATATATATCAGTGACTCACTTGCCCGCCTCCTTCTCTATATTTTTCTAAATAGTGTTGGTCCCCTTTTTAGCTAAAAAGCGCCTTGTGCATTAACAGCTATGCTGTCCGTAGTGTGCGATATCAAGTCGAGTGTACGTTTCGCACTTGGCGTGTTATCTTTCACATTGCAATTTATGCTTCGAACAGCTGACCAACGTCTCTCTGTGTTGCTTAAGCCCACACTTGAATGTAAATTATTTTAAATGCTACACAGATTCTCAAAAGAATAAATCTGACACTGTTAAAATACAATATATGTTATACTGCCTTTATTATATGATTTGACGATGGAACATATCTAAAATGTATTTATGTAATGTAACAGCATGTTCTAATGCCGCGGCACACTGGTGCGTCGCGAGACGACCCCAGGTGTGCCGCGAAGCAATGCATCCAAAATGAGAAAAATTCGAGTATTTTATATTTAAAAAAAAAATTAAAGCGATTTTTTTGCTGAGATATCTGATTAAATTATTATATTTGAAACAAATATTATATTATTTCCGTATTAAATGGAATAATAATTGAATTAGTAGTTGCACCGAAAGTGGAACTGTAATGATGAGAAATATAATACGGCTTGTCTCGTGTGTAAAACACAAAAATTCTACCGTATAAATTTCAAATTGCTGTATTAATTGGTAGAAGCATTGATGGCGAGATGGTGAAATTTCCCAGTGAAATTATTACAAACAATGCAAATTATCAAATCATGAGACTTAAACAAGCATTTTTTCTTTGCGTGTTAAGAGATCCTTCACTTTGAAAAGGTAAAAGATTTTAATTGGGTCTTATTAAAAAAATGTATTAATTAATATTTCAAATACATCAAATAAAAACAAATTAGTTTTATATATAAAATTTACATATTTCGGCTTATGGTGTGCCGCGAAATATTAATGAATTATTTGGTGTGCCGTGGGTGAGAAAAGGTTGCGGAGCACTGTTCTAGAATGTCTATGTGCCAAAGTTAAAAAACGTTTTGCAGATATTTGGCTCACGTTTTATATGCAAATTTTTTTTACACGACAGTAGTTTCAAAACCCTTGTATTTTATTAAAAGGATCGTTTTATACATTCAGAAAACAACGTGTTTTATTCAATATGTCGTTAACCCAAACGATTATTCCCTACTTTTGACTTAAGCCATATAAATAGTTTGCTGAACGCGCCGATTGCTTCATCCCTGGAGTCAATTTGATCGCTCTCATAAAAAGCATCGCTTTAAAGCGAGTTCTGCACCTGAATTATAATCTGTTTTTGTTTGTCTACTTGCCAAGAGAATTTTATTTCTTTTCGATCAATGTCCAACAAAGCTGGTGTCAACTCATATGATTGCAAATGGACACTTTGATTGATGCAGGTTTTATTATTCACGTAAACAAAAAAATACTGAAAATAAATAAATTAAAAAAATAACAGTCATGATAATATATATATATTCTTATATGGTAAAACAGATTGGGTCATGGGATTTGTGGATTTTGGAGAAGACATATTTTTGATTCTAACTGTATAAAAGATGGACTTAATCTTTTCGATGGATTTGTCGGTAACTTTGTGGAAATACGTTTTTAATATAAAATGAAACTTAACATAATAACTTTGTTATTCAACTGGCTATGTTATTAGATGTGACAGGTGTTTCGTTTCTAATAAGCATCTTCAGACTAAATAAATCGCAAGGTTAGATGCTAGAACTAAACCTCGTATTCACTAGGAAACAAAATGCGCCGTAACACGACTATCAGCATAGAGTCTACGTGACGCTGCAGCGTTCCCCACTGTCCCACAATGCTGCACGCGGTATAGTGCGGGATTTATACGTGACGCGGGAAATGCTGCTTATGCTCGCTCGCGAGCGCAAAAGGCAACATGTCAAATGTTTGCCAGTTTATACGTGTGATTTCAATTATAAATGTATTTATTATTGAAAATTACAAATCACCTAAATATGACTGCAGTATGTATGCCTTTACTTAGTGATATATTTTCATCATTTATACACCACGGCTTCTATTTTGAGGTTAAAAGCGTTCATAATATTGTTGTAAACTTTCAAGTGACGTTTTCATACTAATTATTTGTTTTCAATTCAAAATGCTTCAACTTCATAAGATTATGTAATTTTATGATTTCGTATGCTTAAGATAAATTTAATATTCTACAAAACTACATTCATAACTCATTTTGTCTAGAAATTAGCCAACATAATCTCATCGGACAGCATTTCTGGGACAAATGACGTGGCTATGGTGTGTACGGCAAAAACGTTACGCGACATTTTTCACGCAGCATCGACGTAGATGCCCTGTCGTTAGTACTGCGGCATGTTGCTTATTAATTATAATATTATATTAAAACTATAATAGTAACATATATCTCAGAAAACGGGGATGGTAGTTGAAATAAAATAATGTGTGTATTTGTTAATATTCAAAGAGTATTTTTTTCGTCGATCTATGAATGAAGACTGTCAATATCTATGACTCTAAAAACCAGCTGTTTCATTTTATGTCAAATAAAATTCATCGCCCAAATAATCTGGTTTGCTTAGTGGCAATGTTGTAACCGAAAGGGATTATATTTTGTACTATTCCATTATTGCTTATTGTATAACATGATATTATTACTGCGTACATTAAGGATGTTCGACTCCCCTATAAATTAATCTGTAAATTAAAGAATTCATCTTGTTACATGGAAAACATCGAATTCGTATTATATAACAAACTGTAAACACATAAATTTGGTATTTATCGTATAGTGTATTTTTACTGACTTGATTGATGATCTCTCAATGAAACCAGTTTGAATAAAAACACATAAAAAATCTAAGCCTATTTGTTGAGCAGTCTTGTTTGTTCGTTAACCTCTGTTCGACCTCGTTTAGGAATAAAAAAAACAGTGCCTGGGGATATTTTGGGGCATCTCGTGTAAATCTAATTCGGATTTCGAAGCTTCGTGTTAACAGCGCTGATTTTTTCTTGCCACGTCGTATTGTTTTTCTTTTTTTATTATCATTTCCTCCTTGTCTCCTAACAACGGTGCTGGATTGTCCCGAACGCCTATTGCGAGGGAGGAATACGAAATGTCTTTGCGTGTCCTCGGAAAAATTCAGCGTACATTTGACGATTTTACGAGGTTTTGAACCTTTGGCATTATTTTCAATAATATTTTATACTAGCTGTATGTCGTTTCTCTTATTCTTTCGTGTAAGATATGCATACAATATTTGCCTGCAGTACTTTTACTTACAACGTATAAAATATGAAATTTTAAAAGAAATGTTCTGTACATAACTGTTATGAATAATTGTTGAACGCTTTCACAGATGGCATAATTTCCAACCTGTCATACCATAAATTCAGATTTTCAGGTATTTCGGTAAGATTCTAATCGAGGACTGGCAGCCTTCATAAAATGTTAACGAGTTTCTCATAAAATATCCACTTATTTGGATCGCAATTTATCCTTTCCCTGAATATTGTGCTTTAAATAAAAAATTTCCTAGTACAGTATGGAAAATTATTCGTCTAAGAATAATGCATACCTATTGGTACACATCTAATTAGCAGTCTCTGATACCGATTCATTATTATTTATTTCAAATCGATATGCACGTAAAAAGGACCATCTTAGATAATACTGTAATATGGATATCTTTAAAATAAAAAATATTACCAGGATGGCATTGCCACCTGATAACATTCGCTCTGTGACAGGGAGGAGAAAGAGAGTCTGTCTTTATATGTGTGTGCAAACATGTATAAAGTGATTCAAGCCTGGTAGTGGAAAGAAGATTCTAAATAATTGTTTCATTATTCCTTCTTTACAATATAGATACTTATCCCTGCTTAAGAAGTTATCAAACAAGTCCAAGTTCGTGTTCTTGAAACTATGAAAATCATAAATTATGAAATGTTTTATTATTATCTTAAACTATTATTGTAGAAATATTATATATAGTTGTATACAAAGCAGGTGGAAATTATTTAGTTTAGAGTACGGTATCAAGTAATTAAAATAAATTTAGAATTTCCTAACAATAATGCACTGTGAATTTAGAAATAAAATGAAATAACAGAACTAAAATCTTGAAATAATTGACATGGAAAATGATTTACCTACTACTTTATTTACTTATACATAAAATAAAACTGCCTTTCAATTAAACTATTATTGTAGAAATATTATATATAGTTGTATACAAAGCAGGTGGAAATTATTTAGTTTAGAGTACGGTATCAAGTAATTAAAATAAATTTAGAATTTCCTAACAATAATGCACTGTGAATTTAGAAATAAAATGAAATAACAGAACTAAAATCTTGAAATAATTGACATGGAAAATGATTTACCTACTACTTTATTTACTTATACATAAAATAAAACTGCCTTTCAATTAAACTATTATTGTAGAAATATTATATATAGTTGTATACAAAGCAGGTGGAAATTATTTAGTTTAGAGTACGGTATCTAGTAATTAAAATAAATTTAGAATTTCCTAACAATAATGCACTGTGAATTTAGAAATAAAATGAAATAACAGAACTAAAATCTTGAAATAATTGACATGGAAAATGATTTACCTACTACTTTATTTACTTATACATAAAATAAAACTGCCTTTCAATTCAATGAAAACACTATGTATTTTAAATATTTTCTTTATATTTTGGTGTTAATGACTGATTCATTTTTCCCATTCCTCTTTTCATGAAAGTTTAACTCTTTAAATCTTGTTTAAATGAATGGCATTCTCTATTTTATGCTTTAGCCTGTACATGTGTGCATATTTTAATTAGTTTTTGGTTAAAATATTAAAACAATAGCCGTTGATTTTTGACATTAAATACAATTTCGGAAAATAAAACATATTCATTTGTGACTTCTTTTTTGAGAACGCTTATTGCATGTATATTGTTTAATTTATTATGTACTATAATAACATCACTGATCAAATATTTCATCATTAGGTTATCCTTGAGCCGAGTGGTTTGTGGAGTTCGCGGGCTCGAATTCCAATACGGAAAGTTTCATAAATTGATTTTTCAATCGATTTATAGATCTGTGTACGAAGGTATGTATCTCTTAAATTACCTCCCACCCACTGATATTAAAAACGTGTCGCAGTGGTGCGATTAGCTTACCATTTGTTCCTGCAAATGCCAAATCCTTACTCTCTTAAAAAAATAGTGGGTAAGCAACAGAGTATCAGGCAATTCTTACAGAAAAAAACTTAAGAGACAAAATCAGTTGATAATAATCGTGATGAGCAAAACTAATCCTGATCATTAACATGTGGAAGTAGTACAAACACATTGTGTTTTATTTAAAAAATATAATGCCTTTCCACCAAGAATTAGTAGTTAATACTTTAAAAGTGAAAGATAAGATGCATTATGAGTACTGCTCTACATTGAAAACAGAAATGGTTAAAAAAATTTTGAACACCTCAGTTCGAATGATGAAACATAATAATATTTTAAATTATGACCATGTGTGATATGGACAATAGTGCACCTTGTCGATTTCTGCGTCTCACTGGTTAACATAGTCAAGTATCAGCAAATATCAAAAAAAATATGAGTATATAAGAACCTACCTGTGTATTTTTTATACTGTCAATATTATATAATTTAAGACATCGACTGAGGGTGCTTGATGGAATTTCAATATCAAATTTGGATTATTGAGATTTTGTACACTTCCATGTATTTTGTCACTAACGACCCGGGTTTCGCCTTTTGGCATCTTCAGGCATTCTCGTAAGGGGTTTTTCTTAAGTGTTTTCCCCACGCAAAAACCCTCAGCTGACAGAATCTTTTTAGATAGCAGTACTTAGCTAGCTTACATGCGGGAAAGGGATATAAAGACCTAGTCTGTACTCCACCCTAGCACTAACATTAGCCAGGAAACTTGGAGATAATAGTTTCAGTAGGAAATTAAAGGTAGGAAAAAAAAATTACTTTCTTGTCAGTTCGAGTCCATTCGTGCGCTCGAATGCCTGAAGATGCCGAAAGGCGAAACCCGGGTCGTTAGTGACAAACTACATGGAAGTGTACAAAATCTCAATAATCCAAAACTGTCAACATTATTTTTTCACGATTTATGTACAAAAATTTCATTCTTTTTTTTGAGCAGAAAGATTATATGATATTGTCTGTCAGACTCTGCGGTTAGGGCAGGTGGGGGGGGGAGGTGAGGCCATTACTGTTAATTTACCCTCGGCTGGATGATGTGTCAATAGATACAAGATTAATTATTATTTCGTGACCTCTGAGACCTATCCCTTCATGATTTCTCTTAGTGTATGTGTGTAACAATGGTGACGAGTCGGTTTATTCCACGGCCCTATTCGATAATGGGAAGAACGATCGGTTTCGCCGTGATAAGGGTCAGCGTCGAAAGGGCTCTCGTGAGTTATGCAATGGGATATGGCACCACATACGAAGACGGTATTAGTTGCACAACCTTTTTTCGTTTGTATATTTCACTCCAGTCAATTTAAAAATTCAATAAATAATTTATATTGTTATTTGACTCGTTTTATAATTGTTTAGCTTCTTTAAGAAGCACCTTCAGACTAAAAGTATATTTTCTTTTTTTTTTGTAAATCCTTAACGTAAGTAAGAATTTTCTCCCTTAATAATTGTAATACTTAGAGAGTAAGGGTGCGAGAAAAGAAGATCCACAAATCAAGTTATATTATTAGTTCCATTTCTTTGGGGTTTAACTGTCAATTCTTGTGGGAAAGCATGATATTTTAAAAATAAAACGTTAATTTTTTTTTTTATCCATGTCCGCTCCCAATGTGGAGCATATGGTCTCCTAATGGAGGTATCTTGACAGGATTTTTTCTACGAGAACTGCTTGTCACTCAGTTGCTCAACCTCTCTTTTCTTTTTTTCGAAGAGAGTAGGGATAGAAGGATAGGGGTATGACAGGACTAGTGGTTAGCTAATCGCTCTCGTTACGCTCCGTGAGGATGGGATTGGTGGGAGGGAGGACTCAGACTACGAACAGAAATCCATAAATCGATTGAAAGATCAATCTATGAAAACCGTCCGCACCGGGAATTGAACCCGAGACATCCGTAACCGTAGCCAGCGACGAAACCAACTGCGCCACGGACGCCGATTTTTGTTTTAATTTTTGCTAATATAAAAACTTTCAGCTGTTTGCCAAATACGTTACATAATTCCCGGTGAGGACAGTTTTCATAAATTGATATTTCAATCGATTTATGGATTTCTGTTCGTAGTCTGAGTGTTTGTGTTGTCTAAAACTCCCTCCTCACCCACCCTCACGGGGCGTAGCGAGAGCGATTACTAGTCCTGTCCTAGCCATATCCTTCTATCCCCACTCTCTTCAATAAAGAGAGGTTGAGCAACTGAGTAACAAACAGTTCTCATAGAAAAATTCTATTGAGATACCTCCATTAGAAGGCCATACGCTTCACGTTGGGAGCGGGCATGGAAAAAACTTACTTTTAAGGTGTTAATTGTCAATTATTGTTGAAAACCCTATTATTGTGTATTATAGGGTCATATTTTCTATATGTATAACTGTAACTTGACCTACTGGCAATTAGTTTGAGCTCATCCGTACTGTCGAAGTCATGATAATGCGCCTAAAACTCTAATATTTTTTATTGAAAGTATTTTCATATTCAAAATAACATATTTTTAGAATTGAGACTAAGATATATCTTAAATATAAAGTAAAAATGTGTATTTATAATAGAAAACATGTAATTTCTTTTTTTAAATGATCGAATGAACCCTCAAAAGAAATATATATCATATATAGAGAAATACATATTTGAATGCAACGAATTAGGTATTTTTTCTTAAAAATGTTACGTATTTTTGCGTAACTTTTTGATACAAATAGTCTTCCGTCATTATGTTTTTCATGAAAAAATCTTCTCTGAGTACTTTGCGGTTCTATCATTACCTAAATATTCTTTTCAAGAACATCTGGCAACCATTTTTTTCGCTATGATTTGATAATGCAGAAGGCGATTGGTTTTATTATGATATGGGTGACAAAGGAAAAGGTTTTCTTTTTTTTATTACATGCATATCGCCTTTTCGAAAGGTGTCATTTCATATTTAGAGGCACAAATGTCTTTCCATATGGGATTTGACGAGTGAAGGCGTAGAAATGCGCCTTTTTTACATATACTTGTGAACATATTATCTGTTATTTTGCGGTTCTTTGTTTGATCTTTTTTCTAATCGTATTTTCGTATGAACAGTATCATAGATAATTTTATTAAGCGCCATTATTATGTCAGCCGTCGATTTAATGTTTTTATTGATAGGGCAATTTGTGAGATAATTTAAGTAATAATAATTTAAAATTATATATATATGACAAACGATGAATAATTTATTACGTTTTACCAAAACAAATATTATCCATTTAGAAATATGGTGGTAATTATTGATGCTTCACTTTATGTATAGAGTTTACTTTGACCGTGGTGTTGGAATACGGATTAACGGTTTACTGAACATAGCGGTATTTCTTTTTATTATTAAATTTAAAGGAATTTTCTATAAATAAAATTTCTTTTTGTTTTCAGGTAATGCTTCAAGTGAGATAAGGTCCTTACCATAAACCTCATCAAGTCTCTGACAGACGTAGAAAACCTTAATCATCAGCTTTAATCCAATGTCGCACAGCGGAAATATGTCGACGTTTTAACTAAGTATGTAATGACTTTTCCAGAATTACCTTGGAGGGGATATCGATACATTTATCCAGAATTCAGACTCATGAGGTATAGACGCACTCTGGAAACTATTACTTTTAAACTAATCGAAAATTAATGAAAACCAAATTTCGTTCGCATATTTAATGTGTAGCTTAATGGTATTCAAAAATTAATTCGATCTTCCAAATATTCGCATGCGTTTGAGTGTACGCCCCAGTTGGGTAAATTTATTTCTTTCTCTTCTCCTCGGCGAGAGCGTCTTACGTCTTCGTTTGTTTTGTTTTCGTCCCATAAATACTTATTTGAGTAAACGCCCTCCATCACTAACGGATTGCACAGACTTAAATCGTCGCCAAAATACCATACATGTATGAAAATTCGTAAATGATCTACTACATTAAAAAGCTGATAGCAAAACTTGATAAAAATATGCGTGTTTTCATTACATGTGTAGTTTGTTTGTTGTTTGGCCGGCGCTACAATTCATTGATTTCCATTGCCAACATAGAAACTGTCATCCAGGTATCTCTATCTCACATCCACATCCAGCCTCTCTGAATCTTTCTTGATGCTACCCGTCACCTCGAGTGTCAACTAAAATTGTGAGTAGGTACAGTATAATTACAATAGACGGGAGAAATATATATATATATTGACCGAGCGATTAGCACACGTGAGTGATACGAGAGCCTACAATAATAAATAAATACGATTATAGTGTTTTGCAGTTTGGTATGAAATATTCTGATATACTTCCTCGCAAAGAAGGAATTAAAATCTTCACGTGTTTTATTTGTGTATTTTAAAATATAGTACCAACTCAAATCAAGTAGCTTTGAATTTTATTGTAACATTTGGTTTGATCATGTGGAATTGGGAATTTTTAATACGGATAATAAGTTCACGATCATTGTAATAAATAAGGTTTTTTTAAATAAGTATAATATAACAAAAACATTGAAGGGAATAAATAATTCATAAATTTCCGTGCCGAAAACATTAGATAGTTGGATATAGTCATATACGCAGTACCGCGACTTCCCGGATGAATGAATCTCAGTACTCGACAAAATTGTTTCCCCTTGGATAAAAGCAAAATATTATTTCAGCGATTCAAAGTTAGTTCTACCTAAGCGCTCCCATATTATATATATTGCGGTAATCTACCCTATATAAATAAGGTTAATCAAGCAGGAAGTTTAAAGGAATGGAGTATACGATTTGGCATCCGCGTCAGTTCAGTGAGTCGCTCATTAGCAATTTATCGATCTAGTTGACTTGGCATTCATTTAAAGATTTTTACTACTGCAAATTAAGATTGTATATACGTCCCGTTTTTTAGAAATATAAAAATTATCTTTAATTTTTGAATTTGAAAAAAAATTAAAAAAATTATAATCTTGATCTGGCCAAGACTTTACAAGGACTTTAGGGGTTGTTTCAAGGTTGACCTATTGATAAACATAAAATAGGGTTTTCGATTCTGGGCGTTCTGGATTTTTTTCTATATTTATTTCAAATAAAATTGATCGCAAGATTACATTGATAGATCGCGTTTTGTCAGTGAAACACAACGCAATTCAGTAATTATTATCAAATAAATATAAACTCCTCCTATTTTTTGGAACGTCTTCATTAATTTTATGGATTTTTACAGGCAATGATTTTTTTTAAATATCCACACTGATGTTTATCATTATTATTTTCATAGTGCTAAAAATCAGTTCCTTCATAAACCAAAAACGGGTTGACAAAATTTTAAAAATCATTAAATTGTTTAAGACAATTAAACAATATGTTTATAAAGTTTGGAAGAGTGTGAAAGCTTCAAATATAAGTTAATAAACTGACGTGGCACCTCTGTATGACTTTTAAGAAATAATTTGTAAGGTTTCATAAAAATAATTACTCATAGCTATGAATATAATCTCAATAAGAATATAGATGGATGAATTTATGCCAAGAAATCTTATCGAGCTTTTTGTAATAACGAATAAACGTTAATCAATTATGTCAAAAGTTTCCTACGTCAGATTTTTCGCGGTGCAACTTTTCAGAGGGAAGCTTTTCAGATTTCTTTCGATATTATTATTACATAAGAAGTTCTTAATACGTTTCTTGGCATAAAACAATATGCTATTATCATTATGATAATGATATTTTTCATAATAATTTAGTTTATATCAGTGGTTTCCAACCGGGGAGGCGCGGACCATCGCCAGGGAAGGCGCCAAAATTTTGTAATTAAAAAATAATTTTCATACCAAAATATCTACAAAAAAATACAACTTCATATCGTAACATGACAGTATAAATTCAGTGAATGAATGTTTATTTTACTCATTTACAAAATATACTCTTGGAGGCAGCATTTTTAAACAGAAAATTTTGTATGCGATAAACAAATAAAAATAATCTCAGGATAATCATGAAGCCTCAATATTGAGGCAGAAAGAAAAAAATGTTGCGAACAGTCACAAGATGTTGAATTATAATTTTGTGATTGATATAATTAAAAAAAAACTGTTTAACATCGATAGTAAGCAATTTTAGAACACTTACTGACAGATAGATTTTGATAATGTTGCTGATGATTTTGCTGAGAGCAAGCAAGGAAAAGTAATTTTCTTATATTTTTTTTGCGAATAGTCAATGTCGCGTTTAATGTACAATAAATTATATTAATGGATTGTAAATCAATAATTTTGTATTTTTTACATAAATAATAAATATAAAAACTATTTAAAAGACTAGATTTTTTGACACATTTCAAGAACATCCTGCAGGACAATATTAATATTAAATATAACATTTGTAAATGACAAATTGTAGAAATTAGTACATATTTTTCAAGAAATTATATTTATACATACATTTTTTATTTATAACTATAATTTAACGCAATATAAAAATTAAAAGAATAGTAGATAATTTTAAAGATACCCTTAATCCAACAAAATTGTAAATATGAAATCATATTTTGAGGAAAAATGGTGGGAGGAAGGTAAAACTCTTTCCTACGCTATAAAATCTCGTTATTATTCTGTTAATGATATTTATCAGTTTTGATTATTTAAAACGTGTATGTATATATAATAATATCGATTAAAAACGGTGGGGAGGCGCGGAATAATTTTTTTTTTTAGAGAAGCCGTTGTAGCATAAACGTTGGCAAACGCTGGTCTATATAGTTTGTAAAATCAAATCTTCATAATACTTGTGTAAGGGTGTTTGAAAAACGATTTTATTTTAGGAAATCTGATATTAATTAAAGTTTCTTCTTAATTGTACGACTTATCGTAAATGTATTAAAACGAGTCAACGGTGTCGAATAAAACCTGATGTATATTCATCTCTTTAGGTTATATATTATATTATAATGTAGTATATTAGGATAACACGTGTACTTGACATATGATATCCTTGTACAACGCCACATGTCTATGAGGTAAGAATACACAATGATAATTTTTTCAATACAATTTTAAACATTATAATGACATCCTTTCTATTTCCTTCCGATTTTTTTCGATGCCCGTCGCTGCGCCATTTCCCAACGCTTCAACGGGGAAAAGCATCGTTTCTGCTGGTAATCAAATTAGCCTTTTCCTCTGCTCGCGTCTCGGACAATAAATATTCATACGACTGGCGGGCGGGAAGGCTTTGCAGGACTGGAACAGGATGCGCTAAAGGAATTGAACGTTATGAAAATTTTCCTTCTTTGTCATTGATGAGGAATCCAAAGAATTGTGCACTTAATAATTCAATTCCAATGTTGAAAATAAACTCTTCGATAATAAAAGTTATCTTTTATAATATTTTTACAAAGTTTATTGTTTTTAGAAATTTAGTTTTTTTTTTTCAAAATGATATTACGGCTAGGAAAACACAAGGCATCAAATGGGAGATGAGAATTTTTAATGTCTCTCGATATCAATTCGGTAAGAAAATATATCTCAAACACACATGCCCAAAACCGTAAATGTAAAATTAAAATGATACTCATTGATCCCGACCCATTTGATCGCTAGAGTAAAGCACTTACCACTAGACTTCACGTGCTTGAATTTTCGTCGAGGCAACATGATTCAAATACCGCGATTACATTAATTAGTTTTTGTATTTTATTTCGTGACACACCAACGTTATCTTCGCGGCACTTTGACTCACATCGTTTCTTAAATTCAAGAAGAATAAATGCATTCGTTCTGTGATATCTATGATTATATTACAACTAAAGAATGTGGTTATTAGTAATTTAAGTACTGTCTCTCTATTCAAGTATATTGGATATTGTGATTCTGTAAACATTCTTCGAACATAGAAAAAATATTTACCGCGTCGTTAAATGGAAATTGTTTTATCTAGAATCTTGATGCGGCTGTCCTGTCCTGTCCACTATGCATTTTTATTTTCTGCAATTAATGTTTATACCGTCGAATAGAATACTTCGTGCATAAACAAAGATTTTTTTATTAATATTTTGTTCACTATTGTACAATAAGAGACTAGAAGTTATGTACCGAGTATAATTTATACATTGTGTTTGCTTTATATTTCCAATATATACTATTTCTAACAATTACATTTATTTTGCTTGTAAACAAGATTGTTTCAATAAAAGTTATTGTCAAATTTATTAAAGTTGTCAGAACCCATCGCCGGGTTGTCAACAATGTTGGGTTTGCTATGCAGCCAAGGGTTTGAAAGCCCAAATGTACACTTTTATGCATATATTTTTCAACCGATTTAAGGATTTGTGTCCAAAAGTATTAATGAAAGTTATAAGTGTATACATTTATAATGTAACTATCTGGTTCTGTAAACAACGTGTAGTGAGATGGGCTTTTTAACTTATAGTTCTTTTCTATGCCTATCTCTCTATCCTAACCCTCTTTAAAGTGCAAAGCTGTGTAAGCGACTAGCAACCAATTTTCGCTTAACAACTCTTGTATTTTGACATTGCGTTCACGGTTGAAGTATATTAATGTCGTCCTCAACAGCTTGGTGATAAGAGATCCGCTATAAGAAAATGTCGGGCTCAAATTGTCTATAGCAAATGTTGATATTTTTTAAATTAGCTTTAGAACCTGTATTCGAGTAGTCTACGCTTGTTCGGTTGCAGTGTCCACGGGCTTGAGTCCCTGGACAATTGTATAAATGGATTTTTCAATCGATGTATGGACATATCCGATCCTTAAAGTGGGCCGTAGTAATAGCAATTAGTTACTAGAATACTAGACTCGTTCTAGGTAAACTTTTCTATCGCCAGGATAAAAACAGTTTTCTTAAAAAGAACCTATATTGGAAAAATCCATTAGGCGTCCATATGATTCACATTGTAAGCGGGAATAGCTAAAAAATTTAAAAGCCAAATCAACCTTTAATATTTTATTATTTTTTTGTTGATTTTTTAAAACGCTTACAGACTGAGCAGATTCGTTCTTGATAACAAGTATTGTGAGATTGATATTTAAAAAAATGATAATGAAAAATGGTAAACATTTATTATAATTAGTTTTACATTTAAATGAAATATTTGCAAACATAAATAATATGCTTTCTTGGCATTTAATCAATTTTCTCTTGACGGTTATAATGACTTTATTATGGCAAAATATTTTCATCGCTGACTTAGGATGGATAGTTTAGTTACGTTGTTAATGTCACAATGTCGTTTAGAGCGAAAGGGCTTATTAATTATCGTTGAAATGGGGAGGTATTGTTCAACTAGACGTGACCTTTCGTCCCTTAACTATTGCACTTTTTGTCTTCCTTGACAATATCTTCATAGAAATTTGTCTACATGATCACTCGGCTGGGTCATCGCGTCATTATACTATAAATTTCCTTGACTTAAAATGCATTTAATATTAAACAAGCAAAAGTCGTAAATATATTTAAATGATATGTTATTTATAAAGTCGTCACACATCTTGCTTACGATGAAATTAAAAAAAAAGATTTGTCACAAGGAATGTTCACGACATTAATTTAAGAATAGAAAATGTGATAAAGAAATTACACTTTCTACTTAAGCGTTTATGATAAATCTTGAATCTGAAGAGTTAAGAAATTATTTGCAACAGCACAGCATAATATGTGTAAATGTTAGTGTGAGACGAATTCAGCATAAATAAAAAATATTCGAAAATTCCATAAAATATATTTAATAATTTATTGTAGCCAAGATACAATGAACATGTGGAATTGGTACTTTTGCCAGTAAAGCTGAAATCTTTTGGTAGAAATAATGAAGGAAAAAATAAAGGTCCTTATATTCAACGCTTGTAGCAATCGTAGTATTAGCTTTGCAGTATATTATTGCCTTGTAGTCACTAACCACGACAGTGAAGAAGACAAATTATAAATTGATTTGAATGCCTTAGATAGTCTGAACTCTGAGCATTTCCACTCTTTTCTTCAACTCATATAGATCAGACGCCCTGAAAGGAAACTGTATGCCATTCTCAACGTGTGAAACATTCACATGGGGAGAGGAGAACAATTAATTATTAAGGGTATTGATTTTTTTAGAGACTACAATTTTTTTTTATTATTAATGACACCAGTGCATGTGCATCGATTGATCGCTTAAGATTGATTCTAACCTTCTTGAATCCAAAAAATCAACGATATCTAATTTATTTTGTTTTTTCTTAAATGTTGGTATTATGTCAATTCTATATTAATTCATTAAGTATATTACAAGTGCTTCTACATGTCAGAAAATCTAGTTCAACATTATATATTACAGTAAAGTTGTTTTTTCATGTCGATTTGGGTCAAATTCTAGTCTGATAATAGAGAACGCAAATTTGAATACACTATTTCATCTAAATTCACTTGAATCGCATTGCCTTAAGCAAAAAGTAAATCAAGCTCTGCATAATAAATTAATAGTTGTTTGAACTTGTATGAGCGTTATTTGGGACGAACAATTCACTGAAAAGCAATGCCACCTCGACAGACACAAGTGAGATTTATTTAAACTGCAGCCTGGAGGTATTTGTACAATAATATTAACCCAGGTAACAACTGAATCCGCCCATCCGGCTCAGCGGTAATCTCACTAATTTTATTGTTATGCAAAATGTGATGCAGCCTACAAACAAACCTTGTCCATATACTAAGCTTTTAATTGCTTTGAAATCCTTTTGTTTTAGTTTGCATTACTGTAGAATATTTAATTATAATATCATATCTTAGAGCTTAAATGTATCACATTTGTAGATTATAGTTTTTAATGTATTAAGTCAGTTATTGTATTAAAGTAATTAAAAATGAAAGTAATTTGGCTTACACTTATTAAGTTACCCAATGTGGAGCATATGAACTTTGAATGGAGGTATCTCAAAACAAGCTTTTCTACGCGAAGTGTTTGTTACTTAGTTGCCTATCATCTCTTTTCCGAAGAAAGTACTGATAGAAGGATAGAACTAAGACATAACTTGTGGTTAGCTAATCGCTCTTGCTACGCTCCGTTTTTAAGATTGTATGGCTGAGAAGAAATCCATCCCTACGATCATAAATCCATAAATCGATTGAAAATCAATTTATGAAAATATCTGTACTAAAACTCGAACCAGTGAGATCCGTAACCGAGGCCAACAACGTTGACCACTGCACCACGGACCCGATGAAATATTTCATGCAATCTATTAAATACAATTAATGTGTAAATAAAAGTCTGACCGATTTCGAAATTGTTTGATTTTTCCACGGTGAAGCCAGTTCACGCGATCATGTTAATAAATGGAATAAAAACGCATGAACTTTTTGCGATAACCAAAAACGAGACATTAAATATGTTTAATACGGCAGTTATAGTGGCACTAAAAATTATTTAGTTGTAAAACAGAAATTGTTTCCAATTATTAAATAACCTAAAAATACTTCAATAATTTTAATTTATCGGATGCCCCGAAAAATGTCTTGAATTTTCAGTCCTACGATTTTTGTAACATGAAAGCAATTGGGATTTATTAAGAAGAGGTTAATGATTTCTGGTTCATTCTTCTTCAGTTTGACTACTGGATTTTTTTTTGCAATTTTTAAGTGTTATTTTTACTAAAAGCTTAAGCGAAATGTGTCCCCCTTTTCGGCTGAAGTATGTCTCGAAAAATCATCGATTCCAGGCGCTGTCGTTCCCGAAATGCTGAGTTTGCCGAACCGATCTTGCGGTTGGCCGAATGGAATAGTAATTTTTGCCAACACAGGCCGCAGTGTTTAAAAAAACCTCTGTCTAATCAGAACAACGTTACCGCATGCTGTTTGTATTCATGATTGGGCACACGAGAGTCCTTACTTTTTGAACATTTTTGGTTCCTGTAGTAGTAAATAATTAATTTATTATTCATATCAAATCGCGTTCTTACTGGCCAGGATAGATGAGAATTAATTTAATCCATTAAAATATTTTGCGGATTGTATATTATCGTTTTTTAAATCATACAGCTTAATTCAGCTGAATACGTTATTTTTAAAATCTTTTCTTTGTATTTAAATTACATTTAATAAAAATGGGATAGATGTACACATGTCTTTTTTATGCGGTCACTCAGAAAACCGCATATAAAACAACACGCATCGACTTTTTATGAACAATTATTGGCGATACGTATAGAAACCAAACCAATGCGTTAAAATAAAACAAAGATCGTAAAAAATGGTAATGAATAATATACGAAATATATACAACACTTAGTTTAAAAACAATATTTATATATTTTATTAAAAATTAAGATTTTATTAAAGCATGTCTAATGTTCATTGCTAACACTTTTTCTTTTTTAAGTAGTGTAACATTGTGCTGTTCGTGTGTGTTTGTAAGCACAACGAATAAGCCCCGAATTATTTTACATGAATTACACACGTTCACTACTAAATTCATAAAATGGGGATCCCTTACATTTCTAATGGTCGCTACAAGTTCACTACCACCGAATTTGCTTGAAATATTTATTTATCCAGTTAGCTATGAACTTTGCATTCGATTCTCATTCTTTAAAACTACATTAAAATGAGACACATAAAGAGAGTTTTAACTAACGACATACTCTGCATTTTTATTAAAAAAACAAGACAGTTTTTGTCCAGCGAATAAATGGAAAAGGGAGCAAAATGAAGATATAAACGTTAGAATCACTCCAATTCTGCAGCTTGCCCAAATCCTTGCCTCGAGTCGCCTTAAATTATAGCTCTTTATTTTTAGCTTTGGTAAACAAATGGAGTTAAATTCATTTATAATAAAATCATTTGAAGTGGTCGTTTAAAATTGGTCTACCGCCCCAGGCAAAATGTGGCACATGCCCACGGTCACGTACCTGTCTGCCATCATCAGTCAAAACCTCATTAAAAAAGGCGATTTTCTCTCATTAACTGCTTGTTCATCGTCTCGTTAACATCTCTCATTGTCTTGCTGTCGTCTTGCAATGGTAGGGGTGAAGCTCTTCACTCTTATCTGAACAGACGGCTTGTCTATTTTTTTGTTTTTCAAACGCTATGTCGCCGTTCTGATTTTTTTGTCCGTAACTGTAAATTATTGTAAACCGACCAATTGCATCTGAAAATAAACGAGACAGACAGAACTGGTGTTTTTTTTTGAGAATTTTTCTGAAAGGTGGGATCCTGTTACCTTCAAGCGACCCTGCCAAAAACGTTCGTTTCACATTATACTAAGTATTAGTCAATAACAACACTAGATGGGTGTTAGTAGTTGGTGATTCTTGTTGAAATTATAGTCGTAAAACACAATTTATAGTAGTTATTTCCATTCTTGGATATTGACCAGTTTTGCTCAACAGAGAATTTTCGACTGATTCTTTTCATCAACCAGAAGTATATTTATAAAAATAAAACACAATTAATAAAATGATCATAGTGGTTTAAGCTCAGCTTCTAATTAGTTGATAAAAAAAAAGTAGTCAAAATCTTTATATTTTCTATCATACCAGTTTACCCGGATAAAATTTAAAATATATTTATCGATAACCTTAACACAAGGAAAATATATTTTTTGTAAGTTTTGTATGAACACAAAATAACCTTTTGTCTTTTGAAGTCAGTAGTACGAAAATATTAATCAACTTGATTTCGAGCTTATGAGGTTTGTGAAAGCTTTGGGGTAATCGTGAGTAAAAATGGTAAAAAAACAAATTCGTCCTCTGAAATTTAGCGCGACCGTTTATTTCTTGTAAATTCTGTCTCTTTCAAACGGCGTGTCGTCCACGGAATTGCATTTTCATTTTTATTATGATCGCAAATTTTCCTTTCCGCGTTTGCCCAAGCTGTTTTTATTTGCAGAAAAGTGTTTGAAATATCCCTGATGAGAAATACGCTAGGAATTTTGCTATTTTTCTGACAACCCTTTCGCTGCCATCCCGCCAAGTTTTTCATATTTAAATTATTCATTATATAACTTGAAGCAGTTCTTGGGTTAAGCCGGTGCTTGCTCTTGAGCTCTATTCATTTGGGAATAGTTTTCTTTGGTTTTAACTTTTTTGCCTTATCTGAATTGTTACGTTCTGAATTCTAAGAATGAAATACTGTTCTAAAGGAGAATGAAATTAGTTTAGAAATTCCTTATGTACCGCAAAATAAATTAATATAACTGAAATTAGATATAAAAATTTTTAAAAGCATAATTATTGATAAGGGTCTCAAGGATTTGGTATTATTTTGATTACTAGAAAAATTTTTTGGTGTGTAAGTAAACAACCAAAGGCGTCTCCTTTCAAAAATTATTTTCAATAGTTAGTTCTTATTTGAAAAATTATTTTGGATACTCAAATTGACTGCACAAATTAATGAATAGTGATCTGACATCCACTTAGAATCATATTGCATGAAATTTATCATGTTGATTGAATTAGAATTTAATAATTTTATTGGTATCAAGAATGCAACAGCAAAATCTTGAATTCAACAAAAGTTATTCAGTTAAGTAATATATAACTATTTCTAACGATACCGTTTTCCCGTAGTAATTATTATTCAATAGTTCTTCTGAAACCAATCACCACTTAATATCTATTTTTTTCGAACATGTCTGCTCCCAATGCCGTCGATACGGACTCATACCGCATCAATTTTACGAGAACTGTTTGTTTTACAGTCGCTCAACCTTTTTTTTTAGAGGGAGATGATATAATAATGGGGCTGGAAAATGACAGGTAGCAACTGCCACGCCCCATTTCTACGAATCGGATGGCTGGAAGGGAATGTAAAAATTACATAAATTCATGCCGTTGAGCACACAGACATCCATAAGTGTCCGTATGTACATTTGAGCCCACGGATTCCGCAACCGAATAGGGCGTCCAAGAGTGTTGACCACTTGACTGCTGGATCGCCAAATTTAGCTTATCATGTAAATTCATCATTATTTCATATGCACTTTATTTTTTATACTTACTATTTTTAGAATCCTCATAATTTTAAAAGGATTAGTCTACAGAAAATATTCTAAAATAACACGTATAACCAAATCAGATGAATAAATTCGGAAATTGGGGGCGCATGACGGAATATTGTGCTGTATTCTAGTTCAGTACTCACTAGTCGCGTTTACTAGGTTTTGGTTCATTCCATTGTAATCAAAAATTGTGATCGCTGTAGGGATGATTAATCCAAGATGAATCTAGTTCACAAGGTTACAATGAAATTCACGCACTTATATAATACGCATTTATACTGAATACTATGACAAAGTATGGTAATTAGACAATGGGTTTGTGCGAAATACAGTGAAACCTTAAACTTAACTTTTCGTTTGAGAAGTTTTATTAGCGCTTCCGTCGTTTAGCGCCGAATTCGTAACAAATTAACTTTACCACGATCCAGTCAAATAAAATAGCCACCCACCGAACATTTTCGAATTCATAAACTTTTATTCTTTTTCAGTTCTGCTTACTTGCCTGTTTATCTACCTACTTCTTGCTGTCGGCTCTTTGAAATTTTACATTCAATTCTGGGGTTTATTATAAAACTTGGCTAGTTCCATCAAGTGGCTGTTTGATTTTGTTTCCAGAGATTCCGAAAATATCCCAAGACCGCAGAATTTAACCCTCGCTAATTCTACGAAACTTTTTAGATAATTCTGTTTCTCGGTCATTATGCTAACCGACAAATTGATAAAGTTTTTGTAGGCGAAAATATTATATTGTATTTTTCCTTTTCTGGTTTTGCGAAGAAACAAAGCACTTAAATAAATGTTTTTATACAAAGCTTATTGTCTATTTTATATGCACAGGTGGTCAGTTGATCTCCTGGAAACTGGAAAATTAATTCTTCTTCTTGGACTATATTCGTTCCACATAGGGCATATGGTCGTCACTGTCCTTCCTCCATGACGTACCAGAATTTTTAATTTCCGCCTAGTATACACACACACACATATATATATATATAAATATATATATCTCTATAGAACCCGATACTCGTCCAGGACATTAATCAGAATAAGAGGTAAGCAGGGTTGAGACGAACTGAGAATGCTGACGTAACAAGGCGTTACCTGGTCCGTTCCCAAATCATCAAAGTTCCTGACAAAATTAAACCACCTCAAACCAAAATATCCGACGCAAGTATCTATTCTCGAAGCTCATTGAACGGGGTTTCCGAACCTTTGTCACTTGCCACGAAACTACCGTAAAGCAACACTGGTGAATGCGAGCACGAACAAAATTTCATGTGAACTATTTTTTTTTTCAATATTTTCATCGGTACTTACAGCGAGGCTAGTGATAAGACACCAAAAAACGGTCATGAATTTGCAGTGAAAGTGTAAAATGTATTTATGAATGAGAAAATAATTCGTTGAAAATATTGTTTATTAATAATGATTGTGTTTGCATTTCGAAATATAGTGGCTCCCGCAAAGATAAGCAAAGTTAGTGCCCTAATTAATCTCTATTTTTTGGCAAAGTACGGAGCGCTCACCAAGATAACAGCTCATCTTGCGCGGATCATATCTTGATAAATGTGCATGAAACTTGAAGCGGGTACGTCCTGAATTTTTAGATCATTTTTCCAAGAACTCCACTGTTTTAAGAGCATTCCTCCATTAAGGAAAGAGAGTGGTTTTTATTTTATCATCGTGTAAGATGTAACGTAGAGGTAAGTGGTAGTGTAAATATTGACAGGATTTAAGTGAAATTTCAGATTCTTGCTATTTATTTCGTCTGGTCAACGTAAGTTGACACATATTGATAAAGATCGTTCAAAAAGCACACTTCACAATTCATGATTTACCTTCAATTACTGACATTTTGTTGGCACATTTTTGTGACAGTGATGGAATTCTTTTTACATTGTACGTTTTTTAGCCGTACCTGGTTGATTCGTAGTTATCATTGTACTATTAATAAGGTTTTTTGGGAAGGTTAATATCACATATTGATTTTTTGATTGATGTTTTAATAATTATTTTTTCCTTCGAGTTGATCTCGTAACACTAATAAAATTCTCTCTTAGAGTTTATCTGGGGAAATCCATAAGACAAAGGGTTTCTATAAAAATATGACAAATTTGAATTTTTGCATTTCAACGCATATTTTTACCTACAAAAACTATTTACTACATACACTTTTACATTCTGACATGTTTTAAAATAAATGTTCCTTTCTTTGCTTAGATGTATGACTTAAACATTTCATTTTTATATATTCAGTGAGGTTATTATTTTCTTAATTATAATGCATTTGAGTATATAAAAACACCATTCAAATTGACGTATTACAATAAAAATCTTCAAAATACACATTTTTGTACCCGACAACCACCTGCTACTTATTCATACACTTTTACAAGGTGCAACCGCAGTGTAACAACTTCATTCGAGCTTAAAATTATAGACTAGAAAAAGCTACACACTGTAGTGTACAGATAATTAACTAATATTTGGAACCACTTTTAAGGTGTTAACTGTCAATTGTTGGTGGAAAGACATTATATTTAAAAAAAAATAAAACACAATTCATTTGTACTACTTCCACATATTTATAATGATCAGGACCGGTTTCGCTCATCACGAGCATTTTCAATTGATAAAAATACAAACATAACAGGCTTATTTATATAAAATTGAGTGTAAAAATGAAGGTATATAAAACTGATGGTTAACAAATTATACATAAATCAAATAAAAAAGTCTTAATAACGTCATTAAAAGTATTTGTTCAGCTAAATGGACTTTTAATGTAGCTGTATTTGTGATTTCAGATTAGTATTTAATGATTTGTAAGAGGTCCATAACATTTTAATTGTAGACTCTTTTATTTGATTTATGTATAATTTGTTTGCTAATCAGTATTTTCTTGTCTCAGTTCATGAACCATCAGTTTTATATACCTTCATTTTTACACTCAATTTTATATAAATAAGCCAGTTATGTTTGTATTTTTATCAGTTGATAATGCTCGTGATGAGCGAAACCGGTCTTGATCATTATAAATATGTGAAAGTAGTACAAATGAATTGTGTTTTATTTTTTTAAATATAATATTTGGAAGTACTTTTATGAGTCGATATGCATCCGCTCCCTATAGGACGTCGTAAACTCTTCGTAAACTCTTCGTATACTTTTAATTCCTCCTATATACAACTAATGTTGCGAATAAAACTGCGCTGTCGAATCCGTCTCATTCGATTAATTCTATTGTCCAGATACTCCAGATTGTATGGTTTATTGGCCTTCCTTTGAGTTGGCGACTTACTGCGTTCGCCGGTCGATATCGCGCACAATATAACACAACAATGGGTAAATTGTCTAAAAAAGAACGATGTTAAGGTTGTCAAGTTGTATTAGACATATTTACAGTTGAAAATGGTCTATATATTTCTTCATGTTTCGTTGAGTACGCCTTGACTTGCTCGTAATGCCCGTTAGTATAGCTGTTATTATATGCCTAACTCGGCCATGATCCCAAGGTCTTACGGGACTCTGTGGTTCGCGCCCCCGCTAAGCCGTTTAACGACTCGAATAAAAAATGTTTCATATAACCACCACGAAGCACTTTAGGACACTGCCCTCTTTATTTTGGTATGTGAGTTTTTTATTATTACGTACAGCCATGAAGTGCGTTTAATGTAACTTTGGAAATTGAAACACTCTGAGATATTATCGTTTAAATGAGAAAATTGACGACCGCCATAGCACAGTGGTGCCTTAAATATTGTACGAGTAAGGTAAAAGAGCAAAGTAATGCTGTATTTAGTTCTACAAGAGTTATGCGATGCAGGCAACAGCTTAGATACTTTACTATTTTTATCTTATTTTAATGAAATGCTATCAATCAATTAAAATTCTACCGCAATAACTTTACCGAATTAAAATCACGACCATCCATTTCAAATTGGTCAAAAACGGCTTTTACGAAATATGACAAGGAGGGAGACCACAATACATTTATATTATATAGTATTAAAAAATATATTTACATGAACAAACCGACGTGCTCGTTGTAGTTAACCAGAAAGTTTTAATTTTATATATGAATTATCTTTTAGAATTTACATTGAATCTCGAAATCCCAGGATTCTAAATATTAATCTTTTCATTTATGGAATTGAATAATTGACCGGGATCCCGCGAAAACACAGTGATACACAGTGAGAAAGAGAACATTGATTTATTTTAATGAATCTGTTTATATCCAGAGTCATGTAAAGGTGAAGGTTTATTAGGCCTTGTATCAGGGTTGTAAACCCTTTTGGGTTTTCTTCCTACTTTGTTACGTGGCCAAGGGCTAGACTACACGTGTGGTATTTTTCATACATCCTACATTGATTACATCCTTTCTCGTCCGTCCTATCCGATTATGAAACACGAGGCTTATGAGCAGTGACTAGTTTACTTGTCGGTTGTTACTAGTGTTTTCCTAAATCATCCATATTTATATCTAGCTTTTCCTGAAGATAGAGAGTTTAAGCGATTGACATGCAAGCAATTCTCATTGGTTTTTTTTTTAAATGATTACGAGGAGTATTCCTATTTGGAGAATATAATATGGTTACAAGCCCTATCAAGCCAAAAACAGAAAGGCTCATAGTTTGATGTACATTATTGCACAAACAAAGATTTGGGTTTCTTGAAAATAGCCTAAAAACATAAAAATACTAACAGGTCCACTGCAATATAAAACTGTAATATTTCAATGTTACATCTTAAGCTGCAATAAATCAGTCAGTATGGAAGTAATTTATATACATAATATATATCAGAATACTACCCAATGGGTTGTGAAAAGTTGATAGTATCCATGTTCTAACGTATTTATAGTAAGTACAACCATGCGAAGTTATAATATATCTGAGCTTGTTTTATTTGTTTTTTTTGTACCCTGTTTTATGGACCCGGATATGATTCATGAAAGCAACTAGAAAAATTGCCCCAGAAAGTAATCATTATTTTCATTATACATTTTCTTGATGGTTGCTATTAACTTAAGACTCTCTTTTTATGTGTCCAACCTTTCGGGCTAATCCATACTGCAAATCAGTGGTTCGTAAACTTTGCAAGCAATTTATTGTAATTAAAAAACGTATTAATGTGAAAGCGTTTATCATAGGCAAGCTAAGACGTAAAATTTTCAGTTAGTGTTCGACGTGTAAAGTGTCAATTAATGAGTATTTGAATTATCAAGTGATTCTTTTATAAAAATAATTTATGATTAAAGATCTTATGCCTAGATGTTTCTATTTACCACTCTAATCTATCAAATCTCGGGTGACTTTCAACTCTCCTTAAGATTCGTAATATTATGTCATTTGAATTTTAAAATAGCTTGGAAATTCTATTAAATATATTGGTAAATTTGATGTTTTGTCAAATATTTTTTCATTGAAAATTATAAAAAAAAATATTTTTCTTATTTAAACACACAACCATTTGTACTATTTGAATTTGTTATTATTTAACTAATGTTTGTTTTATTTCAATAAACTGACTTAAGAAAAATTGTAGTATTTACCTGAACGTTAATTTAGATAATAATTATCTTAAATGTAAACAATTGAATAGTGACTTCAAAATGTATTTACTTGTTAAAAGTCTAAAACCAACATTAAACACTACATAACTAAATCTAGCATACAGTGGGACCCCGATTCTTAGTTTTTCAAGGGACCCTGAAAACACACGATAAATGTGGGAAAACGATGAATGTGGGAAAGTCTTAAATAATTATTTTCAGTCTATAAGTTAAAGTCCTAACTTTCTTCATAGTGGCATCTTAGTTGCAAGTCAGAATAATTTACGATGCTGAATACTCGGCAAAAATGAACACTGACCGACTCAGAGAGATGACTGACCAGTTTGTATATGGGTGCTCAGTAAGTGAGTCATCAGCGGAATCACCATGCACTGGCATCATAAAAACAAGTCGACGCTTTCAGACATCCAGCATCGTTGTTTTTACGATAGTGGTTGAATGGCACCACGGGCGATGTTGCGGCTTACGATTGAAAACTATTAATCGGGGTCATAATTATGACGGAATATCTACAGCGGTTAAATAGAGCCGTACTTACTTCTGAGCGGGATGTCAAATGTTTGACGAAAACGATCAATCGGGATAATTTTTGTGACCCGACCATAATATTTAACCGATAAATCGAGGAAAACGATAGATCGGAGAACGATACATTTCGGATTATTTAATATTATTCATAAAGGTGTTTGTTTAGCCGGGTCTATGAAAAATAATACATGCGGGAAAACGATAGATCGGGGTTCCCCTGTATATTATTAACATTCAGAATAACTTCGTCAAAAAATATTAATTTAAAAAAAGCAGTATTAGATAAATAAAAAATGGGAAATACTGTATTCAATAAATAGATTTCTTGTCAATACTGTTCAGCCAAACACACAGGCCAGACACTTAGATGCTTTAAAATTCGTAAAAAAGAACATACTTACAAAAATGGATTTCTTTTTTTAGTATCGTTATACATGTAGTTGTGACTTTAAGAATAATTTATTTGTAAACTGTGCCAAGACTGCCAATTTATAACATATTGGTGAGATCTAAGATGTGGAAGATATTGCATTCATCTAACTTTGTTTCTATATGCAATAATCTAATACATACTCCATGAACTGCTAATGAAAGCGGTCAGTTCTCTACTTTGAAGTCCTCTTCAGATTTAAATGATAGAAAATTGAATTTAGAAAATTATATTCTGCATTCACGACTCTCACATTTTGAAGCGTTGTTTTATTAAATATCATATTTATTATGACGTTTCTTTTATGTCATTTGATATACGCTTCTTGCGCGTTAAATGACATCAATTATTACCCATAAATCTTATGCCGTAAGACGATCTTTCTTATAAAAATTCACCGTAATATTCTCAAGGTAAAGGGATAGTGGAAAAATTTTACGTACCGTTGACTGTCATGTAAACACCGGGAATTCCATTAACTAAAATATGTACACCTAATATAAACAGTAATAAATAATGTAAAAATACAAGTTTTCTCTTGTAAAATTATTTTATACACTACTTCCTTTTCTAGAGTTTCAATCGCGGTGTTTTTTAGTTATTGCATAGTAATGTAGAGCAAAGTTTGTCGGCTTCGTGGTAACGCAGTTGGTAACGTCGTTGGCTACGGCTGCGGATGTCTCTGGTTCAATTTCCGGGGCGGGCAGTTTCATAAATTCATCTTTCAATCAATTTATGGATTTCTGTTCGTAGTCTGAGTGTTTCTGATGTCTAAAACTCCCTCCTACCCATCCGATCTTCAAAAACATCCGATCTTCAAAAACAGCCCTATCGATCTATCCCTACTCTCTTCGAAAAAAGAGAGGTTTAGTAACTGAGTAACAATCAATTCCATAGAGATACCTCCATTAGGAGGCCATATGCTCTACGTTAGGAGCGGACACGAAAAAAAATGTATCGCAAAAATGAGCCCATTTTGGAACTTAAGAACAGAAGTGATTTTAGCGTCAACTAGTTGTGAGTCAGTTGCACATCCTCGAAGTAAAATATACAAGGGTGGCTAAGGAAATTACTAGTTGTTAGCTTATCGCTTTCTCTTTGCTCCATTTTTACGTTTGAGGTTGTGAGAAAAGCAATAAAAACATGCGTTCTAAAAATGAACATATGTATGTTTTCAATTGGGCATTCGAAACCCTGAATGCTTTACTGAGTAGAACAGAAGCTCAATAAACTTTCCGACTCGACTTCGGGACGGGCTCAATTCAGTTTCGCTCATCGTGAGCATACTCTACTTGTATAAATATAAAAACATAACAATTGAAATGTATCTCTACTATATAGCACAAAATACATAAAGGAATATATATGTTTGTATGTCTGTCGGTCACAACAACTCCTCCTAAACGGCGCACACTCGCGACGTGAAATTTTCACACGTTATTTTAGTTGCAATTGTTAGTTCAACTGCGCTATTTTCAACTAACAACTCTCAACATTTAACTTTTAACCTAAAACTGAAAAGGCGATATTTTTGATTTTACGATGTGGGCTAAAAATCAACATCCGCTGATCGCCTAGCGACCGCTCCATACCAAAAATATTCCGTGATTGTCACTGACACAGCGTCGTGCTACTTAGTAACTATAAATAATATCATAAACGTCACAAATCATTATTGTTCATGCTTGAATCGTAAAATTTGTGTAAAATAAAAAGATGCGGAAACTCATCCATCATTTAAAATTATAAAACTTAAAACTGGTGACATTCTCATTTCGTGCTTTTAACCCACCGGTATTAAATGAACTTCCCATCATAATTGCTGGAAAGCAATTTGAGAAACGTGATATTGTCTTGACAATGCGAAGACTTGAAAAATACTTACTGAACCATTTCATTTTACAGCAATGGTTGACATATATGCCAAAATTGAGGTGGAGCGATTATTATTTATCAATGAATCAAAATAACTTGCGTGTCGATGAATGTATTCATTTGAAAGATGCGATTGTAAATTATACCGATACAGCTGATCATGGAAAATAGGTAATTTTACGCCCAACTGGTAAACGATAGTCAGTGGATCGTTCGTTGCAATACGTTGCTTTCGAAGATGTTTAATGCCCACGTCAATGTTAAATGCATTTCAGGAAGTTTAATTGTTATTATGTACGAATGTTGTTGCAAAAAGTCAAAAGTCCAACAAGTTTTAAAGATCTCCGTACCGTTGATAGAATTGAATGTAAACGTAGCTTGGTAAATTTGTTAATCTTGTTGTGCATCTGGAATCGTCTTGCGAATCCACCAAACTCGACATTGACAGGATTTTTTGAGCACTGCAAAAATGTTAGCTTCGAGAATACATTATTATAGTGCGATGATCCGAACTCCAAGTCAAAAAATATTCTCAGTCGACTCAAGGAAGGTTCAATTGTTAAAGTAAATGACGGTAGTTGATTTTGAGGCAACGGTCTTACATTGTACACTCCAAAAACTTTTACTGTTGTTACATTCTATGTAATATGACTGATGTTGCACAACGTCAAAGGTTTAACGAATTTCAAACATCGCCGATCCGTCGATGGAATTGAATGTGACAAGTATCGTGAAGGACACACATTGGGATTCACATTGAGACTACTCGATAATGACAATAAAAGGCAGCTGCATATTGGGATTCACTTTTGAAAAAATTAACACTCTTTGCAGAAATCCTTTCATTTTGTGGACGATCCGACCCAAAAACACTTTGGGATAATAATGGGATAAGGACTGCATGTCTGAAGATATATTATTTTGAATATCTTGCGTCTAGAAAATCCTCACTTTTCCTTGAACTATACCGATGGCATCTAAATACAACGGAGCACCCATCAAGAGTGAAGGTGGGGAAGTTCTTATTTTTTATTACTGTTATTTTTACCTTTTAAGGTTATTATATTTTGTGGGTAATACAAGAGGTACAGTCCATGGCGATAATTTTAACATTCAACTAAATTTTGACATTAGCTAGTCAACGTCTAAATAACCTAATATAAGCACCTCTATCTTGGGCGAAGCCGGGTAAAAAGTACTAGTTATCGATAAAAATGAAATTTTATGTATTTAATATTAACATAGTTCCATAATAAATCGAAAATGTCTTAGATTCTGTTTTGTATCATTGTATTAATTGGTTTAGTATCAAGTTTTTTAATATTTGGATACAAAATATCGTTGTGCAAAATTATTATTTTCCACAAAAGTTTTCATGATGCATTTTTGGCAGTATGAATTTTCATAATCTCTTTGAGGTTGGCAATCTTCAATGCAAACATTATTACTTTTACGATCATGCGACATGTTCAAACTGTCGTAAATTCAACAAAGATTATATAAAACTTCCTTATATCTTCTCGCCATACCCATAAAAGCATCATGCTTGCCATACACTCACGCCAACTTAAAAGCCTTTTTTTTATTTTTACGTGGCGAGGTCGATTTTTTACGCGACGCCACTATCATTAGACTGTATGTGCCAGAGGTAGCTATGGTTTTTTGATCATCAAGTGTGTGTGACCTTTTGACTGAATCCAAAATTTAACTTACAAAATAATGTTCATACAATTTGTAACTATATTTATGTATTTGAAGTTAGTTTATTGAATACAAACGTATTTGATGATTAATATTGCCTTCCAACATAAAAAAGTGATAGTAAAAAGACATGTAATACGAAAATATCGGAAAAAATTAGTGCGCTCATAATGATGATTATTCCAGAGATTTTTAACTATAAAAGTGTGAGAAGACCCCGGATCGAAGAGAGGCGACGACTGGTTATCCAAAGTCCTGGAAGGGCTGTGATCTCAGACAAACACCATTTCAAATCCGGTTCCAAACTTATTTATTTTCCATCAAAGATGCAGTGGTTTACATTACACAAATATATAATTCCTAATTTACTTTTATGATTCTACATTTACTTAGCAACTGAATTTACTTTAAGTTATAATACAAATGACACGACAAACGATTTTAAATTAAGTCCAATGCAAATAAAAACAAACAATTCACATCTTCACCTCCGCCGCGACGATACCGCAACTCGCCCGGCTCGACAGATCGTAATCGACTGTCCACACATATCATTCAAAAAACTGCATCGTCGGAGCTACCCCTTTCCGTCAAAAATGGACTCGTCCAGTGGGCGTACCTGGCGGCTATTGAACGGCTTGGTAACAAGTTTTGGGCCGATTCTGCGGATTATTGCTGTTGCCGCTGGGTGATTTCAGTTCTGGACACTAATGAAACTTATACTTAACAAAAACCAGGGTGTGTCAGGTGATTCAGACAGTCAATCACTCCAGTTCAGTCAAAGCGATCTTTATTGCAGTTAGTGAGTCCAATACACATTTTAACATTTTCTACTCTGGCCACTTTTTCTCAAAACCCATCAGCTACCGGTAAAGGCCCGCGAGCCGAGCCCGTGCCCGTGCAGACCTCTACTATCCCAGTTAGTGAGAAAAGTAAAAATAATTGGCTTTTATACATGAATATTTAAAAAATGGTTATTTTTTAAAATTATTTATTTGATTTGACGATTATCAATGAAATGAGTTTTTGCTACGCTTAACTAAAAACATTTGTTTTATTGGATTTAAATAAGCTAATCAATAATACATAATTATGCTTTCAACCTGTTTTATAGCCATTATTTCTATACATTCCTTAACAATAATTGTGTATGGTATAGGTTTTGTATTTGTTAATTATCTTGTGTTTCAGTGCAATTGCATTGTAAAAATGTACACCTCCTTCGAAATGGTTCGCTACTTACCAGTTAGTACCTGCTGTTTGCGAACATTTGGTTGGATGTATTATTAGAACAGATATCTGGTATTTAATTTTATTGGTTATAATGTAATCGTTTATTTGAAAAGTGTAAAAGCTCTATAGTTTTTCAATGTACGATATTTTACAGAACAAAATTATTCCTTTTGAATTGACAACAGATTCACAAACAACGATTGCTCTTTCCGGAAGTGTTCTCGAAATCTATCACCCGAATACGTAATAAATATATTACATGTGTCTAATTTGTTATTGAAACTCACTTCTTCGCGGTTGATTTCTCTGTTTTCGTATAAATGTTTCATCCAATATATTTATAGTAAACACTCAATTAAAAAAATAGCCATAAAAAATAGGGAATGTGCTGTAAATAAAAAATAATCTTTTTGGACAGGGTGGGGCGGAATTCCCATTTTTAAAATTTCATCTAAAAAGGTCTTAAATTTTTTTCTTAACTTTTTTGAATAGAGAAGGAATAGTAGGATAGGGCTAAGATTAGACGAGTGGTTAGTTTTTAGGATTGGATGGTTGGGTGGGAATTTCAAAAATCACAAACAGAACTGCATAAATATTACAATTACAAAAAAATGTTCATAAATTACATGAAGCGAGGCGAAAAATGGCGAGCAGCTGTCGATCGAATAGACTAAAGAACTTTAATAGTGCAGGTTTTTTTTAGTAAAACTTTTTTTTTTCCATGTCCGCTCCCAATGTGGAGAATATGGTCTCCGAATAGAGGTATCTTAACAGACTTTTTCTACGAGAACTGCTTGTTACTCAATTGCTCAACCTCTCTTTTTTTCCAAAAAAAGTAGGGATATAAGGATAAGGCTATGAGAGAACTAGTTAGCTAATCGCTCTCGCTACGCCCCGTGAGGATGGGACGGGTGGGAGGGAGGACACAGACTACGAACAGAAATCCATAAATCGATTGAAAGATCAATCTATGAAAACCGTCCGCACCGGGAATCGAACCCGAGACATCCGTAACCGTAGCCAGCGACGCTACCAACTGCGCCACGGACGCCGACGTACTAAAACGTACTAACACGTAAAAAAACATAATAAAATTGCCGAGTACCAAACACGATTGGAGTGTGCCAAATATAACTATTTATTTAAATGCAAAGTTATAGAATTCCAAGATAATGTTATGTGTGTTATTTTCACTCTCTCTAAAATATAACTATTCTAAAATTACAGGCATAAAAATATCACGTTTGCTCTGTTTGTACCATTGATAATTTGAGATACATAATCGGATCTGATGTCATCATTGAAAAAGTACCTGATACATTTTCAACAGTCTGTAGGGTATTGTATCAGGGATGCAGTACGTTTAAAATTGACGAACATATTTCACTTATTAATTATTTATGTGAGAATCGCGGCATACCCTGCATAGTAATCCAAAAGTACCGGCAGTTGAAGTGTTGATAATTTCAGATAATATAAAAATTTTCAACAAATTGAATTTGGTGCATTAAGCTTTCCGTGTCTGAACTGTTATTTAAAATGTGGTTAGCCTTTGAACTCCATCGTCAATTCCTGATGTTCCTTATAGTGTGAGTAATCTCCTCACGATCTGCAGTACATATATTTATGAAGCGATGCATTTTATTAAAAATAAAAATTATTCACGAAACAAATGGATTGAAACATTTTATTTCTAGTGGATTTGGCGATAATTTTATTGTTTTTTTGTTCGTGATACTAAGCGTCAACTGTGTTTCCCTATTTATTCCTCTATATTTATATCAAAATATTAGGTGTTTGATTGCTATCTAAAATATTAAACGATCTAAATGAAAAATTGAGGGCAACACAAAAACTTCAATAACTATGTATTTAAATGTTCCTATTTACGGAGAATTTATATTTTAATTAAAAATAAATTTATTAGTAGTAAAAAAAATTGTTTAGTTATTTCACAATTACCGAGTCCGTGTTCAACGTCGTGGGCTTCGCTTGCGGTGGGCTCGAATCCCAGTACAGACAGTTAAATAGGCTGTTTTTGTTTTTTTCACATATTAAATTACGTCCCACGATTTCGATCCTAATAAAAAGGAGCTATAGCTATAAGCCAACGAATAGTTCTTCCGTAGTCGCCTTTTATCACTTCTCTCTTCGAAAAAGAGAGATTGAGTGACTGAGTAACAAGCATAAACCGTTTATATAAACTCCATTAGGAGTCCATATGCCCGACATTGAAAGAGAACTTGTCGGATTTGTACCAAAAAGAATGTTTTATTTTTATGACCAAACTTTCATTCCACCAAAAATATAGAGTGCTAATTCTATTCAAGTGTTTGACGAAAACTACTTTTTTAGTTGTAATTAAATTGTATCATTCTTTGTTTCAGGTAGGTACGTTCCCCCTAGCATTATTATATGACAGAGAGATACATGGATGGCATAAACTAGGTATGTGAATTTCCTTCTGTAGAACAGTTTTCGGCAACCTTATTGTCATGGAGGGTGAGATTCAAATACAATGTATTTAAATAATTTAACCCATCATTTCAATAGTAGATTATTGGGTTGAATGGTTTTAGGTAGGTAAATACACTTTATTGTGATATCAAAATTCATTTTTAATTATTTAATCACCATATACTAGTATATACATCGATCATTTTTAAAATTCCGTCCTAAAATAAAAAAATAAATGCTTATATTGCGAATGTGGTATTGAAATTAATACCTCAAAAACGTGACGTGTAAAGCAATATAAATTAACAAGTGCATAACGCTGAAAAGAAGTGATTCGCACAATGTTGTACATTTTAATATAAAAGAAGAGAAAACTGTATTCCTGATTTTAATATTATAATATAGTTCCAAATTTTTGTGAAGTTTATCAATAAAACGTCGTTTTAAAAAAGCACGAGTTAATTAGATGTTAATTGAAGTCTTTTTCTTTATAACAATACAATATTGTTGCTTTAATGAAGGATTATCAATTAAAACCCTGGATGAAAATGGGGTCGTGTCAATCAATGCCTCCCCTCGATTTTCACGGTCAAATTATTGCATCTTTATTTTTGTTTACGCGATGAAGTTTCAGTTCATAACGATTTACTCATTATTTATAAAAAATAAAAAATTTTGTATGATTCTATCAACACGCCTTCCCATCGCGTGTGTTTCCTTAAGATTTTGGAACATTGTATAATTTTTGAAATCAATTATAATATGTACACTTATAATGAATTTACTATAATATGACGTATTAAAATTTAAATAAATAAAAATTGTGATTTTTTGGAATCAATCTTACATTTTCCGTGCAAATTTTAGACTAGATTTGCACGGTATTAAATTATAATACGGTCTTTTACGAACCATTCTACCATATAAATCGAGTGATATGTGTATTTGGCTTTTTATAACGATAATTCTTCAGATGATAAAAATATTTATTACTTTTGTAAAATTCTGTGACACTCCTTTAAAATAGAGCAAATAAAACAAATTTCTGTTAAACATAAACAAATGTTTTGGGATATTCTGGATTCGCATCGTTTTATATTCTTTCTTGTCTTTTATATTCGTCTTCTTCTTTCCCTACTCCTCCCTATCAAAAACTCGTCCTACCTTTACAATGCTCTCACCTCTGTATAAATAATACACCATTATCGCTGTATTCAAGCACACCGAAACAGGGATGACACAATTGAAATGTCAACATAAGGCGAAACATGATTAATTATTTTCGCAGTCAATTTGTGTGGGGAATGACATTATAAATAATATATAAACATTATATTCAATTACATCGCTACCTCAGTAAAGGGATTTTTCCATTTATTAAATGTTTATTACAGTGATATCTACTGCCTCCTGCAATAATTAGCCCACTTACTAAAAATATTTTGTTTCATATTTTATTAGGTCGAGTATCTTTAAATACACATCTTACACAGTTTTTTTCTACAGTCAATTCTCTTTCTGCACGTGGGACTAGAATAGGTCTAAAGACTACCGTAAAAAAACCGTGTAAAAAAACATAAGGTGCCCATATAAAAATGGGAAATTTTTACTTAGATCCATTGCTCAAAATACCTCTAAAACATGAAATTATCGAACTTAAAAATAGCTTGAATTTATTTTTTATTCGGATAATAGTTTATTAAGATACGACTGCACAAAGCCAAAAAGTTTGTATTCTCTCTGGAAAATATGATTTTTGACTCTTGTATTTAACTGGCAGTATTATTGATTTATTTTATTTTTATCAGTCAGTATTTCTTTGGCAACCCTACCCACATTTCTCGGATATTCTGCATCTTAGGACTGGTTGTTAATCATTGATACGGTCCACGTTTTCGCCGCAAAACAACTATTGTGAAAACGATTCGGTGTCATATATAATACAATTTGTGTGTTTCAAAATAATAATCCCTAAGTGTATTGTAAATCAAAACCTACTTCCAACCAAAAACGTATTCTCTCTGAAAATATGTTTTTGACTCTTGTTTTTAACTTGCGTGCTGAAAGTGTATGATATCATATTATTCCCTTATATTTCTTGTTGCTTCACGTGAAATCACGTGAATTCTTTTGTACATAAATATCATTTTTTAACCAAGCATACACTTATATACCAATTATTATACATGCGCTGTACGGTAGAGTCGCTGATGTTGACTAAACAGTAGTCTAAATCAGTGCTTCCCAAAAATTTTCATTCCATGGCCAACGAAATTTGCAAAAATAAACCACGGCCCAATATAAAAAAATAAATAATTGAATACTTTTAAACCCTAATTGAACATTTTGCGGTCCATAGAAAAAAAGTGCTTTTTCCACACTGGTATAATAATTGCTTCGGCTGAGTCATTCCAGACAAAGAATTGATATCAAAAACTAACCTCATTTAGTCGATTGTGCTAGCAATAATGATGATATCTGATATATTATATCAGTTGTGCCCACTATTTGTTGTACCCCACCTAATTTCGAAATGGAAAACATATTACGATCTCTCCAAGCGAACTGAAAATTATACTCTGGCATAAATAAAATGATGTAAAATATGGCTTGTAATTTGTAATAACATTGAACGAATAATATTCAATATTTCGCTTGAAAATTTATCGGTATTTCATTGTAAAAAATAGTAATTTTATTTAAATCAATAAAGTATTAATTTGTTTGCACTTTATTACCATGATTATATGTTTGCTGTTGTTGATATTATACGAAATCATTTACAATTGATTCATAAAAGAAACATACTTTTGTAGATATCCTTCTTGTTACAACGCTCTCTTTTCATAGAAAATGAATAACGGTTTTCCCTCAAATATCAGTTTGAAAATTTACTGAAAGTTATATCAGAATATGGAAATGTTTGACGTTTCAAGCCATTATTGCCAAATCAAATCAGAGGAAAAATCTCCCTATGTAATATAAACAGGATATGCCTCAGGGTTTTATGATATGAATCGCCCTTCGCTGCCTATAGTCTTTCCTAGGCAAACTTCAGGTATAATCAAATTCGTTTTGTTTATACATTTTTACTATTTTTTTAAGAACAGGTTTTTCAATATGAATTGATACGGTGATTCTTATAGCTCTTGAATAATTTCGGTATCTTAAGATACACGTTAATATTTTTCGTTACCAGTGTGCTTTTGAGAAGACGGCTTTGCGTGTAAATATTTCAATATTATTAAATCATGATATATGTAAATAAGTATTCGTTAACGTGGCTTCTACAGCGTTGTGTCAAATACCCAGTGAACAACTATATATATCTATACATAAATATATCAATATATAAGTAATCCCGCTATTCTCTTTCTTGTCGGTGAAGCTGTATTACTTATTTACTCGAGTAGAGCGACCAATTGGAGAATTAATCAATCATTACTAATGGCAGTGTGTGGGTGGAACTTCCAAATAATTTTAATTTGCTTCTATTTTAGTATATTTTGGTGTTGGTTGTAGTACAAACAGGTTGCCGAGCAATGCTTTATATACAACCTAAATTAAATTTATGAAATTTTATCCTATATACTTGCCAAATCAATTTGAATTACTGTTTTAAAATTTATTATCGTTTATCGTATGCATAGCTAAAGTAGATACAGTCGAAGGGCGTCGATTTCGGTTCTAGCTGGCTTAAGCAATCTAGAGCAGTGGTTCTCTCGCAAAATTTCTCCGTGGCCGCATAATGAACAACAGTGATTTTTTGGAAATGTCTCGTGGTCGCACCAAAGTTTTCAATCGTGATTTAAAATATTTAGCCTATGCATTTACTAAAAAAAGGACTCATTACCTATTTGAACTGACAGTTCGAGTTCATTCGTGCGCTCGAATGCCTGAAGATGCCGAAAGGCGAAACTCGGGTCCTTAGTGACAAAATACATTGAAGTGTAAAAAATCTCAATAACTTAAATTTGATAAAAGCTATCATTGACAAAAAAATGAAACACGCACAAAAATAAATAATGTCAAATAATTATACTCTAATGCATTTGATAATTGCTTATTTTTATTATTACAGTAATTTAATCTTAGATGTGTCCACCCGAGTATCAATGCAAATGAAAAAAAGATGAAAATTTAATAAATTGGTTGCATAATTCAAAAAATAGCAGTAAAGTAAAACACTAGATAATGTAATATTCTCAATAATGGCTCTGAAAATGGTATATCAATAAACAAAAACTTATATCACTGCCTTGAAATTTTGAACATTGTTGCTATCGCTCATTTAGCTTTCCAAATTCCTTATACTTAATACAACAATGGCGCACGTGTATCCCGAAATAAGTATTCTACAAATTATTGATCATTTATTGTACCAGATATCCACATGAATAATGCAGGCAGTAATTTACCCCCGTCTTTGAATTCGCACGTGTCGTAAAATATATATTCGTATTTCGGGGTTCTTATTTTATCACATTTCTCCGATATTTTAGTAGGCATATGAGTTTTATTGCATAAATAATTCGTTATTTATGATGGAATGTAAAATTGAATTATCATTTAAGCCAGGCTTGCACAACTCATTGCGCGACTCAACCCGCGACTCATTTGTCAAAAATTTGTTTTGTTCTTTTAACATTAAACACCCAAGCCAAATGGAATTTCTGGCCTGTTTAAAATTTGTAACTGCTTATATTGTGAAGTAAACTATTTTTGGCGTACATTTTACCAACTTGTAGTAATGTTTAAATGGTTTACTGGACTTTGAACTAGTTTCCTATTTGCACAAACAGGTCTCGCCGCTTTGCTGCCCCGTCGTAATAATTTTAATTTTATCGGTTTGATAAAAAATAACTAGAAACGAAAAAAACAATTCAATTAAAGAAATTTTTTATATTATAGCGTTCGTGGTGCAGTGTCAACGTCGTTGGTGTCGGTTACGTATTTCACGGGCTCAAATCCCAGTACGAACAGTTTCATAAATCGATATTTGTAATGTTTAGAATTCCCTCCCACCCATCCGATCCTTAAAACGGGACGTAGCGAGAGCGATTCACCAACCACTTGTTTAGTCCTAACCCTTATTCTTCAATCCCAACTCTCTTTGAAAAAGAAAGGTTGAGAAACTGACTATTAAGCTGTTCTCGTAAAAAAACTGTAGTTGGGAATGTTGGGATACCTCCATTAGAAGTCAATATGATCCGGATTGGGAGCGGACATGGATTGATTCGTTATTGATTCGATAATAATTATGTTACAGAGTTTAATTATTTACTATTCATTAGATTTCACTTTTTTAATTTTTTTACTTTTAGTAATCTTCGATTAACAATCGATGAGATTAGTATTATAGAACAAAAAGAATACTTTTATACACATTTTTGATTGTCAAAATATATTTTTTTACTCATTTGATGAACTTTTTGAAGCATAATATTTGATGTATAATATTTCAGCTCCGCAAAACATTAAATCGTAAAAATAACCGTTTCTAGGAATACCTTTCTCTCCTGTTTATTTACATTGTATTTGCTCTAGGCCATTTAGATTTTGATCTAAGATATATAATTTCCCGATGTGTTTTCTATTGTTGAGGTTCCATTTGATAATATCTTAGAGGAAAACATTTCCACCTCAGTAATTATACGTCTCAGACAGCCGCAGCCCCGTTTCATTATTTATTGAGCGTTTAGTTATAACGTGTTTTTCATGAATGCTATGAAGAATTTGTATACAAATAAATTATTTTATGGAAACATTCCGACTATCAAGCGTGTGTCACTTCTCTTACCAACGTTATAAAAAATGTTAAGTACTAACTAAAATATTTTTACTTAAACATTGTCAAATTTGGATTATTGAGATTTTGTACACTTCCATGTATTTTGTCACTAACGACCCGGGATCGACGAAAGGGTAAATATATACAATCATTCCGCGTTTAGTGACAATCTGCCAATTCTGAATCAGCAGTTGAACCTTCCTAATTCTCCGTTATTATATCCTATACGTTGAAACACCTAACAGATGTCACTAAACCTGGAATGATTGTATATATTTTCCTTTCGTCGAATTGCATCCCGTCGAAACCCACAATACTATCATAATTTTAAAATCACTGGTAATTCTAAAAGAAGTTGGAAAGCGGCAATTCGCCACTCTGTTAATGTGTTGTTTACAAAATAAGGATTAAGGCGATTCTCGAAATGTTAACTCAGGTATCAGTGTGGCTCTCAGACGTATAATATTTTACCTCGTAAATAATATTTGTCGTATTTGTATCTTCTATATAAACGTTAGACACTGTTTACTGTCTGTCAGTTCGAGTCCATTCGTGTGCTCGAATGCCTGAAGATGCCGAAAGGCGAAACCCGAGTCGTTAGTGACAAAATACATGGAAGTGTACAAAATCTCAATAATCCAAATTTGATATTGAAATTCCATCAAGCACCCTCAGTCGATGTATTAAATTATTTAAACTTTGTTTTAAAATTTCCGTTCAAGGTTTCAATTAGTTAGTTACTTAACACTAGAGAATAAAAGTATTTTCCATTCCAATAGATAATGCTTAAGTATTTAATCGTTCAAATACATACCACAATTGTTATATATCTCACTAATCTAGTGAGCATTTTCATATAATGAGAATAGCTCACAATTTGAGCGAAATCCGTCCCGTTTCTTAAATTTCTTGCGTGTATAAAAAACTTACTGTTGCATATAACGTCATTCCACCGAAGATTAAAAGGAGATATTTTCATTTCAGTTAAATTTATTCATATTTAAATGTGATTATAAGTGATGATAGGAAGCTTGTTTTTGTTTAAATATTCTGTAATATAAAATATAATAATACGTCATTGTCCAAGTGATTTGATTATATAAATAATTACTATCATGAATATGTTAACAATGACATAAGTGACGTTCATTTCATAGTCGAGACCGATTGTTGAGTAAAGATTCTGATTAGTCTCAATTGTAATTTTTTGTCAACTGGCTGAACAAAACGGATCCTGATAATACAAAAAAATTGTGGCATAAGTAATGATTCAAAGATTGGCTTATTTTTATGAAAATAGTGTCTTTCAACAAAGATTTGTGAGCTTATGTCGTTCAAATACGGAAATATTAGATATGAATGCGAAAAAATTACCTAAAAAAAACTTTTTCTGAATTAAAATTACGGCATGGATATTCAATCTTTCTCAATGCTGAATTCTTAATACGTATTCACTTATGACGTCTTTGATTTTGCATATTGATGACTCGAGGGTTGTGCCACCATATATTTTGTTTGTGTAATATTTTAAATTATTCATCTACCCGATCTACCGTGTTACGTGATAATATATTCCAGCCTACTAGGTAAACAAATCAACTTATGTGTTCAACCAATAACAACCGAAATGATGTGAGCAAATTCCGACATTTTGAATATGGCGTGTTAATGAAGTATTTGAATTCGGCAAACACTTATATCTTGTAAGTTAAATATTTTACTCTTGCTAAAAATTTGATGAACGAAATACTGCTGTAGAAGTTTCATTTACCCACTAGACCGCTGTAAGCACACCGGTGGGCGCGATGTTTTTTACCACAAATTTACGTTATTTATCACTTTTGAATATATTACATTGGTACACCAACGGTTAGTAGTATGTACATAACAAATCCAGTTTCACAGATTTAATAGAAGAAATTCAAAGAAAATCATATACATCGGGGTTGCCAAAACCATAGACATGTCGAGATTCAATTCGAGGAATAAATCATTTAGCCTATCAAAGATTGTCATTGTGAAATTAGAACAAATTGAATCATTCGGAAAATCTTACGCTGTCAGAGTTGTCTAAGCAATGGTTATGTCAAAATCCAACATAAGGAATAAATAATTTTGTATAATATCAGACATTTTTGAAACAGATTGAAATAATGAACTTGAAGATGTATTTGAAATGCCCACTAGAGATGTTTTTACTTGGAATGAGGGTGACTTTACACCAAAAGTTCAAGCATTCGATGATAGCGTGTCTGTATGGAAAATAAATATAGACGAAAAAAATAATTTACAAAATTTGAATAATTCAAATTTGATATTGAAATTCCTTTAACGATCCTCAGTCGATATCTTAAATTGTATTTTTGTATTATTCACGTTTTTTTCAATGGAGTCACAGGTAATACAATCTAATCACCGATATTTACTCAATGAGAAAAAACATCGCCAACTTCCATGCCCAAAGTCGCCAAAATCGAAAATGTTAACGTTGTTTATTGACGATCTCAGCATATGAGCCTGGAACTAGACTTTTCACTGTAATGACTGTTAAATTTAATATCAAGTCGTTTAAAGTTTAAATGATGTGCATAGAAAATTAGCAGCTATGGCAATTATTATGTTTAATCTTTCTTACTTCACTAATATGTTATTAGAACACTTCAATCAATGTGTAAAAGATCAACCAATGGATGTTATCTGGTAATCGCTGACAGCTTTAGTATGTAATATAAACAAAATACTTGATATAACAGATATTTGTACGTTATAATATTGTCTGTTGCGGCTGCTCTCAATGTCGATATACTTAAGTAGTTAGGAACACATTGTTTGATTAATTTGTTGAAGCTCATTGTTTACTATTGTTTGTATAGTGACTTGTAAAGGTACATAATTTCTATGAAAGATAATATTTCATTAGTAATAAAGCTAACATAAATGGAATGGAATAATATGGAATATAATATCACACGAAAAACACTATTTTCTCTTACGCAATAAGCCATATACATCATATCTTCAGATTTACTGGTAAAATACACATTAAATTTTGAGAAAATGTATTAGACAGTGTTATTGATTGATAAAAGGAATTGATTCTACATATTCTACAAGTCAAACATGACGATTTATTTAGTTCGAAATAATTTTATCATTTTTATAGCTATTTCGTGGCGATATGGCGTGAAGCCGAAATAGCTTTCAAAAAATTGATAAAGATCTTTTAGAACTAAATACTCTGTTATTTTGGCATTGTTTTAATGGAGTTATCAAACACCTATTATTCTAATTCATTGACTTCTGAAAGTGGGGAGCATATGTAATCTAAGTGGTGTATTTCAACAGATATTTCTTTGTATTCCCATTTTGTATCTATTAGATATTATAAGACTTCACCTGAACACCAGGTTACGCAGTTTCATTTGAACGCAATCAAGAATAATGCATTTATAATTAAGTATAAGCGCGGTGCACGACAACGGTTGTTATAATACTTGGCGATTGTGTGAACTAATAATTTTCACCTCAAAAAATTTTTCCAGCTCAGCAGAGAATTAGAAAGTATAGTGATTAATATCGATCCAAACGTTGAGATAACTAAATAATATGCATGCTCAATATGAAGAAATGCACAAGGACATGATTAAAAAATGTTAGTTGCGAATTGCTTAATAAAGGCTATCGATGAATATCCCACAAATAATGAGCTTTAACCATTGCGCTATATTCAGCGACAACGAGAGTGACATTGAACCAATTAAGGAACAACAGTTGGCTAGTTTCGCAGAGAGCAGTGAATATGACAAATAAAATCATTTAATTTTTTCAAATGCCACATGTGTAATAATAAATTTAGTAGATATCTATTATATTTACGCTGTTTTTCTGGAACACATTTCCTAATTTTCTACGGGCTATAAGACTGAATTAAGAAAATTTTGGATATTCTGAAACCTATCTTCCAATTTTATATAAATTCCGTACTTCAATTTACACTGTTTTATTTGGAACTGCGTAAATCGGGTTTTTGGTTTTGTTTTATTTTAATTCAGGTGGCATTACCACCAGTCAACATTCACATTCACACTCTTTGTTTTCGCATTTTGCGCATGCGCAGTGTTGTGCTATGCCTTACTGACATACCTAAGTATGAATCAAGATTATTTATAAAAATAATGTCACTTTTAAAGTGTTAACTGTCAATTCTTGGTGGAAAGGCATTATATAAAGAATATTATATAAAAATAAAAGAGTGTTTTTTTGTACTACTTTCACCTGTTTATAATCTATCAGTTGATAACGTTGATCATCAATTGATAATGCTCAAAAGATAATGTGATATTTAGTATAGATAATCGTTGCTCAAGAGAATTTATTATTGCAACGTTAGGCTTAGCCCTATCTGTAGGGAAAAGTTGAGCGATTAAACAGGCTGAATTATTTCTGTTGAGAACAAATAAAATTTAAATAATAGCCATATCTATGAAAAATGTTGTCTTAATTACGATTTTTTATCGCTTTTATATCATTTAGCGTGCATGTGTATTTATTTTGAATGTTAGCCTAGTTTGAAGGCGCTTTGTACAATCCCCTTCATTTATGGTAGCAAAATATAATTGAAACCCTGCCAGGAAACTCGCCAGCAAGTATTTATTATTATTTGTTCAGTGTCCGGCTATGCTTTGTCTGTGAGAACGTTCTCCACCCTTAACGTTTCAGAGCGCTGGTAATTTTCCGACTATCGCCGTTTACAACGCCTGTTAAGACAACTTACTTTTCAAACAATCTATTCATCCACGAAAGCATATCTTCTCCAAATATGTTCAAACCTTGTTTTATATTTATTTTTCTTTTAAATTACCCGTAAAACTATAATTTGAGGGCGAACAAAGAAAATTAGATTCAGTGACAGCGACATCAATTAGTGAGAAAAATTTTAAAAGTTTTTATTAGAAACATTTATGTTTAAGTCTCAAGTGAGAAAGGTATTCCTAATTATAATGCCCCATTAACCGTTTCATAATGTATTATTGCGGGTTTCGTATTTCGACATCTTTAGGCATTCGAGCACACGAAAGAACTTAAACTGACAGAAGTTTTGCCGATAGGTGAAACCCGGGTCGTTAGTGACGAAATACATGAAAATGTACAGAACTTCAACGATTCAAATTTGATATTGAAATTCCATCAAGCACCCTCAGTCGATATCTTAAATTAGTACTTTTTAGTTTCTTTATCTTAACTAAAATGCAAAATTTTATTTTGAAAATCATATTCATCATTAAAGAAAAGAAAAAGCTTAAAAAATATATATTTTTAAAGGTCTATTTTCAATATTGTATGCATTCACAAGACATTCAGAGTTGATTAGTCGTCGAAATAGAATTTGTTAAATCAAGAAAGAAGATTTTTGATTTGATACCACTTAAGGGCTTCCAATCCCGGGATTCCGGTCAATTATTCAATTCCATAATCCCGTTATCGTTTACGTATGAATCCTGGGATTCACTGTAAATACTAAAAAAACAATTTATATATTAAATTAAATCTTCCTGATTAACTGCAACGTGTACCTCGGCTTGTTCATGTTCATACATTATTTTTTATAATACTTATAAAATTAATGTAAATGTATTCTGGTCTCCCTCCTTCTCATATTTCATATCAGCCGTTTTTGACCAATTTGAAATGGACAAATTAGGACCGCTTCTTAAATGGATGGAGAACAGTATTTTTGAAGCTAAAACTCTTTTGATCATTTTTTTTTTTTTTGTATGTGACTTTGATTCCCAATCAATAAAAAAACTATTCAAATGCACAAAAAAATATCAAATCATGTAAACATTCCAGTTACAGCAATAATAGACACAAATTAATTTTAAATTTACAATTTAACCCATTTAATTACACTTAATGACCAATCCCAGTATAGAGAAATTCTGAATCCCAAATCCTGGGATCATAAAAAAGGTCCGAGATTGTGTGCCCTAGTGCCTCTCACAATTGTTTTCTAGTGACTGTCGTGGCCGATGTTTTTTAAACTGTCATCAAATACAATATTGTTATTTGTTTTCAACTATCTTAACTAAACTGTTTTACCATCGTATAGTCCAGACGCCGATTAATCAAAAAAAAAAATCAGGCATTGACGACAAAATACGACTGTCAAAGAAAAAAAAACGACATTGATTTCAACTATCTACTAATTTAGCTAAGAAAATATATTTTGTGTTTCACTGCTAGAATTTATCTTGATATGCTTTTTGACAAATTTATAAGAAAATACCGATACAAATGAACAAACAAAAATATCTCTAGCAATACAGACAATAAAAACACAGCATCTACATTTTATAGAATTTTATCGTCGTAGATTCCTGAAAACTGTGACGAGTTATATTGACACATATAAATAAATGGGAAAATATATTGAAAGCAATAAATATTCATGATATTTATCGCAAGGCGTATAAGGCGCTAGTAGTATTGAGTATTAGATATATCGATTCATATTTATTACTAGAAAGTCAATACACATTTTGTGTATTTTTATACGAGACGGATACGAAGTATTCGGATATTTTTTATCAAAAGAAATTATTTTGTAGTGTTCAACATAAATTATGATGCAGCCCTCGGTTTTGTTTTCAAAATAAAATTTTAATAGAGTCACAATCATATTCTTGATTTTTTACATTTGAGATTGAGTCTAACTTTGACCAGCTCAAATGGCTATTTTTAATTAATTTGTGGTTATTATATAATTATGAACTATCCTATTTTAAAAAATCGTTGTATCAACTTGGATAATTTATAAATATGGAATGACTGCAAAAAGTAAAGAGTTTAGTAAAATAATTCGGAAGATTTTTGACGACTTCACAGATCTGATTTTTTTACAAATAGTTACCGCTATACTCTGGGGGGTTTTTTTTATTTGGCCTCCATTAAACTTTATATTACATAAATTATTTGATTAGTATATACTGCAAATTATTTTATAACTTATTTTTAACCAAATATGCAAACCTGATGAATGGTTAAAAATCCGTAAAACACAAAACACATCTTTACGCATTTCAACAACAACCAACATTTAAAAAATAATCTAATTGGCAAAGAACAAAGCGATTTTATATACCTAGTATCAAATTAGTATTTTTTACGTTTTCAACCTAAATGAATGATATTAACAATAGAATTAATTATCAATGTACCCAAATCACGTATTTGGTTTGGAAACTAATTTTTTAAACTCAGTGTGTGTGTTGGCATAATTTTTTTATGTGCATTAAGAATGACTTTTACGTTTTATTGTTACATGCTTGTAAGAGATTGAGTGACTGACTTCCAGCCATTTGTATATTGGAAGTGAATATAATTTATAATAATATATTTTGAATTATGTTAACCCTCAATAGGGTGAATATACGTAATGTAGGAAACATCAGCTATTATTACGCGTTCCAAGAGTATGAATCATAACGACCAAACTTGCGCATTTGGTAATTCTAGGACTCCCAATTAATTCCCGATGCTTAAGTAAACTTTGCAGCACAGGTGTTAATTTGCTGACCAGAAGACTCTACTTGTTAATTGAACAATATATATATTGTGTTCTCTGAGTAGAAACGTGGTGCTATCCATACAATGCTACCATTCTAGTTACGGGAGGAATACGGAAATACAAAAAATAGTAGATAATTTAAAATTATCTGAATCGTAAGAAGTTTGTTAGCTAGGGTTGAAAATGAGCGGTATTTGTGAAACAATAATACTGGAATAACTATTTTTCAAAGACTCATATAAAGGTTTACAGGATTCGATTTAGAGCGACAATAATGTGGACGTTACAATACAACGTTTGTGATGACATGTGGTGGACAAAACGCTGATAAAAAGAATTGTATTGAGTTGATTCAATTAATTACTCCCCTAAAAGCGTTTGGTTTGGTTTTAACAGTGTTTCCCAATTATGTGTTCTACTTGTAGTTAATATTTCGATACTATTATAATTTATTTGTAAGACTTGTATATAGTAATAACACTATTAAAAGATATAATATATTCCACACACATAAACATTTTTTTTTAGAAATCGTAAGAATGAAAAGTATTTATTAACCTTTTTTACTACTATCGCTTTTATATTCTTGAACATTATTATTTTTTTTGCATACATAAAAACATTAAAGAATCATCGACGGTATTCTCGATATAAAATTTGATTCAATGTTAATATTGATATAAAAAAATATTATTAATCAATATATTTCATCACTATTACGTTGAAATGAAGCTACTTTTAATATTGGTATTACTGAATTGTCAATAAATAATTTTTAATAATGATATTATTATAATGTTCAGCAGATTACAAAACTTAAAATTTTAGGCGTAGTGGCACGTGGATAAATTTAATTTAGTTGAACTCGGTGATTTCTGTATATAGACACACATTCGCGCCATCGGAAATTGAATTTTCTTCCAGGTTTCTCTGGGCCAAATCAAGTGTTCGGCGGCACATAACGCTTTCATTTTAGCGGAAACCCTCGTTCAAAATGTGCTGATCATGTTATATGAAAACATAGCATTGTTTTAGCTCGCACTCAAATACCAGGGTTCTAATCCTCTCTCGCAGCGGAACCGCATTGTTTACTTAGAATATCTGTATATTATTAATGTTTGAGTTGGTTTTACAGTGTTAGGGCAAGGGCATGAAAAGGAGTGGGGCGCAGCTTAGCACAATATTCATACGTAAAAGCAAATGCTTCGAAATTGCTTATTAATAAATCGCAAGTGCGTTTATCCTGAGTGTACACGTGGCATTAAAACTTTACTTTGGCCTTAACTTATATCAATTCTAGTCAATTGTCAAATGTAGTTTTTATTTAAGTGTCTATTATAATAACACTCGTCGTGTTATATTATCGTAAGTTATCATATACTTCTTATTAGAAATGTAATGAGTATTTCGTGGTATATGTAACGTCACGAAGGTTTTTCTTATTTTATCTTTGAGATATTGACCGTTCAGTGTTTTTATTTTTAAATGATTGTTTATTTTCGGCTCTATCTTTTCAGTCGCGCGACCGTATAATGACTGCAAAAATGCTTACGAAATTAATAATTTTATTATTTTAGATATTTATGTAAATATTCATTTAGGGTTGCTGTGATTATATCACAGATGTCAGATAATGTAGCATAAGGGCACGTTTACTTTGAGTGCAACACCTTTCGTGGTATTTGTTATACATGAATCAACATCCAGTCATCTAACTAGTGATCTCTAAATGATTATCAGTACAGTAAGAAGAAGTGACTTAAACAAAGTTTGAGTTGTTATGACGACATCATAGATGTCAGATTTGATAACTTCAAGGCATGTTCACTGGAGTAAAGCTACGGGTGATTTCCCCTATATGAATCAGCTTCCAGTGAACGGTGATTTCCAAGTCCAGTTCCAAAGGTAATAGTTACCATATTTACTGTTATTACCAAAAACTTATAAATGTACGAAGTGATGTACCGTGATCTCGTAGGGAGCAGTACCGGGTAGCTAGTATTATATTATCCATCCATTACAATATATATTTTTCTCGATTTATCTCTCTTTAACACCAACGGTGTACATAGCACAACACACACACTCTTCCTCTCTCTATTACCGTATAGTGCGCATAAAACTAATGACGACAAATCATTTTCACCTGGTGTTTATAATACTGATATTGACAAGAAGCTCACTATTCGGTTGAAAATAGATATTAGCACATATGATAATTCAATGATAATTTTAGCTGCGTTTTTTTCTCTGTAACCATGTCCAATCACAATGTAGATGTAGATCATATGAACGCTCTCTTGGTTTATTGTCGTATGGGCCTAAGAAAGTTGTATACCGAAAAAAAATAATACCAAAAAGCCGGAAGAAGTTTTTGAATTCTGGCGAAAATAATTAAAATTATATTTATTGGTGGTCGACACACGAAGCTTGAAATAATAATGTGATCATAATTACAAAATACTAAAAATACAAAATTTAAAATTAAATAATGACTGTAAATCTCTTATTTCTACATTAATGCGATTTTCGACGAAGATTTAATAGATTCACGGAAATTTATTTATTCACACGCATTTATTATTTTCGTTTAAGTTGCCGCTACACCATTACAATTACTTAATACGGCAACCCATACTTAATTACATAATAAATGTAAATTTCATGTATGTGTTAAATGTGTACATTTTGTTCAAATAATGAACAAAATTACAGGCATTGCTTGTGTAATACATTTTAATTCGCGTACGCCGTTCTCTAAAACTCCTGTCAGACCTATTATTTTTGCGTCTAATAAATCAAATTGAGTTTAATCGGCCCAAGTCTCGCATGCTTTGTTAGTCAAGCGCTACTTCAACTGAAGGTGTGTGGTGTTGGGGAGGTAAATAGCTAATAATACACAACAATTCACGAAAATTTATCGATTTTTTTTTTCTTTCTTAGATTAATATTCGCCGAGGTCGAAATGTATGTTTAAAATTCAATTTATTTCATTCAAGAGATTGGCATACATTGATATTTGCCATTTATCCAGAAAACATACCTTCGAATTAATTATTCCCGATTGGTCATTACTGCTTGGCATTTGCTTTCTCGGAAACTTAAATTCATTGAATTTCGAATCGACATTTTTTCTGAATTTTAAACTAAAAGGTACTGACGTTTTTATTTAAGCCTAATAACTGTCATTAAAATTTGACAAGTTTAATAAGTTAAACCAGACTCGTATAGAAATTTGAATACTTAAATATTAATTCTTCTTATTTTGGTGCCTTTTCTGTTTAAGGTCGGGGACCAAATTGCAAAAAGTCGCTTTATATTAAGCCAGTTCTAGTAATTAGTTTATAAAAGCTTTGGATATTGAGCCATTTATAGATTACACAAGAGAATTTCTTTCTATCTGCGTCTCTTCTGTCTTATATTTATATTATAATTATCGTATTAAAACTGAAAATTTACCACGATAAAAGAAGCATCTTCTCGCAAAATACAAAAAAAACATAATAGCAAAAACTTCATAGCCAGTAATTTCTTTTTTTTTTGTCCAAAAAACAAATTGCAATAATAAAATAATGTTATATATGTTCAATGTTACTTTCGTGAATGATATACATTGAATTTCCAAAGATTAGCAATTCGATTTAGTTTTGATTGGCTCTAAATGTACTTCAGTTCCATTGAAAACGATAGCGGGAAGTGGCTTGTTAAACTTTCTAGAATATGTAATAATAAACGATAGCTATTTCTTATATTAATTAATCTTTCAGTTAAGTGCAATAAGAAAACGTTGAAAACTTAAGTACTTTATATAAGTAATAGAGTTTCAGAAACGTGTTTAAATATCTTATTACAAGAGTGTTTCTATAAATTCTTGAAACTGATCAGTAGCGTCATCGCAAAATTAAATCACTGAAGAATTTGTCGATGCAAAAATCAACGGCGAACTGGGATTGACGCTAATTCTGTCAGAATTTTTTCTATCTAGTTGGGCTTTAATTTAATTTCAGACAAACATTTCATTGGAATAATTTTCTCTTAAAATCATTAAAGCTACTAACTAGTCAGCAATCCATATTGGAAGTCTATTTTTCTATTTTTTCTATCTGTATTTGTCTTCGTAAAACACTTCTATGCTAAAAACTCTTTGCAATTCTGCAAAATCTAATGTTTATAGCATGTACACCTCATGTCACATTTTTTTTTGTTGGTTTTGTTTCCCCTTTAATTGACAAATCTATAAATGTAAGAATTAATCAAAGTTTGATTAAAAACTGACAGTACTGGTTTTTTCAATTTTGTTCATTATTTAACTTTAAAAAAATGCAATTTTCAATGAAAAGGTAAAGTTTATATCAATATCACAATATGCAGAGCAAAATTTTTCTTTCGATACAAATATTAGACAGATGTATGAATTCACATACTAGGTTTTTATAAAAAAGGTGACGAAATTGCAAAGTTTGTCTTAACCAGTTGTTAAGTATGATCATTTCTTAACAAAATATGCTATTACCTTAATTTCAATTTTGAAACGCGAAACACTCCGTGTTGAGAAATATCTCATTTTTTTATATACCGCCGATTAAATGTTAAACTAAACGCAAGAATTAAGTTATATTTTGTTATACCAATTGCATTTTAATAAGCGGTATTGTTTTACGTATCGTGTTCGTTCGGTGTTGTCCACCTGTAAACGAGTGGATAGATTCAATTACCCTTGGTAGACATCACCTCAGGCCTTTGGCTGTTCAGCGCTAGTCGCGTCAAAACGTAACAGGTTTAAACAGGGGCGAGCATTGTCAGATGGCAAACATTGGCCAATTCATCACATAACCAGGATGCGAGTGGGATATTTTTGGATCAAAGTGTACAACATCCGTGCCGGTATAAAAAGACGATTAATTATATAAAAGTCAAAAATTGCATATCTATGCTTGGTATGATCACATGATGACGATATAATCAACTATATTTCATAATTGAAGCGTCTAAAAGGAATATTCGATAATAAATAATGTATATCTAAAATAGCATTAAACTTGCGGCCCGCCGTTTATTTTGAATTATTAATGTGGCCATTCAGCCAAATGGTTTGCCCAAACAAGTTCTAAATTAACATAAATAATAATCTGGATCCAATCAGTTTTAATTTATATTTTCCGAAAAATCATTTTGGTATCGTTTTCTTTAACGAACTAATGACGTTATATTCTTAGAATTATACAGGAAGGTTCGAACGTTTGATTGTATTGTCTGGAACACTCTTGAATAAAGCTTTAGAAGTAAAAAAAAAATTAAACCATATCCGCTCCCTATTCGGAGCATATGGCCATCACGCGGTTCCTCCAAGCTTCTCTATCCCCCGCCAGTCTCCCCGCTTAGCTCCGCCGAATACATCCCATGGATGGTCATCAGCGGCCTCCCAGGGTGACGGAATCCATCTGGTTGGTAGAAGAGATAGGCAGGATTCATGCTCCTCTGGGGCATCCGCAGCACGTGTCCAAGCCAGGTCCATCGTCGAATTTTTATTTAGGAAGTAATAAGGGGCTGGTCCGTCCACTCTCTTACTTCCGAGTTCCTGACAAAATCAAATCACCGTACTCCTAGTATTCGCTGCAAACATCTGTTTTCAAAGCACAGTATACGGTTACCCTGTGCATTGGTGAGGTGCCATGACTCGCAACCGTAAAGAAACACCGTCAGGATGCATACGTTGAATAAGTGGCGCTTGTAATAATTTTGTTAAAAGATTACGATACCAAAATTATTACATATGTTATAACAAGTTATAAAATTAACCTTTGCACATTGTGCGAAGGCTGTACATTGATTGGCTAAAACGTTAACCATACATTTAATATTATAGTCACAGTTCCGTTAATTTTTCCGATTTCTCAAATATGAATAAGACTTGTTATTTTGATATTTCAAAAGAATCCTTTTTCAATGAAATGTAATTATTATTCGATAATTTCCTGAATAATAAAAGGAAATAAATTGAACTAAGTGTATATTTCCTTTCCATCTTTACAATGTACAAATATGCTCTTAAATTAATTTGATCATAGATCTTGCATTTTCTAGGAAAGATGCGATAATTATCAATATATATAAAAATGAATGTCTGTTTGTTGGTTTGTTGGTTTGTCCGGATCTTAAAGGCTCCTAAACTACTCAACCGATCGCGACGAAACTTTCAGGAAGGACTTATTGTGATCATGCCGGGAAATATTATGTAAAATAAATGTTTGTTTGTCCTTTACGCGTTCCTTTACCATTCATACGATTTCGATGAAACTTCGGTGAGTTGTTGTGCACACACCCGTGAAGGGTTCTGAAGAAAAAAAGTTGAAAATCTAAATTTGAAAAAACGACATCTAGGAAAAACTTTCTGATTTATTCGTGTACGCACCAGACGAAAAACAAAAATATTGTGTTATAACAGACCTGAAGATGATGGGCTCGAACCGGGTAAGTCTATGAAATTTCGACCTGTGCAAACCTCTAATCCAAAAGCAGTTCAATAAACAGAATTAAAACATAAACCCTTTCTTTCTTTGAGTGGCATTGCAACGCATGCCGGGTACTCACTAGTATATTATATAATGCTACATCTCAAAGTTCGTTTTACCTATCATTGTGTTACAATCAAAATCAGCCATCATGAACTGGTAAAATCTTTTCAGCTCTCGGGTTTGTCTGGGCTGTCGAATAGGCTATCAATGTGTGAATCGGCACATTGGCTTTCGGTAGCCACAAGTATAATTTGAGCATAGATCACCTAACCAATCGTCCGGATCTTATGAAAAAAACATTTCCACATAGCATAATGTTTTTGGTTCGCTCCATCCTTAGCAAAGATTTTTAATAATATCATAGATACAATTTTGAAGTAGAAATATTTTTTTGTTGTCAGTTTTCCATAAACTATTTTGATACACCAATCAAAGACAGGAAGTGCTTACATAACATGTAAATGAATGCAGTTAATACTTGCTTTAATTGAAATTATAATGGTTTAAGCATATAAATAAATTATTTTTACACATTATTTTTAGTAAAATAAATATAGTAAATAGCTTTATTTTCATCTCGCTTTTAGAAACAGTAGTGATAATTATTTTGACATCACCTTAATGTGGAACGGTTTGGATAAGTATTTTTTCGTAAAATATTATCAGATTTTCTGGCATCTTTTAACTTTCTATCTGCTACCTATGTTTGACACACCAGCATACGTTGTTCACCGAGATCTGGATGTTCTGGGGCTAATTAATAAATCGTAGTTAGGTTATCGCCTCTCTACTTCTTTGGATTCAAAATTTTAAATCGATCCAAAAAGCAATGTGTAACAGTCCATTCAAGGATTCGAACCAATGGTTGTGCACCTTAGTTATATTTTTGCTTAAAGATAAGCACCCTTTTTTAATTGTACTTCTTTGAGTTACAACGGATAATGATTTCATACGTAATAACTGTACTTACAACAATTTCATATTAAAGAGATCACTCTTTCAAAATTCTCTCAACTAAATACGCTCTTCCTCCGATGCATAAAAAAATTAATAACCTCACAATGTATTACACACACACCGAAAAAAATTCAACTGTGTAACATGCATTTTTAATTGACACTTGGTTCATTTTACGCTCCGGCTGTGTTTTATTTCGGTTTCGTGTTGCCGGATGAAATGTTCGCAAAAACCGGTCACATCATATCATTTGCGTTCTGTAATTACGCGCTTTTGTCACTCAGGTATACGATGCATTTTTACTAGGGTTTTGGGGTCGCTAAAAATCGGCCGATTCTGATTTGACTTTGATTCAACTCCAGCAATATACGAGGGTAAATTCCTCAAATATGGGTTGCATGTAGGGCTTCTAATCTCGAAGTACCGGGATCCCGAGTAATTTATAAATCCTATAATCCCAGGATTGAATTCATACCAATACCGGGATTTCAGGATTTGCTATAAAATATGAAAAATTAATTCATATTTAAAATGTAAATTCTTACCCGATGAACTATAAACTATACGAATAAAAAACGCTTCCGATGTAACTTATTTCGATTTATGTATCTGCATCATTTTTTACTATAAACATAATTATTATATGTACTGTGTTCTCCATCTCGCTCATATTTCGTATCAGCTATAGACAGGAATAGATCATTTCGATTCACGATTTATTGATGTTGCATCATTATTCACAAAAACCTTTACTATAGTACTGAACCTATTAGGTAGAGTCCGCGAAGCGAGCTTCAAGTTTTCTGGCTAAAGTCAGTGCTGGGGTGGGTACAGACTAAGTATTTATGTATATCTCTTTCCCGCATGTAAGCACGCTAAGTACGGCTATCTTAAAGATTCTGTCAGCTGAAGGCTTTCTGTGGGTAAAACATTTTAGAAAAAACCCCATACGACAATGATTGTCTTTGAATCATTACCAAAAGTTCAATTCATACCAAGAATTGCTCTTGATGTTGGCGTAAGTTCGAAAAACTTATTTTAGAAATACCCAGTCCCTAATTGAATAAAAGAGCCTGGCTCGTTAACTTAAAGATTTATCTCTTCGGGCGATTAAATGAAGGCCGGCTTGGATATCGACCTCTTCCTCGTCCGCCTCCGCTGAAGAAAAATTTCTTGTAAGAGAGGGGGAGGGGGAGCATAAGGATTTTGACATCATCTTCGCGAGGTTAAATTGTTAGTTTTGTTTTCGAAATTTACATATTTGGCCATGTGGTGTCCACGAAATATGAATGAGTTCTTGGGTGTACCGTGGGCGAGAAAAGATTGCGAAGAACTGCTCTAGACCAGTGTTCCTCACCCGGTGATCCGCGGCCCAGTGCCGGGTCGCAGAGACTTTCCGCCGGACCGCGAACATTGTTAAATAATAATAATTAGTAGGAAGATGCGACACGATGGTCGCTGGTTTTCTCAGAATCGACAATCATAAATCTTCTCAGGTACACTCAGGGAGAACGGAAATATTTTCTCTTGGATAGAGAGCCGAGATGCAAAACCCTACCTAAATATATTTCCAAAAGAATTTCATATGCATATTTGTTAGTTATAGTTATGTCCATCCGTCACAATATAAGATTAAAAAATTATTTTTATTTCAGTATTAGTGGTTCGCGAAAAAAATTCCTTTTTTTACCGGTCCACAGGTGTAAAACAGTTGGGAACACTGCTCTAGACGATTGTTTTCGTGTGAGCTTATTCCATTATACTGAAGTATTTTTGTTATTCCCTTCAGTAGTAATAATATACTGAAATGTGTGTATTTGTCAATTTCAAACTTACTAATATTTTTTTACTTTTTCCAATGTTGTTTTGATTCCTTTGTTTTTCTTCGGGATGTTGTTTATTTTCCACCGGACATTGTTTGTTGGAGTATTAAAAATATTTTGTTAAATAATACGAAAGCAATAATAAGGAATTTTTCGTTGGACTGCTGTTATATAATATATAAGTCGGTTAAAATAAACTTATTTCCCAAGAATTGATTCGTTGGCAAACATTTAATATCAGTCTTGATTTTCTTAAAAATGTGTCATTAATGTTTAAGAATTAATCTTTTTTGTTTACATTCGTTATAATTAAAAGTGAGCATATATACAATTGTATCAAACATAAGCTTTACACTCTTCTTCTTAATATTTAGAAAAGGAAAAAATGTTATTTTTTATATCAAAATTACAAATTGTTGAAGTTATATTATACATAAAAAAAATATTTTAATATTTATTTAAAACATCAACTCGTGTAAATCTTAGGGTATAATCTAAATTCTTAATTCTACAATCGTACTATTTTAATTTCATTTTTTATGATAAGAAGTATAAGTAGGTACTATCCAACTGATAACGTGTATCGAACACAAAAATTCATTTTATAATTAAATAATATGATTTTCTTCACGCACAAAGAAACCTTTCAGATTTTCTATCTTCAATAATTTTAAGTTGCTATTATTTTACTAAATTGAAAAAGTTTTTTATCGAATACCGAATGAAAAGACAAAGGTTTATCGAAGTCGAAATGGTCGTATCAGAATTTTATTTGTTTTTTTGCTTTGAACTTTTAAATTGCAGGGTGCGGTGAAGGATGGGAACCCGGCGGGGAAAATTATATTTTTCCCGCGCGTGCCGTGAACATACTCCCATAATTATAACGTTGAACTCGCCCTACGTTCGCATGTCCATCGGTATCCCTGACGAAAATCCCCTCTATTAGTTGACAGCTGGGTATTTTTGATTTACCTTATTTAAGTTAATTGCCATTTCTGTGTATTCTAATCCAACGAAATCAAGCTAATTATTTCAGCCGACATTTTCTGATATTAAATTTACATCGGTTCCAAGATAATTAAAAAAAATACTTTTGCTATATATATGTTTGATGTTGATTTTAATTAAAATAAAAATTTATTCATGGTTTGAACTGTAAATTATTATTGCGACATAATGCCATGGTTATAAATAAAAAATAAATATGCGTCTGACGTGTCCGGAAAAGTCATAAAAAATATTTGTCGACTATAAGAACTAAATAGATTGCTGTTGTCTCATATGATATTTTTAATCAATAAGTGGCATAAGTTGTTTATTATTGAGTATAATCATTTGTTTTCAACAGTTCATATTTTAAACAGACATTTTTGGTTATTAATTTAGGTATAATATTTCCATATAACTTGTTATTTTTTGTTTTATCATGCAGAGATTTCATCTGGAATGCTGGAATTACTTATTTTACTAGTAGTTAGTTTTTGCGTATACTTACTAGAAATGATACCACTAAATTAGACTGTTGTTAAGATATTTTAAGCCTGATGATGATTTTCAAAGGAGGAAAGCACGTAAATCGCATTTTGAGTCTTCGATTAAGCTCTATAGCATATTTGTTAGAGCGTCTCTTAACCGTTAAGACGTAACGAGAACTTGATATCGGGTTTCAGTCTTGTAAATTTAAACATTTTTTTTCGATTTAGCATTTCAGGTTTTAAATATGGGTGTTTTTGATGCCGATCGTAGAGATGTTAGCTACTTGAGCAGGGCAGCAATACAGATTGACTTGCGAGAAACAGAAAAGCAACATGTATCACCGTGTACATCTCTATATATTGGCTGTGGAAAGGAAAAAGGACGTTACCCACACCAAAAAATATTGTGTATAAGTGAAAAAAAAACTTGCTAATACCCTGTATGTATATATACATCGACTGTAGAAAGGCTACAGGACTTATCCCTGTCTTTTCAAAATATTTGTTTTCTATAATCACTATGTATACAAGTTAATACGTAAACAAATTGTGTTTTATTTTTAAAATATAATGCCTTTCCACCAAGAATTTACAGTTAACACCTTAAAAGTAATTTCACATATCAAATTTGGATTATTGAGATTTTGTACACTTCCATGTATTTTGTCACTAACGACCCGGGTTTCGCCTTTCGGCATCTTCAGGCATTCGAGCACACGAATGGACTCGAACTGACAGACAGTTAACAGTGTCTAACGTTTAAATAGAAGATACAAATACGACAAATATTATTTACGAGGTAAAATATTATACGTCTGAGAGCCACACTGATACCTGAGTTAATATTTCGAGAATCGCCTTAATCCTTATTTTGTAAACAACACATTTAAGGATTAAGGCGATTCTCGAAATGTTAACTCAGGTATCAGTGTGGCTCTCAGACGTATAATATTTTACCTCGTAAATAATATTTGTCGTATTTGTATCTTCTATATAAACGTTAGAAACTGTTTACTGTCTGTCAGTTCGAGTCCATTTGTGCGCTCGAATGCCTGAAGATGCCGGAAGGCGAAACCCGGGTCGTTAGTGACAAAATACATGGAAGTGTACAAAATCTCAATAATCCAAATTTGATATTGAAATTCCATCAAGCACCCTCAGTCGATGTCTTAAATTAAATTTCACATTTGTTTATGACATTTAGATACACATTTTGCTAGTTAGGACGACGATATATATGATTCTTCACAACATTTGTGGTTGGGAAATATTGTAAAAAAATATTTGTGGTAGAGACTAAACATGCTTCACGGATATTAAAAGACCCGGACTTCCAATATGTATAAATGTTTTTTTAATTTGCATATATAGAAAGACAAATAATCATTCAATATTTTATGGAAAAATAAAAACATTGCTAACAATGTAATGATGAGAACGGCATAATATAATATCACATAAGTAAGAAAAACGTTTTTTATCAGTTACAAAATGATATGAGAAATGTGAAAACATAGAGTGTTGTATACTAAGCGTGAATTGTATCCACAAGTTTATTACTTTAGTAGCATAATCATCATATTGTTGCATTATATATTCAGGTCGCGTTATTGTTTGCCGAAACGGTAATATCTTGAAATTCGTAAATAAATATAAGGAAAACAGCTAACGCTCGCAATTCTGTCGGTTTCGCACGGAGAGACCCTGTTCTATAACCCCTATTCAGTTGGAGCTTTACGGTTGGCTTCCAAGATTTGAATAACCGATATGAAAAAGTCAATTTCCATAATTTTCAGCTCGTATGCCGGCCTTGTTTTCACATCAGGTCCGAATCTCGGGGACCTATAAAAAATGAAATATTCATTGATATTATCGCGGTGAATTTTATAGGTAGAGAAATAAAAGCTGCTAAGGTTTTTTTATATTCCCATATACATATCGCCTGTTTGAAGACCTATCAGGTTTTCATCCACTTATTTCTCAATTATTTTCTTCGATAACAGACACAGTTTAATGTTTTGGTTGCAAGGAAAGTCAACAATTTTGTTGACACTTCCGTGAACGTAACAAAAAACAGAACACAAAAATATACAAATTTAAGTTTTATTGTTTTAGGAATGTTAAAAAACAGAATAACATAGTAAAAAAAATGTAAACATTGCCAATTGACAATGGTGTCAACCGAGCGAATTCCTACGCAAACAAATTATAACAACAATAGAAAGTACACGTCTGAACTCTCCGATATTTACGAGGAACACATTGACATCCGACAAAAATACCGTTGAACAATGTGAAAGCTCTTCCCATTGGAATCACACATGACAGGTTGGCATATTTTTGAAGAAGATAAAATCCCTTTCCGTGATTACTCAGAAAACGATAAGGCACATGGTGTTTGACGCTATCACACAAGGATAGGGAAACACTTCTTTTGGCTTCGTATAAGCCGAAAGAAGCCTCTTAAGGTGTTCAAAAAAAATTATGAAACGTGAGGATCCCTAAGACAAATTTCGTTTGATAATATTCATACACCCTACAATATTTGGATACATAATGCGTTGCTGTGATTTTTAGGAAGTTGCCGCACATAGTGATGGACGAAACGAACCTGACGAAGAGGACCCAGAATGGAAGAATAAATTTGTGTGACGGCTAAAGAGTATGATCCCTTGATTATGTGTAGGTACTTTATACGGCTCTGTAAATGATACTTACACCCCGTAAATGTGTGTGGCGTAGGCTGCCATTTTATGTGAAGCATCAAGTTTGAAATATTTGTTTGCCGTTTGGAAACGAAGCGTAATTTATTTAGGCAAAAAAATGGAAACGCAATTTCGTTGCCTTGCAACAAACAACGTGGCCGGGCAGAGTCGCTAAGTGAATTCGGCGGCCGAAATAATACCTACAAACAGAATTATCGTATCGTATGTTTTGGGCATATTTCGTAAAAGCGCAATTTGTTATAGTTGAGTTGTGAAGTATAATTTACTGAATTGAAAAATACATATCTTGGCAATTATCTGACGTGTTTCGCTATTTTTTTAACCTTTATTTATAAATCGAAAACGCAGCATTTATATTACATATTTGACACTTTTAAAGTATTATTCGGAATGTATGTCTAATATGGCAGGAAGCAAAGATTTTCCGGGTAAACAGAAAATCACGAATTGATTACGTGGCGGCCATATACTCCTGAGTTGAGAAAGGCAAGCAGCCAAGTTAGCCAAGTAATTTTTTTCCTACTTAAACTTCGCGTCACTGTAACACAAGTATTGTATAACCTACATTTCTTTCATTAAGTATTCGCAATGACACTCATATTCAATCTCAATAAAGTACCTCTATGAGATAATAATATGATTTTCCGGCTTGATACAGAGGTAGGTCGGCCTACCTTGCGCTTTATTAGATTTCGTTGTATGGGGTATTTATTATTTATTTTGGTGATGAGAGATTTGTCTTCATCAATGTTATTATTTAGTAGCAACTTGAGCAGAAATATGATATTATACTCTGAACAAATGATGAGTCATACATTATTTTATTAATCTTCGCTCTACTTGTTACCTTGTTATCTTGGTTACCGTGTGTGCAAAAAAATATTTTTTTCGCGTTACGGAATCTCTGTTTAAATATGTACTCATAACTTCTCGTCTGTTTTTTCAGGCATATTAAGTGTTAAATTGTAATATAAATGTTATTGTGAAAATATAGCATTTTTGTCAAATCGAATGCAAACCAACGACTTTTATTCAAATTTACGCAACACTTTTTATCAATGAATTGAAACGGATTACTCACTTTGATCGACAATCAATTGTCTCTAAAAGGAAACAAGATATGAAATATTTTTAGAGATTTTGGCCACGTTTCTTCAAATTCAGGGGAGGCAAAGTAACCGCCTCAAAAATGACGTTAATGCCATCAAGTGACTAAAAAGTCAGTGTTTTTTAAAACTATTCTTTTTTGTAATAACTAATCTTTTTTTATAAATTTAACAATGCTCCGTTTTCCAGTTACATAATTAATCCTAATAAAGAGCTATGATGAAGGTATACAAAATGAACAAACGTTCACTGGCATGACGCTACTTCGTATCGTTAATGTTTTATATAGTTAACAAAATTAAATATAGCGTTTTAATGGAGATGAATAATTTATTGGAAAAAAAAAATCATGGCTTAACACCCTGTACACCGTACACAGCAGACTTTTATTAGAAATTTCTTCATTAAATGAACTGTTTTTAAAAATCTGATTATGTAGATTTCATCAATTACGCAAATGTTTGTAAAAAAAATCAATATAACACTTTTTCTCATTAATGTCTCTTAAGCGTCTGTCACCTATCCTTAACGATAAAAATTCACACAGCAGCATTGGGCTGATTATCGCTGGTATATAAATTTAAATGATGAACTTGCATTCCTCATTGTAGTTCGAGAAAAACCTGTATTTTTAGAAAAAAAACAGTGAAATATTTTGCCTCATGAAGTATTTATTCACTTACCGTTGGGAGAGCAAGATGTTTTCGGAAAATAATTTCCGTAAGAAAACGTATACTTTAGTAGCGTAAATATTTATCAACATATTGGTATATTTATATTTTCTTTTGGATTTAAAGATATTGTAGCGTTTGCTTATTTTTATCTCGTATTTTTTTATTTCTGTTTATCGCCATTATGAAATAACTACAACAACTATTATTATTCAATATTTCATTGTTGTTTTTCGTTTACAGTTACCATAATAATATATGAAATGTCAATAGTAAACCTTTTCAAAATTTTAGATAATGAGATAGTTAAGTGTAAACTATTTTCTGAAACAAGCCCCACGTATATCGCTGAAGGCATATTTTATTTTTCCACATTTTAATGAAGCTAGGAGGGTTCCGTATCAATGTCACATTGCGAACAATGTTTCGAATCTATGAATGGACATTTTTATCTGTTTTGTAATAGATTTGACTATGTTTTTCACGGTACTCAATCTAGACCAGTTTTCCGCACACCTAAGAACTCATTCATATTTCGCGGCACACCACATAGCAAAATATGTAAATTTCATAAAAAAACTTATAATTTTTAAATTGTTTTCATTGAAGAATCTTAATAGTAACTAATAAATTATTCAATAAAAGCTAATTTAACCCTTTCACTTTTCAAAGTGATGGAATAGTTAACACACAAAAAAATACATATTACAAAGGAAGCATTTGTAAAAGTTATTACTAAAAAAAATAACTAAGCTTAACTAATAACAACTAGCGAAGCTACGTGATTGAGTGTACAAGTATTGCTCATTTTTTGTTTTGGGATTTTTTTGATTTAATCAAGAGCCAATCCGCATTTTATTCCTCAAAATTGCGGTTGCACTATCCGTCCAAACACTTATACAACTATAGCTTTAAATATCAAAATAATACAATATTTGTTTCAAAGAAAATATGCCACTTTTCACAGGTTTTAATTTTTTCTAATATAAAATATTCGCTTTTTCTCATTTTGGACGTACTGTTTCGCAGCAAATCTGGGATCATCTCGCGGCACACTGGTTGCGGAGCATTGATCTAGACCATAGGCTCTCAACCTTATTTGCCCACCGCCCACTTTGACAATATTTTTTTTTCTTGAGCCCCCAATTTTTTTTTACTTACAATTACTTACAATTATGTTTAAACGTGTAATTACGCTGTAATATTATATAGTCGTAAGATACGATATGACTCCTATCATATATCTGAGTTTAAAGAAGAATGTTTCAATAATAACAATTAAACGCATACTTAATTATATTGAAAAGTATTTTTATTAAAATTCAAAAGACATTTAATTTATAACTAATCCAATGACAAGATTGAATGTGATGCATTTTAATTAGTTTGTTAAAATCAGGCTCGATTTTACTTAAAAACAACCGTTAGTCAGTAACATGGAGCCGATTTCTCTTTTTAGTTATCAACGTTGCTACAGCACTAAATCGACGTTCATCTAAATAGGACGATGGGAATGCTGTCAGGAATCGTTGAACAATTGACCATAATCCTGGGTACAGTTGCTAAATCGGCTTATGCAGCCAAAATTCTTAATCAAGTTTAAGTCATTGCCTTGAAGTTGGAGATTGACATCATATATTTATGATATATTTTTTTTACGTTCCCACGCCCTCACTGTGCCATCTCAACGCCCCCTAATTTTCTCTGGGTCTTCTACTTCCCCCCTGAATGTCTCAAACGCCCACAAGGGGGCGTTATCACCCACGTTGAGATCCTTGGATCTAGACTCTAGACGACTAGACGCGGGAGCTGTTAACTAATCGCCATCACAACGACACCCACTTTTGCAAAAGGATTATCGTATAATGTTATAAAAGAACGTATTGAAATTGAAGTCTGCCTTCGGACATTCAAAAAATAATATTTTCATCTCTTGGTAGGAAAAATATATTACTTTTTTTGTACCAGCGTTATGGGAAAAAAGCCCCGAATGACAATATCAATTTCATATAATCGAGGAAACAACCCAGAAGCGACGGAACACATTTTTAACACATGAATAATGTCGATTATTATTATGGAAAAACTTAATATTAATTTTATAAAGATGGAAAACGCTTTACGTAAGAGAATTTGCGATTGAATGCAAACTTCATTTAGATATGCTTACATAACCACTATACAATGTGTTTTATTTTTATTAATATCATCTTTTCATCCTCACCTTTTTTAAAAATGGGCAAACTGATAAAATAACTATCGTTTGAGTCCTCTTATATAAGTTTGTATGCTTTTAGTTAAAATACAATATCTTAAATGAGTCAAATGTATCTTTGTTTAGTTTCATTTTAAAAACAAAACACATTTAGACCATACAGTGCCAATTTGGTGTGTCTGTAAATTATTATTTTGTCACTGCTACAACAATATAACGAAGCACGTATACGTATTCAGTATGACGAAAAGTTTTCCGGAACGTTTGATCTTGCTTTGCATTCCGATCTTTGGTCTAACATCGTATATTTACAAATTAAAATATTATCTTGACTATATAACGATATAGCTTGACTTCAGTGCTTTGCTTAGTTTCTGAAAGAGCTGTTATGAATTGAGTTCTATTTGTTTGCCGTAGAAGGTTGGAACTCTTTTAATACCTTGAAATTCGCCCTAGATGCAATCAAGTCCACGTGACCGACGAAGACAACAGAGCCGACTGTTATCGTCTTGAGCAATTTTCCCGTTCTTTACCCATGGCTGGACATTAACAAAGGATGTGATCAGCATCCTTAATCAAATTACCGAATGTAACGTCTGACTACCTGTTAACACTCCAATCTGTAAGAGCTTGGGAGCAAAGTGACCACGGCCACTTATGAATCGGCTAGTACCGACATCGGAAGTCAAAACTTTGGCAATCTACATTCACCATTTTGTAGTCAGCAAGAATTTGCGTAGCTTTTGAGGGTCTTAACCCATCAATTCTTGATGGAAAGGCATTGTATTTTTAAAATAAAACATATAGCCTGCGATAATTACATATATATGTCGCTCGCTTATTTTCAAATACATTATTATGTAATTCACCTTTTCACTGTAAATAATAGATGAAGGCTTGTTCTATATTAAAAGGCGCACACACTATGTCCCTGCAGGACTAAAGAAACTCTCACTTATTTGTTACCCAGCAAGTAATGAACTTTTGTTAATGATTCAAAGACAATCATTCTCGTAAGCGGTTTTTCTTAAGTGTTTTCCCTGCACAGATTTGAAACTATCACTTCACTCATATTTTACGCTTCATGTTCTGCTGTGTTTTTTATACTTTACTCGAACCTAGAAAATGTGTTAAATCTTAAAAAAAAATTGCAATGAACGATTATCATTTGAGCCTGGAGAAAACTTCTTATTTTAATTGTGACATATGTCATTGAACTAGCTTCCAACTTACCAAAGTGTGCCAAAGTATGATCCATAAACACATTTTTTTGTACTAATTTCACATGATAATAATAACTGGGGCCGGTTTCCCTCATCACGAGCATTATCAATCAATAAAATATAAATCGTAGCAACGCTATTCATAATATATAAAATTAACTGTTAATAATTACAAGGTATATGAAACAATTGGTTCAAGAATTAACAGGTTATCCATTAATTATATTTATAAACCAAATTAAATAGTCTACAATTGTAATGTTAAGGTTTTACAAATCAATAAATACATCTAAAATAAAAAATTAAACCACATTAAAAGTCAATTATGTCAGAAAAATACGATTTAAAAAATAATTCATCTATATTAATTAACCGATATCACAAATGGGAAATTTTAACATAAAGTTGGAAACCACTTATATATTTAAATAACAATTAATGAAATATTAAACATGTAATTAACATATTCATTAACAAAAATAAGCAGCTCGGAAATGAAGAGTTTTTCTGTCAGGATCATCCAAAAGTTATGTGAAAAACAATTTTAAAGAATCCAGAATCAATTCTTACAAGCAAAATTAAAATAAATTTGTTTAACGTATAAATGAAACGGATATAACAGTGGCGAAGACGAGAAAATAATTTTCACATTCAATAACTATGAATGAAGCTAGAATTTGTATGTTTACCTAACCTTGAAAGAAATATCTAATGACGCCGTCCCGTACTTATGGGGCGGACAGGGGTCTTCAAAACCCGTCTGCAGACTCTTTCTATTCATACAAATTTAATATGTAATATCTCTCCTAAGGCATTCAAAAATAATTTGTCATATTTGTTTGTTTACCTCTATTTGTTTACCATTAGAAGTAAACAAAAAGCGGGCGATGCTTAAGAAAAAAATCACTCGTCCCTCGGCCTAGGGGCTTGGCGGTTAGTGGCCGACACAGGCCGACGGCGTGGGTCAAAGAGATTTACGACCCTATCATAAAACCACTTGCTGCGCTTTTAAATTGAAATTGTGTATTTTAAATCTGTTTGTGTTTGTGTAACTGTCTTCGAGGAATTTATAAGTATAAACTAACTGCAATTAAAGAGAAAGTATACTGAATACGACCGGGTTTTAATGGAAGACGAAGGAACCTGCTAATGATCCTTGTCGCCACGCCGTACTTGGGGCAGTCGAAGTGTGTCGACGCTCCAACCTCCTCCCCGAGAAGTAGCTGAATTCTATTACCTCTCTCACTAAATTATCCTTATATATATTTGTCTTATGTAAAACATTGTTGGTATTGATTCTTACCCTTGAATAACTGATATTTTTTTATTCTGAGTGAGAGGCCGATGACACATTATTAATTATATGTATTGGAGTAGGGAGTTTCAAGGAAATAGTTGGAGCAGCTACCCATCCCATTCAAAAGGAATTTATCTTATTCCCATAGTTCTCTTCAGTAACATATTTTAGTATTTTTAACCAAAACTACGTCATTGTATGCTTGGGAGAGTTGTTCATAAGATTATTCGAATATGCTTTCTTATTAATTAAAGTTCATCAGTAACGTCTTCATTATCATATTACTTAAGTATGCTTTTGTAAGTCTGTATTAGTATTTGATGAAAATGCGTTATCTCGTCTAGACGCTGTATTTCAATTCTCTCTTAATAACTATGTTCACTACATTATAATTTATTCTTCATCGCGTTAGATTTTTAATACACTCTGTATTTTGCAGATATGAGCGACTGATGGGCGTGCTTCGTAATATGTTGTGACATATTCCTCACCCTGTTAAAATTCAAGTTACCTGGCAAAATACAACATATAGCTAAAATATCTGCCTTAATAGGGTATTCCAGTAACACTTTTATTATTAAAATCATAAAATACTTGCAAATAATAAAATAGAAATTTAATTTATTATATAATATATTTGTTGTTGAAGACTGATAAAATATGGAATTTATATTAACGTCAATTCGCCGAATATTTTAACGCTATACTATAGATATACTATCAAACAAAAAAGACGAACGAGGAAATAAAAATCAAACAAAAAAAATGAATTGAGCAAACGAAATCATTGAATTATTTACATTTCTGGGCTATAGATTGATAAGCCGTTGCAATTGGCGTGTCATGTTGATTATAGCTCTGGCTACGCAGATAGGAATTGGGGAGCATTTAAGTTTGTATATAATGCCAAACCCGTAGCAGAGCTTTCAATCTTTTCCACCCACCCCCAATCCAATCCTCAAAACGGTGTGTAAAAAGATCAACCATCTTACTATTAGTCTTTTCTCAACCGTTCTGCCATTCCCACTTACAACATTCTCGTTAAAAACAACCTTTGTTGAGATTTTCCATTACTAGTCTAAATTTTCCGAAATGTGAGTATGCGTTGTTAACATATAAGTATGGGTAATGGGTAAATATTTGTTTCGTTCTTATTATCTGTCTCATAACTGATTATGAAAATCACTGTACAACATCTTCTTCTATCTGTAGGAATGTGCGTTGCTTTGGTTGCTTCAACCAATGAAAGAATGTCTAATGCTCACTTTTATACTATGTTCTCGTCATTGCCTTTCGTAAACACCATCGTTGATCATATTTATTCGAGGTTGATAGAATCTTTTTTGACTGTGCGGTAGAATAATTAAAAAAAACACGTCTTGTTAAGGTAGATGAAATACATTCCTTTACTATGAACAAATTTGCTAGGATCTTTTTACACATTATAAAATGCAAGATTTTTAATGTAAGTGAATTTGAGCATATTTTGTTCAATCATTGTTTTATCATAGTTTACTAAATTTCTGATCTGTAAAACAAAAAATCAGGATAGGTCTCAGTTACAACTATTTAATTTAGTTCTAGAAAAAAACCGCACAGGAAAAAACCCCACATCGAACAAACCGAATACCGAATAGAAAAAATTCACATTTGACGTTATTTAAAATAAAAAATCTTATTTTAACATTTTTTCAAGCTGAAAAACTCATGAAAAGATTAGAAGTATTTTATGTGTGAATACTTCTTTTTCTACTCTGTGTGCGGTTTTTTCCGTTCACCATTTAATTTTATTTGACATTTCCATGTCCGACGAATCGAAAATAGTGTAGATTTTATCGGATCATTCCGTACTCGGTTATTCACTGTGCGTATATATTATATGTACATTGGTATTATATTCTACCTTACATCCATTAAGATATTATATCGAATTACCAAATTGTTATATGAATATTTACACATGCATCAGCTCCGTACATTATATCAATTATTATTTTAAAGGGATTCCATCAACTGCGTATAAATAGATCTCCAGGTTAATATTTGGATAGGATAACGGTTTACTAAGTAAATAGAAAACTCATATATTAACATGCTATCGACAGTTTTAAGACAATAATATTATTCCACTAATAGAAAGTTCGAAATAAGATTTCAAATTTACGTAGTTTAAAATGTTGTTGTATCTACGTTATTATTAATTATTTCTCTACCAATTAGACTACAGTAAGTCCTCAACTTACGTGATTGATTCGTACCGAAGGTTTTCGCGTAAGTCGAGCTTGGGTTTTCGCTGTGGTAAATTAGAAGTGGCTTGATTATGCAATCCCCAGCAGCATTTCCACCAAGAAGAAGTGTTAGCCTATCTTTAGACACCTTAAAATCTGGCATAGATTTTTCTTGTTAGGATATATATGATCGATTTGGAATTCTGTTCCAATATAGCCCAGTTTCGTCCACAGTAAAAATTTGTTGTTGCAGGGAATCCTCATTTTTTATGATTTCTGCTAGACTCTTGATAAAATTCGTAGCTCCCTCTGTGTCTGCACTGGCAGCCTCACCTGTAACTTTGATACTGTGTAGTTTATTACGGGCTTTAAATTTTTGAAACCATCCTTGGCTTGCAGCGAATGTATGAGTATCAACACTATCGTCATTTTTACACTTTAGGTCTTCATAAAGACTCAAGACTATGTCATGTATGAGCGTAAGACTTATTGGAATGTGTTGTTGCTGCATATCTTCTATCCATATAACCAATAATTTTTCCATTTCTTCTATTAATGTTCCTCTATTCTTGGTAATTATCGTAAATTGCATTGGTACTGATCTTTTTACATGATCCATAATTTGAACTATATGGAGTATAACTGTTCTAATCGTAGAATGACACATTTCATGAGCACGTGCGATATCTACCATCTTTTCATCTTTTTCGTATTGTTTTATAATTTTAACAAGGAAGAAATCTAAATTATGACTAACTGCATTGCATGAGAGGGAAGGTAAGGTAAATATGTGCAAGACACGTGCTAGTGATGTATCTCCCTCTCTCACTCTCGCATGACCTTCATAACTTATGTAAACAAACGCCGCAGAAAAACAAAGTGCAACCAAATAAAATATTTTTTTTTTTAATCGCGTAAGTACGAATTCACGTAAGTCGAAGACTTACTGTATACGATTTATAACTTTCTACTCCTGCTCTACGATCTAGGATCAGGGTATCCATACACGGCTCTAGGATCCGTACGGATCCATACATACTAATACACTGTCACGCCGTGTATTATACACATAGCGTATCATTAAAAAGTAATTAGAGTTATAACCCGTATGAGTTCTTAACGCGTATTCCTAAGTCCTTAACCAAGATAAGAAAAGGACTACGTTTTACTTTAAAACTCACAAGAACACGCTCTTGCGGTGTCACTGGTTTGAATTCCGTAATGGAAATATTCATCATTCATTTACTTTTTAATCAACTCTCAACAATACAAATTTGATATTGAAATTCCATCAAGCACTCTCAGTCGATGCCTTAAATTATACTTTTCAGTCGATTGATTTATTTGTATTCATTTTTTGTCATATACCTCTTCATCCGCTTACCCCCATCCGATCCTAAAACCAGGACACAGGGAGGGCAATTAACTAACTTGTAGTCCTTTCCTAATTCCATTCCTCTTTCCTTACCTTGTTAAAAGGCGATCAACCGACTTACTAGTTCTCGTTGAAACAGTTCTGTTTTGATGCTTTAGGAGTCAAAAAATCGTTGACCGATATATTTACTCGCTATGCATCTTTTTTAAAGATACAATTTTATAAAGAAGTAAAACACTAAGTACAATAAAATTGTTTATTTTATTTCTATATAAATTTTTTTCCCACTAAACACTAGTAAATTTAATTAATAAATCCATAGACTCTTATCGTTTTCGTGTTTCGTTCTTGCAAAATATGAATACAATCTCGAGACGTATCACAAACTTTGCGCCTAAATTTCCTTTAAAAAGTGGTGGCAAAACCTGTGCTTCTTCCTATGTATTACAATAATTGAAACAGCCCGGGTGTATTAAAATGTTGCCAGGCTGTCATTCATGCCAGAGAAATAAATTAAAATGGTCTCAATGTAATAATGTTGTATTATTTTGTTGCCAGCACGCAGCTTTTCAATTTAGTTTACAAAATTTAATTAAAAGCGGGCGGTATATTAATAATTTAATGTACAACCGTACACATCTTGCTTAAACGCCTTATTTAGTTCATATTATAATTAATTTGTTACATTGGAAGCTCTTGACGTAGTTTGTTGATCCAACGCAACCCGGCATGTATCATCATTATTACCTGACAACCAAGATATGCCCTAGCTCCCTAGCTTATAAAGTTTGGCTAAAATTTAGAAATGAGTTCAAGTATTTTTATACATAGATCTCCATTAAACAATCCCGTTCTCTTCCTAAATAAAGTGTTTGTTTAACTTAACAGATGCATTCCTAAAGTCATTTAGAATCTGTTTATTTTACTTCTTAGCAAGTTCATACTCAGAAGACTGACTGAGTAAGAAAAAAGTACTTCAGGTTTTTTTGAAGGGTCAATTACCATTCCTATACCTAAGCTAAGTAGTGCCTCGTTTTGCCTAATATGAAAAAAAGAAGGTGTTTTAGACACTTTCTGTGTTCTAGTGTTATATTAACTTTAGCCTAACGATCAAGCGTAAGGTCAAAATCAAATTTAGGTTTTTTCATTTTTAATTTTAAATTTTCGACTTGGGTGTTGGAGATGTCTTTTCTCCTCGAGCGATTTTAAATAATATCTCATTTGAGTTTAAATAAGGTGAAAAATTCAAAATATCATGCACCTTGGCAGACGGAGGCTGGCTTGTAATGCTAGATATTTTTTTGTGTTATTATTACTTTTCAATAAAACTAAACAAAATTCAAACAATTTAGGTGCCTAATGTGTATTGAAAGACATTTTTAATAAATCCAAAAACTATATAACTAGACCTACTTATTTAAATAATTTAAAACATCACTTTTAAATATTTCATAATTAGCACATAGATTATTTGCTAAATGATAACTAGAAGCATCGAAATTCAGTATTTTAATTATGCATGATTTATATTGAATAAACAAATGTATTTTGTTTGCTGTACATGTCAAATAAAAACACGGAATTATTATTTTGTACAATAATTATTATTGCCCGTTTGTTAATTGACAGCTTTTTCTACCGATACAAGTTGCAATTATTCACCCGCGGTCTGTCCATTCTATGATTAATGACATTAAATAATGCGGTAATTTATTATAGTACTATTATAAATCGTTCTTTATTTGTTTTATATTATATTCAGTGTTTTTTTATGAAAGTATTCTAGTAATTACTTTATATTGCGAAAGCGACCTGCTAATCAATGGGTACAAAAGATTGTCAGTCTCGCATAACCAGTGAGAATTTTCGAAAATTACGTTTAAATTATTTATAAAAAACAGACACTCCAGTTTATAAATTATATGGAACAAAATAATAGAAAGAACAAGCCAAAGAAAATTGTCACTATTCAAACTGTAAGCCGATTAGAAGAGTAAAATTAGACATTAAAATCACTCATAATAAAATATTTAAAACACTGCAATAGAAGCATAACAAACAAAGTAATTTTTGAAACAAAGTTAAGCAACCGTAAAATATACAAGAGGAAGTGATTCTAAGTCAATTAACCATTTTATAAATTTTACTAAGGTATCAGTAATGTTATGCAAAAACGTAGTTTATTTCGTTTCACTAAAAATGGACATTTTGTTGTATGTTTGAAGTATGTATGAAAATAAAAAGAGAAAAACTGTTATCATTTCTCGAAATTTTTCTAATATAAGTACTAAGCTTTTAAGGTACTTTTGATATCTATATCGATCACTATCGATTAATAAATATTTATAAGAAAAAAAAAACATAAAAAGGTTGTATATGTAAGCGAAAATTGCAAAGTTACTTAAAATTCTTAAAAACACACGTTTGTGATGATTAATATCACCTGTAAAAGCACTCGTTGATGTTTATAGTAATGAAGATATGACATAGTATCTTTGATAAGTATCCTCATAAAAGTCTTTTAGTCAGTTTAATGAGAATTTTTAACTGTAATTTGCTTAAATGAAGTTTTGGTAACGCTTGTAAATTAACCTTTGTAAACTCAAGCTCTCTATTTTGGAGACAGTAAGACTGCAGCTAACAAAGGACTAGTAATCAAATCAGATGACTGGGAGAGGACTGCAAGTCTCACAAACATCCGTGTTAACATAAAACTGTAAATTTAAATTCATTAATACCGCAACAATACTGAAAAATCTACAAGAGCGATGTTAATCATTCGGCTACAACATCGGACAATCCTATAATGATGATAATTATTAATTCTTTGATTTTTCGCTAGCGTATACATATCTTTTAGATATAGGAATAATAAGAATTTTTATGTTGTTATTAAGATGTTCCGGATAAATGTACCACTATCTTAATTAGAGCTCTTACTAGGGTTGTAATGTAACGTTTTTGTTGTTTTCTATACCTAAAACCAATTACGGGCTTACGAAAAAAACGGACATGTCTGTTTTTATTTACGTCTTTAACGTAGTATATAAATATAATGTTTGCCCATCATTAAAATTATATGTGGATATATAATTATATTATTACAGGTAAAATCCTGTACTATACAACTTCTACTTTTCAAGAAAGAAAAATGAGAAAGAAAATGTTGTGATGGAAGGGTAGTTTTTTACTATGACTTACCTAATTTAGATACTTAGATTTTTTGCTGAGTATGTTCTAGAGATTTTGAAGACTCGACAATTTTCAAGTCTCGTGACTCGAGACACAGTATTTTCAGGCCCCGAAAGCTCTATTCGATTGAAATAAAGAGTGAGAGATTTGTGATATATTTCGTGTGCAGAAAGATCAAGCATTTTGAAACAGATGAAAAAGGTTACTCAAAATTTATTTTATTAATATTTTTTATGAAATAGTATAAAATCAACGTGCGCTATAAATAAACCTGCATGATATTAGATATTTCCACATATTTTCGTTTGAGATCATATTTTACAAATATGTTATGACCAGTTATTATATAAGATATCGATTGAAGGTGCTTGATGGAATTTCAAAATCAAATTTGAATCGTTAAAATTTTGTTTATTTCCATACGCTCACTAACCACCAGGGCTTCGCATATTCAGACATTCGAGTACACGAATGAGCTCCAACTTACGAGACGAAACCCGGGTCATTACTGACAAAAAGTTTGGGAATGTATACAATTTGAACGATTCAAATTAATTATTTAATGATTTTTGATCGTGTAATTTACTGTATGCCATAACACCGAAATTTCTTCCTTCCGTTCATTAAAATGCAAGAGCAGTATTTCTTAAAAACTCTTTGAAGACGATAAAAATACACCTCCATCATATTTTTTAAAATTTCCTTTTATCCACCATTGTGTATTTTTGTTTTTTTATTATAAATGAATGTGATAGTTGTTAGGATAAAAATATTTACTACTTTATAAATTAGGCGGTGCAGATTTTTTGATTATAGGTACATACTAAACGATCGCTTGTAAGGTGTTAACTGTTAATTATTGGAGGAAAGACATTTTATTTTAAAAAAATATACGACAATTTGATACGTTTAATTTTTTCCCTACATATTTTGGCTCTGGCTGACCGTAAAAATTTTTATCCGCGATTTACCTGTAAAATTCGCAAAGTGCTGTTTAGAATCATTATTAATTACCTATTTACATGAATTTTTAAACAATATATTAAGGTGCTTCTCAATTTTATTGTAAAATTTTTTCGATTCGCTAATTTTGTTAGTGAATCATTTTTAATCTCATAGAATTTTTCCTATCGATTTGGCTTAATTTTTGATTACAGGTTAGTAACTATTTATTTGTAAGATGTCCCTTACATTTTATTTGTAGAATATTTAATTTAATTAATGTATAACTTGCATGATTATCTATTTCTTCTTGTTGTATTAATTGAACGAATTGTTTTATGTACCTTTTATTTGCATTCAATTGTATACAAATAACCTTGTTAAAATTTATATTTCATCAGTTTGTTATGCTCGCGATGAACGACATCGATCCGTATCATAATAACAATTGTTAAAGTGTTTATTTTTCAAAATATTAAAAACTATTACTTAGTTTTTGATTACATCATTCTTTGTTTCAGGTACGTTTCTCCTTTACTTCGTATGTTTGACAGAGATAGAGATACGAGTGATGAAACGAAATAGGTTTGTGGATATGTTTTTTTTATTTTTACTAAGCTCACACTTTAACGCACTTTGCAACCCCAAAGCTTATATAATTATTACATTCAAATAGGATTCGGTAATTATCAAAACTGTGCAAACATAATCGCATTATACCGTGGAAGTAGAGGTTGAAATAATCATGGGTGTTAGAGCTGCATCGTTTTAATCTCATGATAAGCCAAATAAATGTAATTGCGTAACTCGTAAATTCATTAAACAGTTATTTAATTTATTTTTTTAACTTAGCCTTGTTTCAAAAATTTGAACATTTTTCATAGAAACGCTAATCATGCATCAAACCCACTTTTACGCGACATCTCATTATGAATATTGGAAGAGAGCATGTGTCTCGTTACGAATAAAATTAGCACAGATTTTAAATATGTATCTTGAAAAATAACTGAGATTTTTCGAGATTGATTGTTTAACCCTACAACTCATGAATTATTTGAGTTTTCTAATAAAATACATTTTTTCGATATAATCGATAACTTAAATTCGGAAATCTCGATTTCGAGAAGTTCTACGATATTTCTCAAAGAGTTGTTACACAACCAGTGGAATAACAAAGTCATCAGTCTTATAATACTTAAAATGAATTTCCACAAAGTAACCGTCGGATCCGTCGAAAATATGTGTAAAATTATTGTGTATTTTCAATGATCAGAATGGTGCTTCGCAAATATATTGTGATACTGAGTGGGAACGTCAATTATTATTTAAAGAAAATCACAAGATAATCATATTAAAATGCACTATAAACGAAAAAATATACACCACCTCACGACACATCGGTGTGCTGTGATACTCGTGAAACATCGCTTGAGAAGAGCTGTGAACTAGTGAAGCGGCCGGAAAACTTTGTCGGCAAAGCGGGTCACTAACGGGACTTTTGTGTTATATCGAAAAAAGTAATCAAAGAAGGCATAAAATGCACCTAGTTGATAAAATAAAACTATTAATTATGTATAATTAAATTATAAAATCTTTATTAATTAAACACAAATTGTCACAATAAAAAAATGATTTAAATACGATATATAGACTTTTAGCATTAAACATGTCTAATGTGATGGATGTTCCGGCTTGTTTGAAATAAAAAAAATATATATTTGATCTAATGATGTAACCGCAAGACGTTGGGTTCGATTTATTGTTCAGTTCACGCTTAGATGAAGTATTATTATTGCTATTATCGTTTCCATTATCTTTTGTATTACCAAAGAAGTATAAAATATTCTTTTCTTCTTTTCAATCATTATGGGCTTAATATGTTTGAATATAAAATAAAAATGAGAAGAAATTCAGTCGAAGTTAATTTGGTTCGATAAATACTAAATAAAATAAAATATATTTATCGTTATGATTTAAGGTCATACATGTCTTAAAAAATGCACCAAACAAAAAGAAAATAAACAAAACCCACCTTTATAATCCACATAATTTTTGAATATATTTTATATCGAACTCAACAAGTCCTTAAGCCGCACTTTTATCACACCAACTGAAGTATTATGTCATCTGAAAGGATCGAACGTCGTGAAACGAGTCCGAAACGACTGTAAAATGAGACAAGAGTGAGACAGAACATGTGGAATACAGCAAGCTAGACGTGTTACGGGATTTAGATGATTTTTTTTGGGTTGATTTGCTATGGATTAGAAAATTCAAATAATGTCAGAATTCTCTGCCGACCACCACTTTGGCAACGGCTGTACTAGTGTATGGGCATTAATATATCGTATATGAATGCGAATACTAATTAATACAATCATTACGGCCTACATAATGTTGTTTGTATTGAATTAGCGACTTCCCTACAATGCAGCACGTCAATATCGAATGCATTAACATGAATTATTGCAACAATTTATCACAAATCAAGGGATACGTATTCAGTTATTATTATTTAATTTCAATCATGGTTATTTTGTAAATAATTAATAAAATTAGGTACATGCAACATTATCAATTATATGTATACATTTATTAATTATTCTACAGCAACGTTTCTTAGAAAACACCATTTTTTTCGACGTGCGTATGTGTATATGACAAAGATAAATATAAAAATGTAACGTTTTGCATACGAATATATATTTAATAAAATCGTGCTTATTAATATTATATGACCCCGTTTTTTGACAGTTCATTCAAAATTACTTCCATTTAAAAAATATATTAAACTGAAGTAAGAAATACGATGTGGAATGATAAAGAAAAATTTTACACTACACATTACGACGAAATTCGCATTAATGTGTCCTCGGAACTGTTGTTATAATCACATATCTCACCATCATTGATGTCAAGAACGCTGTACTTGTTTTGCTGCTTAATTTATTTTCCTATGAATATCATTTACGAACGATTTTATAAAAACGTTGACATTGATGATTATGACAGGTGCCCTTCAAAGGAATATTATAAAAAGCACTAAGATTTCTAAATATACTTTCATAAAAAAAAACGTATTTAATTAACCTATTAAAATGTCATAATTGATAAACGTTGATGTGTTAAAAATTTCGGGGCTCTTAAGATAGAGATACATGGGTTAGGAGCTGTTTATAATTACATTTAATCTTGCTAGTAATCTACTTTTCCATTTCCCACAAGTACATTTTTTGAAAAATATCGTGCGTGTAAATTAAAAATATTTCTAATAACCAGGATTTAAAAATCTGAATGTGCTTTAATGATAACAGTGTTTGAAATATAATTGTATTTTCTCACAAGGCTGTTCTTGGCTCGTTGCCTAACCAGCCGTTAACCATTAAATCTTCTCGCTAATTGAGTCTCTTTGCCACATATAATTATCACTGCATTTGTAGACGTTTGATCATTGTGACATTTAAATGTAATTCTATTTATTATAGGTTCATATGGGCTTTCAATTTTTTCGCTGTTCTATGACGCTGATATCAAATTCTAAGATAAAATAATCTTACAATCTCCTATACTTACATAAGCACGTGCTAACTAGGTCACCCAATCCTGGAGCCCTTTTTCTGATACCGGGATTGAAAAAAAGCCAAGTTTTCAAATTTGAAATTGTCAAAAAAAAAATTGTAGATAATATGTACCACGAAAAACCGTGTAAATGAAGCCACGAAAAAAATATAAAAATTCTTCATACAAAATAAAAATAAAACCCCGTGAAAAGGGATTTGCAGTTCATACAGATTAGGAGGATAGGTAGATATGTTAAGAACATAATACCTAGGTACCTATACGATGATTTTTTTATTAACTAGGTATCAGAATATAAATACAAAATTATAATAATTACGAACACGTGCAATCACACTTAAAGTGATTGTAAAATATGTAGGTACCTAGGTATCTTCAAAATTATGTAAAAAGTATTTGCAAGCAGAATCTTGCGCATTTATTTTCTTCGATTTTTTGTATTTTATTAGTAATTGAAGACATTTTACAGTTAAATGACAAAAGTCTTCTAAAAATAGAATAATGTTTAACTGTTTTTTGTAGATGATTTGATTAACTGTTTGATGCAAAAAAACAATAAACTGTCTGTTCCTGTCCGCTCGCAAAATATGAGTGTGAGAGAGAAGACAACATATATATCAATTATGTTTAAAATATATAAATCGAACATACCTACGCTCTCACCCGCCGGAAACGTTGTTCGTATAGTAAGTCGGTAATAATTTGCATTTTATATTTTATAGTTCATCAGAGATAAGAATAAGACTTTGCATTTTACTATAAATTATTTTTTACTATTTTATAGCGAATCCCGAAATCCCGGTATTGTTATTAAGTCAATCCGGGATTGGAAGCCCTAGTGCTAACCATGATAATATTATTATTTTCTTTAAGCATGTTCTTTGCGTCGGTTATCAATCTATAATATGAAATGTGTTTATATCGTAATTATTTCCCGGAATCGTATTTAAATAATCCTTTAACGTAAATGTTTCGTTTTCCTGATTACTTTATTTACTATGTTTTGGAACAGTTCAGTGAATCTTGATAAACTTTCGAGGAATTCAAAAACATTAAAAATAATTCTACCTTGGAATGTTTTTACGAATAACATAGAAATATATTCGCGAAGAAATGTTTTTCTGTTCTTAATTTGAAGAGATAAAAATAAAACAAGTTTTTGATGTACCTACACAATTAAAAATATAATTTATTTAGATTGTTAAGGTATTCATTTTTGGCGTTGGCTGTGTTAGTTAGGTTGTTTAATGATTTTAAGATAATGGTTTCGGTACGTTAAGTGTCTGCAAAAGTTGTTTTTTTAGTTTTAATCTTTGGGTATTGGTTAGGGTACGTTTATTTCTGAAAGGATATAAATAATTTTCCAATTAAGCGTTATCCGAGATATACCAATATAGTTTATATGTACGTATTAATACTTATTGTTCAAGACTGATAAACGTGCTGTTATATGGTCACCATTCACGAATAGAAGGTAGCACTAAGACGGTAAGAGGTATGAAGTCATGTGAATTTGTTAAAATGTACCACAAAAACCCGAAAAAAAATCAATGTTGAACTTAAATACGAAAAAATGCATGTCTCCAACATTCAGGGTGAAACCATAGTGTAAGAAGTACAAGTTGAAAATAACACAATTGACGTACCATCTAGTATGCTGAATAACATGTGCAAATTTCACATCTCTAGTGTTCACTGTTTAGGAATTGTAATGTACAGAAAGATGGACGTAATGTATTTTCGACCATGTGGTATAGATGTATAGAGATACAATAAAAAGTTGAATGAAGAAAATAAAATGACCAAACAAAGCTTCTTCTTCGGTGTCAGTAATGAAAAAAACGATGTGGAATGTCAGACAAAACGATATAAATAAACACTGGAAAAGTAAGTTTTACGGCTGTCGTGATTTGTATAAACATGTATTCGCAACTTAAGGTATATTTAATCCTCTTGTTAATATGATTGTGTAACTTTAGTAATTCCTAATTTTTAGGTATTTAATGAAATACTTCATTTTAGATGGCAAGAAAAAAACTCGTAATTATTGAAATTTCCCACAGTGAATATCCTATTCATTAAAAAAAAAACATCAAAACCACTTCAATAAGTTGCAAATCATCTCCTAATAGAGCATCTAAACAAAATTTCTTATTGATTCAACAAAAGAACTGGCTTTTAATCAATCTGACAACATCTATCTCTCTTCAAAAAAGACTGTACATTATAAAAGATGAGCCCAAGAAAAATGGGTAGTTAAATTATTATTCAGCTATTCGCTCTATCTAACGGTGTTAACTTTCAATTCTTGGTGTTTAGGTATTATTTTTATATCAAATATTTCAAATGATCGGGACCGATTTAGCTGTTCGTGATAATAAATTTCTGACGGCAACGAAAACTATCAGCTTTTATTGTAGAATCGATTGAGTGAGAGTGTATCATGCGAATGAAATAGCTGGCTGTTGGAGATAGAACAAACAGTCAGCTCGAGAAAAGCAGAGCTGTTTGTTTGTAAAAATAATAAATTGTAAGTAACAAACGATGTCGGTGGCAACTGGCCTCAATATAACCTTTAAATAAACCGTTCAACCTCCCATTCAATGTTCAATTATTTACTAATGGGATTAACAAACTAGGTAGCAAAAGCTTGCGTTTGTGAAGATGTCTGTGTTTGCTTAAAATATAAACACAATTGTCAATTCTTGGTGGAATGGTATCATATTTTAAAAATAAAACACAATTATTTATTTTGTACTACTTCCACTTCTTTATATTGATCAGGACCGTACCAAACAAATCGTGTTATATTTCAATTCTTCAACTTCTCTATATTCGAAGAGTGTAAGGGTAGAACGATAGGGCTGGAGCAGGAATAATTTTTAGCTAATCGCCATTGCTATGCCTTGGTTTTAGGAATGGGTAATTGGGAGAAAATTTTAGACATCTATGCCTTCGAAACAAAATCTATTGCAAAAACAAAATTTTTGAAATGTACCTACGTTCTGGGATTCCAATCCGTAGGTGCCGTAACGGTAGCCAACGACGTAGACCACTCGGCCAAATCGTAAATATGGCCTCAATCTAACCGATATACGGTTTGACTATTTTATGTTTGAGTTAGTGTTGTAGTTTGTTTAAACACAGATTTTGTGCTGCTTCATTCATATTAACAAGAGAATTGTGTTTTCATTTTCTCTGACCCACATTCCTGTAAAACTCTGCATCCGCAGGAATGTTTATTTTTCATCTGATCTGATTTATTGCTGAAAATCTTGTATTGTATGAAGGAAAAACATACACGTTTTTCAAAATATGACACAACACTATATTATTCTTGAACGAGCTCGACAATTCTTGAAAGCTTTTGCGGTGATCTGATCTGAGATATTGCGTATATCGTCCTCGTTCTGACGAAAAATATTCTGCTACCAATGTGGATTATATGATATCTTAATGGAATAGCTTAACATAAGCTGTTTTACGTGCATTGATTAGTATTCAGTTGTTCAACCTCCCTTTTTAATAAAGGATAAGGATAGATGGTTGGAACTAGAAAAGGACTTGTTATTGCTCTTCATTATCGGCGTTTGTAGGAACGGATGGGTGTAGGGCAATGAGACTATCATAGACCTTCATGTCTTCGAATACAAATGAATAAAACTTGAATTATATTAAAAAATAAAACACAATTCATTTGTACTACTTTCACATGTTTATAATGATCACGACCTATTTCGCTCATTATGAGCATTATCAACTTCGCTCGTGACGAGCGAAACCGGTGCTGATCATTGTAAACATGTGAAAGTAGTAGACATGAATTGTGCTTTATTTTTTAAAATATAATGTCTCTCCACCAAGAATTGATAGTTAACACCTTAAAAGTGATTAAAGAATAAAATTTGAATTATTAAGATTTTTAACATTTTCATGTATTTCATCCCTAACAATTCGGGTTTCGCCTTTCGGCATCTTCAGGCATTCGAGCACACGAATGAACTCGAACTGACAGACAGTAAATAGTTAATATCGTTTACATATATGATAAAATACGACAAATTATTAAGTCTAGGAACAACTTTGACACCTGGATTAATGGGTTTTTTCAGGGTGACCATGGAATGTTGTATTAATATGAGAGTCCCATCATTTTGATTTATGTTTGAATTTGAATTTATGTTTTTTTCTACGAACTTTTCTCACAATAAAGGGGAGTTTGAGAGATTACGTCGTTAGTTCAAAATTAATAAGGAATTGGTAACTGTATTGATTTCGAAAATTTCTTGATAAAATAATTGATGATCCATCGATGCAACATTTTGTCCCCATCATCCACATGGAAAGTATGGTTCTCCAATAATAAATGATTTGCAAAAGTTGATGTACCCTTTTTTAATCTAAAAGCAGCTAAATTTTCTGACCTAACGTACGTGAGGTTTTACCCACATAATGAATAAGTCGTATATTCGAACAAGTGGAATCTGTAACTAAATATGAGAAATGCCCAAGGGCCTACAGCCTCTTCATAATAGTTTTGATTGAATCATTGGATACATTAAAAGACTTTGAATATTTGTGGGAAAATAGAATATATGTATATTATAAAAAATGGAATGCCCAAATATCGTTAAAACAATAAATTCATAAACATGGTATGAAGTTTAGTGTTTCCCAATCTTTTAAAATCTGCCGACCAAAAATAGCACAAATAATCAGCTCAAACGAAAAATTCGTCCTGTTTTTTTTTTTACTTAATTTGTGTTTTTGTATTTTGTGCCAAAATTAAAAAACGGACTTTTTGACATATTTTCTTTCAACTGTCGCGGCAAACTTCAAATCGATCCATTCTCTGTAAGACCACAAAATGTCAATTACACTCGCCCGCCCAGGATTCAAAGAAAGCAAAAATGCGATAGCTTTGATGTATTTTTTGTAATAAACTGAAATTAATTAAATTTGGCAATTTATTTATCGTTGCAAAATTTTTTTCGTATTTCAAGGTTTCTAACAGAATTTAGAAAATATTATTTTGCAATGCATATACATTATTATATATGTATATCGATTGGGCTTGTACATTCCGTGATCTGTCTAAAGTAGCAGTCGCCAACCGGTGCTCAACAATGAAAATTTGGCGGAAAATTGGATATATTTATCTTTCATAATAAAGAAATGATAAATATATATATTCATTTTGAAGAAATCATTTAAGTGGTCCGCGAAGCTTAAAATTGTAAATTTAGTGGTCCGTGAGGTCTGAAAGGTTGGCAGCAGTTGGTCCAACTCAATGCTCTAAAACCTTTTCTCACCCACTGCACACCTAAGCACTCATTAATATTTCGCGACACACCACAAAATATGTATGTTTCAAAACTTACAATTTATTGGTTTGTTTTTATTTAATAAATTCGAAATAGTAGCTTGAGTATATATTTTTTTAATAAATGCCAATTAAACCGTTAAACCTTTTCAAACACTAACACACATTTATTATTTTTTCTTGACAATTACAAATTGATAAAAAGCAGTTCAAAAGCAAATAAAAAAATTAAGTTAGCTTTGCTACTAAAAACAAGCTAAGCTGTGTAAATTGAGTGTATACAATTACATGGTACCCAATTTTTTGTATAGCTAAATTCGAAATAATCTTTTTGTTTTTAACAATAGCCTCGTTGGTCCACCAGGAAATTTTCAATGATCTTAGTCGTAACTCGCTTCGCCAATGTTTGAGTTTCTGTTTGAACCCGTTTTATTTGTCAGAACATATCAATACCATTTCATTTATTTTTGTTTAATTAATTCAGATTTTCACAGATGTCCGCCATACATGGCAAGTTCATCCAATGATTATTTTAAAGGAGTTGATAGAATTCTGGCATGTTTTGGTAAAGTGACAAATAAATAGTTTCAAGGCGAAGTTTAAATAATCTTACCAAAACTTTTCCTTGGCAAAACCAACATATTTCTCTTCATTTCATAATGTGTATTATATATTTTGATATATTCGTATATTTTTTGTAATTATTCAACTGGGAAGTTTTTTGCCATCAATTCATCCCAATATATGCTAGAATGTGTAATTTCTACGGTAGGATTTTGTTATTTGCTGGGCAAATGCTGTTTTATTATCATCATTGCAGTTTCACTAATGCAATTATTCATTAAAATATCAAAACAATACAATCTTTGTTTTAATGAGAATAATTTTAATTTTACAGACATTTTAGCAACCAATGGCTTTAATTTTTTTTCTAATGTAAAAATAATTGATTTTTTGTCATTTTGGACGCACTGCACCGTGGCATACCGACTGTGGAACACTTTTCTAAAGGGACTAATTACCAAGACTGAAATATTTAAAATGATACTTACTCTAAGATAACATTTTTCGTTTGTTACGACCAATGTAATCTTTATCAATTATTCTTTTACATTTGAAGATTATGCCTCTTGAATGATAGTAGTGTAAATCTGAAATAAGAGAAAATAAGATAGTTGAATTAGTTATTTTGAATATATTTTTTCTGAAATTACCTTCTGCATCGCTTAATCGTTATTAATTATGCTTCATTTGTTCCTCATTATGTTATGTACATCTGTTCATATTCTCGAGATTGATTGAGTTCATATGTTTTTAGATTGGGAACGAACAAATACCATAATATTTTGACTTAGATGAAACCTAACCAGCTTCTTTCTATTTTTATTTAAACATAATCCTGTTCTTGACTAAATTGTTCCAACAAGTTATATACTGAAGGATGGACACTATTTATCGTTTGTTGGAACTTACGATGCTACGCTTCGACAAAATTATTAGTGCGAAGTAGTTCGTTGATTACTCTCTCTATCACGTTCCGGTGTTTTTTTCTTGGTGGATTTTTCCGGGCGGTATGAGCGATATTGGTCCCTGCTATTTTGTTTAGGCGGTAATGTCTCGGCGGCAATGTCCCGACGGTTTTGTCAGGGTGTCAATCCAAACGCCACACTTAAATTTATTTTAACTCTATTAATAGTAGACGTACGAACCATATTATTATTATTTAGTAAAGTCAACGACGAAAATTTTATAATTATTACGTAAGCCAAGAAGTGGGAGGTTACTCCTTATTTCCATAGCATCACTTAATTGAAGAGCTTAAACTTCTTCTTTGAACAAGAGTAAAAGCCCTGTATCAATTATTAAGCTTTCGAAGCCTTCATGTTTCAACTTACAAAGATAGATAATATTTTTGTACATGTAGCCGAGTTTTTCAGAAATGACACAGGTAATTACTTCATATCCAGTATGAGTGCACTATTGATTGATAAAAAAACTGTTGATAGCTTGTCTCATTGACATTCATTAAAGAGATAAAAAATAGTCGCTTAAAAATCTACAAATGACACGTTTTCCGTATTTTATACAATCCGTGTCATAACATGTAGTCGATATTTATAAAAATAAAATAGATTATTCATTACATACTATAAAGTCTAGGAAACTAACACCTTTTTGCTACGTTCAATTTAGTGCCATTAAATGTACGATCGGTAAAACATGTATATATTATGTTAAATAAATTAGACTTAAGATTTTTTGTTTTTTCCTTAATTGAACTTAATGTATTAACTTAAGGCATGCATTTCCTAATTATACATGTACAAATATTTTTATCATCAAATTCTTAACTAAAAATTAAATTCAAATTTATCTATATACAAGTTTGTCCTTACCGGCTTGTTCTGTAAATTTGTCGGTACCATTTTTTCCTGTCAGTGCTTTTATAAATCTAATTACCTCACTACATGTTTGTAAAATTCTCTTGAACATTTGCATTATGTTTCAAACTAATTTGTGAAATCATTCAAATGTGTTTTGTTGTAATGCAAACAAGACAAACAAATTGTTGTCAATATTCAACATTTAAGTCTCGTTAGGTGGGCGATTGGTAACCATGGGCAAGTGTCAGCGAAGCGTATTATTTAATACATCTGCTATACAAATATTTTTCAATATTTAGCAACAGCGTGATTTCATTAATACTTATAAAATTACTACAGCAGTGTAAAAATATTGGTCAATATACCAGTGAGTACATTGGTCACTCATGACTCATTGACTCACGCGCTTGATTTCTATGTGTTTCGATGGAATAACTATATTTAAAATATACATATAGCAATATTGAGATATGATCACCTTTGTCGAAAGCAAGCAACTCATGGTATCCGATGCAACGTATAAAACGTTGCATACCACTGTATTATTTGGTAAATTATTTAAAGCAAAGAAAACCAGAGCGTGAAACATTTTCTTGAATCTTGACAATTACAATGCAATTTTATTACTAATACCTAGAGTCTTGATCCACAAAGATATTTCTCGCGGCAAATTGCAAAGTACTAATGACTCAATTTTCGTTAAAATGTATACAAATAAATTCGGTATTTCGTAAAAAATCATGGTGGGAAAACCATCGGCCTAAGGAAAATATTATGTAATTATCTAAATTCTAAATGTTAAAAACGTATTTTAGTTTTCATTCAGAAGCATATATTATAAATTATAGTTTATAATTATGTTTGTTGAAATTGTTAAAGCATAACATAGGTATGAATAAAAAGTAAATATTAATGTTGATCTGTTGAAGGAGGTCTTTGATTTTTTTTATTTTTTCTTTTTCATCAATGCGTAATGAATTTATTAAAAACTTTATATTTTGGGGTTTACCAGTTTTAATATTTATTATTTTTAATTTTGACTTTAATTACTAATTAAAACGTTATAATTTATGAAACGAATTATTTATATCGATCATGTGATGCCATCGCTACAAAGGGTTTTTTTAAATTTTTTAATATCATAATCATATTAAACGGTTAATCTACCGTATTAACACAATATACTTCTTACATATTTATTTCAGAAGACAGAATATATCGGGAATGCTTTTTAAGCGTATTGATTTAAAAATCGCGATGTATTTGGAGTAAAACGAGAGTTAATATTTATGAAATAGTTACGAAAGATGAAAGGTCAAGCCAAATTTTTTTGCCGAAGGACTATTTCATGCGTTCCTATGATAAGTATACCCATTTGAGCTTTTTTGTTGATACTGTATTTATTTGGGCAGCTAGTAAATGTGTTGATTTACCATCTGCCCGGTTCTGCACCCTGATCACTGGACATCACCTCGTACAGGCTTGAAGTGTTTCGTTTCGAACTTTATTTGGAGATCACTGTCAGATGACTGGAGATTAATTCATATATAACAAATACCATAAAGGCATAATTTGTATTAATTACCTGCCGGCGTATACCGTAGACATGCCTTTAAGCTACTTTATATGTCATCTGTGATGTGGTTATTGCTTTCTACTCACATTTTTACTGGCATAGACAGCTAAATATTATCAAAATATAAATATCTCAAATTATAAAAAAACTATTCTAAGATCGTAAATTTTGTATTTTTTTTTTATATTTATAATAAAATTCCTCAGAAGATACAGCCGAAAATTACCCATTATTTAAAATTTCAAAAACTTAAAACGGTCACATGAATACTGTCAAAAAACTTGCCTTATGTTACATATACCTCGTTAATACCCCTTAAATTTCAATTTATTGTTTGATTGAAAAACGAACTGTACATGGTACATGGAATTGGACAACAAATTGGATACAATATTTTAAAATGTTTTTGAACGCAATAGAATCACGACATTAACATTTTAAAATAGGTTTAGCCCAAATTGTAAACTAATATGAAAACTCAGAATGCCTGAAGATGTCGAAAGGCGAAACCCGTGTCGTTAGTGACAAAATACATGGAAGTGTACAAAATCTCAATAATCCAAATTCAATACATCTCATTTTTTCTCAAATAACGTTAAATTTACGAATCTGCCGACCCCTATCTTAAAGACGTCTGTCGTACTATATTCTACATTTCACATATTGAATATAACAGAAATATACTAGCAAAACTCATAACTTTACACACATCAGTTGGCGGATAGCGTTGCTCATTTGAATTTTAACCCCATCAGCAACGGAAGTCATCTCTGTCGTCATCTTGTCAGCGCCTCCTCGCGAAAGCCTCCATCCGCACTTCCGTAGACGCCATTGTTAGGCTTTTGAGCTGCCAGTCGTACCGCGGCCCCAATATCGCTGTCACTAGAGCAGAATTTACGTCAATCGACCGTGAGCGTGTTGTGCCTACTACGTTTCTGATTGACAAGATTGCCTATGCCCGACATTGATAAATTATTCGCATGTCGAGATATTTGCAAGTGGAGTGAGATGTCTTTCTATATAAATCAGGTGAAAAATCTAGTTTCGATCGCGTCACGCGCGCATTTTTTGTCACCTGATTTCGCCTTGGAATTAGGGCAATCCTTATCTTTGATGGAGCGTTTAAAATGAGCTTTCGATTAGAGTGTAATCACATTAACACATATAAATATTTATTCGTCGTCAAAATACTCTTTACCATGTTATTGTATAGACTGATTGCAAATTGCGATAAAATAATATTTTTTTCATGCAAAAAAGCAGCCCCTTGCGAGTTGGTTTAAAATGATTAATTATACAGAGTAGGTATTATTCTTTTACTTTAAATATAATCAAACTAATTTAATGGCACTCTTTTAGAAAAAAATATAACTGGCTATGATCATTATTTTAAAGTTGTGGAATTAGTGCATAAAATTGTTTTTATTTTTTTAAAATAAATATACTGCTTTTCATCGAGAATTGGCGGTTAAAACCTTAAAAGGCATTAGTTTAATTGCTTGTCGTAATTTTCCACAGAAGAATTCTGACAGTAAAAACTCATTGATAAAAAAATGTCCCTTACAGACCATTGGATGTACAGTCCATTAGGTGTATGAAATGTCTATTGATTCATTAAGCAATTCTAGGTAAAACCATATCATAAGTAAGAAAGATCAATTTATCTTATTCTATGATGGTTGCAAAGTAATTGATTTTTATTTGAACATCAAGCAATCGGATATATCTGTACTTTCATTCACTTTTATGTAATTACTTTAGTAGAACAATTTTTGTTTTAAAGTCGTTATAATTTGTTTTATTTATTTAAATATAGCAATGAAATGATATGTCTAGTCTTAATAAACATAAATAGCTAAAATACGTACTTTAAAAACTAATGGAAGTTGAAAACTTAAACTATATTAACGTATAGACAACATTATATGGAGGATTGATACGGATTGAGGATTGATTGATCAGAAATAACATGCGGTTTTAATAATTGTAATTGAAACGCAGAGAAAGTTCTCTATGTTGGTATTAACTCTTTTTTTAACATTTATTTCTGATGTTATTAGGCTAATAATAGAATATATATAGCCAACGAACCAAACCTCGAGCTTGGTAAAAAGGTTGTCAATATGTTACTTAAAAATTAAATAAATACATAATGAACAACAACGATGGTTATTGCAAAGCTTTTTTCATTGTTACCATGTCCACTCCCAGCGTGTAGCTTGTTACTCAGTTGCTCAACCTCTCTTTTTCCGAAGAAGGCACCGAAACTTGAACCCGAGACATCTGTAACCGTAGCCAACGATGCTACCAACTGCGCCACGAAGCCGAAAAAAAATACTCTAATGCCAACGAATAATTCAATCGAAAAACCAAAAATGTTTTTCGTGTACGTTTATGTAGTTATTTTGGATGTAGGTGTTTGCACATCGCACTGTCAACATTGTCCATATTATTTGACCTAAATCCTCGCCATAAAAGTGTATAATATTATATTTCTTGTCGTGCACGTATACTTATCGTGATAGAAAACTGTGAATAATAGCGATACAATCTATTAATTATTCTCATGTTATTTGAAGTTTCTTGTTGACTCTCCCTTATTGTACATTGCTCATTTTTTATCGAGCTTTGCTTCATTTTAAAGTAATTAACACATTTTATTTATACCTTTTATTTTCTAGCATGTATAAATTATTACAGTTTTGTTATTTTTTTTCTAATTAGTGCGGAAATATTTCACAGTGGTAATGATATAACAATTTTTCATAATATAGATTACACGGTGTCTGTCTACAAATGAAAATATGCATAATTCGTGGAATTTTATTTACTAAAAGCTTCAGCGATACCGGCAAAAGTGGTTTAGCGTTTAACGCCCTATGTTTCCGTTGTGAGATACGTGAATTCTATGAAATTCGCATTTTCACATTTTTGTATGTCTTTAAATTTTTCTTCTTCTTTATCAAGCGATTTCAATTTATAATTCAATCTTTTGTTTATTATTATTATGATTATTTATTTATCTAAAAATTTCCATACTGAATATAATTAATTGTTGAGAAACATTAAAAGGTGATTTTAAATTATGCTTATAATCTATCTGACATTCAAATTTGGATTATTGAGATTTTGTACACTTCCATGTATTTTGTCACTAACGACCCGGGTTTCGACATTGTCAGTTCGAGTCCATTCGTGTGCTCGAATACCTGAAGATGCCGAAACGCGAAACCCGGGTCGTTAGTGACAAAATACATGGAAGTGTACAAAATCTCAATAATCCAAATTTGATATTGAAATTCCATCAAGCACCCTCAGTCGATGTCTTAAATTATATTAAAATTCTATCTGACATTGTTAAATACCACAAAAGTTATGGCGTCACATTGGAACTGCCTAAGAAATGCGACTGGATGGCACAGTAGAACTTTATCTAGCCTAAAACCAGTGGAATTTCAGAGTGCTGCAAGACCTCATGTATTTATACTATATTTTTTATATTCGTTAGAACTTAAAGATTTTGGAATACTCTTGCAAAAAAGGGATAAACGTATGACAATTTATCCCAAAAGCGCCTCGAGATGTTAATTTACTAAAGATATTTGTCGGATAATATGTTAAAGATGATAAGATACAGTGTCCGAAATAATAAACGTATACGCGGGATTGCTCTAAATTGTAGAATTGAGACAAGTGAAACCATCTTTTTTCGGATTGAGGAACTAACATATCACCATATATATCATCTGGGTGTCATAGCGGCCATTTAAAAACAACACGTTATGCAGTAAGTATTTTATTTTGAATTTCTTAAGAGGATTGTTAAGGATATCAGTGAATGTGAGCATAATATGCTACTTGATTCAACCAAAAGTCTTACAGTAAGCTCTGATGAAAGGTTGTCATGAAACCCTCTTATAAAGCATAGTCAACTACTGAAAAAAAAGTGGTCAATTTTAAATTGTTAAAAATTGAACACAATTTTTTATAACTTTTCTTATTTTTGTCTTATCATATTAATTTAGACATTTGATCCATTATGAATACACTTGCTTTATCATCACTCGGTCTAATGCTAAACGTTAATCGTTATTTTTGTTGAATTTTTCTCTTAAGCGGTCAACTACTGGTACATTTACCTTACATATTTTTTTGATTTAAGATATCGAATGAGGGTGCTTGATGGAACTTCAATATAAAAAAAACACTTTCATATTTGTTTGTTTATTTATATATTTTTTCTATAATAGTTCTATAATTATAATAGATGCAGTTACTCTATTTCTCATATTGCTGTTGCATAACAGCTGTTGTTAACCGATTTGATATGAAGGACAATATTTTAAAGTCAAATTGAAAGATATGTCCTCTGTTTATATACCATCTGATAATCATGCCTCAATAATGCAATAAATAAAATATAAAACTATTTTGATAATTTTTTTGTGTATGACTCTGTTTCTCAAATAATAAAAGACAATTTCAATACCAAAAAAAGTATTAAACCATATATAAATTCAAATTGAAGCAATAATGGACACACATTTAACATGAAATTACACCTAATGACTAATCCTGGGTTTCCGGGATTTAAAAACTATGAATCCCGAAATAAAATGATAATGAAATGGGTCCGGGGTTGAATGTTCTAGCCCAAACAAACAAAGTAGTAACATATCTTTGGTTAGAAGAGCTATAATACAAGATGAAAATGATGTTTAATACATTGAAAATGAAAAGCTAAGAAATTAATAAAAGCCTGATTAAAATAATTTATTAGTCAGTCAATAACAATTTTTTGCTTTTCTTAAAATTACCGAAAGTAGCATACCGCTTTTTTTGTTGTTGGTGTCGATTTGGGAGCAAATTGGTTGTTTTATTTATTTGTAGCACCCATTTTCTGTTGTCTTATTAGCGCCGTTACCTTTGATAACAAAGACTTTCGTATTCTTGCTGTCTAGCCTTATAAAATAATACTGGCTATAAAATGTCTAAATATACAGCGAGCTTTACCCTCGGCTGTAGATTCTCATTATGCGGGGCATGTGATACTAATAAAATATGTTAAATATATTTTTATGAAAACACCCTAACAAAGGCGGGCGGGCGCTCGGTCCCTCTCCATTAGGAGGCTGCGCTACGAAGGTTATATTGCGAGACCTCCCGCGGCTCGGAAAAACCATTCGGCTTTGTCAGGGTTCGCCAAGTGTATAAACAATATGGAATCACATATGTCAGCGAGCACATTTTTGCGTTTTCGAATAAAATGATCAAACAATTTTATTAAACCATGTACAAAGGGCTTGTTTGTGCAATTTCTGCCGAATATAAATTCGTTTTTATTTTAGCTGCCAAAATATTGATATAAAATCGACCAACCTTGTTTGTATTATGATTAAAATCTTATTTTTTAAAAACATGAAATAGTCCGGTAACAGTAACAAAAATAGATTACACAGAAAAACAGACATTTATCATCGTTAATTTCAGTGAGCGTTAAAAATAATTTTATTCAGATAAAAAACATATACTTTTCTTTTTTATTGACTTATTAATATTAAGTATTCAGAGTAAGAAAAATCATCCTTTTTAGAAACTTTAAATATGATATTGACTAGGTAAAACATTATCAGTTTGAAATTTAGTTTGACTGTATTTATCAAAAATTATCTATTAGTGTCTTTAAATATCAAAAATCCTATGTAAACCCTTCCATGGTCAGCCCCTCTTGATATATTGTTGGATGGATGCCCACGTAGTTACCCTATTACATTATCGGCAGCCCTTCAGAAAATTTAATTTCCCCTGCAAAAGTATCTGTGGCCATCGCTTTATTAGGTTAACAATATGTTTAGGATAATACATAAAAACGCATTACATGTTTGCAAAGAATATTCCATTTGAACCAAACTTAGCATACGGTTTTTTTTAATTGTCCACATTGCAAGTTAATAAATTATAGAAAAACAAATGAATACCTCTGAAATCGATATAAAACAATAATGCAAAAGAGATTTTTTTTATTCTTTTAGCTTATCGGCTTTTTGGTGTGTTGTATAAATATTTTTGCTAAATTTTTGTTTTGTTTCTGGTACTTTTTGCTTGTGGTTATTAGTTCTCCCCAATTGCTTTACTAATTTTTTCTGAAGAAGAACTGTAAGCCATTTGAAAGTTTCCGATGTGTTTGTTTGCTTATAGCCCCAAATTCTGATGATGTAGTTAATAAATTTTTGACATGTCATGTATTGTTGACATTGATCAAACAAAATTTACGTACCGTTTAATAAAGTCTAACAATTTACAATATAAAGTATAACGTTTGAAAATGTGATGGTTTTTATTTCAAGCAACTTGAAATTTTTTTTTTCAATTAATACGATAAATCTTACAATTCATAAGAACACTTGCGTGTAGTGTAACTCTCAATTCACGGTGAAAATAATTTATATTTTAAGCCAAGTTCACTTCCATATGATTTACATCATATGAGTTATGTCAACATAAATTCTTTTAAAAAATTAAATAAATTTCATTTGAGGTTGGTTAAAGAAAGATGAGATAAGAAAGTCTGTATGTATATTGACTGCGAAAAGGAAAATTGACGTAACCCACACACAAAAATATTTTGAAAAGATGGAGGGATAAGTCCTTTTACCTTTCTGCAGTCGATATATTATATATTTATATATGACAATAGGCTATTAGCTTGTTTTGTGTAAGTTATACACAAAAATTTTTGTGTGGGTTATTATCGATTGGAAATTGGTTGCGTAGAGAATTAAAATGACTTCATAATAACTAACTCTAGTCATTGATCTCACTACTGATTTAAGAAAAAAACTAAAAGATTTAAGCACTCGGCCACGGAATCCATAATTTTTGAAAAAATAAAAATCAATTAGTTATTGAAGAGTTTTTTTTTTTGAAATATTTTATAATCAGGGCCAACAATATCAACCTGAAATACAAAAAATGAAATCGGCAGAACTGTTACGTTTCTATACAGCAGAAAGTCACCACCATAAATTTATTCAGATAACATAAAGTATTTATATTGTTTAAAGTTCTCTGAACGTACAAGGTAGTAACATATTACATAGACAATTCTATGGAGACAAGGCAATCGTATGCCGGACTTTATTTGATACCGAGTGTCGTACAGATATCTCGCTAAGTCTTCAAATATTGTAGTAGTGTTTAGCGACTAGCCCATAGGCCCCATAGTGATTTCCACAGGCCTTGCAATTGCCATTTTATTGAATTCTACTTTCTTACAAATATTATCCTTGCGCTTTGTAGGTACCTAAAGGAACGTGATATTCTAATTTATTTATGAATTCTTCTTGCTATACCAAACTCGTACAATCGTTATATTATTGTTCTCTGGAAAGTGATAGATCTAGTACTTAGTAGGTGGCGCTGTTGAGCTTACAGTCACTAGGTTCTGAGATCATGGGTCCGAATTATGGTCTCTACAAGACTTCTTTGTACGATTTGGTATGACGGTATGGTAATTCTTTGACGAGGGACGGGGCTTCTTCATGGAGATCGAACACAAATAAATGTATTTTTGACCACTCGAAACCGTTCTTCGATACCTACTTAAACATGTGATAATTTCTAAATTAATGGCATGAAATATTTACAGAATAACATACAAAAATTAACTCTATTCTAAGCTAAGTAAAGAAGTACTGAACAAAATTTAATGTATTTTGGGAGTTTTTTTGTAAAAAAAAAAGGAAAAAAGTTTTCATCGACACTGACATTTACGCCTAATAAACCTTCTTACATCTTGGAGGAAGTTCTTCCCTAATGGCTCGTCGAAGCGTGTCGCAGTAGACTTTATGCGGAGAGTAAAAGCGACGACGCATGTTTGCTGAGTGACTTCACCCCGTTCTTTCTTTCCATACCTTTTTACGGAGCAGTCAATACAACTCAGATGGGACGTGATGATTAGTGCGTTCGGCGTGTCACGCACCCTAAAATCGGCACCCTGATAAATAAAAATAACCCACATTCCGATTTATTACATGACATGTTTTATGAAATTCCGCTTTTACCACCGAATGCTGTTTTTTCACTTAACACTTTTTTTTTAACTTGGCACTATCTTCCATCCACGGTATCGATCGTATAATCGGCTTCGTTCAAAAAACACCGAAAAGCCAAATATCATACCCGAAAGGCCTCACTCATAGTGATGATAAATGACAGGACACATAATTGTAAGTAATACAAAATATCATTTCGTTTTTCTTTCAAAATTTAATTATCGTTTATATTCATAAAATTGAAAATATTGTTTTACTGTATCATAATATATTGATTTATTAACACATTGAGTCCCCGACCCGTATTTGCACGTGATACAACAACCATCACTTGAGTCCCGGAACCGTGTTTTCACGTTATAGACCAGCCTATCAAAAACAGTCATATTTGAGTCATCAAGCGATACGTATTACAACGAAATCCTGATTTTAATTATAGTCAATACTTAAAAATTTCCAAAACAGTCATCCAATTTGTGTTATTGCCAAAATAGGTTTTGATTTTATCGACTTAAAATCTCAATCGAATTTTAGTTCTTTAATATTCTCCCTTCTGGAGAGCATATTACGGTGACACCGAGTCCACTCTGAGCTAGAGTTTTGCAAGATCTACATGACAGGTTTTCGGGGGATATGTCTAAGCGCATATTAATACCGATACCATTAAAAGGAAAAAAAATAAGCCCTGTAGAAGATACAAGGTGTGAACAAAGCACAAGGAAAGGAGTGAGACTCGGTACATGTGTAAACATTGCCGTGTGGCTCTTCACAAAGAAAAATATTGGCAATTTTACCGTGCAAAAATTAAATACTAAAATATTTTAAACAATTCCAAAAAGTTTCATTTGATTTCATCGACTATTTCCATATTTATAACACTTTTAGTAAACGCTTAAAAATATGGTATTTCTTCAGAAATGGGCAGGGCACAGGGGTTTATTTACCTGATTTTGTCCGGAGGTCAGTGGGTATAAATGTTAGGTGTTTCAACGTATAGGATACAGCAATGGTGAGTTTGGAAGGTTCAGCTGTACGTTCAGAATTGGCAAGGAATTTAACTGGGCTGTATTGATTTCCAAAATTTCTTGATAAAATAATGTATGATCCCCATGTTTTGATGCAACAATTTTTTCCAACAAAACCCGGGTTAGTGACAAAATACATGGAAGTGTACAAAATCTTAATAATCCAAATTTGTATATGAATTGAATTATCACTGCATAAAGATCAGCGTAAAAATATTGCAGCTTTAATTTTGTTTACGCAACATATTGACAGGAAATTTCGTTTAATATTTAATATAGAATATGCTTCGCATACGAAATTTTATTGTAAAATAATACAAAACATTTTCCCGTAATTTAAGTGCAGGCGTTGTATTTTTGTGTCACGTTGGAAGCTAGTAAGGTAAATATAGCATATTAAAAAACGCCGCACTATTCTTCGTCACTAGCGCCACTTCGACTTGAACGTATCACATGACATAGTGTTGTAGGTTGGATGTAGGTGCCCTCGGGGGTAAATAGGGCGTCTTTTATTTCGCATTGTCTACCTCCGGGCGCCAATAAAGTGGTTTGTAGCCGTAGATTGAGGGATGTGTGATTGAATTCTCTAAGTGCTTCGGTGCTGGGCACCCGCCCCTGGGTCGCTCACTGCGGTGTTTTTCACCCAGCAAAACAACCCTTACGGTATTAACGGTCAGTCCCGCTGAAGTACAACATATTTTTTTAAGTTCTTCAGTGCTGAAATATTTCAGGAATTTTTGAAATTATTTTATACAGATACCAACTACGAACATCGGCGTCCGTGACGCAGTTGGTAACGTCGTGGACTACGGCTGTCTCGGGTTCAATTTCCGGTGCAGACAGTTTTCATAAATTGATATTTCAATCGATTTATGGATTTCTGTTCGTACTCTGAATGTTTGTTTTGTCTAAAATCTCCGTTCCTCACCCACCCATCCGATCCTCACTGAGAGTAACGAGAGCGATTAGCTAACCACTAGTCCTGTCCTAGCCCTATCCTTCTATCCCTATTCTCTTCGATAAAGAGAAGTTGAGCAACAAACATATGAATTCTGTTGAGATACCTCCATTAGGATACCATATGCTCCACGTTGGGAGCGGACTTGAAAAAAAAATTTACCGACATATCTGATAAGAATTCATATTTTACTTCGAACGAATGGCAAGGGCTTCGCTCGATGAGTATTTTCAACTGACAAATACCGTTATTAATCAAGGGTCTTTATATAAATTATTTGTGATTAAGAAGGTATATAACGTATTTTGCTTATGCTAGCGAAATGAATTTTTGGAATTTGAAACGAATTATAACGAAGTTTAAGTATTATAGTTTTCTAAAAACTTAAAATTATTGACATAATTTTCTTTTTAGAAATTTTGGCCACTATAGGCATATCCGTCGGAATAATAGCAACTCAATGATTTTGCATACTAAAAATGAGAAAAAAATACTCAATAAAACAATCTTTATTTTCTTGGCGTAGAACTGGCAAAGAAGGAACGTCGTAGACCCCCAAACTGGTACCATCCTTATTTTTTTGTCCAGTCACCGTGTCACATTGACAGAGTTAGTTCTTTTCATCCGCTTCCAATCTAATTTTGTTTGTCCTATTGCAATGTGGAAATTAATAAAATGCTCCAAATTTATCACATTATATTAGACACTTTCTTATTGGGTCGTTTACGTTTGTTACAATTGAAATACCACGTTCCCTTTTTACACTTATTCATTGCACGTGCATACAGTTTTATTTTAATTACAATGAAATACTTGGAAAACAAGTGGTAGGTAAATTGAATATTTTTCATAAAAAAAGATAAATAATTCGTTGAGAATCTCAGAACATAAATTATAAACGGATCATCTGCCATTTTTTTTCGAAAAAAAAAACCAGATTTTTTCAAATATCTAAGTAAACAATAGGCTTGAAAAAAGAATTATTTAGTACAAAAACCAATAAGATGCGTATGAAAAAAGACACACTTATCTAAAACGTAACCGTCGGTAAATAAACATTTACAGACAATCTTAATAGGGATGGGCTGTGATTTATTTATTTTTTCGTCTTTGTTTACGGTTGCCAAAGCGGTATGTTATTTCCATTAATCGATTTCGTTTGTCAATAGTATTTCAGGCAAATAAATAATTACATGTATTGATTTAGAAGCTTTTAAGGAGATTGAATAGCAATCGAATTCGTGTATTTTTGTTAAAGATATTATCACAGTTTACAATCAAAGACGTGGATGTCTATCGTTTACTTTGAATTGCTTCAACGCCAACCCAACAAAGAAGAAAAAATGTCCATGTATTAGAATGGACTGCGTGTTGATGGATTGAAATTATTTTTAAAATCAATTCAGTTGATGAACTACATTTGTTTTTATTGATTTTTATTTTAAATAAAATTAATCATATATTAATAAAACCTTCATAAGTATTTAATTTTTATGATGTACGTGATATAATATACTCATTTCATGAGTAGAATCCGATTGATGCGTTGGTTTATTCACTGTAGCCATGCGTATTTATGGTAAAAATTGAACTAAAAGTTTTGTTTCATTAGCCATACTCATACATTACATTTTTATGTTTTTTATACAAACATGTTAAAAGAGAGTATGACAAAAATCGACCAATATATTATTACACCAAAACAACATCAGAAAGCACGAACGAACAAACGTTGTACGGATGTCGAAATCCAGAATGGTGGAAAGGCGATTAACATATCTCTGCTTTAACTGAGGCACCATACAAATGCCCGAATACAATTTAAATGAAAAGATACATCTTAAAAAAATATACCAAAAAATCATTCTATCTAATGACGTCTACAAAACATAACGTAATTTTCTTAAATATACTGTTATAAAAATAATTTTGCTAAAGTAAAAACGAACACAAAAACGTAACGAAGCCTTCTTGAATCAAGTTTTTATTATAATTAACAAGGGTGTACAATTCAACTGCAGGTGATTTCGGTAGCTTTTAGTCCTACTCAAGTGCACCCTTTATTGGCATTATTATAACCTAATCGAACCGCTGTTCTTTCACTACAGCCCTCCTTTATTATTACGTGACCCACATCTACGAGTTGTTTTATCGTGGACCACTTTTCCGGCGCTGGTTGTACCTTAGGGGCGTCCTCTCGTAAACCGATTAGTGTTGGGTCACGCAGGTTTCCACCGGCATCTACGTGAAAATGACCAGGTCGACGAGAAAACTCCTTTTCTGAATAGATACCCACTGTTCGGTTTTCACGCTGCGTTCAGATTATAAATATACCCTATATGATAATGGCTTAGAATGTAATTATGTGGACAGCATTACTAGGATAAGTACACAATATTTTCAATTTTTTAGTTCATATGTAGGTTGGAGTTTTAGTATTTTAACTTTTGCATAACGTAGAATTTTTTTCTCTTTATTATATATAAGTTTTGCCATTTTAATCAGTAAAATGAAAATTTGATATTTATGTATATATAATTATATATTTAGTAATTCACGGTTTGTATTTTTTTCAACCATGCGAAATTATAAAGCATCTAAACAAAACTTTTCTATGAGAACTGGTCGTTACTCAGTTGTCCAGCCTCGATGCAACCACTTACGGCAACGGTATCAGATCATTATGTTTTGCTGTTTACTACATTACATATTTTGTCTACAGTGTGTCTATATTGATTGGGAACAGATTTCACTAAATTGTTTGGGGTATTCAACATTGTATCGACCAACTGTCGTTACTGCTTCACATCCTTCTAACGTAAATCGTATCTAGAAATTTCGCCAACCTGCAAAACGTTAAAGATATAGACAATTGAACGGCCTATTTTAGATGATACTCGCTGCTGGGTTTTTGGATAGCTTCTAATTTGACCTACATGCAAACAAGTTGACATTCCCGACTCTGAGAAAATATTTATGCGACTGCAACATAATGTTTTGTTTTCTCGTACCATCAATTTAGATAAGATTGCCTATCGGTCTAAGATTGGCCCACTACATGGAAAAAAGTGCTGTTATAATACCATGATAATACTAATGCCATATGAATATTTTTTAAGTAAGCAAAGGTATTGAGTAGCACCTGGTGGTAAACATATGATTTAATGTTCAAAAAATAATTTATTTTATTGTTAAATTTTTTAGCTGTCAGATTGAAATGATGACTTGGAACACAATTTAAAAACTTTTCTTGAAATAAATTGGGTTAGCCAAAGTTTCAATTTGTATTACTAATCTGTAAACCAAATGCTCTATAGTTTTTCCCATCTCAATTATGTACAGAACATATGAAACAATAAAGAAAAGTTGCCAAGACATTAAAATCACTGAATTTATGGTAATCACAGTGATTATTTGTATCGTGGGTCAAAGTTACCCGATTTGGATGAAAATATTGCCCACCTTGTTTTATCTATATTTATATATCAATTATAACAATACATATATTTATGTTGATTAAATTTTATCTTAAGACATTAGTTCATTTCTCTGTAGAACAATACCATACACAAATGTAATGAAAAACCATAAAAATACAAAAACTCTCAGAACTGGGCCAAAGTTACCCAGATTGACTGTAATTCAATTAGTTCTTGATATAAGTGATCACTGTTTATTATTAAATCATACCAACTTTATTTAGTACTATCAAATATACAATTTTCAAGCTATTATAACTGGTTTCAAGACATCCTAGAATGACGCAGTGTAATTAAAGTAAAGCGTATGCAAACAGTTATACAGAACGAGTGTGCATTTCACTACCATTGTATTAATGAATTGGATAAAACGCGACCACCGAAAATTTTATTATTTGCATCATTTGTGAAATAGTATTATTCTTATTTTGCATTATATAAAATTTGGTCTACTGTTACAATATATTTTAATAATATCATCAACTAGAGTTCTATGCTCTTTGTAATTTAATTAACTATTATAGGTAATATGGTATATTCTATATGGTTCACTCAATCAAAAGTAAAATATTATTTACCTAGCAATTAATTATTATCAAGGGATTATTCATTCTGTGTGATACACATTAATCTGGGGAATTTCTTTCCTAATTTCTAACGTGTTACCGTATTCAAATTGCAAATAAATATCGTTAGATTAACATCCAACATCCGTATCGACGTTGACAGGAGAGCTATAAAAATTTGGGTTGTAGTTGATGCAATTATAAATGACTTTATGAAGTATAATTTGCCAGAATATTTACGCATTACTGATAGCACGCTAACATACTGGCAAGTTAATCATCCATTTTATGATTTTGTTCTGCTGGTGACTATTGAAATTATTTATTTATCGAAACGCACTTCGTATTATTGTTAAAAATAGCGACTCATTTTTTTACAAAACGTTTTCAGTTTTTAGTTTCGCCTTTTATCGAAGGTTGTAAACGAAATTGCAATATTTTTCTTTATATGTAATAAATCCAGTCGTATTTGATCGCTAATGCCTTGAAAATTGAGCTACTTACTTAAGTTTCCTAGCCAGGAGAATCTGCTTCTTTCTCTTTTGTGAGTTGAAGTAGCTTTTTAATGCGGAAAATGTGACCGAATTGTGCAGCTTTTCTGCCTTTGATGGCTTCTATAAAATTTGTTGAAATATTTTTTCTTACTAAAACTTCCACATCGGTGATATGACACCCTGTCTGTTTTGTTCACTACGCTATTACACTTTTTCTCTTTGACATTAAGCTCTCTTAGGTGATAATTTTGATGATAGATAAAATTCGACTGCATCGTTTGATCTATTATGTATGTCGATACGGCGCAAATATAGTAACGAAAATTCTGACGAAATATCATACCATTATGGTAAATTGTATTGTTTATTTTCCACGATTCTTTGACTACAAGATGGTTTTAAATTATGTTAAAGTATGTATTTGTAGCCATGTCGGCACTCAATGTGAAACATTATATGGATTCCTAATGGAACTTATCTGAATAGAAGGTGTCCTACAAGAACTGCTTGTTATTCAGGTACTCTATATCTCTTCTTCGAAGAGAGTAAAGATATTATAATGATAAGGCTAGAGTAGAACTAGTAGTTGGCTAATCGCTCACTACCGTATTTCTAGGATCTGATGGGTGGGAGAGAATTTATTACGATATTTTAGATTGTTCACATTCGCTGTCGAGCGTCTACTCAGGCCTTAAATACCCATCTTCATCTATATCTACTGAATTAGCAAATCAGTATTTATTTGAGAGTACACATAAAAAGACTAGAATTTAAATCCTGCTAGACTTGAGTTATAGAAATCTAAATCTTAAAGAGCTCCTCGAAGTTTAGTCATCTTTTATATTTATCCCTCAATGTTTAAAGTTGCTTACGTAAGTCTTATTTTTCGTTTTATAATAAATGTATTATCAAACAAAATGTATAGCCAAGTTTCATCATAGACACTTACTATCTTTGGCTGAAAGTTGTTTTTAGCTCAAAGACGTCAGGGCAATGATCGACTAGGGACAAACGGAACATTTTTACGTTGAGTGGTTTCCGTCCCAGCATAATATATGTCATGGGTGGTTTTACTTATTTATTCACTTATATATTTGTGTTTATATAAGCGTATAAAGTATCTGTCACTTTCCATGGAAGTAGAATTATTACGATTATTGAATGAATGATATAACGTGAAATAATTCGATTTAAGTTTTATATTATATAAATCATTATCATATTAGACATTAAATCATATGACGATATTGTCCAAATATTGAAAGAAGTTCGATTTGTACAGTAAAAACGAGTCTACGATATTGATCAAAGTATCAAGTAAAACTGAATTGGAAATTTATTTATCATAAGTAATTAATATTAAAAATGATAATGAAATAAGAATAAAGTTGTATTACTATTAAATAAGATGAACCTATGTCACTTTTAAGGTTAGCTATAACTTGTTTTTGGTGGAAAGGCATTATGTTTAATAATAGAAATAAAACATAGTTTTTTGTACAGATTCCACAATTTTATGAATAGATCAGGACTTCTTTCGCTCATCGCGAGCATTTGATATGAGCATGTTCAGCATCTACACAAAATTGTGGAATCAGTACAAAAAATTGGTCTTTTATTAAAAAGGTTCGTACATACAACAAAAGTGTATGAGGCTATCTACGAAAATTATGCGAGCCACTTTAACTTACTCTTTAAGTGTACCTTCGAAGCTACATGTTATACCTATAATTTTTGTTTAACTGTGATTTTCAGAGGGTATGTGTATTTCAAGACATCTGATAACTCTGCATGTAATATAGAAATAATTCGATAAGCTGGGATTTTGTGTTTTATGACTATTAATTCTTAACATTCCAAACAGTCATTATATTTTCCGTTTGTCTATTTTGTTACACAATAAATCACCATTCTAATGATATTAAAATATGAAAACGATTCTGGGGCTTTGTGATTTTCTAAAGTACATCGATTGATACATCTTTGTAGAAGAATGTTTATTTTTTCTTACAAATTCTCACAAAATAACTCCTGGAGACAGTATATAAAAATGTGCATTTTTACATCGTAAAAAAGATTTGGCGAAATTCTTTGATCTCTTGTCAACTGGGAAATTGAGAAAATCTTTGTCGGTAAGATATAATTTCGAATAATATGAAATTGATCTGATACTGTGAGGGTACCCGTATACGTATGGTTGGTCAGAAATATCATCTTATTTGATTTGGCCGTGGATAAGGGAATCTAGCCTGTGTAGATAAATGAGAGCACATAAACTGGAGATGCCGTTTGCTTCTATATGGAGATTGATGACGCAATTTGATTTCGCTTTGACGCAATAAGTTGGGTACAACCGGAAAATAGATTAGATTGAAATGTTATTGGAAAATGCTGGCGGATCAGACGAGCTAACGCCGATATGGGGCTTGGTATTTGAAATTAGGAAGTTTAGAATTGAATGAGTCACCGAGCTGACATCTATATAGATACTTATAAAAGACTATTTCACTTTAGAATAGTACAAATTAATGGACCCCATGAGTGTACGATATGTTAATTGTGAAGGCATTAATTGAACATTTTCATGTTTATTTATGCGAATTATGTGAATGTATCGTGACCGTCCTGAAGCCGAGTGTCAACGCTTTTTTCTGCTCGTTATTTTCAGGCCACGAGTATTTCAATACACGTGCGAAAAAATTAGTTTTCAACGATTTATAAATTTGTGTTTAAGCGTATGGATATTTGTGATGTTTAGATTCCTTTCAGCACATCCGATTCTAAAAGTAGACCAAGAGCAATTAGCTTACGATTATTCATTTCCTACTTCCGTCATTATATTCTTAACTTCTCCGTAAAAGAGTTGTTGAGTAACCTTATAAAAACCAGTTCTTGTAAAACAACTTCTTTTTATATGCTCCGTTAGAAGTGGTATAGTTGTAAAATGTTTAAATCCACGATATCATTAAAAAAAGAAAACAAAACAAATAATATGGTTGTAATCGCAGAATGCTTTGAATATACATTTTATCATAAACAGTCTGTCTACTTATGACTGATTAAAAATTGATTATTATTATCTAATTATCTAAATTATCTAAAATCTGATTATTATCTATTCTGTAGATATACTCTTACGTATCTCAGAGAATTGATTTAAAAAAAAACGATAGCGTTATCATGTCACCATATCCACGCTCCTAACAACTATTTTCACTGCTAACGTCAGACCAGAAAATTATCAAAAAGAAAGTTAGCAAACATAACCATATATCTTAAGCATTAAACAGATTAAAAAATCGCGAAAGACGTGTTCACTATCCTATAGATTCTATTGACTATTATGTATTTTTCCATTGGTTTTCTTTGCAGTGAAACAGCTTACCAATACAATCTATCTTACCGTTTCTAGACTTTGATTTATGGTCAGTGAGACCGTATTATATCAAAAAGAATATTCGCAAAGTAAACATCTGAACGTAATGAAATTCCGAACATTATTTATACTGCCCGTGTAACCTATACGCTATCTTGTGACGCATTCATTTTCCAAATCGACTTATTATTGCTTTAAATTTGACAGCTTTTCTATACACGAAAATAAAACAATTCATGAAATAAAACTCTTCCAATGGTGCTGATTGTTAAATTATATCATATATATTTTCAACTAAAGACTGCCATAATTGATGCTAGAAAAATAGACAAATCAAACCAAATACAAATTGTGTCATTGGTTAAATTATATTTTTTATGTGAGTTACGTTCAAGTGTTTTTTTCTCATAGATTACAGTATTGAAATTAAAATACTGAATGTCTAAAGTAGCTAGTACGTCGGAACGGTGTGTCCATTGCATAACATTTTATTTGATTATTCACCGCGAACCGTGAACGCTTAGGTCTTAAGAAAATTTCATACCTACGTGTGATAATAATAAAAACCGTCTACATAACGGTCTGCTCTATTATATAAATTTCAGCCGGGGTTGATCCACTGCTGGATGAAAGCCTCCCCTAGCTCCCTCCACTCTTCTCGGTTCCTTGCTTTTCGCTGTCGCGTACTTCCACCGAACCTGACAAGTTCGTCAATCCAGCGGGTTTCGGGGCGCGTCTGAGGCCGCTTAGTGCCCCTCGGGTACCAATTATATATAAAATTGCAATAATTGTTGAAAAACCATTTTACTATCTATTATTATAACATGACCCGTCTGATTATGTTATAATTTTTGCAATACGACTTTGGTAAAGCGCGACTTTTTTTACCATTTTATTTATACATTTTATATAAAAACCAATTCCTGCTAGATCCTTTTGTATCTATCGATCTGATTTGCTATAATTAAAAATACAATTTACAGATTTACGTATTATTAAGATACAAAGATCACCTTGAAGATTATAGTATCCTTTTTGTGCCATAATTTCGCCTTGAATAACTTTAAAAAATACTGTATATTATTTTCATCAGTACACTTTTAGTACCTATCTATATTTTCTGTTTACAAGCGGAGAAAATTAGTGCGACATAAGATGGAAAAGGTTTCAGAAGCCCTGCTTCGGTAAAAAATCGGCGTGGATAGAGATGCTCCCGGCGATTTGTTTATAATATAAATTATTGAACCGATACTTTAAAAATTTCCTTATTGTATTGTTATGAAGTTTACGCTTATTTTTTGTTGTTGTTCTCAGTATTCTGTTATACATACATATACATTTAGACAGCTTTATGTATTTTACCTACTGAAATCATTTTTTGAACATCCTAAAAAATATATTTTTCGTAATTTGTGATGCGAATATAATTTAAATAATAATTCAGCGAAATCTTTAATACACACACTTTGAATACTGGCGCTAGCCTTCCTCTTGTAAAATTAAATGTAATCTCTAATGCAGTGGTGCGTACCATGTTTAAGCCAAGGACTACTCTTTTAATGTTAAATATGCCATAAAATAGAAAAAAATATGTTTCCCACGTTCCCAGTTAACGTCGTTACGTTGTAACTGTAACGTGTGTCTTCCCAGTTAACGTCTGTGATAACGTCTTTATAGTTCCTGCTAGCCATCTGATTCTAAAAAATAGACATAGCGTTAACGATAAGCTAACTGCTAGTCTTGTACTAGCCCAAAGCCCCCTATAATTACAAGCCATGCTGTAGGGCCCGTCAGCAGATATTTTTTCGGACGAGTGGTCCGTTACATTTACTTCGAAGTAATGAAATCGATATTTTGGACTAATTACGATGAATTCTAGCATATTTTAATAATGTGAAATCGTGGGTAGAAATAAGAATAAAGATAATTTCGATGGATTCGGCGGTAACTAGGCGGTGTTTTAATATAAAATTAAAAATGATAACTTAGTTATTCTAATGGCTGTTTTACTAAATGTAACGCGTTTCGCTTCTTTAAGATGCAATTTAAGATTTACTATATTGCAAGGTTATTTATTTTTTAAGGTAAACAATGATATTAGTTCTTAAATTAAAAATGAAAAGAGGTCTGGGTTTGTTTCCTTCTACTGGATGTGGGAAGGGAGTAAGACTCTAACGATGATAGTACTAATTACTATCTGTTTGGAGGTGAAAATCCCAACAGAAATAAGTTTAATAGTGGTGAGCTACATGTCCTATTTAATGTTAATTACTACCAATCGATTAGTGTTAATAGTTTTATTAATTTCTAAAAACCTGTATTTAAAACTATTCATTTTAATACCGTTTTTTGCGATATAGTTAGTCTGAAGGTGCTTCTGAAAGAAGCGAGACGCGTTATATTTAGTAACACAGCCAGTGGAATAACTACGTTATCAATTTTGATTTTATATTAGAAATAAATTTGTTTACTTACTTTGAAACAGTATAATTATTAATTCTAGTCGTTATTAATGATTATTATTGATCGACAATGATTAAAAGTGTGTATTATGCTTTAAATTCTGATTCTAATAAATCTACCCTACCACACAACGCATTTCGTGCCATTCACTCCATATATTATGACAACTGTACGATATACTTTATTGCGACGATTTAATTATTACTTAACACACATGTAAGTTGGTATCCGTCGAATCTTAAATTATATGATTATAGTAAAGAAACTCTGAATAAACTCACAACAATTCACATGACTACTCGTAACTTGAAAATGTTCTTATAGCACTGCTTATAACTTAAGGTTGCTTTGACTATCTCCATCGTTCAATCCTTAATTATTCAAAAAAAGAGTTAACTGATCATTTCTAAAAGAATGATATAATCTTTTGTTGAAATTAAAAGACAAATACATTTCTGAAATCTTTTTTTTTAAGTATAATAAATATCAAAGTATTCAAATTTGGATTATTGAAATTTTGTACACTTCCATGTATTTTGTCACGGCCCGGGTTTCGCCTTTCGGCATCTTCATGCATTCGAGCACACGAATGGACTCGAACTGACAGACAGTAAACAGTGTCTAACGTTTATATAGAAGATACAAATACGACAAATATTATTTACGAGGTAAGATATTATACGTCTGAGAGCCACACTGATACCTGATATGTATATATTTACCCTTTCGTCGAATTGCATCCCGTCGAAACCCACAATGCTATTATAATTGTAAAATCACTGGTAATTCCAAAAGAAGTTGGAAAGCGGCAATTCGCTACTCTGTTAATGTGGTGTTTACAAAATAAGGATTAAGGCGATTCTCGAAATTTTAACTCAGGTATCATTGTGGCTCTCAGACGTATAATATCTTACCTCGTAAATAATATTTGTCGTATTTCTATCTTCTATATAAACGTTAGACACTGTTTACTGTCTCTCAGTTCGAGTCCATTCGTGTGCTCGAATGCCTGAAGATGCCGAAAGGCGAAACCCGGGTCGTTAGTGACAAAATACATGGAAGTGTACAAAATCTTAATAATCCAAATTTGATATTGAAATTCCATCAAGCACCCTCAGTCGATGTCTTAAATTATATCAAAGTATTCAGTTGTATACAATTTTATTAGTTAGTTGATAGGTGTTTTGGCTTAACGCCATCTTCCGATATATTATAATAGAGTTCTACCAAGTAAATGTTTATTTAATGAATACTTTTTATGTATTGTCAAGTATTGGAGAAAAGTCATTATATTTATATCGCGAGCATTTTAAACCGATGCAATTAATCCAGTTGAAAATGATCGCAATGAACAAAACCGGCTCTGATAATAAGAAAAAATTGTAGAATAAGTATCATTTTTAATGTACAAATATTTCTTTAAGCAATATCGTTACTTTATAACACAAAAAGTGCTAAATATACTGTACTGATAGGTTAAATTTCGCATCCTTATCCCCGTGGGCAGCAAGAAGTCGAATCGACGAAGTGAAGGAACAGGGAAACAGCCGCTGGCGGAGATAATCCTGATAAATGACATTTCGGTTCGTCTGCGTCTTTTAGTTTGTCTCTCTTCTGTTTTACTCTTTCATACGCAAACAAAAGAATGGTTGGCGACTATGGAATTGCATTTTGACACATGCACACTGAACCAACGATTGTTTTTGAAAGCTTAGTCATAGTAATTCTTTAGTCTAAGGATCTTCATTTTAATAATTATGTATCTATCTGTTTATTCTATAATGATTATGCATACTATCAAATGACTATCAAATCGAATTCTTTTATTTGCCAAAATAGATCGAAACACATTGTATTTATTTAGACGAAATGTATAAATACTCCGATGTTGTGTGTGAAAACACAATGTAAATTTCTTATATCATTTTGAGATACTACTTACTTTCCATTGTCTTTTGTTTTAAGACGTCAATCACAACAAAATAATGCCCACAGTTGCTTTCGTTATTGAAATAAGTATAGTTAAAATATATCTTGCGTGTTTTTTACTAAACAAAAACTCGTTTATCCACGCCCAGTACGTATATTTGATTATCTTTTTGTTGTATTTGTATATTATTTTGTTGTAATTTTACATTTAATCTATTGACGGCGTCGAAGGCGTCTTTAAATTGCTTTAAGATGATACTCAAAAATTAATGAAACACATAATATGTATCATCAGCAGCTTAACATAAAATGCTGGTTCAAACGTGACATCATTTTTCTAACAAGGGTCTTCAAACTACAGCCCGCGAGCACCTTCAATCCAGCCTACGGTAGCGGGCCGGACATGCCCGGTATCCATACTTTATATTAATTACATTGTAAAATTTAAAATACTTGTAAATCATACAGAATAATAATCAGATATTCTTATTTAACTACCACAATGACTGAATAGTATAATTAAAATTAACATTTTACCTCTTAATTATGATAAGTAACTTATTCTTACAACTTAGAATAAGTGGTATGCATAGAATATTTACATAATGAAATTAAACATTACAATCATGATAGATTTAGGTGTAATTTTACACTGAGTGTAAATTATCAGCAGCGACTTCAAATGCTCATTAATTAATTTGGATCTGTAAATATTTTTTGTGTGCTTCATTTTGGAGAATATTTTTTCACACAGGTGCGTATGCCGAAAGCAGAAAAAAATGCTTCGATCAAATTTGTACCACTGATCAAACTATGTGAGTGGAAAACTCTTATAGAATTCCAGCAATGATGACTTTAAATATATCGTTATATTTCAAATTCCATTTGAAGTTCTATCATTACCATTTGTAAACTAGTCCGAAAAGAACAATATGCTCGTAATTTAAGTGGAGGAGTCAGTGTGGCTTTTAGGCTAAAATGTTTGGAGACCTCTGGTCAAAAACAATGCCTTTGATTTAAGCTGTCACTGGAACATGAATTAAATAAACACATATCGCTTAAAAATATGGTAAGATAGAGATTTATGTAACTAGTTAAATAGATTTGTATCTTATGAATGAGAGAGAAAAGATATTGCTTCTAACACTAATACAATTTTCTTTCAAGGAAAAATATATGAATCGGAAAAGAAGGGCCTGAGATAATAACATATTTTATATACAAATGTAATGTTTCATATATTTTGTACGAATCGATATTGAAAAAAATGCTGAAAATCGCATGTGAGAGAGGAAAACTCACACGCGTGCTAGAATTCGTTGAAGTGTAACGTATCCATTTCGATTTGTATTGCATAGGGATCGCAACATCGTTCAAATATATCAATACCGGTATTTCATACTAACTACCGGTAATACAACAATACGGTAAACAAACGGAAAGATGTTAAAAATACGACAAATTAGGGTCGCAATGATTGCGAATTTTATAATAGGTGGTGATAAACAGAAGGCATAAAAACGGCGCGTTTGTGTAATAAATGACCCACATGTGGATACTCGTTTCGTCAAGGACAATATTCACATGTGACGTCACTCGTGTATTCGACGGGAGACGGTCACCTAGCGGCTCATGAACAAAAAATACGGACCATAAACATTTTATAATTATTTAAAAGTTAACTATACGGTATAAATTTCGACGTTGCTTAGTTTTCATGACCGAAATATCGTTATTTTACATTTTCAAAATTTGTATGTAAAAACTGTCGAATTGCCGGGATCCCGTTTCCCGTAATACCGGTATTGTAATCCCTAATAGTACCCAACGAAAATAGACGCGCAAAAGCTGGATGTTTGGATACCGTACGGTCGGCTATATTCGATTTTTACACCGTTCTTTGACACTTTCCTCCGTTTTCCTTGATTCTCAGTATACTGTATCGAAAATTTCATCTCACTTTGTTCTTTAACATCGGTTTTTGTTCGCCGTTACAGTATATAAAGGGACGGATCTAACCTAGTCGCTTAGACTTTTCATCAGTCATAAGGGCACATTTGTTTTTTGCTAAGTCTAATGAAATTATTCTTGTTACAATCTTTTTCCTTCAATTTTATTACTCAATATATAAAAAAACAGATATTTCCATTCGATTTCACCCTTATTTATTAAGTATTTACCTTCCTTATTTATTATGCCTTATTTATTTTATTATGGGTTATAAATAATTGCACTTCGTGTAAGATAGTATACACTTGGTACACTTGAACTTTTATTTTGATAGTTTGGACTTTGGATTTGATAGTATTCTCAAACTCAATGTACACTCAAACTTTTAATTTAATAGTTTCCACGTAGTCACGGATTCTTTTAACAACGTGAGTTAAGTTTTAATAGGTTATGTCATGATTGGTCTGGTTTGGTTTGTGTAATGTATTGTAATGCGTGGAGCAAATACAATATAGGCGACCTATAATAGGGTAGAAGAATAAGTGACATTTCATTACAGCTTCGTGCAACTATCGATTTCAAAGTGTGAGTATTTATATTGAGTGAAAACTATTTTATCTATTTGAAAATATTTTTTCGTAAGTGTAATATGTTTCTTCAATGCTAAAATATATTTTATTATGTGGGATCACTTTATTGTTATTGAAAGAATTTGTTTTTTTGTGGAATTTATCCGTTATAAGTGAAAAATATTTTTATGAAAGTGAATATAATCTAAATAAAAGCGCATTTAATTGCAAGCCTTTTATTATTATTAAAAATTTTAAAAATTCGTGTATTTTTTGATCATTGGCTATGATAAAAGTTGGAAACGAGAATTAAAATGAAATGATAATATAATTCCATAACCGTTTGTCAAATTTGTTTCAAATCTATGGCATAATTATAAGGATTATTGAGCTTCAAAGAATTATAAATTGAATTGCCATTTTCATGGTTGAACTCCATTTTTATGAGGTGAAAAAGCAAAGTATTACTAAAATATTTTTGTTGTTCATGGCATCTCCTAAACTACCTCTCTACGTATAATCCCGTATCTTCAGAAATGAGAATTTACAGGAGTGCATTTCAAAGATTCATAACATAAAGATTCACCATTGTATCAATTCGACACTCTAAATGAGAGCGGGAAAATTAGCTCTACATCATTTTAAAATTTATAATTAAACCCCTATTAATATGAAATTAATTCAACGTTTCTCATAACTATAAAGCAAACTTACATGATTAATACTGAAACGTAATGAAAATGAGTAACTTACTTTGATGTTGTGATGAAATTCTCTAAGCCTAAATACGAAACGTTTCAAAGCACCTCCGGCTTAGTGTCGAAACAAGGGTTTTGCGGCCCCGGAATCCCGAATATTTTAATTGTTCCGAAATACTCGGGATTGAAAACATAAAATTCGGCATTTTCAGGATAAAAATTCTATGAAGGCCTCGAAATATTTCTCATATTTCTTTTTGTTCTTTTGATACGCTTTCATCAAGAATCATTTTTTTGTCATATTAAATGGTTTTAGTTCATTTAAACTTTTACTTCTGATAACGCTTTTCCGTTGTTATTTTGTTACCATTATAAAAGGATTCTCACCGAGGTATGTTGGTATCCTTAATATGATTCCTTAAATTTATATTGTGGGCATCAGGCATGTTTTGCTATACGATGTTGATATAAATAAAATTAGTTTGAAGATTTTAAGTTTTTTTTAAAAAAAAAAACCGTTTAAAATACGAAGATAAATTGCTCCTCATCAGAAAAAGCTAGATTGCGAAAGTGGTGGAACAATATAACCCTATGTCGCATATTTAAATTTGAAATATATAATTAGATACGTAAATATAAGATTAGAGGTTGAAATTCAAAATAAATAATTCTATTCTAAAACGACTAGACAATGAAGTAAAATTTCATTAAAATATAGCTCATCGAAAGACACAAACTCTTGAAAGGATTTGTTTTTCTCGTTCTATTTAATTCATTCTAAAAAAAATAATGTAGTTATAAATATTAAATTAATTACGGGGTGGGCATCTGTCGATTTTGAGTCGACGAAATGAGAGATTAAAAAAGAAGTGAAAATCATGGTAAAACAATTTTTTACTATCAAAAATTAAGGAAGCCCGTGGATACGGGAGTATAAAAAAAGATGTTAAGTTATTAAAAAAAACAACGGAAAATACATAGATCTTCAGATGGTTGTATTAGAGTTAAAAAATAATTATACCATGGTTATGGACCTTGAGGCGAACTCACGTCACGCTGAGGACGCGCAGAAACACTACTTTTACTTTAGCACACATTTCGGGACATGTTCGTGAGCATTTTGCTTAATTTTCGATTTTTTTCCTGAATTTGAGGAATATCATTCACCGCACTTCCCCCTTCCGTCGCTCGCCCCTCTTCCGCGATCCATCGATCGCGGCGTTTGGTAAAATGATCCTCAAACTATATTTTATGCACGGTCCAGAAGCGATGGTCAGATATAATGTTACGAAAAATCGTAATACTTAACAGGTAATGATAAGTGAATCATAATATTTGTTAATGATAGTGTATCTAATTTTTTTTGTTGTCTTCATGAATTGTTTAATGTAAGACAGTTATATCGAAATAGTCACGTGGTTTCCAAAATTCAGGGATCATAATAACGGCCCGGGACTACGTCACCTAGCAACAAAAATAATATATATATTTTTTATTTCTTTAATCGGCGTCAAATAAAAGGAAAATCTGTGTTCATTTATGTAATTTGTGTCGTGTCAAAAGTGATTTATGTCGATCCCCATAGTTCCCTGTCGTATCCACTTTGTCGGTTGGTCTCTCCTGCCACCTACATCACGCTTAATACCATTGTTTAAACATATTAGTGGCAATATTATTTCACCCAAAAAAACAAATATATTTCTCCGACTGTCACACGTCTTCTATAAGACATACATTTGTAGTTACCTGCTTTGTCGCTTATTTGACCGAATAAAGGATACAATACTAATAATACAAGATATTAAATAACTCAATTTATTATTATCGAAGTTGCGAAAAATGGTGCCATTTTTCTGTCGTCAAGATCTCAATCATAAACTAGTTTTTCATATTGTTTTTGGGTGAATGGCTTCGAACAAAACAGAAAAAAGAGAGCATCGAGAAACCCGCCGTGGCATTTCTTGAATGATTTATTACCCTAAGCGAATCGTTAGCTACTCTAATTGTCTCGGCCGCTTGCTACAACGTGATAATTGAGGTTAAGAAAATAGACTAGATAAAAAATAAGCCCTTATTTTTACGCTTTGGAAAGTTTTTACTTATCATTATTCTGACAGCAAGGAAGAGATGGCAGTCGTGCAGACATCCGTAAGCTAACATAAGCGTTAAACTGACAAGAAAACACCGTTATAATTGCGTTGCGTATTTGAATCGGTTCAGATCATACATGGATAATATGAACATCATAAGAAATGTTTTTGAAGGCAAAAAGTAATATATTTGTTGCTACCTATGCATAAAGAAAGTACTATTTGATAAAATCTGTTTGTTATCATTGATAAACTTATATTTTAAATACAAACGATTTATCTATTCATTTCGAAATGACTGCTTTGTGACAAAGGTATCGTAAATTGGTGATGACCTCCAACTGAAAACGTTCAGTTTAAACTTAAATATACAGCCGCTAATTGTAATTTTACACACAGATACAAAACAACGACTAGGATTTTAGAGATTTCTCAAAGTTATATCACAGTATCGTTGTAATGTTTACACTCTCCTGTATAGTTAATATTTTTTATTGTAACCAGCTTTGCTATAAACATTACTCAATAGCCGGCATTATTATATTATATTAAACAGGCTCTTCCACGCGCGATCGGGCGGTTTGTGTCACTTTTTCGTTTTAAAGCACACAGATCACCGAACGCGCGTGGAACGCATCTTTATAAGGCCGGTTTATAGATATACAAATAAGTATAGCAAAATTGAAATTTTTTTTTAAATGATTCAAAAGACAATCATTCTCGTAAGGGGTTTTTCTTACGTGTTTTCCCCACTGAAGCCCTCAGCTGACAGAATCTTTTTAGATAGCAGTACTAGCTTACATGCGGGAAAGGGATATAAAGACTTAGTCTGTACCCACCCTAGCACTATCTTTAGCCAGGGAACTAGGAGTCCGCGAATAGTTTTAGTAGGAAAGTAAAGGTAGGAAAAAAAAATAATACAAATAAGTATGTCGACATGATATGTTTATTTTGAATGGCTCATTTCTACAAGAGTCCGACTTTATGTTAGAAAATGGATTTGATCTCCGTTTTTCCACAGATACCATTATTCCCTAAGACTCTACATCCCCCGTTTCTAGAGAGATACGTTGTGACAGTTTGATTTAGCATATTTACATTTATAATGGTTTTGTATGTCGTCGAGTCAGAGTTGACTTTTTGATGTAGCCATTATATTTATTGTGAAGCGGCATTTGCTGCTGTACTAACCTCCTACCCTTAGTTGATCTGCTTTCTTTTCAAGTGCTGCTTCTTTGGGAGGTTCATGATTGAACTCATTGTTCGAAAGAATATTACTTATATATGTGAAGCTTTAAGGAGTGACTGTTGAGTGTGCTACTTTAAACTTTTATTTACGTTTTGTCAGTCTTTTTAAGCCTCTCGGTTAAAAAAAATAACAGCCGAACCTCCGCATTTATAACGAGCTCGGTTAGCGACCTATTAGGTATAAATATTATTTGTGAGATATTTTATTAATTTTAAATCTAAAATAGATCAATTGCAACTTTCAGTCACGTCCACACTTGTTTTTTTGTAGCATTTTTCGCTCATAAAAATTTATTTGTCACTATTAAAGAATTTTAGTAGGTTAACTCGTCTATAAATTGAGCACTAAAATTTATGTCGTTTATCAAACCCTAAAATTGCTTTTGGTTTTCTATCACGCCCGATAAACAAGAAAAACTCATTCGGCCTCACCGAGGAGTTCAGTTCGTTTTGTTCCGCTTTTCCGGCTGCCGAGATATAAACAGAGCTATCAGTATCAATCAAACGATTGGTTTTTTTTTTTCTTTTCGATTTTTTTTTTTGCGTGATTCGATATCGACGCCATCCGATCCATCAAAAATTCTAATTATTTCCGTCTCGCGATAAAATGACAATTCTCTCCGTCTTCTTCATAAAGTTCTGTTGTTGTCCGAAACATAAAAGCTAACGGAAAAGTTTATTTCAGTATTAAACAAAAATTGAATAGCAATAAAGATTTTTCGTATTCGGAATTATTATGGACTACTATTTTGGCATACAATAGATTATTGTATTTGCGAAAACAAAACACTTAAATTTCAAAATATTATCATTGTTTTATTATGTAAATTTGATTCAGAAAAAACTATTTTTTAAATTAATATTAGGTATATATTTAGCCCTAAAGACATACGTAAACGAGCAATAAAGATTGCACATTCTGGCAAGATCGCTGAATCTATGATCTGGTAACATTTCCAGCAATTCTATTGTTACCATATGGCTGGGTATCGTGTGTCTGGGTATGATCATACATCACAGCTGCGTGGCCGATGCTATGGCTGATGATTTTGTGCGTATACATAAAGTGAGAGTTAAAAAATGGCCGAAAGTCATTGGTAATTTGACAGCTGTCACTGTTTCCACAGCGTATGAAACTCTTATTCAACGTGCCCGCAATTGACGTTTTCCCGCTATTTGATTACAATTTATGCAGTCCCGTTTCATTTTTATTATATTTAATACCAGCTTTAACATGTTATATCTCGCAATTCACGTCTGAAATATCCAAAATTCACTTCATTTTACGTACATTTTAAGATGAATTATGATATACACGATTTTTAGGAGATTACGATTCTAACGAAATTAAGTCAAATTGACATCATAAAACTGCTGTTTTTTATTAGTATTACAATATAATTGCATTTTTTAAACTACTTAAAACAATAAACTACTCATAAATGAGTGTTATATTCATATGACACACCCTGGTTTTGTTAAGTATAAATGTCATTAGTGTCCAGAACTGAAATCACCCAGCGGCAACAGCAATAATTCGCAGAATCGGCCCAAAACTTGTTACCATGCCGTCAATAGCCGCCGGCTACGGCCGCTGGACGAGTCCATTTTTACGGAAAGGGGTAGCTCCGACGGTGCAGGGAGTTTTTTTGAATTGTATTTTTGTAGACAGTCGATTACGATCTGCCGAGTGGGACGAGCTGCGCTCTCGTGGCGGAGGTGACGTGACGATGTGAATTGTTTTTTTTTTTTTGATTTGCATTTGACTTAATTTAAATTCGTTGTGTCATTTGTATTATAACTTAAAGTAAATTCAGTTGCTAAGTAAATGTAAATGTAGAATCAATTTTATGTGTTAGGATTTATATATTTGTGTAATGTAAACCACTGCATCTTGGATGGAAAAATAAATAAGTTTTGAACCGGATTTGAAATGGTGTTTGTCTGAGATCACAGCCCTTCCAGGACTCCGGATAACCAGCCGCTCGCCTCTCTTCGATCCGGGGTCTTCTCACATATTTATGGATTTTTTTAATGTTTTGAATAAAATATCTGACATTGCAGCTGACAGCCAAAGCGCCAAACATTTTTGACAATTGGGAAATGATACGAGATAAACTCGATGAAGGATTTTTCATTTGAATTCATGTCAAGATCACAAATTTAAATCTGATATTGACCTTGCTGGGACTTGAACCAGGGCCCACCTGATTGCAAGGGCAAAGCTCTCACCATTAGACCACAATATGGGATACATCCATCATGAACTGATAAGAATAAAATATAACTACAAGAATAAACTTTGAAAATATATCTAACGTCTGTCGACGCGGGTAACGGATTTGACAGATCGTCGGCCGAGTAATTGATTGTTCGAATGGTACTCTGTAGGTATTTTCATGCTGTTCGATTTTTGGTGAGATTGTTATATCCGTATATTGTGACTAAATAAAGTATTACCCAGAACATTAGAGGTTACGGGAAAGATACACCATACAAGTTAAGTACCAAGACTTCAAAATGCTCTAGTGAAAATTTATGAAATTGCTGATAGAACAATCAAACACGAGTATCAAGGAGAGTGAAAAGAGGATATGTATACTCACAACAGTGCCGTAATACCGATTGAATTCGACTTTCGAAATATCGTCCAATCATGCTACCGGCAAAAATAGCTAATACGTGGTAGCATACGGTAGTAGTGTCGGGCCACTCAGCCATTTTGCGGCAATAGTATCGTGTGTTGCTGTATTTATTATACACGACCACACGTGTTCAGCAGCAGATTGCGCTTAACACAGTCAAATTGACAGATCTACCAAAAGAACTACTCTAAGAATCTACTCACTAGAAATCACTCAAATTATCGTTATCATAAATATTCATTATCACTTTATGAATTTGTGTAATACATGGATCACTTTTAAGGTCAATTCGTGATGGGAAGGCACTCTATTTTAAAAATAAAACGCAATTTGTTTTGTACTATTTCCACATTTTTAAGTGAAACATGTAGAAGTAGTACACAAAAAATGTATTTTATTTTTAAAATATTAAATGAATGTTTATGATGTTAAAATCTTTCACTCAATTTTTTTTTTTCCATTTCCGCTCCCAATGTGGAGCATATGGTTTCCTAATGGAGGTATCTTAACAGACTTTTTCTACGAGAACTGCTTGTTACTCAGTTGCTCAACCTCTCTTTTTTCCCAAAGAGAGTAGGGATAGAAGGATAGGGCTATGAGAGAACTAGTCGTTAGCTAATCGCTCTCGCTACGCCCCGTGAGGATGGGATGGGTAAGAGGGAGGGAGGACTCAGACTACGAACAGAAATCCATAAATCGATTGAAAGATCAATCTATGAAAACCGTCCGCACCGGGAATCGAACCCGAGACATCCGTGGCCGTAGCCAGCGACGCTACCAACTGCGCCACGGACGCCGACACTCAACCACTCAATTACCAATGTCAAAAAACTGGATTAAGAGACCAATTTGCGAACTTGAAGTCTGACCTTTGTCGTAATTTTATCTTTACTGTCTCTGAAATAAAAGTTGGAGTGACTGATTAACAGTCATTTCTTATTAAAGAAATATTTTAACATCCTTCTTCAGGAGGTTTGACATGTTTTGAGCTGACATTGCTAAAAATCATTCTTCTACTTCATTAATCGTATTTCCCACTGGTGAGGATTACGAATTCTGCCTATCGCAACAACTCCTCTACTTTTGACGATCTTTCGCTCCTACACTGCTGTTCTAACGGCCTCGGTAAGAAGAGACCTTTGGTGTTCTTTACGTTGGGCCCCTTCTGCTTTCGACTTTTCTTGTGACGGCGGGCGTCTCATGATTGTCGTTAGGCTTGCGGACGATGTGACCAAACCGAGTAGGCGTCTTGTATAAACAGCCAAGAGTCTTTCTTGGATTTATAACTCGTTCAGGATGGATGCGTTTGTTCGCAAAATCATTCAATATATGTACATAATTATTTTTTTTTGTTATAGTTTCTTAAAAAATTGAAGGAAGCGATTAGCCTCTACTACTCCTTTTCTAGTGTTATTCTTTTATTCTAAACAGCTCTAAAATAGTGGTTGAGTGACGGACTTAAAAAACTATTTGAAGATACTCCATTAATAGTCTATTTAATTCAAATTGAGGAAGGATATGACTAAGTAGTGATTTGTACAATTATTTCGGTAGCTTCTTTTACAATTATTTTAAATTAAAATCAAGAAATGAAGACGCACACCTCCACAGTATTATTTAGTATTATTTCAAGTAAGATTTAATTCTCTATTGTATAGCAGAATGTCTTTATTGAAGATTACACCCATGAATAAATACAGGGCGAGTAATTTCTTACATGTCAATATTGTTTCGCTTGTTTCAGGTAAGGGAGAGTGTTGTTCCCCAGCGCTTGACAAGGATAGCTCGACGGAGCGGCAAAAGTACTAAGGGCATAGAGAAGTAAACTAATTTCGACAAAAATCCCCTCCGATCAATGACATCATAAAACTACTTTTCAGAAAATTGGTAAAACAGACTGATTTTACGTACTTTTAAAATAAGATGATAGGGTGCTTTTCTTTTGATATTTTTTTTCCATCTCCGCTCCCAATGTGGAGCATATGGTATCCTAATGGAGACATCTCAACAGAATTTTTTCTATCAGAACTGCTTTTAACTCAGTTGCTCAACCCCTCTTTTTTCGATGAGAGTAGGGATAGAAGGATAGAGCTAGGACATGACTAGTAGTTAGCTCATCGCTCACGCTACGCCCCGTGAGGATCGGATGGGTGGGAGGGAGTTTTAGACATCACAAACACTCAGAAATCCGTATATTGATTGAAAGATCAATTCATGAAAACGGTCCGCTCCGGGAATTGAACCTGAGACATCCGTAACCGTAACCAACGACGCTACCAACTTCTCCACGGACGCCAACAATGACTTTTTTACAAAACCTAATGATTTACTATAAAAAAGATCAACAAAGAATATTCAAAATGTAAAATTACATAATAATATTCCATACACATTATTGTCTTTCTTATCCAGATTATTTTGAAACACATTCTAGATTCAGTTTCTTTTCTAAACAATATCTTTTTGTAGATTCGTTGATACAATAAGGATACTTATTACTAATTTGATACGCATGTTTCAATTGTCAAATAGTTTAAATATAAAATTAAAATTGATACCTTTGTTATTTCACTGGTTTTATTACTAACGAGGCGCATTTCGACTCTCAGACTAAACATATCGCAAGGTAAACAATGATTTTAATTCTTAAAATAAAAATAAGTAGTAGGATGGATTTTATTCCATTCTACTGGACGTAGTACTGGGGGTAAGACATAAACACTGAGAGGCTAATTTTTTTTTATCCCAAAGAATATGTTCAGAATCTTGATTTTTATCACCACAAAGACAATATAGGTCTGGTTTAATTTTAAACTCATATAGTTTGGCATTAAACGAACCATGACCAGTGATAAATTGGGAGGTCCAGTGATCTGGAGAAAACCATGTTGCATTCTGACAAAAGAGAATATCTGAGAAGAATAGATGCGTAGTTCTACCCCGAGGAGACATTGACCACCGTTTTTGCCAAGTCTTTAGAACAGTTAGTGAGCAGAGTTTTTTCACTTAAGCTTTGAGAAACTGTTGAGAATCCAACGGCTGAAGAATTATGCTGCCAATTTGAAATTGCAGCTCTTTGGACTTCTAAATCTAGAGGAATAAGTCCTAACATAACAGGAAGATATTCGGTTGAGCAGGTTCGATAGGCTTTGGACATGGCAAGAAGTGGAAACCTTTGCCCCCGAAGAAGTATTTTGACATATTTTTTGTCGTTGAGCACATCTATATGCCCAGCAACTTGCAACATGACACGCAATACCAAGGAATATTGATTTGTAGTAGAGTCTTGCCGTAGGAAATGTTAAGCCCCAATTTACCCTAGCCATGCGTGCTGCCTTTTCAAAGCTTATCTTAGAGCTAGCTATAGCAGTTTTAACGTGGCCTAAGAAAAATAATCTGTCATCAAATATTACCCCAAGATTTTTCATGGTTCGCTGGACAGGAACTGTTGTTGTATTGAACCTTATTATTGGCTTTCGAGACAATTTTCCATTAAGCATTATGCTGCATGTTTTATGAGGTGCAAAGTTTAATTTGTTGCAATCTCCCCATGCAGTTATTTACCTTAAACAATCAGCTGATAGCTGTTCAAGAGTACTTCTATTGTTTCCTTGAATAAGCATTATTGCATCGTCAGCATATGCCTGTATATGGGTGTTTTGAGGGAGCGGAAGGTCCAAGAGATCCTCGAATAAGATATTCCATAGAAGTGGTCCAAGAATCGAACCTTGAGGACAACCTCGAGTTACTTTCCGTCGGATCTCTCGGCTTGAAAAACAGCTCAAGATAATTTTAAAAAGATTAGATGGAATCTGAGAAACTAATTACCATAACACTACTAATTACAAATCAATTACTTACTAAAGTTTGAGGTGAAAATCCCAAAGGAAATAAATTGTATAGTGGTAAGCCACCTGTTCTATTTAAAATGTTATTTACTAATACTCGATTACTGTTAATGGTTTGGATTACGTTCATTGAAACTGAATCGGCTGTATCTTTTAAAAAAAATCCTTTTCATATATATTATATTTATCGATGAACAAAATTAGCCGCTATTACACGGTGAAAACATACATAAACGTCCGAGCTGTAGTCCAGGAATAAGAATCATACTTTTGTTATTGTTCGATATATATGACTGTTGTGTAATACTAATATGTTTAAGAAAACAAAACTAACAGATTTCACAATAGGTAACAAACGTTTATTCCGAAATCTGATTTCTAGCTACTTTCAGAATAGTTTTTAATAGATTATATCCAATAAACAATTAAATTTCAAACCCATTTTGAACAAAAGTAATATTCTTAAATGAGTAAAAAAACCTTTTATAATAAAATAGAATAAATTCAAAAGCCACGCTTTTGTTACAAATTGAATAAATAAAACTAGAAGTCCAACAAAAAGGTAAAATGCTGCCACTTGAAGTTTTCAAATGTTCCTCGCTGCCAGCATTTGGATCGGTATGGTATCTTCGCCGACGCATTCAAAACGTAAAACTATGTAACAAGTCATATTATTTTCGGCCCACAGTCATCGAAAGGTAGGGAGACTTGGCGCAGTTTGGCAAAGATCTTGTGCGGCGCAACTCTCCACTTTTGGCTATTTGAGATAGTTCAGGTATCTTCAACTAGATGTTATATTATATTGCAAGACTAGAAATGAAAAAAAATAGCCAATAGGAAATTATTTCATTCACAAATATTTAATCTGATCAATAATAGTTAATGAATAGAATAACATAGGTTTACAACTTATATAATAATACGTATAATGTTCTTTTAGTAGCCGTCCAACATCTGATATTAGAAGTAAAGAAAACTAATCAAATCATTACCGCTACTCAATTCCAATTTTTTGTTACTTATTTGCAGCGATAAAGGTTTCATAGAAAATCTAATTTATCCAGTGACTTTAAGTTATTACACAATTCCACATACGACTGAGCACTTTCAACTGTTACAAAAATATAACGAAACCTAAAAAGAATTATTATAATCATATGAGGCACTGAGTCGCTAAACCTGCTCCCGAAGGTTTTTAGAGTTATGGGTAGTATGTGAGAAGACCCCGGATCGAAGAGAGGCGAGCGGCTGGTTATCCGGAGTCCTGGAAGGGCTGATCTCAGACAAACACCATTTCAGATCCGGTTCAAAACTTATTTATTTTCCATTCAAGATGCAGTGGTTTAACATTACACAAATATATAAATCCTAACACATAAAATTGATTCTACATTTACATTTACTTAGCAACTGAATTTACTTTAAGTTATAATACAAATGACACAACGAATTTAAATTAAATCTAATGCAAATCAAAAGAACAAAACAAACACTTCACATCGTCACGTCACCTCCGCCACGAGAGCGCAGCTCGTCCCGCTCGGCAGATCGTAATCGACTGTCTACAAAAATTTAAAAAAAACTCCCTGCAAAGCTGGAGCTACCCTTTTCCGTAAAATGGACTCGTCCAGCGGACTTAACCGGGGGCGATTTGAACGCCTGGCAACAAGAAAGAGCCTATTCTGCGAAATATTGCTGTTTGCCGCAGGCCGATTTCAGTTCAGGACACTAATGACACTTATACTTAACAAAAACCAGGGTGTGTCATATGTTAGTTTTATTTAAGTTATTTTGTGTCTTTCGGTGTATAACGAAAAGTAAAATATTTTTTAACATTGTGGTTTTTTCGGAACCGTGTAAAACAAGGATCGAGGTCGAGTAAAAAAACAACATTTTAAAGTTTGGAAAAATTTTGAATTTCGATCAGAGGACGAAATAGAAAAAAATTGCAACTGGAAAAATTGATAGATCTGTCGATATAGCACATGTGTACATTAAAAACTTACTTTGTGAAAATTTGCCAGAAGCTTGTTTAGCGACTCAGTGACTTATGTGTTATAATGATACTGTTAGTGTAACGTATAGTAAATATCTTTAAACGGTGCAGTAAGTCAACTACTCGTATTTTATTCTTCTCCTTCTATAGTCGTGTTCCTCACTGGTGAGGGTCGCGACCTTCGCCTATCGCAACAACTTCGTTTCCTTTGCGATTCTTCGCCAATCGCTCCTGCACTCCGCTGCTCGATCCAAGGCCATCGATAAGGAATTTTACTAACGCCATCATTTTAACTCTATCGTCTCAAAAGAGGGAGGTTAAGCAACTGATTTTCAACCATTTTCGTTGAACAGCTTCTGTTGATATAATTTAAGATATTGACTGAGATTAAATTTCAATATCGAATTTGAATCGTTTAAATTTTTAATTATGTTGAGATGCATTCGGAGTATGAGGACGTAATATATTTACGAAATATGTATTTAATGAAACAATTACTAAAAAATGATAATTGCCGAAACATAAAGAGTTGTATAAGAATATTTATTTCGCTTTTTAGTAGCCAAAGAAATTGACAGTAAGCATTGAAGATTTAATTTCATATTTTAAAATATAAATTAACTTAATCACTTTTCACAGTGCATAATATAATGCAACATACTAATTAATTTCTATTGTATATTATAACAACGCCTTAGCTCTATCTAATGTTTTTTATACAATTAAAACTGTGGTAAAAAATCTTTAATATTAATTATTTGATATCACACATAATAAAAAGGTCTGCATTTATTGGGTTAGTAACTGTTTTAATTTTTGGTCAGTAAATTTAATAAATGGTCGGTAATTAATCAAAATAGCAAGTAAGTATTATAAATGGTCAGATCCATTGGTCAGTTAATAAAATAAACGGTCAGTAATTTATATAAAATGGTTAGTGTTTCAATTAAACTTAACCTATCTTGACCATTTGACAATTTTATACATACCAAACATAATTATTAACTGATCATTTATTATTTCTTACTGACTGTTTATGGAATAAGTTACTGACCATTTGTTGAAATAGTTACTGACAAAATAATTATTTGCTGTAAAATAATTGGATGCGATGGGAAACTCCTGAACCCCTCCCCCCTGTCACCGAAGCGACCGCGTGCCCCTGGCTACTATAGAACTTTGCGCTTTACACCGGACTTTTATTGCGATATTATACCGCGACCCGCATTGCTAATAAACCAATGAAAAGCTCTCTGTTCCGGAGTTTTATTTATTGCGGATTTGGTGGGCCGACACTAAGAAAAGAGTTGATTTATTGGCGGCCGTGAAACAGGCGTCCCTTTGCCAAAAAGTCGTCAACTCTGCCGACTTTCAAACCGAGAACTTAATCCCGCGTTTGTTGTGGGAAGCAATATACGACGCTTTTGATGTTGTGGGGATTTTAAATGAAAAATGTTTAAATTACTTTATAGGACTGTGGGTATGTTATTTAACTTCTTTTTCCTATTCGATGGCAATGCATACTTTACCATATTGAGAGTATTTTGTACGAACAGTTTATCTTTGGTTTTCATGTAGAAACATTCATATATATAGGTACAGCAGGTATCAAAAAAAATTAAATATATCGAGAATATACTGTTAGACAAAGGGCATCCAATTCTAATCGGTTTAAACCGAAATATTTCATTTCATTAGGTACAAAAAAAAAATTTTTTTCACTTTTACATGAAACTATTATACACAAAATAAAGATAAAAGACGTTGATAATATAACTCATAAAAATAGCAATATTTGAATGCATTTCTAAAATATTGGCATATAAACTATAAAAAAAATCATAAAAATGTAGCTATCCACACAAAGCACAAATAGAAAATAAAACAAAACGGACAAAATTATCGAACCACAAGCTATATATAATGATTAATTCTTAATATGAACAGACATATATTTTTCTTTTTTTACCATGTCCGCACTCAGTGTGGAGCATATGGTCTCCTAATGGTGGTTTCTCGAAAGAAGTTTTTCTACGAGAAATGATTGTTACTAAATTGCTCAACCCCCTGTTTTCGAAGAGAGTAGGGATATAAAGATAGGGCTATTTGGCCTTTCGGTATCTTCAGCAATTCGAGTACACGAATGAACTCAAGTAAGTCAGAGTTTATTCATGTGCTCGAAGGCTTGAAGATGACGAAAGGTGAAACCCGGGACGTTAGTGACGAAATACATGGAAATGCATAAAATCTCAATATTTCAAATTTTACATATTTTGTAAATTATTCATTGCATTGTTGATTTTTGATAAAACCAAAATTAGAATTATGTTCCAACAAGCATGTTAAAGAATTGTCTGTCAAATAACTAGCATACATGAAAATATTTGATGAATTGTTGATTTTAATTCTCAAAGTTACTTAACTTTGTAATGTTACTGAATTTTGTTTTTTTTTTGCATTGAATTCAATGCGAAATATTTTTATTTGTCAAAAAGAACGAAAAAGCGTACTTTAAAAAAAAAACCGGAACAAAACGTGTGAAATACACCGGGTTTTGGCTTTTTTCAAAACACGCGATCAACCGGTAAACCGGTTTCGGTTTAAACCAGGCTGAAAGCCTTAGTCAGAAGGTATTAAGTCATAAAAATAATACACGTAAATATTGTTTTATCAAAGTTTAAGTTTTAAAACGGTGATAGTTCTGTTCTAAATAACGCGAATTAATATACTTAAAAATCATTTCAATGCATGTCTCCAATTCATCAACTTTTTACGATTATGTTACGTAATATTTATCTGTATTTAAAAACACTCATGGCGTTAGATTTATATCAAAGTGTGCACTTGCATCACAAAGGTAATGTGGGAGAGGGGGGAGGGTTGGTGCTTATATTTTTAGAATTAAAACGCCTCATATAATGACAGTGATTGAATTTTTTTTTAATGTCTGCATAAACCTGTAAATTTTATACACATGTATTTTACATCAATGACTATCTTTTCAAAGATTTGACAATTGACTAAAACAAATTATGATATTGTCACTTAAGGAATTCACCCGCGAGCACCGCAATCTAATAGGACAAAATTTCAATGAGCGCTGAAAACTCTGCTACAGGACTATTGAAAGATATACAGAATTTACTGTGATATTTATTTAACATTTCATTAGCATTAAGTAGAAAAAAGCAATACATTTGAACTGTCATCATTTTGAATAATAATTCAAATATTTAATTGTTCCTCAAAAGCACGATGTACTGTATACTGATGTGCGATGTCACGTATTGATAAACACGTGCCTTACGATACGAAGTGTTTTTATAATATAATTAAACTGATTTTATCATGGCGGACATTGTTTTCATTAATGTGTATGTTCAATAAAACACCTACAATGGCACACGCTATTTTCTATATCGACTTTGGAAAAGAAAAAGGACGTAACCCACACAATAAATATTGTGTATAACTCACACAAATCGTGCTAATACCACTATATTTATATATATTATATCGACTGCAAAAAGGCAAAAGGACTTATCCCTCCATCTTTTCAAAATGTTTTTTTTTTCGATAATCACAATGCATACAATTTGATACACGTTTAGTTTGGGATATAATTTTTTTTATGTATGAGTTACGTCCTTTTTCCTTTCCGGAGTCAATATCTAACCATATGGAAACACTCAGCAAATAATTTAATATTTTTCTAATTAAGTAAGTATGATAAATAGTGAATTGAGTCCATTATAATAGTTTATTTATTAACACATTCGCAACGGGGGAATTATCACCAAAATTCGGGCAGCGGCGGGGCTCATTTTCAGGAAACTGAACAAAGATCATGGTCTTATTTAAATCAACATAACTTTTACTTTAGCGGAAAATACTTATAGAAGATTGGCACAAATCGTCAAATCCGCATTCTAATCAAACAATCTTGTGAATATGTTTATAAATATGGCCCTTCAAAATAATTTTTAATTGCAATAACAAAGAAACCGCCAAAACAACCGTTTCTACTCAATCAATTGTTTAAGCCAGCGATGTTATCGATTATTATGTCTCCATTGCTAAATCAGTGGCTCTAAATTTGTTAATAAAAATAAGTACAATAACTCACCGAGTAATATCTTCTGGCAGTTGGCATATGTAGTGCATTAAACTATATAGTTTTTCCAAAACATAATTCAAGTATTTGTCTCTAGTCACGTAAAACGAAAAACAATATTATTTATATGCTAAGCAAAATATATGTATTTTATTACTTAAACTAATATGTTTTTTTCAAGTAATAGTGAAGATTTTTTTTCTAAATGTAGTGGAACTTTGCAATGGTGCCAAATATAGGAAGTTTCTCTTTTTATATTGCCTTGCACAAACACGGTACCTTCTTCTAGGTATTTTAACATCTTTTTATTTTTAATAGGATAGTAATCTTTCAAAGTTTTTGAAAGGTGGATCAAAACGGAGAGGATATGTCTTCATCTGTCCTCATAAATTTAGCCTTTAAACGTATCTTCATCCATATTTAGGAATTGGTTTTTAAAAAGAATAGCATGAAACTGACCAACCAACAATTACGGGAAAACAAGTTTCAATGTTCTCCTAGAGGTGTTTCGTAATAAACCGATCAATTTTTTCCAATAATATTATGAATCAAACATGAATTTCAAATAGTTGTCCAATATTAATTTTCAACATTTTGTGATTAGTATGTTATTTATTTTAATTAAATTCCAAATGTTGGAGAGTCCTGGTTGATTCAACAGATAAGACTGCTCAACTGCTCGATTACAACATAACATTGTGATATTTTGTGTTATTATTGGTTTTGAGATAAAACATAAAATATGTCATTAGTTAAATGGCATAATTTCATAATTGCCTACATTGCAACCCATAAAGAAATTAGTATATCATTAAGGCATGTCTTCTGAATAATTAGTGTTACGACAATAAAAAAATAAAAAATAATTCAAAGAGTTATGAGCGATTAATGCCGCCTATATCGAATGACGCGAAAACGCGTTCCCCTGTGCTAACGTGTTAATTGAGGAAGGTTTCCTGAATTAACTAAATTAAATTTTAAAATAAATATATAATTATGTCTCATTATTGTTCGAATTTTAAATATATTATAAATATGTACCACCAAATAAAAAAAATATTTTAGATATCCGCTATTTATCTATTTGAATAGACGTTGGTCAACGCTGTTGGGTGTCTTAAATAGAATTTTCACAGCATCGGAGAAATTTCATTCTTTTCCAAACATATTTTTTCAATTTTTAAATTCAATATTATTTGAATAGTTCTTTGATCTACTGGTGAAGAATTGATTGATCTACTGGTACATTTCAAAAATCTTTTTATTCAATAAATTGCAAATTCCAATTAAAAATACTTTGCTACAAGGTTTTGTCTCAGACATTAAATCTCGTTCCCTGTGTTAAATAAAATAAATATATAATTATGTCTCACTATTGTTCAAATTTTAAAAATATTATAAATATTTTAAATAAAAAAATATTTTAGATATCCGCTATTTATCTATTTCGATAGACGTTGGTCAACGCTGTTGGGTGTCTTAAATAGAATTTTCACAGCTTCGGAGAAATTTCATTCTTTTCCAAACATATTTTTTCAATTTTTAAATTCAATATTATTTGAATAGTTCTTTGATCTACTGGTGAAGAATTGATTGATCTACATTATATTATTATTATGCCTGAAGTAATAACAATCCAATTTATTGTATTGTTGTCTCGCTTTATTATTTCTTTTAAATCATAATTTGAATATAAACTAGCATGTATTGATATGTGAGTAAATATTATACGCTTCAAATACTCGATAGCTTGCTATTTTTATTTAAATATTGTCCTGTTCTTTTAATATGCCTTTTTCCCGTTCGTCGTTTATCAAAGAAACTTATGAACAATAGTTGTGTCGATAATAATTTAAACCGAAAGACGATGGAAGTGATATTTCATTATACCTATATAGGAAAGATATTAGTAAAGTAAATCATGAATTCGGTTTCTGCTTGTGACTTCCTGATGTCTATGATTAAATATTATGTATGAAACGTATTCAAAATAACACTATTCAAGTAAAAAGAACCGATATTTCTTTTTACACGGTTTTAAGCAAAAGAAAAAAATTCACATATTGCACTGCATTATGTGCATCCTGCATGTCCCTGTATTGCAAACAGCTGACATTTGACGAAGCTCCTAATGAAGAACAGATTCTAGAGAGTATTTCAGAGAATGTAAATAATTCTACGTTAGTTCATAGTGATGATGAAGAAGTGATTCGACGAGGTAAACGACAGACGCTCACTTAATCACAATGGAAGGTAATAAAAACATATCACCGAATAATGATTACTATTTATTATTCTTATTAATTTTTTTGATATTTTTTTTGGTAAAAAACCTGTATAATAGAATTCTTTGTTGCTGTATTAAAAAAAATATATATTCAGTATAATACTATTTTAAATATCAGACAGAAAAAGAGGGAGAAAATGAACACTTTGGTACATTTCAAAAATCTTTTTATTCAATAAATTGCAAATTCCATATCGATCACTGCCTTAAAAATACTTTGCTCTAAGGTTTTGTCTCAGACATTAAATCTCGTCACGGCGTAAAGCAAACCAAAGCAGGTGTCGACTCTTTGCTAGAAAGGCTTAAAACTTTATTATTCTCATTTCAATAAAAGTGCAATAGTGTAAACAAATGTGTCGCGTACAATTATTAAAAAAACAAATTTTATTCGACGTTTTATATTTTTCAGGCGACGGAAAACGATTAACGGCTTTCGCGAAATGAGAAAAAAACCTACTTATTCCTCTTAAACAAATATGATACACCTTCTTATAGAATTGTACTGAATGAGTATTATTGATTTCAACTTTACAAAATTCTTAGTAATCCACAGTTGAAAATATGCTTGTCATTGAGTGGTTGCTAAAACTGAAACAGAGCTTTTGAGATAAAGCTTTTAAAGCTATATCCCGTTTGATCCGAGCTCCGAAAGACAGGTAAAACGAAAAGCTTTTTTTGTTTGAACTTAAGCTCAACACCTACATTATCGACAGTTTTCTTTCAACGAACTAACAATATCATTTTTTAACGTTAGTCTTGTTAAATGTAATCAGTAAATAAATGACATATATACTGTATAATTTAAAAAATCTTTGTTATTTATAATGTGCGTACGAAAGTCAAAATTATTTGGTAGCGAAGCCGATTTGCTAGTAATGTTGCAATAACATTAATATTATACTAATTACTAGTATAATATATTGATGTAATTCGAGTTGAGCAAAAGATTCAAAAATATTGTCATCATAACAATACTTTTCATGAAAAAAATGTTACTATCTCTAATCACTGTAACCAATAGAAGACACGATCGTCTCCTACATTTAAACTCTTTTACATTTAAAGAAAAAAAAAACATGTTTTTGTTAGAAATAACTCCTATATTGTTACCGCTGGCTGATTCAATAAAAACTTTGTAGGAGGCAAGCTAGATACATTTTTCGCTGCTTTTAGACGTACTCCCATACTTGATGTATCTTAAGCACAATTTTTTATCATAAATATTGATTGTGTGTTAACGTCATCTTAACTATTGAATTATCAGAAAATTTATGAAAGAAGCGGGTTTTAATGGCAACCGGTAATTCAGAGAGTTAGGAATCATCGCTTGCATTAATATTAATAATCACTTTAGAATGTAAAGAGCCACCATTCTCATTTAACACATAATTTACTGATCATTAGATTCTGGGTTTATAAGAAGTAAAGGTATTTTATATTGAGACTGAAAATGCGAATGAGAAGAATCTCATATAAGTGAAATATTTCTAACACAAACACAGATTAATTTTAATGTATTATTCCGTATTAATATATATATATATATATATAAATGAAGATTTTGTTTGTTTGTTTGTCCTCTATGCATTTCTTTACCATTCATCCGATTTCGATCAAATTTTGGTGAGTTGTTGTGCGCACAGCCGTGAAGGTGTTTGAAAAAAAAATTTAAAATTTAAAATGTAAAAAAAATAATCAAAATACGTACAACTAGCGAACCAGACGAAAAAACAAACAATACTTTTTCCAAAATTCCAAAAGCACTTCAATAAACAGAATTAAAACACAAACTCTTTCTTTGAGTGGCATTGCAACGCATGCCGGGTACTCACTAGTGTAGTATATATATTGAAGAATAAACTTTATACACGAAACTAATCTACATTTTATTTAAGATGTCGACTGAGGGTGCTTGATGGAATTTAATTATCAAATTTTAATTATTGAGATTTTGTACATTTCCATGTATTTTGTCACTAACGCCCCGGGTTTCGTCTTTCAGCATCTTCAGGCACTCGAACACACGAATGAAGTCGAACTGACACTCGAACGTTAGTGACGACATTCATGGAAATGTACAAAGTAAAAAAAATCAAATTTAACCTATATTTTTATTTTCGAACGGTTTTATAAAGTAAGAAATAATAGTCAGATGATAAATGTATGCTATTTTAATTCATGAACTTTTCTTCAGGCATATTTTGGAAATTGTCGAAAGGCGAAACCCGTATCGTTAGTGACAAAATACATGGATATGTACAAAATCTTAACAATTCAAATTTGATATTGAAATTCCATCAAGCACCCTCATGTCTTAAATTTATTTACAACACAAAAGACTCGTTCAATGTAAACTATTAGAATAAAAATATGTGTTTGGACAAATTATCGTTTTTTTAAATCACAGTGTAATAAATACACCAGTGTGTAATGCTTTTATTTTTTTATTAACTGAATGTGTTAGCATTTTAAGAAAGGTACTCTGCCCTAAGAGACCATCTGAAGTGATTTATTCTTTGTTTCCACTTGCCAAAGGCTTTGGATTGTCCTATATTGGAAACATTTTGTTAACTGATGCGAATCAGTGTTGTAACACGTGACATGATGAATTCGAAAATGAATAGCTGCTACCTATGTGGAGTCGCACTTTTCAAGACAAGATACGACCGCCGATACAATATTTAAAAGAATATGAATTAACAAGAAAGATAAAGTACAATAAACATATTCCGTGAGCATGGCGAAATTGCTGCGATACACATTTAATTAACAGTTAAAACTACGTTGTTTATTAATTTTTGTCAGAATAGCTTTTAGCTTTTAATTAACAAACATTTAAAGATTTTTTTACGAATATATAAGTGAATTTTAAAACATTTTTTCATTAGATTCTATTTACTAGATTACCATTAATGAACGGTTGTTAATTTAAAAAAAATATATTATTTAGCTTTATAATATTGAGTACAAATAGTTATGTAATGTTGTTCTAGTGAAGTATGGTTAATTTAAGACGTCATAATTAAACGTGTTACTAGTTGTATTAACAAAAAGAGTATAATATGCAAATTATCTTTATTGTTTCACTATGATTGTAGCAAAAAAATACAAAATAGAATACGAAAATACTGTTCGCGCATGAAAAAATAAAGAAGGAAAGCCGATTATTTTATAACCCAGAAAAAAAAACTAATGCCATTTCAAACTTGAGGGGGTGATATCATTTGCCGCTTATTCACAAGAATGTTATGAAAAACGTTCAAAATGAAATGTCAACGAAGAAACATTCACAGCTAGACAGCGGCAAAAGTATCGTGATATATTGCCTCGAAAACGATAAAAACATTCTCTGTTTCTCAAAAACAACACTTGGAAACAAGTCGTGGAATTCTCGTGCCGGCCGTCGCCCCGCTGCGGAACGAGGTTTCCAATTTACGACTGTTGATACTTTTCACTTTTTGTTACACTTTGCCCCTTCATATTATTGCTCACTTCCTTGTTCCTTTGACTTCCTTTGTCTAATTCTAGGCCACTTTAATGGAAATCTTTGGGTTCTGTCCTGCCACGAATTGAAAGTTTGTTTTTTCCTGTTGCCATCAATATTCTTTTACAAATACTCAAGTCAACACCACTACACTGCTGTCTAAGGCACAATTACCTTATCTACATTCAAAATCTACATACAAGTGCCATAAATAACACCGAACTGTTTTAACAAGGCCTTTGTCACTGTGTTACAAATTTAAAAGGCTTACATAGCCTATTTCCAGCTAATAGAAAAGATTACAAAATATTTGATTTTCGCAAACCAGTCATTTCACTTTTCTTTTTAGATAAGTTACAGCATACAAAAAAGTGATTTGTAGTTAGCTTATCACTCTGTGTTCCCTATTTTACGAAAAATATATTTCACGTGGGTAGCAATTGAAATATCAGTCATCCAAGTCTTCGGATACAGTATAAAATCGATTGAAAAAAATGAGTATATTACATTTCATTATTTTTTTCTTATAATTTCCCTGATTCATTATTGTATAATATATTAGTAACGTCATTAAAAATTTTGTTCAGCTAAATGGACTTTTAATGTAGCTATATTTGTGATTTCAGATTAGTATTTAATGATTTGCAAGAGGTCCATAACATTTTAATTGTAGATTCTTTCATTTGATTTATGTATAATTTGTTTGCTAATCAGTATTTTCTTGTCTCAGTTCATGAACCATCATTTTTACACTCAATTTTATATAAAAATTTTATTTTTATCAGTTGATAATGCTCGCGATGAGCGAAACCGGTCCTGATCATTATAAATATGTAGAAGTAGTACAAATGAATTGTGTTTTATTTTTTTTAAATATAATGTCTTTCCACTAAGAATTGACAGTTAACACCTTAAAAGATATTATATTTCAGGTAGGTACTTTAATCTTCATCGCACATCCGAGAAGAATGAAGGCCCCTGAATGTTACCACTCTGCTACAGCGATAATTTAAAAAAAAATCGAGCTGCGTGATTTAAAAAAGACGTTTGGCATTATACCTTTTATTTTTTTATTTGTGAATATTTTATGTGGACAATAGTAGATTCAACGACGATCACACATTAAACATTGAGTGGAAATTTTACAACACTATGCTTGTGGATATATATGTATTATTATTATCGTATTAATATTGTTCTTAAATGATTTTTTTCTCTCGCTGTGTGCTCTTTGATGTCCCAAAGGTTTTTATCTCTTTTCTCTACTGTTATGTGATTTAACGATATATGATTTAGTCATTTAATTCAATTTTATTGTTCGATTTCATAAAGCAAGGCAATGTGACTTAATTAAAGTAAACCAAACTAATTCACATACAATTTATGTATTTAATAAAACAGCGAAATCTTTTTTATAAAGTTTAAACTTAAAATAGCAGTCCCCTTTTGAATTTATCTCTTCGAAGAGTCGTCGTGAATTCCATTCAAAATAAATATTAAGTCGTTTCGAATTAATTGTATAAATAATGACGAGAAATGAGTCAAACGAACATAATTTTAAATGTAAATTCGTTTTTGCACGAATGAGGATAGCAAATATGATTGATTGAAAGTCAATTTGCTGTGCTTCTAAACATACATTAAGAATACATTACATCGACACTAATTATTCTCTATACCTGCTCAATTATGGCTTTGAATGAAGGCACATGAGATGCGTTAATTTATTTATGCAAATATATGCTGTGGAAATTTGTTGTTAATTGTACATAGGAATATATAATTATTACATTATACTGTTTTATATAATTTATTATACGTGTGAAAAAAGATGAAACACTTTTGATTTAATCCATAATAAATATTTGAGTTCCAAAATCATCAGGCATTCGTGGACTTGCTCGAATGAAGATGCCGAAAGGCGAAACCCGGGTGTACAAAATCTCAATAATCCAAATTTAATATTGAAATTCCATCAAGCACCCTCAGTCGATGTCTTAAAATATTTGAGTGCCAAAATCATCAAGTTTATGACTGTGTTGTTTAAATATTTTAAAAATATATAATACCCTATAATGTAATTTATATATATATATAGATTCAATTGGTATTAACTTGGTAGATTTTCATTATACTGAATACTTTGATATTTTATCCTGATATAATTTATACTATAATATACATATAGTTGTTCCACAAATTCCGTTGGAAAGAATCGGATTGTACACATTAAATTATATATTAGAATAAACCGTTGGCGTTCTGGAAAAAAATGTCGAAATTGTTTTTTTGTAAATTAATACTAAATATAATTTGTTGTATAGATTAAACCGTCATTCACTTGGAAGTAAAATATATAAAGTAACATATAAGAGTATTTAATTCTACAAGAATCATGCCATCGTCAGAATTGATGTCGTGAAGCTGAAATAGCTGTCAAACAATTCATATAATTCTTGTAGAACTAAATGCTGTTTTATATATACCTTAATATAATATTTTTGGCGAAATCGTATGACTAATGTACATATTGTTTACATTTAAAAATACCGCATTTGAAGAATGGTTGTCAATCGGATTTTTTTTATTCCTCTTAAAATGAATAATTTTTGTTACATGGACGTTTTTTGATAGAAATTAAATTCCGATTACCTTCATACAGACCATCAAAAAGTACGAAATATAAACCAAATTTATGTTTCTTTCCTAATCAAATCTCATAATAATGTTATTACGTTTTTCCTTGTGTTCTTTAAAATTACGGCTTACGAAGATACGCCCTTGGCTTACAATATTTAACTATTTCTGTTTTTTATTAAGACGATTCCACCTACTAGCTGCCTTACCTCACAAATTGTATTACTTTGTAAAAAAATCACTTGTAGATAAACTACTAGAATTTCTTGCCGAATAGATAAATTGTAAGGCCATTGTATTTCATCGCATGTATGGTCCGGTCACTTTGATAACTATTTTATCGCAGTTCGGTCTCCAATGATAAATATCCTATTAACTTATAAATTTATTATCATTTCCACGATTGGTTTCAGCCTCTGCGCTCACAAAGAAAAATACCAATCGTAAGAAAACGGAAGTGTCCGGTAAAATTGTTACTATCACATCCGCCTTTTGACTCCTGTTATTTGATTGAGAAAATAATTCTGTTAATAATTCACAATTCCAAGTTTACACAATCCTCGATTTATGCGGTTACTAAAAACACGGTTTCATCCCCTAATCATGAAACTTTATCTATTAGTTATACTTACGAAAGTAAAATGAAATTTAAAACATTAAACAACATTTTGGAAATTTAAATATTAATTATAACTTAAACTGTTTCAAAACTAAGTAACCTGAATTAAAAATGTTTTACGGAATAACAAAAAAACAATGCTTTTCTTACCTACCTTTATATATTATTGTATGTGTTTATAAAGAACACATTTAAATTTATTTACGCCTGTAATATAGTTTTAGATTTCATGGAATCACCACATATCTACTCCAATTTAATTTAAATTTGACAGTTAATTTACGCGGATTCCATGTCAGCGCTTTTTTAATGTAATTAAGGTTTGAATGTTTTTGGTGTATTTGTCTAGTAAATATTGGACGATTCAATCAACGTTTGTGTTTAATTTGACTTGCTTGTTTGTCGACTGAAAGTGAAATTTAATGATCTTCGATTCCATTATTAGTTTGAGCAATAATACTGTTTATGGAGCATGCAAATAGCTACAAACGTTAAGTAATGAGTTATTTAATGGACTTTGTGCTATATAGAATGATAATATCTGCACCTCAGATGCAGACGGATGCAACTCCATTTTTGGAAATTTCATTTTTGACGGGTTCATCACGTTAAAGGCATTAATTTTTTAGTGGCAGAGAGATGCAGGACCTAGCTGCTATAATAAGAAAGATAAGCATAACATAAAAATGTAACTGACCTATTATCTATAATGGAAGCGGAAGGATGTAAGTAGAGTTGCATATAAATATTTAGTTTGGATTATTGAGATTTTGTACACTTTCATGTATTTTGTCACTAACGACCCGGGTTTCGCCTTTCGGCATCTTCAGGCATTCGAGCACACGAATAGACTCGAACTGACTGATATTGAAATTCCATCAAGCACCCTCAGTCGATGTCTTAAATTAAAATATTTAGTCGATTATTTAAACTAATACATTAGTATACAACTTGCTTTGCATCTCTCTGCCTCGCAATAATTTTTTTGTCTATGGGCACACTAATAAATAAAAATACATTTTTTAAATGTAATATGTATTGTTTTATTTAAACGATCAAATTGTTATATTTTGAGTATTATACTACAAAAAGAAATGACATACAAGTCCACAGTGACAAAATTTCTTTAGAAGCAGAAGGATGAAAATTTATACTGCTTTTTTATTTTACATATAAAATGGAATTAAATTTATTTATTTATTACATATTACGGAAGAACTTTAATTTAATTACTGTTCATGGAAATTACGAGTATTTATTCAAGATATAAATTGTTTTTAGGCTCTCCTGAATAATTTGGTATTTGGCAGTTGCATCCGTCTGCCTCTGAGGTACAGATATAATGAATGATCACAATATAAATATACAGACCTCATATTATTTCATTACACATAATACGATCATTTGCCAAGAACAAGTATAGATAGTGTTGTCGATTTCTGAAGCTTTTAAAAAATAAAAAAATACGTGACATTCAATTCAATTTATTAATTATAAAACCCACATGGTTTCCAACACAACAAGGTCCTCTGAATCTATCGTCCTATGGTTCTCAACGTTGTAACCGCTGACATACAACTAGGGATTTCAACTCGAATATTCGATATCTGAATACATTCAGCCGGCAACTATTCGAATACTATTCGTAATAGTTTTTAATGAAATATTTTACAAAATCGTCGAAAGATCACATCACAATACCTCGATAGTGGTTTTTTTTGTCTTCACCCAACTCGGACGCTTTCAGATCTTATCATAAATCAAAATATTTGAGTTTGAAGAGTGACTCGGGCCTTAAAAAACATCGTTTTAGTAATCCGACGCAATTGGAAATTTTAAATAGTGTAACTTAATGAAACGGCAATAAAATGTGTATTTATATTGTCACTTTTAAGGTGTCAACTGTCAATTCTTGGTGGAAAGACATTATATTTTAAAAAATAAAACACAATTCATTTGTACTACAACCACATATTTATAATGATCAGGACCGGTTTCGCTCATCACGAGCATTATCAACTGATCATCAGTATAAATATGTGGAAGTAGTACAAATGAATTGTGTTTTATTTTTTAAAATATTTATATTGTCTCTATCTAAGATTTAACAGAAGCGGGAAAAGATTTATTCGTAAGTTATCATAAGCTGTAGGTATCTCATCCTTGATAAAATATTATATGACGTATATTATTGATTTTAAATTTGAATAAATGTGATTTTAATTATAAATAAGCTCGTTCGAGTGGACGAGAAACACACGGTTTTGAGAGACAAGCAACACTTCACTTTCTCTTGGACACAACACCCGGCCGTTGCACACTACATACGGCTCAGGATAAACTCAGGGCAGACTCAGAGTTTAGATTCAGAAATGATAACCCAGTCTCTCGTTCACTGCATTAATTTTTATTTGTTGCAGTATAGTCTTGGGACAATTTCACAGTACACATCAAAGGTTTTCACTATTGCAAAATGTTTACAATGGATCACAATTTCAGCTCAATTACTCTGAACACGGTTCACGACTTTCTAAGACGATTTCTCCCTTAAAACCTTCGAAACTCCGCAGTCTCTCACGGCTACCCTTCCTCGTCAAACCCGTCGACTGACTGACTCCCAAAGGACCCTACTTCCCATTCGGAAATGCCAACTTAGCTCCCTTTAAAAACTTTGACTAGATTCTCCGCAGTTCCACGGCCTTGTCGAAACCGTCGACTGGACTCCATGCCACGGCGAACTCCCCTCATCAATAACATCCACCCAACTGCCAGAATTGTATCAAATTGTCGTCCAAAATCTAAATCACATGTTGCATACCTTTTGGACGAGTAAGCAAGCGGCACTTAAACATTGCTTTTAAAGAATTTATTTTAAGATTTGTTTTCTTTTCTTCATTATATATATTGTCCAGTAGAACTTTAGAACTCAGGCATCGATAAAAGTGTAGACCATTTTTATGTAAATGAATTTTTTTTTTTGCAAGGTGATCTAAGATTTGGGCTAACTGACTAATCGACTTCGGTTTGTGTATAAGTAAAGGTGAAGGAACAGTTATTACCTTAAAAGCGAAAAAATATTTATGAATCAAAATTTGACATTTGATCCAGGTTTCTTAATAAGCAATCTGAAGAATAACCTTCCTTCTTCTTATGGTTTGATTTTCTTTGTAATGCTATATGAATTATGGGCTTACTGACTAATCGACTTCGGTTTGTGCATAAGCAAAGATTATGGAACAGTTTTCACCTTAAAAGCGAAATAAATATTTATGGATCAAAATTTGACATTTGATCCAGGTTTCTTTATAAGCAATCTGAAGAATAATCTTCCATCTTCTTATAGTTTGATTTTGTTTATAATGATTTTGAAGTAAAACAGAAACTAACCCTGGCAAGAAAATTCCACGATTTGTTTAGTTAAGTCATAAGTTCAATCAGCTATTAGTAAATTTTCCCCCTTTTTTCAAGGACTCGAGAAGATGTTTTTCAGAAACAAAAATAAGTTTCTGATATCACATATTCTTGGTTACTCGCCATTGGTTGGGGTTACCTGCCTTATATGTATTTTTTTCGTAATCTGACTAACGAACCAGCCTAGAATGCCTGTGGCAGAAAACCCATCGGATTCTGTCTCCCGATAAGCGTAGGGCTTGCAGGGATGAGACGAAAAAACCTGCGTAGGCTTTTTTGTACCCCGTGCCGCGGTTATATTTCCTTTGCTCTGTTTATTTGCGGTTATTCTTGTTTATTCTGTTGATTGTTGGCAACACACCGACTGCACGTTAAGTATGTGAGGCTTTTATTCGGCCATTGTTGCGTTAAGTTCGTAGAATTGTTATTTTCCTTTCATTTACATATTTTGATTTATGTACATATTGGAATAAGAATCATTTTCTATTTTGAATATTGTTCGCCTCTGAATTCGTTTTGCTTTTGTGAGTTTTCGGAATGCTTGTAACTTGTGACTATATTTTAACCCAGCCACGATTTGAAATGTCGTTGCTATTTTATTTTAGAATCTATGCATAACCTAGATTGTATAGACTGTATTAAGCCAGCTGACGCTTACTTCAAAAATATTGATTTACTACTCCGTTATAAAACATTTTTTACGGACTTCTGATAAAGCATCCCGTAAATACCGATAACTAAGAGTCTAGTGCTTGACGCAACTATATCAAAAGTTAATAAGCTTTACAATATCTTCTAAATAATTCTGGTGATTACTGAATTGGTCCGTCACCCTTATCAATGAATGTAGGGACAATGTTATTAGTTACATTATATTTTTAAGCGATTTTCATACTTATTATCTACGTTTAGTTCGTACATTCGACGACAAAAAAATCTACAACCATCCAGTACATCTATACCACTGTAGAAATACACACACACAAATCTATCTATTAAAGTCTCCATCATTGAATTTTAAAACTGCATTAAGAAGAAAAGCTTAAGTTTATTTGTGGATATCATTTATTATTCGATCTACTATTCACACGTTTTAGTGGTTTATACATTACGAAACTTGTACATTATTTTTATAAAAACCTTTCTAGGCAGTCAAGTGTCAATGTATCTATTACTCTTTCGTCTCATAATACGCATTTTTTCACACGGAGACGTGTTATTATAATTGTCGATTGAAAAAGAATGAATTCAAGAGAGCTATTGTTGAATAAGGTACTTCCTTGGTATGAAAATAATTTAACTATTGTTTATCCGAATCTCTTTTTTCACAAGAATACTTTTTATTGACCACAATTTAAATAAAAAAACGTGTCAAAAGAATTCATTGAACATAAAAAATGAAAATACATATCACCAGCAATTTAACTTTTTATTTACTAGTATTTTAATATCTATCAATCCTGTAAATGAGGTGTAGCGACAGTGATTAGTTAACTAATAGTCTTTCCCTAGCTCCATTGCTCTATCTTTATCAACACTAAAAATAAGGGTTGAGCGACTGAGTAGCAGTGCTTCATTCCGACAATACTTTTGACAAAAGTCTTATAACATAGTTATTTTTGTTACATTGTTTATAAATGTGTTAAAGTATACAAAACAAGGTGTAACTGTGTACTAGAAACGTCATATTTCGAAGAGTAGGCGTATCTATATGAGCTTCAGATCATAACATTGTGAGCATAAGAAATTTAATCTCGTTTCATTGAGAAACGATAAAAGTCCATATGATGTAACAATGAGAAATAATTGTATTTTAGCAGTATAATAAACTGAAGTTTTTTTTAACAATTTTATTTTGTCATATGTAAATATGCCGGCTCTCGGATTGGAAAAGAGATTTTCATAGCAGCGGATAAGTAATGTATACATTTAAAAAAGGCAATTTCATTTTATAGCCTTCACTAACAAAGAAAACCAAGTGGCTTAAAATAAAGTTTCATTTATCCCCAAAAAGTCGTTTCGCCGAGATGGCTTCGGAAATCCTTGTCGCAAGTTCAGTCTAAATTTTCTCATTTTCGGCGAGGCCCAAATAGGCGGGGTCGCGGCACAGCCTTCATTAATCACTCGGCCGAGAGTCGAGAGATCAATCTCGCGTAGATCGAGGCTCCATCCAGTGCTGCTACGATTTTAATGCTGAAAGTAATTCGTAGCATGGCTGGGAGACGGTAGAAATGCACGTTGGTATCCAACCGTAGTTATACATTGTTTATTATATATTGAGTCTGTTACTGGTATAGACTTCGATGCATTAAAAACATAAAGGTTATGCGGCATAATTAATTTAAATAAATTATTGCTTCGTTTCTGAATGAAGATTTTATTTCATTTTAATATTATTTTTTAAAAGTCGTTGACCACTTTCTATGAGCTGTGTTTTCTTCTATTGATCGAATTCGCACTAACTTGTTAGAACTCAGTTTAAATAAGTTAAAGATGGCAAAGTATTTAGCTTCGTAAGTGTTGTAAAATATTTAAAAAAATATTATTATGTCTTTCCACCAAGAATTGACAGTTAACACCTTAAAAGTGAGTTGTAAAATATAGTTGAAATAGATTATATAGATGTTTCGGCATTACGCTATCGCCTGAACTACAGTATTTTTAAAAAATTAAACACAATTTGTGTTGTACTACGTCCACATTTTTATGACAGACAATTGAAGCTATTATTATTGTAGTACTAAATACTTGACTATTGTTACGTTATTGTTGTATATTATTTTTATCGTATTTAAAAAAAAAAATGTGGCATTACAGTTTATAATTACCAATACATCAAGTTTTTTTCAATCAACACATCGTACTAGAACCACGATGAGAATTTTTATCAGTCATTTGAGATCAACTCAAAGATAAATAACATCACAGGCATGTCCATGATCTCAAACTTTAATTTAAAAAAATGTTAATTAGATATTGACCTTGTCAGGACTTGAAGACAGACACACCTAATCGCTAGGGTAAAGTTCATGTCATTATATCACTAGACCATATAGGCATAAAATGAATCGTGAATAATTATAGTATGACAATATACTTGTCGTTATTTAAAGTTCCAACTGATGTGTTAAAAAAACTGTTTGATATTCATTAACCTGGAGAAAATTCGTTAATTAGATATGTTTAAACTCTCGGGCTTGATAGTATTATTGTAATTATGTTGATTAAAGCCTAAAGAAATGGAATAATAAAATCGGTACCATATGTCTTAAAAGTTTACTTTCACAAGTATTCCACTTGGGTGTCAAAATCTCTCGATTTTCGTGGAATATTAAAGAGTAATTGTTTTATCTTAATGGTTTATTCGTATTGATATTCGTTTGAAACAATTACATTAGAACTTGTTAAGAAAATTGGTGTTTCAATAGAATATTTCTAACGTAGTTTCTAAATATAAGCTTATAATAAAGGAATAAAATAATAATCGCTTTGAATAGTTTTGTGGATATAAAGTTTGTATTATAATAAGTTTGGCATAAATAACGAACGATTAATATAACTGTTCTATATTATTGGTGAACATAGAACTTTTGCTATTAATTCGAAACTTTTCTTCGAGCAGTTAAAATAATAGTTTTTTTTATATTAAAATGAAAACTTTGTGAATACTATTTTTTGCGTTACCATCCCATCGTCAACTCTCATACTTCGTTTACATTAAACCGATTAATATCAGTACATACTACATACATTGCTTTTATACTTGTCCATTACTAATCACATCGATCTTTTCTTGCATTTATAAATAGTGTGTTTGAGCGACTGATTTCCAAACAGTTGCAGTTAAAAATAGTTTCTACTAAAATGCTACATTAGCTCCTTGTTGTCAGCATACATGGTGACACGGTCTCGTTTTGTTCCATGAAAGTCTTTTCGAATCATGACCTGCTGGTGTACAACCCTTAGTACGACGAGAACGGTCTGGAGAAGCATGATTGGCTCCCTATAAAGGGTTTCAACGAGCTTTTACAACTCCTCAATAAGGATCTTAGAAAAACGTTCTCTATTCCAAACGCGTGGTCTAGGTTAGAAAGAATTTTACACGTCTGCGACACGCAGCCTATGAAAAATGTCTAATGCTACTGTTCTATTTTTTTTGTACTATATCTTTGTATATCCTTTATGCCTGCTGTCTGATAAACGTTTGAAAACTGTCATTTCGCCTTCTCCTTGTTTTAACAATTGCGCCTTACTTTTCGCTCATGTTATTGATTAATAAAGAAAAATATTTTAATTTTTTTACATTTCAAATAAAGCAACGATCATTTTTAAATTAAAATGTGGATTCTGAATCAATTAAACAGTTGTATCGTTGTATTTAAACGCATACTTGTTTATATCTACGTAAGCCGGAATGATTTATATTTAATTTCGCATACAAAGAGTTAGTCCGTATCTTTGGTACAGGCAGGAAGCGTTACATCGCACCATATTATTATTGAGATAAAGGTCACGCTGATATAACGTATGGAAATGAGATAAAACACGCGCGTTGTTAACAGCGTGCAAACGGATTTTCGGTTAATCGTACGATTTGATTAATATTCTACGCGCTGAACAATGGAACTGATTCCTTTTACAAAAAAACATTACACCACCAAGCAGCATTGTTTGTTTCCGCTGTAAATTTTTTTCAATTAAACAGCAATGAAATCCGCTGGAAATCTCGCTGAAATCGCGTGTTTTTAACTAACTTACTCGTTATTACTCTTTGGAAATAAACTATTAACCTTTTAATATAATTAAATTGTCTTTAGCTGATATCTTTCTATCGAAATCATATTCACAATGTTTATGTAAATTTATTTTATGTCTGTACATTCACATACATTGTGTTATACTGTTATTATTATTGTTTTTTTTTTATCTTTTTCAACAATTTTTTTCTTAACAGCAAGGTGGAATTAGAGACATTATTCCATTTGAATTTTTCCCCCTAAATTATATATGCTTCGGTTATTTTCATAAATAACAGTAATACTACATTAATCTGATTTATTAGCTCTAAATATGTTGGTTTCATATTAAATATTGTATTTTTCTAGATATAATTTTTGTCAAAAAATCCTCCATAGTACAAACTATGAAATAAAGGTGATAGCGTCCATAATACTGTGTAGTGCTGTCATTTGAAAATCATTCTTTTCTAATAATTCCAATAAATTTTATGTAAAAATGTTGTTAATTTTCCTATACGGTTTTCGTTGAAATGATTTTTCACTGCAGTTTTTATTCTGAGTGGAATTTTAAATGGACGAATAAACAATCGTCCCCAAGGCAACTTGGGCTCGTTTTCTTTTCTTTTTTACTGAGCGTTTCGCGAGGGGGGCAGGTGCGAATGTTTAATTAAGCACTGTTGAGGAAATATTGGGACCCTAGTGTAAAGTAATTATTTTGCGTTTCGTATCGAATTAGTAATGCCCGCGAAGCCTCCCAATCGAAATGGTGGGTTGGTGGCCTTAATCCTCTTATGTTGATGGAAATTTTCTTGGAATGGCTTTAAGACTTAACGAAGAAAATCACTGACAAATGTTTACAAAATTTTCGGCCCGGATTACCTTATCGGGGATTCCAAAATCAATCTGTGAAAAGTGATGTATAAATGTAGCGCTATAAAATTAACTGCTAACTATTATTTTATGAAGGCGATTAAAAAAATGCATTGATTCCAATCTTCTGCGCCTTTTATCTATGAAATTATACTTTATTGTAAGACTGAAAATTTGATTACAGCTGGTGGGTAAGCCACAGTAAAGGCACCAGTTTACCAGATGACTTTCAGGAATTTTTCATTTTTTTTAATGTATTGCAGTGAGAATTGTGGATGTTTATTTTGCCTAAGTATTATAGGTATCATCGCGTTATTGTTATGAATTTAATACAAATAATATATCGCATTCAGATAATTCCGTCAGATTTCTTGTCTATCCATATTGAAAATTCAATGATTCAAATGCCAAGACGTAATATCATTCATAGTTAATAGCAGATCCCGTAGCCAAGTAGCACTACTCTTAAGCTTTTATCGAACTCGGTTGCCAGATCAAGGGTTTGAATCCTGTAAATCTGACAGCTACTGAGCAACTAGTCACTATCTGAACGAAGATATCTGAATCATTGAAGACATTTTCCATTTGGTGTTCATTTGCAACTATCCTACAAATAAATGAAAATTTTATGCGCTATATATATACTCCAGGCGCGTGCGGTGGCTTTATCTCTTTCTCGCTCAATCACATGAAAAGTGAAGGTGCAAGCGAGATGCAAGAGCATGCGGCGCATGCTCGTGTATCCTTCTTGCTCATACTCAAATTAGGTTGTGCGATAGAGATAGTGATAAGTCCACCGCACGCCGATGATATACTCGTATTGTTTTCGACATATTATTATAAATTTAAATTTATTACCAGGTAAAGCGTTTACGGTATACACCGTGAAAAAGTAAATCAATTATATTTATTGAAAGTATAAAATGCACGCTTATTGAGCTTTTGACAAATTAATATTGTGGTTTACAGCATGTTTCATGTTGAAAAACCAAAGAGTCAATTTCAATAAATTTAAAAATAAAATAGGGTCGCTTCGCCAGAGCTCAGTCAGTAAAGCGACAGGTGTAATTTCAAAAGAGATTTTGAGTCAATGAATGATAAATGCATATTTTTTTGCTGTTATTCCATTAAACAGGGATTAAGCAATGTAACCAACTTTAAATAAAATAATTAATATTGTACCAAGCATAAGATAATAGAAGTTTACAAAAAAATGCCAATTGTCCCAGTGGTCGGCCCCCAAAATCCAATGGTCGGCCTTTCGTTTCACAGTGTTCGGCCATCACTATGAAACTTCATGAATATTGCGAAATAATCTACTGATAGACAGAACAAAAAAAATCATAATGATGCAAAGCATGACAATATAAAGTATATTTTGTTAGCGATCCTCATACAACATGAATTTATCGAAACTTGCGAAGTAAGAATGTGCTTTTTTTAAATTGCCTGTTGGATCATATAGGTCATTATAGTGCAGATATACATTGGAAAGTGGCAAGACTACCTACACGAATTTAAAAAAAACTGTTTTTTTAAATATATCCACTATTATTTAAGCTTTATGCTCAAAAGGCCGACTACTGGCGACGACTGACTTTAGGAACAAGCACCCTAGCGACCTTTAGATTTTTTTTTGATTTTCAGAATTTAATTGAATTGTCGTTTTCATGGAGTCCATTTTGTGATGGCGTTTATTTGATCAACAAGGTGTTAAGGGATTACAATCCCAGATATTTAAAAAGATATTAAAAATTAATGTACATACGACATACGTATTTTCACAAGGTTTCGTTCAACGCGAGCGTTTTTAACCGAGAGTTTTTGAATCGCTAAAATTGTATAATAGACTGAAAACATCGTGTTCTACTTTTTTAAAAATGTAATGATGACTTCAAAACAGATGAAGGAAACTTCGCCCTACACGGATTGACCAACTATCCGCTAACTATATAAATACACCCAATTTGAATTGTTGAGGTTTTGTACATTTCCATGTATTTCGCCAATAACGATTCTGTTTCGCCTTTCGGCATCTTCAGGCATTCGACCACACAAACGAACTCGAACTGGCAGGCAGTGAATAGTTTATATCGTTTATATATATAAGATAAAATACGACCAAATATTATCACCAAGTCTAGGAACTACATTAATATCTGAATTACTCCCAACACGGACCCTAACAACAATGACCCTTAATCCTAGTTGGGAAAACAAACGCATTAACAAACTCAAAGGACTTAACAATTGCAGGTGGCCAAAAACCAATAAAATTAGATTACCAGTGATACCCACTTTTAATAAAATGTTGTGTTTTAAAAATGCAATTCGAAGAAAGCATATATATATACTTTGGGATTAGTCGGTTTTTGGGTGATGTGGGTGAAACCATGGTCGTTAGTGATGAAATACATGGAAATGTACAAAATTTCAGTAATTCAAATTTGAAATTGAAATTCCATAAAGCACTCTCAGTCGATATTGAGATACACTAAATTATTTTGGTCATAAATGAGTTTTGAAATCAAATAATAGCTGAGAAAACAAGTCGGGATCCTGGTGTGCCTGCTTTGCATTCCCTAGCGATATTATGATACATATTTATCCACAAACTGATGCTTTAAATAATTATGTAGTCATAAAAATACACTTTAAATAAATCGTTCGACATGTGTGGTTCAATTTTACTGTCGTTGGCTTTGTTGATTAATTAGTTAAGTGGTCATGAAGCGTTTTATTACTAATCAACAGTCATAGGCTTCCGATTGGAATGGCGTTCCTATATAATCGTTAAATCAAACCGTTAACATAATATATTATCGACCAATGGTATTCATTATGTAATTCAGATGTATATGTGCTACATTGGTTAAATTATTGTGTGCATATATCTCAATCATTACAACCATGCTAACAACGGACACCTGTATTGTATAATTACTATATATTATGTATATTTAATATTAAGTAAATGAGACAATTTTACGATTAATATAGATACTATAATAATTAAGTAAATGTACATATATTAGGTTGTATTTTTATTTTAATACACAGCGCGTAATGATTTTTTAATAATCGAAATTAAAATGTTGAAACCATTTTTTTATTTATCTTGGCTAGTAGTCACAAATTTGCAAAGCCTGTATAAATTCAAAAATCACTACTGTTTTCGATACGCGTTTTCTCGACCTTGTCTGAATCTAGCCCTCGGTAAGGAAGCCGGTGTCCTGGATGACTGCCAGGTTTTTCCAATCGATAGAATGTGGTCGGTGGAACTAAATGATGATGATATCACCTGAATAGAAAGAAAGCGATCTTTGCGTAGCCGGTATTGCATACTTCCAACGGTTTTAATTGGACTGCCAAAGAGGTTTATAGATAAAAACAGAATAAGAGCTACTGTTATAAGGGGTCGCGTCGTGGTTATATGGTGAAATAAATGTTCTTATATATGAAGCAAAAATGTTAAATCGAATTCCATCCATTGTTTATTGTATAATAAATGAATTTGTTTATGCGCTTTACGTTCAGCCACATTTAATGTGTCTAGCAAGCCAAAGTTTCTCCATTTGGTTAAATTCGTATTATTTTGTAAATTTTTTGATAACGTTTTAATCACAGTGTGCACAATACAATATTGTAATTCATATTGCATCGGTTAGGTCAGTAACTAATTTACAAAGAGGGTGAATTAGATGGAAGAGCGTGATAAATTCAATTCGATCGCTGGTCCTTACCCATCCTTTATATGTCGATTGGCAAAGCGACCCTGCAGTCGAATGTCCATTTCACAATATAGAATTGCAATTTTGAACTTTGGCTAGTACGGACAGCTTGATCAAAGGGTTATATACATAATTTTAGATTATGCAAATTATTTTGATAGTAGATGAGAATTGGATTAACTATAACGTAATAATTTATATTATACTCGTATTGTTGTATAAGTTTTTTCCCGTGTATAAGTTTTTTATAATATGATAAAAAATTTTGATGGTGAAATTTTTATTGATACCGAACAATCAACATTTAAAATAACGTAACATAGCTTTTCTATATATGTATTTTGTGAGAAGAAAAAAATATAATTTATCGGATTAATACAGCTCACTTAAAAATTAGTTGGAAGTTTAGCTACGTAGACATTTAAATATCATGAACCATTGATTTTAAACGCTTTATGAAAGATCTTCTAGCGTAGCTTAAAACTAAATAATTTAAAACTACCAATTGAAAGTTGACCTTTTTATTCTACAAAGATTAATTAAATATCCATTTTCAGTGTTATTAATTTACAAATGAATTAAACTACGAGTAAATTTGTGATTAATGTTAAGGTTTTTCATATTCGAAATCTGGATAAATATTTGAACCTTCATATTAAAACAATTTTATTTAAAAATATTTTACTGTACTTACATTACTATCTACCTAATTATCATTATTCTAACAAACATTAATTAAGGTTTATTATTTTATTAAATGCTGGTCTTATAAATGCCCACATTTCTAGTATTATTCTTATTCTACTTATAATTTTAAAAAAATATAGTACCCATGCCTACTAATATTATCGTCATTCTGAATCTCCTGTGAGTATTTTTAATTATAAACTTAAATTATAATATTCAGTTGATAGTGGCAAAGTTCTCTATTTACGTTCCACAATCTCCAGGGACTACAACCCACGCAAATGTCATTATTCACGCGAAGCCTTAACACGTATTAAATATGCGTACAAACAAATATATAATGTGTGAATAAACAAACATATTACTCCCGATTTTAACAGAATATATCAAAGGAGTCTTCACGTGTACGTTTGCTCTCTATCGATGTTTGATTTACACTCCAAGAATTCGCTCAATTTCGTCTGTGGAGTCGTAAGTACGGTCTGTATTCTGGATTTCCTTTCTTGTAAGTTGAAAATGAAACCCAATCTGACATGATCGCAAGCAATTGGTGCTTCCTCGCATATTGTTTGTATGATTATTTAAATGAACGAACTGTTTCGTTCTATGAATCGTATAGAATTGATTTGAACAGGTAGCATTTGATTTCAAGCTATTTAATCGTTTTGCAGTAAATGTATTGGAAAATGCGAAATGTAAATAATATTGTGCACTTAAATCAAAATTACTTACTATTTGCTTAAATAAAATAATGCGTGCTTGCCTTTAGAGAATTTAGTATACAAATTTTAAACATTTCGTTTATCTAAATTGTTTTTAAAGAATGACTGTGTTATTAATTCGTAAGATAATGGTTAATAATATTTTTGACATTCCATTGATTGAGCATCGCAGCCAATTATTTTATTAAATGCGTGTATAAAATTCCCTTTTTCCTTTTAATATCATATTAAAGTATTAGTGAGAAAACTGTTTCAATGCAACCTTTGTCCAAAGAGATATGATATGAAGTCAAATAACCATCTCCGAGATATTGTAAATTTTTAGTACATAAATCAAAAAGAGGCCTCCGCAAACAGTTGAAATTCCAGTAGACGCGTGCGTGCATGAGCCAGCGATATATCTATTACACAATTTTACTTGAAAAGCTCCCTCGTAGTCGATTTTCACGCTCGTCTTGACTCGCGACCTTTATCGGAAGATCTTTACGATTGAAAATGAAGGGTCGGGGCTGTATGGAAAGCTTTCGACATTGATTTATACAGCGTCCTCTGTTATTTGGGCGTCGCGGCGCGGTCGTGTTTAACGTCGTGTTTTTCAACCACGTTTTACTTACGGTATACAACAATATACCTACACTTTGTGTTGCGCGGTCATTATGTATTATTATGCACTTGTTTTCAGTGCCAGTAAGTGGCTCAACCATTAAATGCGTCAAAAAGCTCTCATTCTATTTTTACACAGTTTTCGTTTTTTCTAAATATTATTTTGAAACATTCTCATACTTTAAATAAACTACCGGCTTCGTTTAAAACATACATTTTATTACTATTCCTGCACATATTTGTTTATTTTAGAATTATTATAAAATGGGTCAATGACGTGAATGTCAAAGTTCAAAATGCTTTTCACTTAAAGTGAGAAAATGTTACGATAAAATTAGCTTAGAGTCAAACCATGTGTCACACCTAGTGACACAAATTCATCAATTTGAATTTTATATAAACAATATTTTCGCTCAATTATACGTATTTAAAAACTAAAGAACTTAAGTTGAATTTCACTTATCGCATTTCTTTTTTTGCTTCACTATTTTGATTTAACGATGCAACCAAAACGTGCTTTGTTGTATATTAATTTCTGTTTTCAACGTTACTCAATTTTATACAACATCACTTAACACGCAAACCATATTTAAATTATTATTCATGCTAAAGTAATGATTCTGTGCGATTGAAATATGTAATTATAGCTTGAACGGGAATCCCGTGCATGACTTAAATGTACGTGTGCCAATACCGCTTCTCAAAGAGTAATTTCCGATAATGACGATTGTTTTCCTACTGTATACGAGGATGAAACTGACATAAAAGTAGCTTGCAAGTGAGTGCAACTTATAGTAGCTAGATACAAGTTTTCAAGCCTGTATTACTGAATCTAGTTTCTGCATATTTTTTCGACGTTTTTTATTCCATTATTGAGTAGAAAGAAAGCATCTGTGCATTGGGATTATTCTACTATTTCTAAGAGGGATATTTGTCTTTCCTTCTCTTGCTTTTCTTAATTATGGCTCAGTTAAATAGTCACTTTAAAATATCACGATGTAAAATGACAAAGAACATGATATTTTCTCTTATGATATGTTTTACAAAATCAAAATTTTGGTTAGATTAAGAAACATAAATCATGAGTAAAACTAATCCGAGCCTTAGGCCGAGTGCTAAACCTCGTTGGCTTCTGTGACAGTGCTCACTGGTTCAACTTCCAGTGGAGGCAGTTTCATAAATTGATGTATGGACTATTGTTCTTAGGCGTGGGTGTCTATAAACTCTCTTCCTCTCATCCGATCTTACAGGGCGTAACTGAGCGATACACTAAACACTAGTACTTTTAATGAAACACTTGTTTGTGAATATTCTAGGGAATGAAGATAATACTAGGAACTTTATTGTACTTATTTTAAGTACGCTTTGTGCTAAGCTGAGGATGAAAATTTATGTTCTTGACAAGACTCTTCTAAGGCGACTTATACAAACGATACGAAATAAAGAGTCAAAATCTTATTTATGAGGCATACACAAACTTAAGTCAATCGACTTAAGTTTGTGTATGCCTCATATTATCGGCTTCATATTCACAACTTCGATAAATGTAATTTAAAAAAAAAATTCATTTGCAAATAACGTAAAATATCAATCTATAATTGTTGGTTCGTGTTATAGGGACATTTCGCCAGTGCTCAGTCAGTTAAGCGACAAGTGTACTTTCAAAAGGGATTTTGAGTCAATGAATGATAAATAGATATTTTTTTCACTGTTATTTCATTAAACATGGATTAAGCAATGTAACCAACTTAAAATAAATGAGTTAATATTGTACCAAGCATAAAATAATAGAAGTTTACAAAAAAATTCCAATTGTCCCCAGTGTTCGGCCCCCAAACTCCAATGGTTGGCCTTTCGTTGCCCAGTGTTCGGCCATCACTATCAAACTTCATGAATATCGCGAAATAATATGCTGATAGTAGACAGAACAATAAAAAACGTAATGATGCAAAGTATGACAATATAAAGTATATTTTGTTAGCGACTACATAAAACATGAATTTGTCGAAACTTGTCGAAACTTTTTTTAATTGCGTATTGTATTATATAGGTCATTACAGTACAGATATACATTGGCAAGTGGCAAAACTATCTAGACGAATTTAAGAAAATCTGTTTTTTTAAATATATCCGCTATTATTTAAGTTTTAAGCTCAAATGGCCGAATACTGGCGTCGGCTGACTTTAGGAACAAGCACCTTATTTAAGTATATTTTTTTTCAGCTAGGATAAATTGTAATCAATTATCAATAATTTATCGTCAGATACCATAATATTTTTATGAAAAGAGAAGTTAAAGGCGGCTTTGTGTAATAAATTCAGTGACATGCCGAAAACAAATATTGCATTTGGATTTTCGCAGAATATTTTTAATATTCAATTTAATTTATACTCTTATCTGTAATTAATACATAAAAGCAAAACCATATATGGCCGGTCATACGAACGTAATAAACTTAGTAATAAGTAGGTATTTAATTTATTTACTATTAAAAATTCATCTTATCACATTAAAAGTTTAGTATAATTCTCGTAGTTGTATCTCAAATGAGAATAAAATATGGAAATGTATCAACTATTTATGACTTTATGTATTTACAATATTATAAGAATATATGTTAGGATATTATTTCCCCATTTAATAGGATGTAATATAATAATATGACAGTTTTTCCGTCTTACCTGATCTCATTTAATTTATATACTAAATTCATTTTATGGATTAAAAACAGTAAAGTTTTTCCAAGTCAATCAAATAACATTTTAAATAGAGAATATTATTAATGGCGTTGATCGAAAATATATTTTTTGTATAAAATAAAAATAAAATGTTCCCTGCTTGTTGGGAATGTCAGAAAACGTGCCGATGAGCTAAAATCATTTTTCCTTTTATTCAACTGCGGGGCTTAGTGGAAAGGTTTTTCAAATCGCGTGATCATATCTGATACAAGTACTTATATATACATACAGTCTAAACCAAAAGTTATTGCATGTTTCTATCACTATAGCGTTTCCATTCAAATTCAATTTGTAAACGTTTAATTTACTACGCCTGACATGAAGACCGCATTTTTTCTATTGTTTGATAATTAATTCTATTATAAAAACTTCAAAAGCTTTCTATTTTTTTTTTAACAATATTAGCTTCCAATGTGAAACATATGACCTCCTAACGGAGGTATCTCAACAGAAGTTTTTTACGAGAACCGTTTGTTACTCAGTTTCTCAACCTTTCTTTTTAGAAGATTAAGGAATAGTAGAATAAAAGAGTAGGGATAGAAGGATAGGGCCAGAACATAACTAGTGGTTGTCGAATCGCTCTTGCTACGCCTCGTTTTTAGAATCGAACAGAAGTCCATAAATCGATTGAAAAAATAATTTATGAAACTATCCAAACAGGCATTCGAACCCGTGAAATCAGAGACCCAACAGGTCGGGTTTGTGGTGCAATCATCAACGTCGTTAACTTCCGTTACGGATCTTACGGGCCCCACTCCAGTTTAAGCAGTTTCTGTTCGAAAACATGAATGTGAATAGGTTACCGAAATTGATTAATTACCGGTAAGTGAAATATTGTAAACAATCATAATTCAATTATTAATAAATACAAATACATTTTTATAAATATATAAATGTTAACAGGTATTGCAAAATAAGTATCCATATTTTAAAAGCTGATAGATGGCTGACAACACAAAAAATATGGGTGTATATTTTTTGCGACGCTCTATTTACTGAAAACTGTTGCTAGCTTTTCTTTAGTAAAAAAACATTATATGTATAATATGTCAAACACGAAATGTAGCATTCATTCTACAACATGATTGGCACAGCTTTTGATCAGCGAGTGAACATTTTTAATTGGCTTCCAATATATACATATATTTTTCACTTAAATCTCAATGTACTATTTCTTGTCCCTACATTTTGAGTTGCAGTGTAATCACATGGTAATCAAAACATGTATAAAAAATGACGACTAACATTATGGGCAACAGTGACCTAATTGATAACACAACATGCCGTCCATGCGACGTTTACATTTTCAACGTGAACTGTGTCGCCAGTTAGGGAATTTATTCAACTCTTGCAAAATGCATACCAGTGTTTTTCTCACAATATACATTATTGTTATAATATTCACTTACATTCACAGTTTTTTATTCATATTGCACTATATAAAATACATTCATTGTATAAATTCGACAGAACATCTGAGATACGTATGTTAATATTCGCTTACCGACATAAGTTACCTGATGGAAAATGTTCAAGATACATGAATTAGTACGCAGTGTCGCTTAACATGCTCCTGGCGATTTATCAATGTAATAAGTTTTTAATGTACATAAATGTGCTCTATCATTTTTTTCAGTTTTAATTCTAAAATGTCTTCCTACTTCGTCCCCTGTTGGAAATTCAAAACTATTCCAGAATTAAAAATGTCGTTTTTTCACATGATCTCGATCTTCGTTTTACACGATCGACGAGCTCCAAAAAAACGACAGTGAAAAAGAATATTTCACTTTTTCTTAATACACCGGAAGACAGTAAATAACTTAAATTATACTTAAAACTATCATACTGCTCATAACAGTTTTTTGTGATTTGCTTAAAATTCTAAAAACTTTCGGGAGCGTGTTCAGCGACTCAATTATGCTATAAATATTGTTGAAAAATTTCTGCAGTTAACCTAATCAGACTAGGGTAAAACAGAAAGGATTATTTATTCGGCCAAATATCGCTGAAATACAATCAATTAGATCTAACTGGATCGAGCAATATTTCAGCTCAAATATTATTTGAAAGATGTTGGTTTCTAAATGGACAATTATTCTTAGAGACGATTTTCTAGCAGCATTTTTTTATGAATTTAATTCATTATTAAAAACACACAGATATAAGGAGATTAAAATTTCCTCTTTGAAATGATTATTTTTACCCTTGAATAATATTTGTTATACTTATTGTAATCGCATTTTAAATTTTTATGATTAAACATAAATAAGCTCTTTTGCGCTATTTTTTGTGATAAACTTTGCGTGTATAAAAGCTCTTAGTAGTAGTTGACTAAATACTCGGAATTAGGCGATATTGCTTTCTATGTTGCTTCTCTAAATGAAGGTTATACCGCTTGTTTAATTTAAAGCAACAGAAAAACGGCTTATTCAGACAAACAAGACACGTTCAGTCAGGCGGGAGCTTTGCATTTACAGATAAAGTTTTCCCCCGTTTTTACATATCGAAGTTAGTATTCCTGACACACGGATTCCCAAAGTAACAGTGTATAGACTGTAGTAAATAGAGCACGGGCGCCCAAATAGCAGATCATATGCACTTCTAATAAATCTTATCTCAACAGAAAATGTAATGTTTAGTTTCAGAACCAGTGGTTCGCTAATTGCTGTCGTTAAGGCCCGTTATAGGATTAGATAGGAAGGAGGGAATTTAGATATCCATGCCTTCCAACACAAATCGATTCGAAAATCAATTTATGAAAGTGTCTGTACAGAGATTTGAGGACACCAAAACCGAAGAAAACGACGTTGAAAGGCGCGGCCTATAAATAGTTAATTAAAAATGTATCGACAGTGGTGTGGAATTATAATAAATGATGAAATATTTTTTTTCATCAGTGTCCGAATATCGGTAATGTAGAATAAAGATAAATTGCTTTATTAATGTGGTCAAAGACGAGAGCACTCGACCCGGAAAGCAAATTCTGTAAACAATGAAATGTTTCGAAAACTCTGAAGCGTGGTTGCGGAAGGGTTAATTGAACGAAGAAATAACTGCGCAGTTTGATTCTTTCTTGAAATATATTTCTAAATGAACAGAAAAAGAAGCTGTTTTGGAATGAAACCCATTCTTCGCTAGCCTGAACCCACTCAGCATTTCCTTGGATCTGCATCGATTAATATAAAAAATGTTGATCAAATTCTTGTGTTATATGAATGTATCGGCTGAATTAAAATATCATTCTGCGTTCCGTTCCAAATAATTTCAATTTGTACTTTAGCATTATTTTTATCGAATTTATATCCAAAGAATCCAAAGAATCGAATTTATATCCAAAGAAAAACAAAAACAGACTGAATAATAGAACGATATGGGCTTCCTGTCAACAAATCATCCGCAAAGATTGAAGCTGTAAGTGATTATGCAAGTTGTTAATTGTTGCATAGTACTTTCTCAAGAAAATGTTGCGACCCTCGTAAGACACTTGGTGAAGGCTTGTGTTTCAAAAAAATTTGAGAATCCGTTGAACAGAAAGATGAATGTATGAATGCCAACACAAATACGGTTTTACGGAAAAATCCCATATTTTCCATTTGCTTAAAAATCGAGAGCGCGCTGAATTTGAACACAAAATTTGCATACGTATAATCGTGAGGCCGCTGTCTGCATTTATTCTATGGGTTTATTACGACATTTCGAAAATGTAAATGCTCACTTCATATAAAGATCTAAAAAAATGATCGTAAAATAGAAAATTCAAATTGAATTTTCGTACGTTCTGATTTAATTGTAAATTACAGGAAAATGTCATATTCGGGTCACAACATAAAATGCATTAAATAAAACCTATGAAGATATTCAAGAAATGAAAGTAGCTAACTGAATCTCTGTCTTCCCGCAGTACTCTTTATTATACTGGATAAGAAGTCGCAAGTCGAATGCTTTAACACAGTTACGTTTTTTAATAATGATTATTAGACGTGTTGCAAGAGCATTTATATCAAACTTGGTTGACAATCTCTTACAAGTTGCAGGCAATCTCAACAGACAAGAACAGTTGATATTGAATAACTGGCAGAGTGGTGAAGTCATTGGTTAAGCAATTAGTTTTGCGAATCGAATAGGATGATTAGAAAGTGATGAAAAATATACAGTTACATGAATACAAATCTGTAATATCATTGAAAATTCTATATTTGTAAGTTTACAGTTCGGTATTCGAACTGTTTACCGCACAACGCCAAATAACGTTTACCACTCAGCTATGAGACCAGTTGTATAAAACACAAACTATCAATACTTTACTTTATTTCTCGTGAAAGGGATAGCTCAGTTTTATACTTATCTTTATGCCCAAAAAAATATCCCTTGTCTGGGAGAACTTATTTATATTTATGTATTTTCTTCCATTTCACATGAAAGAAAGTGTCGTATTTCGTCCATCGCTTATATAAAATCCATTAGGATGGGAGATAAAAGAAATTCCGAATAGACAACGGGTTATTTGATATATTGCTTTGTTCAATACGAAACACGTATGTCCAATATGTTTTTATTATTGGCCGAATTGTGAATCTTTTAAAATATACGAAAAGTTTTCGATATTTCATATTATTTGTAAGTGAATGTTTTTTTTGCCCCATAAGCTTTATGTTTGTCTATTTTTCTGAGCAACGAACTTGAGATTAAAGTTCTTAATAAAACGCTTTATTAAGATAATATCGACTTTGCTTCGGAGAAAAACAAATATTCAGCAAACCTATTTCAAATATTTTCAATCGCATACCATTAAATAATGTATTCGAATTAATTGTTATTCACTGGGTAGAATTTCGCTATACAAAAGTAAAGAAAGTCGCCGTGGATCTATTCGGCAGTAATTATTTGGTTCCATTTGACAGTGACTCCGGCATCGTGCCATTGTCAGAACTCTTTCTGAGCATCTTAATTTAATCAAAAACAACTATAGTATTAACACAATCAGCCAGTTTGTTGAAATTTTCATAATAATAAGTCAACTAACAAAAATGATCCGTTATTTAAGATTACGTCAGTACGATAAGAGTGTATTTATTTTTGTGGAACGAATTTATAGAAAAAAATGAAATTCGTGCGTCCTATTTTACATTATGAATTAGCAATGTTATCAGCTAAGTGAAAGCTATGTTAATTAAGAATTGTTCGGTTTTTACCCTGGCGTTTTTCTTATTAAAAATTCTCGCATTCTTTATTTGTATGTCGTGAGTTCGCCGCCGGTCACGCCGTTCATTATTTGAGAAATTAGAGTCGTCAAATATCAAATAGTTACTCATTGTAGATACATCTTACAATTTTATTGGTCTGAAATGTAGCAACGCGCTACATGTTGGGCTTTTCAATTAATGCAGAACCTTTAAAAACCTACCTCAAACGGTTCATAAATATATATCTAAATGTATTTCGTCAATACTCTACACCAGTGGTCATAAAACTTTTTGAGAAACGGACTGGATTGAATTTTTTAAAAACTTGGAAGATCGGACGACATATAAAGGCTTACAGGAATCCAGTTAGAATACTATTTATATGTGCTTACATATATAATGTAAAATGTAAACAAATGTATCACATTTAAGTTGTTAACTATTGTCAATTCTTGATGAAAAGGCATTATATTTTTAAAATAAAACACATTTCAGTTGATAACACTCGTGACGAGCGAAACCGGTCCTGATCATTATAAACATACAGAAGTAGTACAAAAAAGTTTGATTTATTTTTAAAATAAACAGTTGTAATTTATCAAATTGAAAACTGTTGAGATTTTGTACACTTCCATATATTTTGTCACTAAAGACCCGGGTTCCGCTTTTCGGCATCATCAGGCATTCGAGCACACGAATCGACTCGAATTGACAAAAAATGTATATTTAAATATTTAAAAAAGTTGTAGTTTATATTGGAATTTATAATGAAAAATATTAATTATTATGAATGGGTATCTATTTATATGTAGGCCTACTGTTCATCTGTGAAAGAATGTGACAACTGAATATTTATATTGTTCATATTGATTTCAATAAATGAGCATATCCGAGAAATTTTCGAGCAAACAGACATCTGGTCGCCTCCAACTCCATTGTATACCTAACTTCTTTCATTTTGGGTCCACTTCCTGATAGTCTTATCCCAATTAATGATGAATTGAAATAAATAGTGAACTCACAACTGAATCAAGAAATTTTACAAAATGAATATTTCCGATATGAATAATTTACATACAAAGGGAAGGGAAAAAGGAAAATCGGGAATTTTTGAAGTGCCAGATGCAAATCTTTGGCGGGCCGTAGTTCTGTGATCGCTGCTCTATAAATAAGTCACTTATGCGTGAATTGAACGCTGTGAGAATATTGCCCTCCAATTCGTTCGTTCGATTCGTATCTCTGCGTAGCGAAAATGAAAGACCCATACCGACGGCTCTATTAGAATTAGATCTACGCCACTCATTTTTTTTCTTACTCTGCCTGCTGTTGAAAAAGTAGTTTTAGAGTGGCAAAGCAAGTGATTGGTGACCACACCAACACTACGAGTGAATTTCGTTCACTACAAACTTACATGAATTGAATAACACATGTCTACTTGCGTATACATTTTTAGATATAACTGTCTTCGAACTAAGAGCTTATGCCCGTAGTTGTAAATATGTAAGTAGGGAAAAACTTAAAAATACTTAAAATCATTGAAGATTTTTTGTGAAACCTTCACGCTGTTATTTAATCCTTTTTTCATTAAATTGAGTGTTTACGTAAACAATTTAGTTTAAAATATTTTAATTAGGCTAGGCTTTGAGCTATACAATTATGTGTTATTAACTGTTATTGACATTAAATTAAACTTGAAAACGATTTTTCTTATTAAATTAATACTCTTGAATTTATTAAAACAACCATTCTGTCTTCACGCATACTGATAGGAGATCGAACGGAATGTAGCAATTTACTTAAACCATAAACAATTTACCAATTATAGAAGTTTAACCGATTTGCAATTTAAAATATATGGTTCTAGGCACCAGTAGCAAGACGGGGCGGCATTTTCGATAATATATAACTTCTACAAAATTTTTTGTTTGAATACTTTCGGGAATGGTCGTCATAATTCGGCGAGGTGCAATGCTCCTGAATAACTAAAAACTTCGTATTTAAATCGAATATGCGACACAGGCGACGTCACAAAAACTAAAGTTTAGTACTAAATCCCTTCTACTCTGGGAGAGCTATACAGAAATTGAACCTCCTCGCCGCATGCAGCGTACACAAACAATAATTATTATTATTAGCATTTTGGTGCGGAATACGTTCGCTTAAGCATTGTTGTGAATAATCGCTTCGTGCAATATTTCCTTCGTATACATTTTTAGATATAACTGTCTTCGAACTAAGAGCTTATGCCCGTAGTTGTAAATATGTAAGTAGGGAAAAACTTAAAAATACTTAAAATCATTGAAGATTTTTTGTGAAACCTTCACGCTGTTATTTAATCCTTTTTTCATTAAATTGAGTGTTTACGTAAACAATTTAGTTTAAAATATTTTAATTAGGCTAGGCTTTGAGCTATACAATTATGTGTTATTAACTGTTATTGACATTAAATTAAACTTGAAAACGATTTTTCTTATTAAATTAATACTCTTGAATTTATTAAAACAACCATTCTGTCTTCACGCATACTGATAGGAGATCGAACGGAATGTAGCAATTTACTTAAACCATAAACAATTTACCAATTATAGAAGTTTAACCGATTTGCAATTTAAAATATATGGTTCTAGGCACCAGTGTAGCAAGACGGGGCGGCATTTTCGATAATATATAAATAGAACGGCAAAATTTTTTTTTTTTTATTTACATAATCAATGCAAGCTATATTCCATTCATCATGTTGTCTTCTATCTAATTTGTGACTCGCTGAAAAAGTATGCTTTTCTGGGGCGGCATTTTTAAAAATGAGTAGAAAATTATGTAGGTAATAAACAAATAAGAATTGTTATGCCTTGTGATTCGCTGACAAAATTTATTTCTTTACTGAAAGATCTAAGAATAATCATGAAGACTCAATGTCACGAATATTGAAATGCTTTTAATTTATTTCCTCACAATTGTGCTACTAGCTGTTAAAGAAGTTTTTCGAAAACGAAATGAATAAAAAAACAATTTAATATCAACAGTAAACAAGTTGCGACTAAAAAAATACTTTCAATAGCAAACCAACTGGCAGATAGAATATATTTTAATAATGTTACTGGCGATTTTGCTTAGAGCACAGCGAGGAAAAATAAATTTGTTATAATTTTTGTAAATGTTATTTTATTAGAATCTACTGAACACCTTGTTCTAAATCAATTTACAATTTTTTATTCGTTTTATATAGAATATATACTTATTAATGTATTGTACATAAATAATTTAATATTTCCGCATTATAAGTAAATATAAAATTTATTTAAATGACTTATGGATTTTTGGACATATTTGAAAAACAAACTTATGGTACTCCACACTTTATATATTAAATATAACATTTGTAAATGACAGGATTGTAAAAATCTATACATAAATTTATTTTCAAATCGCTATCTTTTCAAGGCGCAATCTTTTGCGTCGTGATGTTGAAAAAGTATAAAATCAACATTTTTGGAGAAAAAATATTAATATTATACAAAAAATTGGCCAGGTTTATAGCATAACATATAGTATAACAAATAGTATATTTTTCAATAAATTATATTTATTCTTCAAAAAAATTTTCATATCAATATTTTACGTCGTAATGGTTGCAAATAATTTTAGAAAAAAAGTTTTGGGGTGGGCGGCACCTTCAAGGACCTTCCCGGATGGCACAAACCCTAGCTACGCACTTGGACTAGAATAAAAGCGAACAGAAAAAAGTGAACAAGAAAAAACTGGACACGGAATAAAGCGGGCATGGAAAAAAGCGGACACGGAAAAAACCGCACACAGAGTAGAAAAATAAGTATTCACATTTAAAATACTTCTTATCGTTTCATGAGTTTTTCAGCATACGCACATAATAATTATTGTTTTTAAACTCTTTTTTAAGGTTCCATAATTATTTACAAAATTTGAATATTTAATCTTATAAAAAATCTCTTTGTGTGACATGTTGTTAAGGTTTACCGACTGCGTCTCCTATTCTAGACTGTTCTCTCTTTATAAACACAAACTGAAATTTGGCATTATCTCAGAAATTCAGCCCAGTAAATCTTTCTTTTATCTTTGATTCTTAAGCCTGAAACCTTTTCTTTCTCGCAGGATTTTATGCGTATCTATTGATTTGCGAAGCATTCTTTGTTTTCCTGCCTCGAATAACTTTTTCTATTTTTCGTTTGTCGATTGTCGAATATTACTTTCCGTCAAAAATTGCGAAAAATTCTCATTCGAGAGATAAGTGTGTTAAGAGCTTGTAATAGAAATCAATTGGAAACTGAAATTCGACTTTTTTCAGTTCGTGTAGTCTGTATCGATGTATATTCGATGTAGTATTACATATTATTGTATTACGTCTTATTGCGAATGCTGTGAAAAGAATTATATTACCACATGACTTTATTAGCAACACTCTTAGCCCAGAAAACTGGCACATACTTCATATTATTTTATACCATAACATAATTCCATCATTATACTTTAAATTTTACGCCATAATGAAATATCAATTAAAGTTCAATGTCTTTGCAAATAAGAACATTGTGTATCGTACCAGCTCCGACAAAACACTTAACGAAATCAAATTTGGATTATTGAGATTTTGTACACTTCCATGTATTTTGTCACTAACGACCCGGGTTTCGCCTTTCGGCATCTTCAGGCATTCGAGTACATGAATGGATTCGAACTGAGAGACAGTAAACAGTGTCTAACGTTTATATAGAAGATACAAATGCGACAAATATTATTTACGAGGTAAGATATTATACGTCTGAGACCCACACTGATACCTGAGTTAAAATTTCGGGAATCTCCCTAATCCTTATTTTGTAAACACCATATTAACAGAGTGGCGAATTGCCGCTTTTCAACTTCTTTGAGAAATACCAGTGATTTTACAATTATAATAGTATTGTGGGTTTTGACGGGATGTAATTCGACGAATGGGTAAATATATACAATCATTCCACATTTAGTGACATCTGTTAGGTGTTTCAACGTATCGGATATAATAGCGGAGAATTAGGAAGGTTCAGCTGCTCATTCAAAATCGGCAAGGAATTTAACTGGGCTCTATTAATTTCCAAAATTTCTTGATAAAATAATTTATGATCCCCCATGTTTTTATGCAACAGTTTAACCATCAGGGTATCAGTGTGGCTCTCAGACGTATAATGTCTTACCTCGTAAATAATATTTGTCGCATTTGTATCTTCTATATAAACGTTAGACACTGTTTACTGTCTCTCAGTTCGAGTCCATTCGTGTGCTCGAATGCCTGAAGATGCCGAAAGGCGAAACCCGGGTCGTTAGTGACAAAATACATGGAAGTGTACAAAATCTCAATAATCCAAATTTGATATTGAAATTCCATCAAGCACCCTCAGTCGATGTCTTAAATTACTTAAATTATACTTAACGAAATACTCGAATTTTGTACAGTATATGATTATTTTTTCAATCCTTTATGCTCTGGAAATAAATAAACAAATTTAAATAGTCGTTAAAACAGTAGTAAACAATAAATCATTGCTCTTTTATTGTTACTTAAAAAATATTTTTAATTGTATTTTATACAGCCGAAATATTCAAAAGATTCTTTATTTGTAATGAATAAGTGAAGAATACCAGTGTGTATACATTTGTGTAGTGATTAAAGAACCTGACTAGAGATCATATCGCCATTTTCCATGCAATCAACGATCCGCTATCAATCGGCCATTGGGGCGTCATCAGCAGGCGATGCGACGCTCCACGAGTGACAGGCGTCGGGGCATTAATCAAATTGTATCATCTGTGTCGGAGTAATTGATTGTCGGTTAGGCCTTAGGGTTGGTCGGGCGCCGCCACCTTAAGTGGTCTACGATGCGAGACATCGTAGATATCTACATCCTTTGCAGAAGTCTGATACCGTCTTACGAAATTGGCACATATAAACGGCTGCAGAGTTTAGCTTAACATCTTGTTAGACATTCTTGACATATTTCAATAAAACTATTGTTACAATGTTACAATTATAAACTATGTATCTATATCCACTGTTACTTTATGGAATGATTTATAAAAATAAAATTGATCATTTTCTTACTTCCTGTTTTAAGAGTCAGAATTAAAAAGTATCCAAATCACTATCGATGCTTTGTTTTTAGTACGACGAATTATAGCTTGAGTTCAAACATCACATTATAGTGTGCTTAATTATTCGCTCTTATGTATGTATATACAACATTAATTTGTGGTACACTGAATCGGTATACTATCGACTATCGACGATTACACGACTGCCGAAATAAAACAGAAAAGTCTATTTGTGTAATGCTGTATATTTGGAGAGGATTTTCCGGTTCCTATATGCACGCGCAGTCTTCTATTGAATGCGAAAGAATATTTTCCGGAACCGTGCTTGCCTTTTGGGCATAGCTCTTTCCAAATCAAATTTGTACCAAACTTTAAGATATATTTTTTGTACGAAAAAGGTCCGGCAGACAATTTTATACTTCTTACACTCTTACTTCTTACGTCGAGTAACGAAAGCAGAAAAAATCCTCTATATATGTAATAAATAGTTAATTTATATAGATATGTAAAGTATTGATCGATCTTTGTTGCTGTTTTGTTAATATATTTAAATTTCATAAAATATCAGAAAAAGATACTTGAATGTCATTGTAAATTGATAAACAGCGAATATTTGAGAATAATTTGTACGCAATCATTTTATACATGTTCAACACGTTTTTGTTAATTTTACGTAAATATTACACTATTCAGTGACATAATTGTATTGGCACACTAAATAAACTGAATTCCTTGAAAAACCTTTTCATGTGTAAGAGCACAGAAGTGTTTCGTTGAATGAGGTGTTTAACAAGTAACGAAAATCACTAAACAACAAAGTATATCCTCCCAAACGCTGGCAAAAGAAATATTGAAGTGAATTTGTATGTATTGTAATACAATGGATCATAATACTTCAGCATTTCAAAGTGATCACAATCCATGACACGTACAATAAAGATGAAGAAAATAGTAAAAAAAATGTATTTAATGTTTTATTTCAATTTCATTCTACCATCAGAACATTTCTTTTGTTGCAATGAATTTTTAAACCGAATCTGATTTCGCAGTGCGATAAACCCTAATAGACTGTTTAATATACATAAGAATCCATTACTTTTAACTACTGCGCGTTGGTTTATATAAAATTATTCATTATTTAAAAAAAGCCTTTTTACGACGTTCGTTTTTGTACGAGTCGTGTTTTAACGAATTCTATAAGGAATATTAACGGTGGCAATATAAGTAGCTCCGCCTCACACATTCTCACTCCGCCTCACAACGTGTCGTAACGGCCTCGAAAACTGCTGAAAATTTATATATTATGTAGTAATCCTGCTAGGAATTGGGCTTACCTTCGTTATTATGTATAATATTACCTTTCGCGGTGTCTATTGATGTTCCACCTGTCATATTATCGTGTGAAAGCTCTTCGTGCCTTCCATAGAAATTTACATTGCCGCTGTATATGTGTATATATACGTTAGAGGATCACTTCTAATGGATTCTCCTAAATGCTTGAAGTATGTTTAAATGCTAAGATTTATCACGCTTTTTGTCAAAGCAAACACAATACTGACACGTGAAAAGTAAAACTCTCGTTTACCTCAAAATAACAGAAATGAATTTTAAACGCCATTTCATTTTATTGAAACATTTTTTTGAATCTAGACAATAATATTGAGCCTCGTATGATAAAGTACATCAGCAATGATCCTGGTAATCGCTTCTCTGTCTGCTATCTCAATTAAATGAATTTTCATTATGTTATACAAGATTTTCCAAATTATTCTTATTAAAATCCATTGTTTCCAAAAAATCGGTTGCCTGTTAATGAATATTATTGTGTTTAATAAAAGTTGACAATTTGATCTGATCCGTTTATTATAATAAATGTTTCTGCGATGTAACGCCGATTTAAAGCTATTGATCAAATCAGTCACGATTTCATAAACAAACCGTGTTGATTGTTGGAATACTAAATCCATTATGAATAAAATATTATAATAGATTATTTTTAAATCCAAAAATTTTGACCTATGGTGATGTACACTGGTAATATTTTCATCAATTAAATTAAATTTCACAAAATTATTAAACGGGATATGTAATAATATTTCAAACATGTATTATAATTCTGTCAACAATTTTCTGCCCATAGGCTTCGCCTTGCGTAACTACCCTCACGGAATGTCTCCTATTTCTTTCTACGTTTCGCCTACGTTTACTAGATACTAGATGATTGGAAATACGAAATATACAGGCGTATGAAAATATTGATTTCAACGTATAATTCTTGCAAAAAACGTTATACCTATTGTTGAAAGCGCAGACATATATTCCTTAAAGACATTCGAAACAGAGACATTTGCGTAAATTGACAACGTTCTGCCACTATTTCCTCCCTACACGACAATGCTAATATCGACGATCTATTTCTGGAATGGAAATAATTTAAAAGCAAACTTATTTCTCTTCGCTGTTGTCACACCAAGGAACCATTTTTTCTTCATGTGTATATATCAATCATGTCAGACGTAGAAAAAAGTGTGACGTGAATGTAGAATCTGATGCTCTCGCTTAAATGGGTATATTTCAATTTTCTTGTGCTGCGCTCTTTCAATGTGTTGTACAGCTAGCTGTAGGTGTACATTCAAAATTTGAGCTCTAAAAACGAGTTAACAGCCACCATTCGCTCAAAAATCGCAATGTCGGAATTACTTGTTTTAATCAAATCGGTGTTTGATAGTTTGAATTCAATTGTTATAATAGGGCAAAATATCATGGAGTTCTACCAAAAAATGTCAATTAAATCAATTAATTATTATACCTAAAAAAATGTAACGAAATATTACCGAGTAGGTTTGATCATATATATTTTTTTACGAATTCTGACTTCTCCACGGTTCTACAGTTCAATTCCTACGATATTATTTAAACAGTGCGTTGTGCTAAGTGAAGTACAAATATGCAACATCGATTTATTAAAAATTGATATTTCCGACTTAACAGTTTTTACCACAATGACGACTATGGTATCATATAAATCGGTTTCATATAACATGTACACCTAAATTTCTTTTTAACATGGAACTGAGCTGTGATGAGATGCGAGCCGGGAGAGTTTTTCGTCGGTCGTTATCCTGATTTATGAGGTCACGACAAAGAAGATTCTTTGCATCTAAATGTTCATAACAAACACATCATAGCAGGTTTTTATTTCTCATTCGAGAACGAATATGTTGGAATTAATAATTGTATTTAGATTTGAAATTGCAAAGAATTCCATTCTTTGTTTTCCGGGATTCGCAAATTGAAATTCCGATCCCTTATCCATGAACTGTGTTTATTCGTGTCTTTGTAATCTCTACTTTATAACAAAAAATAAATATCAAATTTGAATTGTCGAGATTTTGTACACTTCTTTGTATTTTATCACTAACGACCCGGGATTCGCCTTTCGGTATCTTCAGGCATTCGAGCGCACGAATGAACTCGACATTCGCGTGACAATCGTACGCTCGAATGCCTGAAGATGCCGAAAGGCGAAACTTGGGTCGTTAGTGACAAAATACATGGAAGTGTACAAAATCTCAATAATTCAAATTTGATATTGAAATTCCATCAAGCACCCTCAGTCAATGTCTTAAATTATATAAAAAATAAATAATTATATAAACCTGTCTATCTGTCACAAGAACTCCTTCCAAACGGTGAACAGTAGGGATGAGAAATCCGCACATTTATAGTCATTAATTTATAGGTCAACTGTGCTATTTTCAACTTTAAACATTATTATTTTTCGATGGACAATATTTTGTGAGTGATACGTGAGCTACGGTTCACAGAGATATTTTCATCTTAGCTTGCACCGAAATAACGCCATAATAGCGCCAACGTCTAAATGTAAGCGCACTTTTTCATGAGTTTATATCATAAATTTGCAATGTTTCAAATCAACATCTCTCTCATCTTGAAATGGAATTATACAAATGTATCTACAGCGTTTGAGTATTTATTTACCTGTTCAGTATTATTTACTGTAGGGGCGTGAAATGCGGGGCCGCATCATTTCGCATGCGCCGCTTCTAAGAGGTTTTCAATTTCAATCGTGTAAATAAATATTATTCAAACACATTTACACGCATGAGGAACTTTTTCGTACATATTACTCTCTCAGGATAAAAGATTTTCCGATGTGCTAGTATATTTAAAACGTATGACGCTTTTTTGTAATCCTTGGTGGAATGACATTATAATATACGCATATCCCTCAATTTAAAAGAAATATGTTAATTCTTCAAAATGTCTGTATTTTTTTTAAATTATTCAAACCGGAAGCCGACATTATGATTTATATATTAAATTATAGGTACTAGCTAATGATGGGTATCACTGAGCGAGATGAGGAAACATTTGATTATTTCCATGTTTTAAATCGTCTTTCAGAAATAATCAAATCAATTACATATATTTAAGTTCGATTTATTCGATATTTGTAAATTTATTTTTAATAAAAAACGCTTTTTTTGTGCTTTAGTAATAATTTAAAAATAAAATTTATATTAGTTCCGTGATAAACCTTAATATGGACACTATTATTAGACATTGTTAAACACTACAGACAGGTGCAATATAAAAACAACTGTATATAGAGGGCGCTAACATTTATGCGTTGGTTTAATAATATCTTTATTCTAGTGCAAGCGAATTTGTAATGCTTGAAATATCACCGTTGACCGTGCACGTGTTACACGTACGAAATATAGTCCATCAATTAACAATAATGTAAAATGTTGAATGTTGAAAACAGCATACTTGACCACAAAACTTTACGTCCCTTCACTGTTTGGGAGGACAGATTCAGACATATATTTTCTGGTATATAGTCTCTCCGTTTTATTTTAGTTAAATCAGTTTGAAATAGCTTACCTCTCACCGCCTGTTCAGTGATTAAAAATTTAGAGTAACAATTATTCACATGAAAAGACTGAAATTTCAAAACATTTTTAATCAACCAACGTATTTTTAAAATAAAACTTTCTTAATTTAATAATGAATATGGTTTCCATATTCAGAAAAGTTAAACGGAATCTCACCAAAAACATTTCTTAGTCAATTTAACCCAAATCCATAAATGTTGATAAAATCAATTTTTTCCCAGCTCCTCACTTCATTTGTATAATATGTATGAAGAATTGTAAAATTACTTTTTTTCGCGTAATTTCTAAAAGTTATATTTAATAACTATTGCTTTGAAGCAAATTCACAACCAATCGCAAGCTTGATTTTAATTGACTTGAAGGTTACTAGTTAAAAGCAAATTAACTCCAACCAATTATTCTAAGATGATGAATCCACTTTTATTCTTCTGTAAACATATCATATATATTCTAGGATTTAGTAATTTTACACAATCATATTTATCAAATTAGTATTATTTTGGTTATTTCTAGTTACATTTGTAAAAATAGCTTTTGTATTCCTTCTACAACAAACAGCTTGATAAAATTTGTTGATGAATCATGTTTATGATATTAAATTCCTGTAAAAGCTTCTTAATAACAGCAAAACCTCAAGAAAGAAACGAAATTCTACACAAATAGATCCAGCCGGGCTTGGTACTGCCAATCAGATTTAAATGATTAACAAACTGTTTAATTGTGAATTATTATATCTAATTTAAAATATATTTTTTATGAAATTTTTAAATCACTGCGATTCAAAAAAACTTATTAAGTAATTACTTTCATATTTTTTTTCTAATACATTTGTTTGGAAAGTTGATTCATTATCAAAATTTAATTACTGCATTGAACCTTTTCGTGACTTTATAATGTATTTATTACTCAAAAATTACAACATGTCGTCGTTCTTATTCGGAAATGATTTCGAGGGTGTCAATGTTGGATATCGGTTTGTGAATCATATATAATTAGTAGATATTTTGTTCAAATAAACGCATAACGATATATCTTTTAATCATGCATTAATAATAAAATATAGCAGTCTTAGACAGATCTCGTCCTTGCTGAAATGCATGCATATAATATGTTGAGATTTATCATGCAATCCAATTTCAAATTTAAAATGACCCGACACTTATTTTCTTTTTCATTTGCAACATGAAATCATTCATGTAGTTAAAACTTTTAATTGATTGATATATATTGACAATTAAAAAAAATATTCGAAAAATAATTTTTAGCCAAAGAAAGCAAGGCATCTAATCCCGGACCTTTTTTCTGATCCGGGGATTTCGAGATTGATTTTTTTTTTCTATCCCGGGGTATGCAGTTCATACAAAATAGGAGGATAGGTAGGTATGTTCCTAAAAACGCATAAAAGAACATTTTACCTAGGTATACGATGATTTTATTTATTTACTACCTATCAGAATATAAAATAATAATAATTATGAACACGTGCAATCACATAAAAAATGTTTGTAATATATGAAGATACCTAGGTATCTTAATACTTATGCCAAAAGTATTCCCAAGCAAAATATTCTTATTTAATTACGCGTTTACTTTCTTCGATTTTTTTGTATTTTTATTAGTAATTGAAGGCATGTGACAGTTCGATGACAAAAGCTTCACATGTGTGCATCAAAAAAAGAATAGTGGTCAATGCAAAAAGATAATAAATTGTTTGTTTCTGTCTACAGCAGGCACGAAATATGAGCTAAAGGGAGAGAACAATACATTTATTATTATAATATAATATATGAATCGAAAATAATTACTCGGCCGCCGCGAACGTTTTTTGTTTGTATAGTTCATCGCATAATAATTTGTATTTTATATTTTATAGTTCATCGGATAAGAATTTGCATTAAATTATTTTAATTTATAAAACGTGAATAAATCCGTTGAGTCATTGGGCTCAGCGGCTCTCTCGACTGAAACCAGCAAATGCAGAAAATACTACTGTCTGTCGCCAAATTTCATTTTCTTTTCATTGGGCTTTGAGATATTCGATCCCTGGGGACCCTCTGCTTTGAGGACGGTGGCGGAAATTGGTCGAAGGATGACAGACAGGACGGGTGAGTGCCACTCAAGTGAATACCTTAGACAGCGAATAAGCATAGAAATCCAACGAGGGAATGCAGTCGTCGTTAGGGGACGCTCGAGGTATCCAGGGGGATGGAGGAAATTTTTTTCATTCTGGGCGACAAGTTTGTTTAAATGTTAAAAAAAAAAAAGAAAAATGTTTGTATGTTTGTGGTAATGTATTTATTTATTGATATTGTTATGTTTATATTATATCATAATTTTATATTTAAAAATAATTACTAAATTATTGTGAAAAAAAAAAATTATAAAATATTTTATAGCAATTCCCGAAATCTCGGTATTGGTATTAAATCAATCCCAGGATTACGGGATTGGCTCTGGATCCGGGGATTGGAAGCCCTAAAAGAATGCTATACATTAAATTTTAAACGTTAATATTTTCGTATGAAACATGGCATTTAAAAAGTTTTATAAAAAATGTCAAATATTGTTAATAACCTTATTGACACTAATTTCGGTATCTTTAGAATTATACTGCCATCATAAGTAAGAAGATAATGTAATTAATTATTCGTATTCATGATATAGTTGATCATACCAATTAATGTGAAAAAAGAATAACAGCTGGTAATGTTGCAATCAATTTCATTAGTTAGAACACGTACTCTTTTTGTCTTTACCTGTATTTTTACTAATGACTGTAGTATATTTGGATGATACTGACACTTAACCCCTCTTAGCCCCTCACACTTAGCTGCTGTTAACAATGCCGAAATATCTCTAGATTATAACAATATTTACTGATTCTTGTAAATTAAAAACATTGATATTTTCTTATCCTGTACTGATGAACTTTTACGAAAATAAGTGCTGACTTAATCAATAAACATTTTCTGAAGATTTTAAATTAAATAAATTTAAAATATCACTTTTATGCTGTTAATTATCAATTCAAACTGCTTCACAAATCATTAAATTTCTACGACAAATACTGGGTTCCTTACACATATAGAATGTATCCTAGGTGTTTGGGTTTTCTCTTGTCTATGTTACATGAAATAACTAGTTAAAGTTTTGTTGGGCCGTTACTGTCTAACATTGTATTTGTTAACCGGATCTTCACGACTCTAACGTGTTTTGTTTCTATCTATTTGTACAGACATATAACTTAATATTATTACACATCGGTGAGGTTATTTAAATTGCTGTGAATAAATGTTTAAATAATATATTTCCGTAGCTGTTTTATATTAAAATACACGAATGTAGATTCCATAGAGCTCTAATTCTTTCTTTCCACTCAGTTGTATGGTTTTAAACTCGAATCGAATCACTGTATCAAAGCATTTTATACATTATTTTTTCATTCGATTTATGCTTTTTTTCTCAAAGAAATTTCTATGATGATTTGCTGCATAAAACCATTTTTACCCTACCTCTGTAATAAGAGGTTGAATGTCTTGTTTTCGTCTATTTAGTTCTCCATTGAAATGATCCCAAGTTTTGATAACTGTGCATTCATAAAAATAAAATGGAGGGCTGCATAGGTGTACGTATTATAGAAAGTAAATAAGTTATTAATTACAATTTTATAAAGAAGATTATATTGTCCACAGTGCTTACACAATCATGTGTCTCAATGCTTAAGGCGCTGATGATTTAATAATATTAGCGGAAGAAGCAATAATTTAAAACATCGATATTATGTTTGATTTCATCATAAAAATACACCTATGATGATGGTTTTCGTTAAATTTTGTTATACGATGAGAAAAAACCCGATATCATTTAAATTCATTATATTTGTAATTTTCTCAGATAAACTTGAGAGTTAAATTTATTTTTATTAAAGCTTATGTTTAAGTAAATTGCCGTGTCCAATTAATTACATACACATTTTCTAAACTGTTTTTTGTCCCTTGTGCAAACTATTTTGAAAGCAGGTTTTTTAAACTATATTCACTCTCACGCCATCACACAGTTCTTCCAAGATTCTCTGTTCCCGTCAGTCTTCTTACTTCCTCCCTGGTCATTCCAGCGTCTCGTAGCTCCGCCGAGTACATCATATGGATGCTCATCAACGGCCTTCCAGGGTGACGAAATCTATGCGGTTGGTAGAAGAGACTGGCTTGTTGCTTTGTGGATAACGAGAGATATATTTTTACAAAGTGACCATTTTTTTATCGAAAAAAGCTTTCATTAAAAAGTAATTCCATATTTTTGCCTGTATCTATTAGAATATTACTTTTTAATAGTTGCCGATTGATTTTAATTAGCATAATTTCATTCGCTACATTAATCATATTGTCGGTTGTAATGCTCACGATAAGTGAAACCGGTCCTGATCACTATGAAAAAGGAGTACAAAACAAATTGTGTTTAGTTTTTAAACATTGAAATAGAGCAAGCTTTTCTTGAAGTGTGAACTAGTGTTGTTGATCAGTGATCTATGGCTTCTAAGCAAAATCTCACGAGCGTCGAAGTTTAAGATTTACGCCAAAAGTTTGTGTTTTTTGTGTTTTATTAAATCTTTGAAAAAACTTGCGCGCTCTTCTTAAATCAACAGACTTGTGCAAAACTTGAATCAGTTGACTTTTCCACTTGGCGTTTCCTTGTTTTCCCTAGCGCTATGGAAAGCGACGCTCCCGCCCTGCGACTTCGGTGGGTGCCGACACGTCGCTTCATCGTCGTACTAGCCGCCGAAGCGAAGGCTCGAACGGGACACGTACGGTAAACAAGCGAATACTTTTGCTCGATTCGAGATCGAATTATTTTATCTCGGGGGACCCCGCGGGCTTCGCGAGAAGAAGCCCCTTCTTTGCGTTGTGTTCTCATACTCCTCGTGACAAGTTTGAAATGGGCACTAACATTTCTCTTTTTAGCGAATCAATCCACCTTCATTTTTTTTTTATATTTGACAACACATAACCTGATTTGCCGTATCTTTTAAAACTCAACTTACCATTTAAAATGTTTTTGCAATCGCTTTAAATTTTTATTGTAAAAAAAAACGTATTTTTGTGTTGCAAAGTGTTAGTTTTGTGTATTTAAAGAGGTTGAAAAGTTCATTTCCGAAAACCCACAATAAAAGTGCATTCAGTTATTTGCAAACCGTTTTCTTTATACCTACTGACACTTCTTGTCTAAGCGCATTTACCGAATAAACTCGCTGCCATTCGAGCGTGCATAACCACAATTCTAGAGAGATGGTACTAATATCCCCATAGCACGCTTGTGGGAAGACTGCAGCATTTGTAAACAATAAAATTATAGCCTTACTAAACACTAGTTTATTTATTAAAACGGTCTTCAAATATCTATAGCACAATTATGATATAAATTAAATTTCTCTTTTGCATAATTATAACGCGACGATCTCTTTGAATCGTCAAGGATCGAAAAAAATCCTTCTCAATGTTCTAATACAGATAAGTTTACTATTCAAGAGATCATTTCTTCAACATTTAAACTTTTTTAATATCAAAATGAATACCTTTAAGTTTCTCACAAAAACAGTATTTCACCTTATTAAAAATCTTTGTCTTAATAAAAATTCCCCAGGCACATTCAGTTAATTATTTCCAGGTAACAATAGTTGCTCGATTCCTTAGAGACGTGATTTAAAAAAAAAATAATATTAATATATCGTTTGGATTATTGAGACCTCGTACACTTCCATGTATTTTGTCACCAACGACCCGGGTTTCGCCTTTCGGCATCTTCAGGCATTCGAGCACACGAATGGACTCGAACTGAGAGACAGTAAACAGTGTCTAACGTTTATATAGAAGATACAAATGCAATTAATAAAGCCCAGTTAAATTCCTTGCCGATATTTAATGAGCAGCTGATCCTTCCTAATTCTCCGCTATTATATCCGATACGTTGAAACACCTAACAGATGTCACTAAATGTGGAATGATTGTGTATATTTACCCATTCGTCGAATTACATCCCGTCAAAACCCACAATACTATTATAATTGTAAAATCACTGGTATTTCTAAAAGAAGTTGAAAAGTGGCAATTCGCCACTCTGTTAATATGGTGTTTACAAAATAAGGATTAGGGAGATTCCCGAAATTTTAACTCAGGTATCAGTGTGGCTCTCAGACGTATAAATATCTTACCTCGTAAATAATATTTGTCGCATTTGTATATTCTATATAAACGTTAGACACTGTTTACTGTCTCTCAGTTCGAGTCCATTCGTGTGCTCGAATGCCTGAAGATGCCAAAAGGCGAAACCCGGGTCGTTGGTGACAAAATACATGGAAGTGTACGAGGTCTCAATAATCCAAGTTTGATATTGAAGTTCCATCAAGCACCCTCAGTCGATGTCTTAAATTATATAATATATCGTTCTTCATTAATTCTTCCGTAAAAAACTCACTTTTAAAATAAAACACCCATTATCGAGGTCTAGTGGCTTAATCACTAGGCTCTTTTTTTTTCTCTGTTTCGTTCTATCGATGCACCGGTTGAATATTTAACAATGATTTAGTGCTTAACAAACCTGACCATCTACAGATGATTTAAATTTAGTATAAATGCTTATAAAAATTGACTCAGAGAAATGTTCGTGGATGACTATCATTATGGAATAATACCAGTTTTTAATGAAATGGATGCTTTCTTAATATTTTTAATAGAAATTTACTTTTGATGTCTGTATCACAAGTAGAAATAAATCTCTAATTATTTAAGTATTTTTGTTTAAATTTATATCGACTTATAGTATTTTTTTACTAACGGTGACAAAATATTACAGTTAATCTGGAACTTCTCAAAACTTGACTTCAATCGAAAATTGACATTGTTATTTTTTACCTCTACCTACTCCACTCACATCAAATAGCAACATTTCACTTACACTGCCATGTAAGATACATATTTTAAAAAGGTCTAACGTCTATCGCGTTGGATTCACTGAATTTAAAAAAAACTTTCATTATTATTTTTTCATATTTTCCAACCTACTCAAAAATATCACTCAAAGTAAAAAATGTGAATTGTTCTTTGCACTTTAAATTAGTTTTCTTCAACTTAGATTCAAGCACTGGCAAAAAACCATCAATTTTTAATAAGTTTTGTTAAATATATGAAAGAATAAAAAGTACACCTTACAATTATGTATTTGAATATGGGGACCGTATTTCATGTTTGAAATATGAAATCCACAAAACATTACACCGCGCCAATGTTTTCTGGTGCATTTCCCATGTGCATAATACTTAAGATAAAATGCCACCGAGTATACAGCAAGCAGGAAGGCTGATCCACGGCACGGTATGCAGGATATATCCGCCCTTGTCGTCCCGGGCCACAAGTAAACGGATACTGTGCCACTTTTGGCGTAGGAGTGCATGCAAAGTGTTTGCCGAGAACGAAGGAATGACACTTGGATCCTTACACTATAAAAGTATGAGAAGAGGTCAGTGTTTGAAGTGTAAAAATGTTTTCTCTGGTATTAATTTCGTTAGAAAATGCATTGAAAATTGTATTAAGCACTCTAAAAGAATTGCTTGAAGAGAGATGAAACTTCAATACTTAAAATGGAAAGACCGTTTGCTCCCACAGTAGATATGTAAGTTAAAATATATAATTATATAATATCTATACAAGCGTCGGGCTTCAGCATGACAGTTTTACAAATTATAAAAGTGGATCAGATCGCAAAAGCTATAGACCGTAAAACTTCTCGGTTCAATAAATTGCGAATAAATGGTGGTGGGCTAGTTTCAAACATAGAAACGGCCTAGCCCTAAGAGTTCCGGAAAAATTATCAGCTTTTAGAGCGTCTATGGTAAACTCGGTCATGGTTACTGACTTTTACGTAAAATTGAATAAAATCGTAACGAAACTTGGAATCAAAGACATACCTAATAGAATTTCGAACTGTGATGAAACTGGACTGACGTACGTAGTAAAGTCATCTCGTATTGTTACTGGGATTAGAAAGTGGTATGTGTATAATATAACATATGCTGAAAAGGGACATACTCACACATTACTGCCGAGCATTTGTGCAGATGATACCTGGATTCTTCCAAGGATCATCTTTAAAGGCGTTAGATGGTCTGATATTCTAAAAAATGCCTTGGTGAAGCTATCACCTAAAGCCTGGATTAATAGCGAACTATTTCTTTAGTCGTTCCAGTTCTTAATATCAGCTATTCCAATACATCGTGCAGTTCTCCCACTTAAAGACTCTCATTTAGTCCATATAGCGACTACAGTTCTGAGTCTTGCCGTGACCAATTATATTCATTTATTTACATTCCCAGGTCTCTACTCACTACACTCATTTCTTTCCAAATGCTAGACGTAGAAGTCACTGAAGAATGATTGGTGACATATTTTGAATGACTTCATGCAAAAGAACCTCAATGACATGTCAATCAGGCACGTTTTAATCCTCTGATTAATCCAGCTCTCATGGCTAGTTTCACATAAAAAAATGTTATACATGCTTTTGGAAAGAAATGTTTATCCCTGTTAACCCTTTTACACCCATTGTGTTGATATATTGGCCCACCCTACCTATACGAAAACTCCCATTGGTCTGACAATTGGTTCTACAGTTTGGAATCAAATTTACTACTTGTTACTTTTTTTGTCACTATTTTTCTGGTGTGAAAAAGCACACTATTTAGACATGGCTAATTTATTTAATGAGTGTTGCAGTAATTATATTTTGCTTCAGAGCTTATGTTGTAAAAATATTTTACGCCGTAAAAAATTAAAACAAGACCCTCATTGTTTTCATATAGTAAAATATTATTATTTCTTCACATATGCCAGACCAAATTGGACGGGAGGAAAAGGGTTAATAACACTTTTATGTCTGTAGATGCCTTAGCATCCTATAAATCAGCAGAGAAGCCTCTATTAAATGAAAGCATTACAATGAAACCATTCAATATTCCAACAACTTTAGCAGACGTATCCAAAACTCCAAACGATCTACAAATTCTAGAAAAACAAAATCCTCTAAGGCTAAAGATTCCAGTGCTAAATGTTTGGTTTGACCCTGACATTAGAAATATAGCCATATCTTCGGTTGAGAAAAATGTATCACTATAAATATTATTAAAATAAACATGTGTAAGGTAGGAATGGCAACGCAAAAACAAGGATTGCCAAAGTCACCAAATTACCTACCCGTATCACAAACTTACCTTACTCTATCACACACTTACCACCGCCAAAAAGCTTTCATTTCATTTGATTAACTATACAATTTAAGATTTTTCCTATATGTTGGACATTTATCGAGTACCATAAGCTTAATTTATAAATTACAGATATATGGTAAAGGGAGGCATGTTGGTGATATTTAAGATTCGTCACCCAACTATAAACCAATGGCCAATAGCTGGGATTTGTTCTTTAACATTTTTATATCGAAGCAATATTACTAATGGTGTATAGTTTAAATAATATCTTTAAAATATATTTATCAACTATCAATGATATTACTATTAACTATGAATGATTTTAATCACGTATTTTTTATTACTATTTCAATGATTGTTTACGTCATTTAAAATAAAGTTTTTTTCACACTTCAGATAAAATGCCAGCACATAATATCCGTAGAAAAGTAGAAGGAAGGCATTTGGCATATACGAATAAGTGCCTCACTTATAATACAATGGATATAATGATTGCATCATTTATTGATCATTTGGGAAAGACTACAGCATGCATTAAGAAATGAAAGGAATGGTCTGAGTTGAACATCGAAAAAGTATTCAAGCTGAAAGCTTAAATGTCATCAAAAATTATGCTGTAGCTCTAGACACAAACTACCAGACTTTAAAACAAATTTGACAATTTGCCCGATCATTTTCGATTACAAATATGTTATTTTTTATTTTTTGATAAATTATTATATTTTGATAAATGAACCATTTTTTGGTGAAATATGAACATTTTGATTTTCTTGTACACATTATCAATCGTCCACTATCAATTTTTGATGTTTCAACTATGAAAAGGACGTAGATTTATGTATAAAAATAGGAAAATTAGTAGGTGATTCATTGTCAGGCACATTATGAGAAGACCCCGGATCGAAGAGAGGCGAGCGGCTGGTTATCCGTAGTCCTGGAAGGGCTGATCTCAGACAAACACCATTTCAAATCCGGTTCAAAACTTATTTATTTTCCATTCAAGATGCAGTGGTTTAACGTTACACAAATATATAAAAATCTTAATACATAAAATTGATTCTACATTTGCATTTACTTAGCAACTGGATTTACTTTAAGTTATAATACAAATGACACAACGAATTTAAAATTAAATCCAATGCAAATCAAAACACAAAAACAATTCACATCGTCACGTCACCTCCGTCACGAGAGCGCAGCTCGTCCCGCTTGGAAGATCGTAATCGACTGTCTACAAAAATTATAAAAAAACTCCCTGTAAAGTTGGAGCTACCCTTTTCCGTAAAAATGGACTCGTCCAGCGGACGTAACCGGGGGCTATTTGAACGCCTGGCAACAAAAAAGAGCCTATTCTGCGAAATATTGCTGTTGCCGCTGGCTGATTTCAGTTCAGGACACTAATGACACTTATACTTAACAAAAACCAGGGTGTGTCAATTAGTGCTCAACTATATACCAGTATGTGAAAAATAATTAAAAATACTTGCTTATGTAACTTTAAAAAAAATAGTCTGATTAACATTTCTTACGTAGTCTATAATTTAAATATTAGAGAAATTTTCATTTATCTAAATACACAAGAGAGTCATTTGGAAATATATGTTGAAAGTGGTAAATAGCATATTACAAAAATACCTCTTCTACTATATCTGCTTAAATTTTAGATTTTTACAATAATTATCAGCATTCTCAGTAATTTTTCTCATAAAAACAAAGGATCCTTAAATCACTGTAGCTGCATTAACTGAAAATACATTACAGTTATAAAATAAAATACTTATCCCTTAATTTTAACATATGATCGAGTCCTATTTCGCTAAGCATTTGCTTATTGTTACTAAAATACGTCATGATTATTATAATCATGCTAAATCTTTGCTGCATATAGGTATCAGTCAAGTCTTCCTGTTCTGATCGGCTTCATAAAATAACTAAAGAGTTGATTTTAGCTTAAACTTAAATCAAGTATCGAAGTATTATTTTTTAATAAGAAACTGTATTATTGCTTTGAACGCTCGCCCTGAGAGTCAGGAATTGGATAATCTAAAATTTTCCACTTGGCAATATAAAATCTGCGCTGTTTGTGCAATAAAATCGAACAGCATGAAATTGTAAGTGAGCAAACATACTTACTTGATTTCATTACTTTAGCTGCATTTTTCATTAACATTATTTCTGTATTCGAAACAATATTTATGAATACATCAAGGTTTAAAATTAACATTTACATCAAAAGGATGTCTCTTTCATGAGCATAGAGAATAAGTGTCATTTTATGGAGACGTTTAGTTATTGGGAACAAGCATTTTTTCTATGAATCCTCGTGAACAAATTCAAATATAGTGTCAATTCTTCATCATCTCTATGATCTTCGATATAATATCTTATAGCGACTGGATGAATTCAATCGAATTCAAATCTTTCTGGTTTCAAAAAAAAGCGTTTCAAATTTTATCTGTCGAGTTGTCAAATAATCCAAAATGTGTATTCCTAGCATGCACAGTAAAAATGTCTATTGCATTTATTATGTGCAGTTAAATGCATCATTTTTGAAGTAACTACGAGGCGATACTGCTTCTCCACCTGTTTGGGGCCGTAAAAATTCATTGTTATTGAATTGCATGCGCGGAGTTTGCTCGTACGTACCCTTTAATCTTATTTGATAGGAACTCTATTCTGGGCGCTGAATATTTCAGTACGCCTTTCCGTATTCTTAGTTACATTTCATACATATCAGAGCTGTTTGTGAATCTTATTTGCCATGCATTTTAATATGTCGTTTATTGTAATGGCTGTGATATATGTAGACTTTTCCATCCATGCTTTGTATTCTTACTGCTCACGTTGAGTAGTTTCGCTGCCGTGAGAAGAACTTCAGCTAATTTTTCAGAGAAGATAAACGATATTAAGGATAAATTATGAATATTATGGATCTATATTATTCTAAGTTTTGCTTTTAATGAAAGAGTATTTTGTTTCCAATACCTATCAAAAAGTCGATGTTTTAAAAAACACTATTAGTGTTTTAAGGCATCACGTAAATCTTCTTTTTCTTCAGCCATACTTGCTCATACATGTGGCCATAATCCGCGATTCCCCGATAGCTTTGTTTCCTCACGTGTTGTAATAACATTGTTAACCTATAGCGAATACTTTATATGGACAGTATTCGCATAAAATGCGACAACCTTACACCCAATTCATTTATCTGTTTTCGTATTTCTATACACGGGAGTTCCCTCGTCATGCTTCTTAATGACCTATTATCTTAAAGCAGCACGGGCTGAATTTAATAAAAGATTGTATTTATTGATTGAATTGGCATTTACTTGGTAGAACTCCATTATAATAGTATAAAATAACAAATTATTTAGTTCTACAAAATTTTTTATCAGGTGGTTGATAGATATTTCGCCTTTACGCCATCGTCAGAACTATTTCTATTAGTTAGTTCTGACGATGGCGTAAAGCTGAAATAGCTATCAACTACCTGATAAAAAAATTTTAGAACTAAATACTTTGTTATTTTATCCTATTAGATTGTATTTAGTTGTATATTTAAATTCATCTTCTCTTCCGGAGTATTCCGTTGTAAGCTTAATTATTATATCATGGTTATTAAAAACAATGATTAAAACTCAGTTCACTAATAAAAACCCCAACAATAAATTGGATCTCGATACATCTGACGTGAAGTAAATTATTCGTAGATACCACTAATGAAAAGACTGCCATTTATTTACTAGTAACGCCTTTCTTGTATGCAGTTAGTGTTTGAATTTCGTTACCAAAACCAAATGAATAACCAAAAGGAAGGCTCGCTCTTCCCCACGTTACGTACACATAGTTGGGTCTCAATGTTTCACGTGGTCGTGAGTTATTTGGACCTCTTTTGTGTTGGGCTAGAATGCCGCAGATAAAGTTGTGTATTTAACTGTCCGCCATTGTTCGCGCTTCTTATTAAAGTGCATACCTGCTTTGTTAACGTGTTTACAAAGGTATTGTATACAAAGAGCTTTTAAAATAATCGCAGCTTTATTGACACGCGTGGAAATTGCTTAATGAAAATTATAGTTATTACTTCATGTGTATTTCAATATTGTTCACCTTATTAGTCCGAAATTGATATTTATTTTTGTTGCAATACAATAACGAACGACGAATATTTTTCGTTACTTCATCCCTATCTCGACGCAATTATCATAGTTTTACAGCTGTTATGATATTTTAAGAGATATTAAAATCATATTTCTATAATCGTGTATGAATACTGTCTAAAAATGTTTCCTTAAATGACGAAACATTTACCGTTTATTCAAACATAAAAGTTTTGCATTCAATGTAAAGTTAAAACTGAGTTGCCTTTGTAATCGATAATGCTTGTTAAATGCTGTTGAAAGAATTTAACAATGTTTCACAATTTGTGTCAAGTACGATAGATTTTTCAAACTCCTTGTTTATCCATTACTATTGTATACCTCATTTTTACCCAGTTCTAGCCCGCAAATGACAATCTAATCAATAAAAACGTGATGAAAGATGAAAAAGGAAAAAAAAAAGTTATCGGCTTACGTTCGATTCTTAAAACATTTATAAAACTAAGATGAAATACATAGTACTCCATTACTTTAACAGTTTTCCTATTTAACAACGGATTATATGGAGATTAAAGTTCTTTATCTATTATCAAACTGTTGACAGCTTATAAAAAGTAATATTTGAATAAAAGTATTAAAACTATTTGCAGCAAACAAAGCATCAATAAAGTCATAAATAATAATTATTCCCATCGAAATTTCTTTATAAAATTAGATACAAATTTAATATTTGTAAAAATACAATTCCTGATTTTAAATTATTTAATATGATTTATCTGTATGTCTGTCAGTAGCGCCAAAGATTCGAAGAGAATCTCGTTCTGCGCATCATGTGAATTAAGCGCATTAAACTAATATATACAAGTGACACTGTCATCTGGTATTTTCTATTTATAATAATGTATCCACCCAAATTACTAGATACCCAAATAAGAAATCAATGACATGGATAGAAAGTTAAGAATTTTTACAATTAAGGTTTACGCTTCACTTGTTAAGGTGTAGTTTGTGGAGTTACGAGCTTTGCATTCTGGGCTGACAAACTATCAATAGCCATCTAACTTAATTAAGAGGGTTTTTGTTAAAAAAAAACGATTGTGGACTATACATACGCACAGCGCTGACCGTAATCATTCTTGAAAGTTTTTCATTCATATATAGCACGTGAAAAGCAAATTATTTCTCTGCATTCGTTAAACCACTGGGCGATTTTGTCTAGACTTTAACCTAGACATTCTGTCGATGAACATAATAAAAACCATTTGTTCGACTTTCTATGGCGCACACTTAAAATTAATGTTTTTTTTTAAATAAAGTAGGCTTTTAAAGAATTTAGAAACATAAATAAAGTTTAAAAAAGAGTTGATCGATTCCGTCTGAAACTTGAAAATATAGAACGCTAAATTATATTTTTAGGTTTATTGATTTTTAAATTATAGAGCAACGGTTATGTATTAATACTGGCGTTTTGAGCAAAGTTAGAGTTAATATCTTTCAACATTTTAAGAAATTCTAATAATAGCAAAACCATTTTGACATGTCTCGCCAACTCAACAATATTAATCGGTTTCATTTGCATAAAACACATGTTTCATTGGAATTATTTTAGCGACATTCATCTATAATGCGTATTATTGTGTCTTCTCTTGTTATAATTTCGCTGGTCGAAAGTTTAATAAAAATATAGTAGAATTTAACGGGTTTACATTTAAGAGAGTTTCGCTTTTTTTTAGAATTTTAATAATCCATTTCTTACTTTCAAAAGCGATGATAAAATATATGGAATATGTATGAAGTACGAAGAGTCGATTGGAATCACAATCGCCTTGTTGTGAAAATCTCAGAAATTCAATGCAACATACAGTCCTACCACCCGGCCCACTCGTGCGTACGTTTGTACTTCTATTCATGAGACATGACATTTATGAATGTTACATTAATATTTCCTATTGTTAATTTTTGCATAGCCTTTATCTTTAGCGCAAATACTTTCTCGCCTTCTGCCACCCACATTTTTTAAGATTGTATTTTTATGAGTGTATCAGACACTACTGAATATGCAGAAATTCAATGCCTCTCAATAATGGTAGGAATTCAAATCTTGAGGTATATTCACTCTCCGAAATTTATGAGTTACAGAGTCTCAACGTTGTGTCCAGAATGATTCCCTGTTGTAGGGGTTCCCAACATTTTTGTGCTCCATTCCTCTTTCTTTTATTGTTCATTGAATATTGAATATAACACACACTTTCACAATATATTTTAACTCTATCGCAAATAAAATGTTTATATGTAGTATTGAAAATCTATTTAATCGATCTCGCTACGTCCAAACATTGGGACCATGTGGGTGGGAGCGAATATTTACACCAGAAATATATATAACCCAATTTCATTGATTTATACAATTTTCCGTTCATAAATCGTGGAAACCATGATTCATTCCTAATTCGGCTACATGACTGGCATTCGAAACGTTACTTAATATAATAAGTAAACTCTATACGCGTTACCGCTGCTTACTTCAATTGTATTTATTTTTGTAAACAGTTTGTGATCCAAAAATGAAATGCTGTCTGTGTATGTTTATCTGGATAAAGAAGAATAAAAATACATCAAAGAATTTTGATATCAAAAGAAAAAAATACGTTGAAAGATTGACGTTTAAAATGAAAATCAAAGTTTATTTTTATATTTTACTTGATGTGCAGCGTGTTGGATATCTTTACGACGGAAATGATAAACATTTATGAGGGTCAGCGGTCAAGCGGCGTGATTTATTCCATATTTACCTTTGGCTGTGGGCGATTCACTCGTGAAAGACCGGAAATAATATTCTGCCGTTTTCAAAGGATGATATCTATAGAGGAATGGATTCTAGTAGCATCGCCATTGTATTCATTCAATGCAGGGCTACCAATTCTACACATGTTTTTTTTAAATAGTAATTTGATATTGTTGTCAATGTCCCTACATAAATGTACAGTCCTGACACAAAGAATATAAAACTCACTATATGTTTTAGTGACAGGATACTAAGAATGAAAATATTCATAAATTTCATAACATTGTTTTACGCAAATATAATTATTATTAATTAAAATATGCCACTAAAATAAATAAGAAAAGAGTGATAGAGTATACAAAAGGAAACTTAATACAAAATTAAAATTAATATTTCTGTTATTCCATTGGTTGGTAGACAACTTATAACTTATTCATTAAATTTGGGTCTAGCTTTTTAGCACTAAGAATATATTGTTATTTCCTTTTTTCTGGTTAGATGCAAAATGTTCAATAATTGAAATTTTAAATGAACTCTTGAATAATATGGAATTTGTCTCACAAACGTGTCCTAATTAATATTTTTCACTAAATCTGACATATTTTTTCACCACTTTCAGAATGATACTATAATATAAAAGAAACTTTTTTACTTATAAATATAAACTTCTATTAATTTTACTTTCGGGTCTGTAGTCAAGTAGTGAACGTCGTTCGCTTCGCTCGCGATGTTCACGGTTCGAATTCCAGTACTGACGGTTTCGTAAATTGATTTATGGATTTTCGTTCAAATGTATGAATGTCTGTATTGGGTAAAGTCCCTTCCTCTAATCCGATCTAGTGTTGTTTGATTGAACTATTATATCATATTTTCTTCTGAAGCAATATACAGAAGAATTATGATTCTCTAAAACACTTGAAGAGTAACAAAGGTTTATTACTCAAAATGAATTTATCGCTCTAGGTCAGTGCTAATCAGAGATTTTCGGTTTGCGGACCAGTCAATATTTTTCAGTGTTATCTGGGGACCGGCTTCATTATGTAAATAAAATAAAAATAAGGTAGTAATTTATTTTTATTGAATTCATAGAATTTAAATTCAGGGATATTGATTTTACACGAGACACGCTACGATGTTACTTATTTTTAAGCACATATTTACTTTGTTGAGAGCAGACCGGCTTTCGCCAGCCCGCGGACCATTACTGGTCCACAGCCCACCATTTGAATAGCTCTACTCTAGGTAACACACAATCACTTTAAGGTGTTAACTGTCAATTCTTGGTGGAAAAGCATTATATTTAAAAAAATAAAACACAATTTATTTGTACTTCTTCCACATGTTTACAATGATGAGAACCGGTTTCGCTCATCAGAAGCATTATCAACTGATGATTTTTTTATGACAATCAATTCTTTTAATCGTCAAAGAAATTTTTGTTTACTAATACAGCTTTTTGCAAAAATGTCTTAGCAAAGATTTCATAGTATTATTTAAAAAAATGCTTTAAGTAAAAACGCTCGTTCATATTTGTTTCACATTTAACTGATAATGATTCGCCATACCTAGTCACCTGAGCACTTTCTTCGACTGCCTATTCAAATACAGTTTTTTCTTCGTTTGTTAAGAAAACTCTTTCCTTGGTAACTATTCAGAAAACCAAAAATTAGCATTAGAAATTCATGTTGTTTCGGTTATACATACAACGATAATATTTTTGTGTCATTGATCTAATAAATAACAGTGAAATTATCGTAAAATTATTCTCACCCAACAATTGAACCACCCATCTATAATGAACACACTCGTTTAGCAACATGTACCTGCTCTTTGATTGATTTTAACTATCTTTGATTCAACTCCAAAATGGAGATAAAGAAATCGTTACAATATTTGACAATCCTAGTAGAACTAAATACCTTGTTTTTTTGACGTTTATTTCAATTCTAATTTATTTAAAAAAAAAACGTCTACTTAGTTCCAAATTCTACAGCAAACGAATATAACAGCCACTCGTACAACCTGACACATCCTGGTTTTTTTGTTAAGTTTAAGTTTTATTAGGGTCACATAACTTTAAAACGCACAGCGTTAATGACAATGATTCCTAGAAGTCGACCAACTCTTGTCGTGAGGGGCTCGCTCAATATCCGGCGGGCACGTATGTTGGACGAGTCTATTTTTGACGGAAAGAGGTGACTCCGACGGTCCGTGAGTTCTTTTGATTTTATGTGTAAGAGTCGATTACCAGCCTTCGAATGGAAGAGAGCTGCCGGTCAGCGTGGCCGGCACCGTTGACGTCGTGGATTGTTTGTGTTTGTTTTGAAATTGGACTTAATTTAAAATCGTTTGTCGTGTCACTTGCATTATAACTTAAAGTTAATTCAGTTGTTAAGTAAATGTAGATTAAATTTTATGTGTTAAGAATATTTTTGTGTATTTTAAACTACTGCATCTTTGATTAAAAATAAATAAGTGTTGAACCGGATTTTAAATGGTGTTCGTTTGAGATCCCAGCCCTTCCAGGACGTCGATAACCAGCCATTTGCCTCTTTTCGAACCGTGTTAATGCGGAAATTGTCGTATTGCTACGATATCTGGCTTCGTTCTACTGTCTTTTATACATCACCCGACTAATCGTCATCTGATGTTGCTAGACATATCCCTGAGTACTGTTTTGATGTATATACTTCTCTTTTAACCTACCTTACAGTTAAAAAATTTCTTTGTTGTTAGTTATCGTGAATTATTATTGAAAAAGTTGTTTCGGAGAGGTATTTCGGCTAAAAATAACATCCTCATATTTCCCGCCGTTGCAATTTATGTGCGACGATGATATTTTATTTTATTGACAATTTTATAATTAAAAAAATAGTTTATTCTGTGTTAATTTCTAAAAGGATGTATATTTATAAAATTGTTTCCAATTTGTGTGCAAACATATATTCAAAATACAAATAATGTTTTAGATACAAAAATAGATTCATTTATTATATTATCTATCGTAAAAATATGTCTGATGAATCAAGTGAATCCAAGTAAAGAAACAATACTGATGATTCTGATTAGATTAAATATCTTAGTGAAAACGATATTCTCAAATTTGAACTTCCTAAATAAACGCGTCCTGACCCATTTTGTTGAAAATAATTAATTCGATTGAATTTAAACAACTTTTTAAAAATCGGTAATATTTTAAAACCCGATTATGTTGCCAAAATTCGCTGGTTTATGTCTAAATTTGACTACAAAGTCAGAATTTTGAGTTTTGATACAATTACTGTACCTATAACGCACAAGCAAATTATCGTCAATACCTAGTACCGAGTCTTTTTCTCTGCTCTAAATATGCATTAAAATAGAGAATTAATTAATAAAGCCTTATTAATTATAAGCTAGATCAAATTTTCATGTATTTTTTATCATTGCATTTTTTTATCATTGTATTTCAACGTATTTTTTTATCATTGTACAGTATTACGCAAAAATTTACTATACATGCTTTCTTTTTGTTGCAGGTGAGCCATAGAAAACAAATTCTCTCTGTGTATAAACTCCCGTGGGATGAAAGTCTCAGTCAAGACGCTAAGTTGAAAACACCCCACCGATATGCTTCCTACACCTTGGCTCGTCTTGGGAATCACATGCATTATTCCGTTTGAATTTTCCAAGACAGTGACTGGTTCGGTTGAAGTTACACTATACGTTATTATATTCAGAAGCAGACTGGAGCAAATGGTGAGTAAAAATAACGTCGACCGTCTTGGCCGAGTGGCAACCGATTGTGTGTATATTCATCAAATGAGTTTAAATTACCGCCAAAAAATCTGATTTATAATTTATTCATTTTATATTAAGATTAATTTGAATTAATGTGATTTTAAGGAAATCTATATTTTTTTCATTTCTTTCGAATACTCGAATCTTTGAGAATTATATAAACAGTCAATCGATTTTAATCCTTTTATCTACATCCTCTTTTAAGATACAAACACGACAAATATTATTTACGAGATAAAATATTATAACTCTAGGATCCACACTGATACCTGAGTTAAAATTTCGAGAATCGCCTTAATCCTTGTTGTGTAAACAAACGCGTTAACTGATAGGCGAATTGCCGCATTCCAACTAATATTAGAATTAACAGTGATTTCACAATTATAATAGCATTGTGGGTTTCGACGGAATGTAATTTGACGAAACAATAAATATATATACAATCATTCCACATTTAGTGGGTTTTGTTAGGTGAACATGAGATGAATTTATTAATATGGGAATATCAATACATATATATGTATATATATGTTACGAAATCATTCACGTATAGGATACAGCAATGGGAAGTTTGGAAGATTCAGCTGTTCGTTCAGAATTGGTAAGGAATTTAACTGGGCTCTATTGATTTCCAAAATTTCTTGATAAAATATTTTATGATGCCCATGTTTTGATGCAACGTTTTAACCCCATTATCCGCATTGGACGTATGGTTCACCAAGTGATTTTCGTATGTCGAAGTATCTTTTTTTAATCTAAAAGCAGCTAAATGTTCTGATACTCTTATATCTAATTTACGTGTGGTTTTACTCCACATAGAAATGTTGGAAATCACTGCATTGTAATTTATAAATGCCATATTTGTTCTTAAAGTGGACTCTATCTTTATTGTTAATAAGAAATTTTCCTAACGAAGTTTTGCAATAGAAGGCCGGTCTAATACTATCAACGAGTTGTTTTTTTAATTTTAAAGCTTGTACAACGTAAATAACTAATTATTCCCCAGTTCCTAGGTTGGTCTATGACTTTAGACAAGTTCCCGAAATATAGCATCTTTTCGGCTACAAAATTTGTTTTTTTGATACGAGACTATCTATTAAGATCTTATAGATAGTACAAAATAGAAGTGTACAAAATCTCAATAATTCAAATTTGATATCGAAATTCCATCAAGCACCCTTAGTCGATGTCTTAAATTATAAGTAATGTTTTGTTTTCAATTATTACTATATTAAAGTTCCCCTCTAAATATAATATGTTATAGATTTTTGACTTTACTTTCGTCAGTAATAAAGCTAAAATCTGCGTGTTTTCTTGATTGGGTTCAACATTCCCTATCTCTATTACTCGTTCGTTTACCATTAATCACTTCTAAACTTTTATATTTTCATGCCTTTCTTCACAATCATTCAACTTGCATTAAATTCTTCGTACAGGTGTTTGCCATCAATACCTATTCAATATTATGGCTTTTTCTCCGAAGCACATCCCGTAAACCAAATAAGTTAATATGACTTTACCACGTTGATGTGTGATATTATTATCAAAGTTGAGTCAATATGGAGCATTACGTTTTCATGTGAATTCGACATGAAAATCAGACAAATTAACATGGCACGGCACTCCTGAATAAGATCGTTCTGCGTTCGCTGTAAGTAGTATCTGGGCTTTAAAATCTGAGGAGGCCGGACGCCATGGCGCAGTGATAAAAATACTATTCACACAGTCTGCTATTGAGAATTAGTGAGAGTATAAATATTCGTATTTTTTAATCTTCGATATGCAGGATTTTATAATACTGAAAATTACATTTTAATTCAAATACACGTCATGTCAAAAAAATGCATGTTCGTTATTATAAAATGTACTGTAACAAGTCGTTTCCTGTACTGTGATATTTCTCGTATATAAAAATCAATATAAACTATTTATTTTTTTGTATTTGTTTTTTTAATTTCCTAATTTCGATAGTGGAATTTTGTGTAGCTGTTAAAATGGAAGTCGCATTCATACTAAACATTCCTTCGATAAAAATATAGGTAAATCAAATTTCTTCAAGTACTTATGATATCATCAGTACTTAAAGAGTACAAGAATTATATATTTTGTGAGACATTAAAAAAATGTAGGTATTTGAATCTTATAACTGAATGCCCGTAGATTCATTTTTCAATATTTATTATTTATAAAATATTAAATTATCTCATGTGAAATTAGTTCTATGCTACAGCTATGCAATACAGACAACCTCTTCCCAATTCTGGAGCGTAATAAGGGACTCAACTTCGAGTGTGCGTGTGAGGTATTAATAGGATTATTTGACCAATGGATATTATGGTTGCTGAAGCAGAATGGCACAGAAGAGTCAACAAGCATCATAGATGACATTCCAGTTATCGATTTCGACGGATGTATTAAACTGATCTTGGAAACCAAATAAAACGTAGCTTAGGTAGTAGTGGTATATATTTCCTATTTATTCAAATATCTACTCATATGTGATTTTAGTTTTTGTGTAGGCATATCGTTGAGCCATTGCGATTTTTAAGCAATATTTGTCATGACAGCTTATACTCGGTAATGTGCCAAATATTTTTTAATTGAAAAATAATACGAGATAAGCTCGGTAAGATTTTTTTTATGAGTCATTTGAGATCAACTCAAGAAGAAATGACATCTCATACACACATATCTAAGATCACAAACGTCAAATTTATATTAACCTTCCCGTGACTTAACCTCAGACCGACTTGATCGCTAGGGCAAAGCTCTTACCACTAGACCACAGATGGCGACGGTTATATTATAAAATATATCACATCCTACTACTGAATTGTTATCACTATATTGAAAAGTTCATTCATAAAACCCTATTTATTTTATTTACGAGATTCTAGAAATAGTCAATAGAGTGGTCAAAGCTATCGTCCTTATTGGTTGCATAGTGCTGAGATGCTTCATTAAGAGATCTCGTGCTCCAAAATATGAGCAAACTGTAGTCAATTTATTTGATACAGCAAAATTTCTTTTCTTGATGTATTTGAATTATTTGAAATAACAATTTTATTTGTATATGTTTGTTTCAGATACTTTGATAATTGATCAAATGTTTTCGAATGATATAAGAGATTTTATTTAGAGGAGTAATGATTGAAATGGGCAAGTAGATTTACATCTGTTCCTGCTGTTTTATCTATGATTAACGGGAAATAAAACATTTCATCCTTTGAATTTTGAACTACCAGCATCGCCTTTCAAAGTGAAAATGATTCCCACTAATTTGAGCTTTTAAAGCTCCCGTACACACATACACATAGCGTGTGTGTATGAGATCAACCTGCAAATGCGGGTGTATCTGAAGACTCTTGTTTAATGTAAAAGTGCTTCTTTTAATTGAATTGAAAGGTGTTTTATAAGGGCAGTAAACAAACATCTATCTCAACAGAGGTTTTCAAGTTTCATGACTGATTTTAATATTATATTTATTCACAACGTTAAGTATATTCAACAGAAGGTGCTTCACAATAACTAGTTTTAAATTATTCGCTCAACCTCTCCACTCGCCAATGGGACTGACATATGAGCTTTAGCATGGCAAATTATATATTTAGGCGCCTGCCGTGAGTTTCTGTCTTTCTCGCTTAATCAAATGTAAAGTTAAGGGTGCGAGCGAGATATAATGGCATGCTCATGTATTATACTTACTTATACACAAGATATATACATATATATATATATATATATATATATATATATATATATACAGGCGCGGCTCGTCCATACGCACTGAGGAACTGCAGCACCCCCATGCAAGTTGAGAAAAATGTAATATTATAATATACATAAATTTATGTATATTATATGAAAATATCACTATTATTTAAGCGTGTATTAAGTTAGCGCGCGCACCATTACTTTCAATAATAATCATACACTGCGGTACTAATATCAGAAAGTGTGGCATCTTCATGATTTTGTGCAGTACGGTTTTCGGTGGAATATGCTCGATTGGGCATGGAGGGGCGCGGGGAGGAGGGACTCGTGGCTAGAAGATTTATGTGAACTGTGAATTTGACAGTATTTCGTGTTCTGCGTGCGAGGGCGTCTGCAGCGGTCTGACACCGCTTGCGACATCTGTCTAAATAAAAGCGATATGTTTCAAGGAAAGACGGAATGAATTTTTAATGAAATAAAATTACATTATGTTAATAGTAAAATGTAATCGAAATAAGCATTTTTTTAATCAACCGCAGCACCATTAAATATCTTATCCACGAGCCGCCACTGTATATATATATACGTACATACATAGGTGTAGAGATTTTTCTTGGATATCTAACATGCGTACATGGTAAAATTTCACTGCGATGACCACATATACGACAATACGACTACCCATTATTAAAGAACAAAAAAAGAAAGAGAACTCACCATAAACAACTAAAATCCTTTCTAGCAAACGGTAATCATTTATAGCCATATGTAAATGTATTTTTTCTCAACTTGAGATCATTATTTATTAAATAATGCTTTCTTTACAAGCAGAAAAGCGCGTAGTCGACGTTTTGCTCGAAATGTGATGGAGAATAAGTTGTTTTTGATAAAAATACTTACAGAAATATCTCTCAACATGATCATTGTAGCTATATAGTCTTGGATGAAATGCTAGTCGTTTACTCGTTTTTTTCCATCTAATTTCCTGTTGAAGAAAAAAACTTAATACAGGAATGAAACAGAAAAAACAGCCCAATTTTGACACTAAATTGTCCGATTTATTATTCATCTTCCTGTTGGCTATTTCGTTTATACTGTTGTACCAACAAAATATGTATATATTATAGTTTTCTTGGCTCTGAAAATAGAATCAATCTAAAATGAAACATTGATCACAGAGTCCAAATGAAATAGTATCGTACTCAATGTTTAAATTATTCAAAACATGGTGACAGTTTAAACAGTTATCAAATGTAATTTTTCTTTTAAATAACCGACAATTTGTTTGTACTATTGAGACTGGTTTCGTTTAATTGCGAGCATTATCAACCAATGCTCGCGATGAGCGAAACCAATAATTGACAGTTAACACCTTTAAAGTATTATACGTAAGTTTATATAAAGTATAATGTCTTAAATTAAGATGTTGTTTACTAGGGAAATGATGTAATTTTCACTGGAGTTACTTTTATTCAAATTCAAATGTTACGGCAACGTTCTGTTAACGACACTAATAAAGAGTCACCTGATAAACTATCATCGTTTTTAATGCTTCATAGAGATGAGCAATGCTACAGTTAAAGGTTGCTTGCACTTAGCGGAATTAGGCTGTCGTTGTGTTGTTACGGCTGCTCGCTCGAGGGTAAACGTCCTATAGTTTACGCTTTCTACCGACTTTAGTCCTTTTCGCATGGGTAGTAATTGCCATTCCTGTGACTTTTTCATCGTTCTTACTGACAATTTTTCTTTATAAGTGATAATGGCGATTACAATTCAAGTGACATTGTATAATATTCTTTATTTGATTTAATGTTTAATTATTTAGAACACGTAAATCAATCATGTCACGGTCATGAACCTGATGCTCCCAAGCCCAACTAATGTAGAGATACTATATGCAACAGACGTTTTGATAAAGATTTCATACCTAATTGTAACAATTTACTATTTTATATGAATTCGGCGGTAACTTTGTGGAAGTTCATTTTTAATATAAAATTAAATTAATAATTGATAACTTAGTTATTCCACTTGGTTTATCACTAACGTGACGCGTTTCGCCTCTTTAATAAGCATCTTCAGACTAACCGTATCGTAAGGCTGTTTATTTCTAAGGTAAACGATGATTTTATTCATAAAAGGGTGGGGGTGGGTTTTATTTCATTCTACTGGACGTGTGGAAAGGAGGTAAGCTATAAACATTGTTAAACTATAAACAAATCAATTACTGGTACCTGGATGTGAAAAAGCCAAGGGGGATAAATTTAATAATGGCGAGCCGCCTGTTTTGTTTAAAATGTTATTTACCAATCCTCCATTACTCTTAATGGTTTTATTGTTTATAGTATATAGCCCACACAAAGCGCGTGTTAAATTGTATACATTGTGATTATCGAAAAAAATATTTTGAAAAGACGAAAGGATACGTCCTTTTGCCTTTCTATAGTCGATATGTTATATATGTATATAAAAAAATGGTGTATCAACACGTTTTGTGTGAGTTATACACAATATTTTTTGGTGTAGGCTACATCCTGTTTCCTTTCCACAGTCGATATTGAATGTTTCAGACTGTTCTTATTTTTCAGATTTTACTAAAAATTTCGAAATATTTGGCGCTTTGGCAACTATCAGTATTAGCATTGTCAAATAGTTTTATTACTATATTAAAAAAAGTGTTGTTTTGGGAATACATTTTTTAATGTTTCACGATACCTTCCATATGTGTACATTCATCGTTACCGAAATCGTATTCGGAGAATTCCGTGATTTCTATTGACCGAAAGCGTCAACATCGTATCACAACATTGTTATAAACGCTTCTTAAAAAATATTAATATTATTTTGATGAGGAAAAAAACATAACGGTAAATATGATAAGCAAATATTAGACGCCTACATCAAAGATGTAAGTAAAATTATACGAAAGAATAGAGAATCCCATCATAATAAAAACATTTGTGAAAAATAACATTCATAAAATAATTCGAGTCATTCTGAGTGAATTCTGATATCCCAAAAGTAAAATAACAAGGGCTCGAATTACCGAAGGGGAAGGTCACGATCCACACACGTGAGGAATACGAATAGAAGAAGAAAGTAGAGATCTGGCCCGGCCCGTGGGCCGGGTTCACGCTGATAATGAATATTCAGATTTGGGCTCGAGCTCGAGCCCTTGTAAGTAATTTAATTTTCAGAAAAATATTTTGAGCAATGATCGGGTCATGAGCCAGAAATACGGTAATAAATCATAACAAAACATAGCTAGCTAAAATAATTTATTTTACATTTGCTATGAATATCGTTGGAAAGATAGAAACAATAACTTATATTGTTTGAAAAGTATGAGAGAGTACGAAATATGTTTCCGCTACTCGAGGGGAAGGTGGGGAGCGGAGAAGCGGTAGTCAACACACTTCGACAGCCCCAAGTCCGTCGTGGGGACAAAGGATAATTCACAGCTTCCTTCGTCTTCCATTAAAACCCGATCGTATTCAGTATACTTTATCTTTAATTGCAGTTAGTTTAAATTCCTCGAAGGCAGTTACACAAACACAAACAGATTTAAAATACACAATTTCAATTTAAAACTCTGTAAGTGGTTTTATGATATGATCGTAAATCTCGGACTAAGTCGCCGCTTCGTCGGCCAACGACTCCGTGCGAGGAAGGCCGAGAGGCGAATGCTGCTTTCCCTAAGCAGCGCAAGCTTTTTGTTTACTTCTAACGGTTAACAAATAACGGTAACCAAACAAATATGACAAATTATTTTTGAATGCCTTAGGAGAGATATTACATATTAAATTTGCATTAATAGAAAGAATCTGCAGATTGGTTTTGAAGACTCCTGTCCGTCCCATAAGTACGGGGCGGTGTCACATAATTTTTCAACACGTTACACTAGTAACATATTTTTGTATTTTGTTTTTTTTTGCTTAGAAGAAGAAATAAAGACCTAGATCATGTACTGACATTAAAATAGTACTGTGTACAGGGACTGTTAAAATAACATATTTGGAACACATTTGGCTATAGTATGTAGCTCAAAAAACGAAAAGCAATTAAGTATGTCTGATTGACCATGCTAAAATAGCTCTTGCCATTGTTAACAGCTAAGCGCTCTGTTAGTTTAATTTATTTTTACCAAAAATTTATCATATAAAATTAAAATTGATAACTTAGTTATTTCACTGGCTATGTTACTAAACGTGATGCGTGTTTCGCTTTTTTTTAAAATTATCTTCAGACTAAATATATCGCAAGGATATTTCTAAGGTAAATAATGATTCTAATTCTCAATTTAAACAATGTGGTAGGTGGGGTGGGTTAATTTAGTTCTACTTTACGTGGGGAGGCGCTAAGATACAAACGATAATATACTAATTACCATTACAAAATTAATTACCAGTGTTTGGCGTTGATTATACCATCATTGTTTAGTATGAAAATGCTTCTTAAAGAAGCAAAACACGTGTCTCTTTTATTAACACAACCAGTAGAATAACTAAGCTATCAATTTTAGTACCGCCAAATCCGTCGGCCATAATTTATAGGTGTAGAGTGAATTTTTTTAGTTTTTAGCCGAAATGATGCACAATGCACTGCTTTAATGGCGCTTTGGCTATTGACGGCCTATATCGCTAACCATTCATTAGAGGCGGGGATAAATCTCACGATAACGGAGCATGTAGAAAGATAAACATCGTGTCGCGCTATTATGGTCCTTTATGACACATTAAGTATCATTCTCTCCGACAGATCCACGAAGTATCCCATTTGCAAAGAGGAGAATATATACGTTGCTTAAATCATAACATACCGAGCAATGATATAAAGATCTCTCTCATGAATTCTTTATATGTATTTGTATGAATACACCTAGCAACATTTTCGTTTGGAGTTTTGAATTCTATCTTATCAAAATCTATTGTTAGTATTATTTTGATATAAACTTAGCCAGGAAGTACCTAATGTTAAAAAAACTAAAATGAACTAGTTACAACACAGTTACAGTTGACCAATACAGTATTATCTTTTTTCTACATTTATTTACCCACAGAAACTATGTAAAGCTTGCGAAGCGGACTCTCAGTCTTCTGGCTATTTTTAGTTGGGTTATAAATAATTGCACTTTGTGTTAAGTAGTATTCACTTGGTACACTTGAACTTTTATGTTTCGATAGTTTGCACTTTGTGTACACTAGTATTCACTTGGTACACTTGAACTTTTATTTCGATAGTTTGCACTTTGTATAATATAGTATTAACTTAGTACACTCAAACTTTGATTTTAATAGTTTTCACTTCGAAACGGATTCTTTTAACAAAGTACCACATACTAATTTTGATAGCTTGAGTTTCAAACGAATTATTTTAATTCTGTATGTTATGGACATTGAAATAAATTATATTAACGTATTGCATGTCCATTTAGAATCCTGCTTCTTCATAAATACCACTCCTATAATATACTAGTGAATAAATTCTAATGCGTGGAGCAAAGACATTACAGGCGGTCTAATATAGAGTTGCGACAAGTAAACTAGTCTATGGTGGAAAATCCTATGTTGCAAGTAGTAAAGAATAAGTGAAATTTCATTACAGCGTTGTGAAACTATCGATTTCAAAGTGTGAGTATTTATATTGAGTGAAAACTATTTTGTCTATGTGATAATATTTCTTAAATGTTTAAATATATTTTATTATGTGGCATCACTTTATTTGTAGTGAAATAATTTGTTTTTTGTGGAATGTATTTGATATAAGTGAAAATTATCTTTACGAAAGTGAATATCATCTAAACAAAGGTGCATTTAATTGTAAGCCTTTTTATTTGCGGGATGAGTACACTCCTATATCTTTATATCCTTTTCTCGCACGTATTCTAATAATAATGAATCACTGCAGATTCTGTCAGCTGAAGGATTTTTATGGCGAAAACAATGAAGACCACCTTACAAAAACTGATTGTGAGTGTTCAGTTAACAAAGTGTTCAATTATTATCAGAATTTTTCCCTTAAATTAAATTTAAAGAGTTTACTATAACATGTCCAGTTCCAAAATGACTTTCGAGTGCTTTTCGAAGGCGACCGCATGAACCTTCCACCTAAAGATTGTGTGCACTGTGCTACAACATATACTGTGTTATGCACAAGACTTTTTACTTTGGAGCAAAAGGTTTCATTTCCTAACATGCAAAATACAATTTCTGATGCTAAGCAGAAAATATATATAAAATTTCTTCATATGAGTTTTTAATCTTTGAAATATCGACATATTACGTCAAAATTTTCAATTTTTGAATTAGCAGAAATATATGCGATGTCAAAATAATGACGATATTGAATCTCGGTTTTTTAATCGGCCTATAAGTTTCAGCCCACAATTCAGTTTAACGTGTGTTCAAAAATGATTATTAAGTGAATTATATTATTATTCGGTTATAGTATTATTGGCGCAGTTGGCAGCGTCGTGGGCTACGGCTACGGATGTCTCGGGTTCAATTCCCGGTGCGGACAGTTTTCGTAAATTTATATACAATCGATTTATGGATTTCTGTTCGTAGTCTGAGTGTTTGTGTTGTCTAAAACTCCCTCCTCATCCACCCATCCTATCCTCACGGGGCGTAGCGATTAGCTAACCACTAGTCCTGTCCTAGCCCTATCCTTATATCCCTACTCTCTTCGATAAAGAGAGGTTGATCAACTGAGTAACAAATAGTTTTCATAGAAAAAATCTGTTGAGATACCTCCATTAGGAGACCATATGCTCCACATTGGGAGCGGACATGGGAAAAAATATTATTATTCACTTTTAAGGTGTTAAATGTCAATCCTTTGTGGAAAGGCATTATATTTTAAAAATCATCAGTTGGTAACGCTCTTTATGAGCGAAACCTGTCCTGATCATTATAAACATGTGGAAGTAGTAAAAACAAATTATGTTATAATATATTATTATCCAATTGAAATAACAAATAATATATATGTGATGATTGTAGGGATATTAAATCAAGCACCAGGGATATTGGTGCCTTCAGAAACTAATTCATAAATAAATTCGTATTTGTGTATTCGCTGTAAAAAGATTATAAAAAAAATATTTGAATTGGTAACAAAACTTTAATAGTTTCGTGTACGATAAGGTTGGCGTCCATAGATAAAATGTTTCTCCATGGCAACAATTATTATTTGTAGGTTTATATTTTAATATAGTATGGTTCAGCAATATTTGCTTCTCGTAAGAATACGGAAACCGTTCCATGTTATTTGATAATTCTCTTGGCGCATGCTAGGTCATATAAACATCTCTCGTTTCTGTCGAATACATTGTCTCATTATTTACAATAAAACGAACATGTATGGCGTAATTACATGGATTGGATGAAGAAACAGGCGGTATTCGAGTCTTAACTATATTCATCATCTAGATATATAATAGGAAGTTGCTTGGTAAAATAAAAGCGCTACAAACTTCGTACCATTCCAACCTCCAACGTAAATGTCCGTAAGAGATTCACGCCAAACATATTTTAAATTAATGTATACTTTTAACAATAATATAGAGCTAGAAAATATCACATACAATAGTATTTATTATTGACATGAACAAATATTACTTATTTAAAAAAAATCATTTGCTTGATCGACTTTTAATAATCCATTTATTATTATATAATAAGACATACCCTTTTCAATTGCCAATGTATTTTCATTTTGAAATTATAAATCTTTCTTTAATCATAAGAAATTCATCAAAATATTTCAGAAAGTATGTTATTTTTTCAAATACGATCTTCAAATTAAAAATGAGTCTCAAAAAAACTTACTCACAATGTTTGGATAACAGATTTTGTTTAGACGTATTCAAAAAATGTTATTTGAAGACATTTATATTGCGAGATATGATGAATTTCTAATCCCTAATCTAAAATAGGGAGCAAAGATTTCGGAATGACCGATAGCAATGCCTTAAAGTAATTATAAATAGAATAATTGTATAGGTGTTTGCACGCATAGTGCAGCTGCAATAAAGGGGAATAAAATAGGGTTTGTCTTGTGTGTAAAACAACAAAAATCCTTCAGTAGAAATTACACATTACAAATTACATGAGCCTTATTTATAAACGCAATTTTTTTGAACAAATATCAATCCTGATACAGAATATGTCGGCGGTCCCGTAGCAAAGTTATGGTAAAATTATTTGAACTTTGAAAGAATGAGACTTTTTATTTTCTACTGAATCAAAACATGCCAGTGCTCTAGCAACTCTTTTAAATAATCACTGGATAAATTTGCTACATTTCTGACATCTTTAAGTATCTGAACGAATTGAACAAACAATGAAAAGCTATTGATATGCTCTGACAAATAAACATTGGCAAATCGAGCTGCTATTTCGAATTCATCAAATAAAAACGAATCAAAAAATTGAAAGTTTTATTCATAAAATTTACATATTTTAACATATGGTGTGCCGTGGATGAGAAAAGGTTGAGGAGCACTACCTTAGATGACTGATGCTGAGCGAATAAGTAGCATACTATTTTGCTGCATGACATTTGTATAATCGCTGGAATGGTCTCAACTTTAATGTGAATTATTGGCAAAAAGACAATATTTTTATAATCAAACACTGCTTGTAGTATTTATTAAACATTTTTATTAAGATTATAACTTCTTTCGCTCAGTTATAAATGCTTCTTTGCTAAACAGACTCGGTCTAATTATTATAAAACAAAGTAATAAAAATCCATTACAGAATTTACCATAATTTTTAATTCTTGGTCAAAACTTTAAATTGTGAAACTTCCTCAAAAGGTTTTTGTTTGTCATTTATTTTTGTATTAAGTAGTCTAACATACACAATAATTTTAGCGCTGTTGAAATACTTTCAAATACATCACCGTACTTTAAAATCAACGATGCAAAATTAAACCTGCTCTTTTAAAATATAAAAATGCATTTCCATTTTGCTTAATCAAAAGTTTGAGTAATGACATGTTTTCACATGGAGTTATCCCCGATGAAACAATTCAATGATATTTGCTATTCTCTTTGTGGTAAAAAACACAAAGCAACGAGCGAATGTTTTACGATGGCAACAAAAAAATTTACGATTGCTTTGCACTCCACTGGCTGGCAAACGAGATAGATAGTAACGTTGTGCAACGAAAATCAATATGTAACATTATAATTAGTAACCAAACCGCAAACACGATTTCATTACAACGCCACTGAGCCGAATAGATTAAGGGAGTTATTGACGCCGTTTTTTTTTATTATTTATCAACATCGCCATCCTTAGTATTCCTTTAATATAATATTTTGTCTGTGTCTCTCTCGTCGCGGCCGTTGTTTTAAAAAGCTTTTAGTCGGAAAAGTTGTTACATGTTATTTATGGCAAAATGTTTCTTTTTAAGCTATATCGACAAATTAGAATGCTCTTTAAAATGCAAATGTCAAAACGTATTTGGTTAACATATTAATCATTTTAACAGTGTTAACCTTTAATTTTTAGTGGAAAGGCGATAGTGGAAAGGCATGGCCGAATCCATCGAAAATATGAAAGGCAATATTTATATTTAATGACTGAATTGAGCTTCGAAGAACTCCTAAAGAAAGTGAAGCATTTAGTTTTAAGAACTAAATTTTTACTATATAGCAGAAGGCACCCCGACTTTAGCGCGCCGACGTTTGCGCGCTGTACAACCCCGAAATTTGCGCGTGCGACTTTAGCGCGTCGACGTTAGCGCCGACGTTCGCGCGCAATATAAGATTATTTTGTGTTATTGAAACTGCTCGTCTAAAGAAATTTACTTACATAAATGATAACTTTATGTTAAAATTACATCTTTTTTAAAATTAATTAGTACTTTTACAGAGCAATCCAAGAAAATTTAATCGATTGGTAAAAAAATTAGGACATAAGGACCATAAAGCCATAATTCCACCAATGCAAAATTTCCAAATTCTATTTAAAACACATGTGTGAGTGTTTATCTAATTTGATATGATTAACACTTAACCCGTAGATGTTGCTTATTTATCTCTATGTTTTTTTCAATGTACATTTTGTCAATATATATTAACGCGGAGAGGCATTACCGGCGTCCGTGGCGCAGTTGGTAGCGTCGTTGACTACGATTACGAATGTTTAAGGTTAAATTCCCGTTGCCAACGATTTTCATAAATTGATCTTTCAATCGATTTATAGATTTCTGTTCGTAGTCTGAGTGTTTGCGAAGTCTAAAAATCCCCTCTCATCCATGCGATCCTTACGGGGCGTAGCGAGAGCGATTAGCTAACCACTAGTCCTGTTCTAGCCCTATCCGTCTATCCATACTCTCTTCGAAAAAAAGAGATGTTGAGCAACTGAGTAACAAGCAGTTTTCATAGAAAAATTCTGTTGAGATACCTCCATTAGGAGACAATATGCTCCACATTGGGAGCGGACATGGAAAAAATTAAGTCAAAATTTAACTTTTTTGACTTAATGATGAGGTAATCTTACTCGGTGAACGCTTCATAATTTACCAAAACACCCAAGGTTATATCTATTCAAATGGCCAAAATACATTCTGTTTTAAATTTTTAAAACTAAAACATAATTAATTTGTACTACTTCCACATGTTTATAATGATCAGGGCTGGTTTTGCTCATGACGAGCATTATGAACTGATGTTGTACAAACAAATAGTGTTTTATTTTTTTAAATATAATGCCTTACCACCAAGAATTGACAGTTAACACCATAAAAGGGTACTATGCTTGTTTACTATCATAACCTAAACTATTTATCATAAATTCTGTTAAATATAATGTCTTTCCACCAAGAATTGACAGTTAACACCTTAAAAGTAATCTGTTAAATACCATAAAAATCATTTGTAAATAAAACAAAAGAATAACTCAATAGTACTATATGGACTGTATGTTTGTAGAATTCATAGCCATAATAATGAATGATATCAAGCTTAGAAGTTTCACTTCAATAAAAGAAGTAAAATATGTATATTTTTTTATTAAAGTGATAAAGCTACCAAAAAATGCATGGGCAAAAACATATGAAAAAGTCAATGACCAAAATATGTTATAGATTAGAATGATGTTTTAAGAAAGGTTTAATTAAGTAAATAAGGTTTTTTGACAAATATGTATTAAAAAAATATAAATGAAACAGACAAATATAATATGTCTGTTAATTATTCTTTTTATTTAATATTATTTTGTCATTGTATAAATAACAAAGACGCAATAAAAATAGGTATGAACATATCTGCCATATACGGTTTTATCTCATGTTTTAAATTTAATTTTCCGCGCGCTAAAGTCGGCGCGCTAAGGTCGCTGCACCATAGCAGAAAATACATGTAAATCAAATGGTGTACAGTAGCGACATTCGACTCTCAACTTATATTTTTAACTTTAATCTCTAAAACTATAATAATTTTAAGATCTCAATGCAAAATGACAATATCAACAGAAAAAATACTAGCAAAAGGTTCGCTTAGCAACCGATCCATAGTAAAATATTTGTTAAGTAACAGTTGAGATAATAACGCAAATGCAAATATTTGTATTAAATATTAAGAGTTTCATGTTTGTTATCTAGTAGAAAGTGAGCTTTAGAAATTGGCACATCTTAGTGTGCATCTGGAATCGTTTAGCCAAACCACCAAACACGACATTGACAGGATTATTAAAGCCCTACAACAAAAATAGTTTTGTCATTAAATTATTATATTGCAACACCAAAATTTTATATAATAAATGGGATAAGTCAAAAAAAAAAATCAGTCGACGCAAGCAAAGTAAAACTGTTAAATGACATGTAGGCTATTAATTTGAGAATGACAACCAATGGGATGCAACATTAAAGAAAGCTGCACATTCAGATTCACCATCAAAAATTCTGACACTCTGCAGTAATCCTCACACTGTGTGAACCTTCTAACCCAAAAGTGTTTTGGGAAAATAATAACGATTTCATGCCTGCAAAAATCCTCAGAATGCCGTGAAATATGCCGATTGCAACAACGAGACACTCATCAAACTTGAACACGTGATCGGAAAATCTTTGGAAAAGATTGGCAGGATAAATCTTTCACGACATCATGCAGGTAACATGAGGTGGTAAACGTTGCGAGAATTAGCGCAACACTGAAATATATTGTTTAACTTTCTGACGCTGCAGAAGCCATTATTAAATCCAGATCAACAAGGTATATATCGACAAGTTCTACGGCGTCATAACAAGAGTGAAGGTGGGTTTTCATTTTTTATTATTGCTGGTTTTAACTATTAACATTGTCATTAATTAATGCGCTATATTTTGTGGGTGTCACAAGAGGTACGGTCCATGGTGATATTTTAAACTTTCAACCAAATTTCAATATTAGCTAGTCAAAGTCTAAATGACCTAAAGTCTTCTACCTTGGGCGAAGTCGAAGTATATTCATTAAATCCATCCTCATAACATGTAATATGATCACGACCAATTTCAGTCCGTATGAAAATTTGAAAAGGTTGAAACCAGTTGAATTATACCGCTCATAAAGATGAGTAAAATCTAGTCTGGGTCAAAGGGAAACAAAACGTAATACAAGTTCCGTTAATGTGTTAACGTTAAAACTGTCATTAAAAAATCGAATACATTTTAGATATATTATCTTCATCATCTTTTTTTTTTCCATGTCCGCTCCCAATGTGGAGCATATGGTCTCCTAATGGAGGTATCTTGACAGAATTTTTCTATGAAAACTGCTTGTCACTCAGTTGCTCAACCTCTCTTTTCTTTTTCGAAGAGAGTAGGGATAGAAGGATAGGGCTATGACAGGACTAGTGGTTAGCTAATCGCTCTCGTTACGCCCCTTGAGGATGGGATTGGTGGGAGGGAGGACTCAGACTACGAACAGAAATCCATAAATCGATTGAAAGATCAATCTATGAAAACCGTCCGCACCGGGAATTGAACCCGAGACATCCGTAACCGTAGCCAGCGACGAAACCAACTGCGCCACGGACGCCGAAATCTTCATCATCTAGCAGAGGAAAATAAAATGTTTTAGAACGTCTAAGGGCGGCAATGTTAATAGCTAAAGCATTCACACTGAATAATTTTACTGCCTTTGATAAATATTGGTTTTCGGTAAAACGATATCATTTTATGCGTCCGATAGTCGCAAAGTTTCCAAACTGATAACATTGTCTAATATTATATTTCACTTTGATAACTCTGTTCTGTATACTTAATAGTCTAATCTCGACTTTGCTCTGTCTAAAATTGACGAGTTGTATGTGAGTATATCACTCATTTAGTTTCGAAAGAAAATCACATTTTATTAATATATTGTATGAATAGAAGAAATTGGCATTTCCTTGGCAAAGCTCCATTATAATAAGATAAAAATAGCAAACTATTTAATCCCGGAATATATTTTTTTTATAACATTTCACAAATTTGTTATTGTCGATAATGCTCGTGATGAGCGAACCGGTTCTAATCATTATAAACATGTAGAAATAGTACAAACAGATTGCGTTTTATTTTTTGTTTATTCATCATCATTCATTTAGTTTCGAAAGAAAATCACATTTTATTAATTTATTGTATGAATAGAAGAAATTGGCATTTCCTTGGCATAGCTCCATTATAATAAGATAAAAATAGCAAACTATTTAATCCCAGAATATATTTTTTTAAAACATTTCACAAATCTGTTATTGTTGATAATGCTCGTGATGAGCGAACCGGTTCTAATCATTATAAACATGTAGAAATAGTACAAACAGATTGGACTCGAACTGACATGACGAACTGACTTGACGGAAGTGTACAAAATCTCAATAATCCAAATTTGATATTGAAATTCCATCAAGCACTCTCAGTCGATGTCTTAAATTATAGAGATTTATCGTTGAAAATATAGCTAAATGTTTGTTTGAATTGCTTTTACTAACCTCTTTAATAAAACTTAAAATCTCATTTTTAATAATGTGTTGGTTGTTTTTAACGCGCAAGTAAAAAGATCGCGGTGTAACAAATTCGGTCAACGAACATTATGGTTTTATCACAAAGAGGTGGCGAAGGCTTTCGCTTTGGAAAAAATAGTCTTCATTAATCATGACTTTCTTTGGGCAAACAATGAAGGTTTTTTTTCAAATTATTTCCTCCGTTGACGCTTAAAATTCCATCGGCTTATAAGAGTAGTCGGAAATTAATTCCATTTAATGCCGTCAAAAATATTCGGATTAAAAATTGTGAATTTTAGATGCGGTGATAGACAGAAGCTTATTTAATTGGCTTAGTGGACGTGATAAATGAAGGCTAAGGAAATATTTTTTGGTGTCCTATGCCACAAATATAAAAATCTGCACTGCAGGTCACAACAATGCGTCATTAAAACCAGGGTTGTAGATTTGGCAAAAATCGGATGACCCTAAATCTTTTTTTATAAGTTATATATCAACTTATTTATGTGTATATACGTTTTTTTTTATTGTTGAAGCAGTGGTTGGTAAAATAACGTCACTTTTCACCCTAAAACGGACTCATGTTATCAAGCAAAAGATCACTTGGCCTTTTTGATTGTAAAACAGTGGGAGTAGGAAGGCGTTTGAATGACTTGGCAGTCCTAATATGACTACCGTTTCGAAAATTCAATCGATATCAGATACTTCTTTATTTTCAGTTGGATATTTAAAATCAGTTATGGTCTGGGTAAGTTAAAGAGATTTCTTAAAGTTTTATATCACATTACGAACTAGATCTGGTAAAAATTGAACACTTGTTAACTGAACACCCACATTCAGACTCGCAAGTGGTATTTCATAATTATTTTCCCATTCAGCGCTTCAGCTGTCAGAATCTTTATGAATACAGTAATGAACTTGAATTCATGTGGTAAAAGAAAATAAAGACATAGTCTGTATTCACCCTATAAATAGAAATAGTCAGAAAATACTAAACTAAAAGCCCTCTTCGTAGGTTTCATATAGTTTCAATAGTTAAATAAAGTTACAAAAAATCTCTATTCATATTAAATTTTACTATATTAAAGTCTCCGCTCTACTCCGTTGGTTAAAACAGATGTGGGTGGAGAGTAAGTCACGGAATAAACTATTCAAATCGAATAAAAAATTCTAGAATAGGTCACAGAGACAACTGCAACGGTTGAAGCATATTGGTTTAAGATTCAACCCTTCAATGAAATGTATTATAATATATACAGTTGAAATCATTGAATATGATATTTCCCTAAACATTTTTCTACTTTTACTTTGTATTATAAAAATGCTTTATTCTGACTACCGTTTTAAGTGTAGATGGTAAGCGTGTAAGACCTCTATCTTTACATACCATCTTACCCTTGTGATTCGTAGATGTTGCACTAAACCCGTCGCCCGGTCACGTCTCAAATTAATTTTCTACACGATAGGAAATTTACGGCGACGCCCGGAACCTGCGTTCTCTGAGACAATAGCAGATACTACCACTAACTGTGACTTGCGCCATTGTCCGACATGCCAATCATACTTTACGTATGCCTGACAGATTTCGTCTGATGGGATGGAAACGTTTCTTAATATAAATTTACCAACGGGGAAAGAAGTGAAGCTCGGACGGAGATAAAAATTGATTAGCCGTTTAATGAATCTTATATTCATTAAATAAATGTTTACTGTTTATTCGGCTTTTTATTTAGAAAACAATCTAAATTGTTAGCTTTCGTATTACATTTGTTGTGTTACTAGTGGTGACATGTGTTTCGCGTCTTTCAGAAACATCTAAAAAATTAATATTTCTATTATTTCTTTGTTCCTATCTGAATTATTGTTAACTTCGATTTGAAAAGATGCTTTTCAACAGAAAATCAATCTTTACTTGTATATCTATGATTAAATTCCACAATCAAATCTTGTAACGATAGATACTTGTTAATTGTAATACTGATGATATTCCAGTTGATAAATTTGCTCATGTATCACGTTATGTAAAGCACTTAGCGACATTTATCAATGAAATTCTTTCTATAAAACCAAAAATTTGAGATAAAGTATTTATCATTTAATGAGAATATTACTATTCTTGGTATTGTTATATTTTATGATCCTGATAACAATATATGAGTAAGCGTGTGTATAAATTATTTTTTCTTGATATGTCAGCGTAGAACTAACCACTTGAAATACTAACTTTTAGCATTATTAATCAACTATATTGCGTCTAGCATCCACACAAATATACATAGTTATAGATTCTGTTGAATTCTCTCGATAGACTTCTTTGCCAATTTTAAATTTAACTGATGTTGGACTTCCTGATTTTACGATGTATGCCTAATAAAGAACACATAATTTTTGTTGTTTTATTATTATTTGGTATTTTTCCTAGAAAAGACACCGCAAACACTTTCAATGGAAAAGTGTTCTAATATACTCCATTACATTAAAAGTGTATTGTGCCCATGTGATATATTGTAGCATCTTATAAGATGCCTTCTATACAGGAAAAGCGAGTGCTGCTCTCGTAATTCGTTCACTTGATTAATTCATCAATATTAAAGGGTAGTTTATCAGTGTCCTGGGCGCCACTTGTAGTGGAAGTGATTCGTTAAGCCTCGAACTTCCATGATATTATTATATCCGGACAGTTTATCGTCAGGCTTTATTGATACTCCAGTCTTTTTAAATCTGTTTTGATCACAATCAAAGAAGAAATGGTTTTGTTGTATTGGATTTTTTTTTGTGCGGTAAATATTTTTTAGTAAGCTAGTTCTAACTTAACCATTAAATATATTAATTTTCTTACCATGTCCGCTTCCAATGTGTAGCATATGGCCTAATGAAGGTATCTCAACATAAGTTTTCTACGAGAACTACTTGTTACTTAGTTGCTGAACTTCTCTTTTTCGAAAAGAAAAGGATAGAAGGATAGGGCTAGGGAAGCACTTGTGGTTAGCTAATCGATTGAAAAATCAATTTTTGAAACTTTCCTTACCGGGACTTGAACCCGTACGCCGTACACCCGTACACAAGTAACCGTGGCCAACGATGTTGAGTAATGCACCACGTACCCGATATAATTACTGAAACGTATATTTTTTTTAAATATGGTTTAATTTAATAATATAATAGTCATATTTTTGTTGCTTTGAGCGATCATTATTATTTTGGAATAAAATAATAAAGAAAGAAAAATATAATCATCGTAAACCTATTATTTGATGTTATTTTATTTTTTTGCTGCTGACTGATTTTCATAAATAATTAAAAAATACATATTTTAATTAAATGATTGTTGAGCGAACAGTACATAAAAACCGGTATGTTGAATTTTCAAAACTGGTATTTCGGTATTAAAAAAACCGTCAAAATACCTGAATCCCGATTTTGGCAATACCAGTTCAATCTTTTATCGCCATAGTAGGTATTATTTCCCAGGCAGATGAATATGTAACAAAGTACATAATATATCCTATTTTTCACTACCATTTTTTTTTTTTGAATAATTTGGAGAGTTTTCATATGTACGTAGTCAGTATTGGCTCATGCTGAAGTAATTGGACGGGTTATTGCAATTTAGAGAATTTTTTCTCTTCGTATCAAGATGAATATCAGTTTATCCTTAACAGCTTAATGGCCGCATGTTTTTTCGCGAAAAAACTGTCATTTCACTAAATTCACTATAATTTGTAAACCAATTGAGATAACCAAATTTGATTTGATGGCTTCCAGACACTTCGCCGCATAAATCAATACCGTTTGAGAAGTGGTTCTATAATTTTAGATTGCATACTTATGTGGTGTAGTGAAAAAAACTTAAATCTACTAAAAAATCCCTGCTTCTCGTATCATCCCTGTTGCAGATGTTACAAGTAACCCCGGGACAAAACACGTTTATCATAATGACTCAAGCACCATAAAAAATTTCATATGGCCCATTCAATAAATCACCACGCAATCTGTAAATAATAATAACCAATACTACGAGAGAGAGAAAAATAAACGTGTACCATCTAGGGGTAGTTTTACAAAACTGTTTGGTAAAAATATTGTTCATGTTTTGTTAAATAATGCGTTGATGTGTATACCACCATCTCTCGTTGATATTTGAAATCAGACTCGATTATAACCCAGTACTTTTTCAATAGAATGGAATGTATGACGTAGGATTCATATATGAGTCCACGGTCATTATACATTTCTCCTCCGTTTTTATATTATAAGAAACGCTATGTCAGTGGTTTTTTAAACTTTTAATATGAATAATGCAGTACGAACTGTCAGAGTATGAAATCAACAGCCGTTTTCACTGGGGTGGAAATACTTACTACATTCCGTTAATCGAAACATCCTGTAATCGCCGTTTTGCAGATTGATCGCTTTTTTATCGACCCCCGTTTTTGTTTGTGTACGAGCCAAGTAAATACTTCCATTTTCTTCCCGTCACTTTTGCTATAGACATCCTGTTATAATGGATATTGGCAAATCAAACACTGTTGTGTGCCTTGGGAGGGAAATGGCCCCCTGCATCTATTTGGACATCTTCTCTGTGTCACAGGCGTTGATTAAAACGGAACATTACATTTAATGAAGCACGTTTCATTTATATGCGTAATTAAACCGTAAATATCGCCATAAATATATGAACTAGTTACTTTTAGGTATAATAGGTACGGGTTTTAATTATATATGTCGACACCCACCAATAACAGCAGTAGTTCAATTTTGGTATTTTTTCAAGGGAACTGCAAGCTTGAAATATTATCAATTTAAGGCGAAAATCTGCAGAAATAAAAATAAAATCAACGCTTGTTTTCATATTACTGACCGTTATGGTCCATGTATTGTATACATTATATGTATACAGTACATATCGACTGTGGAAAGGAAAAAGGAAGTAACCCACACACAAAAAATATAGTGTGTAGACCAACCAAAACGTGTATTAAATTATTATCGAAAAAAATTATTTTGAAAAGTCCTGTTACCTTTCTACAGTCGATATATTGTATATTTTTATATAAATATAGTTTATTAGCACGTTTTTTGTGAGCTATACACAATATTTTTTGGTGTTGGTTACGTCATTTTTCCTTTCCACAGTCGATATATACCAAAAACGGTTAAGTGGTGTTAAGACTGTTGGGTTATCTGTTGGATAGAGTCATCGAGACGTCGCTGGAACAAGAGGGGTCAGGGGGAAGGGGGTTTCAGCAAGCCCCCGGCGGCACGTTGTAGAGGACGGCATTTTCGAAAATGAATAGAAAATTTCGACGGTTAAAAATAAATATTTTTTAATATTTACATACTCAATGAAAGTTATATTACATCCGTAATGTTTTCTACCGTCTACTTTGTGACTCGCTGAGAACATATACTTTTCTAAGGGTGGCATTTTTGAAAATTAATAGAAAATTATGTAGGTAATAAATAAATATGAATTGTTATGCCTTGTGATTCACTGACAAAATATATTTCTTTTCTGAAAGATCTAAGAATAATCATGAAGCCTTAATGTCACAAATATTAAGATGCTTTTATTCATTCCTCGCAATTGTTCTACTAGCTGTTAAAGAACTTTTTCGGAAATAAAATTAACAAAACAATTTAATATCAACATTGAGCAACTTGCGATTAAAAAATTCTTTCAATAGCACACCAACTGGCAGATAAAATAGATTTTGATAATGTTACTGACGATTTTGCTAAGAGCAAAGTAAGTGAAGTCATGCCCTTATTAAACCTTAAATGCATGGTGTATTCACACGAATACACAGCACGATTTTCATCTTTTGTCCAAATCGTAATTTTTTTAATATTGTTTTCACCTTTAAATCATGATCACTATCTATTATTTAATTCTTTGTTTGATCACCAGACCACTTTATTTTATTTTGTATCAGTAATTTATAAAATCAATTCGACGGTTTAATGGATCGTGCATTTTTTTCCACATATGCAGTGCTTTTTATAGAAAAAATTCAGCTTTACGTTCATTACAAATTTCGTTTGAAGAAAAGAAAGGCCGGAAAACAAAATTTTTATAAAATAACAGTATTTAAAATTGTATTTGTAATTTTATTTAAATACTTTTTAACTTATAAATGTACTAAACCGTCTAATATCATTAACATATGCATACATGCAATCTATATATATTTGTTTTTGTTATGTCCTTTTAATTAACCGTCTTCTCTCTTTTCAGTTAGAATAAAGAATATGAAATTAGTAAAAGATTTCCAAAGAAGCAACCGACTCTAAGCTTTTTTTACTATTTATGATATTTGCGTTAACAGTATCTTATATGTCACATCTTTTGGTGAAATTTAATTGTGATTTTGGTTGTGACAATACGATTACGCACCGTAAAAAAACCGAAAACTTTGAAGGTAATGTCGAAATCGGTAGATTTTCAAGCAACTCCACAGCCCAACGTGTAAGTTATACGTTATGAGTTACAAACTCTTTGCAAAGTGGTTACAAGTTTATTTAATATCAACATACCAAAGTCTAGAGTTTTTACTTAAATAAATAAATACGAGAGATAAATGTTCAGATGTATTGATTCCCCCTCTTGTCAGTTTATCGATAACTTTGATCAGGACTAACTTAGCTAAGCTTAAAACGAAGCGCCTAATCCCAAATTTGATTGGTTGTCTAGCAACTCCTAATACAGACTTGTTTTTCATCGACTTAGAAACAGGATTAAACGTGAGTGACGGCTGTGCTAAAGCAAACGAAAATAATCAATTTTATTTTAAGATTGTTTTGAGACACGTGTTTTGTATAATATATAAACTCACAGAATAGCTTAGTAAATACTAAAATATTACGACGCTGTTCTTAGGAATACGGCTTTAGCTTATTACGACGGCAGCGCATTACATATTTTATCAATTTAACGACAACTTAATAATTATTCTAGGATAGCGGAAAAAAATCTGTGAGAATAGAATGGTATGGGGACAAAATAATTTGTTTGAATTGCGGATTATCTGCACAGATCACCTTCCGATTACTTTAACACCAAATCATTAACTCTAATAGTAATAAAAATTCAACTCAACTCCATTGCGTTCATAATTACAGCCGGCGTGTAGTATAATAACAAATGAGCGCTTTGAATGATTGCCAGAAGTGTCCCGCGAGCAACTTGAATATTTCTATTCGCCGTCTTGATGTATTTATTCCGTTGTGAACGTTGTTTCCACAACCACCCGTCATGGTTTCATATTGTTCTTACAATGTGTATTTTGCAGCGTTACAACATAATTGATGTTTAAAAATATCATGCACTATATTGTGTACTTGAAATAAAATTGAAAAAAGATTATTGAGTTATACAGTCCTTCCACTGTAAGTTATGAACTCTTTGAATGCCTTATAATTTTCGCTAGATGCGTCTGATCTGATAAAATGGAAAACATCTATCACTTTAGATCTACACGCTTTTCGGTTGACACAGTAAAGTTATTAAATCTCTTGGGTACAAAGCCTGCGTGATCGGTTGAGATGATTGAATCTCCCTTTTCATTATCCACCACCATACATTCCCAGAGGATGTAATTAGTAACTTTTTGTTTATTGCCAAATTTACAATTAGCCAACCGACCAAACTTGAAGAGCTTCGTAATTTAGCTAACATCTTCATCAAACTGCAAAGGAGTTAAATATTATTTTCAAAGAATAATTTTAAGATAACGTAAAAATATCAAAGTATTTAGTTCTACAAGAATTATGAGATGGTATTTATTTCGGCTTGACACCGTCGTCGTGGAATCATAAAAAATAAATAAATTAAATGAAATCATTACGAAATGTTCTTAACACTTTATACTCTTTAATCAATTTAAACATTTTAATACTATCTGAACGTCATTGAATCAAATAGACAATATACATCCAATAAACAATTAATAACATATTTTAGAATTATTTCATGATTGCGAAGTTGTAAGGTATCAAATAAAAATAACTGTAACATTTCAAAGTGTGATATTTTTCAAAACCATTCGTCTGGGTAAAGGCCAGGTTTCTTCTCACAAGAGTCTCTTTTCTTCTACCTGGAACCTACCTCTTGAAACATACCATACAGTCTTTTTTTTGCGAAAATATGAAACGGATGCGTCTATTCAAGCGCTGGTCAGTGTCACATATAGAAAGTCACTGTAACATATAATACTCCATAAATTTGCTTATTTATTACTATTATAATAATAACGTTTTCTTATACTCAATGTCGCAATCGGAAAAAAACACATCCTGTGCAATACCAATAAATGGTAATTGAAATGAAAAAAAAGCAATAAAATAATCGTAAATTTATTTTCAAAGTGTGCTGTAAAATGTCGAGTCCAGCACGATATAGGAGTTCTGAGAGTTAATGTACTGAACTAATAAGTTACATATATTATTTACATTTATATTGCAAAGGGAATGAACACAAATTCAATTCATTGTTACAGTTAAATAAAAAAAAATTCCTACATTGACTCTTCCATACTACGTATTTCATTCTCTTTTCTTTGGTTATAATTAAACAAAGCTCGAGAATTGGGATAAAACAACTTCCTCTCTCCTTACATCAAAAAACGACATTTATTAAAATAATAATGCTTCGATTGTTACATATGAGTCTTTATTTAGTTTTTTTTTTTGCTCAAAAATATTTCGTGGGCGTAAAGATTTCGAAGAACCTGTCACTAAATATTGCAAAATCTTGATGGCAAGTAAGTCCGTAAGTACGTGATTTGGTAGCAGGGGCTGGGTTCAAAGCATATCAAAATGACAGTTTGGTTACACTGTGGCCTATCACTTAGTCAATCTTGAATTAATTAAAATTTTGGCGAGCAAATTCCCTGCATCCCTTTTGAAACAGTTCAGTGGAGGTGAACCATCCGCGTGTGGTCTTGGTCACGTTGCTCAATTGATATATATTAAAATATTTCAATAAAAACACACGTCGATACCACTTTGAACAGTCAGTCATACTTGTTTTCAATGCATGGGAGAAAAACATAAATATTTCATTTAATGTTGTTCATTGAAACAGTTCACCGTTACTACAATATGATGACAGTAGAATAACAAAATATTTATTTCCCTTCAAGACTATTTTTTATGGAATAAAAGACGTTTAAAATAAAATCCAATTAAACGTATTATTGCTAAAAATCGGTAATTCATACATTGAAATTAGGGACTTGACAATAACTAGAAAGTTTCTTCAAGAAGCAAAACGAGTTTTATAATGAATGCTATGACGATTTCGCTGGCAATTTGATTTGATTCTAATAATAATAATAAATCTCCCTGCCGTAGCACTTTAACCATCCCTGCTACACGCACTTAAAATACGTCGGTCGCAAGACTTCCGTTTCTCGACTTGCGTAGACGATTAAAACTGCTTCTCGTGTCGTAGCTCGCCGTAGACCTCAACGTTTCACGTTTGATAGAAGGATATTTCACGTGTGCCAGCTTTCGATAAAGCTTATTCTGTACTTTGCTATATAGACGCTTGATAAACATCTCTGAATAATAATCCTTTTTGTATTTTAATTTAAAAAATGATCAAATCTCATGACACAAATAGGCCATTTTTAAAATAAAATACAATAGCATGGGTCACGAGATTTATTTTATGTTTGTATCAAAAATGATTTGTTGGTACATTTAACATTGACTTTTGTTACCGAATTATGAGTGCCAGTGTAATTTTTTAAGAAATCATACGGAATACACTAGTCCCTTTTTATAACTAGTATATTTAAGTTTAAATTTTCGCAAGTTTACTAATAATGTAAGCAATATTGAGAGCCAAAAGTAACTAGTCAGTGTTGTGATTCTGCCCCATTAAACTTATCTGACAATTTAAGGCAGGTTTTTTTTTGATCGCATTTGATAAAACTCAAAGCCATAACTCTTATATTTCTTTACGATTTTTTCTAGTATTTTTACATGGTTCATTAGAGTCTGCAATCAGAATGTTATCCTTAATTACCAATGCCCATTTTTCAAATTATTATACTTCTCATTCATACTGGAAAAAAACATATTTCATAAAATTAATGTCATCTATATAGTTGAAAACGAGTAATACCTTTCTAAGGATACATATTTAGACAGTCATTTTTGACCTATCAAATGTATTTACTATACTATAGTAGTTTGCATCCTTGGCTGGAACATTAGCTTATATCAAATTTTTGAATTCATATTTGTGCATTCTCAAGTCTTCTTAGAAAAAATGTAAAGTTTTATTGACTTACACTTCTCTATCCACTGCATGGGGTTGTATGTTTCATTTATTTAATTGACATGTTAAAAAATCTAGAAAAACAAAGTAATGAGTTACACAAGAAATATTTTAGGGTAAAAATAACAAAGTATTTAGTTGATTTAACAAGAATTTATAGTTCTGACGATAGCATAAGGCCTAAATAAATACCTATCAACAAACTGATAAAATTATTGTGTAACTAAATACTTTATTCTGTTATCCTATTATTCTCTATATAATTAGTGTTGAATCGTGATTTAATTAAAAGCCAACAGTATCATAAGAAAATAATCCTAAACGAATAATTTACATAACATAAAATTATCCAATTATTAAATGAAGTGAATTTTTGATAGCTATTATGCTACAGATTATTCGTCTTTCTAAGTTGCTCCCGCCTTCGTCTGTAATCCACTTGTCAAAAAAATATTACGCTCTAATTGAGTAAGTGGCATGTCTTATAAAATACAAAATGTTGGCTTATTGCTGGTACTTACAGAATTTCTTTAGTCGGTAAAATCGCTCATCCCGTGTAATTAACATTTTACGTTACATTTGGCTCTGTTAAAAAAAATAAGGTAGCAAAACAACTCAGCATATACTAACGAACAGGGACGGCTCTTGTAAAGGAGCAAAGGGTGCACTGCACTCCAATAAGTCCCATCAAAATATTCCATTAATAAACGATATTCAAATATAATAATTATACCAATTCACTAATTTTAAATTTTCCTCGTGTTTCCCATAGGAAAATATTGGAGGAAACGATGATCAATAAACACGACTAGCAAACGTATTCTGCGTCGATTCAGAATACGCATGAAAGTCGGTCGATGACGCGGTAGGAGCATAAATTCTTTTGCACTCCTTAGACGTCTGAAATGTTCCATGTATTTTGACATATTTGTGACGTTGCAACAGTATGAACTACGCGAAGGGGGGATTTTGTATGGACTGTTTTTGAGCATTGATCCCCCTGGCGGAAATTCCCGTACGTACCCGAAGCGATTTGACGTTTGCGTTTACAAGCCTGTAACAGTCATTTGTATGAATGAAAAGAGCAGTGGAACAAGCGTAGTAAGCTCATTTAATTTCAATATGATTCTTTAACTATACGCTCTTCAATAAGAATAATATTTACCTACCATTATAACTTTTGGAGTGATGAATACAATTTATAAAATTATAACTATGATCGTGTATAATACCGTGTAGATATTATTGAATATTTAAAATAGAATAGTTTCGAGTTTTCTACCTGGCTGGCCTTACCTATTCCATAATATTCAACTGTGTATCTGGTTCAGTTTCGTAATACACCTTCCTCTAATATTTTTATATTCTTCTATATTGAATTCTACAAATTACTTTCCCCAAAAAATACTTATGCGAAAAATTTCCGGCTTAATACAGAATTATTCCAATTGCAGACATTAATACGCTAACCTTAACATATGATTTCACCGAGGAATTTAAACTTAAATTGAACTAACCGTCTTATACAGCAGAGAAGATTTTTACGATGTCGTTGGAGCCCTGTCTATACTTCAACTCTTCACGAATAAAAAATACATGTAGTATTTAGCTAAACCGTTAAGCCATTACAAATAATTTATACAATATCGATGACTTCCGTCGAAAGTGAGTGTTACTTCTAAAATTTAAAAAGGATCAATTCATTTTGAGAAATACCACGACTAAAGACAGACAAGGTTTCCCAAACTATCATCCGCGACAACCTGGAATGGTTGTATATGCTGCTAGGGCTGCAACAAATTTAGACGTACTCAAATTCATATTGATATTACCTACCCAAAAAAAAGAAAAAAGGTGGTCCGTCGAAATTAATCCGCAGGAAAGGTTTGGGAAACCCTGGTGAAGAGAAACAGTTGATATCGCCAATATCAGACTTATATTTTCGTATATGTCTGATAGTACTTTCAAAATCCAATATGTGGAGGATGGATTTCTTGCATAAATATGTGAATCTTTTTTTGCACTCCCTAATATTCCTGTCACCGGCCGCCACTGCTAACGAATATAATAATATATTCGTGCATAAACCCAAAAGGGCGCACGTTACACAAGTCGTTTCTTCGTATACCCAAATGATATAAAAAAGGATTTTTTTTTTCCTAAAAATTATTTAAACATTTCAATTTCGTTTTTTTTTTGTTGTTATCAATCGAGTGTTTTTTTATACGAATTATATTTTACTATGTAGATATGAGTTTAAATTATGCCATTACCTAAAAATAAATCATTTACCTTTTTATTGCCTGTTACAAATTACGCACGATTTGTGTAAAAATGATATTTTTTTATGAAATTTTGAATGTAGTTCTTTTTGAAAGGGATATTCGAATGAATCAAAAACAAATTATGTTCAACGGTAACTTACTGAGAATTCATTTTCCACATAAAATTATAATTGATAGCATTGTTACAATTTTTAAATAACAACTCATTTACGTTAAAATGTTTTAAATACGCTTTTTTGACTTCTATATTTACCCCGATATATTAATCTTTAAGCCACTATGCACAAATTTTCCTAAAAATCTTTTTTGAGTCTTCATCTTCGTAGTGGTATTCCTCACGTGTGAGGATCGTGAGTCGTGACCTTCGCCTACCGCAACAACTCCATTGTCACGGCGAAGAGTCTATCCTGTATTTGGAGTTCTTTCAAGATAGAGGCGCTTATGCGCTTGGCCGTCCATAGTATACCACCACATTTCAAATGCGTCTAGCCGTTTTTTGTCTTTCGCTTTTACGGTCCATGTCTCCACGCCGTAAAGGCATATGAAGTGGACCAGCGATTGTACTACACACATTTTGTAATACTTGTTTATTTTCTTGCCTGTGTTAGTAGTAATTGAATATTCATTTCTTTTTTCAAAACAATCAATCGTAATCATTTCGACACATTCACAAATTCCGCACTTTCATATATTGATTTTTCAATCCTAAAGAAATCGATTTTAAAATCTATCTTTATGAGACATTGTAAAAACAACATTTTTATATGTAATTAAAAAAACATTGAATTTAATCTTTACGGAGGTGAAATTTTATTTAAAAAAATCTACTGCCAGAATGTTGGATAACAATTATTATTATACGCGTCGTTGAAAAAGATCGTTCTTTTGGAAGGAAACTCTCGAAGTGTAAGTGGTTGCTGAATTTTTGCAGCTTGGTTTTCCCAATTATATTCTCTGCATAGTCTCCGTCATATTATCATGTGCTATTTTTATATTAGCGAAACCCTTCGTAATTTTTGTATATTGTATTATTTTCAATACCATTCCTTCTAGTGTTTTTTTTCTTTGACGCAAAATAATTAGTGTCTATTTGTTTTCATTATTCTTTCGGAATGGTTCTTTTTTTCAATTCACGACGTCCTTTGGAAAACCTGTAAATAAAAAGCGATAAAAATTCTTGTAAACCAAAGATATTTACATGAAACATGTCGATATCTGAATTATTATCATTGGACGTAGGTAATATAGTTTATTTTAAATACTTACGGTTTTCTTGATAATTTTTAATTTACATCCAAACATTTTAACTTTAAAAAAGTGTCAATAAAATAGAAAATGTGTGATTTTATTCATAACGATTGTTAACGAAATTGTGATTATATTTTTCCATTCGAAAAAAAGTATTTTAATTACGTATCTTTTATTTTTCCTACGTTTTTATCTTTTCCAATTATTTACGTATTCTTTCAATTCCTCTATCAATTATTTTATAACGTGTATTTATGTTTTGTATATTGACAAGATGCAGGGATTTTATTCGTTGTACAATTTCAGGTGTTTTTTTTATCTTTGGACATGGAGCTGAAAGTAAACATACCTACATAACGATTTATGTGTCGTTAGTTTGTCAACAAGTTTCAGCGTTATCGTATGCGCAAATAAAATTCATTTGCCCGTAAATCTGGTGTAAGGAGTACTCGAAATTTAATAAGCACATTGCTTGCCTCTCGAACAGAACAGGTACACAAGAATTGTTTGAATCGTTTGTTTGCGTAGTATTATTGTTCCCGGAATTATTTATTGGCTGACTTTCACAAAGCGCATCTACGATGCTTGGCTTTTGTCACTCGGATGCAGCATTGCTACGACATGGCGTAGAGCTTTAGTCGAGAGAAATATCAAATGCACTCAGTGAAGTTTCTCATTCTGTTGTAAAACAGTACTCAGTATTAAAAAAAATATGATTAAGTTTTATATATTCTACAAAATGTAAATATAATTTGTTCAGTGAAAACCAAAAATTACAGTTTTAAAAAAATTAAATCGTTTACAGTTTCGTAATAAAGACGTTCGTTTTTTTAATTTTTAAAGAAGAAGAAGAAGAATCGAATATAATGCAATTAATCCTCCAAATAGGATTGTTAATACTAACCAATTATTATGATTGTCATGTGTTGCTTTATATTCGTAGAAAAACGTCAGTTAAACAATATTTTAAAAAATAAAACACAATTCATTTGTACTACTTCCACATATTTATAATGATCAGGACCGGTTTCGGTCATCACGAGCATTATCAACTGATAAAAATACAAACATAACAGACTTATTTATATAAAATTGAGAATAAAAATGAAGGTACATAAAACTGATGGTTCATGAACTGAGACAAGAAAATACTGATTAACAAACAAATTATAAAATTTGGATTATTGAGATTTTGTACATTTCCATGTATTTTGTCACTAACGACCCGGGTTTCGCCTTTCGGCATCTTCAGGCATTCGAGCACACGGATGGACTCGAACTGAGAGACAGTAAACAGTCCATCCGTGTGCTCGAATGCCTGAAGATGCCGAAAGGCGAAACCCGGGTCGTTAGTGACAAAATACATGGAAGTGTACAAAATCTCAGTAATCCAAATTTGATATTGAAATTCCATCAAGCACCCTCAGTCGATGTCTTAAATTATAAAACAAATTATACATAAATCAAATGAAAGAGGTTACAATTAAAATGTTATGGACTATGTTATGTTTAATTATAGACTCTTTCATTTGATTTATGTATAATTTGTTTGTTAATCAGTATTTTTTTGTCTCAGTTCAGTCTCAGTGACAATATTTGTATTATAAAATGTATTCAGTATTATAAATTTCAAATTTCAACTGGAGTATTTTTCAAACCAATTTAAATAACTGTGGGATATTACTTCCATTTGAAAAAACTCTATGTAGTTAACTGGATTTAAATTATTTGTAATATCAGTAAATGACATTACAAATAATTTTAAAATATACATGCGGCATGTGGCCGCAGTTTGTGTATCACTGATTTAAAGACTTCCAAGATTTTGTAAAAAGTATTGTTTTCATTTCAAAACATTTCTGTAAAATCTAGGTAGTATTCTCGTTATTTCTGAGGTACCTATTATTTTTAACTCTCGGGCTTTTTCATCACTTTGAAAATATTTGATGAATTCTTCATGATCAAATAACGCTTCTGTGCCATTTTAGGAAAAAAAATATTAACTTTTTTTTTTTGAAGAATTTTTCGATATAATTTTTCTATCGATCAAAATCTGTAATAAAAATTATCTTTCTGAATTTGGATCGTATTTTCAATTTTTTTTTTCTGAATTTATGACTTTCTTGTATCAAACAATATCTACATTGTTGTCATACAGGCTTATACATGTTGAAGAATTATTTTTGGCTCATCTATATGGTGACGAATACAGTGTTGTTATTTTATATTTTTATTTCTTTCTGGCATCACTCCACCGAATTACAATAGTTTTAAACGAAATATGACCCAGCCCAGAAATATATCATTTCATACTGGAAACAAATTTGAATTTGATTTATTTCCAATACAATACGATTTATGTGTTTGCAAACTTTTTAAAGAATGTATGATACAAAAGTCTAAGGTTTTCAAATTTTATCATGGCTTCATGCAATATAACGATGCATTCTAAATTTTCTTCACATATTATTGATTGCAAATTTTGAATCAAATTAATTCACTATATAATTATTAAAAAATGTATGTTTTCATAGCAATATATTCATTCAAAACTACTGAAAAATATTTAAATTTAGTTTTATCAAACTACTAATTTCCGTAAAGACAAACCGACTGACTATCGTAAACCAAGTCCTGTCTCAATGTCTCACAATTATATAGTTACATTCAATAAAAAAAACGAAGCTTAAAAGCTTAGTTAAAAACAAAATATACATAATTGTTTCTAACTCGAATTTTTCCAATAATAAAGAACATAATTATGTGAGCCGGTACAGTAAGAATTTGGGTACTAATTTAAATCATGTATGCATTAAGTGTCAGCTATTAGTGATAATGATATGTATAAATAGTAAAGATCAGGAGTGATTACCGCAGTATAAATGCAGTACCATTAGCGGTCATACGCAAAAGCTCATTTGGCGGCTGTGGATGTAATAATAAAAGCACTAATTGTCGGTTCGGGGCACATTACTCGACAGGGGTCGCCCGCCAGGACCGTCTTGAGGCCGATGTTTCTTTTTAAGTGGCCAATTTAAAGGCTCGTCTCCGGCAATCGAAATTTACTCGCCACGAGATAACGTAAAACTTAGCGCGATCTTTCTACTTTAAACATAGAGTTTTATTTTTGTATTTCGATGGGAAATCTGAACGTCTTTTATTATTTTTCGTTTCTTTTCTTTATTTTCGCACAAACATTTTTAATTGGATAAAGATTTGATAATATTTAGTACATTGATATAACTGTTAAGCCTCAATTAATACTAGTTTAGGCCTGTAGCCGAGTTGTCAGTGTTCCACGGTTTTGAGTCTCAGTGCAGAGACTTTTATGAATCGATTTTTCAACTGAATTGTAATTTTGTTTCCAAAGTCACGGATGCAGTGACGTATCTAGGGTTTGTGCCGCCCCTCCCCCCATCTTTTCTCCAAACATTTTTTAACCATTACGACGACAATCATTGCCCTGCAGGTAGAAAACTTTTTTTAAGAATGAATATTATTTATTGAAAAACATACTATATTTTTAGAATACTGACAAATTTTGTGTTTAGTATTAATAATTTTTGGCCAAAAATGTTGATTTTATATTGACAATAGTGTTGGGTTAGGGCCATCTTCTAAGGCAACTTGCTCACTGTTGATATTAAATGGTTTTTTTATTCATTTCGTTTTCGAAAAACTTGTTTCACAACTAGTAACACAACTGCGAGAAAATAAATTAAAAGTATTTTAATATATGTGACATTGAGGCTTCATGATTATTCTTAGATCTTTCAGAAAAGAAATATACTTTTTCAGCAAATCGCAAGGCATTCTTATTAGTTTATACCTAAATAATTTTCTACTCATTTTAAAAAATGCCGTCCCAAGAAAAGTATATATTGTCAGTAAGTCACAAATTAGACAGAAGAAAACATGTTGAATGGAATGTAATTTGCATTGATTATGTATAAAAGAGTCTTTATTTTTTACCATCGAAATTTTCTATTCATCTTCGAAAATGCCGTCCCCGCCCCTTGCTACGCCGGTGCATGGATGTCTATAATATATTGTCTTTTGCCATCGAGTTGATTTCTAGTGCCTTGTCTCAAATTGCCCCCTCATAACCATAATGTCAAAACAAAATGTTACCCTCGAATACTACTGAATGGCGTGACATTTCTCGTGTAAAAAAGCATGCTAACTACTTATAATATGATGCCCCCAATATGTTTTCACGAGTAATTATGTGAATTTATGTATTATTTTTTGTTACAGGTATGTGATCGTCAGTATGAAAAGTCAATTAAGAGTTGATCGAAAAACTTCACTTAGAAAGTCAAGTTGAGAAACAGTGAGTTTTATTAAAAGTTTTATTTTCAATATTTTATTACACAATCCCGACATAAGTAACGATGTTACGTGTTATTTAGTATCGTAATTCGTATATTTTTTACGTTTAGTGAAATGATAAATAAGCAACATCTGATGAGGATCAATTGAAATTTATTAGAATATTTATGGAATTAAGTAAACATACAGAGTTTGATGAATCCCGCCGCGACGATATAATTTATTAAAAAAACACTTATATACTGACCTAAAACACGACAATAGTCAATATTGTGGTGTCCACGGACTCGAATTCCAGTATGGGCAGTTTAATAAATTGATTTAATTGGTTTGTGTTCGAGAGTATGGGTGTCTTTCATCGTATCATTCCGATCCTAAAAACTGGGTGTAACGATATTGATAGGGGAACCACTAGTTCTGCCTAATGAGGCTGCGAATATTGCTTTCTAACAAATTATTCTACTTATTTTTTTAGGCATGCCTGTACCTGGTAGTGAGAGTTGAAAGAAGAAACTCTAGGTTTGGGTTAATAATCGATAAACATTACTTGTCTACGGATAATAATCTTGGATCGTAACATAAACCCGTAGAGATCAATCACATTTTAATAATTAAACTTAAAAATGTACTGTAAATTATATGAAGGATGCAATCGCAAAATAAAAATAAATTTTTGTTTTGTATTTTATTCAATGTTACTAAATGTGTCTTGAAAGTATTCTTTATCAGAAAAAAAGCTCTACTAGTTTATATGTATTTCGGTTCGTTGATTTTTCCATAATTTCATGCTCATCTAGATGAAAAAGCACATCCATCAGAAAGCTTTTTAAATACAAATACTATTTTAATCATACTCATTCTTTGATCTGTTAGAATGACGTATTAACTTTATTAAATTCCTTTTAATATTCTATTTTCTGAAATGGAAAATATCAAGTCAAAAAATAGCATTAAAAAAACATTCATATGTTCAATTTCTTTTTCACAAAAAAAACAGAACAATCTAGAAATCAAAGGATTTCTGTGCGAATAAAAAATAACGCAAAATATTTTCCACAATATCCACATAAATAGTGTTTTTAAAAATAATCGTCGATAAAGTTTTTTTTTAGTTGTCTTTACGTCGAAAATTTTTGATATTTATTATAATCTGAAAACAAACTTCTTTACACATTGCCGTACATAACAATCATATTAATGTACACAGGTAACGTAAAAATTCGCCTTGTTTATAACTAAATAACGTATTTTTACAATGTATTTCTTCGCAAAGCTAAAGAAATAACAGTTGTATATATTGTTTTAAAATCACCATACTTTTGTGTTGTTAAGCATAATGAATGAAATCGTGCAAAGTATAAAGTAATCAAAAGTTACATTATACTTAGAAAACAAAGGAAAGCTGTTATATCAAGGATATGTATGTGAATTGTGAAATAATTCTTCTATATAGAATGTGTTCGTAACATTTCATTGAGAAATTTGTTTCATATTGTATATACAAAATATGAAGCTATTTTGTAAAAAAACAATTGACTACTGCACCGCAATGTTAATACATGCGTATATATTTTTAAATTTATCCTTATACCTATCACATTAATCTTACGCTTTCCATTGAATTGAAGTCTGAAGCAATTCTCGCTATATCTTGAGTCTCGAGAAACTCCCTAGACTATTTCAAAAACGGGGATAATCGTGCTTTTGAATGCCTAAAATACGAAAAACTGGGAATTTAGAATCCCTACTTAAGACTATATATGTATGAAAACAATAACTTTGGGCATCTCTGTTTCAAGCAAATATAAGGTTTTTTTATGGTGTATGCGCTTGATTTATTGGCTTGACTGTGAGTAGAATATTTCGTAACTTTCCTTCCGAATGAATGCGTCAGTGACCTTTCATTGTAAAAGTTTTTTCTGTATTTTTTCTGGTTCGTTTACTTTCATTCATAATTTTGTTTTGAAACACTTTTTTTCTCATGTAATAATTTCGCCTTTGCATTTATTCACGTCTTCCAAGAAGTCTTGAAAAAATATCTTGTTTTGAATCTTTTATCTTCTTTATTTTATATTTTGAAGGCTTCGAAGGAGTGGGAACTTATCAACGTACAATAAAACGCGCTCCGTGAATGTTTGAAGACAGAGTGATGAACATATTATATTATTTAGATAACTTTAAACATAGTTTTCTAAGCCTGATTTCACAAGGCGCGTATAAATTTCGTACGTTAAAATATTTACATAGAAATTCATTTAATTTACATAACTTTGTATTTTACATTCTATTTTATTTTTGCTTGTCGTCCACTGAATATGTGGGAATGGGAAGGGGGGGAATATTAAATATTTTGCCAATAACGATCAGAGCTCTACGTTTTTTTAATTAGTGCTTTGTGTAGGTAGTGAGTGTTTCTAGTTATTTGATTCTAATTAATAATTTGGCGCATTAGATATTCCTTTTAGCGCCAAATATTATATTTTTACATTTTAAGATTATGTTTGATAACATTTGTCGGCGTCCGTGGCGCAGTTGGTAGCGTCGCTGACTACGGTTACGGATGTCTCGGGTTCAATTCCCGGTGCGGACGGTTTTCATAGATTGATCTTTCAATCGATTTATGGATTTCTGTTCGTAGTCTGAGTCCTCTCTCCCACCCATCTCATCCTCACGAGGCGTAGTGAGAGCGATTAGCTAACCACTGGTCCTGTCCTAGCACTATCCTTCTATCCCTACTCTCTTCGAAAAAAGAGAGGTTGAGCAACTGGTTAACAAGTAGTTCTCGTGAAAAAATTCTGTTAAGATACCTCCGTTAGGAGACCATATGCTCCACATTGGGAGCGGACATGGAAACATTGATAACACATACACAACCTACAATAATTGTTATCTTTTAGGTTTTTTACCATGTGTGCTGCCAATGTAGATCAAATTGACTTATAATAGAGCATCTCAACACAAGGTGTTTTTAGGTAATGTGTTGTAGCATTAAGGTTGGAAACCGCTGCTCTATGCATTTGTCGAGAAATACGTTGCATTTTCTATCCATGCATTTTCTTTCTTGTACATTTTCAGTTAATATAATATGTAATATATTCAGTCTATAAAAATTATATATAAATAAAAACAAATCTTGAAAACAATAAAATTGTAAAATAAATGTCATTACAAACTTAGCTGTACGTCATCGTTAGAACTGTAGTCGAAATAGCTCTGATGATGGCGTGATGCCGATATATCATATTTTGACAATTCTTATGGAAATAAATACTTTTTTTTTTAATTTTACCTTAATAATGATAGATGGAAATTCTTTCTCAGTGTTTAATAATTAAACAATTATTGTAATTGATATTTTTGTTTGTCTTTGAAAAGCGTTGTCGAATTTGAATTACAATTCCATCGCAAAAAAATCCACTGTAAATTCTTTATGTTAAAATCACTTTACGGATTATTGATAAGAAGACAACAATTAAACTTTAACATATTTATATTTAAATTCCATTTTTTTAAAAAATAAAACACAATTCATTTGTACTACTTCCACATATTTATAATGATCAGGACCGGTTTCGCTCATCACGACTGATCAGTTGATAATGCTCGTGATGAGCGAAACCGGTTCTGATCATTATAAACATGTGGAAGTAGTACAAATGAATTGTGTTTAATTTTTTAAAATATAATGTCTTTCCACCAACAATTGACAGTGAACACCTTAAAAGTGATTTAAATTCCATTTCAAATTGTTAGCAAAATAAAATTATATCACAACCCGTTCATTAAATTTTCGTTTTTGGCTACACAATTGTAACTTTTCACTACAACAATGTTTCGTATCAAATTCGTAACATGTTATTTCGAAATCGCATTCGATGTCAAACAGCGGATTGTTTTGGAGGGCTCTAAAAAACAAAAACAAATGAGGTGTCTAAAAGTAAAATCCGATTTGTTCACTTTACACTGCTAGTAGTAAACGAAATTGTTGTGTTTCACGCTTCAATTAGTTTTAACCTCAGCTTGTTTTTTTCCCCATTGTATTGTATATCTAATTAAAGACAATAAGTATGTTTTTAATAGCCAGTCAACAGAAATAGTATAGTAAATATAAATTGACATTTCGGTATCGAATTTATGGGTTTCTGCGTGTGACACATTGAGTTAATTATACATATCAAAATGTTCCTTGTTTCGAACTTTACTGTATAAAAAACTTAAAACAAAATTTTGTGCAAACAAACTAAATGAAAAAAAGTATAGTATTTCAAACATTTGAAAAACGTCAAAGTCCAAATACTCAAAACTCGTATATTTTCAGTTAGTGCATGCTTCCAGAACAACGTTGACATGTTATTTTATTAGTTATTGCTTTTAGGCGTCTTAAGTTGGGAGTTGGCGCAATAATGTAACCACCTGAATTACGCGTCCCCGCCAGTGTTACATCAGTATATATCTTCTATACGTGTCGTGAATAATTCTGTATTTGTAAAAAACGTGGCATAGTTAAAGCGATTAGCTAACTACTAGTCCTGTCCTAGCCCTATTATTCTATCCATATTCTCTTCAAAAAAGACAGGTTGAGAAACTGAGTAACAAGTAGTTTTCGTGGAAGGCTTCTGTTAAGATACCTCCTTTAGAATACCATATGCTCCACACTGGGAGCGGACATGGTAAATTGAAATAGTTATAATGCACCAGGAATATACTACTAAGGTTTTCTGTCTCAGGATCCAAAATATTTATTACATGAAAATTTCTCGATTCTTAGGCTTCAAATCGTCAACTCAAGATCAAAATACATCGCAGTGGAAAAAACAATCTTGATTTTAGATTAGCAACAATCCCTTGTCATAGTCAATGCTTTCTAACGACAATTTAAGATATTCAATTTTTCGACATGTATATAACGAATACATATTCTTTTTCCAGATGCCGTCGTTTACCAATGAGCACATAGAGCACAAATTTAACATCGTAGTGGAAACTTTATTCCATACATATTTCAGAGTACTTACACACAAGTTTATAGTATCTCTTTAGATGTAGATTTTCTCAGTAAAGGTGAATAATAATATAATGGTTCAATTTAAGCGGCTTCTATTGTGCGATCAATTTTCAAATACACTGAAACATTTAAAATATGTTTTACTTTATTATCATATTTTTGAAATATTCATGTAGCTTACTTATTTCACGCAGGTATATCATAACATTGAGTTGAAAGCAAACCTCTCTATACACTTTTAGAATTGATGTATCATAAGAATTATATAGTGCATAGCTTGTGAAAGCAATTATTTACTTGTCGCGTGTGCGTATTGGAAATTTTTTTTATCCTGGTACACTATACAGTTTATTATATATTACTTACTACATAATTTAAGAATTCAATCTGTTTTTAGTAATAATAGTTTAAGTAATAAAATTATAGTTATTCTGCCGTGCCCAATTGGTACCATATAGTCGATCTATTTTAGAATTTACTCAATTGAATGAATATCTATTGATTGTAAAGTAATTTGAAATGATTGAATAATCCATTTCAATGCATATGCAACAAAATATTTACGCATCGAAGTTAATTCAACTTAAAACAAATATATTAAACTGATGGAACGATAGACAGGGAAAATCGTATTTGTAATATAACTTTGTAGCTAATATTGTAAGAAATATTTTCCAAAAAAAATTTAAGTAATTTAACTACACTTTGCTGATTTAATATTGAGGTGACCAATGAGCCACATTATCGTTTGATACACAGGGTTAACGTATGATTTTCTGACTGTCGTTCGCGACCGACCATCAGTCAGAGCAGTCGGCTCTGTCACCGTATTTAGGTCAACTTACAACAATATGGCGTCCAATGGAAAGCGAGTAGATCTCATCTCGGAAAAGCTCTTTCATTATTAACGGCAATTACACTTTTTAACAGCCACACTATGCGTAATATGTGAGTGTATGCAATGAAGTCTTGAGGAATGTCCCCCACAAATTTTAAACATGATAAACCGTGTACGAAAGGTGTTAAGTCAAGTGAGTGTTTGTGGGTACAAAGCTGTGAGCCCCACATAATGCAATAATTGTTATTTATGAATTATGATTGTGATATGTTGGTTACATGTGAGTACTCTTGGGCCTTCAGTAATTCTTTTACCAACAGAATGCTTTAAGCTCACTGCTACTATTTATGTTCCCTTTTAGCGAACAATTCGTGCCATTAGGTGAATTATCTTACAACTTCGAATTAATTTAGGGGAGTAGCCGTGTTAGCCATTCCACGCGCGAATAGGTGGCATTTTTATGCTTTGTTCGGGGCAGTTGTATCGACGTGCGGCCTTCTCACCTCACTACAATAAAACACCTTAACTGCCCACGTGCAAGTATAAACATCATTGTCCGCAATGGACTCGTAAATTGGCTACCGGCTACGTGTCCGAGCCGGAGAAACCTCGCCCAGGGACATAGCAAGTCATCATCGAAGTTCTCTGGATGAAAACTTCGTATAGTACAATTATTTAAACAAACGTATATTTCAACTTTATATTATTTAAAAGGACTGAATATTTAATGGACTACTAACATTACAGCTAAGCTGCATTTTACGGGTACTTCATTATTTTACTAATTATAAATGAAATTGAAAACATGTCTTTACTGGCCATGCGTTATAATTATTCAAGATCGTATTTGTACAATATATAACAGTAATAATTTAAGACATCGACTGAGGGTGCTTGATGGAATTTCAATATCAAATTTGGATTATTGTGATTTTGTACACTTCCATTTATTTTGTCACTAACGACCCGGGTTTCGCCTTTCGGCATCTTCAGGCATTCGAGCACACGAATGGACTCTGAGAGACAGTAAACAGTGTCTAACATTTATATAGAAGATACAAATACGAAAAATATTATTTACGAGGTAAGATATTATACGTCTGAGAGCCACACTGATACCTGAGTTAAAATTTCGGGAATCGCCCTAATCCTTATTTTGTAAACACCATATTAACAGAGTGGCGAATTGCCGCTTTTCAACTTCTTTTAGAAATACCAGTGATTTTACAATTATAATAGTATTGTGGGTTTTTTGTATCTTCTATATAAACGTTAGACACTGTTTACTGTCTCTCAGTTCGAGTCCATTCGTGTGCTCGAATGCCTGAAGATGCCGAAAGGCGAAACCCGGGTCGTTAGTGACAAAATACATGGAAGTGTACAAAGTCTCAATAATCCAAAATATAACAGTAATGCTGCACAACCCATGGCCCGTGTGCTACATGCGGCACAAATTTCGTATACCTCCACATGTTTTGTTACTAATGACTCAGGTTTCGCCTTAAACATGACATACTAACGAATTTCGCAAGACTTTTGGTTTGGAAGAGTGAAAGAAAATTTTTTCATGTTACATTGTATTATTAAAATTATTTACGAGATACATGACGAAAGGGAATATGTTGTTACCATCACATATCTGTTTAACGAACTATAATCATATTATCTTTCATCAAAGATGTACTATGTAAGACAGTTGAGGCGCTCAGTATCAAAGATAGCCAAAGGTGCCCTTGCAGTTTTTTCAGAAGGAAGGAAATTCTGTTGCTATACTTTTGACAATTATATCTTTTGACAATAACAATCTTTTGTTATACTTTTCACAAGATACTAGAACCTATCACGAATACTTAAAAATGAAAAAAATGCATTTAACTTTATTATTAAGGCTCTAGCGCAGTGATTCTCACGGAAAATTTCTCTAGTTGTACGTATTTGGTTCTTTTTTTTAGATTTTAGATTTAAAAATTTTATCTTAAGAAACCTTCACGAGTGTGCACAAAACAACTCACCAAAGTTTCATCGAAATCGGATGAACGGTAAAGAAACGCATAGAGACAAACAAACATTCATTTTTATATATTTAGATTATAATAAAAATGTATACCTACATGTGATATGTGATAATATTAAAACGCCTACAGACCAGTCTGGGCTATTACATACTAAATTTTCTCATTTTTTAAATATTGATATTTATTACCATAGAACCGTTGGTGGCCACAGAAAATTCCTCTGTTGGCTGCACATGATAACCGCTGCTCTAGCATGAGGTACCAATATGTTTTTGGCCGTTTTTGATAGTAAGTGATGAACTTTTGGCCTTTTTTGATACTAAATTTTTCTGTTTAGTATCATGGTTATAAACTGCAACACTAAGTACAAATGCTACTGTGAAGTGATAAAACAATAAGTACGGATGAGATTTCAATTGTCATTTTAAGATAAACGAAATGTCTAGAGCCAAAAAAAAGAAAATATATAGAATAATCATACTTTTATCTTAACTAAGTGAGACACATGAAAAGTATGCACCCATTTTATTAACATATTAAATAACGTAGACTACATTGTATGTAATGCAGTGATTTTTGTTGCAATTCACTTACTTCGTTGTGCACATTTTTTATAAATATTGGTTTGTTTTACCTTTTATAGTATGACAAATTTCATAATCTTCCATTTTCTCGTTTGACTTTTGAAGAATTAATATTTTTTAACCAAAAACATCACTAAAATACAACCAAAAGATGAGAATTTACAAGTTTTGTGAATCAAACGTGTATTATGGCGGCCATATTAGATTTTTTAAATTCAAGACCTGTGATTGGCTTGTCAATCTTTCGGCCATTTATTTTTTGATTTCGAAGAAAGTTTGAAAAAGTACAAAAACTTTGGCTGATTTTTATACTCAGGCAATTTTAAAAGTCCGTTTAATGAAAGTTCTAAACGATTTTTAGGCAATTTTATTTTTTGAGAGTGGTAGCTGTAGGTGCAAAGAATTTAATATCATACAAAAAAAAATGTTAAAAAGTGCCTTTGGCTAACTTTGATACTGGGCGTCTTAGTTGTCTAATTCGAACGCACTACTATAATTGGTTACATAACGTTTAATTTCACACGATTCCTAGCATAACCATTTTATGCCATCTTATATGTATAAATAAACGTCGTTATCTAGTGTGAATACATTGATTAATAGCACAAAATGGACAGATCGCGTGCTTCATGAGTGAAATACATTTTATTTAAATATATTTTCCATATATGTAGTAATTTTCGACAAATCCACATGGACAAAAATTTTGCGTCGTTTCTTAAAATATTTTTATCATCTTTTTCTAATCTCTAATTCCAATAGGTACTCTTGCATGCATATATTATAATAGTTATGCTAACTCTTGATACTAAGCGCTTTCATTATCCTCGTATTATTATAATTTGGCTAATGTTTGGAGCAAAACATTTGCTTTCCACAACAGCAGTTTTCAAGGAGGTGTGGAAACTTTCTGTTTTCCTGGTCGTCGGGTTTGTTTATGAACAGTTTGGTTAACGTTGCAGATTTTAAATTAATCCTGAACCGTTCGCCGAGAGAATGTACCCAACAGGCTTATTCTATCAAATTAATTATTTTATATTATAAATTTAATTCCTCCAATTAAATCATTGTGAAACACATTAATTTGATTACACTGCATTTACTTGTCTAAAAATCTTGCTTTTGATGATTTAAAGAACGAATTTCGGTATTGGCCATTTTTACGATCAATACAGGTCAAACACGCTTCTTGCGTAATAATATAATTTGACACTTTTTTACTTATTTTTACTTCTTAATTATAATGACAAGTTTAACATTATATCTTAGAAAAGCCAAATATTATCTTAGAAAATATCTATTATTTTCGCTATTTTTAGCTGTTATTTATTGATTCGTGTTTGCTGATATTGCCATTATGTGGCGCAAACTGTCACTCGTCACTCTATGTTAAAGTATGAATTTACTCCTCATGTTATTAGCTCCAATGCACAGAACCAATCTTTTAACCATGCTCTATTGAGGTTAAAAAAATAAAATCCGATTTGCTTAGCCTCTCAGTTTCATTAATATTATGTATCATGTTTATCCGCATAAGGAGAATTCGCCGTGGTGGTAGAGTTGAATCTAAAGATGAATCAAGAATATCCAGAACCCCATATGACATTGAAAATATATTGAATACCTCAAATTTAGCCATGATTGAGATCCAATCAACGTAACCTATTAGGTCCGTATGAGGACGGACCACAGCAAACAGATCTGCTCATTCAACATTTATCTCAGGGCTGTTACTCAAAACATGATTACCGTACTAATGGTTGTGTCCACAAGTGCAATCAGGCCCTTCAACCAACTTTCCGAATCCAAAAAGTTTACCTTTTAACATTCCATCACCGGTTATAGACCTGCAAGGCCAGTGCTCAAGTGAAAGATTTTTCATCTTGAGCCTCCCAAGTCACGTAGGTGAAGAAAATATATGATTGGCGCCCTTGAGTATAAATAAGCTGTGCAGATATTTTTTATTATAATAATACACAGCGCTTAAAATTTACTTTGTTAATAAAAAGAAGAATTTAGACACGCTCGAGTCATCCATAGCTCAAGGACAAGACTTTGTGAATTATTTTTGTGTTTTGTGTTTTCCCAGTTTATGCCAAACCCATGGTGTAAGAAGCACAAGGTGGGCTGGATCGTTGTTTTTGTATTATATGTCACGTCACTTTGACGAACCAAATTTGTATCGTCACCAAAACACCGTTGTAAACATGGTACATCGTATTTTCTATGGATTCGGCGGTAACTTTGTGGAATAACTAAGTTATCAATTTTTACTTTAATTTTATAGTAAATCGTAATTGGATAATCACGTAGTGACGTAAACAAATGCAAAAATGACGACTGTCACCTTTTATCCTGCTCACCTTGTACTTCTTACACCATGCACCAAACCTGAATGTCACTGTAAATTAGTATAAATATGATAACAAAAAGTCATCGTAAAATGCGTCTGCAATGTCTTTTATTAATTTTTGTAATATTTTATTCAAAACAAGATGTAAAATATTGGCTTTTATTATTTTAAAACATTAAAATAAGGAGTGTTTCAGTAAGAACTTCTAAAACAAAAAAAATGTGCTTGACAAAGGGCAGATTTGTATGTCAAAGTAACGATAAGATTGTGCTCCTTTCGTAGGAAGATACTTGCTATTTTAAATATACGTGTATTTATCGGATACATTCTTCATAATATTATTCTGTGTTTTTGCCAGTCTTTTATGCTAAGTACATTTAAAACAATGTAGACAGACTTCCGATATTGAACCAATCGCCTAGAAAATTGATACAGACGTTAAATTGTGGTTAAGCGTCACAACACTTGACATATTTCAATTTCCAATATTCCGTTAAAGTTGAAATATCGTAGGCGTTAAATTAATAACACCTCATTACACTTTCGCTACAAACAAAAAACAATCCAATTTTATTTCAAGTTTCCCAGACATAGTTTTTTCGCACCATTTTTGATGTATACATTTATTATACAGGTCTGTCAATCCGAACCGATAAGTTTTATCTTTTTAATCGAAGCCCTGTTTATTACAATGTGATGAAAGTATATTTCATAAAAGTTTGTATTTTTTTCAATCAAACAATGTAGTCGAGTGGTATCGTGTAACACTGTACGACTTTCTTCTTATTCAGTTGCTCAATTAAGGGCTCGTATCTCTTATTGAATACATTTATACATTCATTTTTTAATCCATTGATCGATTTGTAATCTATAAATGACTGCGAATTGAGCGAATTAACACAAGCAATCATTGTTCAAACATTATTAAGTGAAACGTTAAGTATTATATTGTTATTTCATAAAACGAATTACCATATGAACAATGTTTATTTCAAAGTAGCTCGTATTTGTTAATTATCATGGTTAGAATAAGACACAAAAAATACAACGAAACACAATAAAGTCAATCGGGATATTAATGCCGTATTTCTGACGGCGGCGTGTTACTTTGGTGCACACACCCTCCAAAATTGGTGCTACTTTATCTGATTCGTTCCTTTAAAAACGTTTGTAATATTTTCGCTTTATGAATTGCGGCATACCTCATCCCCCCTGCTGGGTCTCTGGCTTCCGGCACACCCGGTGGCTCGTACATCCTGCCCACGTGTGGTCTCGACGATCCCGGTTTCCATTCATCCAACATCCTTCTCTTTCGACTCTACGAATATCCGATAAAGGAATAGAAATATAATTCTCTAGATTTGACATCCTATCCGAACATTTGTTTTCAACTTTTGCAATATCCCATTTTTTAAATATTCTTCATACAATCATATTTCCAATATCCAACTTTAAAGTAAAACATTTATTCGGCCGTAATTTGAACTCAACTTCTGCATCTTTTCGCTCAAACACCAGAAGATTCGAAGTTCAATGCTTAGTCTATTTATATATATCTTTATTTATTTTTTCTATTTATTATTTGATTTCAGATCTAGGGTGTTGGTGACGTATTTTATGCTGAAGTTGATTTCGAGTTACTGATCATTAGTTGATAATACTCGCGATGAGCATAACCAATTTTGATCTTTATAAAAATGAAAAATTATTAGAAAACAAATTGCGATTTATTTTATAAATGTAATGCCTTTCCACCAAGAATTGACAGTTAACACCTTAAAAGTAAATAAATAAGAACAAAAAAATAAATATAATTTAAGACATCGACTGAGGGTGCTTGATGGAATTTCAATATTAAATTTGGATTATTGAGATTTTGTACACTTCCATGTATTTTGTCACTAACGACCCGGGTTTCGCCTTTCGGCATCTTCAGGCATTCGAGCACACGAATGGACTCGAACTGAGAGACAGTAAACAGTGTCTAACGCTTATATAGAAGATACAAATGCGACAAATATCATTTACGAGGCAATACATTATACGTCTGAGAGCCACACCGATACCTGAGTTAAAATTTCGGAAATCGTCCTAATACTTATTTTGTAAACACCATATTACCAGAGTGGCGATTGCCGAGGCGAACACTTCTTTTAGAAATGCCAGTGATTTTACAATTATAATAGTATTGTGGGTTTTGACGGGATGTAATTCGACGAATGGGTAAATATTCACTAAATATTCACTAAATGTGGAATGATTGTATATATTTACCCATTCGTCGAATTACATCCCGTCAAAACCCACAATACTATTATAATTGTAAATCACTGTATTTCTAAAGAAGTTGAAAGCGGCAATTCGCCTTCGGCAATCGCCACTCTGGTAATATGGTGTTTACAAATAAGGATTAGGACGATTTCAAATTTTAACTTTAATGTATTGCCTCGTAAATGATATTTGTCGCATTTGTATCTTCTATATAAGCGTTAGACACTGTTTACTGTCTCTCAGTTCGAGTCCATTCGTGTGCTCGAATGCCTGAAGATGCCGAAAGGCGAAACCCGGGTCGTTAGTGACAAAATACATGGAAGTGTACAAAATCTCAATAATCCAAATTTAAAAAATAAATGATTCTTTTTCTTTATTTTAAAATTGCTCTCCAGTTTAAAGTACTCGTCTTATTACATAAAACATTTTGAAGAACTGATTTCTATCTGATTGTCTTATGTTGAATATTATTCTAATTTAATTAAAAAATCTAGTTCATGCTCGTATTGAGCATCCCTAATTAATTTCGTTGTTCACCTAATGCAACTCGAATCATATATAGTTAACGCTTTTTGTAATGATTACCTTTTTATATTTAGATAAATATGTATAACTTAGTAAGTCAAATAGAAATCGAAAAATATGTTTCCCAATGGAATGGATTTGATATTAATATGTAAACTGTAAACACTTTCAGTTGACGAATGCATATCGTACTTCCGTAAAGTAATCATACGTTTAAAAATCATGATTTTGAATTGATACATAAATAGTCTCTACATTTTCACACTTTTCTTGTATGCCAATGTAAATGATTACACAAAGAATCTAATCCATTATAACACATGAGAAATTCTCTAAAAAGAAACGATAAAAAAATCTTATCTTACCATTTTCAGGTAGGTTTTTGCTTCATACTTTCTACACAATACACGCCATTACGATCGACGTGTTGATCTATCTTGGTGTAATACTTTTCGTTTTAATTAAATTAACATTGATTTATCACTTTTAAGGTGTAAAGACTGGTGAAAAGACATTATATTTTAAAAATAAAACACAATTTGTTTTTTTTACTAATTTTACATTTTTATAATGATCATCAATGACTTCACTTATTACGAGCATTATCATCAGCTGTTGATGATCATTATAAAAATGTGGAAGTAATACAAAACAAATTGTATGCTGATGATAGTATTTTACAATATTATATTGATATACCGTCCATTTCTGCCATACTATGGCGGTGACTACACATAAGCTCCAATTCAAAACGCTTCAGCGATAACTTCCTGAGTCGAGCTTTAGTTGAAGCTACCCTCGAGACCGCCATCGGTCGACCCCGTTGCCCTAACATAATTTGCCAAACATAACGGGGAAGAAATTCAATTGTAACAATTCTTAATGTGGTTTGGTTTTTCCTTTCCTTTACTGATTTGCCCGCTTCAGAAAAAGGGTTTTGTATGGGAGAACGTGAGGTATATTCATATAAAATATTATACAGGTAATACTTACAGATTTTTACTATTTATTAAATGCGTACGTCAAAACATTTGTATATTATAAATGTAAAAGAAATGTTTAAAAATTGTTTTGAATTTAATTGCAATAAAATAATCGTTATATAACAAATGAAAAGATATGCCTCCTGGCGTAATAAATTAAAATATTTTACAAAAACCATGTGTATACTTCCAATATAGAAAATTTAAACGAAACATATCCCAACAGCAGTTTTACAAAAATTACAATTTTGTTATCCTCTCTATTTTTCAGAGAGAGACATAGAAGGAAGGAGCTTAGATATGAGTATAAATCAGTTAGAAAATAATAATTTATTTAACTGCAAAGGCTCACTCTTGCCAAATAATATTTTGCTCGTCAATCACACTCTCAACTAAACAATATACTTTACTGTTACATCAAGTATAGCAATTGTAATATATTAATGCTAGGCCTGTATCCGACTGGTCAACGTCATTGGATTTAGTTACGGTGTTCACAATTTCGAATCCCAGTACCAACAGTTTCATAAATTGATTTATGGTTTTGTGTCTGAAAGTATGGATATCTGTGATTCAAATATTTCCTCCTACGCATAGATCCTAGAACGGGCTGTAGCAAGAGTCATTAGAAAACCATTAATCTTGCCTAGCCCAATCCTTGTACCATCACTCTTTCCGAAAATAGAGGTTGAGCGGCTAAGTTACAAGCAGCTATCTTAAATATTTTCTTTTGAGATAAGCTCTATGAGGAGTATTAATGAACCACATTGGGAGGGGACATTAAAAATTTAAATAAAAAAACAATTTAACGGAATTGAATGATGCGATCGTAGTTTGAATGGTATCTTCAAATAATCATTTTTATGCTTTTTGTCTGGTGCTATCTTTGAATTTCGGTATGTATTTTCACGAAGAGAATTTTGTTAAAATGGAACAAAATTGTTTTCTACTTCTGCGCAAGAAACGTTCGCAATCAAATCGTCCCATCGCTTTCATTTCGCAGTCATTCCGTGCGATCATCTGTCATTTTCTTTGTTCGAGTGTCGATTGCTTTCATCACGATACTACGAATGACTAATAACAATTTCGAGGATTGGTGGGTCTACGGTATTGCTTATCATTTCTCCTGCAAACACTGACGATTTTATCGCGATCTGAAGTGTGCAAGGGAACGTACGTTGGCCTTTTTTAGAAACGTAATTGAAACAACAATACTTTTATCTAAATATAATAATAAGACAGTGAAAATAATATTGCATTTCTTGGCATGCTGGTCGTTTATAGGTTTTCATGTGTGGTTTAATTTGAAGTTACAATAAATTAGTACAAGGATGATTAAGATTTGTTACTATTTCAAAATCATTTCTTGAATGACATTTTTTACTTTCAATTTTTGATTCTTTGCCTTATTATTGCTTTGTAAGCCACTAAAATTCTAGGTTGTAAAGTACCAGATTGCAAGTAAATTCTTTTTTAAATCCTGCTTCTATTTAGAGCTGAAGGGGCTTTCTTTCCGTTTTTCTTTCAAATCGTGGAGGAGAACGTTTAGTACATTGGCGATCGTTTTTGAAAAATGTGACGAATTTTCATCGAATACCATCCGACCTTTTACTGCTAAGGACGACATTTTTTACCTCAATATTTATTCGCAATACTTTCGTAAAAGGAAATCAATAGAGTTTTAGAGCAAGGCCATTGCTAAGAAAAAATTGATAATGCCGGGCAATATGACCCGGCTTATTTAAGCTGATGGCAATTTTATGGACTAAAAAGTTTACTAGAGAAGGGTAACCGGCCCCACGCACGTCTCTTATCTGTATCAACTCTGCCAATAGATTCTGATCGAAGTAACGAGCTCCGGGTTTATAGCGACGTCGAAAAGGTTTCCACCGTGCGCGCAATCCGCTCGATAAAATCTAAAGCACACTTTTTAAACGTGAAACGACCGGTAGGAGAATTCCAAAGCATTTTGCTTTCGAGTGGTATAGCGTAATGGTATAAATTGTTTCATACTTTTAAGTTATTGAAACGTGACACCACCATTAATTTATATTCCTTCTGTTATACTTGGAATATCAGTTCAACGATTATAAATCACACCTCGTGAAAAGACCCCGGATCGAAAATAGGCGAACGGCTGGTTATCTAGAGTCCTGGAAGGGCTGTGATATCAGACAAACACCATTTCAAATTCGGTTCAAAACTTATTTATTTTTCCATCCAAGATGCAGTGGTTTACATTACACAAATATATAAATCCTAACACATAAAATTGATTCTATATTTACATTTACTTAGCAACTGAATTTACTTTAACTTATAATAGAAATGACACGACAAACGATTTTAAATTAAGTCCAATGCAAATCAAAAAAAACAAACAATTCACATCGTCACTTCTGCCGTCACGAGAGCGCAGCTCGTCCCGCTCAGCAGATCGTAATCGACTGTTTACAAATACAATTAAAAAAACTCCCTGCATTGTCGGAGCTACCCCTTGCCGTCAAAATTGACTCGTCCAGCGGGCGTACCCGACGGCTATTGTACGGCATGGTAACAAGTTTTGGGCTGATTCTGCGAATTATTGCCGCTGCCGCTGGGTGATTTCAGTTCTGGACACTAACGAAACTTATACTTAACGAAAACCAGGGTGTGTCACTCGATTTATTCATTTACAACAAAAAAATCTGTAAAAATAATGAGGAATTACTATTACAAATGATTCGTGCAATGGCAGTGAAAATTAATAAATATTACGTATGCACTTCTAGACCACTATAAGAGTCTTAAGTTTTTGAGATTCAGTGTCCGTTGAATGTGAATCATGCATAGTGTCGTTGTTGTCGGTGTCTTCCTATAAAAGATTTCATTCTGTGTCAGTAAGAACATAAGTGATGGAACATTACGTAAAATAGTATTACAATATTTTTTACAGGAGTTTCTTCGGAAAAACTGACATCATTCCTTCAACTTTCTTCATCTGGTTATCACCACAATTACTGTATTTTATGACATCATTTATATCAAAATGCACTCCGAATACAGGTTAACCGAAATAGGGAAAAGGGCGGTTTGTCGGTGACTTTCTGATTGCTGTACAGATGTTTTTACAGGTTTTGTATGACAAATACGTTGTCACGTTTAAGGTGTCAACTGTCAAATAATAACGTAGAAACACTCCATCGTGTAAATAAAAAAGGTATTAAAATGAACAGCTTAGAATTTTTAGAAATCAATAAAACCATTAACAGTAACGAAGGATTAGTAAATAACATTTCAAACAGAACAGGCGGCTCGCCATTATTAAATTTATTCCCCTTGAGTTTTTCCCATCCAGGTGCCAGTAATTGATTTGTTTATAGTTTAACAGTGTTTATAGCTTACCCCCTTCCACACGTCTAGTAGAATGTAATAAAACCCACCCCCACCCTTTTAAGAATAAAATCATCGTTTTCCTTAGAAATAAACAGCCTTACGATACGCTTAGCCTGAAGATGCTTCTTAAACAGGCGAAACGCGTCACGTTAGTGATAAACCAAGCGGAATAACTAAGTTATCAATTTTTAATTTAATTTTATGTTACAATTTTCAATTATACAAGTTAGACAGAAAACGCTCATTTTATTTCTGTTCGTGCTTTTTTTTTATACATTACTTTTCGAAATACATATACATTTCTATGGCAATTAAAGTGTGCGCAGTTTTATGACCTAAGCATTATTCATTTGACCCGTGATAGCATTCGGGTTTGACACCCTTGACCTAGAGTTTCAGGCCTTACGTTCAATACATCCTATTTACGAGCTCAAAAGAGTATTTTGTTTTTTTATATTTTTATTTATCTATGAAATAGTCCGCTTTATCATAACTCGTAGCAATATGTACAGTTGTTCATATAGGGGTAGTTCCATAATAAGTCATTTATCATATTTATCATATTCACATACTTTATATATATTTGGCTAATATAATAACACTTTCCTTTACATGCCAAGTGGCAGTCAGAATATGAATTTATTCGCAGCCGTGAAATAATTACTTTTATTTATTGGATTACCATTTAATTGATAGAACTTCACTATAATAGGTAAAAATAGCAAAATATTTAGTTCCACAAGAACTTAAAGATATGGTTGATAACTATAAAGCTTCACGCCATAGTCATTACTAATATCTAAATATAATTGACATGTTTTTAAGGTGTTAACTGTCAATTCTTGGTGGAAAGACATTATATTTTAAAAAATAAAACATAATTTTTTTGTACTACTTCCACATGTTTATAATGATCAGGCCCGGTTTTGCTCATCACGAGCATTATCAACTGATAAAAATACAAACATAACTGGCCTATTTATATAAAATTGAGTGTTAAAATGAAGGTATATAAAACTGATGGTTGATGAACTAAGACAAATTCTACATAATCAAATAAAATAATCTACAATTGTCATATTATTTAATAATTACGAACAACTTTGTTTTTCTTTCCATTTCCAAAAATATGTTGACTCCATACATATTATGATGGATATAAATGCTTGTAAACGTGTTTCGTGACTTTACTTTGAAAAGGTTCTAACAAACATTTTGGCCTAAAATGACCTTTGATTGGAAAATGTTGTATTAAGTTTTTTTCTGAGTCATATTGTTCAATGGGGGAGTTAGCAGTATTCCGATGTTCTATCCACACTTTTTATTTTCATTTTTTTTTTATGCGGTTCTATGAATCGATATAACTGCTTATTATCTATCATCTCACAGAAAAAACATACACATCACAGTTTTTTTGAAAAGTGCTAAATGGTTGGTGTGTGTTGTGCCCTTTATTTATATTCGATGTGGTCATTGACGAAAATTAGCTGATTTCATTCAAACATTCAAAGTATATAAATATGTGTTATTATTCTGTTGTATTATAATATTATTGTAAGCTTATATGGTTCAACAAGTCATGATAATATAATACTATTAACAAAAATCTCAAAAATCACAATATTTTGTTTGATAAAATTGAAATATCCGATAAAACCTTTTCAAACAAATTATTGTTGTCAGTTCTACTTAAAGCTTTAATTACTCATTATTTTTCTAATATAAAGGTTTTAGTTAAAATAAATTATATCAAAAACAAGTAAAACATTTATATAGTATATGCTAACTCGCCGATTGAAAATACATTTTTCTCTTCAAAATACAAAATATGATCAGTCAAAAGTTCAAACGCTCGTATCTCAAAACATGGTCAAGTACAATTAGAACCTTTTCAAAGTAAGGTAACGGTTTGTTAAAATTTCAAATGACAATTGTCTTGTAACACAATATTTAGTATTCGAATATTAAAACGATTTAATTTAATTCACAGTAATATTTGTCAAGACTCCCAGAGAGGGAGGTCGCAGGTGACCCGGAACTTATCTTTTAGGATATTGAAGAGTGCTGTAAGCCGTCACAGTTATAACGCCTTAATACGAGGAAGGGTCACTAGTACGGAAAACCAAGAAGTCACCCCCTCAGGAAACCACTATCATTTAAAAAAAAACCTCCTTCCTGGGAAATATGCATTTTCATACGCACACAAATATACATTCGGATTCGTTGCACTTTTTAAGCGGTAATATATTCTATAAATCACTTCTTATTGTATTTTCCATGGAATTGATTATGCTAGAAAATAAAAACTGTTTTTAAATATATTTATCAGTCTAGAGTTCAATTCGTCAATATTGAGGGTTTTATCAGAAAATGTTTAACTACCAATCATTTAATTTCCTTTTTTGGAGAATGTTTGCTACTAGAGACTAGTTGTTTTTGGTAGTTAATCGCTTTCTGACACTCCGTTCTGTGATTGAAAGGAAATAGTAAAGCACAGGCATCCATACATTTGTACTGAGATTGAAAAATCATACAGTTGATGCTAACCCTTTTATCCAAATGTGACTTATATGGCCTACCTACGGATATTTTCAAACATACAGTATATCAAAGTCGTTCTACTTACTGTTTTCATAGAAGTAAAAGATAAAAGAGTCGCGCTACATGAGATTTGCGCTAAGATCAAGATAAAACAAAACGATTGGCGTGAAAAAAATCATAAAAAACCGCTATAACACTGCGACTCGGAACACTTGACCACGAAGCCAGATAAGGCGACATAAGTCTTTTCAACTGACACTAATAAATATGCAAAAAAAAGATATTTTTTTCCATATCCGCTCCCAATGAGTAGCATATGGTCTCCTAATGGAGAGTATCTCAACAGAATATTTCTATGAGAAATGTTTGTTACTCAGTTGCTCAACCTCTCTTTATCGAAGACAGTATAGATAGAAGGATAGGGCTAGGACAGGACTAGTGGTTAGCTATTCGCTACGCCCCCTGGGGATAGGATGGGTGTGTGAGGAGGGGGTTATAGACAACACAAACACTCAGACTACGAATTAGTGTAACTTAAAAGAAATACATATACATTAAAGAAGACTGCATAAGCATATTGTAAATACAGTGTTTTATTTTATAACAATAATTATATTGTACGGAAGATAATTCGACGAATTCGTCAAAAAAATAAACCCTTTTATATTCCTGATATTGCTGCAGAAAAAATACTTTAAAATTTTTACGGAAACAAATTGCTCAATCGAAAGAAGGCTGGAGAGATGAAAGGGTGAATCGTAGTCCGGTCCAAAAATCCCACTGTGTTCACGGACAATTAAACAGTGGTTGGCAGGAAGCGAATGTGGTCGAATGGACCTCAAAGGCACCCATACATAAAATGTTACGCGGGAAGTACTGCGCTAAGCGCGAATCTAAATAAAATCGCATAATTCATTCAAAAAATGATAATAGAAATACACTTTTTTTCCACATGAAACAGTACGTTAGTGTTTCACTTTCACAGTTAAAAAAAATCTACTAATCTGTAAATAAAAATGAAAAGTCAGTAATATAAGAAAAAATCATGAGTTTAAAACGAGCTTATATTAATATTCATTAACAGAAACTGAAGAAGACAACAAAAATCTCAGATGTTACATCAGAAAGTCAAAACACTTTAAATTTTACTTTGCCAACCCAAGTGCACAATTTCAAAATAGGATGTCATTGAGACCTTCTACTAGTGATGCCACAACGAAATATTGACTAAATCTATCGCAGTGTGAAAAAATGCGTTGCCTACATTACTTTGTACAATGGTGTATTATGATAAAGCAAATTGATGGTGATTTGTAATAATTTTTCTGCTTATATATTTCGGATTTATTATAGTGGATAAAAAATGCATTTAAGTGAATGGTAAGCATTGCTTGAATATATATATTACTTTGTCAATCAGACTGGAAGCTTTTTATTATTTTCGGTCCATTTGTACCAATGTGTTCAAAAAACAGATTGACCCTTCAACCTCGTTAGGCTTTATTTCGAAGGAACCTTTTTCAATGCGAGTTTAACCATTTTTATGTCATTTCGCTTTCAAAACTTCTTTTATTTTTAATATCAAATAGCAATAAATAACAAATATGCGAATTCTTTTCCACATACCCAAATGGTTTATTATTTTCAATTTAGTAATGCCGACTAATCATATAGATAAATTCACTTAAACACCCCACAAAAAATGTGATGTTATAGAATTTCTTAGATCTTCGTTTATTAACGATATTTTAGTGGATTTTTTATTTCAATCGACGTCATAATAATTATAGACTAGCTGACAATCAGTCATGTCCTTATCTCATCATATTATCATTAACTACTATAAAAAACAATGGCTAAATTGTTAAGGTTGAAAAATCTATAGTATACATATATGTAATTTAAGATAATTTAAGACATCAACTGAGGGTGCTTGATGGAATTTCAATATCAAATCTCAATAATCCAAATTTGATACATATATGTATAACCTTAAGAGACACAAATTTCGCACAATTTAAAAGAATTCATTTAAACTTTAATCGACTGTGAATAATGAATGATCTTGCATCATCTTGTAAGTTTTATGTTACGGCATGACTCCAAGCTCTGAAGACTATTTGGCTTCTCAATATACTCTGACTGATATATAATTATTATACAGATTTGAAATTAAGAGTATGCTAGCTTAGTTACACAATAGGATTAAATATCCGTACTTGCCCACCCCGAGAACCTCTATGGCTTAGAGTTTTTTTGTGGAAGAAACACAATCTGACGACTTCAGGCCAAGTATAGTCATTTTTCCCTACATAAGGTCATGTCACACAAATGTTTTTGACTCATTCAAAAAAGGAGCCTTGTTACTTTTAATTATGTATTCATCATTGATGACGTCGGTCTTATTATTCATGTCTTATATATCATTTTTTTCTTATAACGTATTAGCATTTCCTTTGACAACCTTTAAAAACATCAAATTCCGTTCAATATAACATGTTATGTAGCGGAAAGCTATTTAAAAGTACACTGGAGACGCCATGTCGGTATTTGCAGTCATCGTAGATACCAAGCTTAAGTGTTCTTGTTTATTGTGTCTGCCACAAGCGACTTTAATACATCGGCAGCTACATTTTTACTTTGCATTCATCTCCGTTTCTTGGTGAATCATCGTTAAAAAAATTTACAGCTACGTATGAAATAATGGATATGCATTTTGATTCAACTAAAACTTATTTGTAAAATGAAAAATAGTAAATGTTTTGATCATTGCAAAATCGAGGATTTTTATGTGGTAATCCTACGTTTTTTCAATCGATTTATGGGTTTTCATCTCAAATTCATGGATGTTTGTAATTTTAATTTTAATTACTCTCCCTTGATCTAATAGTTAATATCAAGGCAGAGAGAGAGAGCGTTTGGCATATATGATATAATAACTAGGTTAGAATTTAATCACACGGTTACAAGAGCCATCAGAGTACCTGATGAAAAACAAATGCGTAAAAAAATAACATGAATATAAAAATAAAGTTTTAAGCACGATTTCAATAAAGTCAACGTTGGAAGCGTTTTTTTTTAATTAGAATACCATGTTGAAAATAAAAATACGTCCTTTTTTCACACAGTTAGAATTTTTTTGAAATATAAAATTAATTAACACAAACTCAATCCATCGCATGCTTCAAAAATTTGAAATCAACTGGATACCATTGTGAGCGTCCAATTATTTTACGAAAAATCTTTTTCACTCTATATTTGAAGGATAATATTTTTAGTCTAACTTATACTCCAATGTATCGATGAGAACGAGTATCAAAAGTGTAAAATAAAACATATTTGACATCATTATATTGAATTATGAAATTAATGATGTTAATTAAAATTGCATCAGTATTTTTTGAGTAAAATCATTAACTTATAATAAATTTATCACCAGCCCTGAATTTTATTGTGTGATAATTATTCTTTGTTATTTTATACACACATTTTTCTCCAAAAACTTTCGGCGTAGTCAACACACTAACTTATTTATATTTAAATTCTACCTATTTGATCTTAACATGGAAGAAGGTTCGCTAATCATTCTGCAATTTATATTACATCTTTTCAAGTTATTATACAAAAAAAATGTTTAGTTTTACTGAAATCGATGATGAATATTTTTTCATGATGATATATAATATGGAATATTTTGTTAAATATTGTAAAAATCTTGCTATACAATTCAATTCTCGGTTATATACATGTCAATTTATTATTTTTCTTAACGATTGGATAACACAAATGGCATACAATTTCTTTCCGTATAAACAAAATGCCTTTGCTTATAATTTGTAATGCTAAGTCATTTTGCTTATTAAACGTAATATTTTAAACACCTTTCTACGGAGAATGCTTAATTCACTGTATTAATAATCTCAACACGTTGCGTTCATTTTGCTTAAATTAATCACTCGCCAGAATTTATTAAACGTTCGAGCAGGAAATAAAAAAAATATTTGTTTTTTTTTATATTATGATTAAATGTTTGACTCGGTAAAACAACGTTGAGCCAATAACGTAGACAGGCAAGAAATATGTAATTATACAGTAAGGTTGCCTACAATATTTTGTCTAGCACAGTTCCGGTATCTCACAAACTTAAGTATGCGATATATAAATTGTGTAAGTATTTATCTCACAATAAGTTAAAAATTAAATTCTTATGTACACTTTTTATTTTCCTAGAAATTGTGGTTTTGGTCCGATCGACAATACTTTTGTATTTTTTTTTTTGATCATTATAGATATGTGGAAGTAGTACAAATGAATTGTGTTTTATTTTTTAAAATATAATGTCTTTTCACCAAGAATTGACAGTTAACACCTTAAAAGTGACTTTTATATTTATTGGTAAGTAAAATGTTGAATATCAATTCAGTAAGGATCAAGAATTAATTATATCAATCTAGTATCTATTACCCAGCTTGGCCTGGAATAGAGACTGCTATAAAATATAGTCTATCAGCTAATAATAATGTTAAAGTTGAAAATAGCACCCTTGACCTATAAAAAATGGCAGCCAGAATGACATGTGCAAATTTCACGTCGCTACTGTTCAACGCTTGGGAGTTTTTGTGACAGAAAGATTGATACATGTATTTTCTGCTATATAGTATATATATATGTATATCAAGCTGTCTCAATAATTTTCAATATTCATCGCAGATTGTGATAAGGTTAAAATAGTCTCACACCAAAATCGTGAAGATTTCAATTCGCCTGTTAAGCCGTGTTCCTTTTTGTCGCGCATTTATTTCGTCTCATTCTTTTCCCATCATTATTTCTGTGAGTCTAAGCAACCCAATACGCCTGATGTCTGAGTTGTATCGTATGATCATTTATTTTCTCGCAGGGGAATAGAGATTTCTTTCTCTTCGGCAGTTTACTTGCTTTGTCATATCAAAGTGTATAACAAATGCTGACGGTTTACGCGTATTCTTTTATCTGCCATCTTTTTGAAATAATCTTTTTTTTACATTTGCGTTCGCGCATCAACAACACGCTGATGAAAGTAATTTAAAATTGTAATGTTATAGTCTACTTGTATTGTTGTTCTTTGTTTTCCTCGTTACGTTTTGTAGTAAATGTTTTGCTTTTAAAAATGTAAGACTCGCTTCTAATAAAAACACAGCGTTAAAGATTGCTCATGTTTTCTAAAAAATGTATGAGACCAGTTGCAAATTGTTACCGATATTATACGGTTTACTTATTATATTTGTGTATAAAATTTCCAAAGGTTTCTATTTTCTGAATTAATTTATGAGTTATAACCATTTCTTCAAAATAATTGCTTTATTACCTATAAATCCATAATAATCATTCACATACCTAATCATAAATAATTTGTGTTAACTTTTTTCTACCTTTAAGAATACTCCGTTACTCTATAAAAGGTCTGATAAACTAGTCGCTTTAAAAATTTTAAGTAAATACCGTAAATTTTGTTTTATTTTTATGGAATTATGATCTTTTCAATTTGCAATAGACAGACAATTTAATGTACTGCATCTTAAGAAGTCATTCGGGTCATTTTATTCCAATGTTTTTAAACTCAAATCAAATTAAACTGTTACAAATAGCAAAAAACTCCAGGGACATATTGGAAACAAAATGAAAATTAATTATGTAAATGCAAAATTTATGATTTTCTTTCTAAACCAAATAATTGGGTTGTGACGTGTTCTGCAAACCACAATCGCAATGAAAATGGTTTATTTTCATTCAAATTGAGGGAGAGTGCGTTGTAAAAAAAACCTGACAAAAATAACAGTAGCAAACCTTTTCCCAGCAGCCTCTTTGATTGCTGTCATTACATTTTGAAATACGAGCGTGTTGGATTTGGTATAACATGTCTTATTTATTATCATTTTGCCTGCTACGAAAATACTAAATAATGTACATACGTATAATTCAATTTCAATACATTTCTTTGATGTATTTTTTTACGTGTTACAACATAATGTCGTGTTGTAGGTGGACTAAAATATTCTAGCAAATATACAATATCGGTATTATTGTTTTGTTTAAGATTATTGATTTATTGCGGCGTTGAGCTTGAATTAAAATACTGATAAGTTACTGGCTTAAAATATGCTTAAGACTTCAAAAATTATAACATGAAATAAAATTATTAACAGATATTTTTTAATCACCCACGTGACATCCGCTTTTATCGATTTATTGAAAACGAATGATACAATAAAAGATACATAAAAATTTGTTTTATATAATGCACCCTACCTATCTACCCAATTTTGCTTTTCAGAGAGGGTGATGATTAAGAATGGAGGTGTGGCTGAGAAAAGGCAGCAAATCATTCTTCAAATTAATGAAATAGGAAGCTTGTTTTAAGCTATCATGTTATTTCGTCTCTCAAAATACAAACTTTCTAATTTGGATCTTGTTACATATACTTCTCACTTTTAAGGTTTTAACTATCAATTCTTGGCGGAAATGCATTTTTAAAATACCGGTCATAAACATATAAAAATGTGGAAATAGTTTAAAATATTTTTTGTTTTATTTTTTACTTATACTTCTATTGAAATCAGCGCTTCAATTATCAATATGTCACTCAAAACAATACTGCACTATAATACGATCGATGAATGATGTAGTGTTAATGCGATTATTCTCCCAATTGTTATATCAAATAAGTATTAGAATTCATTCATATCACCATCACTATGGTCCCTAGACAGTAGAGGTCTGCGCGGGCCGAAATTTCGTAAAATTACCAGGTCCGAGCCCAACATCTTTAGGCCCGGCCCGGCCCTTGTCCGAGTCTTAATATCACACTTGCGAGTCGAACCCGACCCAAAAATATTTTTCTCAGCTCGAAAACCCGATTTTTTCATTTACAATATTATTGATATTCATCTTGAACGAATCAAGTGTAATGGTTTACATCTTTTTAAAACAAATGTGAAATAAATTATCCAAGTTATTAAAGTTTTACTGTCTTGCCGTATAGCCGTCTAATGACCCGAACACAGTTCGAAATATTTTTCTGAAAATTAAATTCTTTACTCGGGCCCAACCCGGGCCCGAATATTTTTTGTCGTTACCCGTTCATGCCCGGCCTACGTCCCGGAGCGGCTTGAGGCCCACAGGCCAAATTCGGATCCGTTCAGACCCCTACTAGATACTGATAATATTTTTTCTCAACTCTTTTTATAAGCGATATAAATTGTTGACTAATTATTAGTTCGAGTTCATCTGTGCACTTAAATACCTGTAGATGCCGAAAGGCAAAAACCGGCTCGTTAGTTTACAAAATGTGAAAGATTCAATTTTGATATTGAAATTCCATCGAGCACTCTCAGTCAATATCGTCAATTATATCAAATTAGTTTTTTAAAAAAAGTTCTTAGCATACATGATATAATGTATTCTGACAGATTTTGCCATAAAATACCCCGGAATAGTAACCGTTTTAGCTTTCGTTATTTTTTTACCATGTCAAGCAACGTAAATATTATTTTTTTATTCATAAGATTTTCTTAATGGCTAAAGTAATGGAAAACAAATGAAATAATATAGGTAGCTTCGTGAAAATTAATTGAAATCTATTGCTGTATGATTTACCTGAAACTCATTCAATGAAGCATTTTTTAGTTATTTTAATCAAATGCATTGGATAAATACATGGAAGTGTACAAAATCTCAATAATCCAAATTCAAATGCATTGGTTTTTCAATTATATGCCTTTCCACAAAGAATTGACAGTAAACATTTGAAAAGTGATTTTCATTGATGTTAATATCAACCCTACATCATTATTTATTTAGCTAATCCCAAAACAACGCATTTTGAATTTTTAAATAAATAATGTTGTTGTTTTTTTTTCTTTGCCAACCGCTTTCATGAAAGCTTCTTAATGTATTGAAGAAAAGATTTCGGGTTCTTAAACCTAAATTGTGGTAGCTTAAATTGTTTTTCCGACAATTGCGTTTCTTATGCATGAGTTTACACGAAGAACTTTCTTTATTGTGTTATAGATGTTTGTAAACTGTTTCTAATTGAATCAAACGTTTTGCATGGAAAATCTTACTATCAACAAAATAAACAGGTTACCAATATATTTCTATGTACGTATTTATATTGTATATTGCAAAAGACTGTTTAAATTAAACGCAGTTATAATTTAAGACATCGACTGTGGGTGCTTGGTGGAATTTCAATATCAAATTTGGATTATCGAGATTTTGTACACTTCCATAAATTTTGTCACTAACGACCCGGGTCGTTAGTGATAAACGTAGTTAAATTCTTCTTTTTATCTGGTGTGTACATAATATTTGTGACTCTTCTTATGAACTAGAAAAATAACATTATTTGAAAATATTATTAACAGACCTGATCGTAAAAGTCGCACACTACTTTACTTTTAATTTGTTTAAAGTTATGTATGTGAACTATCTTTTTACTGCCTACGTTTAAAAATAGCGTTTCATTTATACTATATCGGAAACATCAATAGCTAAAATCAGAAAATATTTTTCAAAAATTCGGCCATATGAAATGCTTCAACAATAGTATATTTTTACCAAGAACATACAGCGTTTGTCTTAGCTTGCTGCCTAGCCTTATTTTTCAATGGGGGTAAAAGATAAAACGAAGAGATATGTCGAAATTTTATTGAAATATAAACAACATCGTTAGGATAAAAGAACGGTAAAATTACAACTTATTATACCAGAGCTTTAAAACACTTCAACATTTTTAAAGAAATACATTGTCCTTAAAAAAAGATAAAAGACATACTATAGTATTTATTACCAACATTGTTTGACCACCGCCAAATTTGGTACTAGAATTGTCAGTCTAGAATAATTTTTTCTATTGCCATTTTATGCAAAATAAATATCTTGAGTAATTTTAATAACCGTCGCTAAAATATCAGTTTTGGAATTTATTGAAATTTCAGTTCTGGTTGAGTATGGCAACATTCCTAACGCGACGGCGACACCCTCACTAGCGGCCAAGCTAAATTGGTACATCTGTAGTAATACTTATTTTGTAATATGATCAAAACCGTTTTGCTCAGTGAGTGTTGGTTTTCAATAATAAAATTGATGGCCGTTTCATTTGAAAAGGTTCATTCATTGAACGAATCCGTGATAAAAAGATAAGTAACTACAACAAATGAGTTTGTATTTTTTGACAAAAAGAATGAAAGCGTTCGTTATTAATTTTATTTTTGAAAGTTTCCGGAGTTGTTTTATATATATGTGGTAACGCCGACGCTTCTATACCCCTGAGACATTTACGCCCACCATTGTATATTTCACTGGTTGTGACGGCGCGAATTAAAATTATAGTGTCAACTTCTGCTCTGGAGTGGCACATAAATAAATGTCTTTTGTTGCAAGAGTCGGCTTCGGCGGCGCTGCCTTCTGTAGGCAGCAAGAGAAATGGCGCCGTGTGAATTTGGGCGGAATTAAACTAAATGTATGCTTTAAATTATCTTACGCTTGCGCCTGTATGGCAGCCATACAAAATTGTTTGATCGTGTGGTACAAATAACAATGTCACTCTCCTAATAAAGTGCTTTGAAATATTGGCAAAATTAAATACGCAATGCAATATCTTCTTTGTTTAAACGCCATCAAATGGGATATTGGCCTGTATTTATTTGCTCATCTCTAATTCAAATGTTGCTCAATGATTTAAATAAGTAATCAGTAATAATTGAAGTTGTTGCCAAAACTTATTATAAATGTCCAGAATTTACATTAATTGACACGACCCAATATTGTCGCCTTTAAAAGTTAAAAACAGCCATCGATCAGCTTTCGTAAGGCAATTTTAATACATGTCGCTCCATCTTCAAATAAAGAGAATGGGCTGCATACAATAATTCTGGATATTTATTGTTTATATGTGATACACGTTTTCCAACGATCTTCTAGAACAGTGGTTCGAAGAGGCGACCCAGTCGATGACCAGGTCGGGTCGCCATCTTTAAATTCGTTTTGAAAATGGTTATATTTTTCACCCCGATCGTTGTTTTAAATTGTTTAATTAATAAATTTATTGCAAGTCTTACTTAAATTTAAATGTAAACTCAATTTTGTATTTTCATAAACTACTGCATCGAAATTAAATGGGCCGAAGTGGCGTTTGTACTGAAATACTCCCACCTGGTAGACGAGTAGTTATCGTCGTCCTCTTCTGTTGTAGTGTCCACGAATTTGAATCCCCGTGTGAAAGCAGGTGGATAAACTGAAAGTGGTTGTTATTTATTACGAAGAACAGAGCCTCATCGCTTAACCGAATATAACATCGTTTTCTTAGTGTACTCATTAAAGAAGAATGAATTTCGTATGTGTATTGGATTAAACGTGTTATAACATACGTTTCGTGCCAAAGTTATTATTACAGTTAAAGGAATAATTGAAATATAAATTTTATTATAATATTTAATTATAATTAAAATACGTGATTTCATACGATCTTTTTTGGATGTGTAATAAAGTATTATCCGAAGTTTATTTACCTTAAACAGAATAAAAATATTAAAAATTTCTGCTTGCGTGACCGACTCGTATGTAAATAAAAAAGAAATTCTTGCGTAGACAAATAGAATAAGAAATTTGTACGAGCAGTTATTTATGTACGAATGACGTAATTAGGGATTTCAATACCGGTATTACCAAAACCAGATTCCCGGTATTTCGACTGTCTTTTTCAATACCGGACAACTGTTTTTGGAAAATGCGTAATATTGATATTTGTTATTGAAAATTAGCAAAATGTAAATGTAATTTATTTTTGATGTTGCTTGCGCCTCCTTAACTTTTTACGTCATTTGCGCATTCATTCGCGCGTCGGTCCTTACAAATGTTGCACCCATTATCTAATTCACATTTACGGTTGAAATTTTACATTTAAGTATTTTGATTACTTATTAAATTTGGTTTGTGACGTTCATCTAATTGAAGAATGTATTTAAATGCGTATTTTACCTGTCTTGCGATCCCAATAAGCCGTTATTATAAGTGTATTTTTTTTCATTTTTATCTATCTTTTTAATACTGTTATTAATATTTGTAATAACGGTTTTTATATATTCGTCCGGTATTGCAATCCTTAAGCGTAATGCCTTTCCCATGATTAACATCTCATCATCACCGTAGTTATCAGCTCGTGTAAATATTGAACAGAATAATATTGATAAAACTGAAGCGTATGTCGTGTCTTAATTGAGTGTTATTATTTGATCGGTGATTTTTGTTTCAGAGCTGGTCGCTTATAATTTATTGATTTTTTAAAAATATTTTAACTCGTAGCCAAGCGTTAGGAGATTTTGAATAGATATCGGTAGCAATGACCGAAAATTTAGTTGGTGGATTTGTCATATTTGTAGTATTAACGCGCTTGAAAGTCAAATAAAAGCCGTAAACCCCGTCACAGAAAAAAGTTTTAAAATACTAGATTTAGTTTCCAGCTAATTCGTGCGTATTCTGTACCCAGTAAGACTGTGACTAAGTGAAATATAGTTTAACGTTAAGTAACTTTAACAGCTTAAAAATATTGACGAACGTGAATTATTTTTCGAGATATGTAAAATATTTACTATTTGTATTGGTGACTCCATAAATTCATTGCGTAGATTTCTAAGTATAATTTTTCGTATTCATCGGATGAAGTGCTAAATTTCAGCTCAATTTCAGCTTAAATAAAAACAAATATGTTGATTTTATTCCAATTCATGGTTAAAGGCTTGCATGAAATCAACTGTCTTTTCATGAATCTTCAATATCTCAGAGGACTGCTGGATAAAATTCTTCAGTAGACACTTTAAAGTTATAAATAACATTATAAATTGCAATTCAATTTTATGACTTGAAATATACACGCTCTCTTGATGGACGTGATAATTTATTGATCGTTGATCAAACTAACTTTAGTAAGTCTTTACTTTGATTGCCGATGTTCGAAAATTCTTCGATGGTTTTATATCACATTATAATCGAAAGCGGGCGTTTTTTAACGATAAGTGCAAAAATATATATCTTTCATAAAATAGGCAAAACTTCTTAACAAAACAATATTTTTGATTGAAATTTTCAAATAAATTATGTGTGATATTTGGTCATCATAAATAAAATAAAAAACATCCTTATTGTGTCATAATTTCATCATATTTCTAAGCTGAATATAAACACCTGTTATCAATTTACTATATGGCACTACACGTATTTTCAATATGAAATATTCAAAACATTCCACGTAAAAGATATTATAGTTATCCATTCCATTCTCAGATTTTACAAACATTGGAAGTGTGTAATCCGAAGGAGTAAATATTCGAGAAACATGTGTCACATATTTTTTTGAAAGTAATGAATGAAAACATTATACATTAACATTAACAGCCTATAATTACTCATAAATTTTATTGCTTCTTGTCAAAAATGTGTCTCTTGCATCAAGGTATAAGTCAGTCTAATGATTATTAGTTGCGGCGTTTTATTTCACGCCGACAAGAAAACCCGTGATATGTCGTGTCCCACAAACAACCGACCGGACGCGAAAAATGGCATATGCCGCGTCCCGCATTCAACCGACAGCCACAATAAACAGCAAATGCCGTTTCCCCCAAACAGTGTGATATTTTAATATCACATTCTTACAGTTCTTTTTTAGTCACCTTGAATCCCTGGAAAATTTGTTTCTAAAGTGTTAGACATAATCAAAGTAACATTGTTTTGATGAAATGAACAATAGAAATAACTGCTGGTATTGTTTTTCAACAGTTTTCAAAAAGTTAAGCCAAAAATTCGATATTTTACCACTTCGACAATAATTCTGGTGTGGAGTAGAAAATTCACCTTGCACTGAAAACCTGCTCTGGCGATATTGACGTTAATTTCGGAACGAACGCTTTTTATTAGTCGGCGAGACCTTCAACACTCAACTGGTCACACGTGCCCGTAAACACCGCGACTGTTGGAATCGCTTCATCATTGTCGAGATTGTATCGCGACTACAGGTCGCTTGTAATATTCCCTGCTTGGGGTTACAGGGTTGTTGCTGTATCACCAATGTAGCAGTGGTATAGAAATAATATTATGTTTTAACATAATTATAAATAGGAAATTCATATAACATTTTGTGGGGTGAATTATATACCGTTAGGACAATTTATTCACATCCCTTTAAGTGTCCTATTTTTCATTATTTTAACAGCTGTTAAGTCATTTTAAACTTCAATTACCGAAAGAATACCGACTTAAGATATAAATTTGGTGTTTTATTGTTTCTTGCTTTCGTAATGTATCTACAAATAACAAACATATAGACTCTTAATCATCCGTTCGATATACATACTGCAATTCCTTGATTAGTTTCATCGAACGTGTATTAACAGTCGTCAAAATGGGTAAACTTAACTGACACATGAACACCGTAACTGGATATTCAGTAGTCTCGGCAATCTGCTCAGCTAAATCCACAGGTAAATCAGTATATCCTCAGCAAATACGCTACGCTAAAGACAGTAGTCAACAGTAGTATTTTAATCTCGAAATTAAGAAAAAATTGCATGATGATGGTATTGTATTTTTAAGAATTTACTAGATTAATTGAATGTGAATCACAAAACATGCTCTATTTAATCAAGCAATAAAGTCAAAAAATAATCTTCCATTATTATTACGAATGGCAAAATAAGAGCACACTTGTATAAAACTACTAAAAGATATTAAAGAAAGAACATTTGGTGAATTTCAACCTAAGCACTATTAGCTAACGGTATTCTTACCACTAGTTTCCGATAATCTTACTATTTGCTAAGACCGTAAGACCCAGTAAGGAACAATGCCTCTCAAAGGTCGCGTGACTCAATTCATTTCCCAACTTTGGTAGGTGTGAGGCTAGTTACATTCCACCAAATTACTGTAATTTTCTATTTCATTTTTTTTTACTAGCGTTTTGTATTTTTCCAGCTCCTTTGATTCTCTCACTATCGACGAAAAAGTAATTTGGAAGCGTAACAGCTTGTTTTATCGTATCTTTGGTTCGGATTTTAAAGTAAACTTGTAAGTCTTTTGTTTTTATTGCAAGACAGTAGATTCTTCTTACAAATGATTTTATAATGATACTTACTTTGAGAATTTATTTCTGGGAAGTTTTTTCAAATACACATAATACGGGAGTACAATTTTAGTGAATATTAACCTTATTTTTTGGTCCAAAATGAATAAATTTGGTAATCTTAAGTTTCACTTTTTATTCTCTTATATGATTTAAATTTAATAGCTAGATATTGAAACAAAATCAGTTTTTAATTAAAAAACATATTTTATTACAACTTATTTCAAAGTTAAAACACATATTTTTGTGCTAATTTGATTAACAGTGAGGGATAAATAACTGCACAAAAATCTTCGTTCTTCCATAAAAGATATAATAGCAGTTCAAGGCAAATATTTATTATTTTTCTCCAGTAGAGTTCTTATGTTTTTTTATACTTTAATTAAATTCAATTTTGGGCCATAATTTTTTTTAAACCATTTCTAATGGGCATGGAATTGTGTTTTTTTTTATTTTTTTGCCATAAATTACATAGCATTTCATTTTTCAAAGTCTAATTGTATACCTACATTTTCGAACCTTTCCATTTGACCGTGAAAAAAAAACATTAAAAATATGCCATTTTGCTGCCGCTTATTTTTGTCGAAATTTTAAATAAAATCGCTCGCCCATAAATCAAGCTGATGAGATTTAAATGAATAAAAGGTTTGACGTGTATTTTCATATACATGTTATTTATCACTACATAATGTTATGTTATGTTAGTCTCGTCAGAGATTTCATTAAATGAGCAATTTGTAATTTGCCCTAAACATGTTAAATAATAAATTGTTGTCCGATTTATACTGAAAATATTTTTAGTGTGAATTGTGTATGTAAAATTTGTAATGGCTAAGGCTACAATGTCTAGGCTGACGAGAATCTGGAAAAGTAAGGAAATAACTAGACGTACCAAATTGTGTCTAGTGTCTAGTCCGATCAGTGGGCCACTTAATAAACCTTTACGACGCGGAGACATGGACTCTAAATACGAAAGACAAAAAACAGCTAAATATATCTATAGCGTTCTCCATTGACAGCAACGTTCAGGCCGGCATCGTCTTTGAAAGAATATGAACCAATAATTCTACCAGCCCATAAAGCACACCATTCATTAACACCTTTTATTGACGAAGTCATTCGACCAGAAATGAGCCTCATTGCTGAACAAAATTTTTCGGTAAAAGTCAGGATCAGATATAATTTTTGTTTCGCCCCATTCACTGAAGTTGCGACTCACACGATGGTCAAGTGGTCTGTTCATGTTGAAATGGCAAACAAAACCGAGCAAAAATCAGCTGTCAGCTGTCAAATTGACTGTCACTTGAAAAAGTGCTGCCAGTTTTAAAAACAAACCTCTAAAAAACACCCTTTATATTAATTCAAATGTGATCAGCAACATTATTTCAGTCGTTAAAAAATGAAACTTTCATAACCGCGTTATAAGCGATATAATATATAAACCGTCAGTTATTTTGTAATTTTATTTAATTCAACTTTTTCTGTAGACCCAATACTATTTCATTGTTTTTTCAAGACTAGCGACAAAAAAAACAATAGTGCTCCGTGGTGGATTGATTTCGAATATAATTACTATTCGAAGGGTGGCTTTTCGGCCATTGTGTTGGAACAAAAACTTCTGAAAAGCTTTGAAAAAAGAAAAGGCCTCTCTGTAAAAAGGAAACGGCTAGCGGGAAGTGGTCACAGTTCGCCAGAACTGTATTACGTTATGTAAATAGTGTTATTAAAATCAGTTTGGAGTGCTAATGGATCCTGCCATTGGGACAGTTATGGGGTGGTTAGGTTATATTAGTATGGAAGAGATTGGCAACTGGCCACTACAATTTTAGTTTTGGTACAATAATAAGATTCTTTATTAAGTATTAACTGTTGTCATTGTATTGATTTTCGAACCCTTTTATTGAACCTTTCCTTTGAAAGTAGTTACTAATTTTATCATGTGCTTTGTCAAACCAACCTTAAATTACAAGCAGTGCTATAAGAAAATTTGCAATTTACGAGTAGTCCTAGTCTTTACAAACAAAATGTATGCCGTTTGTACGAAGATCCTCTTTCAACTCCGTTTTTCGTCGAATATAACATATATTTGAAATGATTTCTTGTGAGTTTATTCAGTGTTTCTTTACTATTATCTTTATATAATTTACGATTCATCAAAAACCAACATGTATGCATGTTAAGTAATAATTAAATCGTCTCAATAAATTATATCGTACATTCGTCATAATATATGTAGTGAATGGCACGAAATGCTATGTGTGGCAGGGTAGATTTATTAGAATCGTAATTTATCGCAAAATACACAATTTAAATTGTCGATCAATAACAATCATTATAATTATACTCTTTCGAAGTAAGTAAACAACTTTATTCCTAATATGAAAAATCTTCAGACAAACTATATCGAACCATAACTAACTAAATAACCTCCAAAGCACTAGTAGTTAGTTTAATAATTAGTACTATAATTTTTTGGGTCTTACCCCCTCGCCACTTTCAGTAGAAGGAAACAAACCTACTCTACTCTTCATTTTTAACGAAGATGCTTCTTAAAGAAACGAAACACGTTACATTTAGTAACACAGCCAGTGGAATAACTAAGTTATCAACGTTAATTTAATATTAAAACACCAAAGTTTCTGCAGAATCCATCCAAATTATCTTTATTCCTTTTAACATTAAAGATACTACATTTTTACCCACTATTTCACATTATTAAAATATGCTAGAATTCATCGTTATTACTCCAAAATATTGATTTCATTACTCCGCAATAAATGTAAAGGACCATTCGTCTGCAAAAATACCGGCTGACGTGCCGTACAGCATGGCTTGTAATTATAGGGGGCTTTGGCTTTGTCCATCTAAGCATACACCTTCAAGTAATTTCATCATACATAACGTCGATGTAGCTTGAAAAATACGTTTCTAAGTTAGTATCCGTGGATTTCTCGGCAACTGCTGAAATCGTGTTACGTTTTAACTGGTACGCCTTCAATTGTTCAGGTGTCTTTTGACAGATCTAATTTTTTATTTTCAATGTTTTTATGCCTGTTCTTTGATTGTGACACCAAAATAATAGTTTTATAGATACAACCGTAAGGCAGAAAAATATGTTTTATATTTGATATTTCATTATTTTTAAATGGTTAACTAATTTATTTTTTAAATTTTCCAATCTGCTATTATGGGTTAATGAATATTTACACATTAGTTAAAGTCATTTAAAAAAATTTGCTCAATTAATGTAGCTTTATTATCAGATTAGTATTTATTGATTTGTAAGAAGTCCTCAACATTTTTAATGTAGACAATTTAATTTCGTTTATATGTAATTTGTTTGATGATCCATCATATTTAATGAAACAATTTTGTACACCTTGTAATTATTAACATTTAATTTCATGTAAATAACCCTGTTTTCATTGTTTTTTTATCAGTTGATAATGCTTGTGATGAGCGAAACCGGTCCTGATCATTATAAACATGTGGAAGTAGTATAAAAAATTGTGTTTTTTTGTTTAAATGTGCCTAAATGGTGTTCGTTGTATTTCAGTTGAATGTTGATTATTGGTATTGTATTATTAATTTAGTTAACAATGTAAAATTGAAGGGTTGCCAAACCCTCAGATATAAAGTAGAGGGCTGTATACAACACAAAGGGGAAGCAATTACAGTGTGGGGCGATGAGAATAATCAGTGTTAGATTATTTGAATATTTGCCTAGTTCCGGTGCTTAAGGGAGTTATATTAATAATATTTTTAGCTATTACGGTTTTGAATAATACTGGTCTATAATATTAGCCTACTTATGACAATTACCTTTTTTTATCCATCTCTCTCTACTCTCTTCGAAAAATAGAGGTTGAGTAACTGAGTAACAAGCGGTTGTCGTAGAAAAACTTTTGTTGAGATACCTCCATTAGGAAGCCATATACTCCACACTGGGAACGGACATGGTGAAAACATAACAAGCACCATTTGGCTGTCCGATTCCAAATTCCGTGTGTTTCTAGTATTGTGACATAAAATACGTGTTTGTCCAAGCGATCAAGTGGGTCCTGTTTCAATTCCCAGCAAGGTCAATATCCAATTTAGATTTTTTCAATTTAAATTAGTGATCTTGGATATAAATGATTTGTAAAAATTCTCATCGAGTTTATCTCGTATGATTTTCTAATTTTCAAAATATTTGGCGCATTGGCTTTCAGCTGTAATGTCAGATAGTTTTTTAAATAAATTTAAATTTATATTATAACTAATTTCACACTCAAATTTCGTGTATTTATTATTACATATTTATAACAGAAACGAGAATTTATATTTTTATTTCAGCTACTAGGTTTTAAAATTAGGCAGTCGATTATCTTTTTATCATTTTACTTAAAACCTCATGAGACATTTCCGATAAAATAAAAAACTCGAAATAAAAATAGTCCTTAAAGTGACTTTGCCGTAACGTTTATCGTACAAACACTTATTTTACTACTTGCCTCTTTCGTGAGAAAAAGTCTTTCAAAGTCAGCCGTGTATCTTTACGGTGTCGTTGCTAGACGTCAATGGTTCAGGAGAGTTTTAATATCCGGCCAGCTGAGGCTCACAATTGGTAAGAGCGTTTGACGATTGTTTTTCAACACCGGGTATTATTAGTACCTTTTCTCGCCTGTCGCCGTCCTTTTAGAGAAAGAAGCTGTCGAAAAACTTCCAATAAAATTATCAAAAGAAGACATTTAATATATATATATATGTGTATACCGCTAATCAAACCATTTCGGAAACCTTGGAAAATTGTGTTAATATCTGTATGTTATAGTGGAGCTTTCATAAAAGATACAATCATATTTTGTTTTCCAAAAATCTTATGGCACCATAGTACATAACCTCAAATACTTCGTCAAATCTGCTATAAATTGTTTCATTGATGCCATGTGATTGTTTTCAGTTGTTTGAAAACAAAAGAACACAACGAATATTGGCTTAAGTTGTGTACATGTTTCAATCAAGATATAAATGTACAAAGAAATACCGAATCAAATAGATTGATAGCGGTTATATTATGAAATATATCAGAGAACACTTAGATTTCATTTACTGGGTCCGTCGATTTTAAAGGTGGTTCTAAACTAATAATTCTTACGCCGTGGAGAATGTGGTAAAATTGTGGTTGAACAACACAACAGCGAGAATGGTACAAATTGAGTGTAGTATGAGTGACAGAAGCGAGACATAGAGAATATTTTGTAAAGTGATGCGTAGGGTGCTTGTTCCTAAAGTCAGCCATCGCCAGTAGTCGACCTTTTGATCATAAAACTTAAATAATAGCGGACATATTTAAAAGATTTTTTTTAATTCGTTTAGGTAGTCTTGTCACTTGCCAATGTATATCTGCACTATACTGACCTATATAACGCAATACGCAATTAAATAAGCACATTTATACTTCGCAAGTTTCGACAAATTCATGCTGTATGGAGATCGCTAACAAAATATACTTTATAATGTCATACTTTGCATCATTATGTTTTTTTATTGTTCTGTCTACTATCAGTAAATTATTTCGCGATATTCATGAAGTTTCATAGTGATGGCCGAATACTGGGCAACGAAAGGCCAACCATTGGAGTTTGGGGGCCGACCACTGGGAAAATTGGCATTTTTTTTGTAAACTTCTATTATTTTATGCTTGGTACAACATTAATTATTTTATTTTAAGTTGGTTAAATTGTTTAATTCCTGTTTAATAGAATAACAGCGAAAAAAATATGTATTTATCATTCATTGACTCAAAATCCCTTTTGAAAGTACACCTGTCGCTTAGCTGGCTGAGCACTGGCGAAACGACCCTAGATAAACCATATAGCTTATATTAGCATTAATCGTTAAATTAAAGGAACTATTGTAATTTAATTATTTGAAGTCACGGATAATAATTAATATTAAATGATGACAGTTCTTAGTGTAGTTGATAATATATCGTTTTCATTATCATTGTATAAAGTATAAAAAATCACACATATTCATGTTTCAAGTCAATAATGGTTACCTCGTATGAACATTTTCTTAAATTGATTTTTCAATCAATTTATGAATTTCTGTCTGTAGGCATTGATGTGTTGAATTCCCTTTAGCCCATCCTATTCCTATCCTATCTCTTTGCACCTGAGTAACAAGCTGCTATACCTCTATTAGGATTCAATGTGCCCTGTATTGGGAGCGGACATAATAAAAAAAAGACAATAATGAGTGGTATAAATTTTGATCTGTTGATGTGTCCCTTTTAATATTGTGACCCTCAACGTATTTGTATTACAGTCACAAGACACGACGTGCGATATCATCCCGATTTAAAGTACCTAAATGTACCATGCGACCCTTCAGTCATGATAATCTCAGGGCTGCATTAGCGAGTTACAACTCAGCCACGGTTGTTTGCATAATGATTCGCATTTATGACGTATATGGTAATTACTATCGCGTTTTACATTTTTAATATATTAACATACATTAATTATCACTTACATTCTACAAACGCACTATTGAAAACGTCTTACATCCGCCTAATCACAGTAACTTATTCAAATACTCAGTGCTACATGCTATATATATATTATATAAATATAATATATAGCTGGGCCATTTGCTGGGTAGATTACGTCTTCCTCTTCGGTTGCGTTGTCTTTGAACGAACGTTTCCATATTTTCTTTTCAATCGACCAATGGATTTGTGTTCGAACGCATTTATTTTTTGTCGATGTTGTCTACTAACAGTCCTATTCTAGCCCCATTTTTGTGTTCTCACACCCTACTTTTAAAAAATTGTTGAGATAGGCTCTATTAAGAGTAAATATATTTACATATGATCCACATTGAGGGCGGACATGGTTAAAAAACTGATAATCGTGCATAAGTTTTTGTATTTATTTTAAAAAATCAACTAGCTTTATTTAAAAAAATGTACAATCATTATTATTTAAATTTTTGCCTCATCTCGTATGTACATATTCGTGCTATTGGAACTGAACTGCTGAGGAGGTGAGAAGGTGAAGTGATCTGAATATTCATGAAGAGCGCATTGTTGTCGAGCTGTCGGTCAACCCGACGGCTTGCTTTGTGGACGGATTTATTTATTTCTGCTGAATATAATAGTTTGAAGGGTTTTAAAAAAACCACCAATATAAATTCAATGTCGGTTTGTGAAAAAATCATGGCAAAAAAATCTGTTGACATTTATAATATTTTAATGTTACTATTAATTTAAAAAAATGCCAGTGTAAACTTTTTTAGAACAATTTCTTTCTTAAATTCACAGCCGAAACTTTCATATTTTCTACGCCATATTTACATTTAATAATTTTATAAAACTAGCCCGCAGCTAATTAAGTTTATTTTTCTAGTAATACGAATTTCGAGAATTCTATTTTAATCAATAGAGTATGATGTGTGTGCTTATATATGTCAACACTCTCTGACTTGAAAATTTAAATAGGAAAATAAAAAAAAAAATATTTTGACAATCTTAATTGGTCCTCGCATGTAAAAATTTTCATTGGTTTTTGCTATGCTTTTAAAATCATTGATCAAAGCATATTGAAGCGTTTTTTGATATTTTTTTAATGTATATTACTCAATATCAGTTTTTAAAGGAGAAATACATGTTTGGTAAATGGAATGACTTTTTTCTGTCATACTTTTTTTTCTACGTCATAAATACGTTAAGAAATGACGATGACATTATTACAGTCTAGCTTGTTTTTACTGTGAAGCATAGCGCTTTCATAAGCAACAACCCCCGTGAAACGACAACATTTCAATCAATTTCCTGTCCAATTATCTTTTATGACTCTGGGAAATGTGTTTCTTTTGAAGTAATGTTTTACGATGCGGATATATACCGCGTATCCATTAAACGTACTTTAATTGCCATCGCTGTCATGCGTTAAGTATAATACCGAACAGCATTATGATATTGAATATCTTGGTTTAATTCTGTTTATTGTGGTATATAAATGATTATTTAAATTAATAAATTCGGACACTCTGGACTTTTGTTAAACGTTTCTTAGTTCGTATTCCATCTGGAAATGTTTGCATATTATTTTTCAAAACAGTATTTTTTAATCTGTATTTAAAGACAGTAATACATCACCTTGCTTGGTGATATTTTCAATTCTTTGTATTTATTGACAACGCGACGCAGAGCGTTTGAGTTACACCTCATTAAAAGCTTATTTAAAAATACTTGATAACTACTTACACGTACCTGATAAGCTTTAATACTATTTTTAGTGATATTTAAAATGATTTTATATCAATACACCATTGCAACGCTGTAGATAATAACAAAAGTATTTTGGTAACCTTAAGTAAAGTAAGAAGCTTTGTAAAATGCTACGGAGCTTTTTAAGGCAGCGTAGCGCAGCACAAACTGTCGTGTAAAAGTAAAAGCTTGATGTAAATTTGCATCACTGTCACGGATATCTGGGAAGCCAAGTCAAGGAATGCAGGAACTTTAGCGGCTCTATTAAATTGACATTTTGCGCCATCAACCAAGCTCGCATAGGCGACTGGAGTTGTAAAGCATGACAAAATTTATTCTGAAGAATAAATCATAAAAATATCAAAAAGCCAACTCATGTGAGAACTGTATTTTAATTCATATGTTGATTTTATTTTTTCTGTAAAATATTCACGAGAAATTTGGAATTTTTTTTTTTCAGCATTCAGTATAGATTCAGTAGCGAGCAAGTAATAAAAGCAAATACTCTTACAACATCTGTTACTAACTACCAATAAAAATTATCGTTTTGTAAATCGTAATCTTGAAGATTTATTAAAATTATTACTAATTGAACACTTAATCGATTTATTATGGAATTTCATTTTTGTTTTAACGTCTTTGTCAAACGTAGATACGCGTTTTCAAGTTAAAACGGATATGTATATTTATATATCGTCAGTTGAATAATGAACTAGTTTCGAGAAATGTTTTTTTGTTGGTTTATTTTTAAGATTAGGCGGTAATTTATAATGTGTCAAAAGGGCTTCACTGTAATTTTATTATATTTCCATTGATTGTCACAACCGAAGTACATATTCCTAACTGGGAGATCCTATAGAAACGTTAAATCTTGAAGTGGCTCTCCTGATCAATTTACGAAATGTCAGTTAACAGCTTCATACAGATGACGTTATATATACTCATTTACATATAAATACATAAATTAATATATGTACATACACAATTCTTATATTATAATGATTCATGAACATTCGGTTGCAAATATATATATATTATGTACTTATATAATATATCTATTCTGCTTATGAATTATTACAATATAGGCTTCTGATGGAGACTAGCTTTAGCTCACTTGATCAATCCCTCATTTTGGATTGGGTAGTTTTAAAAATGAATACAGTCTTCCGTTTTCTTGTCAAAATTCGTAGAAAATATGCTTTATGCATTATGTGTATTCCTTATTATAATAAACCGCCTGTGATCCCGGATTTGGATTCTAATGCAGGCCATTATTTTCTGACTATGTTATATTTCATCTTTGCATTATACCCTTTTTGTTCCATTGAAAAAATTCTCAGTCTCCATTCCGAGAAGCAATATTTGGACATATCATTCTTCTCGTAAGTAAGTTGTTTGAAAATGTTGCTCGTTGAACATTTGAAAATCAAATTTCATTAAATCATGTTCTTATATTGTTGGGAAAAAAATGTTTTGTTTCGGAAATAGTAATACAAAGAAATTCACTTCAGATTTTGCTGTCTAATAAATCTAATAAATATTTTATTGAATCGGCTTATGGTTAAATATTATGAAATAATATTGTAATGATATGATTTCAGATTATTATTATACAGATTACATATTATTATACTTGAAATATTATACTAAAAACTTGTAGGTAATGAAATCCGCCATTTTGGTGTCAAAATTACTGAAAGATAAATTGATACTGAAAATACTTGAATTGTTGGGTCCGTCGTACAGTGACCAATGTCGTTGGCTACGGTTACAGATGTTTCGGGTCCTGGTGCAGACAGTTTCATGAATTTATTTTTCAATCGATTTATGGACTTCTTTTTGTTGACTTGAATGTTTCTGATGTATACTATTTTCTCCTGCCGCCCGTCCAATCCTAAAAACGGAGCGTAGCGAAAAAGATTAGCTAACTAATAGTCCTGTCCTAGCTCTGTCCTTGTATCCCTACTCTCTTTGAAAATGACTGGTTGAGCAACTGAGTAAGAAACAGTTCTCGTAGAAAAATGTATTTTGACATACCTTCATTAGGAGTCCATATGCTTCACACTGGGAGCGGACATGGTAAAAAAATCTTTTTTCAAAAATCCGTGGTACATGTGGTACTAGAAATAGGCTTCCTTCAATGCTCTCGATCTCTTTCGATCTCATAACACTCAAATACAATTTACCGAGACAAACACTTGATCATTGTATGTAAAATACAATAAACATACTTTTTTGTCCTGACTTTTTTAAATCATCTTTCATTAACATATGTGAAATTCAAAAATAACATAGGTTAAAACTGAATTTATTAAGTTTTAAATCTCTCCTGAAAATTTTGCTGAAATGTAGGTACTCAGTTTTCTAGTTAAACCGACGGTAAGTATGTTTGTAAAGCACAGCACAACACAGTGTTTGTGAGTGTACAGAAAGGTTTACAGGTGGGGCTGCCGCTTAGTGTATAATATTTCTAGTAATTTAATAGCATTAAACTAATTATAAAAATGGTTGTCATTTTCATTTAATGTGTTAATTTGGTTTTTTTTAACATACTTTATGAACGATTTACGTATCACTTCGATTATCAGTCTCTCAGGCTTGCATATTATCTAAATAAATATTGACCGAAGAAATATTTTTGCAAGTGCAATAAAATATTCTCGAGACTAATTAATTGTTACTAGTTAATTGTTTTTTTTAATTTGTAGTTGTTCGTATTTTGCTAAACTACAACGTTTACTTTGATAAACAAATTTAATTCTTCAGTTCTTCAAAATATTACGTAAATATTTTTCCTCAACAGTGCTTTTATCCTTGTGAGGTAGAGCTTATCTCACAGCTTTTATTTAAAACACGTCCTGTGTGACCACCTGAAAATATAACATCTTTGATGTGGGCGTGGTAATGTTGTGTTGTTTATGATATCGCGTACAGAATCATGTTTATTACCTCACACCTTTGCGGTACTGAAAGGTTATTTGTTCGTATAATATACTGCGTTATTTCTTAGATGCTCTTTTTTCATATCTCATAGAACTATTACAGTGATTAAAATTTTTGGATTTGAAATATTTTAATCACGGTTGTCCAATAGGCATTCCAACTATTCGGATATCGAAAAGTGAAACTGAAACCATTCGAATATATTCGAATAGTTTTTGAAGTATAAAAATAATATTAAAACTATCATTCAAATAGTAATTAGCATAATAGTGTATACACTAAAATAATAATTTAATAATACTAATAAATTTTTAAATAATAAATAGCAACATAAACGATAGGTTCATAGTATTAAAAAATATTCACAATTTATTGTCTATTCTATGTCAGCTTTGTGTCTGTCATTTTGTTAGTAGACATTTTTATATAGCTAATACTTGCGATTTTTCTTATACAGATTTCTTCTATCCTATATATGGGCTTTTTTAAATATATTCTGACAGTTTATAATTTAGGAAGATTCGTAGATTCAAACTTTGCAAAATCAAACTTTAGAAAACCCACTGTCATATCCAACACAATAATTTGTAATCTTAATGAGATGTTTTGTAAAAGTGAATCTAATTTAATCAACGATATTCGCGCTTAAAATCCAGGTAAACTTTTTTTTTGTAAATCTTAGATGAAAAAACGTTAAAACTTTGAGAGGGAAAACCAGTTAATTTTGTTCGCATCTTCTTTTTATTCTATACAGTTTTTTAATAATTAGTCTCAACGTTTTATATAAATAGCTTTAATTATATTTTTCGTCGTTAAATCTCTAAGAATCACGATTTTAAAATCGTTCGTTTTTTTCTTTATAATCTATCTTATCCTTAGAGCTTTGTGTTCTTTAAACACGCATAATTCTTTAATTATTCAAGGATTCCTTGGCTTATTGTACCGCATTACTTTAAAAGAAGTAATATTTTAATTTAAAAAAGGTCGCTTACGAGCTTAACAAGTCAGAAATATTAGCTTCATACGGATATAAACACCGCAGTGGAATGTTTTCAGTGGCTTATTATTTTTTCAAGCGATTTTATGGAGCAAACCGGATTCTCTCACGTTGATTGCCTGAGTTATTTGTGGGTGCGCATCGAGCTAAGAGATTAAATTCTTTTATTCGTTGAACCTTTCCAAGAATGAGATTTTTAAAATTAAACCAGCGGCTTTTTAGTACCGCAAACGGCTTTTTTGACATATTATGCCTGCCAGATTTATATCTCGCTTCAGGAATATTTTATTTCTCGACTTATCGTCTTACTCAATTGGAAATCATTTTAAATAATTCCCCTTGCAGATTTGACCACGTTTTTTGGTTTTACTCCGCTTTGCTTGCTGACCATTGAGGCTAGTTATGAAAAAACTACAGTAGGTGGAAAAAACTTGAAAAAATCAGCTAATTTGCCTTCATATTTTTTTCTTATTTATGCGTCTCTTAGTACAATACAATAAGCAGTATGAATATTATAAATTTACTCATTCTGCTTACTGCGTTTTTTTATAAAGAAAAATGTTTTTTTTTTAATGCCCTAGGGTATGTGTACCCACCACCACCCACTGTACACTCTTAAGTTAAGGAATTGCGTTCCAATCGCTTTCCATAAGACGCCGTAAACTCTTTAAATGCCTTGTAATTTGTCAGAGATGCAACCAAGTCCACGACCGATGAATGATTTGAAATATTTCATTTATTTCAAGTGTTTAACTTTTTCAATGCAACTTTTCAATTGGGCATCCACGTCACGGGCGTAAAAACGACGGCCGTTTAATATTCGCGTCGCGGAAGAACAAGACGGCGGCGCGCAACTGCTAAGTGGAAAGGTGCTTCATTGTTTTACACTTCTGGCATCTCTCATGCTTTTTCAACCTGACACTTTTGGAAAAGATTCCATTTCTCTTACCTTTGAAGTAGCTTCGTTTACTTTCTACAATAATTTTTGCCGATACTCTTATTTAAATTAAATATCAATATATATAAATAGCCTTACGAACTACGGTCAAATGAATCATCATTATCGATTTTACATAGAAAGGTATTTTATATATATAATACATGATTCTCAATCCTGAAATCGTTTTTATAACTAAATATTGTTTACTGAAAATATTTGGTATAAAAGTGATACATAAATTCAAAAATTCTATTTCCGTTAATAAAACTAGGGTTTTACTTCCTAAGCAGCACGTATTATTTTTGACAGATACATTTTTTTTTAATTTGACAAGTGTTAACATAAAATGGTGAAATAAATTGCTAATCGAAACAAAAATATTGAAAATATCAAGTCGGTAATCGTTAAATACTGAATAATTATGAGATAAATATTAACTAATAACCACTCAGAGGCTTTCAAGATAAAATATTGAATAATTACACAATAACAGGGAGAAAATATTGGTTTTAAAGATTTTCTATTCAGATACTTTATTGAAAAAAAAAACACGAATATACTAGTCAGAATTAATCAAAGTATAAATCGTATCCTCTGAAGATCAATAATAAACAATATTAAATTTATGTTTTATTTATACATATATCAATTTCCCTGTCCATCAATGTAATATGATACAATAAATTTACGTATTTTTAGTATCAAGTTTATAATTTTAATAACAGAAGTAATTGCCGACTACCATGAAAATTAATTTCAGTCACAAAAAGGTAAAATACACTTTTATAGGGAAAACTTTTTAAAGCTATGTTTGCGTAGAAGTTCTAACACGAATGAATTTGATCGAGATTAGTCTCATAATCGTCAGAAGCGGTATAAAGTTTATGCGATTCTATAATAATTGTATAATTTTACTTTATCGTACAGCAGATCACGAACGTCGTGCTTCAGTTGTGGAAACCCTAATATACCTTTCTACTGAACACTGCTCTTCCCAAACCCCACCGCCCTCGGATTCACTTGCAACTTAATGCGAACATCTACGATTGTCTACAGTGTAAATGTACATTTCGCAGTCGTTGTTCTTTTGAATAATATGGAATGCTCTTCTCAGCTCTACTGCCGTATTAAAATTTGCTTTTTGGATGCATATTTGAAATTTATTTCAAGCAATGTATAAGTTACCTGGTATTATACTATTTTATAAAATAACAGCTTTTATAAATATATACAATGTTTGCATATTTCTGGATGGATTTTAATTTATATAATTAAACGATATTTCGTAAAATATGATTGAATCAAATTTATCTGTTTTTGGTAATTTCTTCTTATGTATAATAAATCTGAAATGTAGAAATTATTCCTCTGTATAACGGTTAAAATATAATGTTTTTATTTGTATTTTACATGTTTAGATTACCACGGGCTCGGCATGTTAATTTCATGAAAACTAATGTTTAGTTAATCATTTTAGTGAGGCTATCAAAATTTTCTCGCCTAATTAATTGGAATCACTTATGTCAATTGCCTGGAAAATCGATAGAAAAGTTCTCAGAACTACCACTATTACAACGTAGAAACGACCGTCCAACCGTTTCACTTATTCAAATCGCTTTAATCTCGAAGGATCGTTCTTCAATTTGAGCAACTTTTTCATTCCGATTGTTGAAACTCACAAGTAGGTTGGGTTTTATTCGTATTTTTGCCTTAAAAGTGCTCTTTTAATTTTCAAGTCCTCCGCTCAGTAAAATGTTCTGTCTTAATTGAAAGCAATTGTACGCCTCGAGGATTTACAATGCGAAAGTTTCTCTATTCCTAAGAGGGTTTCTTTTCATACTCCGTTACCAGTTTCAATGCATGCCATCAAGAAAAACCTTGCCATTTTTCTTCAAAGCTTACATGTAATATACATTCTGCTTATCCGGTGTATTCTACTTCAATTTTTATGTACGAACATCAAACTTCCACCTGTAGCTTATGAATGAAACTATGTAGTACCTTCTCAAATCAAACTGGTTGAAAAGAGTACACGTTTTGTAATATTTTGACTCACCTTTTGGTTTGTCTTTCTCATTTTAATTACTATAATTTAAGCTCAATACAATGAAATCATTTGCAACTTGATAAATTAATAATGATAACCTAGTAGTAACTAGAAAGATTTTTAACCTTATGTCGTTTAATGATCAGTAGTTTGAATCATCAGGTGCGCTTACTTATTCATCGACTCATCAATATACATATGAATTTCGGTCCAAAAGTGTAAACGTCTGCGATGTTTAATTTCTTTTATACACCTTCAAAATCTATCTAGCATTTAATAATATTCGTCAGTTTTATATGTGTACCTCTAAAACAGAAGTTAAGTGACAGACTGGCACCCAGTTTTTTTTAAATTTGGTAACGGATAACTATATAAAAAGAATATCTTGTATCTCGAATATTTTAGATAGGTAAAAAAAACTGTTTTTTCTACAGATTCATGTGCATGTCTTTTGGTTTTATAAAAATTAAATAATGTTGTGTTTTAGTTGGAAAATTAGGTTAATATTAAGAATTATGATTGTAATACTACCTATTCTTACATAATATGAAAATATTTCACACTTTAATTAAATTAATTTATTATTTAAGTTTTCACCGACAATTACAATTATTGCTTTAAATTATAATCAAATGATATTTCTTGTTTTCACAATGATACGTCTCTTTGTACCATGTTTCGAAGACGTTATTGTTTTTGGTGGAACAGAATATTAGCCTCCTGCTGCGCTTTGACTTTTACACTTCGTTTCTTGGGGCTACAGACGAAAATTTCCTTATGGATTCCTTATGGCACAGTTGGCCAGCCAAAATTTGACATCGTTACTGTACACCGTTTGGGAGGAGTTCTTGATACAGACATACAGACAGGTTTATACATGCTATATAGTAGAGATACTAGATACAATAAATAAAGTTTCACGGAGAGGTTAAGCCGCTTTTTTGTGAACTACCAAACATTGGTTTTTTTGAACTACGAAACGTTGATATTTATGCAAAAAAAATCAATTACTATTTGAAGTATTTTTAACTGATAATATTTTATTAAGTATTCTATTTAATTTGATTATCATAGGCTTGCTACCGTTGAACGACTCTGTCTACAGGTTGATTGGTTTGAATTTTATTTTATTGCTTTTCAAATCCTTGCTAATCGGCCCTGCAAACACCCAATGTAATGTTCTCTCGGAAATGAATTACCATTGAATATTTTTTTAATCCTTATAACAGTGCTTATAAACTCATTTGTCGTCATAGGATTAAAAGTTTTGTTAGTAACTGCCGACACAATGAAATGAGAATCTGCGAAACATATTTAAAATTGGTGACATATAAATGGGTTATTTTTAAATCAATGATATACGTATTTAGTTTTTGCTATTACAATACATGGGACGATAGATTTTTCACGCAATTGAAATTCTTCATTCACCTCAAAGTTTTTAGAATGAGATCTTGTTTCCTTGTGTATTTATTAATATACAACAAATAAGAGAAGTACAGTATAAAAACATGTCATTAAACAAATATGTAAAAACAATTTGCAATAAGGGCGTTACAAACATTTAAATAACCAGATTATTTTTTTCTTTATGCCGTCAGAAAAGTTTAAAAGTATTCTAAAGCATACATTTTATCTATCAATTCCTTTTCAATTTTCCAATTGTGGTTTATCTTATATATTAATTTATTTTAACAAAGACGAAATAATAGTTCCTAATAAATTATTATTCATTTTTACACATTTTGATAATGGCAATTTTTGTTGTTTAAACGGCCATTATAATGCATTACTTACTTGAAAATATTTTCCAAATCTGGTTCTTTCTATATAGGAAGAGTAATTACAATTTTTTATCATAGTATATTATAGTATATCGAATTCATATACACTTAAATTTATCGCAATATTCATTTATTTTTAATTCTTCCAATGCTTAATTTATTTTTCTATTGAAAGTTTTGCGGAACTTAATTGTTATTTACTACTTTAGATGAATCCTTTTATTATAGCGATCGGCAACCAGGGGCTCGCGGGCACCAAAGTGCCCGTGAAACATTTTTAAGGTGACCGCCTTATTTCATTGAAATACACATTTACATCTAATTTACTTTATGCTCACAACACCAATGAGAACAAAAGCTAATCCTGGGATAAGAAAAAGATTCCAGAATTGGATGTCCTAATCCCAACATCATTTTCACGCGGTCGCAACAATCATCTTATTTGTCCTAAAGAAAAGATTATATCAACAGTCGTATAGCTTATGGTATAATAGTATAAGCGCAAACTATTCGAATGATATCAAATCGCTACAGTCTTATATTAAGTGCAATAATGTGTAATAATTCACCCTTAGTAAACTTACACTTCAAATTTTCTATGGATTCGGCGGTAATTTTGTGGAAATTCATTTTTAATATAAAATTAAAATTGTTAACTTTCATATTCTACTGACATTGTCACTAATATGACGCGTTACGCCTCTTTAAGAGACATCTTCAAACTAAACTATTAGTCTGTTCAGTTAGTCTCTCAAAGAGGTGGAACGCGTCACTTTAGTGACCAAGTCAGTGGAGTAAAAAAGTTAACAATTTTAATTTTATATTATACTTACACTTGTTTCTTTTAATATAGTTTTATCTGAGCAATATTCAAGGATCTTTCTCGAACAATCCAGAATTAACCTAAATATTCTTACCGATGCCTTTTTCTTGATTCAATACTGTGTCCTATTAAATAGTGGAAGAATGACTTATTATGCATATTATAAAAACTGATTGAAATTCTATTAAAATATTATACCTTTCTTATAAACAGAAACAAGTAAACTATCGCAACCTGATACTGTATAAATAAGTTAACCCATGATGTACACAATATTCATGAAAGCGTCATACTAGATGAAACTGTTTTGTTGGCGGTTTTTAGACTGATAATCGTATTCGGTCAAGAAAATTACACAATATTGCAGGTTAGCCAACATTTCAGTGACTTCTGAGCCATTTGTTTCAATGCTGGTGAAATCTCAATTCGCATTGTTTAATAAAACCACTTTGAGATCATATCATATAGACGATCATAAAAAGGGCTTGCTTCCTATACTTCGAGATTTTAGATTTTCAAGACTTAAAGCTAAATTTCCATTGAATTTTTACTTTACTGCTCTTAAAAGAAAAATGTGGAGATTCAAATGTTCCATTATTATAAATTTTTATATTTTCTCCACTGTATTTGTTTATTTTAAATCAGTATTATTCATTTTTCACAATGTCTAACAAGTTGTTTGTCTGTGGTATATTACATCGTACAATATATCAGGCGATACTTTTAAGCGATTGTGTCTCAAACGATTTATTTAATTGTAACAAAATCCTCGCAGTGAAAAATTGCTGTGAAAATCCTCCGAACAAAGAAGCGTGTAAAATTCGTTTGCGGCATAGACCAACAAAAGGAATTTGATTAAAAGAAAATAAAACATTGGAAACCCAAAATCGTTTCGACCATTTGCCTGTGTATGTCTGCACGTTTCAACGATTCATTTGACATGGTTGGTACACATTATGCAAATAGTATTATCATCTAAATATTTTTTTTTCTTTTTACTAAAATTGTTTGCTTAAATCATTCTATAATCATTAATATCTTGTTTCATACGCCTTCCGGGTAATCATGCTTAATTTGTATAATCAGCCTTAATCAATTTATTGTATTCTTTCGTCAGTTGAAAATACTCATATTGAAACTGGTCCTGCTGAAAAAATACAGTAGTTGAGAAATTAATTACTAATATACGTCGTGTTTATTTTCGATAAATATAAGTCTTCCAAATTGATATACTTACATAGCTTTCAACGATACACACGGCATTTTTCTGGCAATTGTTTCATAAAAATAGCGAAATATTCATGAAAATTCCATATTTAAGCATCACGCATCAACTTTATTTTATAATTCCAACATTTTAAACTAATAATTAAAAAAAACATATCCAATCGCCCTCTTTCTACGAGCATGACGTTTTTTATTTGTAAGTTACTAATATTCTAACCGAAAATAAAATTATTTAAGTTCGCTTTAACGACTTACCTGTTTATGGAACATGGTCAATAACAAACGAAAGAAACACGTGCATAATATTTTGTTTTAGTTTTGTTGGCGGTTATTATACATTCAAAAATATCTTTTGTTTCATGTGTACATTGCTCGCCGTTCGTGGTAGAACCGATTAGTGTGGTGACGTTTGTATACCCTGCGCAGAAAAACACCAGATATCCATTGCTGTCAAAAATACGTATCGACCAACAAACAAACAAAAAAGATATTTAGCTATTCGGAGAGACGGCTTTTGAAGTGGCAACATTTACACAGTTTTAAATCGTTTCACGATTGCATCTGAACGTTTTTGAGCTTTGGCAAAAGAGTTAAATATGTGACAAAGAAAAATCGAATTAGACTTATTTTAAATGAAAATAAATATATTTATGTTGCGTGAACTTTTATGTTCACATATTCCGAATTCATTTAACATAACAGTAACGGTTACTTTCTGTTCACTATTGTTTATTTTACATATTACTTAACAATTAAGGGTGTGCACAAAAAACGTCTCTTAAATATTATACTTTTGCTTGTTTGGAAAAAAACATTTGCTGATTAAGAAACAGTTTCAATGTTTGATTTTTTTATATACAACGGAACCTTTGATTACGTTTGATAAATTAAAAACAATATCCTTAATTCTTACTTCGTACATAAATTGACACCATAAAAGTGCTAAAATCACTTAAATAAATCTTAGTCACGTCACATTGCAAAATATATTTGATCAAATCTATCCATTTTTATATCGGAAACTTTTTAATCAAAACGCTAAATTGTCAACAAAATCGATTGAAATTATGGTGAACGATATAATCTATCGATAAGTTTGCTGTCGCCCAACAATAAGAGGGAAAAATATTCAGATAAGTGAAATAAGTAGCTTCGGAACTGATTCATTTTATGTTTCATTTTTGAGATCTCTACGAGTCTATATGTGATTAATTTTACTATATGTGATTAATTTTACTTCAATATGTTTCACAATATTGTTTTTTTAATTGATGTTTGTTTTAATTAACTATCATTATGGTTAATCAAATAATGGCAACTTTGTGTCAAATAACATTCTGTGTTTTATTCCATCGCAATTTGAATTTGTCTTTATTGATATTTGCTGTTAATCGTTTTGTGTCAAAGCTTTTTGAGAATAATTCATGAAAGCTACATAGAGCACCCCTCATACAAATTACACTCTACAAAGCTCGTTTTTAAAACCCATGCGATTATTTAATTCCATTTATCTAGCGGCTTATGTTACAGTGGAATTTAAATCTTTCATCTGTCATGGTTTTACCTTAATTAAAAATTGTTCAATGGAAAAATGAACGCTTTGGTAATTCCAAAACAATTTTATAGAAAATTGAATTATTTGACCGAATTAACACATTTTTTTCTTTTTCGACGTATTCATATAAAATATGAAAATATATGGTTTATTTAATAAAATAGAAATAATGAAATTTACAAATTTTAATGTTTTTGAACAATATTTCAAATATACTTATAATAAATATTCATTAAAAAAATCAAAATAGAAATCACTGTCAATTTAATAAAGACAACTTCCGCTTTCCTTTTTATATTTTCTAAACGTAACAAAGCTCTGTTAATTATAATACAGTATAAAACTTAATTATTTGGCTACCTAGATATAATTTTAAAACAATAGTTCTTCCCTAGTAAGCACTTGTCACACACTAAACACGTTAACGATTATTTGGTGAATGGATTAATTAATTTATAAAATATTTTCAGGTAATTGAATAAACTTAATAAATGAAGATTTTTTGACAATTTGATAAACATAGCAGTTTTTGTAATTCTCATAACTAAAGTAAAATTTTACCTTGATCAGATTTAGTTGACTCAAATAAAAGTAACCGGACAAAATATGGCATAATGTCATTGATTCCCTTTTATCAGTCATGAAGCCGACTATATGGATTTTTTATATTGTATTTAGAAAAAAGGAAATTTAAAAAAAAACACCATACCATTTAAAAAAATATCTTTTTCCGTATGCTTTACAATACTTTGGTTCTTACATAATCTTTTATTCTATTATTCTACAATAGCTTGTTGTTCTTTAGAAAAGAGTTTACTTGGCGTAGCGCGACTTTTGTCATTTTTCTTTAATCATTACGTTCACACCATATTTAAAGTATATTATAACACTGGCTTTCTAATATACTTTGCACACTTATCCTTGGAGACTTGCTAGTCTCTGTTTGCTACGACTGCCCTGCTACGTGCGCGGCGTAGAGCTGTGCGAATATGCTACGAAGCAAATTTAATTAAAGCTCCTAGTTTGCTCCCAGGGCGCTAGCACACTTCTAGCTATCCTAAGAGACTTAAAGTCGGTTTTTCTTTATATCAGTATAACTAAGATATCCTATAGAGTTATGAAACTCAACTTCAGAGGCTATTCTGCTCATATGACATACTTACAAAAAGTCTTTGCCTTTCCTTTACTGAAAGTATCACATTGTTTTTATATTTAAAGTAAAACATCCCCTTGATAATGATAACTTTCTCTTTATTTCTTTAAGTCACTTTCTAAATATCAAAACTTGATCGATGACCATAATCGGAAGTTTTGTCAGAAAGTGCTTTGTTTTCCTAAATATATTTATCCCACTGAAACCATGGTAGATGATTCCTATTGCAATCTTCCTATTCGCTATCTACCTTAAAAAAATACTAAAGAAAAATTTGATATTTTTATTATTACTTCAGTCATCTCTTTACGTAAATTGTGCGTAAATTTAATTATATGTCGGTTATTATGTTTTCGCCGTGAGATATTGACACCTCCGACACAAGTTTTCTATCATTTTAACAGTAACAATGTTTGCCCTCTCTCTCTTCCTGACTTCCTGGCAAGTGGATAACTTCCCTTCTGCATATCCAAGTCGGTTCTTTAGCATTTAGTTAATTTATATACAGAATTTGATTTTATTTAAAAAAAATATACATTAAATAATACAATAAATAAAGATAAACACGATTATTTAGTTCGTTAATATAAGAGTCTCTTTTTCTAAAGTTTTTCTTTTTCTAAGTCTCTTTTCTTGTCTATTACTAAGCAATAAACATATTAATAATTAGTTAAAGATATAGATTATCATTGTTTTTTATATTTTTTCAAAAACTGTCAAACCCAGTCATTGAATAAACTTTATAAACGTTGATATTTAAATATTTTATTTAAGCTCACGTTTCTAGACTTGAGTGAGTCTTTGATAACTTAAATAGCCTTAAATGTTGCCATAATTGCTTGCATTATAAGTGTTTGAGTTGCATATGACTGCATTTTAATTACAGCAGGAATAGTACAAAAAATCAATAAACAATAAAAAAAAAAATGTTTTCATATGTAATAAATATTCTTAAATCGAAGCCATAGAACCAATATAATTGTTTTTTTTTATTTGATTGCGACGAACGAAATACTAATTGAATAAAAATATATTGTTTTCGATGGTAACTTTGTGGAAATTCATATTTAATAAAAAATTTAAATCGATAACTTAGTTATTCCATTGGCTGTGTTGTTAATGTAACGCTTTTAGCTTCTTGAAAAAACGTCCTCAGACTATAACTAGAAATATATTGCAAGGTTTTTTATTTCTGAGCAATGTCTCTAATTCTTAGATTGAAAATGAAGGGACGGTGGGCTTATTCCCTCCTACTGGACGTGGGGAGGGGGTAAAACACAAACAAAGATAGTACTAATTAGTATAACACAACTAATTACAAATTAATTAATAGTGTTCGGAGATGAAAATTCCAAGGGAAATAAATTTAATAATGGTAAGCCACCTGATCTATTCAAAATGTTATTTATTTTTAATGGATTGCTGTTAATATTTTTATTAATTTCCAAAAATTCTTACTTATTAATTTCAATACCTTTTTTCGTAGAAATACTCCATCGAGTAAAAAAAAAGTCCATCTGAATACACTATATTGAATACATTATAATAATTTATGTAGGAGTTTTACCTCCAGAAGTTTCATATTTGAATTGTTGAGATTTTTTTTCCATGTATTTTGTCACTAACGACCCTTTCGGCATCTTCAGATATTCGAGTACACGAATGGACTCGAATTGACATTTACAATGGGAATGTACACAATCTCAACAATTCAAATTTGATATTGAAATTGAATCAAGCACGCTTAGTCGATGTCTTAAATTCTATAAGTTTCGTTAAACTATTAATCGATCTCAACTGATTCAAGAAACTTTCAATTAAAACTGCGTAAAAAATGTAAATTGACATGTTTGAAAAGTCAGCCTCTGTGGTCTTGTGGTAAGAGCTCTACCCTTTCATCTCATCAGGTGGGTCTGAGTTCAAGACCCAGCAAGATCAATATCAAATCTGCATTTTTTAATTTAAATTTGTGGTCTTGAAATGATCTATGTGATATCATATCTCCTTGAGTTGTTCTCAGGTAAAATTCGAGCTTATCTTATCTCCCATGTAATTTTTCTCGTAGTATTTTTTAATTTCTAAATATTCAGCGCATTGGCAGTGTCGTAATGCAGTATTTTAAAATACGCCGTTCTAGTGATAATTATAATTGATCTTTTTTAATAATCAATGATCGAAAGTAAATTGTTACTTTAATTGAACATTAATCAATAAATAATTAATTGAAAATAACGTATAACAATTTGAAATTAAATAAATCAACGTTACGAGTCTCACAAAAGTGGAATACTCGACTTGCATATTGTACGGTTAGACTCTTCGAGAGCATTGGGTTGTAAATTCCTGCCTCAGACGATGCCCGAGGACGTTGGCAAATACAAAGACGTGACGCAGAACAGATTCCGTTACCCAAGAGAGCCATCTGGAGACTTTAACGTCTTCGGGCTCTTCTTACAGTGGCCGCATATGTCACTTCTAATACCATTATCGCTTGCGGTTGACGTTTCGTAGGAAACATTTTGCAGACATGCTTGTCCGACATTCGTGAAAAATTCATAAAATATGAAAGCGAGGAGTTGACGCTTTGCTGTTGATGGATTTACGTAATTAAATTCTTTCTACGTCTTTACTCTATTTTATATTCGCAATATAAACTTAAATAATGTAATATTCACTGTACATTTATCCAACGTAACATATTCCATAAGCTTTATAATATGGATATAGTTTACATTTTTTTTTGTTCGGCTCAGGATCGGCTTGGCTTAGTCAGTAAGAATTCTTAACCGAAAAAAATAAAAATAAATAGCGTATTTGATATATGCTATTTTAACAATTTTGGATATGGTAGTCTCCTTCTGGTTTCTAATAGAAAATATGTAAATATTTTTTTAATTTGGGCTTTTGCAACACAAAAACTAATTAAGTATTGCATGTTTCAATAAATCCAAAAAATATTTTTCTATCGTGTCCAAACATGTAACAAATTGAAGAACAAAAACTTTTTATACTATTTTAAGAGAACTGAAGTGAGGTAATAAGTGGTCCAGTTATTAGTTAGTTGTCCAATCTGTCATTTGTTTTGTAGATCATGTATAGTAAAAAGATGTGCAAACATAATAACCGTATCCACGGGTTCATTGCCAAATTCATGAATCGTAATTGCTTCTTATTGTTTTATTACAGCTCACATCTTCCCAAACTAAAAATTTTATGAATGCAAACCGCAAAAAACCAAAAAATATTATATCATTTTAATTGATTGATAAAAATTTTTGTACTCGATTTCAATTATAACTTGGTTCTAGGAAAATACCGTACACGAAAAAAGCGGACATGGAAAATACCCCACACGGAAAAAAACGGCACACAGAGTAGAAAAAGATGTATTTACATTTAAATACTTCTTATCGTTTCGTGAGTTTTTCAGCTTGAAAAAAATTTTAAAATCTTGAAAGTGTTTAGTTGTGGATAAATTGTATTGAGACTTGAGACATTCATATAGGTTATTTTTTAGTACGCGTTAAGACGCGTTTTATTTACGATCGGCACTTACCGTGTAAAGTTATAATTACCCCTAGCTAAATAGGTATTATTTTAGTCTTCTGACCCTTTGCTACTTCGTTAATCCCGACTTATGGATTGTTGATAACAAGCATACCTCTATCTTATCCTACCACTTCATCACACATATCTTACCGCGTATTAATAATAACCTATATAAATATCTCAATACAATTTATCAACAACTCAACACTTTCAAACAAAGATAGAATGCAAAAAATGAATTTTCGTCGTCGGACGTTCTCAGTTTCTGAAAATTATTATTTGACGTTATTTAGAATTGAAAATATGATTTCAACATTTTTTCAAGCTGAAAAACTCATGAAACAATAAGAAGTTTTTAAATGTGAATATTTCTCTTTTTACTCAGTGTGTGGTTTTTTCCTGTCCGCTTTTATCTTGTACGGCTTTTTTTGTACGGTTTTATCCGTTCACCCTTTGACTAAAATTGAGCAAAAATTAAATACATCAGTAATTCAGTATTGAATTAGTATTTCAATCCAGTCAGGTTTGATTCGACGCACGTAATAATGCAGCTTCCTTTTACGAGAATGGCATACGTAAATTGTATGTAATAGATACATATTACATATTGTCACACCTGTTTTAATAGCGCATCAATAGAACGAACGTGAGTCAATCACTGTTGATTCACGTGTGTTCATTAGATTAAATGATGATTGTATTTGTGCAGCGCTTTTAAAAGTATTTCATGATTCATTTCAGGTACAATTTTTTTGTACTAATTACTAAAATTTTGTATAATGCCGCTAGTGCAGGTGGCCTATTCCCATATTATGTTGAAATATGTCAAATGTCAATATAATCTGGCTTTCTGAAGGTACTGATTAAATATTATATTTATTTACCGACCACTTTTTATGATTCTTCTTCTTACATTACTTAGTGGAAAAAAATACTGATCATTTATCATATTTACTGACTTCTCAAGGACAGATGTAAGATAAAAAGTGATGAATTTTTTGTTCCACTATGTAGTTGTGTTACTACTAGATGTGACACGTTTCGCATCATTAAGAAGCATCTTCTCACTAACTCTATTGTAGAATATTTATTTGTAGCGTAGAAATTGATTTTAATTCTTATCTTATAACTGAGAAAATGAATAGAGAGATTTTTTCTTCTGCTGGGCGTAGAGAGACTCCTCTCCGATGATTCTCACAGAGGCAAAACACGTGTAATGCATACTGACATAAACAGTATGATAACAAGGTTATCAATTTTTATTTTATACTAGTGATAGTACCCGGCATGCGTTGCAATGCCACTCAAAGAATGAAAGGGTTTCTGCTTTAATTCTGTTTATTGAAGTGTTTTTGGATTAGAGTTCAGCAAGACCTGAAATTTCATAAAATTACCAAGCCGAAAGCCCAGATTTATTTTTATCAGACCGAAAAAAGTCAAATTTTTTTAGTATAGTAATTCATTAATACTTTTCGAACAATGTGTGTTTATGGTTTCCATATTTCCAACGATATTTATAGCAAATGTGAAATAAATTATTTAAGTAATAAATACTATTGCCTTATGACTGGACTCATGAACCGAACATACGTATTTGATTCTATTATTTTAAATTTTAAATTTCTTTTAGACTTTATATTTTTTCATCAGAAACTTTCATGGGTGTACGCACAACAACTCAACAATCATTCATAAAAATCGGATGAATGGTAAAGGAACGCATAAAGGAACAAACAAACAATCATTTTTATATAATATATAGATTATACTAAAAATATATACCCACAAAAATCCGCGGACCATTTAAAAATATTTATACATAAACTTACTGTTAGAGTTGTGTTATGTAACGAGTATTTATTCCTGATATATTTTTCACCGTAATGAGGGGACAAAAGTGTTTGCTAGTTTGATTAAGGCTTCTTCCGCTACCTGGCTATAGAAAAAAAAAATGATTTCGTGCAGCCAAACCACTCACTGGTATTCCTCAGCATAAAAGAAAAACTAGTTTATTTTAGCTCCATAACGCATGGTTGAATTTTTCAATCAGGCTTTTCACCCTTCCTATTTCACTTTGTACCGTCAGACCAGTTGTGGCATACTGGAATGCTTTTAGTTCATTATTCGTTGTATACATTGCTGTAATTGGGGCAGAGTCGAGCTATCAAAATACGCTGCCAATTTTAGCAAATTCACGTGTGCATCTGTCGAAACATTGAATTACGGTAGTTACATAACACCAGGGTGAACATTATCGTTCACATTTGTTTGTTTTATTTAAATTTCAATATCTAATTTCCATACGACTGCCGCTTCAATTAATTGAAATTATTCACCAGCGATGTACTTCAGCTCATTTTATTGATCGTACTGTACCATGCGGTATTAATTTCACCTGAAAGTTAAATTTAAGATAAGCAATTAGTGATTAAAAAGAAAAAACTCATTTAGAATATAAGGTTTGTGAGAATGTGTATTTTATAAAAAAATTATGATACAAATTGTCTTTTTGTCGTAATGGCTATTTATATTATATAATTTAAAATTGACACTTTTTTATTTCACTGCTTACGTAACTAAGTGTGACAAGTACACCTCTTTGGCAGGCATCTTCAGGCTAACTATATCGTAAGGCTTATAACTCAAAAAAAATATTTTCTTTATACTGTGTTTTATAATATTCACTTCGTTGAATGGAGACTGGTGAATTATTATATTGTGTCATTTTTCCGTTTAATAAATAAATCATAAAATTTTTCAAAAATAGTAAAAAGTTTATACTGCTGTATGATTAAATTGGCATTTACTTGGTAAGAACTCCACTATAAAATTAACAGATTGTTTTTTTTATAATACATCGACATAATATACGTATATGTTATGACATTTTATTTGAGATAACCACCAGGAGAATTCAACATTCACTAAAGATCAACTCAACACTGACATCAACAACGCCCATACCCAAGATGTCAAATTGTAAGTTCAAAATCAAATATTGACCATGCCAGGATTTGACATTTTTGCAGGCGCCTATAATTATAGTTTTCCTTAAAAGATAATGTTATTACGAAAGCTATTTTAATAAGTTTTACTAATTATAAAGATAATACAACTAAAGATAATAGGTTTGTTCATTTTTTTATTCAATTTAATTAAAAATAAAATGTGGAATCACTTTTGTTAAATTTCTTTCATTAAAATTTATCAAAGTACCTATGAAACGATTTTTTCAACAGTGATAAAACGGTTACCCTCACACTAAACTTTTACAGCCATGTAATTAGAAAAGTTTTCTACTTTCGTAACAACCTGAAAATAACATTAGATTAGAAAGTACTTGGGGTTGTTACAAATTCCTTTTTCATGTACGTTGGGCAACGTTATTGTATCTTAAGACTCACAGTGAGTCATACTTTTTCTGTACTCACGTATTCTTGGATTATTTACTGTTAACATCTGATATTATTATATATGTAATGTTTGATTAAAAGACAACTTTCTCGTTCGGACAAAGTTTAAAATATTATTTTTGAGCAAATCAATGATTTAAACAATATTTATCTGCTGAATCACAGACAATTTAAACAAATATCGTAATTTAATGTATATAATTTAAGACATCGACTGAGGGTGCTTGATGGAATTTCAACATCAAATTTAGATTATTGAGATTTTGTAAACTTCCATGTATTTTGTCACTAACGACTCGGGTTTCGCCTTTCGGCATCTTCAGGCATTCGAGCGCACGAATTAACATAGAATTTTTCCATCATATCAAAAACGAGTTTTGATAGTTCCATAGTTTTATAGAATAATTTATTATTGGTTATTATTAAAAGATCGATCAACTTTTAATTATCTTGAGTTTGTTTGTAATGTATGGATTTTCTTTATTTCAGATTGGTTCATTGAAAGGATACTATCTAATGACACATCATCATGTCCACAAAAGGTCTCTGAATGCTAGCGAAGATCATCACCAAAGACTACATGATGAGCCTGAGGTAAGTGAAATTCTATGGTAGCATTTTTTCCATGTTTTTAACAGAAGTCAATGCATTATTTAAACAGAATAAATTGAAGCAGTATGATTTCTACCTAATAATAGATTTTTTTTTTGGATTAGTAGCATTTTGACTGTATTATCTCTACTATATAGCACAAAATACATGTAGGAATATGTATGTCTGTCGGTCACAACAACTCCTCCCAAACGGCGCACATTAGCGACGTGAAATTTTCACACGTAATTTTGGCTGCAATCGTTAGTTCAACTGCGCTATTTTCAACTCTCAACTCTCAACAATTAACTTTTAACCTAATACTGAAAATCTTTGACGTTTCAATGCAGGATGAAAAAAGTAATAATAATAGTCGCCTAGCAACAGCTCAATATTAATATATTCTGCAAGTGACAGTTGAGATAGTAACGCGAATGCAAATATTTGTGTTTAATATTGTTTCATATTTGCGATTTGGCAGAAAGTGAGTTTGGTAAATTCGTACAACTTGGTGTGCATCTGGAATAATCTTCATCGAGACTTAGCGTATAACTCTGATCGTATGTTTAATTTATAGAGCTGCAGGAACCATTATTAAGTGCAAATCAACAATCTGTCTATCGAGAAGCTCTGCGGCGACATAATAAGAGTGCAGGTGGCAAAATTGTCATCTTTTATTACAGCTGGTCTCAACCTTAAACAATATTATTAATTGGTGGACTATAATTTGCTGGCGTAACAAAAGAAGTACAGTAGACGGTGATATTTTCAAATTTCGACATGAGCTAGCCAACGTCTAAATTTAATAATCTGATATAATCCGTTCACCGTCTCGGGCGAAGCCGGGTAACAAATACTAGTATATCATAAAGCATATACTTTCTAGCGCTTTATTTGTACGCTTACAATGCCAATATTTATGTATTTTTATTTTTTATTGTTGGTTGCAAGTATTTATTTACATTATTATTATGGCTATGGTTCTTAAATAAACTTCAATCGTCCATAACAATAATTTAAACAACTATTATATTGCGTAAATAAAATAATGTTAGTATCAAAATTCTCGATAGATGTGTACATTCAATGTAATATAATTATATCAGTTAACTTTTTGGTTTTCTTATAATGAAAGCGTTTAATTTATATTCATATTTAATAAAAGATGTTATTAATTACATGACTTACTATTTGTCTCTTAGGTTTCTCACCATACCCATATAAAACTTCATCAAAATAAATAAAGTGGGTCGTGCGCCATTTTCTACGTGCCAAGAAACTCACATGCACTAACCTAATATTCATCAAACTTTATTCCGTACAATTCTTATATCATTGGTAATCAAATGAAACTAAAACTTTTCTCGGAAATGTTTGTATTAGTTTCTCCATACTTCTTCCTTGCTGATATACTATTTTATAAAGGATGATAGCACCAGCATACATGTTTTGAACATAACATATATTTGGATCTTATTTTGTTAATTATAACTCAATGAATATCCCTGCCACTCCTGTCAAAAATAAGATACGCTGGCTCCATGACTGTCTAAGTGGAGTTGAAAATCAATTTTTTAATCACTTTTGCTAAGTGGTAACAGTCTAGACCAGAACATTGATGTCATCGGACTACTTTGAGTGCGACTTATGGACGTCGGAGTATGAATTCTTCAGCGGCAATTTAAGCTTTTCAAAAATTAAAAAATCGTTTTATCAAAATGTCACGCTCCGCTAAGAATTTGAAACTATTCTAATTGATAAAAACAAAAACAACACAGATAGCCAAATTCATTATAGGTATGCAGTGGTTTCACTGATAAGCAAAAAAAATATCCTACATACATTAATCATCTCTTTAAAACTTATAATAATATTATACTAAGTATTAATAAACTAACTAGAGATATGATAGTTTATTAAAATGCCATTTTAATTTTAATGTATAAATATAATCACTTTTAAGGTGTTAACTGGCAATTCTTGGTGGAAAGATTTTATATTTTAAAAATAAAACACAATTTTTTTTTACTACCTCCACTTTTTGACACCAGCCAAATCACTTCTGAGCATGTTGACTTCGCTCAGTAATAAATTGGCTTTTATTTTCCAGTTAGATCGGTTGATTTATAATTCATATTTAAAATTTGAAAATGTATTAAGCCAGTGCTCCGCAACCTTGTCTCGCCCACGGCACACCAAAGTACTCATAAATATTTCGCGGCATACTACAAATCAAAATATGTAAATTTCATAAACAAAACTAACAATTTATTTATTTGTTTTTATTTGACGAATTTTAAATTGTGGCTTATATATTAATTAATATATATTTGTTTGGCCAAATCCAAAATAACCTTTCCGTTTTGTCTTCAGCTATCACGACGGAGATTGCGCCGCAGGCAGAATTTTTATGTATACATATAATTTCTTGAAAAGTATGTACTTTATTTTTAAAATCTTGATAAATTTTATATATAATATTTATATAGAAACACGAAATTATTTATGTACAGTACACAAATAGATATATTTACACATATTTTACATAAAAACGAAAATAATTTTAACGAAGATTTTAGTGTTTTAATTTTTTCTGATACATATAAAATTACTCGATTTTTCTCATTTTTGACTCACTGCACCGTGGCACACTTGGGATCGTCTCGCGGCGCAACGGTGTACCGTGGCACACCGGTTGCGGAGCACCGAATTAAACAATGCTTTTCACCACATGTAGGAATGTCCGCAGATGAAAAATAAATATGAAGAATCACTCATGTCCTGATTAAACTGGTCAAACATACCGACTTAGTAGCTAAAGAGGTTAAAAGTATACAGCATTTATTGACCGAAGACTTCCCTGGACACATCGTTGTTCATTATAGTTCAAACTCAGTGAATAACAACTAAGTCCTTGGTTTATTTCTGGCAACAATTTGAAAACACTTTGTATTGGATTCGTCTTGTGAGAGAAGTGTGAAAACAATCCTCTTTGGTGATCAGTATAACGTTGACTTTCAGTTTTCGTCGGTAGATTTTCAGTTGGTTCGTGATAGAGAGGTTTGCTGCAATCAAGTTGCCAAACTTTAATGAAAACTGGAGAAGAAAACGAATATCTCTATAATATATACGATAGCAAAATATAAAATACCACGATGAAAATCAGCGATTCGTTTTTAAATCTAAGTTATTAATTTGACATGCTTGCTACACATTGTGGCATGTTTTTTTTCTACTGCGATACACATTTTACTTTCGTATCATGCCGTAACAAAATTTTAAATTGTAAACCAACCAAGACCAAGTTTGTCTGGTAGCGTGACCTCTACACAGATTTGGTTATAATAATACACCACTAATGAAACTAGCTTACGAGATGAAGATTTTTATTCAACTTTGTCTAGACCAGAACAAATATAGATTCATTGGGTAATAATATCATCGTTGTACTGTACATTGCTAATATTTACTTACTTTGCTGAGATATGATTGATATAAATATGTACCTTAAAAATAAATATACGTTTCAGTATTATATTATACTTTGCAATCTTAATTGTAATAAAACTTAGCCTTTGTTGTAAGGTGTATAACTTTAGACAGGAGTTGCCAATCCACTGTTTTTCAGAAACATTGAAAGTGAAAAGAAACATACCAATGTGACCTGAGTTAAATCCTAGCCCAGTGGCGGCGAACCTTTTTGTGCCCGAGTGCCAAAAAATTTTTTTTTCAATATAATAATATTTCGCGTGCCACATGCCATGGAAATAAAAAAAATCCATTAAAAATTTTGTGTAACTTCAGGTTTATAATATAAACAAAGCATTAGTACATCTAAAAATTTAATTAAGTACTTCCTAATGGCAAAATTAAAGAAATAAATAAAAGAGAATATTTTTTAGCTTAATAGAATACAAAAAGTACTACTTTCGTCTATTATACTACTTCTTATGTCTGATTTAATAACGTTCATTAAAGGTTCACAGGAATAAGTCGATGAAAAAATTGTTAAAATGCCCATTGCTATTTTTTAAGACAAGAAACATTTTCCAGGATGGATTGCCATGTTGTTAACACTTCATTTTCGGCACTCCTCTGAACTGGTCTAACGAATCGATCTCGCTCAATTTCTTTCAAAATAATTCTTAAATCTTTAAATTTTATTATCCGTATCAAACTCGACTAAAAATTTACCAATTCCATTTCAAAATCATCTAATTATATGAATTCAAACATTGTCAAGATACGTATAAATGTTTGGATTGGTAATAAATCTTGTAGTTTCTTCAAGTTGTCGAAACTGAAGTAACCTTCTCGAAAATTGTTCAATTGTTGCTTCTAAAGCATTTTCAAATTGTTCTATTATTTTTCCTACATCTGGCTTTTCATGAATTTCTAGATCCATCATGTTTTTTTTAGGTTATGAAATTACCTGAAGTTTCTGATCACGTTTAAATACTTGTCACTCAGCTTCAAATGCTTTGATATTATCAAACATAACAGTAATTGTTTTTCCACGGCTTTGTAATTTTGTATTTAGCTCATTCAAACGGGAGCAAAAATCAGCAAAGAACATCAATCTCGAAATCCAGTCAACATCTGATAATTCTTTATACTGAACTTTTTGCTGGTTACCTAAAAACATATAAATTTCTTCAAAACACTCGACGAAACGCTGAAGTACTTTGCCACGACTAAATTCGACGTGTACAATTCCATATTTACATTAAACATAATGCTTATTCTTCAAAAGTATTTACTTGGTATTTTTAAACAATGTGATCTATTTATGTATGTCGTCATTTCCTTCGTTTCCGTCGTTTGCGAATCGATTGGTGAACGAAAAAATACACATGGCTATGTCGTCACTATTTTTCAATATTATACATCTTTTTCTAAAAAAATTTAAAATTTTTTGCATATATTTTTTTATATAATGAAACATTCGCGTGCCATATGTTCGCCATCCCTGTCCTAGCCCGTATATAGCCACCTGGACTTAACAGATTTGTCAAATATGACAGAATTTTATTTAACCTGTCTCTAATCGTTGAGTAGTAAGTAATTTTATCATCATTTTAATCCTTTTTTGAAAATTTATTTCTTCTAGAATACAAAATTTGTCGGGCAACATAATATTACCGAATTTTCTAAGATTGACACAACATCAAGGTGGTTTTAAACCAACTTCTAACTATTTATCGCATGCACATATAAATATTTATTTCAAATCAACTTTTCAGCTTTTATTTATATATTTCAAAACGTTAACAAATAATTTAGCACGATGTTTTTCCGTTTTGGAAAAAATACTGTTAATTTTATTTTTCAATGAATTTGAAATCCATACCAGTTTGAAAGTGATTTCTGAACATTAACTTTTAAAACACCCTAGGAAATTCATTGTTCAGCGAATTATCCACCCAAACGTTAAAAGTTTTGATATAGTATAAGTCGATGGTTTAAATCATGATGGTTAGTACTCTACGGTCTTCTTCGTTTTGCATATGAATAAATCTTTTTATTTACTGAAATCCATGTTACCAACGAACAAATTCTGGCGAGTGGAATTATTTTGTTGGTTTGCGGTCTGAAGTTCAGGCTCACGCTCGTTCATAAATAATATGCATCTTTGCCTTTGTGCTTACGAGTTGGTTTACGTCTTGTTCAGACATTTTAATTTCCTCAGAAACTTTCCTTAGTTCTGTTGACTCCGCGGAGGCAAGTTTGTTAAAGTAAATACACGGGTATAACCATTATAATTATTGTTATGCAGGGTGCAACATCAATACAGTTGAACCTCGATATAACAGACTGACGCGGTCGAGGGAGGATATCCGTTGATACCGAAAGTTTATTAAATAATGAAATAGTTTTTTTTTATACACATTTTTATTTATTGTGAAAATAAACAACACATTTTTTGATAAATCCAAAAATCGGCCGATACGCGTTTAAACTATCACAGCTGTGTGACCACACGTTCATCATATGCAGAAGATTATTGTTTACAGGCTGTGACGCGTCGTTTATAAATCCGTTGTATCTATGTCCATTATATCAAGATGTTTCTGTAATTGTGATTTTTCCTCTTGCTCTTGTGGTTGACACTTCCGAATCTTTATCTTAAAATTGGATTCAATTATGTACCCGCTGCGAATTTTCAATATTTTATGGGTGTTTTCTATAAAACAGCAGCGTAATTCTATTTCAAATGTTGCCAGTTAACCAAGTCTTGGTTGCCATTCATTAAATTGTATTAAGACGTTACGGTTGATTATTACGATAGTGTCTATGACAGGTTTACCGGCTTCTGGTTTCTCTATGGACTACTTGCATCTATTTATAGCAATCACGCATTTTATTTTAGCGTCAATGGAATGAAAATACAATATATCTAAATTCACGAAATTAGACACTCCACAAGTCCACTGACACTAATGCGCCTTACGACTCAAAGCTTCCAAAGTGGATATCAATAAAAATTACTGACTTCATTTATTTATCTATTCATGAATAGAAGAACGTCATCACAATGGCAAGATAAAACTGGGGAGACTACAGTTCATTTTGATACGAGAAGTCTATTTCTATAGTATAAATAATGCTATATTATGAAAGGTTTTTAATGACGACCCCTGTGGTCAGATTTCATGCGCTGTATTTATTACAGTTATTCAAACCCTTATCAAAATGTCGGCCACCCGTTAAATTAGTAGAGGCTGTAGCTTATTCAAATAATGAAGTGCGTTACAATGACACACTGGCTTGGTGGAAGATGGCGTACTGTATTCGAAGATATTGCTTCTATAATAGAATCGTTGATTAAAAGTTTTGTAATTGTTTATCAAGACATGAAAACAAAATACATATCTGATATCTTTTCTTTTAAAATTTAAAATTTTATTCTTATTTTTCATTTTTGAGGTTACAATAATTAATGGTAGAATACTAGGTTCAAGATCATATCAAAAGTTTTAATTTCACTGTGTTAACTGGGTTGTCCGTGGTTGAATTGCATCATAATCAACATCAATCAAATGTGTTTCTTTGTAATCATGTGGAAAGTGGAGTGGCACTAACTGTGGTGGCGTGTTTTGCTTTGTAGTATATATGTAGGTATTGATTAACTCACTCAATTATTGAATGCATTATATAAATTTGGATTACACTTTTCAAAAATTTTATTTTGACATTGTTTATTATTTATAAATAGAAGAAATTCGAGCTTACATAATCAAAGAGGAGGAAGCTTCCAGACAGTCCAGACCTATATTATAATACATAGATGAAAAACAACCACCTTAAGTCTCTTTTATTTGATTTCTAAGAATTCTAGGCAATTCATTATCTAGACAAATATGTACTCTCAATATTTCGCTGTTAGCTGATGATAGATTAGTCTAATTTTTAAACTCAATATTTCATCTTGTACCATGATTTCAAAACAATTTTATGACATCTTACGGAGCTGAGAGTATATTGATTTAATTAAGTTTATTAAATAAATTTTTATTTGGTAATTTTTTTCAAACAAATTATAATTTGGAAAATAATTTGAATCGGCTGTTTCTAATTTGTGTGTTTAAAATTAACAATATTCAAGTGGATGATTATATTTTTCTAGTATTTGTTCATGAAAATTCTGAACACAGGTTTAGTAAGTACCTTTCTATGAAATTCATTCTAACCTAGCGTCTAGGTCATTGGTCGGTTTAAAAGCTCTCCTTGGAATTAAGGGATTCATTAATAATGCTTAACGCAGTGAAGCAGTGGTTGTTTTAAGTGGAGAGTCACTCAATAAGTAACAATATTAAATATTTTATGCAGTTTCAGAGTTAAAATTAATGATGAATAAATATTACAGTTTCGGTAAGTCATGGGTGTTAATCGTAATCTTCACCCATAATTATTTTTTAGAATTAACAAAACAGTTTAACAACCATTTGACAGGATAATTCGAGATATCATTATTATTTAAATGTAATTTTTACAATGATTAGGTATATCACATTTCAAAAAAAGATTATATATAATACTAGTGAGTACCCGGCATGCGTTGCAATGCCACTCAAAGAAAGATAGGGTTTGTGTTTTAATTCTGTTTATTGAACTGCTTTTGGATTAGAGGTCTGCACAGGCCGAAATTTCATAGACTTACCCGGTTCGAGCCCATCATCTTCAGGTCTGGCCCGACCCGAACCCGAGTTTCAATATCACACTTGTTATAACACAATATTTTTGTTTTTCGTCTGGTGCGTACACGAATAAATCAGAAGGTTTTTCCTAGATATCGCTGTATGTACATATTTGATTCGTTTTTTCAATTTTAAATTTTTTTTCTTCAGAACACTTCAGGGGTGTGTGCACAACAACTCACCGAAGTTTCATCGAAATCGTATGATTGGTAAAGGAACGCGTAAAGGACAAACAAACATTTGTTTTATATAATATTTCCCGGCATGATCACAATAAGTCCTTCCTGAAAGTTTCGTCGCGATCGGTTGAGTAGTTTAGGAGCCTATAAGATCCGGACAAACTAACAAACCAACAAACAGACATTCATTTTTATATATATAGATATAGATTTCCCGGCATGATCACAATAAGTCCTTCCTAAAAGTTTCGTCGCGATCGGTTGAGTAGTTTAGGAGCCTATAAGATCCGGACAAACTAACAAACCATCAAACCAACAAACAGACATTCATTTTTATATATATAGATATAGATTTCCCGGCATGATCACAATAAGTCCTCCCTGAAAGTTTCGTCGCGATCGGTTGAGTAGTTTAGGAGCCTATAAGATCCGGACAAACCAACAAACCAACAAACATACATTCATTTATATATATATAGATTGAACAATGCTGAAGGATACAATATTGTTTATTTTTCATAATGGTTGCAATAAAATTTTCAGTAAATCATAATAAAATGATTTTAGCTTTAATTTGCATTGTTACTCACTTTTTCTTGTATAATTTAACATTTGGAAATAACATTATTATTTTTTAACGTATACTAACCATGCTAATTTCTTGTTTCTCGACTCACAAGTTGAAAGTTTATATTGAAGTCACTTGATTGTGGTGATAATACATTTGTACAGTAAAGCTAAATTGTAAACTAAATAACTCACAAAGCTTCTATTCTGCTATACCTTATCCTATATGAGTATGTACAAACTCTTCCGTTTAAGTGTTCAACCATTTAATTAAGTATTTGCTTCATAGTCTTTTTGGGATGTTTGCTGACCTAAAACTGACAAATTAAGTTGTGAAAACCAATTTTTTAAGACCAATGCATATTCAAAACATTCACTATATTAAATTAAAAGAAAAATAATAATAAATTTGGTACATTAACTTAAAATGAAAATTTACAATTATTTATTAATGTTCATGTAGGCTAGTGGTATTTAAACCTGACAAGAATTGTTTCTAGTTGAAATCTAAATTACTTTGAGTTTATTCATATGTCATACCCAAAAAGCTTTTATACGATCAACTCAGAAATATCAAGGAGTTCAAGAATACATGTTTTTTTTATGAATTAAGGCTTTATTATTCCCTCATTCTGTGTACATATTATACTTAAGTAATAAATATTACACATATTATTTTTATTTTCGTTCTATCATATCGCACATGTATACAATAATTGCCATAAAATGTATATCTCAATTTAGTTGAATATCGACTAAACTTCGCTTTACCATTGATGTATGTATAAAGACATAATATTGTTCGTGAAAATTTCATCATTTTGACATTCACTTTTTTGTCCATTATGTTGTTATTTAGACGATCCCCTATGGTATGGATATAACAACATGAAAGTCATTTGGTTTATGTATGAAAACTTTGTTTAAATATTGGGTACTGATTTTGTAATAATAATGCTTCTTTCGTGCCAACATGCATTATGTATGTGCATTAAACAACTGCAATTAATAAATTAATCAAGGTTATACCTTTTATTATCAATTTTCTTAGAAATATAACTAGAACAGATTATGTAGAGCGTAACTGCGGCAAAGTACTACAGTCGTAGCTTAGATCCGATGTTGGTACCAGGTAAGCTCCTTAATAATGAGGTAATAACCATTTGGTCTTTGCATTTGCACTAGGTCGTTTCAGCTACTTTGCCTAATGTCACCGGATATGCAAACGCGGAATAAATATTTATTAAGTCGACTCAATCATTAGGGAAGTTTTTCGTCTTCTTGTATAATTGAATGTTTTTTGTTTACGAAACGTATTTATGATTTTTTTTTCACATTGGTTTTAGCATTACCGTATTACATATAGTAGACTCATTGTCCAAAAAGGTAATTGCATACATTTTGACATTTAATACAAACAAAAACCCACGAAAAACTGACTTAATGCGTTATATTTGTATACCCGCGATACGTACTCTAAAGATATTCTCAAAGAAATGAAACACAAATGACAACTACTTGGACAGCAAACGAAAACGCACTATTACTAGAGAGATGTAAACGTGTCTGGCGTAATGATATTTAATTGGGCATAGAATTAAGAAATCATTTTTATGTTCAGTTAAATTTGGATACGTTGAACGGCCAATAACTTTCCTCTAAAGAAATATCTGATTTTTCTTGCCGGAACATTATCGAATATTCCATTGAAAATATTCGTAACATAAAAAACAAACCATGTTTCCCGACTTCTTTTTACAAAACAGAAAGTATTTATATTTTATCAGCATACAAATAAAACACAAAACGCTCTAGTAAAACTTTCACTATGAAGCGAACATTTTTTACACTATACTCAGGACTATAAAACATTTCAGTACGTAAGAGAATCTGTAATATTTACAGAGCACGAAGAAAAACTGTTCCAGTTACTTATTCAATTTAAACATATGTGATACCGTTACGTAAATTTGTTTATACCTACACATTTTTTATTAAAACTTTTAGAGTTACTGCTTTATGCAATATGTTTACATTTACTCCATATGATTGCTTGCTCCCTCCACCATTGCCTGTATAAATCTCAAAGCTCGCGACTTTTAGCTTGTATTAAAACTAAACTTGTTTTATTCCACTGGCAGTTAATACCACGTAAGTTATGTAGAACGCGTTTAAACCCCATGAATTTTACATGCCGAGCGTACATTTTTTCTTTCATGGGAGCTTTTCTTCAACAAGATTGCAAGTTTCGAGTGTTTGTTTAGGGTTCAAGTGGGGCGAATGCTTTATTCATTTTTAATCGAAAATGACTTTTTGTGATTTAACAAGTAGGACAAAACATTATACTTTTAGAATCGTCGATAGATTCGTTTGATATAAAAATAAGCCGATGTTATATTTTTTATTTTGATAGCGCACAAACTATCAAACTATGCACTACTACCACTTTATAAATTACTTCTTATCCTTTTGTCGCGTGTATTCTATGTAAGTATTGTCTTACTCATGATTTTGTTTGCTAAAGGCTCTGAATGGGAAAAAAACGAGTAACAACGCTTACGAATGCTAATTGAGTGTTTTTAACTAAATTGATTCAGATCAGTTTTTTGCCGTATGATCAGTAAATATTATATAATAATATACATGGTCTGTTACTTCATTTAACAGACATTTATTCAAACAAAACAGTCCGTATTGAAATAAAATAGTCAGTAATTCGCAGAAATTTCTTAGATAAGATATTGTTTAGTGACGTTTTATGAAGTTTTACTGGCAGCTTATTTTCTTTTACCGACCAATTTTATTAAAAGTTACTGGTAATTTGTTCAATTAGTTACAGACCATTAATGCATTTATTTACTGATCAAATAATTAATTGCCTTTTATTTCTTATTTGCGAATCGCGTTTTAAAAATTATACTCACTGAGGAAAATTGTACGTCTTATCAAAAAGCAATCAGAAAGTTGATTTTAAATTTTAAGCAATGGTGCTTTTGATGTCTTTTCTACTCGAGTTGATGTAAACATATTTTTTTTCAAACTCTTCTGTTAATTTTAAGTGTTTTAAAATATCTGGTTGCATTGGCAGTTTGCTTATATTAAAGTACTAATTTTAAGTTTTAGTCCACGGAATTAATTAGACTATTTTCACTCACTCTACAAAGAACAGTTATCTTAAAAATTAAACAGAATCTGTTTTGTACTATTTCCACATTTCCATAATGATCAGGACAGATTTCTCAAATTATGTTTTATTATTATGATTTAATGGCTTAAAAACAAATTATATTTAAAAATAACGATGTCAAGCATGTTTAATGAACATCGAAATGTAATTTTTCTTCTTTGCATTTATATAAAACTTGTGTTTTTTGCCCGGCTTCACTCAGGATGTAGGTTGCTTATACTAAGTCAATAAATCATTGGATAGCGAATGCTCAAATTTGGTTGAATCTTTAAAATCTCACTCTGGAACTTACCTGATGTAACACCTAAAAAAAATGTTCATCAATCCTTAATAATGTTAAAAGCTTGAACGTCAAAAATATAGAGTTTTAGAGTTAAAGGCTAAAAGTTCAATGTTGAAAATAACACATTCTAACTTAGAATAGCCATAATGACATGCGCAAATTTTACATCGCTACTGTTCATCATTTGGGAACATTTCTTGTGACCGACGGATAAACAGAATAACAGGCAGATTTATATATGTATTTTCTGATTTATAGTAGAGATGTATAGGTTATTCGCGGAAAAATTTTCTCTTCATTATTTTTTCGCATATTTACAAGCTTCTTACGTCAAACAGATTACAACATTAGTAATCACTTTTTAGCTATGTATTTTGAAGTATTTTATTTGTTTTTTTACTAGCCATTGGATATTTTCACTAGCTTGTCACTTTAACTTCGTAAATTTGTATAAAAGGTTTTCAAAATTTTGTAAATAATTTGTAGAAACTTTATTTAAAAAAAAATATATACGATAAATCATTTTCAAACAAAGATTTTTCAGTTTAATTTTGTGTATTATACTTTATACCTACTTTTATTTTATGTCCAGATTATCAAAAACAAAATGTTTGTTTGAAATCGACTCTATTTTTACGAGGGCATTAAATAAATCGATGTTTTCTCGATAATTTGGTTTGGATCATAATTCATTTCCTTTATTTGTTTTTTAGAATTGAGCAATTCGAAATCATAGTTTGTCGCCATAAATTTGGTCTTAGTACATTCCTGGCGCTGTGGGATTTCAGTGCTGGTGCAGTGGGGCTGTTTTTTTAGATTTCCAGTCGCAGTTGCATAGTGCAGCCGGTAGTTTATCACAGGGTCAAATGGCAGTCGATTCATTGAACAAAATAATTATGATTAAGTGTAAATCCTTGCTGATTTACAGCGTTGTTCACCTCTAAAACGTTCATCCATAGGTTTGGTTTGTGCAACGTTATAAATCACTTTTATATGAGCGATCTCCCTATTCACGCCTCGAATACATTTACATGGGTAATATAATATATGAGAAATACGTGCATTTTACATTCTTTAGTAGTATGAAATTAACAGTACAGTAGTATTGATTAGTAGATGTATTACATTAACCGTAAAAGTGACCATTTGTTAGATTTTATTTGATTACAACTTCGACGGTAAAAAGATTTTCGTCTATACTTCTCATAATAACGTAATATTGTATATAAATATTTCCAATAATAAAATTTTAAACATGTTTACTTGAGGCACTGATTTAGAATATTATGTTTTTATATATCCCATATTTTTTGGCTTCTACACATTGTAATATGTCGCTCATATAATTAATAGCATTTTTCAAAAACAATGTTGATTTTGTCCAGTTCATTGCTTATATCCATAAAAAATTCCGCAAATTCATTTTAACATAAAATGAATTATTAAAGAAATCTTTATAAAAATAATGCATTTTCTAACGAAGACTAATATTTGAAATCCAATACAATGTGGAGTAACTATAATGAAATTAAAAATATCGACTTACGCACTTTTAAATATCTATCTTAAAATACATAGCTTGCAATCTTGCCAAAAGATTTATTTTTAAACATAAATAAAATTTAAATTTATTACTCATGAAAATAAAATCATTCATCCCTACGTTTCATTAGTTACTGATAAGTGCATTTTGATTGTAACAATTTTCTACTATGAATTCAACATATTAAAAAATAAGTGACAATAAACCATCTTGTCCTGCAAGATGGTTTATTGTCTCTTTTACCTGTTTCGCCCGCTTCGCAAAAAACTTCGAGCGCCGAGATTTACGATTTTTATTGGCCGATCGATTTTCACGTTGTTTACGACCGCTTGGCGGTTCATCGGAGCTTTTGACTTTATGTTACTTTTTTTTTGAGCTTTTTATTGCGACAACGGGATAACGAGCACGCCTCGGTGAAAAATTTCAGCACTTCTATCGCACGAAAGTTTTCGAGCGAACGTCGCACTATGGTGCCTTTAAAATACAAATATATTGTTTTGACGTTTTTTTTTTCAGAGGAATAACACATTTGGCTATAACTGTTACGTATATTATTATGACTCGTTTTCTTCTTCTTTCGATGCCGTGTTATACCGAAAATTTGCATTCAATTGCTATCTCTATTGGACCATTCAAATCAAATAGCAATATCGATATTACTGAATCGGAATTCTGATATTTATGCCGTTTTTCACTTCCGAAATACCGGTTTTGAAAATACAAAAATACCGGAATTTCTATTCCGGAAATTAAGCCAAATAGAAATTAAAATGCAAAGAATCCATCCCATATTGTAATAACATTGATCGCGGTGAAACATCTGGAACGATTTGTTTCAACATTCACAGATTCCAGCATTGATAAACTAACTTTTTTAAATCCGAATATTTTTATTCAAAAAGACAATTGATTAGAAGTGTATTTAAAAATCCGCCTTTTACGTTTATGATAAAGTTTTTTTGATAGTATTTTATAAGAGATACCTAAATACCGGTATTCATTTATTTGTCCGATATTGCAATCTCCAATAGTGTCATTTGCGAGGAAGCCAAGATAATATATATGATGTACCTGTTATTTGTACTGATAGGCTCCATACAATATTATAATTATTAACTAGATCCTCAGTATAAAAGTTTCCTACTACTTTCTTCTTCCACACATTGCGCCGTCTCACATTCATGGCCTGAGAAAAGTGATCCTTATATACATTCAAAATAGTAGCGGATCCAAAATTTTTTTGTGATGATAATCTCAACAGAAGTTGTTCTTCGAAAACTGCTTGTTATTGAGTGGCAAAGCGTTTCTTTTGGAACATAACCGGGATAGACGCATGGGACTAGGAGAGGACTTGTAGTCAGGTAATCGATGTCGGTACGCCAAGTTTTCAGGATTGGATGGATGAAAGGGACTTCTTTTCAACAGATTGGAAAAATAAATTATGGAAGAAATAAAGTGAAATTTATTTAATTTGGAAATTATTTTAATATAATTAGTTCTGGTTAAAATATGCCTGTACACTTTTAGCTGTAAAGATGTATTTATATTATATAAATATAATATATATCATATTGAAATTGTAAAAATGAATTATTCAAAAGAATAACGTTTGTAGTATACAATTAATCGTTTTGCGAATCTCTTTGAATTCTGTCCCAATATTCAAAGGGATTCTCCATCTGTGCAATGATCTTATAGCAAAGTGAAACTTTGAGAAGTCACTATAAAATCTCTGAATGCTTTTCTGCATTCGATTTATCACTTCTTAGAAATCTCACTGATATTGAATATTATTGTTTGTGTACCATCGTGCGACGTTCTTTCATCAGAAAAGCTCGCTTAAAAAGATTTTAAGATACAGCATTAGACGTTGGAATAAAATAAAATAAATGTAAAGTTTTTTTTTCTGTATTTTTTAACCATATCCGCTTCAAATGTGAATCATGTGTAATCATAAAAAAACATTTCAACAGTTTCAAATTACTTTTTATGAAAACCGTTTATAGTTAAGTCGCCGTAAATCAATTTTTATAGACTGGCTAAAGATAGAATAATGGCTGTAGGACACGACTAGTAGTTAACCAATCGCTCTCACTATCCCGTGCTGGGATTATAACCCGTGGACACTACGACTAGATGACGTTAACAACTCGGCTACATGCTCGGAGATATTTAACTATTGTCCTGTAGTGTTACCTGATGCACATAAAGTAATACATATTCTTTCAAGATAGCTGAATGCTTTTACCAAATCGTTATAGCATTTGACTTTTTTACTATTCGGTGTCATGGTCAAGAGGTCAAATCATTTCATGAAAATGATTATCAATCACTTTTAAGTTATTAACTGTCAATTCTTGATGGAAAGTCATTATATTTTAAAAAATTTCCAATCATTGTATGATTTATTTTTCCATCCTATACTCCAATAACTCCAACGAAAGTTGAAAATGGCACAGTTGACTTAGAAATGGCAGCTATAATGATATGTGTAAATTTCACGTCACTACTGTTCAACGTTTTGGAGGAGTTCTTGTGACAGACAGACAAATAGACACATGTATTTTCTGCTTTATGTTATGGATTATGAATATGAAAGAGGCAAGATTTTTACGACCTGTAAGATGAGAATTATTATGGAAAATATATAACAAATATTTGTTTGTTTTTGTCTGTCAATGTGAAAGAAAACGATTCAATTTAGTTATAGTGATTTTATGCAAAATGTATTTAGTACAGTGTTTTTTTTCTACTAATATTGCTAATTAGGAGAAACCGTATTATCCTGGATATAACGCGACATGTATATTTGAAGTCAATGAGAAAAATTGTATATACAAGACACTTTGAAGTTCATATCGTAACTTTTTCGAATTCCTTAATTTGATTTTATTCAGGCTTATACGGTTTATATAAACTTGATTGTCCATTGGTTGAAACTATTAGAATTATAGCTCGAATATTTGAATATTCGATATCCGAATATATTCAACCTTTTTTAAAATTTTTTGATATCCGAATATTTGGGCAATTATTTTGAATAGCATTTCTTATAATTTTTAACGAAATATTTTATAAAATCGACGAAAGATCTCCACAATTTCTCCAGATTTTAATAACAATAAAAATACCCCAGGTAGAGGTTTTTTTTCCTTCACCTAACTCGGGTGATTTCAATATCTTATCCGAATACTTGAGTTTGACGAATGATTCAAGGCTAAAACATCCCCTTACACGCCGTAATTTCAGTTATTGAAGAAATACCGTTTAATTACCGCAGATTTTAAATATTGTTATACAATGAAACGTTTTTTAAATGTGTATTTATATAATTTTATGTTATTAATTATTCAAATCAAATTTGCAATAGTATATTCATACTACAGAAACTATTCGAATTATTCGAATAGTTTTACTTTTACTTTATGATATTCGAATAATAATTGATAATGACAAAAAGTTGGAATCCTTAGTTAGAACTAAGTGTGCGTCAATTCTTTACATCACCTTTAAATTTTTAAAAAAGTAATGTTTTTGATAAGATAATAGTATAATGCAATGGCCACTTTTGAAATGGTGTCAGGTTTGATATCTTATTTTTCTGTAATGAATTACGAGACTTTGTAATTGAGAACAAAAATTAGAGATAAAATTCAAATGTCAACTTATTCTCTTTATTTGTAGTTTTTCCCTGCTTTCTACTGTTTTATCATATCGTAAAATCTCTTATTTTAATAAGTTTAAACAAACAAACAAACTTCACCTTTTACGTTTCATTGTTACGTATATAACCAAACGGAATCATAAAATGTTGACCCTTTTCTGTTATCTAACATAATCACCTTTTATTATGGGGTTATTCCCACTTGCGCAAGGAATTTCGAAGCTCGTTTGGTAGTATAATGAGCACAAAATAATTATACCTCTACAAGTTTGAAATAATACTGACCAAAAACTGTTACTATATTCACAGTTAACACTTGATGCATCGAATTGATCGCTCACCATGCCAGTCCTGAATGTTTTCACCGAAAATATGAAACAATTACCGGTCGTCTTAGCCCTAGCCCACTAGTTCATGTATTATACACTCAATATATTGTTTTCGAGATTACCCATATCTCTCTCATCCCAGAGTATCTCGGAAGCAATTATTATCCATGATTTGGTTACAATATATAATTATATGCCAAAGCGCGTGTCTAAACAATAACGATAATTAATTAATGAATTCCAAAATATGTCTTTAAAGGTAGACCTTAATTAGGTTTTTTATAAAATGGTAAAAGCTTTTCTTTTCAAACATGTATTTAAAGGCGATTTTCAAACATTTTATATTCATTTATATTCAGAATTTTTTCAATTATGAATCGTTGTAATTACAACATCTGGATTTAGAACTTCGATAACATACCGTATATATCGAGAAATATGTGGTAATGTGTATAGTGATGGCGCCAAAATACACTATATCTATTCTAAAACTATACTATAGGCTTCTGTTATACGCGTTATACATCATACAAAAGGCTTGCGCGACTTAGTTTTGTTGGAAAACCCAGTTCACTTTTCCGCATTCGTAATTTTGTTAATTTGTTGTTTTTTACTGACACTTTTGAAAACGGTAAATGGAACAAAATATCAAATAAATTGTTGCACAAAACTTTTCCTAGATTTCCTGTTAATGAATATTCATAAATTATTTTTGAACTCATTTCAGTTTTGATTACAGATTAGTATTTATTTATTTAATTAGTTCAATTTTTTTATATACCTGGTTAGTATTAACACTCAATTTTATACAGAAAACCTTTTCACGATTTATCTCTTGAATCCGGTCCTCGTCATTATAAAAATCTGAAAGCAGTACAAAATAATTTGTTTTTTATTTAAATATATGTATGTTACGTCGAATGTGTGGAATTGTTTGTTGCGTGAAATGGGCAAAATTTGATTTAAATCATGAAAAGTGCAAGCCCATTGCCTCATTCATGAATTAGTGAAATCATCTGCCGAGTGCGTAAATTCGGCATGATTTTTTCTTTGTCTAGTTGCATTGAGTTCATACCATCTTAGTAGTGCTCCGGTGGTGCTTTTTACAACTAAGCCAAATGTCATTGATTATATAAAATTATATCAATCAATTATCTACAATGACGTTCATTTTCATTTATGGTAGACAAAAAATCTAGAACTATAATATGACGAGTATGACGACGAACAAATTTTATTAAAAAGTATTTCCGCAATTTGCATTGAATCTGCGTTAAGTTAGGTTATGTATAATTAGCGTAGATTTACTTAAATAACACCAAATTTAACAAATTAACTTAAAAATAGTACATCTCCCATCAATGAATTAACCTAATGCTGGGACTCTCCCGCATCTTTAATAATAATCTTAATAGATAAAGCTAAATTTGACATCCGTATTAAAATTACTTTTTTACTGTCATGTTGACAGTTTCATACCCTGCCGGATTTACACAATCGGTAGATAATTTGATAATTCATAGATGAGGCAATGGACTTGCACTTTTCATGAATGAAGAACAATTTTTCTCATTTCTTGCTATAAGCAATTTCACACATTCGGTTTAACAGTTATAAAAAACGTATTTTGCTGATTCTGTGCAAATTGATCTGGTTAATTTTTGTTTTATTAATATTAAATTAAACGATGCATTAAAATTTCGTTAAATTAAGAGATGCTTCAAATGAGTGTGTTTGAATGTTCTAAGATTAATTATTGTAACACAAAACGTTTTTATTTCCAACTTTTGCATTATTTTTTAAGAGAATTCAATATTTTTTTATTTTCCTAATAATCTTTTTGTATCATGTCCCTGCTTGAAAACGTCATCTCAGTACACATGTATTGATTTTTAGACTATGTGGCTTCTCTTGGAAGGTTTTCCTACCGTGTAGAGATAATAAATAATTCCGTTACTAATTTTGCAATTTATTTCTTTCCAGGTCCATTGGGTTCAACAACAGCACGAGAGGCGAAGACTCAAGCGAGATTATGTACAACCTCTTCCGCCTCGAGGTTACAACTCATGGCAGCCGGCGCCTGCTGCAGCTATTGCAAGAGAATCGATTCCATCACACAGACCGAGATATCGCGCTTTATCATCCCCCAACAGAATATTTCCCGATCCCCTTTTCCGGGAACAGTGGTACATGGTGAGTTCAATATTTGCATATTTTTTTTCTTATTGAAAACATCCCATAGCCAGTTGCATTTTAGTACAATTTATAATAAAGAAACACTACATGACAGCTACATCTTTTCGCTTCACAATACAGAATCTCGCCACCTATAATTTTATTGCAAATTATTGTCTGTCGATATTACAGTCAGCGACTAATATATTATGTTTCAAACTAGCCGAAGGGCATGTTATTCATAAATATCAGCAATAATATCTAAATGATTGAATTGGCATTTACTTTTTAGGACTCCATTATCCTAGGACAAAATATCAAAGTATTCAGTATTTAGTTGAATACTGTTCTTGTAAAAGTTAGTTTTAAATATATTTATTATTAATTCAACGCTTCATATTAACATTAATACTTTATCGTCTACTAGTGTTTTTTATCCGGCTTCGCCCAAGATCTCTTATGTAAGGTCATTAAGACGTTAAGGTTAGTTAATGTTGAATTGTTTTGATAGTTGGAAATATCACCGTGGACCGTACCTCTTGTATCTCCCACAAAATATAGTCGATCAATTAATGATAATGTTAAAAGTTGAAAATAGCATTAATAATTTCCCCACCTTCACTTTGGATGAGTGCATCGTTGAAGATGCCATCGGTATAGTATATTCAAGGCAACGTGAGGATTCTCTCGACGCAAGATATCTTCAGACATGCAGTCCTTATTATTCTCCAAAAGCATTTTCGGTTCACAAAATGAGAGGATTACTGCAAAGAGTGTTGATTTTTTCAATGGTGAATCCCAATTTGCAGTTTTCTTCTATTGATCGTCATTGTACAGTAGTTCTAGAAGGCACGCTTCACGATACGTATCTCATTCAATTCCATGGGAGATATTTGAAACTCGTTGAACCTTTGACATTTGTAACATCAGTCGTATTACATATTATGTAATAACTTCACTAAGTTTCTGGAGTGCACAGTGTAAGATCGTTGCCTAATATTAAATCCCGTCATATCTTTTACAATTGCACCTTTTTCGCGTCAACTGACAACATGTTTTGACTTGAGTACTATAATAATTTATTCTCAAAACCAACATCTGTGAGAGCTCGTTCAAGATCAAGTGTCTTTGCTTTTTGAGTTATTACAATTTAGAACTGAGGATCGGAATGTATTTTTATGTACATTTAATCAATTTCTTTTGACGCCATTCTCACATCTAAATAGTTAATACGATAGTTACATATGTATGAAAATAGCCGCTTAACCTTTCCGTATTCATTGTGTAACAGTGAATTGCTTCGGTCTTAAAACCTTTAAATTATTTGTGAAATAGGTCAAACAAAAAATTTTAAATTTTGCTATTTGTAAATAAAATAGTTCTACATGTGATTGAAAACTAAACATACATTATAGTTTAAGTCTTTTTTGTATAATTTATCATAATTTGAAAACCTCGTCAATTTTACCATCAAAAAATACAAAATTGTAGTACAGTATAGTGACAATTAGTATAATATAATGTAGTAAAAGTCCGAGATTCATGACGCACCGCATGACACCGTTTTGTTTCAAACGACACCAAGACTTAAGCTTGTTCTGCTATGAAGAATTTCGATTCTTGTGTCTTTCGATAATTTCACATAGTTTGATTTGTATTTCAGGTTTTACATACAAAATATGACGTAAAATAATTACCTAATACTACATAAAACCATATTTCTCTTTTTGAAATAGCCATTTGGCTTTATAAATGCGTTTATATGACAAAACCCTCACGGTAACGAAGTGTGACCGCATGAAATCCGAAGGGATTTTTTAAGCATGGAAACCGAAAGGTTATACAAACACATGAATGACCTTATTGTGCGATGTATTATAAATTCATGCGCGATAAAATGCGTGAGATTAAATATTGTTCAGTAAATAATTTTATTTGGAGAACTGACAAAAATATACCGGAAACTTTATTCAGACTTTCATAATATCTATTCCTATAACGTAATAACAATGTAAGTATCTGAAATCTGTAAGCTAGCATTGATCTCTGCACGCCTCGTGCGTGTTTCACCTCCATCGATAATACTGTTTCCAACTTCGTAGGGCTACTAGACATAAAAGAAAACTCACTGGATTCAATGGATTGAAATAAAGCAAAAACTTCCCACTTCGCTATTTCTGTTACTCAAGTGTTGTGTGATATATTACAAGAGATCATTACTACCATTTTAGTTTGACAAATAAATATACTGACACGTTTTTACACATAATAAATATTTTATTTCTTTATTCTCAACATCTAAGTAAGTGTTCCTTTTTTTGAGCACTTTCATCTCTGGAAACAAAAATCATTTGTAAAACCTTATAGCTGAATTCATATGTATTAACTTTGAATAGGTAGGTATATTACTATATGGATATCTCAGCGATATATTTTAATGACGTGATTGACACACATTTTTTAAAGCGACTCCCTCAAAACTTTGATTGCCGATATAATAAATCAGGGCTTATAAGTAAAATAATATTTTTTTTTTATTATTTAAGTTTCCAAATGTATTATTCTCTACGATAATTGATTCTTCGTGCTTTGTGTATTTGTTCATTTCTCAACTATCCTTAAAAATGTTTTTATGAAATGTGGTAATAATTCCAAAGTTTTATTTTATGATCAGCAAGAGAGAATTTCAACTGGTTTGAAATGATGAATTATACATATTTTTTATGAATATATTCTACAAATTGCATTTTGTTTATAATATATAATGTCTTTCTACCAATAGTAATTATTGACAGTTAACACCATGAAAGTTTAGTTGAACCGTGCTTAAAGCGATTAAATATTGTACATATCGTTTACATACAGTACATAATTGAATTATGTTCTTCAGATAGTTCATGTTTATAAGTAAATATGTAGTCAGTAACCAAGTTAATACATAAAATAGTACAATCTAATATTTTTTTAAACGATACGTTAGTTTCAGAAATTGACGGGTAAAAAAATCACATAAAACGTGTAAAGAATATATGGAAAACTAAAATATAATTTATTCTTTTATTATTATATACGATGATAAACTTATAATCCAGGTAGGCGGAGGTCACGACCCTCATACGTGAGTAATAAGTCTAAGCAGAAGAAGAAGTTATAAACCACATTTAGTTTATGACGTATAGTATAGTAGTATAGTATTAGAGCTTATGTTTCATTGTTCAGACTAGTGATTTGCATGTGTGCCATGGCACACTGGTGCGCTGCGAGACTATCCCAAGTGTGCTGCGGTGCAGTGCGTCCAAAATGAAAAAAAATCGAATATTATAATAATCGTACATAAGATAAAAATTAGAGACACTCGGTTGCTAAGATCTCCGCTTAAATTATTTCGTTAAAACAAATACTATATTACTTTGATATTTAATGGAATAATTGAGCGGATATTTAATGAAAGTTTTTGAATGGATAGTGCAAATGCAATGTTGGGTAATAAAACTGGGGTTGTCTCGTGATTAAAATAAAAAATTCTACCTTAAAAATACATATTGCTGCATATATTAGAATGGCGAAAAATTTCCTATCGGAATTATTACGAATCAAAATAATACACATTTTCATGTGCGCATTTTTTTTTTTTGATAAAATAAAAATATGAATCCTGATTGTTTCGCACATAAATATGTATGCTGTACAGAGGCAAAGTTTTAGGAAGATCATTTGAACTTTGCTATGAGACTTTTCATTTTTACTTTTCCAAAACATGCCGAAACTCATCAACTCTTTTAAAATGACCACTGGATTAAACTTGCTTCATTGCTGACATCGTTGAAAAATTTACCAAATTAAACACAAATGAAATGTCGAAATGAAAAGTTATTAACATGCTCTGACACATACAAACAGAAACTCAAACATTGGCAATGCGAGCGACGACTAGGATTGATTCTAAAAATGTAGCTTGTCACTGTTCTTTGTAACATTCAGACTTTAAGTACATTGTAATTATAGTTATATATGAAATGTATTTAGAAACTATTTTTTAACACCTGTATATCAAAATTCTTGTGACATCAATAGCAAGATGCTACAAACGTAACATAAAATGGAGAATCTGATATTCAAAGAATATCTCCGTTGCATACCTATAATATTTGTTACACACATTTCAGATGGATAATAATATTACTATACTTTGAAATTCGTTCATATTATGTATTATCATTTGGCTTTTAGCTTTGTCCGTGCAGCGTATAAAACAAGTTATATGAATAAAGTAAGTATTGCATGATGATGAAATATTGTATATTTTGATTACGAACACAAAAACAGTCAAATGTATTTCGTCACTAACGACCCGGGTTTCGCAAATATAATCATTTGTGAGTTGAAGTAAAAAAAAGTTGGCATCTTTATTCGATTCGTATTTGATATGGATTCAGGCATTCTTAGCCGATAAGTCGACATTTTGTCGAAATCGAAAAAAAATCCGAGTAAGATCCGACAAAATCTACTTCAAAACATTAAAAAATAATAGTCTTGGAATATGTCGCCGTCCGATAAATACCGTTACACAATGATAAAACTCTTGTCAGTGGCGTTTCCATTGGCGGATTGTTTCACTTTGGAAGTAGAAACAATTCATGTCTAAGATACATCAAAAACTGCCCAGGAACATAAAGTTTCACATTTTAAAAAAATGGCAGAATTTTGATTTTGGCATCGTATAAGCCGAAAGAAATACGTGGTCTGGTACATTTCTCTTCGCGTATTCAAAATATTGAACCTGAGCATGCCCAGATAAATTCAGTTGCATAAGTAGAGATACAAATCCTCAACTGGTACATATTTGTATAATTAAATGTTTCATATGCAGTCATCGGAATTTCACATTAAATTAATCTTACCAATATACTCCTGCAGTAATGTAATGAGCTTTTCCCTGTGTTTAGCACTTAAATAATTGAACACGTCGATAACTAGTTAGTTCTACTACTGTAAGCTCTCTAGACAGGTTGTGTGAGTCGCGAAGTTGTTCTGTAAGCCACTATTCAGCGACTCTCGAAGTAGGGTGGCACCACGCATCCGCCCGCCCTAGTGTATTAACCCTAATGTGTGGGCCTCAAACCTTTTTAAGGTTGAAGGGTCGCTTACAGGTGACACCCGCTAAGATTTAATAACAAACTTTCAGATAGTGGACGTTAGAGTACGTACAATATTCACCATAAGTTTAAATGTGCTTTTAAAGTCCTACATTGATAGTTTTTGAATATATTATAATATCCGATATCAGATGTTTACTAATCGAATTAAAATTCAAACAACTAATTTGTTTCTGTGAAAATATCAAAAAACCTACTTGAAAAAGGTTTTTCGTTCTTATAAATTTACTTAGCTACATCATAATTACTCAAAACTATTTTTTTATCGATCGATTGAGGGAAAAAAACTTCACATTTCAAATGATACATGCTTTAAATTTGGATTATTGAGATTTTGTACACTTCCATGTATTTTTCACTAACGACCCGGGTTTCGCCTTTCGGCATCTTCAGGCATTCGAGCACACGAATGGACTCGAACTGAGAGACAGTAAACAGTGTCTAACGCTTATATAGAAGATACAAATGCGACAAATATCATTTACGAGGCAATACATTATACGTCTGAGAGCCACACCGATACCTGAGTTAAAATTTTGGAATCACCCTCAAGCACCCTCAGTCGATGTCTTAAATGATACATGCTTTATTAAAGTGGATATATAATTAAATATAAAATGCAAATCGTTACAAAATAAGAACCACCAATTTTTCGTAAACCGTAAAAATATGGTCTCGATTAAAACAACAAACACTGTTTTAAAATCCTCAACAAAAAAACTTGATTTTCTAAGGTTCATTACCTTGTAAAATTTTGTAGTAGAAAATTTAGGAAGACTTTAGTATTTATATGAATTTTTGTTTACCTTTTCCATGCAAAAGCTTCTTGCATTCCATTTATTCCAATGTGCATGGGAGTTTTTATCTCAGTATTTGTAGGTTTGTTTGTCCTTGCATTTATTCCTGTGCAAGGATTTCGACTATTTCTAGTCCTGCGCTGAAAACTGAAAGATATGAAAATTGTTTTTATTTTTAAAAGGCACGTCGCCGTATTTTACATTACTTCTTGCAGACTACGTGCTGTATAAGTACTTAATCCAGTTTCTAAAAAGTCTTACTACATATTTGTGTTTTAAATCAAAGTCATACTGAAATCAAATAGAAGTGAGTTTTTGATAGTATATCTCTAGTAATAATATATTATTAATCAAAATAAATTGTGATAATTCTACAAATACCTAAGAACTTGATTCACTTAGAAAGTCTGTTTAATTGTAGTGTTGTCGATTCAACAATAAAATTTTAAAGAAAGCAGCAAATATTAATAAAAGAAAAAATGCAGATAATAATTAAATTAATATCTATAATAGTTAGGTAACTATCACCAAACGGTGTGTATAATTAATTATATAACATACTGTAGTTTTGAATTACGCGCAAAGGTTGCTACTTACGGCCAAGTGACAAGGAAATTTCATTGCGGCAGAGATAGCCGATAGCCGACAAGGTGAAAATCAGCTTCTGCCTGATTCATACACTGGTATTAAGTCCTTTTGACAAAAAAAAATGTAGACCAGTTGCATAAATTTTTCGTAGTTCTTTTCCGCTTTCGTCACTCCTTATCTGTATGAAAAAACTATGGCAAGTCGGATACAGGGCATATCAGGCCAGCTCCCACTGACTGTAGTTCGAAGACCCCTGCACTAACGGACTAAATAAATGTTAGAATATTTTCAAATACGTATCACTTATTTTTTCTGAAAAAATAGGACTTTTGCAGCTAGAACCAGTACGAAATAATCTTGAAATTATATTATTTAATGTATTTTTAAGGTGTTAACTGTCAATTCTTGGTGGAAAGATATTATATTTTAAAAAATAAAACACAATTCATTTGTACTACTTCGACATGTTTATAATGATCAGGACTGGCTTCGCTCATCACGTCAGTTGATAATGCTTGTCATGAGCGAAACCGGCCCTGATCATTATAAATATGTGAAAGTAGTACAAATGAATTGTGTTTTATTTTTTAAAATATTTGATGTATGTTATGCTAAAATATAAGTTAATGTATTTTATGCAGTCGTAAACGTGTTTTTTTAAAACGACATTACCGAGTAACGATATAGAGTATTTCAAAAAATAAAGTTCTAATAATTATTAACACTTTTTATCATATTAAATAAATATTCTTATGGATATTTTATCATTGAATAATCAGACTGAGTAGGAAGGACTCCCGGGCCATGGTCCTAATTAGAAATAGTTTAATGGACCCTTCTCGCAGTTGTAAATACTACTCACGTCCTATTCAAACTAATCCATTTTATTGATATATCAATAGATTTTACGTTAAGCGAGAGATTACACTGGACCCTCGGCTGAATTAAAGGTTTACCATTACAAAACTAGGCGTAAGCATCTCAATTTGGAACAAGGGTCCACTTCAAATTAGCCTTTTGTTACATTGATATGCTCTCATGCATTTTATTTCAGAAATTATTATCATAACAAATAGTATAGGGCTTATCTGCCTTTGCGATATTGTATTCGTTCAGTTAGCATTAGTAATGATTACTGAACGAAGATGAGTACACAATTTAAAAAATAGGATTCAATAATTTTGTAACTTGGCATACAATAAAGGCCTTTTGTATGCGGTAGATGCCTTTCTACAAAAAGCAGCGAATAAAAAATCAATCCAAAAAAACTATGATAAATTGGGGAAACCATAATTTTCTATAACCGTATAAAACCAAAAAAAAAATTAAAATATTCCAAAAATCATTTTAAATGACAGAAAAATTTGGTGAACAATTCCCAATACACAACTTAACATAACTTAATCTAAAATAATAAGGCGTTTATTCGTAGTCAATTATCTCGTATTTTTCTCGATGTATTCATAATTAGCAGACAATAATGCATAGTTGAGTTTAATAAAGACAAAAAAAATAGTTATGTCATCTGTTCGAGTGTTTAAACGATAGGTTTACTTAGAAATAAGTTTCATTCATTGTATTCGAAGGCTTAAATAAAGATTGACTTAAGTCACACAAACAAATTTTATTGGAAATGATTGAATTAATTCATTGGGACTGATTGTTAAAAAATTGCTATCCCGTTATAATTTACATTAAAATTTCATTGATGTCACTAGATCAGAAATATTGATAATTAATATTTCACAAACAAGCACATTTCCCCAACTTGCCTAAAATGTGGATGCCATAGCTATGCTTAATACAGCAGTATAATAAGCTGTACCAATAAAAGACCTCTGTTCAATAAAGGATTAACTTTCGTAAAATGATTATCGAAGCCCAATATACTGAATAAGTAATTCGGGTATCCAATAATACCATCATCTTTATTTAATTGAGAGGTTTTGTGTAATCCTCTTGTATATAGGAATCATAGAACCTCTCAACCATGATAGAAGATTAGTTTTCGAACATTTAATCTCCGAACCTCTATTCCTATTACTGCTTACGTTGAATAGTGATTGCGATAATCTGGCAATTAAGAATTAGCTAATCAGAGAATTATAAATATATCTTCACAAGGATTTTAATCGCTTTATAAATTAGATCAAAAAAAAGCAATAAATAAGAAAACAATTATATCGTTTATTGTTCAACTAGCTGCCCGGTCTTGTCACATTGGATCCACGGGACAGTGCCACGTTCAACAGCTGTCCATATGCGAACACACAGCAGGTCACAGGCGCAGATCGATCCTTGTGAAAGCCTTTCCTTGTACCTAGTTAATCTATACGGCTAATTATACAAACTAAGAATTGTCACATTAAAAACTCGAACTGTATGTCTCGTTTTATTTTCTTAGTAGATAATGAGCAGTAGTATAAAGTGGAAAAAAATACTTATGTCTATGTACAGAAAATGATTAAAATACTAACTGCCCGGTACGGCTCCCCACAGGATCATGGAACACATACTTATCCAGCTGTTCATACGTTATTACTAATTACAGTTAATCTGGGTTTTATTGCCTTTGAAACTGGACATGGATATGACTGTCAGGTGACTGGAGGCTGATTTACATAAGAAAAATCACGAAGGGGACCATTTGTATTACGTGTAGCCATATTAAAGTGCACATGGCCTAAAGTTACTTAAAGTATCATGTTACATGTCATCAAACAACGCAAACTATGTTAAATGGGTATCTTTTCTGGCTGTTGACATAGCAACCCAACACACACTTAATCACATACATATATAATTAATTAAACTATGCATAAAAGAAAAACGATCGCAGTTTATTAAGCCCACAGACAAAATTTTGTTGGCTCAATATTTTTTTTTTCAAACAACTTTTTCATTATATAACGAGCACTCAACTTCAAATTTTATATGTGAAATATTTTGTTTGTACTACCGTAGCTGTGCTAGTCATGGCTGTTGGTAAACAATAATTCAAATGAATTAATTGTATTTAGTGAGATGAAATCATCGAAATAATTTTATGGTGTGGTTTCAGAATGGTGGAGCTAAAGATGGATTGGACATGAACGTGGGCCCAGCTTGGCAGAAAGGTTACACCGGTAAAGGAGTTGTGGTTTCGATCCTCGATGACGGCATCCAGACCAATCACCCCGATTTGGCTCAAAATTATGTAAGTTCTTTGTGAATATTTTCCTTGTCCCAGAACGCTGACATGAATTCAAAAATGAGGTATTTTGAACCATTCGAAAGACCCCTTAAAAGGAATTAGTAGATTTTTCTCACATTTCGCGAAAATCGTTAATCGTTTTTTTTTCTTTTAATAATTGTACTTTTAAAGTATTTGCTTACACTACTGCAATTTATTTTAATTGCAATAGTAATATTTTTAAGCCTGACTAGCAAAAAATCAACACCTGTTTTTCATAAATGCTTTTATTTGCTTTACGCCTTAACTAGATTAGGGTTCATTTTAGGTTATCGAGATTTGATGTCTGAGACAAAATTGTAGAACAAAGTATTTTTAAGAAAGTGATGCAAAAGGAATTTGCAATTTATTGAATATATCGATTCTATAAAGATTTTTGAAATGTACCAAAGAGTTCATTTTCTCGCATTTTTTCTGACTGATATTTAAAGTAGAATTATACTGAATATATTTTTCAAAAAAAATAGAGCAACAAGAAATTCTCAAAAAAAAAATAATTAGAGTAATGAATAGTCATAATTTTTCGGGGATATGTTTTTATTGCCTTATATTGTGATTAAGTCGGTGTCTGTCGTCTGCCTTGACACTACGCTCAAACAAAATTTGTTCGATGAATTCCTGACTTTGTTTTATTTTTACCACTGAACGGCGTTAGCTAACTGATAATTTTATGAGAAATATTTCTTTAAAAAAAACCGTTTACTTGAGAATCGCTCATATTTCAAAAATGCAACCATCTTATACTGAATATTTTTTCAGTTTAATAACCAACATTTTTGTAGCTAGTTTTTTTAATCCTCGTCATTTTATTCATTTTTTTCTATGTAATACTTATTTAATTTAACGCATTCCGAAGGTTTCTTATCACAAAAATATTTTCTATAATCACTGTAAACTTTCCGAAAGGTATGCCACTCTGCAGTCTAATTGGATTTTATTCTAAGAACTACTTTTACAACGTCAAAGAAATCTGCCAGTATTTTTCTTTATTTTCGGCTAATTTACTTCGACCTTCACTCTAAGAGCAGCAGTAGACACCTGCGAGTGACTTTTGAAATGTTATCCGACGAAAAGTCTGAATAATTACCTGCGAAAATTCGTAATGACCTCTTTAATGAAGGGATGCCGTGCTAAAATATTCCACAGACCGAAACAGGCTGGGAAAATGATGCAAAGAAAACTTGGAATGCTTAACACAACTATATATATACACAAAACGTATATTTATATTCATTACTAGATGTGAGGTAGTTACCAAACTTTACCCCAAGAGGAAGAGAAAGGCTTTAGATTATTAGTCAGTGTCCTAATTACCGGTTTTAAAAATGCAAAAAACCGGTATATCCATATTAAAAATTTAGCAAAATTAAAACGTACGTGATTGAAATTAATTTGAATTCACAAAAAAACTTAAATAGCGCAGAGTTTATAAACCACCAGACGGCAACTTGCTGTCCACGACGACACAAGTCGATATTGTTCAAGAAGACACGTGTCATTTAACACATTCACGAATTTCTTTTTTATGCCTTGCGTTAAGTCTTACCTTGGTCTGGTCAAAAGTTGCAACTGTCATAAATGCGCGATCACAGCTATAATTTCATTGTTTAAATATTTTTATTATTTATTACATTTAGTTTGCAATCGTGTATTGCATAATTGTATGTTTGATTTAGTATTGTCATATTTTTAATTATTAAATCTTAAACTTACATAATTTTTGGTATATTCGACATCACGTAAAGATTAAATTGCGTATTAAAAAAAAATAAGTCTCAAAATAAGCTCATTTTTGTATATTTTTCATTAAATTATTTATTTAATATATACATATATATACAAAAATGACATATTATAAGTATATCGATTCTTGTTTCAGGAAACAACCTATGAAAAAATAAACACACGTAAAATATCTAAAAACGACATGATAAAAAGAATTTTCAAGAACAATATTTTTGCAGGCTTTGCCGAAATAAGGTTTTAGTAGACAAGCATAAATTGTGCCTAATTGAGTGAAAAAATATTCCCCTTGTAATGAAATTTGTTGAATTCTTCATAAAATAAACATATTTCTTTTCAAATATGTTACCAGCGTTTCTCAATTTAGTATTTTCTGATTTTTATACTCGGTCCAGTTTATAGTACTGGGCGAATGGAAGGAAAGTTAAATATCAATAATACCTTTAGTGGAAACTTTATAAATCGACTAAAAAACTATTATGCAAGTTTTCGTACGGGGACTTAATGCTTTCAAAAATTGTTTCATTTAACTCATTTACTCACGTTACTATAGACATAGACCGTTACAATCGAACTACCGTTATGACCCTGATTGGTATCACACCATACCGCGTATCAAAGTGTATCTTTAAAAGTAAACTGGTGCTATCATCTGGTAGTTACTGGTGATCATAATGTTGTTGATGCTCTAGGATACTCAACGTTGTAGCCACCACCGGGCGCTATGGCTTCACACAGGTGTATTCCGCAACGTAACAGCATTATGTTTGTTTCAAATTTTATTTTCGGATAGAATTTATACGTTCGCTTGCCATTAGAAGAATTGTCCCATCGATTCTGCCAAATCCGCATTGTAGCGCCAATTACCACACTACGAGATGCAATTTTACGGATATTAGGAATCTAAGGATCTAGTCGAAGAGGTGGGAGTAAAGGAATCCCCTTCGTCCCAGATTTGACACCCTTATGCAGCATTACTGTTGCGTCTCTTTCTTGAATGTGTAGATCTAACGGAAGTACACCAGCCAGGTGCGCCAGTACTGGCAATGCATCTGTAGAAGTAGTTCTGCATGCTTTGGTTAGGACTCTCAACAAATTGCTTTGTCCGTTTAAAAGGATTTTCTAGATGAACATGGTTACATCTCTTCTACCATGTACTAGCGGCGAAGCCGGCAAGTCCCATGTTAAATGGTATCGGTAAATGGAGTTTTTAAGAGAAGTAGCCCTCAGGCTCCAGTGACTACTTGCTAAACGGGAGATTCGGTAAAACGGAGTGGTAGCTATGCTTACCAATGTTTTGACATTGTATCGAATGAAAGGCGACCATGATTATGATAAGAGTCTCACGCTATAATATGAATGTTTGGGAATCAGTGAACCATTCCAATTACCTTAATGCCCCCCCAACAGATGGCGCCGAGTAGCTCGCTCGTTTATAATTAGCATTTTGTGGCTCAGAATAAATAGACTCATTAATTTATTGAGAGAAAGCGAGCTTGAATTGAGTGCCTTATAAGAAATTGTACATTATTTCAACGGCACTAGGTATTTTTTCCACCTCGTATACTATTTTAATTAAAAATTAATTTCATTTTCTAAGCACAAGATGAGTTTTTCATATTTCTCACGCAAATAATATTGTTAAATAATGAACTATTTTAATTTACGTAAAATGTTGCATAATATAAACTCTTTTCGCTAAAGCATATTCCAAGCTGACATGCTCTAAAGAAGTATATTTTTTGTAAATATCAATCCTTTTTTGCTGTTTAAAATGTAATTATTTAGAGAATTAATATATAAAATTTCTGAATATGTTCGTTGTTTTATCACGGTTTGTTTGAAATATTTTAAGCATATTTTAAACATAACGCTGGCTATACAATAGTACAATAAATAATATAATAACTATAAAAAGGGTTATAAATAATTGCAGTCTGTGTTAAATAGTATTGACTTGGTACACTTGAACTTTTATTTCGATAGTTTGCAATTTGGATTAGATAGTATTAACGTAGTACACTCAAACTTTTAATTTTAATAGTTTCCACTTAGTCACGGATTCTTTTCACAAAGTGAGTTAAGTTGTAGTTGGTTATGTTAGGGTTGGTCTGGTTTTGTTGGTGTAATGTATTCTAATGCGTGTAGCAAAGACAATATAGGGTAGACGAATAAGCGACATTTCATTTCAATTTCGTGCAACTATCGATTTCAAAGTGTGAGTAGTTATATTGAGTGAAAACTATTTTATCTATTTGAAAATATTTTTTCGTTAGTGTAATATATTTCTTCAATGTTAAAATATATTTTATTATGTGGGATCACTTTATTTTTAGTGAAATAATTTGTTTTTGAATGTAACAAAATAGATCGCGTCGTTGGTCACATTAATAACGTTAGAAATATATAATTATTTTATACCAGTCGTTCTCTAATGATAACCTTATTTAGTCCCAACAATTGGAGCACTTGCTATGGCACACTGCCTAGGTTTATTTGTCTTTTGAATTCTTCTAGGAATATTTTATATGAAGATTTAAATAAGATATAATATTAATATTATTATAAGTAATGATCATTAGACAAAGTAAAAGACAATATATCTAATTTACGTAATTAAATAAGAATATTAACATTATTACACAATAATATTATATTTAATTGTACATTATTAACTTGATTTATTAAATAATGTAATGTCTATTTTATTTCGTTGATTTCAGTATATTATTTATCAAATTCCTGTGCAAGAATTTATGTTACTTTTTTTTCCCTACTGAAACTATTATGTGGAGTCCGTGAAGCGGGCTCCTAGTTTCCTGACTAAAGTCAGTGCTAGGGTGGGTACAAACTAAGTCTTTATATCCCTTTCCCGCATGTAAGCTAGCTAAGTACTGCTATCTAAAAAGATTCGGTCAGCTGAAGGCTTTGTGTGTGGAAAACACTTGAAAAAACCCCATACGAGAATGATTGTCTTTGAATCATTAACAAAAGTTCAATTTTTACCAAGAATTTTTCGTAAAGTCACTTAACATCATTTCCATTTAAATGTTTACATTATTTTTTAAAGATTATAAACCATATTTTTAAATGATAGAAAATTTATTCCGCCGTTTAATTGGTCGATTCATCATGTACTTCATTTTGCTGATTCAGATCAATTGTTCTATTTTGACTTATCATCCAAATCCATTTTTCTTTCATTATTGATAGTATCAAATTGTAAACCATCAAAAAAAAATGCTAGTACAATAATATATATTGTCAGAAGTAGCTTCAAGGACTCTTCAGCTGATCAATTCATTGACTGCAGAGGATAACATATTCAGCAACTAACTATATTATATGGTAGATTTTTTCCTTAGAGGATTTTTTATATAAATACTCTTAATATTTTCTCAATTCTGTAAAATTATTTTTTTGTGTTGTTTTATGTATCGACTTTTTCTTTTTACAATAAAGAAATACAATTGTATTTTATCCACCTTAATGATATCACATTTTGACGAATATCAAAATATGATCCATTTAAATTTACGATGACAATATTTTCTTTCGTTAAAGACAACGTTAAAAACGGTGATAAATTGTATTTCCAAAAATATGTCAATTTCTTTATATTGACAGAAACGCGGCGAAAACTTATTATGTTATGCTCCCTAAATACCGCTTGATAGAACTCATATACAATATTAATTTTATCCCTTACCACAAAAGCCGCACACTAACGTATTTAAAACACCTAACCCCGGGATCACTGTTCATGAAAGAAAGACCGATAGGTGACCCGAAGGACCTTGGTAAGAAAGGCACCCAGCCTCTACTCGTTGAGCTTTTCGTGTTTGCCTCTGCATACAAAAGAAAATGAATTACGCCTGTCTACGGTGTCACGGGCAGGTGTGGCCCGCGAGCTGTTATTAGGAGCCCTTATTTGTCGCTACCCAACTGTCCGGTTTTGTTCGTCGCTTAGCGTCAGGCTTAGTGTGCCCGGCGAGCTGGTGTATCAGGCGACTTGCTCTGAAATATAATATTATATTCCTTTATCGGTTTAACTTTACGACGTCATATAAAACATTATTAACCTAAGATCAAACAGTTTTCATCAATACGAAATTTAAATCTGATGGTAATTTGATTTGTCTCTTCCGTTCTTTTATAACGCTTTAATGACTGTTTGTCAATTAGTACATTAAATTTTTCATAACAACAGTCATAACCATTATGACGTACTTTGCATTTTGCATGCGGTCAATTGAATGATGTGTCTTATATTAATGTGTCAAATTCCGCAAAAAATGTTAACAGTTTCGTTTGATCATAAGTATACCGACTTGAGTACGATTTAGTTACTGTACTCTCTCTTTATTTCGGCTTAAGGATCAAAAATATGTAATAGAGACTTGTATTGATAATAATTATAAAAAAATCAATAAAAAAGTTGTCCATGTCACGTTTATTGTGACTTTTTTTTAGAATTCTTAATTAAATGCAATTCACTTGAATTTCTTTTTGAGTAATTAAAATAGTTCTTCGTTTTACTCTCTGAGCTTTTCAAACCGATTTCAGTGTTCCATTAAAATTTTCTCTGTTATTCTTTCACTATCGTCTGTCTGACACATTTATTTAAATATTGAAAGAGAATCATGTCGGCTGCGTTATTACTATGAAAATAACTCCTCCCTCCCCTAATGACATGCCTGGGGTTTGATAGCTTAAGCCGGGATTAAGGAACGATTTGAAAACTGTAATCTATGCGAATTTATGGTGATCGCTTGTGGTGGGTCACTCCTAACAAAAGATCGATACTGAGTTGAGCTATTTTTTGTTTTTGTTTTTGAAACATTTATCGGGTCCATTATTCGTTATTTTCCACTATTGTTCTCAATTATAAATGTTTATTATTACACAAATCTTTGAAATATCTATTCAAAGGTGAAGCAACAGTTATTTTTGAAACATACTAATAAATACAGTTGTTTTCCCGCACTGCTAAGTTTTTGCACAAAATATCGTCGTTGTTCTGGAAGTAATTAATTAAATCGGTGAGAATAATTATTATTGAAGTTCTAATTGCTTTCATTATTATATTTTTATAGCTAGCTAAAACAAAACATTCTTTGTTGCGTTTTAATAACACAATCGTCGCTTGACAATATTCTCCATAAATGGCAATACTATTGTTGATTGAAGATCAAATTTTCAAATCCTTTAGAATAATGGTAAATTACATCCATTTCAACAGCACGTTTAGTTGTAGTAAGGGGTATTTGTTAAATCTTGATCGCTAAAATGTGTCCAGATGAAAATTTTAGTACAGTGGTTCAAAATACTTTCCAAACCAAGATTAGATACTGGCGGCGTAGAAGGAAATATTAATGATAAAATCATTTTTTAAATTAATACAAGATTTACTTAATTTACTTTTTCTTTCGGTTGTTTATTTAAATTCACTTATATTCTATCAACGCATACAGTGAAAATATCTATGGATTTTACAGTTATTTTTAAATTAGGTTTTACTTTCCATATAAATTTATTGATAGATCTCTTCCCCGTCTAATTCGTTAATAACGTGAACTAAACGTGTCGATAATTACAATAAAAGATTAAAAACACATATTCAGTTCTTTGTTTACTGCAAATTTTAAGAAATTAAATGTGCTTGTTAGAAAAAGTGTAATTAAGTAAATATACCAATTTCATTAATAGTAGAAAGAATATTCATTACTCAAGTAGAATAAATTTGATGTTATGATCATATTCAAATCATTTCATATTTTTAAATTATCAAAAATACGTAAAATAGAATTATCTTCAGCCGCGATGATATATTAAAAAAACGAAATCAAACATAATGAATGGGAACGAAGGAATCTCCTCAGGGGTATGTGTTTTTATTTGGGCTACGCCAACCGAGTTTTGCGGGTTAATGAAGCTCGCTGAACTGACAATGAGCGTTATACTTCAACTATCTTTTCGAGAGCTATAACTCATTTCATTCTGTTTATCGCCCCACCAGTGATTTTAGTGGAGAAGTATGGTATTTTTGGTACATTCGATGTCCGTATTTGCACACGGGCCTTAATTTTTGTTGTTAAAAGATATTTTTTATACAACGATGTCTGTTCCCAACGTGGAATATATCAACTCCTAATAAAGATTATCTCATCAGAAAATATTCTACAATAACTGGTTGTTATTCAGTTGCTCAACTTGCCTTTTTGTGAAATAGTCAGGATATAAGCATGAGACTAGTGATTAACCGACCGTTTCGCTTTTAGGATTGGATGGGTGAGAGGGAATTTAGACATTACAGATATCCTACCTTCAAACACGAATCCATAAAATGATTGAGAAATCGTTCTTTAATTAACCGTATTGGTACTCGAACCCGTGGACGCTGCAATCGAAGACAACGAGCTTAACCTCATGGCTACCGGATAAATATACGTATATATATATATATATATGTTAAAACCATAAGCAAATTCTTTCTGCGAAGCGTTCAATTTGATAAAATATAGAAGTCTAACTTTTTGTACGATATTGATAAGAATAGTTCGTGTTTGAGGGGAACAACAATAATTTCTTCTTGGCGTCTCATAGTAATGAGGCACGCTAAGGGCTGACATCCCATCGGTTATCTCACGAATGGTATCCTTTTCCGCATAGTATATTCATTTAAAGTTATATATTCACGTCTTATTTATTATCCCTCAAAATATATTGTATGCGACATGCGATTAAATTTATTGTTTCTGTTGTATGAATAAAATTTATCAATTAACATTAAAGATCACTTTTAGGGTGTTAAATATGAATTCCTTATGGAAAGGCATTACATTTCAAAAATAAACTTTTCTGTACTAAATACTTCCACATTTCTATAATGAACAGGACTGGTCTGGCTCATCGATGCTAGGGATCATCATAAAAATGTGGAAGTAGTACAAAAAAATTGTGTTTTATTTTTAAAATACAACATTAAAGGTATTAAACAAATTTAATATTTCAAGTGAGTAATGTTTGACTATCGAATCTTTCGAAATGAACTTTTATCAAAATAATTACGTCTTAAAAAACTGGGAGGTTGGCGTTTTTGATAATTGTACATTGCGTCAGTGTATCCGAGTGCTTCTGCATTAACATCTCTGTTAAATATTGGTTTGGTCTTATTTCAATAAACACTTTTACAAACAATAGTGTCGTTTTTACTGAGAAGGTGAGGTTCGAATAATTGTATTGTAGTAAACGAGGAGCTGACACTGAACATGGCTATAAAATGTCTAGAAAGTTACTTTGTTCTACTTATAATCAGTAGATGGAGTGCATTTTGGCACCTGAATATAGTGTTTTAACCAATTTCCCACTATCCACAAACCGAAAGTCTATGTCTTGTAATCAAATTGAGTGTTTCCTTGAAAGATCTTCAAAACTTGTATTAAATAAAAAATAACTTATGTTCCATATAGGGAGTGAATATAGAAATAAAACTCCGCTTAATCTGAAAGACGAATACGAAAAGAATGAAGACGAAAGACACTTGATTTGAGAGATTTCGCGTGATTGTATTTCGAGTACGACGGTGAAACTTAGATTCCGAAATGACGATTATTCGAATCACGTAGTAGAGATTTCGCCGACCGACAAGCCTTCAAAGTGGAAAGCAATTGACAAGATCCTTATATCACAGCTTGGGGACAATTCCTTTATTTATATACGGGCATGTTCCATGATAATACTTACAATGAAATATCGACGGGGCATTTTTATTTGTCTAGAATAATATTTTATCCCATGAAAATTTGTTTCGTTTGAACATAGATTCAAGATTATCATCGGTGATTCTTAAGTTTATTTTACAGCAATTATTCGGCTTAACTATGGATGAATACAATAATAAAAAAGTATGTTATGTATGTACTGTATGGTACCGTCAAGAGTTGAAATAAATATTTCGCATACACCAATTTGAACATACCACATCGTTTAGTTGCTGCTATTTTGTCCGTACCGCTGTGTACGAGCACCGAATAATAAGCTCATTTACGTCTCTAACATTTAACGACGAAAAAAAGACAAATCCTTTTCTTTTTATGTACCTATTTAAAATGTTTTTTTTTTTTAATTCTTAATTGAATATTTTATCTTTTGATATTTGCCATGCATTGACTCGGGACACTACTGATAGCTTATCTGAGTTCATACAACTAAACTACGAACTCCATCATTAGACGCTGTCTAAAAACCAAAGTAATATTATTTGACAGCTGACACACATGCCTATATATGTAACATTAATTTTTTTGTCTCGATTTATCTGTCTATCTGGAACACAGCACAGACACAATCTATACCAACGCGTGCGTACAGAGGCATCATTTGTGTGAGCGCAAGTGTTGAGTGCATTTTTAAAGCACGGCACGCACATACTTACTGCGCAATGTTTGCATCAAGAGTATTAAGCGAATGCTGACAGTATATAATTTGTAATAATTTAATAATTTATAGTTCATTAGTAGTAGAATAGTCATATCTGCCGTTACTATTTTATGTTTGATTGAACAGTCTTTTTTTTTTTAAATAAAACACAATTCATTTGTACTATTTCCACATATTTATAATGATCAGGACCGGTTTCGCTCGTCACGAGCATTATCAACTGATGTGATGACTGAAGTTTTATATATTTAATGATCGGAACCAGTCGATTTTAGCATAACATACATAAAATATTTTAAAAAATAAAACACAATTCATTTGTACTACTTTCACATATTTATAATGATCAGGGTCGGTTTGGCACATGACGAGCATTATCAACTGACGTGATGAGCGAAACCGGTCCTGATCATTATAAATATGTGTTTATGTGTTTATGAATTGTGTTTTATTTTTTAAAATATAATGTCTTTCCACCAAGAATTGACAGTTAACACCTTAAAAGTGAACAGTCTATATATTTCCAAATCAATATTAAAACAGTTTGAGAAACTTTGAAGATTTTATATAAAGATACTTTGTGCAGTGTTGTTGGACTATTTCATCTTGAATATAATAATAAATTGTGTTCAAAATTGATATTTTTTGTTGTGAAAATTCCTACCTCTTTCTTTCTTTTGTTGTCAGCTCAGGGGCAGTGGTATTTTCCCGTGATCATTGTCAACTTAAAGTGATTATTCTTGTAGGCAAATATGCGGCATTGTGGACCGAAATAAAACGAGTTCCGCCATCTTGAATCATGTTTGTCCTTCGCCGAAAGATTCCGCAGAATTTTTTCGCCATCCAGAAAGTTTCGTATTACCGACGTCGTGAAAGCCTTTTTAATTAAGTAAAGTAATCCTAAAAATGTAATAAGTATTGCTGCCCCCATCTTTGTTTTAGCTAATAAAACACTCTAAAGAAAAACTCATTTTATTACAATTCAAGTGTGGTATTCAAATTTCAATTTTGCGAGAAAGTCACTTAATAATAAACTTTCTGTTCCTTTTGTGTTTATTTCCTGTTATTTGTAATGAAATATCTAAGTTTGTATTTTTATTTTCTTAATAGAGCTTTCAAGACGTAAATTTTCCAGCCTTAAAATGATTTTGAATATTTCCCACTTTTTTTTTTACCTTAAGGAGGTGCGGCGCGCATATCTGATTTTGGCGTTATGACGCCATTTAATTTTTGACCATACATGAAGCTTGCTAAAGAAAAACAATGGTTCTTAGTTTTATTGGGCTACTATTATTAATTGAATTTTATAATTCAGTATTTTCATCTTACATTCTTTTGAGAAAACGTGTATTCAGTTTTATTCATTGTTAATATCATAAAAAAAATAAGTTTTAAAGTAGCTGAGGCTTATGCTGTTTTGCCTTTTTAAGCCGAATCTCCACCGCAAACTAATCTAAGTTAGAATTAACTTGGCTTAGCTTACATAGCAAAGAGTCGTTTTCATGCTTTCGTTTCCACCACGAGTGAGTCGAGCTAAGCGATGTAAGCTAACTAAGCGGGCTCGCTGCGTCGGTCAATCGGTTGCGACGGGAGCGAAGCTAAGCTATCCCTTCCGACTCCCGCACACCACTCCGTGCCGTCTGCGTTTTTTATTATTTTTAGAGTTATAAATCACTATCAACTTTTTTTGCGCATTGAGTAAAAATATCATCTTAACTTTCTTCATCCAATCCAGTCCATTTTCCGTTACTCAGACTCACTGCACAACGTTGTTAGCTGCGGTGTCCCGCTGAGCTCTTTTCTGGTGGAGATTACAGCATATTACTAGCTTAACACTTCGCTTACTTCGCTTAGCTCACTCCTCTTTGCTCGCAGAGGAGGATTACATTGCTATTATGTATAATATATCAATTAAAATAGAAAAAGTTGTTTCATACCGCTTTCATTTTATTTATTTCCAAATACAAAACATTACAATAATTTATGCTTTGTAAATGTTCTATTCACTGTCCATATTGCTTAGTATCCACTTTGTGAAAGAATATACCCGTGTGAATACATCAGGCAAGCCTACTGCACATGGCTTTCCCCAAGAAACAATCCCAACAACACTACCATTGTTGACCAAAGGACCTCCAGAATCGCCCTGTAACAAATAAACACATTTAACATATGTATATCTATTATTCATGTATCATTAAAAAAACTGCGAGATGAATAATCCACCAACTTTAGTATGTGGGCTACGATATATTGCAATAAAATCGTATCTTTTCTATGGTGGCTTAGCTCTTACCGGTAAGTAGACAACAGAATCTGATATCAATCAGACGCACTCTTCAAACGGATGAGATTTTTAAAAATTGTTATCATTTAGATATGTTGCGATTGACACGGTTATTTAGCAAACACAATTATAATCAAATAAATTTTAGTAACCCGTAGTTTATTGTTTAAATTTTATTATGAATCATTCTGGATCAGCCCTTTCGTAACTGGTATCTATTCTCTATTGTTTCGGTTCCAGGCTCCTAAGCTTCTCATAATCTAACAAGCTCATAATCTGTTACTAGATAGGCAAAATTTTTTCCCACTCAAGATCAACGAAAGCAAAGCATTGCTTGAGGTGGTTCGAATATAGTTTGGATCTGTCGACACCGAGCTTCTTCTTCTAGGCTATATAATAAGACTGTGAGAAGCGAGTAAGCGTAGTACCACTGAACTCCTGAAAGTCCTCTTTGATGTCACATTCTATTATTCTAACTGCGCGTATCGAATTCAAGCGGCAAATGATAATAATCATGAATCTACAAATATGATGGCCCCCAATTAATAAGTTCACCTTAACTTCACTATTAATCTTATCCAGACTTTGAATCAACTGCCAGAATTTGTGGATCCAACGTACTCTTAGAAAATAACCGATTGATAAATAAAATTGTATTTCTAACATGTTATTTACGACAGATTAAAAAAGCTTACGTGGCATGCGCCTTCGCCCACTTTTGTAAAGGAACAGATTTGAGTATCGAAAACTGTGTTTACATGCTTCATTTTTTCTTGGCAGTCCTTCACAGATATCGATTTCAGAACAATGATTTGCAAATTAATAGCTGGAAATCCGGGATACTAAAACAAATATTTTAAATGCACTAAAATAATTATTTTTAAACAAAATAATAACCTTTTTATAAATCCTAATACTCTTAATGGAGTATTTCAAATGAATTACCTATGTATCCAAAAATTCAATAATCAATTTATGAAAGTGTCCATTCGGGGAACCGAACCTAACTCGGTAATTCCGTGATATATATGCCTACCAGCGTTTACCACTCGCCCTAGAAACTGCACCGGCTAATAGTTGTTTTAATAGACCTTTTAAATGAATTATTTTCAAATCGTTTCAATAATAAATTAGTATAGCATATTGTTTCTAACTACATTCAAAATAAAATAACTTTATGCGGGCGATCGTCTCAAAGGTATAAAATTAACTAGAAAATGCTTTTAAGTTAACATGTTGAAAGGTTATTTGCACAAAAATAAATTTTGGTTTTATATATGCGAGTATTCCATGCTGTATAAAATTCTGTGAATTCCTAGAATAATAACGATCAGTCAGTATTTATTCGGCCTTTTTTCCTGTCTGCCAATCTCAATTTTGATAGTCGAGAGCTTCACAATCCCTAACTGCCGGGTCCTTCAAACCATTTTCCAAGGCCTGTGTAATATAAAATTTAGTTCTGGAACGGCGCTCGCGTGGGTTCTCTGTTTAAATAAAATTTGAATTAAATATGCAGAGTTGTATTGTTTCAGATACATTACAATAATATTTATTAAACAATCTCCTATTAATTTTTTTTTTCTTAGAATGTCTTCTTGTCATGTTAAGACTAATTTCTCTAGATTTAGAGGTCTAAAGAAGAGCTGCCATCCATCACTTATTGCTAAAAAACTAGAACAAATTGTCTGCTTATAATTATTCAGACGTTATATTCTCAATAGTTTCTTAAAGATAAAGTGAAAAAACATTTTTTCACTAACTGCTCTGAAAACCTTGCATAAACAGTGGTCAATGTCTTCTCGAGGTAGAATTACGTATCTATTTTGTTTCAGATATTCTCTTTCGTCACAATGCAATTTGGTTCTCTTTTGATCACTGGACCTCCCAATTTCTCATCGGTTATGGTGCTTTTCATATCAAGTTATATGAACATAAAATTAAACCAGACCCATATTGTCCGTGTGGTGAAAAAATACAAATCAAAATTCCCAATAATGTTCATTGAAATAGATACCATGTATTTGTTCTGCAGAAATAATGGTTCTTTCAGACATCCAGATCTAGTTTCTTTCCAGAAAACTTCTTTCAATTGAAAAAATTTGCGGTCTCCTTTTCTTTCCCTACCACTCGACATTTAATACATAATTATTGAGATCACATATTTATTTTTTTAGTATCGCCATTTTGCATATATGAGTTTGTTTGATGACTTTAATTATTTACTCACTCGTTATTTTAATATTTCTTATTTTCACTGGTTATTTTAATATGTACACTCAATATATCATTGAGGAGACATGATCTTCGGTGTGATACAAACAAGTGCATCGAATTAAAACAAAAAACAGTCGTCTAGTGATTTTTGTTTACAAAAAATGGAAAAGAGGAAGCAAGTACTCTAGTTTTATTGCTAGAAAATAAACCCCTTTATGGATGTCTATTTTTATACTCAATTTTTGAACATTTCATACGCTGCTGTTCTTAATGAAAAACAGTCCCCAAATCAAGTGTCAAAACTATAAACCTACTTTGCTTGAAAGAAACCCAATTAATTTGCTTATTGCAACTTAACAACTGTTCTCTATTTAATCGAATTACTAACATCGTATACGGTAAAGTGCTACGTACTAAATCAATATTAATAAATTCTAGGTCAAATTCAGACAAATACATAAGATATAAAATATATTTTTTTAGTTTAAACGAAGCTTCGAGAATAAAATTTGGATGTAACTAAATTTTTACTTACTGCGGTTGTCCCCCAACCCGTTAGAGTGAGTGCTACGCCACTGTCAGTATTATGATCGGGGAGATTGATTGGCTGAACTCGTTCGTTGAATTCAATCACTCCCCTTACGCGCGCCATTGCTATGTCATTTTCAATACGTGAAGGATCAAATTTAGAATGTACAATCAGTTTTTCTACCTCAAATCGTTCGCCAGATCCTTTTATTTTGTGAGTGCCTACGACTATAATCACATTTTCCGGCTTGTTTCTGTTCACACAAAAAATAAATATAGATGAATTTGATTGCAACATAAGGCAAAGCTTTGGCTTGTCAAGGTAAATCTAATTCAAAATATTGGTCCACAAAATCTTAAAAGAATGAAGTAGTCTTCAATTTTTTTACAATTTGATAGATAATGTTTAACTGTTTTATGTCATTTCAAGATCTAATAAAAAAAAGCATTTGCTTACGTTAAAATTTACAATGCATATCCCACAAAAATATATCCAAACAAACATAAATATCCATATTGTATAGACATAATTTCATCCATCCCTTGACATTGAAAAGTATTATCAATAGAGTTTTATGAAAGGGGGTAGCAGGTTAAAAAACATTTGTTGTCTGTTTGTATTGACGTGTTATGAAATGTAATATAAATTGTATGATTTATGGAACTTTAAAAATTAAACGATAAAACCCACTAAAAATATTTGGGTGTGATGTATTAAATAAGCGAGTGGTAGTATTAAATTATACATTATTCTAGATAATGCGTGAAATAATGAGATAGTTTTAATACAACATTCCACACATTCAACAAATAACCCACAAACAATAACTTTGTGAAAAAATGATGGTATCATTGGTTAATGTTGTGCAAGGTTCTAAGATCGGCAGATAGCCAAAGTAAGCTGTATGAAATCAATATTAGATTACAAGGAAAAAAATAACGACGATCTTACCCACTCAAGCAGTGTGCTGCTGTTAATATCCATTCTGTATTCAGAATGCTGCCTCCACAAAAATTGAAGTCTTGTTTTGTTCTTAATGATACTTGATAGAGCGCTGAACCGTCAGGGGCATCATTTCCGCCAACGATCCTTGCATCCGGCGGTAGACCAAATAATGTATTTTCTACTAAGTCAACATCACGACTCCCAGAAAATTCGTCTAATAGTGCCTTTGATAAGACTGAAATAATATTTTTTTGTTTTGTTTTCTGAGCAATAATTCCTATACACTGTGTATATGAAGATGGTGGGAATATAATTTATTTTCCAATTGTTTTTTGCGTTTATTGTTTATATGAATAACACATTATTGAGTTGGTGAAATAACGTTCATCGAAATAATTACTAATTGATTTTAATAGTAAATGCGAAATAAAGGGTTATTTTGAATTTATTTTTTTAGAATTATAAGGTCACAAGTCGTATAAAGAGTAATTAATCTTATCGTTTATGAAATGGTAAATTAAAAAAATCCAAAGCTTAGCGTAGTTATTTTATAAATTTGTTCGCACATCAACGTTACCACTGACATGCTTGTTCAAAATATAATGTCAGTACTACATACTGTATAACTCTCAGTTTGAATTATCTTTGTAAAAAAATTAAATGAAATCCATGATTAACATAATTGTTAATAATTCAAGGTAATAATCCGTACTACGGTTATGTGACGGCGAGCTATGAAGGTATAATAATTGATACCCTGGTCAATTGGGCAAAGAACCAAATTTTAAAACGAATATTTTATAAACGAGATGTCACTTACCACTAGAGTAGCTAACTAGTATGAAAGCCAAAACGCTGTTGAAGATAGTCTTCATGTTTTCTGATCAAAAAAATGATTATGAAAAAACAAAACAACGTATCCTTTTATACAGAATTTCATTCGCTTTTATCATAGGTTAAATAGTAGACTTTAAAATTGATTAAATTTCCATGTAGCTTATCGATTGAGGAAGAAAACATGTTATCTTAAAATTATTTAATTGAAAAAAATAATGGTATGTACACTCTTTTTCTAGACAATGTCTGCTCCCAATACAGATCATATGACTTCCTAGTATATAATTATAATTTAAGACATCGACTGAGGGTGCTTGATGGAATTTCAATATAAAATTTGAATTATTGAGGTGTTGTACACTTCCATATATTTTGTCACTAACGACCCGGGTTAAACTTCGAGTTCTTTCGTGCGCTCGAATGCCTGAAGATGCCGAAAGACGAAACCCGGGTCGTTAGTGACAAAATATATGGAAGTGTACAAAATCTCAAAAACTCAAATTTTAGTATATAATCATTAAAGGAAGTGTTTTAATAAGAACTTGGCACTCTTTTTAGCAATAGTTATAATATAAGAATGGGGTCAAATAAAGAATAGTAATTACTGTTAAGGTGTTAACTGTCGATTCTTGGTGAAAAGGCATTACATTAAAAAAAAAAAGAGTAGTCTGCCTATAGCTTGCTCCTCGTCATATTTCCGTATTCAATGGACTGGAAGAAATGTAAATATCAAAGACAAACGACATTTAGCTCTTTTGGTATGCCCGGTTAGCTCGTTACAAATATATTGATTATTAAAATGCTTTAGTTTCCATATCTTGTTCAAAATTTCTTCCTAGCTTCGATCCTAAAACGGAGCGTAACGAGAACAATTAGTTAACCATTAGTCCTGTCCTAGCTCTATCATATTAACATGTCCCTACTCTCTTCGAAGAGGTGGAACAACTGGGAAACGAGCAGTTCTCGTATCTGCTATTGGAATACCTTCAGTAGGACGCCATATGCTCCAGATAGAGAGCGGACATGGTAAAAACATGATTTTTCTTACAAATTTGATTCACTTCTAAATTTTGACTTCAAAATGCCACTGAGAAACAAAATTCAAGGCCGTTCAGACTATGCTTACGGTTGATTGAATGAAAACGTAAATATCGTAAATACTTATTTGGTTAATTGAAATTTTGTTTTTTTACAATTTTACTTTACTTTATTGAAACGTTATTGTTGTTCTTCTCATATTCGGTTCAATTATCTTAAAATTGTTCTTTAATTCTAAATGATATTAATCATTCTCTTTATTTATATTATTAGACCATCGGTTTCCAGAATTGTAAAATTGTTTCGTAATTTATTTTCACAAGTAAGTCTTCACAGGGTTTCTCAATATAGAATATGATAACTAATCTTGAGAATTTTACTGAGGTCGGTAGAATTCTATACACTATAAATAATACCCGTTGAAACCATAAACTATCAGGAACCGACCGTGAAATCGGTCGAATTTTCAAAACGCTTTGCTATCAGGTCATAAATTTCCATAGTTATGTGAGTTTTCTGCTGTGCTTTGATAAACTAACCCCAAACTCGTATTTATTATTATTTTCTCACATTTCTATCTCCATCTCATATTTTGGATATCTAGTGCCGATAGCACAGTAATCGCCTTTTTACAAGAGGTTGTAATAAACAACGAGCTATCTCTCATGGCATCCAAAACTGGCACAACATCTATAAGTAGTGTAACATGAGACAATAATCTAAGAGTTTTCCGCCATTCTTCATTTCAGTGACGTATTAAAAACTTATGTTTTATTACAGGATCGTTTTATCGTTTTTTTTTATATCATTGATTTTAATAAGTTCTATCGCGTTGACTTCTTTCATCCGATATCTCGTCTATTTTTTCTGTGTTCTTATCAAATTTTCAGTTATTTTTATGGTACAGTAAATTGTATTTTTCATAAAATTAACATACGGAAAAACAAGAATATCTATTTAAAATTGAGACGAAATGTTACTATATTTAATAAAATTCAGCTTTATGTAGCTTATGAGTAATTAGCAGTATAAATTATAAAAAAGGTTTTAATAAAATATAACAATCAATTACAGCTCATTGTCTTTATTCATAAAATTATAATCAAGCGTCATTGATAAGTTCTGTTCAATAAAACGTTTTTTTCGGTCATGTAAATATGTTTTTCGTTATAAGTTTTTCAGCCCACTCGTTGTTCTTATCCATGGCAAAAAGGAGTTAACTCTGCTGAACACATCAGGATAGCCTTTTGCACATGGGTAACCCCATGAAACTATCCCGACTAGTACCCCATTACCCACTAGAGGTCCGCCAGAATCACCCTAAAACAAAAATAGTCAAAAATATTTTTTAAGAATTGAAATCAGTTAAAATCTCGAGAAAAACAACACCTTATTTTTTGGACATGATACATTGAGGCCAGTGCTGTAGTGATCGCAGAGGGTAATTGGTAACGCACTTATTGTGCGATATGGTTTACCCTATACTTAGAAAAAATGCCTGATCCTTCATGTCTTACGACGGAAGTATCAGTTGCCCTGCAATCTTCTCTGTTCTGAAAATCGATTAAAATTTCTTCTTGGTGAAAACTAAGCTGGTCTTTAACAATCTAAAACACAATTTAAGGTTTCATGCATACAAACACATTTTGCTGTAGAACTCTTTACCTAGAAAATATAATAGATGTTTGCATTCAACTATCTTAAAATAACTAAGCTTTTCGGTAACTTTATTTCAATCAAAATACTCCTAATGATAAATCAATATTTTAAAACACATTCTAATGTTTTTTTTAGATTACTCTACATTTGTAAATTCAATATTTGTTTCAATATTTCAAGGTCCAAGTTAATACGAAAGTTGTTATTTTTTAAAGAAATTGATAAAACCTAGAAATTTATACTCACATGACAGGCTCCTTCTCCCATTTTTGTAAAAGTACAAATTTGTGAATCATAAATATTGTTAAAGATTGATAATTTTGATCGGCAATCTGCTACTGATAATGACTTTAGAACGATTGTCTGTAAAGTGTTGGAAGGATTTCCAGGATACTGTAACAAGATGAAAATTATTTAAATTTTAAATAAAATAAATATTGTAGACTCCTCACTGTACTCACTATATTTCCACCTTTACTGTAAATATAGAGTTAACTGTAAAAACTCTTAATTAACCGCGGACAACACCAACGAGTTAACAACATTGAACAAAACCTAAGATACCTCCATTACGCGGATACCGAGACGGAAGCTGGCTATAGACAAAAGGCGATCGAACGTCATAGAAGTCGCACTATCTAACTCTTCTTAAAAAGCAACAATAGTTTCTCACGAGCCGTCATCCGCAATGGCCGGCGGTTATTCCATAACAGCTTATATAAAAATGTTGGTTCAGCTAGGTTAGCTTTCTTACTTGGTTAGTTTTTTATCAACATTAGTGTTCAAATGCCAATCAAGTAAGATCTGTAAACATCAAACACTGATTTTTTTAAAATAAAATTGAAATTAATTCTTTAATAAAAATATCAAAATGGCCAATCGCTTAATATATACAGTCCAGACTCTTCGCTACCAAGTCGTTATACCTGCATACTGCATGAATAAAGTTTTTAATAATAATCACAGCGTAAGAATGAATTTCATAAATTACTTATTGAATCCTGAGCCCAAAATGAAAAATATCAAGAACCGGTTTTTTTAATCAATATTTGTCCATATTTTTTTTTGGCAATAATTGTTGAATATATCACGCCTCGCTGGCGATTGTCCAATTTGAGCGCCAATTAAATCACATAACCTATTTTCGTAATGAATAGAGCATTCGCCCCTCTTGATACCTTCATTTTGACATTATAGCTTACCTGTAATCTTCCCCAACCTGTCAAAATAAGCGAAGTCCCATTCTCAACTACTGTATTCGATAGAGCAATTGGTTGAACACGGTTGTTGAACACTATAGCGTTACTGACTTGCAAAAGGGCAATGTCGTTTGCATGAGAGGTGTTACTGTATAATTTGTTCCCGAGCATTCTGGACACTGTATATCTGACACCGTTTGGATTTAAGGTGTTACTGCCGACCACGACAAATGCAGGTCTTGCGCTAAAAAACGAATATAAGTTATAAATTGAACAAAATGATTAAATCTGAAAAATGTTTTTAATTGTTGATGTCGATTTTGGCGATTTACTTACCAAAAGAAATTGGGGATTGCAATACCGGTATTACAAAAATTGTATAAAAAAACAATGATTTTATTCTATAAGAAATGTATAACATTGTATAACACAATATATAGCTGTTAGTGTTGATGAGGCACGATATGTAATTTTCTTACGTCACAACGCAATGGGCTGCCGTGAGGATCCATCTCGAATCTATGATTGCTCCCCCGCAAAAATGGTTATATTGATTATCACGAATTGACACTTGGTAGGGGGCCGCGCCTTCTGCTGCAGTCAGCCCACCAACCACGCGGGTATCTTTTAAGTCAAACGTATCTGAGATAAATTCATTGCCTGAAAGTTACAAAAAAGATTTATTTATTGACTTTTCCTTAAATAATGATTACCATTCATTTTTATAACGTCATGGTTGCAACAAAATAATTACATGTACTGAATGACCTTAAAAAAACGGAAAAAAAACTTAAACCGTTTGCACACCCCCTTTTTTATAATTAGCTAACATAGGGTCAACGATTTCCGTGCATTTTGATAATAGGGGTGCCCGAAATTAATGTCGTTTATTGCGTCATCCATTTTCAACGGTCAGCTGCTCTCCGACTGCGCTACCTATCAGTCGTATATTGTTTTAACCTTATACCAAAACTTACTACGAGTGGCTTTTAGTCCATAAAATTCAAATTCCATAATCCAATTTGGAATGAATCAATTTGAACCGAGTGAAGAATTCGTACGAAATTTGATACATTATCATTTTTTGAAGAAAGAGACAGCAACACTTGCCACTAAAAACATTTGTAATGTTCTAAGGGATATTCTGGACGTTCGTAAGTTTCAGAGATGGTTTTGTAAATTTCGGTTGGGAGATTTCGATTTGAAAAATAACCCTAGATGTGGAAGACTCACTAAAGTGGATGACGCCACACTGGCTGCTGAAATTGAAAACAATAACTCATTCTATCGAAAAATGTGCAAACACACTCTCATATTCATGGTCAAGCGTTCAACGGAGTATTAAAAAAATCGGCAAAGTGTGGAGACAGGCGAAATGGATACCGTATGAACTAAGTGAAGAGAACCTCGGTGACCGTGTGAACGCGTGCGAAGAGCTATTACAAATGTAATCAGAAACACCTTTTTTTAAATGATTTAATCACTCCTGACAAAAAATGGGTGTTTTATTCTATGAAACAACGTAAAAGTCAATGATTATCTAAAGGGCAAGCAGCAATACCCAACTCCTAAGACTGGTCTAACAACGGAACTCACGAACTAACGAAAATTACAAAAGAAAAATTTAATAGTCTCCGATGGAAAATTGTTAGACATCCACTATACGCTTTGGACATTGCTCCTTCTGACAACCACCTATTTCGTCCAATGCAACATTTCTTGGATTGAAAAAATTACGCTAACTATGATGATGTGGAAATAGGAATAAATGAATATTTTGTATCAAAGCCGATTATTTTTTTTGAAAAATGCATTAAAACTTTACCAAAAAGTCGAAGGTCATAGAAAATAAAAGAACATTTTTTTGTAATTAAACTTGTAAAATAAAGAAAATACGATTATTTGAATTTTTCACATTTAAAACGACACTAATTTCGGGTACACCTAATATTTATATTGATCAATGTGTTTGAAATGTTCGTTCTGGGGTTTGAACTGCTTGAAATGGATGGAACCATTTAAGCGTCACCACTTGACTACAGTTAGCTTATGCTTTTAAATTTTAAGTCAGAAAATTTCATACAATTGGAAAGGTTAACTTTTTCTTTAAATAGGTATCTTATCTATAATACAATTATATCAATTGTTCATGCTTTCGAAACATAAAACGACCGAAAAAAACAGTTTATAAAAGTGTCCGTACTGTGGTTGGAACACGTTGACCACTCAACAACAGGTCCGGAAAAAACTTATATATTAAATGTATTGTATTATTGAAAATATAATTTTAGAAATATTAATAAAAACACAAACAATGTCTTAAAATCTAGACGTCAATCAAAAGATTCAATTAAATTTAGCTACTTGTTACTTGTTCGATTATTCGTAAAATAATAAAGTTTCCTTCCAACCATCCTATCTACCTATCAAACATTGTTAAATATTATTTAATGTACCAGTGGCTGGCTATTTTATCCTTAGACACACTTCTTGAGGCTTTTTGTAAATACTTGATTTTAAAATTAATTTAGCTATGAACCTTTCATATTTATGTATTCAAAATTATCTCAGGCGCTATGTAATTCGTAAATCATGGTTTTTATGTTATTCTAAATATATAAATTAAACTTATTTTATCTTTGTTCGTTCTCATTTTGTATTTGTGTTTCATGATATTGTTTGTATAATTTAATTATGACACTCAATTTCGCCTTAAGCTTTTTAATTTAAGTTAAATATGTCCATAATAATTTACATAAAATATTTAAATGTAATTTAATATAGAATGTTTACTTTCATAATAAAAGAACACATTTTAAGTTATATTTTTTTCAAGTTATTATTGGTGAAGATACCGGATCTAATTTACGACATAATATTTTTTACATATTATAGAAAACATCACATCTATTCACATTTTAAAAGAATATAATGAATCTATTTTTATAAAAAAACGCATCTGTTCGTAGTTATTCGACAATTTTTAAAATTATAATGGCCGGTTTCGCTCATTGCCAGCATTTTCTACTAATAAAATGAGTCCAACTAGTCTAGATGAAAATTTTCTGGATGAACAAAACCGGTCATGTTTTATTTTTATAAAAATCAGGTCTTTCCACCAAAATATTGACAGTTAACATCTTAGAAGTGATAAAACTATTAAAAATATGTTTTTACTTAGGAAATTTTATCGCTTCAATTAAAAAATAATAATTCATTTCTCCGATAAAACAACGTATTTATAAAGAATCTGCAACAGTCTCGAGACGTGCTAATATTTCTTCCAATTATAACAAAGCCTTTTAAGCGAGAAACAATTTCATTACAACATACCGTGAAAGTCTTTGGGGGATGTAATAAGAAATAGTTTTTGGAACGATACTTTCTTTCGCACTTTGATTCAAAGTTTATAAATTTAATACAAAATTCAACATATGAATTTAATTATTAAGAATAAAAAACTTTCACTTTAAATCAATATAAGTTATAATTCTTAGAAATATTTTTATAACCGCACAGTTTACCAAACAACCCGTTATTTAAAATTACCACATTTATATCATTTTGTTAAATATACCCAGCTAGATATTTTAGTAAGAGAGATGAATGTTTTTGTGCACATTAATTACCTCGCGAAACTCCTACCAGGCTTAGACACAACACGAGAACACCTACATATATTTTGCTTCTCATATTGTGAAGCGGTCACAGAGAGTTTGCCTTATATTTAGGACCCTGCCGTTGTTTTATAGTATAATTCATTCCGGATGGCTTGCAGTAATAATAATTTATTCCTTTGCCGGAGATAAGATAATGTAGTCATACACAATTATTGCGAACACATTGTGATGTTGTATTTTCTTTATTCGCGAAACAGGATTTTGTATGCCTAATTAATCACTTATATCTAAACGAGTTGGGCAACTGTTATCAATTGAAAGTGTTTACGACAAAATTAATTGCTTTCTTTCCCTTTAATGAAAGTGCTTTATATGCAAATTTTTAAACACATAAATTTGTTGATACTTTAATTAACAAATTATTACTACGTATATATTATTATATTATTAAAAATGGAGACGGTACATAAAAAGGGCGGGTACCTATTACATTTGAAACTGGATATTAATTATCTTCCTGGCTTAATTAAAAATCTTTGTGCCCAATCTTGTTTTTCAGTTTAAGTTATATTTATTAGCATGTTTTTCTTCAAATAAAATTTATTATTACTATTTCTAAATAATTTTTTAAAGACAAATGGTTTTCTTAACTGCTTCAATTAATTATTTGAATTAATCAAATGTTGTACATTTCCATATATTTTGTCAATGACGACTCAGGTTTCGTCCGTCAACATCTTCAGGCATTCTACTACACAAACTCAAGCTGACAGTTAGTAAATAGTTTATATCTTTTATATATAAGACAAATTAAAAAATGTACTATTAATATACCGATTTTTTCACAATTAACGTTATGCAATCAGTATTAAAATTACCTCAGATACCGGACATAGTTCCTAGACTTATAAACTATATAAACTATTAACTAACTATCAGTTCGAGTTCATTCGTGTACTCAAATGTATGATGATGACGTAAGGTGAAAACCAGGTCGTTATTGAAGAGTTGCATGGGAATTTACAAAGTTTTTACAATTCCAATTTGATATTTAAATTTCATCAAGCACCTCCAGACGATATCTTAATTATTAATTTACTTCTGTTTTATCATAAAGTTATTACGCTGTTATATATTTAATAAATTAATAAATTGTTCTGTAAAGACTTGAACCAGTTTTGTGTAACATTTATAACTCAGTATACAACAGTTAACAGAGCAAGGAAATTCCACTGTTTGAAACTGTGAAACTTCATTCGGCTTTGATGTGTACTAACGTTTTTTAACGAATCCTTAAAATATTTTCGAATAAATGTCAATAAAACTGGTTTTCTGTCCTTTCATCTTGGTTTTAATACTAATACGAATACTCTATATCGGAGGTTGGCAACCCGGGTCTTGCGGGCACTCGGGTGACCACCTGCTACTAACATTGAAATTAGTAATGCGGAAGATTTGTAAATGCAAATAAACAATATAAACTGATATTATTTCTAAATCACATCAAAATGATTAAACATTTTGGAATTGAGCTAATAAAATAGTCATACTTTATTGAGAAAATGTTTTGACAAAATATACTCTACTGTGCTTCGACATAGCATGCGAATCTCTTTTTCTCAAATACGAAACATTTAAAATCCAAGTGCCGATCGCGACTCACTGATATATATTTAGACCACTGCTGTAGAACACGAAGTATAACTATAATTTTTTTTCAATTAATAAATAATTTTTTTGCTTATAACACCCCCTTCTTCCAATTTAGCAATATTAATATATGGTGCTCTTTATCATAAATAGGCCATTTTGAGTTCCCATTCATTAAAAAGATTGCCGACTTCTGCTCTATGTGATGTAAATTAGCTTACTATTTTATTTAAGTGACTGGACGGCCCATTAGTAAGTTAGGCCCATAGTTGATCAAACCTGGTAAGATTACGCTAGAATAAGCTGTAGATATCTTCCTTAAAATAATACGTCAGTGTTTTTACAAATAAGTATGTGTACTCATAAAATAGTGACTTTGAATCGAACAATATAGAATAACACGTAAAAAATACACAAATAATTTAAATGTACTCGGCGTCTCTTGACTTCAAATATAAATTTGAACTATAAAAAACATCAGCTGTGTTCTACTACCAACAGATAACATAAAATATCCCAGTAATTGTGTAACTGATAATATAATAAACATTTATAAAAACAAATTGCTCAAGCAATTAATTCTTTACACTATCTTAACATATCTTGTAAATACGCAGAAAAAACCACCGTTCGAGAATTTTTATCGTTATCAAATGATACTATTATTTATCTAGTTAATGGTATTGTAAACAACATTATTATTAAAAAATAACTACTGTTTGTCGACAAACCGTGTCTTTAATGAAACATTTTTCTTTAATCTGTTCTTTATGTCAACAATTACCTATCAGTAATCAACTTTATGATGTTAACTGTTAATTCTTGATAGAAATACGTTATATTTGTTAATTATAAAACACAATTTTTACTCTTATCCCACAATTTTATCAAATGATTAAGACCTGGTTCGCTCGTCGCGAGCATTTTCAACTATGTACAAATAAAATTTAACACGGTCATATACGACTGCATATATACAAAAGAAATGTTATATAATTATAAAAGAATTTCCAGATCATTATCATGTAAGTAATATAAATAAATATATAATACCATATCCGTAAGCAAAAAATAAAAATATACCGTCTTAAATAATTCTTTTAATATGTTTAATTGCTTAAGCTACATAGGGAAAGAATTTCGATTGTAATTGTCGTAATAATATCAAAATAATATTTTTAAAAAATACATTTATAATACCTATATAATGGCTGAAATATTTCTTAATTCTCATTTTACCTACTTGGTATAATACCTATTTGATATTACATAAAACTGTCAGTAATCATCGTGAAAATAGCTAAGCGAAAAATACCATAAATACAACTCTCTCCTGTGAAATTGTTATTTAGTTTATGGAGGTCCGTATTTACACTCCAGATCTATAAATATCTATCACATATCTATCTCGTATGTATTATATATTTTAAATTTTAAAATCGTTTGTGCAATCACTATGTTTTTATTTTCTTTCTAATAATTTCTGTTTACGTTTATTGCAGGATGCAGCTGCGTCCACGGACATCAATGGGAACGACGATGATCCGATGCCTGTGGACGATGGGGACAACAAGCACGGAACCCGGTGCGCTGGTGAAGTGGCTGCCGTGGCATTCAATATCTACTGCGGTATCGGGGTCGCATATAACGCTAGCATTGGAGGTGAATACACACATTTCTTTTAAATTTATATGATTGGATTAAAGCTAATAACACGTCACTCACATTAAAGGATATGTTTATCCTCATATTAAATTTCTCATTTTTACTGTTTGTAATGTATTAACACATGGGGTTGATGCGTCGTCTTGAATTTCCATCCCTGTGGATTCCCAAGGTAGTAATCGCATGCAGTTTTTGAATGCGAATGTCCAGTACTTCCTCCCATCAAGTCCAAACTTTATCCAGCTTGGATGAGTCCACTAGTATTCTTAAAAGCATGAATATACCAAAAAGCGATACCAGTGTCTTTGATGAAAAAAACATATTGAAGCATACACAATTAAAATGTGATAGTTATGTTTCATGAAGTCCTTCAGTCGATAGTTTTACTACTTTTGTAACTGATATGCATTTTTCATTTATTTTTGGTATTTTTTACCGTAAATATTGAGATGAATATTTTAAAAGAATGATGTGGAAGTTTCTAAATTCTCCTTTTATATATTATGACATCTCAAGGGGATTATTATTCATTTTTTACTTCCTTTTGAATTTGTTGAGTTTAGCTGAACGAAACAGGTTCTTGTATTCAAATAAAAATAACACGTATGTTACAAATAGTCGCTTTAATATGTCTCAATTAAGTTATAACGATATCACGTAATATATTATGATATATTTGAGTAAAATTAATGTTACCAACGAAGTAGAATTATTTGAAACTCTATTTCCATGCACTGTTTGTGAGCTAAACCAATTTTACATCGCAAATGAGATTTATTCTTGCAAATACGATTTATCTTTTCAAAAGTCTTACATAATAAATTTAAACTGACTGAGAGAAGAATAATGGTGGTAGAAAATTTTCATCCATACAGTGGTGTGTAATAATTTATGTGATATTTTTTATTAAAGTGTGCGCTACTATACGGTTACATATTTCACTACATTTTAAGAAAATTCGACTTATTCACTTCCATCCATCGAGCAGTCAGTGCGATGAGATAATTTATAATATACAAATTACATTATCTATGACGTAAGCATTGGTTCAAATCTGTTTATTGTTATTGTAATAACCGTCCAGACGAATACATCAACCAAATCCTGAATGTTTTAATATGAAAATAAGTGAGTAAATGACATTTCTTTACCAAAAAAAACATAATTTGGACACCATGATTATTTTTTAAATTAAATGTATGTTTAGAAATACTCAATCACGCTAAAAATAATAATATTTGTCTTAATTGATAGCCAAAAATTGTTTGAAACATATCAGTAAGTTGTTAGAAAATAATTGTTCAATAACTTTAAGTCCTTGCTTGTGGAAAATGGTAATATACCTTCATTTGAATCTTCGGGTCGTTACTGATAAACGTATGAAAATGTAGAAAATTTGATGTTGAAATTTCAACAAGCAGCCACTTACATCGCTACACATCGGTATCTTAAATTATATATTCATTTGTTGGATTTTGAAGAGTAAAATTAAAACACACAACATATTTAATTGAAACACATTCAAATTACATTGTAGAACCGATGTGCACTATCATGAGTAACCAATGCACTCAATGGTGTCTGCTTGTGCAGGACAGCACTAATGGTATACTGGTAATAAAGGCGACACCAAAAACACCGTCTGTTTTCATCTATCGTTTAATTATATAAATAGTTGTTTATTGGATATTTTTCATGACGCTGTATTATCTGTATAATTTTAATAATTGTCATGCGTTTCCGAAATATTGAAAAGCTTATAGTTGGGTGCCCGCGATCCCGAGTTGATTCTAATCCTTTTCTAGATCTGGTCAAATCGATATTCCTTCACTACTTTGAATCATTATCGTGATAGAGAAGTCAGGTTTTTATATTATGTACTGAAAAAAAAACATTTTTCGGTAAAAATATTGTAGTTCAACTTAAATACCAACGCTGCAACAATACGTCATGCTGCAATATTTTGTTTATATAATGAACAAATTATAAGGATTATTTAAGCCCATATCAAAAGTCTACATTTTGCACTTGTGGAACGTTTCAGAACTATATGTAAGCAATTTGACAATCAAATCTGGATTATTGAGATTTTGTACACTTCCATGTATTTTGTCACTAATGACCCGGGTTTCGCCTTTCGGCATCTTCAGGCACACGAATGGACATGAACTGTCAGTTCGAGTCCATTCGTGTGCTCGAATGCCTGAAGATGCCGAAAGGCGAAACCCGGGTCGTTAGTAACAAAATACATGGAAGTGTACAAAATCTCAATAATCCAAATTTGATATTGAAATTCCATCAAGCACCCTCAGTCGATGTCTTAAATTTGACAATCATTCAACTGATGACTCAATTTTTTGGGAATCCTTTTACTCTCAAAATAAAGATTACGTAAGTACCCAAATAATTAATTTATTGCTGTATCCGTTTAAGCAGAAAAACGAAAAATTGGAAAGAAAACTTAAAAGTGATATAACAGTGAAACGCCACGTTCAAATCTTAATCGAAGTTTGCTTATTTAAATTGTAAACTCATTGTTATTATGGCAATTTTATTTGTTTTTTTTTAACTGCCTTTACTTCCATAAGTCTAGAAATGTATATTGTATTTAACACAATATATGACTGAAAGTTTTTATCAGTTATTTGGCTACTCAGTCTTTTCTTTATATCATTCATATTTTTAAATGATTTTTTTCTTTTTTTTATCGTCCTGGATAGTAAATTTTTACTAGGATTTTTTGCAAAAAAATTTATAAAATTTGTAGTCCAAATAGTGAAGAAATTTAAATATTCTAGTTTAATTTTCACACGTTATATTATTGAAGAACCGCAGTAGAGTTTGACGCGGCTTGAGGATCGCTGCTCTAGGCTAGCAATGCTACTGTTGGATTAATAGGTCGTCAAAAACGTCATACAGACATTGTATACCCGCATTCAATATTGCAATCTGTATGAGACAGCACTGTTGGCGTTCTATGTTTGAAATGCATTATTTAGTTCCAAATTTATCAAGCCTGCTCCAGCTGCCGAATAAATTTACCGATACCGAAAATGTCACAATGCTTACTAAATGCATTCCACGCCAATCCAGTTATCTAATGAAACATCAAATTAATTATGCCATCACTGTTCAAATATTATACGACCCAGAATTTTCGAACCACATAATTATATGAAAAGTTTGTCGTGAAATCGGATGATACGATAACACCCAAATTAAATTCTTTTGTTTTTTAATCAAATTCCGTAAAACGGTTTATACTTTCGTTTACAGAATAACCATTTTTAAATTAAATCTCAGTAGTGTTTCAAGCATGGCGTTTTTCAACGCCCATGTTGCGAAATTAATTTTCCGTCTGGCTTGTAGAAAACTGCACTGTTCGTCCTTTTGTTGGATTTGAAGGTATTCTTCTCGTAAACACAATCCTTTCTAAGGCTTCTAATGTATTAATGTGTAGTAGAGGTCTGCGCGGGCCGAAATTTTATTAAATTACCCGGTCCGAGCCCGATTCTCAATATTACACTCGTTATCAAGGAAAAAGCCCAATTTCTTTTCAACACAGAAATTAATTTATACTTTTCAAGCAATATTTTCATATTTACAACGATTTTCATAACACATGTGAAAAAAATATTTATGTTATGAATAGTATTGCCTTATGGTAGACTCATGACCCGAACATAGTCCGAATTATTTATTTGGAAATCAAATTCCTTACCCGGCCCCAGCCCAAACCCGAATCTGAATTGTCTTTATCCGCCTGAACCCGGCCCCTAATGTGTGCAACTAGAACGAAATAGTATATGTGGTTTTAATACATGTTTAATAATAACCTTTCTATTGCACACATTATTAAAATCGTGTGATTATTCTTTTAGGAGTTAGAATGTTGGATGGAGTCGTAAACGATGCTGTTGAAGCAAGAGCACTCGGCCTAAACCCTGAACACATTGATATATACAGCGCTTCATGGGGTCCGGAAGACGATGGAAAGACGGTTGATGGGCCTGGTCCTTTGGCTCGCCGTGCCTTCATCTATGGTGTGACCAGCGGTCGTGGAGGGAAGGGATCCATATTTGTGTGGGCGTCAGGGAATGGAGGAAGACATACTGACAGCTGCAATTGTGATGGATACACCAACAGTATTTTCACGCTTTCTATATCTAGCGCTACCCAGGGAGGGTAAGTAAACATTGAATTTACTGAACCAAGATTTAAAAAAAAAACTTCAAAGCGACATAGGGATGAAATAAAAGATATATTATATATAAAATGGTGTGTTCAGTTAAAATGTTTTTGTTTCAAAATGATTTTTATGTACCTTGATATAATTCAAAAATTATAATAATATAATTATGTACAAAACTATTTTCCCACTTTCAATTTGGCGTCAATTTTCTGAAAACCATTTTATATCGTAATTTTCACATTTTCTGAATACATGGTGCAGTACTTTCTTTATTTTTAGTACTAATTAAATATATTAATACTGTGGCCACCCAGTGGTATGTTTTGAGATTATAATCAAGGTTTAAAATTCCCGACTACAATTAATACACATTGAATATTAAATCCATTTATAGATGTTTATAAGTATCGATGTCTGTTTTTTTCTCATCAGTTTTACACTCATTAAATGAGATCTCTAAAAAATAGAGTGTAGAGATAACGGTTAACTAACTGGTAGTCATTTTAAAACCTCATATTATCCTTTCTGAAATGAAAGGTTGTGCGATAGCCTTGTAATAAATAGTGGTGAATTTTTTTAAATATTCTCTATTAAGATTCTCTACGAATTCACGCTGATTTTCAATAAATATGGCTTATTTTATTTTCAGATACAAACCATGGTACTTGGAAGAATGCTCGTCAACATTGGCCTCAACATACAGTTCTGGAACTCCTGGTCACGATAAAAGCGTTGCAACCGTAGATATGGATGGAAGACTACGTCCTGATCATATTTGTACCGTAGAACATACAGGAACATCAGCATCAGCCCCACTAGCAGCTGGAATCTGCGCACTGGCCTTAGAAGCCAACCCAGCTTTGACATGGAGAGATATGCAATACTTAGTCGTTATGACTTCGCGTGCAGCACCATTGGAAAAAGAAACCGGATGGATAATTAATGGAGTGAAAAGGAAAGTCAGCCATAAATTCGGATACGGATTGATGGACGCTGGAGGTATGGTTGCCCTAGCTGAACAATGGAATATTGTGCCACCTCAGCATATTTGCAAGTCGAAAGAAATCAACGAAGATCAGCTCATAGACTCAACCTACGGATTCACAATGACTATGCATATGGATGTCAACGGTTGTAGTGGTACAGTCAACGAAGTTCGCTTTCTCGAACATGTCCAGTGCAAAATCTCTTTAAGATTCTTCCCCCGCGGTAATCTGAGAATACTGTTAACGTCGCCCATGGGGACAACTTCTACGCTGCTTTTTGAAAGACCACGTGATGTCGTCAGTTCCAACTTCGATGAATGGCCATTTTTAAGCGTCCACTTTTGGGGAGAAAAAGCGGAGGGCCGATGGACTCTGCAAGTTGTCAATGCTGGTAACCGACATGTTAACCAACATGGGGTACTCAAGAAATGGCAACTTATATTCTATGGAACATCAACTAATCCCATCAGGGTAAATAGCCAAGGGTCTAACATCGATGGAATACAATCAGCGATACCGTTTGCATTCCCTGCAGCCTCAGACGGAACTCTGCACTCGCCGTCCGGAGGTGATGGACAATATTACAACACAGACTTGTTAAATTCCAACTTTCAGAATTATCCGAATATTTATACCGCGGCTGGTTCGGAGCAGGATAAAGTAATGACTTCTTTCGATGGCCATAACATTCCGACAGCTCAGAGAGAAAATGTAATGGCCGATTCAAATAATAAGAGAGTATTGCACAGCTGTGATCCGGAGTGTGACCAACAAGGATGTTATGGGAAAGGTCCTACACAATGTGTGGCATGTAAATTCTATCGATTAGACAAGTAAGCATCATTACTCTTTTTTCGTAAATGAAACAAAATTTAATTTCCTTATTCTAAGATTAAGATTATTAGCTGTCGGCGTCCGTGGCGCAGTTGGTAGCGTCGCTGGCTACGGCTACGGATGTCTCGGGTTCGATTCCCGGTGCGGACGGTTTTCATAGACTGATCTTTCAATCGATTTATGGATTTCTGTTCGTAGTCTTAGTCCTCTCTCCCACCCATCTCATCCTCACGGGGCGTAGAGAGAACGATAAGCCAACCACTAGTTCTCTCATAGCCCTATCCTTCTATCCCTACTCTCTTTGAAAAAAGAGAGGTTGAGCAACTGAGTAACAAGCAGTTCTCGTAGAAAAATACTGTTAAGATACCTCCATTAGGAGACCATATGCTCCACATTGGGAGCGGACATGGAAAAAAAAAGATTACACCGTATGATCTGCAGCATTGTCCACTAATGAAATAATACAATAGTATATGAAATAGATGCTTTGTAGTATACAAATAATTTACAGTTTTTTGTTTGTATATCTACAGCACTTGTGATTGGGCGCTACGCTAATTTTGGTTAAAAAATGATCACTAATTTGCATTTCTTTTTGTAGTACCTGTGTGAGCCGTTGCCCTCCACGTAGCTTCCCTAACCAAGGGGGCGTTTGCTGGCCTTGTCACGAGTCGTGTGAGACGTGTGCGGGAGCAGGACAGGACTCTTGCTTGGCATGTGCCCCGGCTCACTTGAGAGTCACTGATCTGGCAGTATGCCTACAACAATGTCCCGATGGATACTATGAAAGTAAGTTTCTAAAAATGACAATAACGTAAACATTAGCTAAATATTTTCAACAGCTATAAATAATAAAACACAATACGTAAATTGTCTCTTTGATTATCAAGACATGCTTCAAAATTAGATCCGTACTACCCAGAAATATTCTCCAACTCTCTTGTAAACTTGTAGATTATATAGTAATGGGTAGGTTGTGTTCTCTGGAAAATTATCATTTTGTTGTCAGATAATCTTTAAACTTTTATTAACAAAGGTGTCTAAATTACATCGCTTTTTCCTTTTTAGATTTCGATCAAAATACCTGTGTGCCGTGCTCTGCCAACTGTGGCTCTTGTCAAGATAGGCCAGACATGTGCTTATCGTGCGACCATCATCTCGTGATGCACGAAAACAAGTGTTTTGCAGCATGCCCTCAGTTCACCTACGAGACGGAAGATTACAAGTAAGTTAACTTTACCGCAGTAACCAAAATTGCACTCAAATCCCTTAAGTTTAAGAATAAGGTAAATTGTTTGGTTTTATGGTTTTCAATGGTTTTATTCAAATTCTGGTACCTATTAATTACCTTTTTTTTTTCTTGTAGTTGTTTTTTGTAGTTTTTTTTCTCAGTTGATGATGCTCGTGATGAGCGAAACCGGTCCTGATCATTATAAATATGTGGAAGTAGTACAAATGAATTGTGTTTTATTTTTTAAAATATAATGTCTTTCCACCAAGAATTGACAGTTAACACCTTAAAAGGTATTAATTACCTGCTTCACCTATTGCTTACACATTTTTTAAAAATTCCACCAGTTCAGCTTCCAAAGTGTTTTAATAATAACTGGTTGAAATTCAGTTGCCCAACCTCACTTCACAAAGGGTACGTTTAGAAGGATAAGCTAAGGAATGTTTAAATGAAATAACGTTCAAATCATTGCATTTCGTTTTTAAAATCACAGTGCTTGAAAATGCCCATCCAGGAATTTGAACGCTTAACTGCGCGGCCGAATGTATCAAATTTTTAAAATAATTTGCCACTCGGCTACATGACCGATTTACTCCATATAACTGTGAATTAGTTTATAAATTCTCTCGTTTTTCATTATGACTTTAAAATAGCATTCAATTGAAACGCATCACAAACGTTCTGTTATTTTATTTCCCAACATACTATTGACCTATTCAAATTACTTTTACTAAACAAGTGATAACAAGAACTGTCTTCTTCTCCTGTGATACGATAGCAATGACGTCATTAAAACAAATGAGACGCGAACGATAAGGATATGTTGAAACTCTACCTAATACAAAATAACCTTATCTCTTTTAGCTCGAATTGAGTGCTATGCTGGTAATATATATATTTTTAATTAATCTTTAGTTGCGCATCATGTCACTCCACCTGTGAGACTTGCAACGGGTCTTCTGAGACGCAATGTATCTCGTGCCGCTCTGGGAAGTACTCTCTCGATGGAAAATGTCTCTCAAGCTGCCCGGATTCCTACTACGCAGACAAGAAGCGACGGGAGTGCCTCACGTAAGGATTGTCGTTTTATTTGTGACACCTACTATATTCTTCCGAGTCAGGAAACTCTTTTTCCAATAGAACAAATACAAGGCTTATAGCTAAAGTAGCAAAAATGCTGTATACACTATTTTTAATTTATTAATTTAATTCTCATTTACTTAGTAGAACCCCAATTATAATAGCGTAAGAATAGCAAACTGATGATTTTCTTGTAAAACTGAATACTTTGTTATTTTTATCCCATATCACTATTCTTAATAATTTACGCACGACTTTCTTTTTGCCACCGTAAACTGGTCTCTATGAGCATTTTTAAGAGCATTGATAATACGTATAATACACTCAATGAATATTCATCGAGCGGGTAATTAAATGTACCTAACTGCTTTTTAGAATTAGTATTTATTAAATCTCACGTAAAATAATGTTCTCGCATATCGTAAATTAAGATTTTGTTTTTTAAAATTTGCTTCTAAACGTATTTATTCATTTGTTAAATACGTGAAAAATAATTAAAAAGTGCATGTGATGTAAAAAATATGATACTAGTTTTATGTTCATATTCAATTGTATTAAAAAGGTCGAGTGATTCGTGAACTGATGCTTCACGACCTCTGTTCTTCGTAATACGCGTTGCTTTTTTTCTCATTCACAAGAAATACGTCACTGTACAATATAATAATCGCGTGTGAATGAAGTATAATACAGCTCTATATGTTTGATATGTGAGGGTAAAGATTATAAATGTATTTGGTTATTTAACAAAGGCTGAGAAATATATTTGAATGCTTATAGCTGGTACCTGAGCGTATAGACACTTTCTTTAAATGTATTAAATCTGTTTTAATACAGAGTGCTATTTTCTATCTTTCAATCGTAAGCTTATGTAATATCGTCATACAAAAATTGCTTTGAACCAAGTCAATATTCCCTAATCCGACGATTTGATCATAAATATCCAGATTGAAGCTATTTGATTTGGTGGCTAAATGAAAAGAAGTCGATGAATATATTCATTTGAAAGATGCGATGGTAAATGATACAAATACAAATGATCGTGGAAAATTGGTCATTTTATGCTCAATGTTTGCTGGGTGTCCACGAAGCATACATGAATATGTTCAAGTTTCCATCACGTACGTTCGTTATGGAGGCAAGCCATCCACGTTCAATCCAAATTGCAAAGAGACGGAGCAAAATTTGACCAATTGCCAATCAAAAACTGATCGGCATGATCCGTAGCAAGGATATGAGCGGAGGATCAAATTCATGAGCGTGGTGATAAATGGTCGAAGTTTTTGGTGTTTTTACGTATTGGTTATACTCTATCGAATGGTCAAAACGCGGACGTCATTCTCACATTTTTATTTTTCCACACATTTAAGCCGAACAAAATGATAATAATATACCCATTATACCGACGAAGGAAGCCAGACGGTGGATAAACAGCAACCGTGAAAATGAAATCTGTTAATGTCGGTATTGATAATCGGTGTATCGTCCCTTACAAAGCCAATACTGAAAAAACAAATGTTTTGAAATAGCCGAAGAAACTTCAAAACAATAATGTCTTTACATAATTCAGTACATCTCATCGATAACTGAACCAAAATTAACTAATCGTGTTTGAAGAATGCGTCCCCCGTTTTAACAAAAAATGTGGTCATTCGAGACCACATTTCATTTTTAGAGGTTTTGTTTTTTAAACTGGCAGCATTTTTTCCAGTGACCGCCAATTCGACTGCTGACAGCTGATTTGTACTCAGCTTTGTTTGCCATTTCACCATGAAGAGACCGCTTGACCATCGTTTGCGCTGCAACTTCGGTGAATGGGACGAAACAAAAATTGCATCTGATCTTGACTTTTATCGAAAAAATTTGTTCAGCGAAGAGGCTCATTTCTGGTTGAATGGCTTCGTCAATAAACAAAATTGCCGGATTTGGAGCGACTAAAATCCACAAGCCATTTTTGAAACGCCGTTACATCCACAAAAATTAACAGTGTGGTGTGCTTTTGTGGGCTGGTGGCATCATTGGTCCATATTTTTTCAAAGACAATGCCGGCCAGAACATCACTGTCAATGGAAAGTGCGATAGATCTATGGTTGTTAATATTTTCGTTCCAAAATTGAATGGCCATAATGTAAACGTGCTTTGATTTCAACAAGATGGTGCAACATGCCATACAGCGCACGTCACAATCAATTTGCTAAAGGAAACTTTCAATGAGTGCATAATTTCGCAGAATAGACCTGTGAATTGGCCACCTAGATCATGTGATCTTTAGACTTTTCTGTGGGGTATTGGAAGTGGCAAGTCTACGTTGATAAATCAGCAACGCTTAATGACCGTGAAGCCAAGATTCGCTACGTTATCGCCGATATACGGCCGCATCTGCTTCAGAAAGTGCTTGAAAATTGAACTTAAGAGATTGCGCTTTCTTCGAGCCAGCCTTGGCGCCCACATACCGGAGATATTTTTAAAGCTAATCGCATTTAAAAAACTTTTCAGTAAATCCAATATAATGAGCATAACCACGATTATTAAATGTTTTATTTCATTTTAAAATTCTATACCTCTGGCGATTTATATCGATACTTGGTTTTTACAAAAAATTTAATGATTTTATTATGAAATTACATTTGATCTGTCATTTAAAATTATTATTGTGTTATGTTTCTATTCACTATGTGCATGCTTTTCTGTATCGCATTTTTTCGCTTTACAGTGCTTAATGTTTTAAAATGTGGTCTATTGCAACATTTTACTTAATGAAATTAATTACAGGTGCCCCCTGGGGTGTGCGACATGCAACAGCGCTCTCTGCCTGACATGTGATCCGCAATGGATACTCAACAAGAAAGGCAAATGTGTCCCGGAAGGAAGCAACCACTGCGACCAATGTAAATATTTTAATTATTAGAATATTACTATTGTGGATTAATTTCATTTGTCACGCGCGTGACATCGTAAATACCGGTAAGTTATTTGCTGTGTGATATGAATTATATTTATGAGTTTATGAAGCTATTATTTAAAGTACTATTTTTGCATTTCAATCAGTAAATATTTTTAATTTCTAGGCTGGGAATTTTTTTCTTGCTACTGAAAATATGTCAACGATTCATTTCTAATTTATTGCTATCCGTTACCCTAATATGGTTTCAGTCAGCTGAAGGTTTTCTGTTAGGAAAATAAATAAATACACCCTCTGACGAATACTGACAGTGAAGGTTCAACGAAAAACTTTTTAGTTGGGCAACAGTTCGTAATTTAATTGTTGGCTTGCCTACCTGTGCCCAATGCCTACATGACTTTCTCAGGGTCAACAAAAGAATATCGTCTTTCACTATACCTTATCCGACAATATAGAAGAATATGCTCCGAATCATGATTTATATCACCATACGGACAATTTGTATAACTTTGCTATTCAAAATATTGACACTTTTTTTCTGTTACATTAGTTACCTAGCTTTAACTAATAATTAATGTTAGCGGAGAGTCCCTCTCATTCAAACCATCTTTCTATTAGAATTCCCTCAAATTCATGAATAGAGTTTTTAAATTTTTTACCCAAATGACTGTTTCGACTTTTTCCAAAAATCAGAGTGTAGGAAGAATAAAAAGCTACAGTCCTTACCTTAACCAATAAAACTCTCCACCCTCTTTGAAATAGAGGTTAAGCACATGTTTTCATGCCTTCTTTTTTAAATACTTCATAAGCTGCACATTCGCAGCAAACATGCTTTATAAATCAATTAACACTTTTTATAATGTTGCTTTAGTATATTTATTATTTTTTTAACTACACATTAAAGATATACATCAGCCGGGCTTCTTTATCGTGTTGTGTGTTTGTATGGAACGCTCTTTGGTAGTATTATTTTTCTCGTTTCAATCTCGAGAAGGAAAACATGTTTCCAAGATGTGCACTTTAATTACCCTTCAAAGGAAAATGCTACCGAGGGAAATAAGAAATGTTCTTTTTTTAATTATATTGCGAGAAGAAACATGTTTTTAAAGTTATTTTCTCTCACCAGTGACGTCATGACAAGTTTATTTAAGTAGACAAATTAATGTTCTTTTTGATTAAATGATAATAGCAATCGCAGCAATATAAATCGATGTTATTTTTCAATGAAATCTCATACCACTATTGTAATAAATTATACAATATTGATTTACTACATTAGAAGTAAACAAAATCGAAACTGGGAGAGCCTTTTCAGAAAGGGCAAGAATAAATGACTTGGTTTAGAGAAGAGTAGTGCATAGGTAATCGACTTATACAGGTAACGTTTCGGGATCATTTTACCATGTTTCTGGTTCAAATTTATTCAAAAATTACGAGTGATATCCACACGTAATCGCGAAGCGAAAAACTGCTTTTTCGAAAATAAATTAGAATCGGTGAATGATTGTATGAATGGTACATCTATAGCAGGGGTGGCCAAACTTTTGACCACTACGATCGACTATTTTTTAAACTATAAGCGATGGTCTACCAACATCGTATGTGTTAGGTGATCATAAGAAAAATAGTAAAGAGACTCGTCGATAATCGGCTAACTTCGAGATTGTAGACCGTTGTCTCTGTCGCACGGTTTGTCTCAACAGCTGTGTGGGACGGGCGTCAGAGATGTGTACATATCGACAGGCGGGCGACTAAATAGTTACACGCGATCGACCAGTCGGCTGCGGTCTACGCTTTGGCCACCCCTGATCTATAGCATTGATAATTTTAAATTCAATCATAAATATATAATTTTTTTTTTGAATTTTTTGTCAGTATACTTATGGATTTGTTTTCTAAGAAATGATTTTTTATGATGTTTTCAACACTCCAAATGATTTTATAACTGCAACTCCATTTCCTTACCCAATTCTTATATACTTACCACTTCAGAGAAAAAGGGCTTAGCTAGAATTCAAAGCCATTTCTTATTAAATTACCTCATCTTGGTGTACTCTTTATGGACTCTAAATATTATCTACTTGGTTTAAAAAAAAATGAAAATACCTTTGAATGATTTTTTAAATTATGTCATGTTTACTTACGCCTCTGATTATATGTAGGTGTTATGGTACATATTTTCTTGAAAACAGTTTTATAAATAATTGCAATTTTATGTTGGTTGTTAAGTCAAATTGCGAGATTTCGGCTATTGAAGTGTTTTGTTTCAAGCTCTTTTATTTATATACCTACACAATTGTAGAAAACTATTTCAGTAAATTATCAATATTTTTTTATTTACATCTCTATGTTATAAGTATATCTCTCTTAAGCCGCCCTTAAACGAGCATCAAAAATTGCTTATGGCTGGCAAGATTGTTAAATCTATAATCTGGCAACATTTCGATCAATACTATTGAGGCCATACGTCTCGGCAATGTGTGTGTAAGTATAACCCGACATCATCGCTGGGCAAGTAAGTATAACCGATGATTTTATGCGGATACATGAAGAGAGTTAAGACAACAATGGCCGACATTCTTTGCCTTTTCTACAGCTGTCGCTTTTTCCGCGGCGTGTATAACTCTTACAAAAGATAAAGCGTGCCCGAAATTCACGTTTTCACGCTATTCGAGTGCAATTTCTGCATCCCGCTTAATTTTGAGTACATATAATACCGGCTCTTACGTTTTTATTTTTCGTAATTCGCGTCTGAAATATTCAAAATCAGCTTAAAATTGCGTACATTTTAAGATGAATTATGATACTTTACAGATGATTTTTATGAGGTTACAATTATAATGAAATAAAATAATATTGACATTACAAAGCTGCTATCTTATGTTTCATGTTGTATAAAATAAATTCAAACAGTTTTATTAGATATAATTTAACTGTATAGATTTATAGATTAACTGTATAATTTAACTGTATAGATATAATTAAACTGTTGCATAAAAACATGGGGGATCATAAATTATTTTATCAAGAAATTTTGGAAATTAATAGAGCCCAGTTAAATTCCTTGCCGATTTTGAATGAGCAGCTGAACCTTCCTAATTCTCCGCTATTATATCCGATACGTAGAAACACCTAACAGATGTCACTAAAATATGGAATGATTGTATATATTTACCCATTCGTCGAATTACATCCCGTCAAAACCCACAATACTATTATAATTGTAAAATCACTGGTATTTCTAAAAGAAGTTGAAAAGCGGCAATTCGCCACTTAGTTAATATGGTGTTTACAAAATAAGGATTGGGGCGATTACCGAAATTTTAACTCAGGTATCAGTGTGGCTCTCAGACGTATAATATCTTACCTCGTAAATAATATTTGTCGCATTTGTATCTTCTATATAAACGTTAGACACTGTTTACTGTCTCTCAGTTCGAGTCCATTCGTGTGCTTGAATGCCTGAAGATGCCGAAAGGCGAAACCCGGGTCGTTAGTGACAAAATACATGGAAGTGTACAAAATCTCAATAATCCAAATCCAAATTAGTTTTATTAGAATATTAAATAAAAATTGATAGTTTTGTTATTCCACTGTTTGTGAAACGGGCCTATTTAATAAGCATCCTCAGACTGACTATATCTTAATGCAATGTATTTCTAAAGAATATAATTATTCTAACTCTTAACTTAAAAATTAAGGTTGGGTGGGACTATTCCCTTCAATTGGACGTGGGGAGAGGGTAAGACATAAACAATAATAGTACTAATTACAGTAATACTACTAATTAAACAACTAATTATAAGTGTAGGAGATCAAGTAGAAGCATTGTTTCAGAGCTGGGTAGAGAGCCACGTTCTCGTTTGAAAGCATACAAACCACCCAATTGCGCGTCAGCGCGCCTATGTGTAAAGCTCGCAATTTAATTAATATTCTGTGGAATAAATTGTTATTCAATCTGAAACTCCGACTTACACCTAAACTTTGAATAGGTACTGTTTCAAGTAGGTGATTCTGCCACATTAATTAACGCCACATCAGTGCGATGGTTATTGTCGCTCAGCGTTCCTGCATTAGTAGTTTTAAAAATGACACTGGCCGAGAAGCCTAACCCAAAATTTATCAAAGAATTAAAATTCAGAGTGGAAGATTTATACGCCGTTGCCCATTCGACCGGTTAACGGTTTTATCAATATCCCCTTTAAGCCTTCACTTTTTCACCAGTTGCTGAGTGAAAAATAAAAATAACGGCGCAACTTTATAAAAGCGACATTTTTTATTGCGTTGTACAGCGCCGTGGCGGGTATTTCACAACACGATGCTTTTAATTTCTGCGCGCGATGGGAGCATTTTGTTTTATTTGTTCCTCTAATTGGGACTTTCATTTATTTTATCGGTTGGCTTTTTTATTATCATTTTTGTAAGCTGTCAACGCAATATACTCGTAAAAGCGAATAAACGCTTTATGAAATTCTGAATATTTTTATTTTCTGTCGTAGGTACTAACTACTCTTAGATATTTTTCATTTCATTAGAAAAATTCGAAATCGAAACGATGTACAATTTTATTTTAAAAAAATCATATTCATTTAACTTTGCACTGGCTTACGATATTTTCTTCATTTTACCTTTAGCCGAGTACTTCTCTGACAACCATTGTCGCGGCTGCCACTCTACGTGCGAGACGTGCAACGGCGGTGCTGACTCGTCGTGCCTATCGTGCCCGCCACCGCTACTTCTTGAAGGTGGCTCCTGCGTTGCGGCATGTACGGGCCCGCACTACCAAGAGGCCGGCATATGCGCGCGCTGCCTACACACGTGTTCGGCGTGCGTGTCTCGCTTGAACTGCACGTCGTGCGAGCCTGGTCTAAAGCTTCAAAGCGGAGAATGTCGAGCTTCGTGCGCGCCAGGATACTACAGCGATAGAGGCGTTTGCTCTAAGTGCTACTTGAGTTGTCAAACCTGCAGGTAAAGCATACTTAAATATTATTTTTTACTCATCAACAATGTGCTATTTTTTGACAGGTGATTACTTGTCTTGAATGTTCGTATATTTTCTTTTTGTTATTATTATTCAAAACCAGGGCTATGGAGGTTTTAAGAAAACGTGAATCCAGCTCTGACATTATTCCACAATCCGAATCCGAACTTTAAAATTTCAAATTGTTTTTCTGTTCTATTTTTTTTTATAATTGCTTCCTTAAACATTCATCTCGAGCAGTGATATATGTATTGAAAGATCAAAAATTTTATGTCAATAGAAATAAATGAAATTCCTCACAATCAAGTTCTTTGCAAGTAATTTCACGAAAACACAAAATAAATTCATTTGATAGTATTCAGTAATTAAAAATTACGTTTTAAAAGGTAGTTGGAATACTCCTACACCCCTGATAAAACACTGATATTCCAATGTTATTACAAATGAAATATATTTTTGTATTTAAGAGAAGTTATATATATGGATAGGTGACCGTTTGGCTAAATAATTGGATTGACAGATAGAACACTATAAATTTATATTTGACTTATTATTATTGGGTAAAATAGACAGCCACAATTAAGGATTTATTTTTAATATATATTTTTATTAATTCTACTAATATTTATACAACACTATGTTTTGAAAAATAGCTTTCGCTTTAGGGGGTCATTTTTTAAAACCACCGCCATTGTTATCATAGGAAAAGAGTCAGCCAAAGTGTACAATAATGAAACGGAAAGAGAAACAGTCAATTGATTTTTATGCTATGAATTATGGTGGCTTTCTTCCCACTCTTTTTCCATGGGTCTATTGAAATTGGCTATCGGATTGGCCAATTATAAAATTGCATCTCAGATCGACATCGTTTTGGTAAAAAGAAATACTGGTCTAATTAAAGGCATATCTATGTGAGTATTTTGTATATCCCATAAGAATATTATGTGTGAATCCATAATTTTTTCATTCTGTGTATAAATTATTCAACTGATAATTATTTTACATTGAGAATCACAATAAACAATAATCGGGCCTCAAAATTGTTGTTTACTTATCGGACTCTGTGGTATAGTAAAAGATTTCAATTTTTTTAAATGAATTTTGAAGAAAAATATCTGGAATATACAGCTAGAAGCCAAAAAGCCATTTTTAAATCTCATAAGGTAAACTCATATGAAAATTACTCGAGGAGAAAAGACAACACAAACACCCAAGATCTAAAATTTAACTTGCCGGGACTTGAACCCAAACTCATTTGATCTCTAGGGAAAAGCTCTTAAAACTAGACCACAAAAACGGAAAAAACATTTTTTTCATTTAACATTTATCCTCGGTATTTTTGATGTCTTTTCTCCTCTAGTTGATGTTGAGTGACATTAAAAAATTTCTCAAATTCAAATTATAGCTTTTAAATACGAACTGTGTTGTTTCTTAGCGGACCTCGTCGTGATCAGTGCGTCAACTGCCCATCAGGTTGGCAACTCGCTGCCGGGGAATGCCATCCAGAATGTCCTGAGGGATTTTTCAAATCTGATTTTGGATGCCAAAAGTGCCATCACTACTGCAGAAATTGCCACGGTAACAAACTTGTATATTTTTCATATCCCACACTAATAAGTTATGATTAACTTATTGACTTAAATGGTACTGGTTAAGGATGATTGATGGAGCTTCATTTGAATTGACAAATTGTGTATACTTTATGTTTCGGCACTTGCGACCCATCAGGTATTTAAGTGCATGGATAAACTCGAATAGTGACTTAAATAGCACATGCTTTTTATTTAAAACAAGTTATAAATGTACACGTATATTTATTTATTATTATATAATATATTATGATGACAGCAAATTTTGCTCAAAGAGTGAGTATTTCCAACTGTTACAAAATGCTCATTCCCATCCTGACTTTAAAAACACGAAGACCGTCTACCGTCAGGTACTATCCATAGGATGTGCTCGGCTGAACTGAAGGACATTGGCATAACAGCGGAGGAAGTAAAGCAATTTGCGGGTGACAAAGAGTCAGTGGCCGTGAGCTCTTCGTGCTGAGCAAATATGGTCAAAGAAGAAAAGATAAAATAGTTAAAAAAATATATTCTCTGTTATGCAATATTAGCTATTTTCTTATTTTTAAATTCCAAATATAGATAATAAACAACGTTTTTTGAGCTACTGCACATGCTATGCTATTAGATGTATGAAAAAATGGATTTAGAAGCTTTGCCGAATTGGTGTTACACTGTACTTACTGTGTAATATTTTTTATATTTATTGCAGGTGAGGGTCCTTTGAAGTGTACGTCATGCCCACCTCACTTCATGTTGGACGGTGGACTCTGCATGGAGTGTCTCGGGTCACAGTACTACGATACGCCCACACAGCTATGTCGCACATGCCACGATTCTTGCAGGTCCTGCTCCGGACCTGGTGCATTCAGTTGTGTAGCTTGCACTTACCCATTACGACTCGATAGGTAAATTTCATTTAACATAATATCGATCGTCATTAATAGCCAAAGAGGTCGACTGAATGGATTATATTTGATCATCTATTTGAGTCTTATACTTTTGTGGCAAGGAAGAATAAGCCAAAAATTAACAACATTGATCTTTTACGGCCGCGACAATCGCCGAACAAACAAGACAGAATGTGAGTCATGATTGCCTAATAACTACCAATCCATCGATACAAATACAATTTCAGATTCTTTGAAAACAATAATGACAATTTGTGTATAATTTGTCTCTGCTGTATGTAGCTTTGATAGGTGTCACTGCCACCTGGTCTATAATATTACCAGTGATTATACAATTGTACAAAGGAATGTGCACGCTGTCATGTTTAGAAAAAAAGCGATAGAAATAAGAGAAAAAAAAGAAAGGAACGCGAAATGATAGATCGATTGATTTTACGTTAAATTTAAAAAGATAATTAAGATGAAGCAAAACAGTACAGTGGAAGCAAAATGGTTTACCACCACTTCGCACTATAAACTATCATCATTAATTTAAAAACTACTAGCTCGTCGATATGCAAGATATTAACGACAATAATCTCGCGGCGTGGGATGTAAGTACCCTTCTGCAATTAACAGAGATATTATAAAGTTTACATGACAAAACATGCCCTAAATAAAAAAAGTTAAAAGAACACGGGTATTTAAAAAACTATAAATATATATAAATGGGCGCCAGTCTGAAAACAAACTTACAGACGAAAATTAATTTTTGATTAATAAAATGCTATGAATTGTGACAAATTAAATTTTAATATATAAAAATGAATTATCAGAGATTAATACAAAAAGTTAAAATAACCTCGTGTTTAACAAAAAATAAGATTTTACATTTAAAGGTTGCAATATGCACAACATATGGGAAGACCATAGTTTAAGTTAATACAATAAAAATAACAAAAAATATAAATATGATACTGATAGAGATGTTGTTGCTCCATCAGGATCGGATGACTTCCATCAGTGCGCTGCTCGGTTGGATAGTCCTTGAACCACCTATGCGGTTGAACGCCAGACCTGAAGTATCTTTAAAAATCCACGCTCCAATTCTGGCTTAATTATCTTTAATTTGAACCGACCTTATTAGTTCTTTCTTGTCCACCACGGCACGACTTGATTGGTCAAGCCGCGCCGCCGCAACAAACACAAAATTGCCATTGTGTGGACATTCAATTATTAAAATTTTAGTTGTTATATTTAATCCATCCTATTCCATATATATATATATATATACCATTCGTAATGTACAGCATTACAACGCTATACGCGTGTGTGCCTTCAAGTAATGGATCGATTTATTAAAAGGATGATAGACTTTCATTATTTTTTTGTAATCTCTGTGATGTTTTATTCCGATTAGGTTAAACAACCAATGTGTGCCGTGCTGCGCGGAAAATGCTATCCCTTCGAGTGAAAACACGACGACTGCCACTGGGGTGGGCGGGGTACCTATCGCCGCCCCCGGAGACTGCTGTAAATGTGATAAAGACACAGGTAACTTCTCTTCTATCTTAAAAAATTTCTAATGTAGCGAAATGTAGTTTTTATCTAGAGCTTTTTCAGCAATGTGCACTTAGTTAGTTCTGACGTATTTTTTAACTACACTTTTCAATGAGTTTGGTGCTTCCTAGATACATATAATATATTTTAGAAACATAAGCTTCCCAATGTGGAGCATATGGACACATAATGAAGCTTTGTCTCAACATAATTTGTTTTCCGATAAATGCTTTGTAAATCGCTCTTGCTACGTCCAATTTTTAACATCTTCACTTGTACCCATCACTGATTTTTTTTTTTCATGTCCGCTTCCAATGTGGAGCATTTGGTCTCCTAATGAAGGTATCTTAACAGATTTTTTCTACGAGAACTGCTTGTTACTCAGTTGCTCAACCTCTCTTTTTTCGAAGAGAGTAGGGATAGAAGGATAAAGCTAAGACAGGACTAGTGGTTAGCTGATCACTCTCGCTACGCTTCGTTGGGATGGAATGGGTGCGAGGGAGGACTCAGACTATGAACAGAAATCCATAAATCGATTAAAAGGTCAATCTATGAAAACCGTCCGCACCGGGAATTGAACCCGAGACATCCGTAACGGTAGCCCGCGTCGCTACCAACTGCGCCACGGACTGATGAATCACAGGAGATCTAGACACCCATGTCTTCGATCGAGAATCGATAAGATGGTTCAAAAAATCGGTATTTATAAAACTGTCTGCTCTGGGATTCAAACCAGTAAACACCGCAACTGAAACCAGCAATGTTGACCACATATTGCTATGTTTGATTAAATTTCTTCTGTATTTTATAGGGGGCTGTCAAAACTCTTCTCCTGCTGGCAAAAGGAGAATAGCCGTATCCGCAGAAAGAGCAGAAGCCTTCCACCAGCTCGGAGCACGAGGAGGCGTCACTGCACCAAGGATGGCTGTCCCTGGTCCAATTAGTTCATCCAGCTCTGCTCCACTCTTCGCATTCACGGCGCTGGCGATCGCAGCATGCCTTTGCGTTACACTGGCTTTTGCTGTCATATTCCTTGTACTTCAGGTCAGACACTGTTTATTTTCTCAACTATTTCTAATATAAAAATCAATTTTACATCATTTGTGAATTTATTTATAAAACATTTTTCTCAATGAATATGTTTTTGACCGAAAACTGTTAGGAAATATGAGAAGGAAGGAGACTAAAATAAATTCATTTTAATTCTATAGATTTTTTAAAAAAACTATGTATGTACATGAAAAAACTTAAGTACACGTTGTAGTTAATCAGGAAGTTTTGATTTGATAGATGATTTTTTTAGCATTTACAGTGAATCCCGGGATTGACTAAATCTCAATCCCGGGATTACGGTATTGAATAATTGAGCGGGATCCCGGGATTGGAAGCCCTAATGTAAGCTGGTTTCATGTTTCACGCAAGTCTAATTAGACGGGTAGCAAACGGTTTGTTTCAAAAGTACCTATATAACATTTATGAAACTGAACATCGAAAATACGTAATGCAAAATAAGAACATAGAAGAATATAACTATATATAATATTATATGATCATGATTTGCTTAGCTAAAGCCAAAGAAAAAGCTGAATCGTTTTCGGTCAAAAACATATTCATTGAGAAAAATGTTTTCTAATAGTAATCCGTAATCCCGGGACATTGTTTTATAAAATATTTGACAAAAACTGAAGAAACAAAGTCGAGAACTTACTATATGTATTTAGGTGCATCTGGTTTACGCTGATCCGCGAAATATTTTTCCCACTTCCACCGGGCCGCTGATGTTAAAAAAGTTGAAGAACATTCCTCTATACTTATACATTCATTTCTCAGTACAAACTAATGATTAGTTTTCTAAACGTGACTTAATTTTATTTAGCTAAAAACATAAAGTTAATTAACATAAACATATTATTGATTACGTGTCAATACAGTCTTCATGGTGATCAAGTTTACAAGAATTGCAATATCACCGGTTTTTCTTTTCATGAATCGGGATTCATTTAATTGGATAATCTTCATATGAGATTCGTTAAATAATATGGCCCATTTAACATAGGGAACAAAATGTTCATGACTAAGTTTATAATAGTACAATTTCTTCTCGTGTTGAAATCGAGATGCATTTTTTTAAAACACCTGGTGCATTAAAAACTAGCTACAATCATAATAATAATAAATTGAATATTTTTTCAACCTTACAATCTTATATTTTTGACATCTCTGCTCTAGAAGTAAGAGCTTTACCCTTGCGATCAAGCAAATCCTTATTTAAATCCCGGAAAGGTAATTATTAAATTGATTTTTTTTATTAATTTAAATTTGAGATTTTCGGCATGGATGAGTGTTTGTAATGTCTCTTCTCCTTGAGTAGTTCATCACGAGTGACTTTCACATTTGAATGCGAAAAAAACGTTCTTCTTACAAAACTCCACAATGACGTAACAATGATTTTAAGCTGTCTTGGAATGTTGCAAGTTGGCAATGTCACGAAAATTTTAAATTAAACTACAGTGGAACCTCGATCTACCATTCTTGCGTTTTCGAATATTAAGCATTATGTTAAAATCAGTGTTAAATAATCCCACATTCATCGTCTTTTGAAGGATCTTTATCAAACAATAAATCGCTATTCCACTGTATATTTCTTTCAAAAAATATATGAATTGGAGTTTAACGATGTTTTTTTTTATGAGTTTAAGTTGCACTTTCACTATTAGAATTTTATGGGATATTTTAGTGCCTTGTGATTAATCCTGGATTGATAGATTTTTTAATATTTTATTCTATCAATGTAACGACTCAAAGCTCATTTTTTTTATCTCCCAACTCTAATTTCCTCTCACTATTCCCTTTCATCGTTTTAATTAAAAACTCCGTCATCCGGAAATAGTTACTTATTATTGTACTGTTTTTAACTATATCCGCCAGTCGAGAAGTACGAAAAGCGAATAAAAACCGTGATAGAATCATTCTTTTCAGCTTTACTGTTTATTCAAGCGAGTTTTGAAGGCACTAATAACTTTGTCAGTAATGAAACTCTGCAATAGTCATGACCCTGCTGTGAGGCTATTTTTTAAAAAAAAAGTTTAGATCGTTTTCAATTTTAAAATCCGGTACTTCAGCCATATTTAAATTCCATGTTACTTTTCCCTTGATAAGAGACACTACTCTTTTATAATTTTTAAACCACGTTCGCTACTAATGTGGAGTATATGGCCTGCGAATGGAAGTATCTTAACATAAGTTTTTCTACGATAAGTGCATGTTAATCAGTTGTTCATCCTCTCTTTACCAAAGAGAGTGGGGATAGAAGGATGGGGCACCACGGATGTCGGGTCCGCGGTGAAGTAGTTAATCTTGTTGGCTTCGATTACGGATCTCACTCGTTCGAATCACAATTTCATAAATTGATTTTTTGATTTCTGTTCGAAGACATCCCACTACCCATCCGATCGTTAACATGGCGTAGCGAAAGCGATTAGCTAACCACTAGTCCCGTTCTAGTTCTCTTTTTTAATGAGTATTCCTTTAATTTCCGTATTAAGTAACCTTACATAAGAGTCTTTAACGTAGTGATCAGGTGGGGCTGGATTCAAGTGTTGGCAAGATCAATATCAAATTTTATTTTTAAAATTTTAATTCGATATTTTGGATATGGTTGTTTGTGATGTCTTTTCTCCTCGAGTTGTTCATGAGAAACTTGAAAAAATCTCATCGAGTTGATCTCATGTGATTTAAAAATTCCAGATATTTAATTTTAAATTATATTCAAGTGAAATCTCATTAAAGAGGAATTGGTAGGTTTTGCTCTCATTTTGCGAAAATTGTTAATCGTTTTCCGTCGCCTAAAAAATATGAAACGTCGAAATAAAAAAATTTCCTTTCAATAATTGCATTCTCAAAGTATTTTTTTTACACTATTGCACTTTTATTTAAATGGAAATAGTAAAGCTTTCGAGCCTGTCTAGCAAAGAGTTGACACCTGTTTTTCATAAATGCTTTAAAACGTTTCATATCTTTTAGGCTACGGAAAACGAATAACGGTTTTCTTGAAATGAGAATAAAACCTACTTATTTGCTTTATTAATATGTTTTGTCGATCAAGATTTTGTAATTTACATCGTTCTGCATAGCTCCAACTAATGTCTGGTGACAAAAACAAGACAAGACCAAAAATGTCTTTAGCTATATACCGAACTATTTTTTCTGTAATTCTATCATGAAAAAATTTCAAAGAAGATCTCGCATTTTCTTCAGCCTCATGTTGAAGGAAGTTGGCCACTTTTTTGTTACGCCTTCATTTCACGTTGCTATGTTTATGTTGAACACATGTTACTTTTTTTATTATGTGTCACAGCTATTTTTTTCTTTGCCTGTATATAAACCTAAAAATGTATGACTTTCTATTATTTTTGGTGGTCCAGTGGCTAAAATTGCAAATTTATTTCAACAAACGTCAATGTGAACGCAAGTTTGGTAGCGTTTAAGTTTTAATTTATCCCTTACCATACAATATAAGGAATATAAAGTCTATTAGTTTAAAAATAGTTCACTGTAATTAAAAATCGAAATTTCTCCAGTATCACAACATTATTAATTTGTGCTTGTAGAAGAAAATTCCATGGGAAATAATTTTGATTGTGGCTAGCCACCTGTCATATTTAAAATATTATTCAATAATAATTTATTTCTATTAATAATCTTTTTTCTCTTGATAACGTAGTTCAGTATCTTCTCATATTATTTTTTTAATTTTTATTTTAACATACAGTACATTTGTCTCTTGGTAATACGCTACTCTAAAAACCAGGCAACTGTCTAATTAATGAAAGTTGCAGATTATAGTGCATATTTACATTCAGTAGGTATACTATGGTAAAAATAGTTTTATTGAAAAATGTGAACTCGCAACAGCTTTATGTACAGTCAAAATCATTACATCGACGGTGTTTTTACTAATTGGTGTAACCCTCAAAATTGAAATTGTTCAGGAGAGAGAAAAAACTATTTTTATCGAAAACATTATACGGTGAGTCGAGTTATGAATCTTTGAAATGTACTCTTGTAAATTCTCATGACTTACATCAAGTGAAGGGGTCAGAATTATTAAACCTAAAACCAATGTAAAATGATGTTTCCCTTCCAAAAAGTGGTAAATTGTTTTTATAATTTACATCATTTGGCTGAGACGTACTCTGTCGTTTTTAAATGAAATCCAATCATTTACTAGTATTTTCGTATTTTTGAGGATTACATCAATTGGCCAAAACACCAACGTACATATTATGTATCAAATTAAGCAATAAGTTACTTAACACAACCAGTCGTTCTGTGTTGCTTGTTTTTTTTTTTTTGAATTTTTCTTGGAAGATTTTATGGACTACTGAATTTGAAATACGCAACAGGCAAATTATAAAGTTTGCTTTTGTGCTTTCAACTAGTAAAAATAGCGGCCGATTGTACTAGCTGTCGGATGATTGAGTACTGTATAAGAATTGTAACTTCATCGATAGTTCACTGTCATTAAAAATTACAATATCATTCTTAGGAGTACGACTTGTTACAATAAATATGAAACACACTTATTCCAGAATCGTCTAGAATGATCGACAAGACGATTCTAATATTTTCGTGCTGTCGAACGCATGACTCACGTCCACTTCAAAATTCAGTCGTTTGGATTCGTTCTTTCGTGAATAACTCATATCTATTATATACAGTGTGAAATTATTTTCTATGAAAACAGATATTCAAGTTATTGCCCACTTTTTTTACACCGAGTTCGTAAGAAGTATAGTAATAACGATATGTGTGGAAATTCTCCTTATGTAAATGTCTACTGTTGGCTGAATCCATTTACATCATCGACTGATATAATGAAACGTTTTCACTGTATACTAACTCCTCTAGCCCACTTCTCCATGCTGATCACTCATTTGCTTGGAAACTCTCGTTTGAATAATGTCCGGTACTGCATGGCTTCCTCATGAATAATCTATTTTATTTCCGTAATACTGAACAAACATTTCTAAGAATCACTCCCGACTTTGAAACAAATGTTTACTTTGTAATCAGCATATCGTCGTTTCCATTCCAAAATTGTATTTCTGCAAAACCAAAATTTTCAGGAGAGCATAAAAAAAGTTTGAAAAATAACTTTATAAAACCAAAACAATAATAAAAAACACGTTATTAATATTTATTATATAACTATACCAATAACATTTTATTATTTTGCATAATGATATAATTGCAATAATAATTAGACTATAATTATAAAAAAAGGCAAGCGCCGAAATTATTATGAAAACATTTAATTGTGCCTATGATTACTAAAATAAAATTATTAAATTGTATGCGGAAGAATCCGCGCTGGCCCCGTCACGACCTCTAAATTTATGGAAGAACACAGAATACACGTGACAAAGAAATGCACAGGCTGGCTTGCAGCAGTGAAACACTCTTGCGTCTTACATGGGCGAAGTCAGTGCGCCGCGATTGCAGTACGGTTTTAAGCGATATATGGCGAAGTGAAGCGAAGCGAAGCGGCAACACTGTCCGTACTCACCATCTGTTTTTGTTCTTCTAGTCACCAGATGATCACCAGTCAGTATAGTATACACATAATGACAAGACGCAAGGCTTTTGAATCGCTCAATTTGTTATTGGGCATGCAATATACATTATACCTTTTTTTTAAGTTTTTAACTGCAGGCGCAAATTACTACAACTTCAAAGACTAATTGGCGAATATCCGTGCCAGTGGTGGTATAAATATATATTTGATGGACGGACTAATGAGTATAACTCTATTTTTGCTAATTTAACGGTAATTACGAAAAAATATTCCATTCATAAGAACGCTTCATTGTGACTTCCGCTGAATCTTACGTGGGCGAAGTCTATGCGAACGCGTAGCGACGCGAAGTGGCACGAAAATATCAAACGTCTTCGCCAAATAAAGTGACCTACGTGGGATATGACGAAGCGATGCAGCGAGTGGCTTCTGCAACGCGATCAGTTGATTTGATATTTTCGCGCGAAGCGGGCGCGGCGGTGTGCTATAAATTAAACAGGAAATTAATATAAATAATCAAAGCAATTGCCTGCTTATCGACCAAACAGACTTTAAAATTTCTTTTAGCATTATAATAAGTTCACGTAAATACGCGTAATCAATTAAATTTCAATTTAAATTAATGATTAATTAATTATACCAGGTATGATCCTTTTCCAAAAACACAATTAGTTTCTTTATGAAATATTAAGTTTAAACTTTATGAAGAAAATGTCTACTACAGAAATGCATTGCAAAATTTAAAGAGAAATCTTTTAATATGTAATATCACATTCTTAAAAGAAGTTATTATAACAGAAAATGATGATAAAACAATATATAATTATGTTTATATCGATATTATATAATTATGTATATTTCTTATATTTTTTTATATGTAATTTAATGTTTAAAATCCAGGCAAAAATGTTTAAAAAAAATGTAGATAGATAGATTATTAGTGAAGAACATGTGTTTTGCATTAGAAAATTCGAAGGAGGTGTATGGTAAATTGTTGTATTTAAGATATGAATTTTAAAATAAAAAAGTCTTGCGTCCGTTCATTGTGAGTATAAGATACTGACTGGTGATCATCTGGTGACTAATGGAGCGGAAACAGATGGTGGACACGTGGTAGGTGTTGCGATCATTTCGTTAGATATCGCTTGAAGCCGCATCGCAATCCTGCACACTGACTTCGCCCACGTAAAACACCAGGTTAACTTCAATAGCTCAAAATGTGTGCTGCGCCGTACCACGCCGGTCTCTGATGCTCTCGCGTTAAATTATTGCATTTACATAAATAATAACTAATTAAGTGACGACTGTCAATTTCAAAAGTGCATACTTTCAATTTTTGTAGCCTTAATCATTTCGAATACTTTATTTAAATTATTGGTAGGGTCCGGCCCCTCTTCGTTGCCTCTTCAGACGAGCCACGGCTATATCAAAATATGATTTGAATTTATTGCAATTCAATAATTGTTTTAATCTAAGACTTTTCTCTCAATTCCCTCACCCAGTAAAATTAAGATAAAGTTCCCTTTGTCATGAGCAAGTCATTATGGGTGCACTTCAGTAATAAGACTGCCGACCTCTGCATTACATAGCAATATGCGTTTGGGATTCATTTGAGCGTAATACTGCAAAAACCAGTGACGTAGCTGTATCATATAATTATGATTTTTTGCGAAAATGCGTGCAATTGTATTTGCGGGCACTGCCAGCAGGGCGGTTATCAGTAGTGTCCTGAGATGAATTCTGAACGAACAGAAGTACACGGTTCCAATAAGGTAACTTGATGGCAACCAAAGCTTATTTCATGGCATTTGAAAAATTTGCTAATTTATTTGGGGATCAATATACCCTCGATTATTCACTAGAGTCACTAAACTCGTTTAAAGCGACGGGCATGATACTTCATATTAGTTGCTCCAGCCATGAATGTAATGGTAGACGTTTCGTGGTGAGAAACTATCTTGCGCACCGTGGATTTCGCGAACCGGTGTAGCACTCCGTTTCTAGTTCTGCTTGTAAAACAGAATTAACCAATCGATTATGAGACCGGACTTATGCATAGGGAGCAATATTTCTTGCTACGCCAATGACTAGAACTCTATGTACGATGTAAAGCAGGTGCATCGCGATCGAGTTTCAAAGCACAAAGATGAGCTTACAACGACTACATACCACCATCATCAAAAGCAGTTGCCTTGCAACTGATACGTATTTAATTATGTATCTATCACTACATTTATGGCGAACATCAAAGATCTGCATTTATTTGACATCGTCATCAACATCTAGTGTATGTTTGGAGTTAGTATGCTCATTACGATATAAACAGCCAAATAAGTAAAATTTATTTGACTAGTCAATTTCTGGGCAACCATAGCCAGCAGCATGAGTTTTAATTTAAGAAATCTTTGAACTTTAATTGGCAACTTAAAGCTGTTATAGAATACAAATGCCACAATAATAGATTATACTTTAGCTATCTTTTGGATAAATTTACAGGGAGTTTCATACCCCGTCCATTATATAAAACATTATCATGTATGCTTCAATGTTTTCAAAGTTTTTTTTTTATTTTAAAAATAAAACACAATTTGTTTGTATTACTTCCACATGTTCGTAATGATCAGGACCGGTTTCGCTCATCACGACCATTATCAACTAATCAGTTATATAAATGGATGGGTGAGAAGAAATTTGATAGAGTGGAAGGTGATAAACCAAGTGGAATAACTAAGTTATCAATTTTTAATTTAATTTCATGTTAAAAATGAACTTCCACAAAATTACCATCGAATCCATAGAAAATAATAAGAAGGATTTGATAGAGAGGAAGGTGATAAACCAAGTGGAATAACTAAGCTATCAATTTTTAATTTAATTTTATATTAAAATTGAACTTCCACAAAGTTACCGCCGAATCCATAGAAAATAATAAAAAATAGAGAAGGAATTTATTTATAAAATTGTCTATATTAGCATTATTTTTTAATTTCACCACGAAACCTCATTTCATGTTAAATCTGATCACGTTTTCGGTGCTTACTGTCAATTCGTGGTGTAATGCACTGGCGTGCGGTGGACTTATCTCTATCGCACGACCTCACTTGGGTATGAGCAAGAAGGATGCAAGAGCATGCGACGCCTGCCCTTGCATCTCGTTTGCACCTTCACTTTTCATGTGATTGAGCGAGAAAGAGATAAAGCCACCGCACGCGCCTGGTGTAAAGGTATTATATACATAAAATAGGATTTGTTTTTATTCATACCACGAATCATTATATAAAATGTTCAAGACCGTTTTTGCTCTTCGCGAACATTTTCAAATGACTGACTTTTACAGTTGAAAATGTTCGCGAAAAACAAAACCGGTCCTGATCATTTTATAAAATTGTTTTCGTCTTATTTTTATTTTTATAATTTAATATGTATATATATAATAACTGTGGTATGAATAAAAACAATTCCTATTTAATATATATATATATAGTTCATTTTAAGAATGTGATGTTTACGGTATTGAATCTCATGGTGACGTTTTCCGTTTTTTCCCACAGAGACGTTCACGACCAATGAAAGTGAGCGGAGGTGGACGCGGTGGAGTGAGTTACGCACCGTTGGCCTCTCAAGAGGATGGCCAAGGACTGCCTGGAATCCAGCTCAAGAGCAGCCGACTTGCCGTGTCGGTTGACGAGACACAAGAACACGACGCCGACAACTTCAGCGACGACGGCGAGGAGACCAAACTTGTCGCCAGGACATAGCCCGCAGTGTAAAGTGTAGTAGTTAGTTAAATAATTATTGAACCAATGTAATTGTTTTGTTTTATACAATTCGTGTGTATAATATAATTGATACCTAGAAAAATATCCTAAAAGTCATCACTCACAAGACCTACAGCAGCTCACAATATATTTATCATTATAAATAATATTTTCTCATTGTTTTCGAGTACCTGTTGTTCATTATTTAAAAATAATCGATTGAAACAATTTTTAGTAGTTTAATCATAAGTCTCATAGCGTTTCGTTAAATATTGACAGTCTAAAATAGCAGCTATAAATTTAAAGTAATAATTAGTACGTGTTATTCCTTTATTCCACATGTGTAATCGATTTGTTGAAAAAAACCTAACGACAACTTCATTAATTACACAAAATATATAACGAAACCTATTTTTTTGTTGAAAGATAATTGAGACGTTTTTTTAAAACGTTCTTTTTGTTTAATCACGTTTTATAATGACACCAATACTGTAAATAATAACTGTTTTTGGCGTTATGAGTTTAGTCACATTCATGATGTATTATTATTTATATAAGTTTGTTTTATATTGAAGAACACTGTCGTATAAACGTTAAGTTTACAATCGATTTCTGAATATCAAAAAAATATGCTTTACAATCGCAAGGATTGATTTAAGTAAGTTTATTTTTTACTTTGATAGTGGAAATACATCAAATAGTTAAACATCTTCCTTTCCATTTCTACTGATAAAGTGATAAAGCAAGAAGTAAATACATTCAACGTTTGCTTTTTAAGGAACATAGTATGTAAGATTTGTGCTTTGGTGACTTTTAGGATTTTGAACATCTGAAAATGTCAGTAATGTCACTGTTTTTCTTAGAATAAAATTATAATTGATAAATATGCATTCTATTACATATTACGCTGTTTGTTTTTTAGTAGCCATTCGATGAAATTTGTACTCTCGTTTAGAATAGATTAGCATAATTAGTTGAGTTGTAAATATTACTGGCTAAGAAATATCTAAAATAATGTGAACATGAAGCTTTGTCAAAAATCAAAAACTACAGTAGAAACCAATTATTCTGACGCCTAAAATCTGTCATCTCTTGATTGGTCAAGTAAACATCCGTGACCACGTCATTCTTCATTTCGAACGTTTAAAAAACATAATTATTAAATTTGAATTGTTGAGATTTTGTACACTTCCATGTATTTTGTCACTAACGACCCGGGTTTCGCCTTTCGGCATCTTCAGGCATTCGAGCACACGAATGGACTCGAACTGACAGACAGTAAACAGTGTCTAACGTTTATATAGAAGATACAAATACGACAAATATTATTTACGAGGTAAGATATTATACGTCTGAGAGCCACACTGATACCTGAGTTAAAATTTCGAGAATTGCTTTAATCCTTATTTTGTAAATGAAACCCGGGTCGTTAGTGACAAAATACATGGAAGTGTACAAAATCTCAATAATCCAAATTTGATATTGAAACCCGGGTCGTTAGTGACGAAATACATGAAAATTTACAAAATCTCAACAATTAAAATTTAATAATTATATAATTTAAGACATCGACTGAGGGTGCTTGATGGAATTTCAATATCAAATTTGGATTATTGAGATTTTGTACACTTCCATGTATTTTGTCACTAACGACCCGGGTTTCATTTACAAAATAAGGATTAAAGCAATTCTCGAAATTTTAACTCAGGTATCAGTGTGGCTCTCAGACGTATAATATCTTACCTCGTAAATAATATTTGTCGTATTTGTATCTTCTATATAAACGTTAGACACTGTTTACTGTCTGTCAGTTCGAGTCCATTCGTGTGCTCGAATGCCTGAAGATGCCGAAAGGCGAAACCCGGGTCGTTAGTGACAAAATACATGGAAGTGTACAAAATCTCAATAATCCAAATTTTACATAATTATTATTTACAGTGAATAAAAGTTTTCGTACGTTCGATTATATGGAATTTCCTTTGACCCAATTTATTTGAATATTCGTGTTTCTACTGTATGTACACTTGGATAAAAAAACTACTTCTATTGTAAGTAAATTGGCTCGAACTTTTTTTTGTTAATTTATTACTTTACAGTGACATTATTTTGACTGATTGTAAAACTCTTATTTAAACATCAAAGAGAAGATTTGTAGAAAAGAGAGGGATTTTATACTTACTATTGGACATGTTATAGTCGAGTGACTTATTATAATAATGATTAATATTATCTACATGTGATTTTTGTTGTTGAAAGAGTAAACTATATTTTTTCCGTGAGATTTAATTTTCATTATTATGCCATGTTTGGTGTATTCCACGGTTGTTTTTTTTTTAATCTGCTGCTTATTAAAAAACGAGAAAATATAATTTTATATGTATATTTTTATTTCGCTTTTAATAGGCAACTATTGCAAACTAATGTAAATATATTATAATTTTATTTTATGAAAAGATATATTGTATTCAAAATCAATGTCCAATGTATTCAAAATATTTCGAGAAAAATTATTTACTAATCTAATGCAGCTGATAAAACGTTTTTTTTTAATTCATATTTTAGTAAAATTTCCTTTACAAAAATTTCTTAATTAAACATTTTTTTACAATGTTTAACTAACTAAAAATAGCTACAAGATTTTTTTTCCTTGGAAACTAATAAAGTTCTTAAACAAATTAAATAACGACTACAAACCTACCCCAAAACAACACCTTCACATATTTCAATTAAATCTTATAGAATATAAAGTCTTTAAAAAATGATTTTATCAAAATATGTAAGCAATTTAATGTGATGTAAATGTATTTTTTGTTACAAGTTATCAATTAATTAATTCTACATTAAAAGTTAATTTCTACAAAAAACACCAAATTCATCGTGTTGTGAATGTAGTGAGTTACATTGTGATTATTTAAAAATTTCATTTTTTGACTTCCGGTCGTTTTGCAATATCATTTTCCAATTTTCTGCCTACTTTTATTGTATAATCTTCGTCCATGTTTATTTCAAGTAAAGATATTATTAATTTAAAATGATTTTTGTGATAAACACTCTCTTTCAATTAAAGTTAAGTCATTTAAAGTAATATAATAAAAATAAATGTACATAGTACAGACCATGCTGAAACAGCATTTGTCCGGCAACCATCTATATACTGCCTATCATTGTTAGTAAAATTTGGATATGAAATAGTTTAATTATTATATTTATTTAAATTCTTTTGATTTACTAATACTATAATAAAAGAAGACTAGTGACGGAAGTCACAAATTAAATAAGTTAAACAGATTGTATAAAAAAATCTCAAACAACTTATGAAAAATCGATATGTCAAGATTCAAAATGATTTTTGTATGTCTTTGAAATTATCGATTTTTAAGTTTGTTTTATTTGTAATAGCTTTATATGAAATAGATCAAACATATGCCACATATTCCATGTGGAGCTGAATTTAATTAAACAACTAAATGGTCATATAATTATTTTAACTAGTTTAGTAGAAAAGTACGTTTACTTTGAATTTATGACCAATAGATTGTTTGTCTTCGGAGAAAACAGGGGAGATGGTTTGTAAATTGTATAAAAAACAAGTGGAAGAAATTGATGGACGTGTATAATTTTATTATGTAATGTTGTAATGTAACAATACGAAAAATAAATAAGAATTACTTTTTCATGTTTACTAGATTTTTATTTACCCTACTACTCTATTTCTGTCATAAAACAGTAGTGAATGCGCATTTCATGCACGGCACTTCTCAATTTGACTTTTATATGGCACCAGTAGTAGAATAAGAATTTCAGAGGCCCAAGGCGCTGGTTTTCGGGTAGCAAAGATTTTTTCGAAATTTTCATGTTTACATTTTTTAAATTTCCTCTAATCACAAATATCTCTTGTTGAAAGCACACATTGAAAAACAATCAAAACATTTTTTTTAATGAAAAACAAAAATAGCAATAAAAAAAATAGCAAATATGAACTTTTCTAGCAGAACTAGCTTTTCTAGATAATACGTTACCAATAATGCATTCATTATTTAACGCCTGAACTACAAAGAAAATAGATTACTGAGATAAGTGAGATTCACCACTCAATTAGCGTTCTCAAAATTCTCCCAAAGTTATTCTTTAGCAACCGTGTCATTGATTTATTCCGTATTAGTCTTTACAAGAAGCGCAATATGAAACGAGTAAATTTCTTTAAAAAAAACACTACGAAAACTCAAGAATTTGTAGCATTTGGCTTAATGTAATTTATAATTTTAGCTTCATGAATTAATACCTCAGTGAGTTCTGGCACTAATTTTCTCTAAAAACAAGCTGTTCTCGTAATCTCTTATAAAATCAATCAATCGTACCAAAATCAGGGATTCCAATAAGTATTATGTATTTACCGCGTGCAGGTTCGTGGTGCGATGACCTTGCTACTGAGAGGATAGGTCCTGCTGAGAGGATATGCTGTTGAGGTTGGGGGAATCCTCATGTCCCCATCCCCTCCCTGGCCTGGATTCCATGGAGCGGTGCCATCTCAAGGCTACTGTCAGAGGCCTAGCGATGAGCGTTGCTTTTCGGGTCTGGCAGGGACGGTGAGACACCTCTACCAGGGGCCGCCGAACCTACTTATTTTTTCCGAATATTAATGATGAATGGAAATAACAAAAATCTTGACTACAGATCACTGGATGAGCCAATTCATTACTGGCCACGATAGTGTTGTTACCAAACCCTTCAAGCTTAGCCGTTTAGTCAATCAATCAATGTAAATGCAAAAAAATCAGTTTTAATAGAAAATTGGTCCGTTTTCTTAGACCGTGAAAAAGAAGAATCGGGTGTGCATTTATATCAATTGAAACATTCTTTCTTTTAAAACAGTGCTTCTCGATTTTAAGCATTTAACAATTATAACAGCATTTATGGGCGCTAAAAAATCTTTCTAAAAATCCCAGGTAAAAAATCCCTTGTTTTAGAGACCTAATAAGTATTAACGTGTCTTTTAATATTGCTTTACGCTGTTCTAAGACTATTATTCAAATAATTAACCAGATGCAAAATGTTACCTAAGCGTGTTGTTAACACTGTACCATCAGTCAAACAAGCCGGCTTGTATACATACGCTAGATTCCGTACAACCGTCAACCAGCTATAGCGAATTTATTTACACCGCGCATAAATTTGCATTGCGAAACTCTAAGCCTATTCCCCACAACAAGTACGTTAACGATGAATCTAATATTGTGCCCACAAATTGAGGCGCATTGTTCGCCGTTTTGATCACAAAAGCCGACCCTTAAAGCTCTCACCCCCTCCCCTTCCTTGGCATGCCGTCATTCATCTAGTTTGCCCCTTAACGTCGAACTCTTTGACGCCGAAACTTTTGTTACAAAGAAATTTCTAGCACGAGGAAACAACGTTGAAAACATGCTTTCTAGAAAAGATAAAATTTTGACGAAAATGACTTGAAGGATTGAAATCAGTCAAATTGGTTAAATCAATGGGCGTGACCCATGGGCATTGGATTGAGTAGGTGGGCAACGAGTTTTTACGATTTTTTCAATTCCTGTTTGAGAAAGCTTATTGCAAGTCATTCGAATAAGATGAATAATCATTCCAATTTATTGCTACAATTTGCGTTGCAATCAAATTTATATAGGAGTCAAAAAACGATCGTTCTTATTCATTCAAAAAAAGCATTGTCGTTAACCTACCATTGCTTCGACAGTGGTATCTTTTAGCGGTAAAAGTTTTGAATTTTAAAAAATACAGACTTACAAGAAAACTAAAAACAAATTTTATTTCAATCACCAACATTCAAATTAACTTGATATTCAAAAATACATATTTAAGTGGATTTCACGTTAGCTTTAATTTCTATGCCTATTTTTCACTTTTAGTAAAAGATATTTACAAAAGATTTACAATCCAGGCTCGAGTGGTTTCTTATATTAATTATCCATTTAAAAGTTGACATGTCTGCAATGAAAGTAAATTTAGGATTAAGAGACCTAACTCACTTCAAATCAATGAAACCATGCCCGATAAATGTCTAATGAATTATCAATAACAGTTACATCCGGATGACTGACCAGTGAATACCTCCCCAGAGCACTCGAATTAACGGACATATCCAAAGTAACGGACCGACTTAACTTATCACAGACACTACCAGAGAGTCGGAACTGCATCTTTTAGTAAGACAGTACTTCGCCAGACTTCTAGCGGGAAAAGAGAATAAAAATTTAGTCTGTTTCTACCCTAGTAACAAAAATAGTCAGGAAATTATTTTTCTGACTATACGCATCGCCTAGGACTTCCCGCAATACGCATTGACTAAGATCTATGACTAGCTGCTACTGTTTTAAATTTTCATTTTATAACCTGTATGTCTTTTGTCTAATAAATGTTTGAAACCATCTCATTTCTAATTTGGATGCTTTCAAGCTTGCGTCTTACTTTTCGCCTAAAACAAATTTAAAAACCATTTTACAGAAAAATATGCTTAATATTCGGCATTATAATCTAGAAGTGACAGTAAATAATATTTACCAAAATAGCCATTTGAGCTTGAGTAATCCTGAAATGTTTTCAATTTGAATCTCCCCTAAAATGGGTGATTATTCAAGATAAATTCCCTAAGACGTTTCTGAGACAAGGGTTTTTAAAAACGCTCCCGCCAATTATGCTTTAATGCGACCATGGGGAATAAAAGGAGATCATCTCTTTGTCTTTGTCGCTCTGAAAATGTTTGTCTCGCTAAATTGGCTTGCATTTCTCAACTGTTCAGAAATGGAACGAAAACACGAGATGTTTCGATCTGTTGTTTTATAATATCGCAGACCCCATTTTGTCAATTTGTCTTTATTTCAAAATGCAGATTCAGCTTTGGGAAAATTCCCTAGATGCTTTCTTCTTATTTTTTCTCATTTATTCAAGCAGACCAACCACGAATTTATTCAAATTATGTATTATTATAACAATAATTTTGCCATAAAATAATTGAATATAAAGAGGCATGTTATAGTATTACCGATTGAAACTAAACACATTTATATTCTTGCACACCAATTAAATACTAGCAATAAGTGAGTAAATTAGACCAATTAATTAAAATAAAGAATTTTTTTCGACTCTAAACTTTTTTAACCTGGAAGATACTTTTCAAGTTTATTAAAAAAATATTTCGATATGAAATATTGTGAGTAGGTATCAAAACTTGTGCAGTCGTCAGATATCACGAGAATGCAAAAAAGTATACACCGTAAGAAAAAAAAAATATGTGGACGGGTGAAAATAAATGACCGCCCTGGTACTTAAGACTACTGAAAAACAAATATTGGGTAAGTCTTAAGCAACCAGACAAATTAAGGTACTCAAATTTGTACCAACTATTACCCACTACGCAGGGCTCGAATCCGAACTGAACACACCGAAGCGGTGCTCCAGTTAATGTTCACTAGATCATTGAATTGGCAAAATTGGTTAAAATAATGTCAATTAAATACCTTTGAATTTCAAATGATGTCTTTAAATACCGAAAGCCTCACAGAAGCAATTATTACATGTGACTGGTTGCTGCACTTTCAGTAGTCTGTTTGCAAACTCCAGTGTATAATAGAGAGAGGTTTTGGTCAGTGTATTCATTTTCAATTGATTTGCCATGATTTGCTTGGGTGTGAAGTATAATGACTTGTTTGCGTGAACTCTTGAGTCGTGGCCACACTCCAAAAAAGTCATTAAAGTCCACAACTGAGCAAATCATGATTCATAGCGCGCACTCAGATGTGGACACACCATAGGGAAGTGGAGCGAGAGCTTGTAGATATCCTCCTTCGCTAAATTTGAGGCATAATGAGTAATTTTCCCATTTTCTTATTTTATTTGTAGAAGAAGATTGTTTTAGGGCAGAGATGACAAATAGGATTTGATCAGCATGCCGAAATAAGCCATTTTTTTTTGTAATACGTGGTGCGTGCCATTTCTATTGGAGTATGTAATATAATTTTAATTATATTTATATTCATTGAACATAAAACAAAAACAATACACATGAGATAAAAGAAAATAAGGCAGTATAAAAAAATGAATAACTAATATATTCTTCTATCAGGCTGATATGTTATTGATTACAAATCAATTCATTCTGTTGAATCTTCCTTCGTCAACTCATTTCTAATCTTTAAATGTGCATGATTCAATACATAAATAATACTTTGACAAGAGTACTTGGAAGAAAAAATAGTCAATGACGAAATGGTTATTTTTTCCCATCTACAAATTTTGAAAATAAAAGAAATTTATTTTTGTGTAGTGCCAAGCTGGGCACGCGTCCCACGTATTTGCCATCGCCGTGTCATGGCGTTAACAAATTTACACGAACTTTTGAAAAACGTTGGAGAAATAAAATGAACAAATAAAAAGCTGCAACCATTTGGAATAGCAATGATGGACAAATTAATTAATACCGGTAGTTCGATATTTCAAGTTCAATACTTTTGTTAATGTAAAACTCACAGGGATAAAAGGTCCGACTTTCATAAATACCTTATTTAAGTAGTGTATCTTTGAATTAAAATATGACATTAAAAAAGTTAGATCATCAATGCTGGAATCTGTAAATAATTAAAACGAGTGTTTTCAAATGTTTTATATTATTTCATCGCTAACAATTTAATAAGATCGACAAAAAACAAGTGAGATGATGATGATCCACAGATTTTCAGCTTTCAGGTGATTCAAACAGTCAAAACACACCAGTTCAGTGTTCATGTTATCGTTTCTTGCAGTTAGTTCAAAAAGGTTAACAAATTACAAGAAATAATCTGCGCCCGGCAGTTGACAGGCAAACTTTCGGTCACTGCGCCGTGCAAGGAGCGCCCGCCCGCTCCGCTGACGGAGAGAAACTGGCAAACATCAAAATATTAAATCGCCAGTAGCATTTGACGTAGCATCCTTTTTCTTCATTTCAAAGGGATTGGAATGCGGTGACGGCTTTTGAACCTTGAACGGCCTAGGGTTTACCTGACAAGATTGAGCCGTGTCAAAATATAATTGTAGTAAAATATATGGTGGATTCACAAAGTAAAAAAAATATTTTCAACACCGGTATTGAAGAGTCAACCGGAATACCGGGCTCAGTAATACCAATATTGTGATTCCTGAACTTGGCCAGACACTATTATTTCTCGAAACGAGAGTTAATTAATCGAACAAAACTTACACCATTTTTTGATGACTGAAATTATCTTTCAAAATATAAGATAAAAATATTGTACCTACACACGTTTTTTACTCCAAAGCTTAGCATTAGGCTTGTCTCTAGCTGGAAGTACGCGTAGTGTCCCCACTTATGTCATCACCGAATCTCTATCATCCAAGAAAACTCAAAGTTGTACATGCTGCCATCCGCTATGTATGTAGCGCCCTTACTGGGCGTATCCCGTAACGCAGCAGCGTCAAGCGTTTTTAAATAATTGCCAGGAGTGTGTTAGTGGTAGCAACACAATGACTAAAAGTGTTTGAGCGTTGCTCGTATGGAGCGATACAGTCCAAACTGAAGCATATCAAGGTGAACTATGTTGTAGCGAAAGGAAATTTTTGTATTGAGGTCAAGTATGCGCTATAATATTATATTTACATTAAAACAAATTCCAGCATTCAATTGTGGTTTTTTGTACTTCTGTGAAAGTCATGCCAGCGCCCCGTGTCTAGGCCAAGTTCGTCCTATCGATGGTCATCAGCGGCCTTCCAGAGCGACGAGTAGTTGGGCGGGGTTTTGGGTCCTGGATCATCTATATGTCCATCAACGCTATTTGATTTTTTACGTGATGAGAGACTGCCAACTTGTTTTCGAATTCCTGAAGAAATCAAACAACTTAACTTTAGTATTCGCCGCAAGTTCGAAACCTCAGTTACGGTTACACTGAACAAAATGGCACTTGTTCCTATTTGAGTGACACAATAATTTACCTAACAAAAAATACGAAGGACGACTTATATGCCACTCGATAGAAACTTTCTAAACTAAACGTAATTAATTGATTACGTTTCAATGAAAAAACTAGACCAATAGTTGACAACTTTTTTAGAACTGGGTAAAAAATTTCAACTTTGAAAAAAAATATGCGGTAAGTTGTAAAAGCTTGATACAAATTTTCACTATTTTTTAAAAAAACTAAAAAAATAATATACACATATTTATATATAACACGTTTATTTGCATATGTACGTTTAGATACAAATTTATTTTATAACAACATACATATAATATAACATTTTTATTAGCGACTTCCTTGGTTTTGAATTTGTTTTGAAAGTTTTTTAATTTTTGGAAAATATATAGTTGACTTAAGTCGAACACAGGAATCAAAATTTTCTAGTGTTAGTCTATTTCGCAAAGTATTCTCGATAAATTTAATTTGAGAAAATGTTTGCTCACAAGGATATGTTGAACCAAGTGCTAATAATAGAAAAAATGTAATTTTTTTATTCATGAAAACTTTGTGGTTACGACGCCCAGCATGATAATATTGTATTCATGTGTACGTGTCCTGTGTTTTTATGATCTTTAAATATATTTTTCCATAGAACTGAACATTTTTATTCAATCTATTCTAATTCCAGATTATTTATTGCAAGATATTCAAATATTGTCGGCGTCCGTGGCTCAGTTGGAAGCTTCGCTGACTATGGTTACGGATGTCTCGGGTTCAATTCCTTTTCATAGATTGATCTTTTAATCGATTTACGGATTTCTGTTCGTAATCTGAATCCTTCCTTCCACCCATCCCATCTTCATGGGGCGTAGCGAGAGCGATTAGCTAACCATTAGTCCTGCCATAGCCCTATCCTTCTATCCATACTCTCTTCGAAAAAAGAGAGGTTGAGCAACTGCGTTACAAGCAGTTCTCGTAGAAAAATTCTGTTAAGATACATCCATTAGGAGACCGTATGCTCCACATTGGGAGGGGCACGGAAAAAAAAGATATTCAACACATTTAAGCTCAAGATTGTCCGTCTCATCCGCTTTTTTTCAGATGTTTTCAAAAAAATAAATAATTTTATAAATAAGTAATTTGATAAGAAAACATGTTTTCATATTTTCTTGGCGGGTAACTCAAAATGTTGTTGACGGTAATTCAATCAGTCGCGGGTAGTAGGTTACCGACCACTGAAATAGATCATAATACTAACAAATGTTTACAGCAAAACTTTGTTATCTTTTTCGTAGAAGCATTTGAATGCAGTACACTTAACAAACCACATCCACACAAACAAACCCAGAGAAAGTCGGTCGTACGTTGTTATGACTTGGCGGAGAAATGTTGAAATCTCAGAAGTGCCATTCATTTAGCCGGTCCTTGCGGAAAACCGCCAGCAGACACTTACAGCGCGAGGTAAAGCTTGATGTTTTACCTGCGTAGCGGTGCACTGCCACCGCAAACAGTGAAGTATCCACTCCACGGCTGACAGAGAAGAAGCGAAGACAGTTTTTCAGTGCTCTCGCAAATTGTCTCGGACATATATTACAAGTTCTAACGAGCTCTAGTACTTTGCGCTCTAAAAGTATGTTTGCGAATGCTTTTATTTGTGCACAAAAAAAAAACTGTGACCAACTTCACTACTTCTCACGTCAATTAATAGCGCACTAGTTTACGATATAATATATAGCGGCAAAATTTTGTGATCTCCTTTCGTGCGTAAAACACTACGTAATTACTGTGTACTATGATTGAATTGGCATTTACTTGGTAGAACTCCATTATAATAAGATTAAATAAAAAAAGTATTTAGTTCTACAATTTATTTTTATCAGGTAGTTAGTAGATAGCTATTTTGGCTTTACGCTATCGTTCATAGCTCATCGTTCGCCAGATAGTTCTGACGATGGCGTAAAGCCGAAATAGCTATCAACTACCTAATAAAAAAGAAATTGTAAAACCAAATACTTTGTTATTTAATCTTATCACTATGTTTGACCTTTCTTAATAATGTCATTATGACTTTCTTAAGTTTATGACATTGTTAAAATTGTAGTAATTTAATTTAACATCTAATTTCAGTTGTCAGGGATATAGAGAGTCAGAAGGTTTGCTACCTGTATGTTTCTATCTGGCTTAATTCCTTGAAATTTACCCGGGCGATTTTAGGTGTCGATTTTTTTCGTGGGACGAGCTTTGGACGGCGTTGTGAGAACTAGGTTATCATTTCCACCATAGAGAGTTTGCCTTGTCCAAAGTTGGAAGAAATCATCTTTAAGCTGTATCAATTGTATTGATTGAAATCATCAGTGAACCTGTATTACCAAGCACTGAACTGCAATAAAAGAATATTCACCGTTAAGACTCGGGATTTTACTGTGTCCGAAGAGTTTAAGCCGACCTGAAGCAGATTGCTGCTGAAAATGAGAGAAAAGTGGAGTGTGCTCTTTTTCTCTAAGTAACCTCCTGCCTTTTCGGGAGTATCAAGTAATTTTAACACAGCGATATCAATTAACAAAGAGAGTGTTTAGTGCTGCTATGACCGGTAAATTAAATGAATGCAATATTGTTTCTTGCAATATGTTTATGCATTTATTATTCTGAATGGGGCCTCGGACTATCTAAGATTGTAGACTCCTGGTCTACTTGATAAACACTTAATTGTTGGAAAAATCTAATTATGCCCACATTTCTATCCTTGGCCAGCTTTTTTAAGCTGAACCGATCAATTCTTTTCATACCATACATTTTTTTTACCAAAGTAACGTTTTCACTCAAAGCTCAACTCTCTTGTATTTGATATACTGATAATATTATAATTTGTAGTAAATAAGTGTAGTATGATAAACCAAATTCAATCGGAATAACAAGTATTGTATATGTATAAGCATATATTTATGACTATTCATCATAAATGTATTTGTGTTAAAAACGTAAAGAATATTTCGCGTTGGACGTTTATATATTATGTTCTTATTATATCACGATTAGGTTTTTCCCAGTGAGGTTATGCTCTTTTTCCACTATACAAAAATCGATTCAGAAAAATAATCGTCGCTGTCTCTTGAGTGGAGGCACATTTTTGCGATTATGACATTAAAAACTGCTTGTAAAGTTCACAATTTTGATGCTGTGTTTGATTAATTGCCTAAAAAGCTAGTAGTTCTCTAGACTCTCCTTGTGGCCATTTTTTAAAAATCGGATCTGTGGGAGGGAACCTTAAAAATCACGAAAGTCAATCCATTGATAAATCGATTAAAGAATCAATGTAAGAAAATTTACGTTCAGGGATTCGAACCCTTGGCCAACCCAACCGAATAGAACTACTGGGTCGCATGACCGGCTCCTAGAAATAACAGTATATTATTATGAAGTCATAGGGCGACTGATTAGATTACTAGTCACTTTTAAGGTGTTAACTGTCAATTCTCGGTGGAAAGACATTATATTTTAAAAAATAAAACACAATTCATTTGTAATACTTCCACATATTTATGATGATCAGGACCAGTTTCGCGCATCACGAGCATTATCAACTGATAAAAATACAAACATAACAGGCTTATTTATATAAAATTGAGTATAAAAATGAAGGTATATAAAACTGATGGTTCATGAACTAAGACAAGAAAATACTGATTAGCAAACAAATTATATATAAATCAAATAAAAGATTCTACAATTAAAATGTTATGAACCTCTTGCAAATCATTAAATACTAATTTGAAATCACGAATTTTCCTGATTCATTATTGTATATTACATTAGTAATGTCATTAAAAATTGTGTTCTGCTAAATGGACTTTTAATGTAGCTATATTTGTGATTTCAGATTAGTATTAAATGATTTGCATGATGTCCATAACATTTTAATTGTAGACTCTTTTATTTGATTTATGTATAATTTGTTTGCTAATCAATATTTTCATGAACCATCAGTTTTATATACCTTCATTTTTACACTCAATTTTATAAAAATAAGCCTGTTATGTTTGTATTTTTATCAGTTGATAATGCTCGTGATGAGCGAAACCGGTCCTGATCATTATAAATATGTGGAAGTAGTATAAACGGATTGTGTTTTATTTTTTTAAATAGGTTACTAGTGCTCAGTTTTACATGTTTTTAATTTACTTCTTTAGCTATAAATATCAAAGTTATTTATTTTCGTCTTTGTTCGATACAGTTTTCAAAATCAAATATATCGTTTTAATTGAGAAGAACTAATTTATAGAACAAATAATAAACCAACGTTTACGGATGCCTGGCTCCTTACCCGGCCTATAACGTAGAACGTTAGTTAAGTGGTATAAATACTATAAGAAATACTTTAATCAGCGAGGTTTTGAAAATTTCTGCACAGTAGATTTTTTAATAGATTTCATATTTATAATACATTTTAAACTGGAGTTTTTCGTTCACCACATTATTGTGATGATATTAAACTCACTTAAATCCGTTTTTTACGAATATGTAACAACGCCGTCCTAAAGTTTCATTTCGTATAATATATATACTATTATATAATGAAGATCAATGAATGCAGCTAATGGACTTTTTATGTTTCGCATTCTTATATGTCGCTCATAATTTACTTCCTGGACAATAAAAATCACTGAGAAGTTAACCCGGTCCCGTATGTGACAAATATGTCTGTCTCACCATTATTTTTTTCCCAGCGACATTGCTTATTCAGCGACAGGCTTTTTTTTATAAATGCTTTCGCCGTAATATAGGTACCTACGTATGTAAAATATATTATGCCAGAAACTTTATTGTCATCACATAATGACATTTTATTTTCATTTCAAATATACTTGTATTATACAATTAAACAGCAGATATTTTGTTATTTTTAGAGTATCACTCAATCTTATGACAGTTTTTAGAATAGTTTGAAAAAATGGTTGATAGGGTTCAGGAGGAATTTTTGATACATCTCTATTAGAGAATTTATGGGTATTACATATGGCTCTATCTAATTGGCTTTCACTTAGGCAAGCTCACGCAATAGTTTGAACGCCCGACAAGTAATGTACCTTGTCGCATATTTCTTTCAGCTTTTACGAGGTCAAAATCAGAATTCTGCAATTCTTGAGTGTGTCAAACTTTGTGTTCTTGAACCATTTATTTTTGCCCCGTGTAGAACTTTTTTTTTCCCATGTCTGCTCCCAATGTGGAACATATGGTCTCCTAATGGAGATACCTTGACAGAATTTTTCTACGAGAACTGCTTGTCACTTAATTGCTCAACCTCTCTTTTTTCGAAGAGAGTAGGGATAGAAGGATAGGGCTATGACACTACGCCCCGTGAGGATGGGATTGGTAGAAGGGAGGACTCAGACTACGAACAGAAATCCATAAATCGATTGAAAGATCAATCTATGAAAACCGTCCGCACCGAGAATCGAAACCGAGACATCCGTAACCGTAACCAGCGACGCTGCCAACTGCGCCACGGACGTCGACGTGTAGAACTAGCCTGACAATATTAATGCCACTGGGAAGAGCTCTAAATTGTTTTGTTTTGGATGTTGTCATATTCTGCATGGACTCGAGTGATTTCACACGATTACTTTTTGTGTATTAAAAGAGATTCTGTCAGAAATTATTCGGTTGACTTCCTTGCTCTATTACCATATTTTTCGTGGGAAGGAATATCAAACATCACATACATCCATAACATTCAACATGATTGAATCCAAGACAACAAATATATTTAAAATATAAAATAGTAAATTAACATTTGATATTGACTTTGCCAGGACTACCGAAGGTTGCTATAAATTGGCTTAAACATCAACCATTAATTTACTTTAGTATGTCGAATAAGACAATTTGTCAAATATATTTAAAATATAAAATACGGTTTTCATAGATTGATCTTTCAATTAACATTTGATATTGAGTCCTCCCTCCCACCAATCCCATCCTCACGGGGCGTAACTTGAGCCTTTCAGTATATCTTCTATCGCTAGGTTGTTATAAAGAAAAAGTATTGACCATAGTGACAAGGTTCTCGTAAAAACATGACTTTCATTATTAATATTATTTACTCTAGTATATATATCATAATTTTCAACTATTTCGTTTGTTTCAAAACTAATAATAAAATTTACATTTTAAAGGTATCCAATTTTTATTACGACACTAAATAACAGTAAATAATAAATATTATAATTAGTTTCGCAGTATCATTATTCATTTCTGTCTTACGAAAAGATTAATGAAACATTTTGAACTCCTTAAGTTGACCGCGTTACCTTGTAATTTGTTAAGATTTTCTCGTCAAAGGGTTGCAAATCTAAAAAAGAAATCTCGGAATGAATCGTCGTTTTTGTTTATTCCAGTTGTGGACAATCTGAAATTAAGACGGCATGGCTTAGTATTTTTTCAATTACATATTTACTTAATGATAATTATTTGTTCTATATTTGCTTCCAGCGAGAAGCAAAAGATTGAATTTTTCTAAATCGTATACTTTACCTGTATAAACTTCATCATTTATTACACATAACTGTTTAGTTAATTAAGATACGGTTTTAATAAATTTCAGAATCAATTAAAAAATCAATACACCGATGTGTCCATTGTAATTTGCAGTATTCCACCCATTTACTGAACCACCGAATATAGCAGATTTATCGGCATGCTGACGTCGTGATGAAAATTTTCACAAAGCCGATCTATCGACGCTTACTTCTGTGTATCATATTTGGAGATATTCGCATTGAAAGAATTGTTTTTTTTCAGAATACTCTGTCTGTCTACCAAGTAAAATTTATTGTTTGTACATTATAAAGAATAATCTTTTGGGATACAAATCATAAGATTTGGTGTCGATGAGTTATAGTAATCTTTTTGCCGGTATAAAAAAATAACAATATGAAATATGACTTAAGTAATACTGTTTTTTTTCAAAGCCCATTATATTCTATGACTTCATGCGTTCTGCCATTACATGAAGCGTTAAATTGCATACATTTTGACGTTCAAAACAGAAAACTATCAAAAACAGAATTATGTTCTGCCAGTATATATTCTCGATATGTTTATAAGTAAATTTAGCAAACATTAAAAGCCTAGGATTGTTTTTAGATGATAAATTAAAGTTTGGGTCGGTAAATCGACTCTACCAATGTTTTTGAAGCAGTTTCAGCACCCTGAAACTGTAAAAGGTAATTTGTAATATCTCATAAGTGCTCTGCCGCAAGTAAAATCTTATAAATCATTAATATTATAGAAATATTTTTTATCTAAATATGTAATGAATTCAACAAGCTATCAATATAAAACAGTTCTCGATCAAATATATATATTGTGAAGAAGCACTACGAAGCTTGTTTTATATTTTATAAATTAAATGTCTCTTCTTCAAAAATAGACGGTAAATAAACATTATTAAAACCTGAGCAATATGTTTAAATCTGTTTTGTCCTTCGGTAACTAAGGTACAAGAACCAAAAGTCGTCACTTCTGCAATATTTATTTCTACTTAGAGTTTCTTAATATTTACGGGGCACTTCATTAATCACTGCAAATGAAGATAGGGCAAGACGGCTTTTTGAAACAATGATAAATGCTTTGACCCAAAATTTAAATTTTCACAGATAAGATGTATTTTAAGCGAAGTGATAACTAACACGTCTTTGATTATGATGAATGACGGAAAGCGGTATAACTTTTACGCCTGTTAGCAAATTATATGATTATTTAAATGTTATTATCAAAATGCCACCTAGTTGATAGAACCTGTAACCCTCGATTCATACTATCTGCTCATTTGCTTTAAACATCTTGCTAAGATTGTGTCTTTACAGGGATGTAAATGCACCCTTGAAAAGTTTGACTCGGCGTTCCTATAATTTTAGAATTTTAGGGAAGCTACTGGCATTCAAGTGAATAATTCTTTCGTTGTATATTGCGATGATGAAATCTTATATGCGATGATGAAAATTTATAATTTATGATATCATAAGGGAGCTTGATGGATATTGAATATTAAATTTTAGTCGTTCAAGTTTTATCACTACGCCATTCGGCATCTACAGGCATTCCAGTGCACAGATAAACTCGAACCGACAGTTTGTATCATTTGTTTCTCTCTTACTCATCCGATCATAAAAACTGAGCATAATGAGAGTGATTAGCTAGCCACTAGTCTTGTCCTAACCCTATCCTTCCATCTCTAATCTCTCTAAAAAAGAAAGGTTGAGCAACTGAGTAACAAGCAGTTCTCGAAGAAAACCTTCAGTTGAGATAACGCCATTAGTAAGCCATATACTCCACATTGAGAGTGGTAAAAAAATATGTAAAATAGAATTAAGAAAATTACGTTGTATTATTGTTCTTACTACGTCTAGGAAACATATTGATGTTGATTTGAATTTAACTTGATACCGATTTGATATCAATGACGACTTATCTTAATTGATGAAAAAATTGCATAAAGCATACCAATAAAAACCTACCACTAAAAATTAATACGTATATCTATAGTATTATCTTTCCCAATTACCTTTTACTGATAATTTTTTCTTATGAGCATGTGAAATTACAAAAATCTTCATATGTTGTTATTATTATGCGAATATTTTCCCATTATATCTATAAAAATCTACACTATCCTTTATTCTAACTGAATAATTAAAAAAAAAATTCCTTGCTTATCTGTATTTATTATATTTCTTACATAATACATACAGGAAACTCTCCGTTGTTAGCGGGTGATACGTTTTGGACATGGTCGTGATAACCGAAATATCGCAATCAACGAAGGCTTCCTTTAGTATAAGTTTGCAATGAAAAACATCATATAATCCTGTACAGCTAGTTTTAAAACAGTGCTCCACAACCTTTTAGAATAGAACTTATTAGAATTTCACATCACACCACAAGCAAAGATATACAAATTCCATTAACAAAACTTATATTTATTAATTTGTTTTTTATTTTATAAATTGAAAACGTAGCTCATGTGTTTTAAATATTAACCAATTTAATTCTAGCTAAGTCTGCTAAGGTTCTAAAACTTTTAGATATGATGAAGTAATTTTGATTGAAGAAATAGACTATTAATAAAAGAATATGCATTAAAACACGTAGTTTTGAAAATAACAAATTATATAAAAAAAAATGTATCAAATTGTATCTAAACTATCACAAATCTTTTGCATACATGTACAAAAGCAATAAAACGTTGCCCAAATATTTTTTTGCAATAATTCTAAGTTTTGTGTAGCTAATCAGTCTATTTTCATAGTGTGTTATTTGATACATTCGATCATTGTTTTGAATAACCTCTTTAGCAAGTTTGTTACCATTAATGCTCTTCAATGTACACAGCATTTTTTAAATTATAACGTAAGTTTTTTTGGTTTTAAACACCAGACAATCCTCTTTTTACTCTCCATAAATGCGTCGCAACATCCATACAAACAAAAGTATTTCATTAAAAGTCGAAACAATGAAATATTTCTTTCAGTGAGAATAATATAAACCGAACGATTGCTAAGATCTCCGTTTCCGATGATTTCTCATTTATGACAAATTGCGCCGCGGCAGACTTAGGATCGTCTCACGGTACACTGGTTGTGGGGCACTGCTTTAGGCCACTAACTTACTCGTTTTTAATCTTCGTCGATTTTTTATTACAACTCGATGGATTGATTGTAATCCTTTTCAACTATTTTGTGTTGTTAGTATGTTTGTTAAACTGTTATACTATACAAGCTATGCACTGGCTTGTTTTTGTCTTATTTGCGCTGATAATTTTATTATATACATTACTCATTATAACGATTTTTGGCACGTGTTTAGTGTCAAATACAGGCAAATATCTGATCTTTTTAGCTAACCATTCTCTCGCCACGACCTGTTTTCATGATCAGATATAAGGTAGGGTGAAAAGTATTTTAAAAACATCACAGCCATAAATCTATTAAAATTAATTAATGACTCCAATTTGAAATTGGAATCTTTAGCCCAACAAAATAATTGAAACGAAACCCAAATATGTTTACCATTCGATTACGAGGTCAGCCATATCAATCGTGAATGTTGCTTAATGCAATTACGAGAATTACTATAATATCCGGCTTGTTGTGGTTTATATTGATTGTGTCCACGTGTCATAAATTTGATCATTACAATTATTCCTAGTTAATATACAAAAACCTGAAGAGTTAGTGATGTCCTAACTTCATCTTACAAAAGTCATATTGAATGACCTACAATTTCCTAATAACTAACGCTTCATCGAGTAATTCAATGAGAGATTTTCAACTAAATAAGTGAGAATAAATCAAGTAATTTTCACTAGATCGAGAGAGGCTATGCTTTCAAGCCGGAGAAAAATATGAAAAGGTCTTATGTTATAACTGAAATAAAGTTCATATTTGTTAAACAAATTTTATATTATACGCTGACTGTTTTTATTCACTAATATATAAAACTCCTCGTATATTTTCATGAACAAATAACGTTGTTAGTCCCAGATGTATTTCGTACGCTTTAATTTTAATTAAAACTCATTTATTAAATTAAATATTTTAGCAATTTCATCAAAAAATAATACTTCCCTGCTAGGTAAAAACACAGTAATTACAGAAAATATCGAATTTAAAGAAGGTATGGAGTATGATAATGTGGAAAATTTGGAATATTTTAAGGAAGAAAAACAATAGTAAAATTTAAATTTTTATACTAAAAAAAAGTCAAAACGTTTGAATTTTTGTAAGTAACAACACAGTCTTTGGTGAAAGCACTGTGTTTTTATTTACAATTGTATACATAGCACCTATGAATATTATCCTAAAAAATCACTATCCAGATATATTATAAATATTATTATACTAAAAGGTAAATCAGTTGATCAGTTGAAATTCAGTTGATAATGCTCGTGATGAGCGAAACCGGTCCTGATCATTATAAATATGTGGAAGTAGTACAAACGAATTGTGTTTTATTTTTTAAAATATAATGTCTTTCCACCAAGAATTGACAGTTAACACCTTAAAAGTGATTGGTAAAAGGTAAATTATAATATGACGTCAGTTTCTGTTGAATTGTTGAACATGTAATTACTGAGGTTTTACTTAGCAGAGCAGAAGAGCTAGAATCTTTAAAAGTAATATTTAAGAACATCATTGTTTTAGAACAGTATACGAAGTTCCGTAATTTTCTTTTTTGTGGTAAGTTTGTTATTGTTTTATTAGATTATTATTAATTTATATTTTGAGATAAGTACTATTATTAAATTTAGATATTGTTCGGGTATTTGTAAAAATTGTCGTGTGGCTCTTCACAAAGGAAAATGTTCGCAATTTTATCATAGAAAAATTAAATATTAAAATTTTTTAAGCAATTATAAAAATAATGATTTGATTTCATCCACTATTTCCATAGTTATAACATTTTTAGTAAACGCTCTATGCCGGGCACAGGGGTTGTTTTACCTGATTTTGGCCGGAGCTGATAGTGTTAATTATGTTGAACCTATGGAAAAGAAAGTGGCTAAAACAATATTTTTTTTCTTCTTAATTGAACAAAACTTTATTTCACAGTTTCTATTTCGGCAAACAATTAAATATGAAATTCTTATGAAAGCATTAAAAAATAAAAAAAGATTTTGTCGTAGACAACAATCATGCAAACTATGGAATAGAAAATTCATTATAGTATCTAATGTGTCAAAATGTTATAGACAAATCATGTATGACTGTGGAGGTGTCTATATACACCATGGCTTTATAAATAATATGTTTAGGGAGCCGAAAATAAATTCTTAAATATGTGTATTTGTAAATTTCTGTCGAATTTCATCAGAAATATTTTTGAACAAAGATTCTTAACAATAAGAATATAGTATAAATTATTAGGAAGGTTTTTGGGCAATATAAATTAAGAAGAACACTGAGAGCGTTAATTATAAGTACTAAAGTTACTATATCTTTCAGCAATACTTACAATCTGATACGTATTTAGAATAATCATTTATATGTACAAATAGACCAACCAACATAATTAAAAATAATTAGTATATGCCAAAAAGTAAAACTGTGTTTATGGTGAAAAACAATTCCAAAACGAATAAATTAGAAAAAATAAGAAATATAAGCGCAACACTATAACTTATTTGTTATCAAGAAGTACTCTAACAGTATCTAAATTTAATAGTAGCACTTAGCTAAAAATATAAATTAATAGTAATCTAATAAAACAGTAACAAATTTATCACAAAAAAGAAAATTACAGAACTTCGTATAGACTTATACTGTTCCAAAACAATGATGTTCTTAAATTTTACTTTCAAAGATAAGTAAAACCACATTAATTAGATGTTCAACTAAGTAATTAGATGTATTTTTTGGGCGACGGAAAACGATTAACGATTTTCGCTAAATGACAGAAAAAACCTACCAATTCCTCTTAATCATCTGAGTCGGTTAGAAAACCTTGAACTGTACGTATAATTGTCAAGAAATATTTGTTTCAGCATTAATAGATCTCAATCTCATAGAAATCGAAGCTCTTTATACATTTTAGGTATGGTGGTAATGGCATTTGTTAGTCGGGGTACATTCCATTATATAAAAGGCTTCACATGGATTATTCATAATACCAACAAAACTTAAATACATTGAGAAGACAAAACGATAAGTAGGGCACTGACCCAGTCGTCGCATCAGTTCATAATCTTGTAAAATCCAACATCATTTGACGTGACAAAGGCGCTGTAAATGGCCCAAACAACTCTACAGGATGTGGACTTGAAAAGCGTCGCATTGTTCGGCAAACATCTGGTCTTACAAAGCCGCAAACAGACGACAAGACCCGAGAAAACCCGATCCAGCTTCACCGATATAACTGCCATCCCATTAGGGAAAACAATACGAATCCAGGTCAGTGAAGTGCTCATCTTAGATAATAATGCCCGTGCAAAATTCAATTAAAAATCTTATTAAATCCATTCAAAAACCTTTTATGCTGTCTTTTTTTTTGTCACCGTTCGTAGAACAAGAATTTATTCTTTTATTTAAACATATTCACTTCCAATGTGGAGTGCTTGGTCTCCTATTAGAGCATCTAAAGACAAATTGTTTTCACAATAACTGGTTTGCTAGTAAGTCACTCAACTTTTCTCTTGGAGTAAATTCTATTGGGAATAATCACAAAACCAATCAATAATAATATAGAATTTTGAGACAGTAATATTAAATTTATATAAAATGTATCAATAACAAAACTAAGTAAAATAAACACAATTAAAAATTTCATTATTTTAATGATGATTCGCTTAGAATTCATGACATGGGCAACTAATTGTGAACATAATTGAAATACAATAAACAAATCATTTTTTTTATAATTTAATAAGTTTTGTGATCCCTTTGAGAGGACGTCAATGGTGGACAATTGTATGAAAATCGCATTATCCCCGACTAACTTTTATTGTGATTTAAAGTTAAGGGTTTGGCTAAGGGTACGCACTTTAATTTTGACCTAGAACGAGTATCTTGCCTAAATTCTCATTATTTGGTTAAACAATAACGTGAAATTGTCCAATTAGACTAGCAGTATATTTATCCCTAATTTTATTTATAATTATTAAAAATCTCTTTATGCTTAATTCCAAAAGACGGACACAGCACGCATGCCAGTTTAAGATTATAACAAGAGCTAGTGAAAAGCTTCAGATTCTGCGACAGATACGTCTAATAATGAAAAAATTGTTCAAACATAACGTTATTGATAACATCTAGTTAGCTAGAATTTCGAGAGAGTCAATTGATTACGACATTCACTGACGTGTAATTATTGTTTAAATATATTTCCGTGTGACAGACTAATGAAATAAGAATACACTTATATATCATTGCTTCTATCTGATAGAAACAATCAAATATTAATGTAGCTTGAACTATTTTTACGAGTAAAAGTATGTATAAGATGTATGTGATATTTACATCAAATCCTGAAAAGTATTCGATAATATTACTAGAAAGCCATATCATTATATCGCCACCCTTTACGAAAAGAACTTTTGAATCGTTTGTGTGGTTGTAAAACAAATACATTTATGTATGTCAGCCCCATGTTGCAGTGGTTAACGTCGTTGGCTGCGGTTACGGATGTCTCAGGTTCAAGTTCCTGTACGGACAGTTTCATAAATTGATTTTTCAATTGATTTACGGATTTCTGTTCATAGTCATGAATGTTTGTAAAGTCTAAAATTCCCTCCCAACCATTCGATCCTAAATAATGGAGCATAGAAAGAGCGATTGGTCCTGTCCTAACCATATCCTTCTATCCGTAATCTCTTCGAAAAAAAGAGGTTGAGCCACTGAGTGAAAGGCAGTTCTCGTAGAAAATTTCTATCAAGATACCTCCATTAGGAAGTCATACGCTCCGCGTTGGGAGCGGACACTGTAAAAAATATATGTATTTATAAATTCATGTCATAGTTCTTGAACCAATTTTTTTATAATTGTAATTACTGACACTCAATTTCATCTGAATATCCTTGTTAAATAATATACTAGTGAGTACGCGGCATGTGTTGCAGTGCCACTCAAAGAAAGAAAGGGTTTATGTTTTATTTCTGTTTATTGAAGTGCTTTTGGATTAGAGGTTACTGAATTAAAACACAAACCCTTTTTTTCTTTGAGTGGCAATGCAACGCGTGCCGAGTATGATATGTGCCGTTTGACGTTTGCTGTTTGTGTTTTGTTTTCCAATTGTCTATCTATGTCTATATCTACCGTAAAGCCACGTAAGTTGCATATAGCCTTACCGCAAGTGCAAGCAATAAGTTGACAAAATGGTAGAGCAAAAAATATGAACAAACATTAACAAACATGCTCAAATTGATTTTTAGATATTATAAGACCTACTGTAAGTTCATTGTATTCTGCCTATAACCTTTGTGGAAGTGCAAGCAATAACTTGACAAAGCTTTATCGGAATCGGATGAACGGTATGGCAGTGCATAAGATACGAACAAACACACATTGGTTTTTATATAGAAGTAGATGACATATAACATTGTATTGTATTGTATCAGTCAGTTATGCTCACAATGATCATTAACAAAATACAGTAGTGCAAAACAAATTGTGTTTTATTAAGAAAAATATATAAACAATATCACTAAAAAGAGATTCTGTTGAGATACTTGATTAATAGTTCATATGCAAAATATTGAGAGTGGAAGCGGTTGAAAAAAAGATGTTGTTTGAATTTTGTTTGTTCATTTATAATAATGAATTGTATTTAAAAGAAGAATCTTTTAGAATTGGAGACGATGAAAAATAACGAGAAAAATAAAAATGATCTTTGTTCTTAAGTATTCATAAGAGAACCGTATTTCATAGCGTCATAATTCTTTTGTTGCGTTTAATAGGGATTAACAGTAGCCTGAACCACCTATTCATAGTAAAAAGAATACTTCAAAGAATGTAATAAGTTATTTTAACAGCTTATACAGGTTTAATAATCATAATACGGTTTCGATTCTTAGTAACGATACCTTATCCATTGTTATATACCCTGATGGAAATATGCCAGCTTTCGTATGATCGTGAAATATATAGAAATACAATATAAATATAGATTTCGCAGAAAATCTTGTTTTTCACGAAATTCAAAGCACAATTTATACAATATTTTTTTTTCTAATGTTATAAGATTCGTGCGAAGCGAAAGCATGGAGAGAGATAAACATTCATTCTATGTTATATTATTACAATGAAATCTATGAATGCGAAAAATATGGTAAATGATTACAAACATTCATGTTGATAATTGATAAAAAAGAATTTTTAAAACGGCGCAGTTGATTTTTTTTTTGTTAAATACATTTTTAATTATTGATCTAGTTTTACTATCCGGATTTGCTTTGAATTTAGATTCACATATCTAAACAAGTTAACTTACAACTCAAAATCGCATTAAGCACACTTTGATTGTTAACTTACCTCCTGTGAATTTGAAATTAGCTAATTATTATATTATTATAAATGTGGTTTTTGGCAGCTAATTATTTGGTCGATAACTAATTCGATAAGTGTTCAGATTATAATTATGTTTGATCGGTAAATAATTTCCAAGTAAATAAAGGTTAGGTTATGTTAGATTAAATTTGAATTATTGAGATTTTGTACACTTCCATGTATTTTGTCACTAACGACCCGGGTTTCGCCTTTCGGCATCTTCAGGCATTAGAGCGCACGAATGTCGAAACCCGGGTCGTTAGTGACAAAATACATGGAAGTGTACAAAATCTCAATAATCCAAATTTCATATGGAAATTCCATCAAGCACCCCCAGTTAATGTCTTAAATTATATGTTAGATTACGTTTGATAAAAAAACTCACCGTTTTATATAAATATCTGACAGTTTAATTTAAGCAACCCACAATTTTATATCAATTATTGACGGTACATTTCATTAACTGACCGCGTGTCTATTTATTGAATTAGTTACTGATCATTTTCATTAATTACTTACCATTTATTATGTTTTACTGACCAAAAATTGAAATAGTTACTGACTCAATAAATGTAGGCAGTAGAAATATACAAAATAGCCTTCATAGAACAATGTTATTGGTGGGAATGTTGCTTCTTCACATAGATCTCGAGTTGACAAAACGGTTTAAATGCTGAAAAGATGTTCATTTCGTGACTTCAGATTTTACTGTTCAAACGCGCTTAGACGACATTCACGTAAATGTGATTTCCAATGTACCTATTTTAAATATTATTATTTTTTATAGTATTCTATATTTATAATTTATTGGCAAAGTGACAGGTTACGGATGACGAGTGATGCAACATATTCTGTGAATAGGAATCGCATGACCGGATGATAATATTAATACCGTCATTTCATATTTAAAACCAGTATTTGAAAATATCGATACCGGGTATTAGATATTGCCAAATTAGTATATAAAATTGAGTAAAAAAAGATAATTACGGCCAATTGGGATCGCAAAACCGCAGGAATAAATCGATTATTGGATACCGATGAAAGAAAACATAGCTATATAACAAGCCTAGGCTGACTTTCATAAATTTCTTTAATAAAATGATTATTTCGATTTAATTATAACGTTAAAGAAGTTAATTTATCAATTCTAGAATCTGTCAATATTGATCGGATATTTGTCCAAATATGTGCGGCTGCAGAATACCCTCCTAGATTCAATGCATGTTGGACATATAGTCATTTATAAATTGTAATGCACACTATTTTTATACCGAAATACCGATATTTTTAATTTTCAAACCAGGAACAATCTGCAAATTCAAGAGGAAAATTCTAGCTGTTAAATCAAATGTTAAAAAAGTTTTTTTTTCAGCTTATGATAATATTATGCATTGATACTATTTTATACTTTATTAAAATCAACGCTTATAAAGCTCTATCTCTTTATACAATATAATTAAACGGTAGATTAGACACTAGAATGTACATTTATTACTTGCAGGTCATGGATCTTAACAACACAGCGTAAACACTTATTAATTTTATAGCGAACTCTCTTTAACTATTTTTATATCGAAGAAAATAAAAAGTCTGCATTATTAGTTTCTATTTTACATCATAAAACGGAAATATTTTGGATGTTTCAAATTTAGCGTTTTATATAATACATAAAAAAAAATATAATTTTATATAATACATGTCGGCGTCCGTGGCGCAGTTGGTTTCGTCGCTGGCTACAGTTACGGATGTCTCGGGTTCAATTCCCGGTGCGGACGGTTTTCATAGATTGATCTTTCAATCGATTTATGGATTTCTGTTCGTAGTCTGAGTCCTCCCTCCCACCATTCCCATCCTCACGGGGCGTAACGAGAGCGATTAGCTAACCACTAATCTTGTCATAGCCCTATCCTTCTATCCCTACTCTCTTCGAAAAAGAAAAGAGAGGTTGAGTAACTGAGTGACAAGCAGTTCTCGTAGAAAAAATTCTGTCAAGATACTTCCATTAGGAGACCATATGTCCACATTGGGAGCGGACATGGGAAAAAAAAATATAATACATATATTATGTAAAACAATAAATTGCGACGGCTAATTCTATCATAAATGGTCCATTTTACAAGAGGAATGTTGATGTATTTTTATAACTGTTGTTAGAGGTTTTTGAAATCATGGATTCATTTTATTATAAAATTCGGTCTTATTTCTCGAAAATAATACAATATGTACATCAATTTCATCAAAACCGATATTCAAGGCATTAATTCTATAGCGAGATTGACTAATCTTAAAGACGTAATCATTTCCAACTGAATGATGAACTTTTGAACAGAATAAACATTTTATGCAACCAAAGTGATGGTATCGGTTCCCGGAACAAAATAAACCTTCCCATTTGGCTACTTTGAAATATAACGTTCCCATTAAAATCAAAGTGAATTGAAGCGAGGTTGGTACTGCATTGGACATTAAGCCCCCTGAGAGCTATGAATTTGGTCTGCTTTCGCATAGTTTATTTGTCAGCCCAGTGTGTGAGGTTACAGCCACTATTTTAGTGACGCAAGTCATTTGAAACTTTGCTGACCGGACCGACCAAATGGTAGAGTCATTTTGGTGGAACTTAGACTCGTAAAACTTTCGAATCACAGAGGTTTCATTTTACGTCATTTTATAATATGATATTTGGCCAACATGGAAGTTTTGTAAAATTACAAATATGCTTATATTACGTATACTGAAAATTCGTAACGCTTTTGCGTAATAATTTATCAACTTAATAAATTCGGCAAACAATGTCACTGTGCTTAGAATTGATTCAGAATCCGGTCAAAACTCCGATGTTAAGTTTGCTCTTAAAATCTAGAATCGAAAATAAAAATAACCAACATTACAATTATTCCGCAGATCTACAACATAAATAATTTAGATTTTTGTCTAAATCTCTTTGTAAGCTATTACCCTGTCACACTTTAAATTTAGGAGACACAAGATTTACACTATTGGTAAACGATATGTGATTGATCACTATCGTGTATCAACCATAATAGAAAAAGCTCTTTCACCAAGAAAAAGAGCAATAGTGAATATTAATTTAGTCATCTTTAAATGAGAAAAATTACCTGTTTACCTTGAATTTCAAAAAAGGATTAGTGTAAACATAAACATCAGCTGGCTGGAATGAAGTAGGAATGAGTGTTGAAGATTTAGGGCATTTAAGTTTTACCAATAATACTATGTTTTTTTTATAGGCAGATTTAATTTAAGGAATTTTAGGGTTTATAAATTCTGAAATAAACTATTTTCTAATCGATTCCTATTAGATTTATGAACAATGATAAATACCTTCATCTAAGGTAGAGTTACGCTTAAGTATTTCTGCGAGATGAAAGATATAGGTATTTACTCATTAATAACTCTAAATATTAAAGTAACGCTTCAGATATCTTTCTGTTCGTCGGTACTTTACATTGATTAAAAACATTGCTCAGTGTCAGACCTCCCTCTCCGAAACTCTGAAATTCTTCAGGAAGAATTCCAATTATTGAATCTAATCGCTAAAAGTTTTAAGTCAAGAATAGTACATCAAGTTGACGCTGATGTGTTTTTTGCGTAACATTTGTAATTAGTGTGTGATTTTTGTATTTTTTGTATTAATTAAATTCATATATTCTAGTGATTCGCTGGTAACATTTTAAATATATAGTAATTGACCCGTTAGAGCGTTAAAAGCGAGTGTCCAAAAAACCGTCGTTTTATCCAGAGGAATATTTTTCATGGTTTGTCTAATAATAATAATATGAAAAAAATATTAATTTACTTACAATTTTTACGGTAATTTTATAAAAATAAAACATGATGAAATTTAGTAAAAACGGATAAGTTACTATTTTTGACATCGCAAAATACGATTTTTATAAAGATGTAAATTTTAAATAAGGTTAGAGGCTAGAGAAAAGCTCTCTTGAAGTATTATGTTTTTTTCGTAATAAATTTCATAATTCTCAAGCAGTTATTTAAGTTTTTCTTTTTCTTACTCATTAATAACAATGACAACGGAACGCAGGATTATGAAACACTCGGTTATTCAGTTCTTGTTCATTCTTCAAATGAAATAATGTTCTGCTGACGGTTTTTTTTTCATCTTAATTAATTCATTTATTTGAATATGTCAGAAACGTTCTATTTTCCATAATGCTGTCATAAATAAAAATCAAAAGATAAATTCAAATAGGAAATAAACTCAATGTGTACATTTTCAATCTGATATGAAACAATCAATGCAGTAACTTGACGCTTGACAATCCTAAGCCGTCTCTTCAAAATTAACAAATCATGTTTTCTTTTTCCTGCCCAGGGCGAAAAAGAAATATAAGAAATTTAATTGAAAAATTATATTATTCGAAAGAGTAAGGTTTCTTTGGTGGTCTGAAAAGAAAGTATTGCATAGTGATCGTAACTTCCACTGAATGCAGAAAATTAAATAAATAAATGTGCTTTTCAAATCACTTTTAAGGTGTTAACTGTCAATTCTTGGTGGAAAGACATTATATTTAAAAAAAATAAAACACACTCTACTACTCAGTACTACTTCCACATATTTATAATGATCAGGACCGGTTTCGCTCATCACGAGCATTATCAACTGATAAAAATACAAACATAACAGGCTTATTTTTATAAAATTGAGTGTAAAAATGAAGGTATATAAAACTGATGGTTCATGAACTGAGACAAGAAAATACTGATTAACAAACAAATTATACATAAATCAAATGAAAGAGTCTACAATTAAAATGTTATGGACCTCTTGCAAATCATTAAATACTAATCTGAAATCACAAATATAGCTACATTAAAAGTCCATTTAGCTGAACAAAACGTTTTAATGACGTTACTAATATAATATACAATAATGAATCAGGGAAATTATAAGAAAAAAATAATGAACCATTTAAAAATAATCAAATATTAAGTATGTATTTCATTATTTTTTTCTTATAATTTCCCTGATTCATTATTGTATATTATAGTAGTAACGTCATTAAAATTTTTGTTCAGCTAAATGGACTTTTAATGTAGCTATATTTGTGATTTCAGATTAGTATTTAATGATTTGCAAGAGGTCCATAACATTTTAATTGTAGTCTATTTCGCATTTCTATCAAAATGCTCGAAATATGAGTCTCTACTAATTATATCATATCAGTATCTTCTTATATTTCATATCTCCTATTATTAATACATATAAACGCCATTTACATTTAGGATTTATTTTAACTAAAAACTTATGATACAATGTATGGGGCATGAGATAATTCTTTCAATGGCGGGTAGTTTGCATATCGGAGAAAAAAATCAGAAAGATGAAAAAATAATCCGTTTCATCAATGTAAAAAGCATTCACAAAGCATGCAGCAAATTATGTGAAAATGCTTTCAGAACATCTAAAAAAATTATTTGCTCTTTCGTAATATCCATTATTAAATCTCTACAATGCAGCAAGCGATAGAATTTCAGACTCATTGAAATATTAAAAAGGAAATGCTTCTTGCTTCCGAACACAGATGGTATTACGTGCTAGCCTAACTTTATATATATTCTGGTTATCATATACATTGTACATATTATTTAATAATGATCAGCGGAATAATAATGGAGGCAAAAATTTTTTTATCAGCCGCGTAGCAGTTCACCTCATTATTTTAGCCTCATACCAACATTAGAGATCATAATATTATAATAGGTGCAAGAAGCGTTGGATTAACCTCGTTTGATACTGTAGGGCCTTATCAGATCAAAAGCGGAAATCGGAAATTTGTTCAAACCGAAGTGTTAATGATTTTGAAACTAGCAGTATATTCTGTAAAAAAATCAGAAATAATTTATTCGATTGTTTAAGATACAATTTAAGATATAATTTAAGACTGAGGGTGCTTGATGGAATTTCCATATGAAATTTGGATTATTGAGATTTTGTACACTTCCATGTATTTTGTCACTAACGACCCGGGTTTCGCCTTTCGGCATCTTCAGGCATTCGAGCACACGAATGGACCCATTCGTGTGCTCGAATGCCTGAAGATGCCGAAAGGCGAAACCCGGGTCGTTAGTGACAAAATACATGGAAGTGTACAAAATCTCAATAATCCAAATTTGTTTAAGATACATTTATTTCTGTTTGAGAAGGGTTTTATTTTTTCTTTCAAAGCTCTCACGAAGATGATTATTGAGGGCTTGAGGATAAGCATGTGGTGGTTCAAGACCTCAAAGTCAACTTGATTTTTTTCTATAACAAGGGTATATTTAATGGTGATGGTTTTTCTTCTAGAATATATATCTGGTGATTTTGTCACAATCCACTTCTCGTGATTTAAAAAATGATTATTTGATGCATTGGCAATTAAATATGTTAAACCAGAAATTTGTTTAAATTTCTATCATAAAACAACGATAAGGGGCAATATTTTCATGTAGAGATTTACAAAGGAATAACAATTTCTTCAATAGACTGAAATAAATGAAAAATTTGAATTATTTATTTTTTGACAATTTCTTTTTGTATGTAAATAATATAAAGATGGGATAATTCAAATGCATTATTATAGAAATAAGGGTAATCAATTATATTATTAATTCGCCTTATGTTTGGTTTTATTGAGCGAGCATGTTTGCTAAAATGGTAATACAAAAGTATTTCATCGCCTTTTTTGAAGTTCTGACTTTAACTGTTTGAACTGTTTGAATGTCCAGTATTTTTTAAACACTTAACTCGTGTCCTTTCTTCTTAATTAAAAAGTTCCTTGGCAACTTATAAACAACTGAAAACAACATTAAAGCACCTTTCTACAATATTATCCCTGTTTCCGTAAGTTTATAAAGTTAAAGATTTAACGATACCATGATCATTAAATATTTTAAGGATTGTCCTAACAAGACCGGTTGTCTTATTAAGGACATTATAATAGTTGAAACAGCTTGGCTCCGGGATAATATATTGACCGTACGTGTACTATTAGATTGATAATTAGCCGGCCCGGGTAGGATCTAAGGATCATGTAATGACCCTACTGAATTATCCTTGACGTCTCCTTAAACCAGTGTTTAGGCAGTCTGGCAGTCTATTCAATATACTGGCACAACTAAATTATACACTGAAGGAAAATATTTTGTAGTTCTACCGCTTTAACTTAAAGCAAATAGAAGGTGTAAATTCACGTGGGAAATTATATTACATTTGTTGAATATATTATATTATTAACATTAGAATAAATTAAATTCATTAAATGAATATTATTTATCTGTATAAGAATTTTGTATTTATACAAAAATACATGTGAGCTTAAAAACTAAAGGATTATTGCAACTTCAACGATATTTAAATTTTATCAAATTTTTTTTTTTTAATTTACATTCATTTTTTTAGTATCACTCGGGATCATCGGACATCAATATTAAATTTCTATTATCCATAGCTGTGTCCCAGTGCACATGATGTTGGGATTACATTATCTGACATCTGTGATGTTATAATAGCAACGCTTATTGTTTTTAAGTCATACTGCTATCGATTGTTATCATGGCAATCCCAACAATGAACAATTATATAAATGTCAAAAAAATGAAATCGTGAATTTCACAAAAAAAAAAACTTCAATGAGAAAACGAAAAACATATCATGCTTGGCGTTACAATCATATGTCACGAAATATCTTTTACGATTTTAATATATTATAATGTTAACAGTATTGACAATTCAACTCCCAGGGCACTAATTTTACTTATCATTAATATATACAATAAAATTCACTTAAGTGTACTTAAGTAAAATTACAGTTTATATTTCATTTTTCAAAATATGCCTTCAGACATTTGATGTAATTTCTATTATATATTTCTATTTTTTAATAACAGTAAAAGTCCTCGATAGACCGGACGAGCAGAACAGTGTTCGTTAAAGCTGAAAGTATTTTAATACTTTAGTAATTTTAGGTTTTTGGAATACTTTTTTTGAACGAGATAATAAACGATAAAATACAATACCTGTTTAGTTTTCATAAATGTATTAAAAATATTTTACAATTAAAAAAATGGTTATAACTTTGAATGGTACTAACTGTCAATTCTTAGTGGAAATAATTAGCGATCTGTACTTTGTAATGGGGTTATTATTTTCATATTGCTGTATCTATCATTCACTTTTATACACGGTCAAGTAGTAGGTCTGTTTTAATGATCGATTTATTAAATGAAGATTATCCATATAAACCTTAGAACCATATAGGTAAAAATGATATAAATACTTTTTATTAGTAAAAAATTCTTAAATCCTTTATTCATGGATTTAACTAAAGCTAACCACTTAATTTCAAAATTTAAATAGGCAGAATTTACAATACACACTCAATTAAATTAACATATAAACATACCAAATAAATCATTCAGATAACATTTAATTGGATTGCGGCTTTCTATTGCCATCGATATACAACATTGCGGAAAATACCACCCTGATTAAAAGAGGGAAGGTTTTTTCACAAAACGTTTGTCAGTAAATTGCATTGCACCGTGGTAAACTTTTAAATGTATTCGTTGGCTGTCTGTTACGCAAAAGAGCAACAATAGTCGCCGTAAATAGGTTCAGATAAATTGTTTCACATGGGAAATCAGACAGGCAGTATTGCCATGTACTATTAAATATTCCCGCAATGGAATATTAAACTAGCCGACTCTATCTGACTGCTATGGAAAATATCACAAATAATTGGGGATGCATTTTTAACATGAATTGATTAAATTTACTCGTTGGACGTTTTGTTAAAGGTTATGCAATTGCGCATCGGAAATCAAAAGAGCGAGTGGATAATTCTAGGCATGTATCCGATTGGTAAACGTCGTTGGTTTTTATGGACAATTTCATAAATTAATTTATTTGATCTATGTACGTATTTGTGTTTGAAAGTATAGATGTGATGTGAAAGACTGTGATTTCTCAATTCCGTCCCAACTTTCCAATCCTAAAAATGAAGTGTAGCGAAAGTGATTAGTCAACCACTATTTCTGTTTTGGCCTCGTCCTTCAGTCTGTACTCTTTCTGAAAAAGAGACGTTGAGCGAATGGGTAACAATCAGTTCTCGTAGAGCAACTTCTGTCGAGATAAGTTCTACTAGGCTATCATATATTGCGCATTTGAATAGGACGAGTATGTAATCTTTGATTCTTAATCGTTGAGACATACAGCTGAACTAATTTTGACTGACTGCTAGTCGGGTTTGCCAACCTAACCGTTACCGTTACTAGGAAGAAAAGTTAAATTTTATTTTATAACTTTACGACGTTATGAATTATATGTCATATACATTTTTTACACGTATCTGAAAAAAAAACGCAAGAAAAGCGACCAGCTAACTATTATTCCTTCTTCACCATCTATCTCTAAAAGGAAAGTTGAGAGAACGACCTACAAATAGAATTCTCAAAATATATCTGCTGAAATTTTTTTAAGAGTTCTTGAAATCATAATTAGTTATACTTTGTTGTGTTAGGTACTCCTTTATAATAAGAAGCATGACATTCAAAAGTAGAAATAAATAAAAATTAAAAATTTTAAAGAAATACGTCCAAGATAAACAATGTCAGATAAGCATTGTTTTCAAAACAGTTATGTAAGCATTTTTTATAACCTCATTCGTATCGCTACGAAACTCTGGCCTGTGGTTAGGTGTCAGAAAACTCTATGTTCAAAAGAGCCAAATAGGATATATAAATTTGAACCTTCCAATAGTATTAACCACTCGGCGACGTAATCAATCGAAATTAACATACTATTTTTTTGTAAATAACAAAATTGACAACTACTCATATTACAGTATTAGTAATTAATTAAAAAAAACTGCAACTTGTTAACTATATATATATCTACTGAACTTTGGTATTACAAATTGATATCAAATTGTTAGAGCAAGATACTGTATGAAGTAGAATATAATGGGAGAGTAAGCTACCGTTGATTGAAATTAAGGCAAAAGCGGATACACCAATTATATTAAATATCGTATGGCAAGGCACTTCTATGTTTTCATCGAATTCAACTTATAAACTGATATTATGAAACGTCGAAGAAATATTTTCTCGTCGGTAAGTGTACTTCGCCAAGAAATCCAAGAGATTTTCAATCCTATGTTATTTAATGTTTATTTTTTTTAGAATTAATTCAATCTTTATTTTCTATATCCCAAAAAGTTTTCACACCTCACGATTATCTATTCGATTTTTTTCTTAAATAATTTTAGGCAACTCACCGAAGAATTATATTCTCAGATTATTAGATCAGAGTCAACAAAGTTGTAGTGAAAGACGTGGTAGATCATTTTTTCGAATATTTTTCACAAATAATACGTGCGATAAACGGAATCACTTTTTAATATAACATTAAAATTGATAACTTTGGTTTTCTACTGGTTTGGACACGTGTTTCACCCCTTCGAGATGCATTTTCAGACTGCCTTATATCCGCCTTCTGTCTGGAGATGTTTTTTAAAGTGACGAATCACTGGTCACGTCCAGCAACACAACAAGTGAAATAACAATGTTTTTAATTTTCATCCGATATTAAAAGTGAATTGAGTCTCTGAGTCGCTAAACACGCTCCTGGCGATTTTTCACAAAATAAATTTTTAATGTACGAATGTGCTCTATTGCCAGATCTATCAATTTTTCCTGTTGCAAGTCTAAACATTCTTAATATTTCGTCCCCTGTTTGAAATTCAAAATCTTTCCAAGCTTAAAAATGTCGTTTTTTTTACACGATCTCGATGCTCAAAAAACGTTCAACAGTGAAAAAAAACTTTTCATTTCACACCAAAAGACAGAAAATAACTTAAATTATACTTATAACTATCATACTGACCAGAACAATTTTTCGTGATTTACTCAAAACTTTAAAAACCTTCGGAAGCGTGTTTAGCGACTCAGCTCTTCAATTTATTATGTCAACAATATTGAAAGTTATTACCGAATTCATCGATAAAATGAGTACTCATTCTTATGAAAGACTACGCAAGCATGTCTTAGCTATAATAACGAAAATATTCAAAATTCAACTTATCTTAATAAAAAAAAATTGATTTCGATACTAATGAGCATAGCAAAAACGCAGCAAGAGTCATAAGCATTTTGTAATTATTTAAGATTTCGTAAAGGTTGAAATACTCTGGCCTATGTCCTATGGGAGTTGAGAGGTGGCCGAGACGCCAACTGATTGCCGCTAACGTCGTCAGCGCTCTACTAAAATAGTGACGCCACATCTTACGTGACGGTCAAACATAGTACGTGGCATAGTGTTTGGAATTTTTCATTGAATCCTAAACGAACCCTTATTCGATTACGGTACTTAACGTAATGAAATCTAGTTGATCTAATAAATTTATAATGCTGATTCAGTTATTGTGTAGTTTGTTCGCGTAAAAGGATTCATTTGACCAAATTTAATTACCCCTCCTCGTGATATAGGTGAATGTATAATAAACTTATTTACGCTGAGCAAAAATGAGCTATATACATTTTTCTTGACAGTTAATAGTAACTTTTAAATTACCAACAAAAATAAGTACGCAACAACACAGTTTGTAAATGCTTCATGCTTAATTATTTTTGCATTGTAAATTATACTATAATAGAATAGTATTTATTTTGTAGAGGTCAGCATGAGCTCGCGTGTCCAATCTATTTTTCAGAAAGTATTCCGGACAATCTCTGGGTCTTGAGTCACCCATTTGACAAAAATTTTCATAAAAAAGATAATTACGTAAATAATCTATTTTACATTTGTTATGAATATCGTTTATATAACATATTACATTGAATAAAACGCTTGAGATCATCAGGTTTTAAGGTAACCAGTATTACAGAAAATTAAATTTTATTGTATATTAAACCTAGCCTTCCAGCCGGGCTCGGGTAGTAGGTGTGATATTTAAACTCGTAGCCAAGCCGGACCGGGCTTGAAAGGGTCAGGCTCGGATCGGGTAATTTTACTAAATTTGCACCCATGAAGACTTATTAGCCAGTGTCATTCGGGATCGAGGACGCTACTATTTACAAGTTGGTGTTATTTTGGTGCAAGCTAATGTAGCACGTTGGAAGTTTTAAGTCGAAAACATCACCGTGGACCATACCTTATTTAACACCCATAAAATATAGTCTATCAATTACTAATAATGTTGGAAGCAGATGAGAAGACCCGGATCGAAGAGAGGTGAATGGCTGGTTATCGAACGTCCTGGAAGGGCTGGGATCTCAAACAAACACCATTTCAAATCCGTCAATCAAACACTTATTTATTTTTCATCGAAGATGCAGTGGTTTACAATACACAAAAATACTATTCCTAACAAATAAAATTGATTCTACATTTACATTTACTTAGCAACTGAATTTTCTTTAAGTTATAATACAAATGACACGACAAACGATTTTAAATTACGTCCAATTTCAAAACAAACACAAACAATCCATTATGTCAACGGTGCCGACCACGAGGTCGGCAGCTCATCTCCACTCAACAGATCGTAATCGACTGTCTACACATACAATTAAAAAAACTCCCTGCATCGTCGGAGCTACCCCTTTCTGTCAAAAATGGAGTCGTCCAGCGGACGTGCCCGCCGGCTTTTGAATGAGCGCCCTGGCAACAAGAGTCGGCCGATTCTCCGATTTATTGTGGTTACCGCTGGGCGATTTCTTAACAAAAAAAACCAGGGTGTGTAACTGAATATTGAAAATAGCACAGTTGCCCTAGAGATGGCAACCAAAATGTCATGTGAAAATGTCATATCGTTACTGTTCACCTGCTGAGAAGGAATTCTTGTGAAATACCGACTGGTAGACAGATCAATGTATTTTCTGTTTTACATTATAAATATTCTTACTCAAATAGAAAAAAAAGTGTAGAGAAGATCTTAAAGTACTACATTTGATCCACGTTGGTATTGTATACGTTATTTGGGCTGGAATGGTTAAATTAATACGTTGCCAGTCAAGCTTAACAATTTTCAATAAATAATATCAATACATTTAATATTCTGTATGAGTTTTAAGAATTGTATTATCAATATCTATCACAGAGAAGAACGTATTTTAAATTTTAAGCACAGTATATGGAAGTAAAAATGATATAAGTCATGTCACAAAACCCGTTATAGCAGTATAACTTTTCTTTAACGTGATATGATAATTTTGTTTTGTACTTTTTAGGTGAAAGACAAGTGTGGCACACGTTTTCTTGTCTCTGGGGAAACAAAAACGAGGTGTTTACGTGTTTATGCAAACTTACACCACGATGATTTATGCTCAAAGTTGCTAAGAAAGTTTCACCCTTCAAAATTGAAAGACGCGCTTTTTTCCTACAGGGATTTTTTGTTTCGCCTTTAACGCTAGAGAAAAATTTATCATAAATATTAGTATCACGGAACAATCTCTTTTAAGGAGTCGTTCGGTTTTTATACGATTCGTTACTGCAAAAACAAGACACAAAAAATCTGTTTATCACATTAATACGAAAAATAGTCAAAAAACACTTTGTATGCTGTAGTATTTATATGAGATCTAAAAGTATTGACGCGTTTTATTTAAAATTTCATTTCATTAAACTAGCCAATAAATACAAACCTTACAATAAATATAGGAACGTTGAACTGGTTTTTTGTAACCATGTCCGTTCATAAAGTGGAACATATGGACTCCTATTGAATCTGATTTTAGCATATGTTGATCTAGGAGTACTGTTGATTACTCAGTGTCTCAACTTCACGTTATCGAAGAGAATAAAGATATGAAAATAAGACTGGATCAAAAATAAGACTAGTAACGCACTGTCTTTAAGATCGGACAGGTGGGCGGGATTTAGACATCACCTTTGAATACAATAAATCGATTGAAAAACTTCCGTACTGAGTTCAAATATATAATTGTGGATTTTTGTTCACATCTATATGCGGGATAAAGCGGGGAAAGCTGGGGGTCGGTAGTGTTTTAAAAAATCATTTATTCAAATATAGAAAAAAAAACACTATTTTATTGTTCCACAAAAAGACATTTTGTAGTGTCCTACGCTTTAGAGAAAATAGGGTTTTTATTTTCCTAGCCCCGCTAAAGAAAGATTTAAACTTTAAACTTGCATAAATCATAAAGTTCTATAGGAAATTTTGTTATTACATAACCTAACACATCCACCACCGATCATTATTAGCCCAACCTTTACTCGCTTTTTTTAAACATATTTCAATGTGGAGTAAATGAACTCCTAACAAAAGTTATCTAATCCTACATTTTTTTATGAGTGTTTGTTACTCATTGCTCAACCTCTGTTTTTTAAGACAATAAAGACAGCAGTATTGGAATAGAGCAGGAGTAGTGGTTAGCTAAAGGCTCTCGTTACGCCCCGTTAGAATCGGGTGGTTGGGAGCGGGAGGAAGTATTAGGCATCAAAAGCATCCTTGCCTTCGTACATAAATGCACAAATCAATTTATAAAACTACCCGTACTGGGATTTAAGCCCGCGAGCACAGCAACCGAAATCAAAGACATTTACCACTCGCCCATGGACCCGTTACTGAACCCTAATTAAATGACATCTAAGCTTCATAGAACTTTCTGAAGGTTTAGAGATCAGCTAGAACTACAGTCAAACTAACCTAACACATTCCCACAACCGACCTGACGTCACTTAAAGTGAGCTTTAAGCTCACTTGCAGGTACATGGTAAAAAAAATTATTCGTGTATATTTTTTCTACAATATTGTTAACTAATAAGTTTCCATAAAACCTGTTTTAGATCACTATAATACACTATAATTTGCTTTTACTTGTATTATTGTTTTCTGAGAGTTTTAATACTACAATAACTTATATGTATTTGTTAAAATTTCAAATTGTTCTCCGTTACAGAAAAACTAATATGCCCCGAAACTTTAAATTGTAAAATTTACTTTTATGACAGGAAAAGTTTAAAAACAATGACAATTGAATAAATAACCAGCCAGAGTTTAAACTTCAAAGCAATTTTCACTTTAAAACATCCAAAGTGTCAGACTTTAAGACCCTGAGAGTAAATAACCAAAGCCGTTCATATTGAATGAGCCAAGAAGCTCTAGGAAGATAATGGTTCTCAAAGAATTTATTGATCTCTAAATAGAATTTAATTTCACTAGTATTTTTCACAAAAAAGACGTTTTTTTACCATAATACATTATATTATAAATAATAGGCCGATGGGTCTATTTTGTAAGGATAGAAATATAGGTCTAGGACTGGGCAAATGATTAGCTAATTGCTCCAGCTACATCCCGTTTTTAGGATCGGGTAGGCGGGAGGGAGTTTTGAAACGAAATCTACAAATCAATTGCATAATCAATTAATCAACTTGTCCATACTGGAACTTAAGCCCGTGAGATCCGTAACCAAAGCTAATGATGTTGGCAACTGCACCGTGAACCCGACAAGTTAGTGACATAAATAAGTATAAAAACGTATCTAAAATAAATGCGTTTTTTAATGAAGGATGCAGGATTATCCAATTTAATAATTTCTGTCTGTAATCAAAGACGCATATTCACAAAAACAATGTGTATTTAAATAATCTAAATAATCTAATAGTATATAATCATTTATCTCGTAAAAATACACAGCAAATCTCAACTGATACTTTTTTCTCTGTATGGGTATGCTCTTTGGGAAGCTTGATACACACTAAAGAATATGTTTAAAAAACTATTATCAGCTATTATAATTGTGCTATCAATCTCCAAGAAAAAGTAGTCTCATTCTAAAGGAAAATAATAATGACTAGCGAAAGCAACTCAATCGTCAACTTTTCAATATACATCTTTTTGTGAGTAAATAGTTATTTTATATAAAATATAAACGTCTGATATTTCGAAAGAGTGCTGACCACTACATTTAAATGAAAAAGTCAATCGTACAGTTGGAGTATTTACCTTATTTATTGGCAAAAACATGTTATTGAGAATAAAAATTCAACATATTTTTGGATATTATTTAGTATAGGAAAATATTAAGTTATCTCAGAAAGTTTTCATCAAATACAATCCAATTGTACAGTATAAAGAATAGTTTTGACTATCGCGCCCGAAGTGTGCAAACATAAATATAAAAAAAACTAAATTCGGTTGCGACCAATTACATCTACGATAAAAAAAAACAAGCTTCTTCAATATTTTAAATAAAAATAATTCTTTTATTTTTTGGATAAACGTTAAATTATAATATAAAAGCACATTTTGACTTCTGAAGTTCTTTCGATGACAGTGGCCGAAAGTAACATCTGAAAACTTTCAGGTGCAACTGAAGCTTTTGTGTGACGGGTTAGTAAAAGTTGAAATACGTTGCTCTGAAAACATAAAGTATCTTTTATCGTATATAGTTATTTACACTTCTTATTCACAACTGTTTTTTCTGCTTTTTCTTTATTACATATTACAAGATGAAAGATCATCTTTAACGTTATATCTTAACATGCGTTATAATATTTTATTTGTACGCACACTGAAAATTTTAACTATTCCAGAACTTCAAGAGATACAAAATAAATATCAGCTTTCCTTTTTAATTTGATATGATATAACGTACATAATTTGATAACTCTACTTCAAACATTTCAGAGAAAAAATATTGAACAGATATTAAAAATATGAGTATAATCAAATAACCATAATATATTTATAATAGAGTGAGTTGATTCACTGATTTTTGTTTTTTGATTGAGTAAACCTTTCTACTCAAATTACTGTAAGACATTAAATTGAGTTTATAAAAAAATAAACACTTTTATTCTATGCGAATCAGGAAATATCATTGACAAAGAAGTAAAAAATTATGTTGAAGTACTTCTTTCCGTATCTCCTATGCATAAGTCATATGTATGATTTAAATAATATCTGATATGTTAAAAAACAGTAAAAACACATGTAAAAATAAACATATCGCTATTTCCTCATGTCGATTATCTGCTTGATTGTTTTGCGATTATTGAAAAAATATGTATATACGACCTACATCTGTCCAACGAACTGAAATTCGTTCTCTTCGATATTATTTTTCCCTTGGAAGCAAAGGAAAAAATGATCCAACATGGATGCTGTGCTTGTGTGCAATATATTTTTTTGCCCCCGGCTGTGAGAAAAACAAAAGGGACTGAAAGAGGGGCAGGTAGAATAAGTAAAACCCTTAGAGAGATATGAAGTCTCTAAAGATTGGAAAGATTATTCACCGAAAAAATTCTGCGAGAAAAGAAATATTTACGTGATAACATTTCGGGCTGTCGAGATGTTACATGAAACGTAAACAAGTGCACGACGGGTCTTCCTTACAAGTGAAAAAATAATATTTCAAAAAACATTATTAGTTATATGAAATTCATAGAAATTCGTATTCTAAAAAGAAGTTTTGTTAGTTTGTGTCTCACTGTGATCAAATCCTTACATCATTTATCTTATACCATGACTAGGCTCGATAGTCGTTGTGAGTCGTTGATCTTACAAAAATGTCTATATATAATGAAATTCGAAAAAAAAGACTATAAAACAAACTGAGATGATTTTGGACAAGGCTTCGTATGCGCATTGGACCAATGAAGTCTGCTTCCATCCGGATGGAATACGTTGTTTTGAAAAGCAGCTTATATCCATCCAACGAATGTACTTAAGGGCAACTACAGGACTTGAGCATTTCTTAAAATTACTGAAGGATGTAAAGAAATGTGAGGGACAGAAAATCTTGGAGGCTTGTAGGTGGTGGTGGACATATGTTGCGAAAAAAATGGAATGGGAAAAGTTAACTTAGAAAAAGAAGTTTTGAACATTAACAACAAACGACGCGATTGCAAAAAACAAAACTGATACATGTGTACATGTATTCAATAAAATGATTAATTTTATAATAAGCTTCTAACTGACGTCTCATAATACTAACTCTTTTTGCGTTAAGACAAACAAAGATTATGACACATTATTCCATGAAGACACAAAACGTGGGCAAGATCTTTCAGTTTTAGGAAACTCATCAGAAATAAAATTTGGATTATTGAAATTTTGTACACTTCCATGTATTTTGTCACTAACGACCCGGATTTCGCCTTTCGGCATCTTCAGGCATTCGAGCACACGAATGGACTAGAACTGACTGAAAGGCGAAACCCGGGTCGTTAGTGACAAAATACATGGCAGTGTACAAAATCTACATAATCCAAATTTGATATTGAAATTCCATCAAGCACCCTCAATCGATGTCTTAAATTAAATTCATCAGAAATAGTTCATTGGAAAGTTTGTCAAGATTATCAACCGTTTTAATTAGTAAAAAATATGGTTATCAATTTTCTTTGGTTTTCTTTTGTAAGCGGGAAGCATAACGCGCATTAAGAAAGTTATTCTCTTTCTCGCTCGCACATTTATCAATTAAAACTTTTCGGTTAATCTTGTTGTTCAGTACTTGGCGCTTTTTGTACCTTCTTAGGTGACTCAGTATACTGGCTTAGACGGATTAAACCTCCAATTTCTTAGCAACTTAAACAAAAATACACACGTGTACTTAAATAATACATACACAATACACACCAATATTAATCTAGATTCTTAAAACTTTCGCTTTTCTCTACGATCTTTTAAATAAAAAAAACTCAGTAACAATTGTTGACAGCAAAGAAAATAAATACCAGATCATTTATGTAATAATGCTCTACATAAATTAATCAGTGATGGTCACGAGGTGATAATCTACTTTAACTTGTAATGGAAGTCTTTTATTTATAAATTATAGTGTAAAAATGAAGTATTTAAAATATAAAATATTTTAATTATTTATAATTATATCACTACACCAGTTAGTAGAACAATAAATAAAAACGCGTTTTGATCTATGACTGATATTTTTGGAAAAGATACAATGACTAATCAAATGTTACGATATAACATTCTGGTAGACTACTCTTAAACTATCAATATTTTTAGAATCTAGATGTGGTCGAGCGGTAACGTTGTGAAAATTCTGTTCCAATCTGTTACGCAATAAGGAGCTCGTCTTAAGTCGACTTACATAATATTTTTGTGGCATTGAAACTACGAAATCATAAGATTTTGTTCTATTAGCCTGCTTATAAGTACCGTATTTTTCCGAAAATAAGACTCTTGGTCCAAAATAAGTGCTAGGGCTTTAAAGGGGGGAGCGCTTACTTTTCAAGTACAAGAAGTAGATTTGTATATTTTTGTTTAATATTTATTTTTTTATAAGAATTTTACTTTTTAACTTAGGTAACATATGTACATTTTAGGTACATTTAGGATTCCATGAATTAATTTCGGCACCTGCGAGTGCATTGCTTGCAACGATATCTAGATAAGGATATCTGGAATCTTTTCATCTTCCTGAAAACGTTGTGAAGAGTAAAAGATTTTCTTACTAATTATCATTTTATAACACCTTTTTAATCTTTAAACACTCTTTGAATAGAGAGCTGGAGCGGCTGGCCTACAACAAGATACTAAACACTCCACCTAAGCTCGAGTTGAAATGTCACATAATGCTTCATGTTAGTAACATAAACGGATTAAGAAAGAATTAGTTGTTTTCTTATAGCTATTTTATTAAACTATTTTTTCAGGATAAGCGTGGAAAGGATGAAAACATCTCATACACCCATGCCTTTGCATGCAAGTTTAGTATAATATAAAAGTTAGCAAAATCCATATATGATAGTTTCCATTCGGAGACTCGATCTAGTGTCCACGAACCAAGTGGACGAAGCCCAAAAGCATTAACCACTCGACTATAAGTCAGACAGACTTATTTATTTCTACATTATTTTATTTTTATACTAAGTCTTTCTATACTGAATCTATATCGTATGTCTATACTAAATCAATCGACTGTGATTCAATTTTCCCATAAAAGCTAGTTTAATATAAGCAATTACAATAAGAGCTTGGACTTTAAATATTGTTTTCTTGTAAAAATATGCTACTTCTAATCACTTTAATGGCGTTTATTATCAATTCCTGCTGGAAAGACATTATATTATAATCAATAAAACATATTTTTGTTTAGTACTACTTTCAAAAATCAATCAAAATATTTGAACCGGTTACACTTATTGCGAGTATTTTCAACTGATGATAAATAAAACGGAAAAAAAATATTCAAAAGAATTCATGAATACTTGCAGATCTGGTCCTGGCCTGGGCATTCGATAAAGTTGTGGAAGTAGTGCAAGTAATTGTGTCCTTCTTTCATAAATTACTTATTTGGTATTTTTTTAGTAAGCTCTGTAAAAAAAATTGATTTCAACTCAGCAGTTATTTGACTATTTTTTAATGCTTCTTGATTTAGCACTATATATTGGCCAGTGCTTTTTAACTGCCTTTAATAAAAATGTCAAGTGGCTTTTAATGCCATCTAATGGAGGCAATTCCACGGTCCGTAAAACAAAACACTAAACTTATAGAATGGAAACTAACCTTTAAAGCAAATCTCTGCAATAATTTATTAGCACATTATAATCAATCACTGATCCGTTGAAAACTAATAAAATTAAAAATAAATCTGTGTGGTCAAGGTAAAAGCAATAACATGCCTCATATATTCTGTATACAAAAAACTACTATTTGATCAAAAAAACTTACATTAAAGTTATATTTTAATTCAAAAATCATTAATTATATTAAAATTGTAAGGGATATATATGTCTAGGTATATGTAACGTCACGGATGCTTCTTTTTATTTTTTGTAGGGATATGACCGTTTTAAGTGTTTTCAGCTCTATCTTTTGCATCGAGTAACTATATTATAGCTGCAAAAACTTACTCATTTATTATTTTTGATATTTATAATATAACGTAGTTATTACGCGGTGTTGCCCAACGCTTGTGTTAGGTTATTTAGTCCTTGACTCTATACAGTAAAACCCACCAATTATCAATACCGACATTATCAGATTTAATTTTCACATTTGCTGTTCGTCCATTGTCTTTTTTCCTCCGTTGGTACAATGAGTCATCATCTGTTGCATATTGCGTTTCCTTGATGAATTGCCAGAGGTACGATTTGCTGCTTTTTCCATGTGTCATGTAACGTGACAACCTATTGAAAGCTCCACACGGGTCATACACCATATTTTTAATGACGATATCAAAAGGATTTTTATCAGCGTAAGTATTGGGAATTTCCTAAGAAAAAATGTTATCAATTTGGTTCGGTTTAATGTGTTTGTTAATCAAATCAAAATGTTTGAATGCAAATGTTCACGTTTTGAAAGAGTATAACTTTTTATCATGACGTTTATGAATTTGATAAGCTTTTGCCGGATGATCCTTGCTTCCAAATCATATGAATCAGTTTTTGATATGCCATTGGTTAAATGTTACAACATCTCAATGCAATTTAGATTGAAGGTGTGTGGTTTGTCTTAATGACGAACGCATGTGATAAACATCTTGATCATATTCATACATGTTTCGTGGACACCCAATAAAGGTTGAGCGTAAAATTTTCTATGATCAGCTGTATCAGTATCATTTACAAATGAATACTTTCATCGAGACGCAACTACTTTTGATAAATAATAATCGCTCCGTCTCAATTTTAACATACACGTCAAACCAAATATTGATTTAAAAGTTGCCAATAGTTCATCAACCGGTTCTCTTTATATCGCACCATCAAAAGATATGCGTAGAATGACATTACAGATATCACTTTATTGATTTTATTCCTGACTGAACTTGATTGATATAAATTGCATATCCAAACTCGCCACATGGAAACATGAGTGGTACCATGTATAAGGTGTCATATCAAATGTTAGTCTCGTTAGTATTCTTCAAGTCTGCGCATTATCGAGACAATATCACAAATATTATTTTCATTTCCATCAATGATGATGGCAAACTATCGGTGAGTTAAAGACACAAAATGAGGATGTCACTCTTCAAAAATCTTTACAAATTTAAGCTTCAAGCATGAATACTTATTATTTGTGACAATTATACTATAACATATTTATAGTGGCTAAGCAACGATTAATTAAAATCACGGAATATTTGATATGGAGCGGTTGCTAAGTAATCCTCCTCAGCTTTTATTGATTCTTTATTCGGCTTTGATATGTCAAAAATATAGCATTTTAAGTTTAAGGTTACAGGTTGACAGTCGAAAGTTTAAAATAACACAGTTGACTTTTAAATGACAGCCAGAATGATATGTGAAGATTTCACTTAGTTATTGTATACTGTTTGGGAGGAGGTCTTGTGACCGGCAAACATACACATATATAGAGTTCTACATGTATTTTGTGATATATAGTAGAGATTGTTTATATCAGCTTGCTATGACATCGACAGATAACAATTAATACCACTTCAAAACAGTTGTTGCTATGATAATATCACACATGTCAGATTATGTTTCTTAAGAGCATGTGTATTGGGAGTAGACCACAAGACCCTATATTATATTTATCAACCTCCAGCCATCTAACAGTGATTTCCAAGCAGCAATACCACGTTACAGAAGGTAGCAGTGACTTAAACACAGTTTGAGTAGTTATGACGACATTATAGACGTCACATTCGATAACTTTAGATCGTGTGCACTGGAATGCGCCTACGATTAATACAAATGATGCTTCTGGTGGTTTGAGTTTTATGAATCAGCCTCCAGTCATCTCCAAATCCAGTTCCAAAGGTTATAGTTCCCAGTTTGACTGTGATTAGCAAAAACATATGAGCGGCTGTGCGAGGTGATGTTCCATTATCCCGTAGGGAGCAGTTTTAGCAAGATGAACACAGCAGTTATGATTATAATTTATAATGTACATTAATTTATCCTTGAAGTTGACCGTTATTACATATTTTAGAAATAAAACATTTTTTCTGTAGTACTTCCACATATTCATAATGATCAACACTGGTTTCTTTCACCCGGTTCTGATCATTACAAACATATTGAAGTAGTACAAAAATAAATTGTATTTCAAATTTGAATTGTTGAGATTTTATACATTTCCATGTATTTTATCACTAACAACCTGGATTTCGCCTTTGGGCATCTTCAGGCATTCGAGTACACGAATAGACTCGAATTTCCTGAAGATGCTGAAAAGTGAAACGCGGTCATAAGTGATAAAATGTATGGAAATTTACAAAATCTCAACAATTCGAATTTGATTTTGAAATTTCATCAAGCACCCTCAATCAATATCTTAAGTTAAATAATATAAAATTGTGTTTCATTTTTAAAATATAATGCTTTTCCATCAAGAATTGACAGTTAACCTTAATTGTTATTGTATATTTTAAAAATAAGACGCAATTTGTTTTGTACTACTTCCACATTTTTATAATGAGTAAAACAGGTGCTGGTCATTATAAAAATGTGAAACAGTACATCAATAATGTGTTTCCAACAATAATTGTCAGTTAGTATTTTAAAAGTTATTATATATTTATGTTTTTATAATAGCTCATTTTAATGTTTATTTGTATTACCAGTATTTAATATGAAATACAGAATTGGTATTGATATATTATTCGTCTGGTATTTCAATTTCTAGAGGGGATTGATTAAAAGAGTCAAAAATCACCCTAAACTATTTTCCAGATGAGTAGAATATAAGTTTAAAATACGCACTATCTAAGCAAAACCTTTCTTGTTGTTCGATTATTAATTAAACTTGATATGCGTCCGTGGCCAAATTGGTAGCGTCGCTGGCTATGGTTACGGATGTCTCGGGTTCGATTCCTGGTGCGGACGGTTTTCATAGATTGACCTTTCAATCGATTTATGGATTTCTGTTCGTAGTCTGAGTCCTCCCTCCCACTCACCCCATCCTCACGGCGATTAGCAGATCACTAGTCCTGTCCTAGCCCTATCCTTCTATCCCTACTCTCTTCGAAAAAAGAGAGGTTGAGCAACTGAGTAACAAGCAGTTCTCGTAGAAAAATTATGTTAAGATACCTCCATTAGGAGACCATATGCTCCACATTGGGAGCGGACATGGAACAAAAAAAAATATATATTTTTATGAAATGCATTTTTTCATCGTATCGTGTGATATGGTTTTAATGGGTATAAAGAAAATTTACATTAAATTTCCATATTCAAAGATTTTTCTACATGTTTAATAATAATATAGTATTATTATGTGAATACTTGTGATTATTTTGATGTCAAAAGTTTTTAACGACAAGTTATAATGCTTGAAATCTGTCAAATCTATGTTGGTTAATTAGGTTTTTGTAGACGTTTAACTTGTCAAATGATATAATGTCGTATCCAGAAGCATTCAACCATAAGTTTTTTCATCGGTTTTCTTTCTTAGAGAGCTTACTTACCAAACATTTCCTTTGAGAGCCGACTTTCACATGAACCGGATGGCAATTTCATTAAAAAGGTAATCACCATATTGAAAACGCAGGTGGCCCTAATAACCGTTGGAATTTCCTCTTTCCTTCAAGGCTTATATGGAGAAAATAGTAAAAGCAATATGGTCGTTTACTTCCTGACCTGTCATATACTGAATTGACATTCAATTTAGAAACCTCGCTCAAAGTCCTTTTCCAGGTTTCAATGTGCCCTGGAGGATTAAGATCGTCTTATAAAATAGGGCGCCTCGTTTTGAGAAATGAAAATTTTGCTCTCGCGTGTTATGAGGAATAATCTTTTACATAATATCGGGTGTTTCAATAAGAGGTTGTGTATGGTTAACTTTTTGAATGAAACTTCATTTCTTTATATAACCTTTTTCTCGCCATACTGGTTAACCAGCCTATTACCCCTGTTTGTAAATTACTGAAAAATGGACATTGGAAAATGTTTATTTTAAATTTACACAGATGTTCGAAACTATAACTTCGTCATGATTTTTCATAGTTTTTTTAAGTACCGCCACTTCGTTTTTTTTTGCGCTAGGCAGTTGAACGGGAAACCTCTCATTTTTCTAAGAGAGTAGGGATAGAAGGATAGGGCTATGACAGGAATAGTGGTAAGCTAATCGTTCTCGCTACACCCCGTGAGGATGGAATGGGTGAGAGGGAGGACTCAGACTACGAACTGAAATCCATAAATCGATTGAAAGATCAATCTATAAAAACCGTCCATACCGGAAATTTAACCCGATACATCCGTAATCGTAGCCAGCGACGCTACCAACTGCGCTACGGACGCCGACTGATTTATAAATAGAAAAATAACATTCATTCTTAACAAAAAAATATTTGGAGATGTGCGCGATGGAGAAATCGCACTGAGATTTTTACAATCCCACAATAAAATTCCACGATAGGTTACGTATAATAATGGACATTTAATGGAACTTTCTTTTAATGTCAGGACGCACTGGGTCTGCGACAAACGAACGAGCAATTCGCAAATTGAAGTGAGAAAAAAATACTTGGATCCAAGATTCCAAGATCTCGATGGAAAGTATTGTGAATTTTATATATTGTTGGAGAGAAGCGCTGCCCTCAAACCTATTTATATGAATTTATTTGAAGGAAGAGAATGGGTACTATGGACACATTTATTGTCATTTTAGAAGACATTGTCGAATTTTGGCAGTTTATGTATGTTTTATTTATATACTATATATATATCAATCAAAATATGCAAACATGATTTTCGTGCGCTATGTAACGTATAACATGTTATATTATGGATGACTTGTAGCTGCGAGGCTTTCGTGTTTTCCTGCCTGGCACTAAACAACGAAGCACCCAGTCTGCAATAAAAGGAACAACACTTACAATTTGAATGATAGTGAACAGTTCTAAGCTACATAGATCTCTTTACAAGCTTATTAAGTGTGTTAGATTCTTTATTCAATATTTTTTAAAAACATTCACATTAAAAGTATATCTTATTTCGTTTCACCACGACAAAACTTTGTTCACCACCAAGGCGACGATCTGTGACATAACTGTCAAATGTATTCAAGCCGATGTTGCCTCAAATATTTTTTATGTGCAAAAAATCAATCATGGCACACGAAAGTGAAATAACGAAAACGTGATGATTATTTATTGTTTTTATGCATACAAGATCATATAACGATTGAAAAATATAGCTATGAATGTTTGTTTTCGAGGATTCGAAGCCGTGAATAGAATAAACACCGAATAACGTTGACCAATCGGCAACAGGCAGCTAATCTATTCATTGATTTGATATGAAGTAAATATATGATTTCTTTGTTTTTTTTTTCAGTGTGAACGCAATCACAAATCATTTTATTTCAATATTTTTTAACGCACTTTGAAGTGTTGTGTAGGCGTAAGTTTATTAATAATATTTAATTGTTATATGCTAACCAACACTGAACAAAATTTTATGTAATTTAAGACATCGACTGAGGGTGCTTGATGAAATTTCAATATCAAATTTGAATTATTGAGATTTTGTACACTTCCATGTATTTTGTCACTAACGACCCGGGTTTTGCCTTTTGAGTTCATTCGTGAGCTCGAATGCCTGAAGATGCCGAAAGGCGAAACCCGGGTCGTTAGTGACAAAATACATGGAAGTGTACACAATCTCAATAATTCAAATTTTAAAATTTTATGTATTTTTTTCAATTTGTTTTTTAAATGACTTTCAACATCTTCTGACTTTAATAATAATAATCAAAGAAAAATATTTAGCATTACAGGTATTAATAGAAAAGGCACTAGATATTTTGTAATTTTAAGTCACATGAAAACTCAATGAGAATTTTTAGAGGCAAACTCCCATGCACAAGATCTCAAATGTTAAATTTGATAAAAATATAGTTCTGTTATTGACATGTGGCTCAAGCGAGGCTTCAAAACCGATCCATCTGATGGCTAACGTGAAGTTTTTACCACTAGACCACAGAAGACACTTCGAAGTTTAAATTATTATTGTGTTACAAATATCGGTATCAGCGTTGTATTGCTCGAAATGACAATTCAAAATGTGAATATGAGATGGATTTTATAGAATTATTTCTAAAAAATTTTTAAAATTTGATACATGTTTATAAATCGAAAATTACTAGCAATTCCCATCGTACTTCTAAAGAAACATCCATTACAAACGTCATGACTCACATCAGTAGATGACTTGATGTTTTTAAATGAGCAACGTATTAAACAACATATTTTTTAATATTTGCATTCTCAGAGTATTTGTTTACACATTTATTTACATGGCAATAGTAAAGTTTTGAAGACTCTCTAGCAAAGAATTGATACCTGTTTTTCAGATACGCTTTTAACTGCTTCCCTCTTAACTGCTCCAACAAGAAAAAAAATGAATATTGAAAATGTTAGGATTAAGCAAAATCACTTCGCATCAATATCTGATTTTATAAATCGGTGCGTAAAAAGACTCGCAATTATAGCTTCCAATTCGGTTTTAACCGAAACCGGTTAGCCGGCTTACCGCATGTTTTGAAAAAAACTAAAACCCGGTTTATTAACTCGGTTAACCGCGTTTTTTAAATATATATTTTAAATTCTTTTATTTACACTATTTTATAAATTCAACGTGTTTCAAAGGAAAAAATGTACATATTATTAAATAATCACCTGTGTCACAAAGTTGTCGAAATTATACACTACATTACCAAAAGACACAAAGATTCTTAAACTATTTGTGATAGATAAGGCACATTTCACACAATAGCTATTATTGTAAATGTGAGAAATCATCCGTAGAAATCTTGAAGAAATCATTGACTACAATATTATTTGTAATATTACAAAAGTAAGCAGTCTTAAAATTTATAACCTACAATTCGTTACATATTTTCATGTCTTTATGTCTTTTATGAATATTTCCTTTTTAGTGATAATTTTAATGATATATTGTTTATAATAATATAACATTATACTAATATAAATTTAAAAACTTTGTAGGATTTTTTTTCGAAAATAATTAAATGAGGTATTTCGGTTTAAGCCGGTTAACCGGGTTTTGACAAAAAAAAACCGAAAACCGGTTATTAATTATCTCCGGTTAATTGGATGCCCTACTCGCAATCGTATTTTTGATTCAAACTGTTCCTAATTTACTGACAATTTAAAAAATATATTGTAGTTTTGTTGCCACAAAAACATGACATAGTTTAAATGCTGGATTCAGAGGCTTTAAATCAGTTGAGGAACAGCTGACTTATAAAGTTTGGGACTTCAACTGTAGTCACATCAGTTGAGATTTCTTTACCATATTTTTCAGTAAGCTGAGCTAACACAAGCACCCTGTCTTAGCTATTATCCTGAAATCGCTACACTGCGCTACGAGTAGCATCTCTAGAACCATGCAATGGTTGATATTATATTTTAGTAAAAAAAACACACGCGTAGACATACTTTAAAATAACATATATTTTGCGGACGGATTTTTATAATGTATAAAGCTCACATCAAAAGAAGTTCTATAGATCTAAAATTATATTAAAAAAAACTAGCAACCCAGAAAGACGAAATTAATTTAATTAGCCAAATGAGTCATACTTTTCTATTCAAAGAGGCTGTAGGTAAGGATGGGGTATAGAATGTAATTAGCGTATGCGCTCTATTTTCAGGAGCAAAGGGGGTGGACAGAGGAAAATATCACAGAGAAACTCTATATAGGCATCCATAAATTGATTGACAATCTTGAATGAAATTAATTTTTGAGAATTCATCTTGGAATGATATCGCGTCGTTTATTGTCAGAAGTATCGTAAAAAAGTTTTGCAACGAATTACATAAATATTATAAGCAAATTCTTCGAACCAGCGGCAAGTATTAGTATAATATTATATCAAATGAACAAAGAAAACAAAAAATACGATCCATCGTAGATTATATTTTCTAATTAAATTTATATATTATTACTTCTACACGTAATACATATAATATAGTGATAACTTCTTTTCAAAATATCAATTTAATAACAATAAATTAGACTTGTTTGCTAAGTAAATGTTTTAAAGCAAAAATATTTGAGAAACGGTTAGATCTCTGGACTGAGAAGTAAATTATAAAAATATGAACTTTACGTTATAGTTTAATTTTTCATTTTAAGCATTTGAATATTCTTAACACAACTTATCTTTTTGTTTAATTATCGATAAAGGACCACGTGATTAAATTAACGAACATAACATTTCTTAGGTCTTTTGACAGATGTCTTTTAAGAATACTGAATATTACTAAATAGCGACTAAATATAAATTTAACAAGCGTAGTCCTTTTCTTGCTCTACTTGCCAACTTCATCTATTACCATCCTATAGCTTAAAACAAATTCTTCTTTTGCGTATGTCAAAAACCATTAAAAAACTTATTGGGTATAACATATATTTCAAACTATAAATAATTCAGTTTTTACTAGTAAAGGTACTAAAAAAATTTACGACTTAAATTCCAATTTATAAAATTTCAATTCACTTACAGGTATATAAGAACGTCTCATATTTATGAACTGAAATTATTCACTATTAAAAAAATATGTATTTGCGATTATTCTCATTTCATTCAGTAAGACCTCATATCCGACACCGAAAGTGCATGGAACAAAGTTAGCAAAAAGCTACCTTCTACCCCTACCCAACGTCTATCTTTATATTTTAATGTAATAATGTTATGAAAAATAATGCCGGCTAACTGAATTAAAGCATCTTCTATTTAAAGGAGCGTTTCAAAATCCTATTGAATCCATTTCCACCTTTACCACAATTAAATTATTGAACACCTCACTAAGTAAAAAATAGAAAATTGCATTATTGTTATTGATTTTAATTGCAAAGGATTTTTATGATGCACTGCGTCAAGGATTGCCAGAGCTTGCGATTAAATGATACATTCGCCCCCATATTTTTAAGGCGTTTACATTCTCGTTAAGAAACAATGCTTTAAATCAGTGATCCGAAATCGGTGCGCCGCAAGACGATGCTAGGTGTGCCACGGGCCAATACTTTTTATATTAGGAGAAATTTAAAGCCATTTGGTTGCTAAGATTTGCGTTTTGCAAATAGCTTCCAGAGCTGGACTACTGGTGAGGAAATTTTCCGAGCAACAGACATTTAATAATTAAATAAAAAAAAATATATGTGGCCGTGTTTATAATAATCAAGAACAAGATGCATAACAGAAAAAATACATATTTTTGTTGTGTGCTGAGAATTTTTCGTACTTTAGTATTACCAACGTTACTTGGCCGCCGTCGAATTTGGAACTAGAACTGTCAGTCTAGAATAAATTTCTCCAATTGCCATTTTATGCGAAGTAAATATCATATCTACTTTTAACAACCGTTGCTAAAATATCAGTTTTGGAATTGATTGAAATTTCAGTTCTGGTTGAGTATGGCATTATTCATAAAGTGACGGTAGCACCCTCACTAGCGATTAAATTAGTACATTCAACACAAGGACGACTGGTTATATTTTTAATCTAAAGTTATATTTTTAATCTAAATACAATCTACAAAATATAAACAAAATAATAGTCCATTATATTAGATTTGATTTGAGAAAACTGAAATCAGCAAAAGCTTCCATGTCGAATAGATTTTTTTATTTATATGTAAGTTTATCTTGATTTATTTCAATTAAAAATTTTATGAATCTACTTTCTTTTCCCATAATTTTCGAAAATATGTATTTTAATTAGTCATTTTTTTCTTAGCTATTTTGAAAATCAAATTAAAAGTGTTCCGTTTTCGAAATGGTTAATAGCCACTTACTTAGAGGTGAAAGTGTTTAATTAATTAATTTTTGAAATAAATTTATCAAACAAATTGATAAGTGTAAATTTTGTTTAAGAAATTTACATATGTTTTGCTTGTGATGTGCTGCAAAATTCTTAGGAGTGCTTTGATGTGCCGTGGATGAGAAAAGGTTGCGGAGCACTGAATTAAATGATCCATTGGGAATGGATATGCTCTCCACTGAAAATAAACGTGGTTGAAAAAAAAAGTTCTAATGAACCAATTTTCCGTTTTCGCTGCAGGAATTTGTTGCAGAGTCCCATTACTGATGCATGAGTTTACAAAATTCAATTTGCATCAGACCATCGACCCGATAGGGTGTCTGGATAGTATCCAATATTAAAGCAAAGATGGGAAGAAAAGATACGGGGCTATTTTCCTCAAATATTGAAATGTCATTTCATAACATGTAAACAACTTCAACCTCCGGATATTTTAAACATACATTATAACATGAATAATGAAGTAAAAGAAAAATCTTAAATACGTCAAAAGTCAAAAACATTGAAAGCAAGTTTTTACGTTTTCAAGGGAACTAACTAAAATTTAAATATAAACATATTTTAGATTAAGAGTATTGAACATTTTTATTATTATTTGTTAAAAAATCACACAAATATATTTTGGGTTTATTAAAATAAAACTTTTACTATACTATAAATTGATTTAAAGGTTTCTATACTAGTAAAATAACTTTTCAGAAACTCAATGTAACTCATGGCATCTTCTTTGGTTGGTACTAGAGATTCCAACTATTCGGATATCGAATAGTAAAACTATCAAAGGGTTTTTTTAGGACACGAGTCATTCGTCAAACTCAAGTATTTTGATTTATGATAAGATACTGAAAGCGTCCGAGTTGGGTGAAGAAAAAAACAACCACTACCTTGTATTGCGATGTGATCTTTCATCGATTTTGTAAAATATTTCATAAAAAATATTTCAAATAGTATTCGAAAATCGAATAGTTAATAAAGGCCGAATATATTCGAATTTCGAATATTCGAGTTGGAATTCATAGTTGGTACTTTATCTATTAAGTTTACCTTTTCTTCATTTATGTAAATATAAGTTTGCATATGCTTGTGCATCCTAATAATTATTTATATGATTCTCATTGTTGCTTCCAACCCTGCTTAATACAAAACTGGTCAACCACAACTGAAACTCAAAATATTTTCTAGAATTCTCTGTTGTCTGAAACGTTAAAAGGTTGCAGTTGGAGTTTTTTTACAATGATTGTAATACGTCATCGATGATTATACGCACTCCAAATCCAGAAACACCAACATCGAAAAGAAAACATAAACATTCTTTATAATAACTTTTAAGGTGTTAACTGTCAATTCTTGGTGGAAAGGCATTATATTTTAAAAAATAAAACGCAATTTGTTTGTACTATTGATCATTATAAACAAGTGGAAGTAGTGCAAAACAAATTGTCTTATTTTTTTAAATATAGTTAATAGGGAAATTCTCATATTAAATAGCTTATATACTATAAAATGCACTTTATAGAAGAGCATCAAAAGTCTGTAAATTAATATTATCAAATGTGTTAAAAATTCCAACGACGACGTCGTATTCAAGTCAAGAAAGTATAATTAACTCGATTAATCGTTAATTAATTAAAAAAAAAATTGCTAACGGTACCAAACAAATTGAGTATTCAAAGCCAGCTGTTTTTTTTAAATTATTCTTTATATTTCTTGAAGTATTTTGATTTTGAATTAAATATTGAAATTTAGAAAGTTTTCTTACTTTTATAATAATATTCCAAAAATCACAATAACACGGTCTTCCTCTAATTAGACGATTTTCTTAAAAGTAGCAAAATGCTCGAATATTTTTTGGAACTGTACGATTTTTATATTATATATGTTTTAATACGTTAATCTGTATCCGATTTTTCATTTTATCATCATAGGTTTTTATACTGTCTTCTCATTTCTTTTAAATATGCCCATGCGCTTACGGTTCCTAATTTATATGCTGATTTTGTGCCAGACTGTTTCTCAAAATAGAATAAAATTAATTTGTAAATATTATACAATACTTTTGAAAAGTATTAAAATACATGAAGCAAGATTTTAATTTTAAAATATTAAGATTTATCAGAAAAGAGATGACTTATCATTTTAATACAGTTCATTTATTAAATTTTGAATCAATTTCTTTCATATTTTCATTATAATTTAGTCAAAACAACAGTACAATATTTAATATAGTTGTGTAATTTATAAAAACAAAAAGTGTAATAAACTCTAATATGCAATTAGAATGTGTTTATTGTAGATATTAAACACAAATATTTGCAAATTACCATACCGTTTATTTTATATAAAACAAGACACTTTTTTTAAATATTATAAAACGTATCTGATTCGCCAAAAATTTCGAAAATTGGAAAATCATAAGAGATAAACTCGATGAGAAGTCACTCATGTCTATAATCATAAATTTAAATTGAAAAAATCTCGATTGCTCATCCAAGATCTTTTTAAAATGAATTCACAGACATTTTTTAATAATCTTATACAGTGATTAGATATATTATTTATTTATTATATATTCAATTAAATAGTAGGTACGACAAAAATGCTATTTTCAAATTTTTCTGTTTTTTCCTGTTCTGCTTAGTCATGGAATCTAGCCCTACCGCTACTTTGACTCCATCTTTGCTTTTGAAAAATATCGATTATTTTATTTTTAGATATAACTATGGTAGTGTCTAAATATCTTGTAAAGTGGCTGCCAAAACGTTTGACTTTCGCATCTTATCGCAAAGCAAACTTTGGTGGAAAAGAGTGATAAATGAGAATGTTGATTGAGTGGGATTTTTAAAAAGCCTCAACGCAGAGTGCTTTTGTGTACTTTTGCTGAGTTAATTCATAGTTTATCGCAACTTTCGATATAATCTGAAAGTTCGCGCAAGTTCTCGGGCGACGCTGGCGTCGGCAGCCGACATAAGCAGATTGGCAAAGTGTCCTACGGCAAGTTGCTCTGTTAATACTTAGCCAACAAAGATGCTTTGGTTTCATATACAAACAAATCTATATGCTGACAATATATTGTGTTACGCCATTTCCAGTAGCGTGCAGTTCTAAAATGCTAAAGTCTCTACGTAATAGACTTAATCGATCAATTGCAGTGATAATTTCCTAGGAATTTACATATGATATTTCTAGTCGGTTGTATTTAAGTAAATTCAAATCTCAGTTTGACGTTTCATTTTTATCAAAATTTTGTCCCCAGTAGTCGATGGCACTATTTTGCGTTAAACAAACGTTGGCTGAGAATAATACTTGTGTGCGTTTTTTTTTAAAGTTTTGTCGCAAATTGAAAGGCTTTTTGATAAAACATCGTTAGTAAAAGGTTTAGTAAATTTAGATGACATTATAAATTTTACAGGTGGTGTTGATATGCACATATAAATATTTCCAGTTTTTAACGAATGTCTAATAAATAAATGCTATGCGGAAAAGTTTTTTTTCCCACCTGAAAAATTTGTAATGGAATTTTATCAAAGGCTTTAATATTATTTACGTAAACTGTTGTAAAATACACAAGTAATGAATTAATTTTGCATTGAAATTTAGAATATTAAGCGGAAGCCGACCATAAAACGGTTAACTTATTTAATAAACATTTTCAGGGCCCTTTGATTTATACAGAAGTCAGTTATCGCACGGATATATTCTTAAGTACTAATTTCTGAAAGGGTATCGCCCCACACCGAAAGCGGTTGACGGGTCCGTTCGGTACAAACGGCCCGTGGCCAAGTCTAAACCATAAATAATAGAGGCGATAAGGTAAACATGCAGGCTAAGCACGGGTCATCGGTTTTACGTGATCCGTTTAAATTTCAAACCCTCTACCGGTAAGCAGTAAAGTGAAAAACTAGGAAGCGGTGTCCCTACCTGAGATAGATACAAAAGCAGCTTACGAAATCTTAAGACATCGTTTTCATAAATATGGGAAAATTGTTTCCATAAATAATTTACTGTTCATTTAGAATATTGATCAACCAGATTAAATCATGTACATATTTGCAATGTCGAAAGGCAATTAAAACTTTGGAGGATAATAACATGTTTGCTTAAATTATTATGAATGAATGATTTTAAACACGTATTGTGTTTTGCTAAGCTTTTAGAGTTTTTTATTCAATTCAATTAACTTTCAATGCGCTATCTTTAAACACATTTAATAGCGGAAAAATAATAGACACCCACACCAAAAATAATAATAAAGTAATTTTTCGTGTCTAAGTCCGCTTTCAATGTGAAGCATATGGATTACTATTGGAGCTTATCTCAATTGTTTTCTTCTACGGGAACTGCTTGTTACTGAGTTGTCAAAACTTCAAGGGTGCGTCTAAGATATAAGAATAGGAATCTCGCTACGCCCTGTTTTGTGGTTCGAATGGGTGGAGAGAGGGGAGAGTTTTAAGCATTACAGACACTCAAACCTTCAAATACAATTCTATAAATTGTGTATTTGTGAAATTGTCCGTACTGTGATTCAAACCCGTGAGCACCCTAACCGAAGCCAATGATGTTGACTATTTGGACACAGGCCCGGCTTTTTGAAAGTTTAATTTAAACTGGTAATGAAGTACGTAACAACAGTTTTTTTTATTTAATCGATAACGCCTAAAATAAAAGGTGGCTTATGCAGCGCGACCTGAATAAGTGGATACTGTGAAATAAGAATCGTTCCAAACAATTCCGTTAATTTTAATAATAAACCTAACTTCACACTAAGAATGCCAATGAGATTCTAATATGATACAATTGATTACTTCAAAGTAAAATTAAATTCATCCATTAAATGTTAACATGTTTGCACCAGAGAGATTAAAAACGTATTTTTTTTTCCATGTCCGCTCCCAATGTGGAGCATATAGTCTCCTAATGGAGGTATCTTGACAGAATTTTTTCTACGAGAACTGCTTGTCACTCAGTTGCTCAACCTCTCTTTTCTTTTTCGAAGAGAGTGGGGATAGAAGGATAGGGCTATGACAGGACTAGTGGTTAGCTAATCGCTCTCGTTACGCCCCGTGAGGATGGGATTGGTGGGAGGAAGGACTCAGACTACGAACAGAAATCCATAAATCGATTGAAAGATCAATCTATGAAAACCGTCCGCACCGGGAATTGAACCCGAGACATCCGTAACCGTAGCCAGCGACGAAACCAACTGCGCCACGGACGCCGACAAACGTATTATAATGTATATAAAACGCACAATAATTTGTCGCCACTTCTGATCGATTACAATGTTGCATTTGAGTTCGACCAAGCACTTTAAGTTTAAATTGTAATCTGAAGACGTTTGACAAGCAAATACTGGTCAAATTTTCAGTGTTTTAAACTATCAAGAAATCCTTCATATTCTTTCTCTCTCACACGCACACATACAGACACTGTCTACCCATTGCGAATTGTGCTGTGCGTTGCAAATAGATAAGTATACGTATTGTAAATTATGACATGACTATATTATTATTAAACAGTTTTTCACACTATTCCTATATGTTCTATATAATTAGAATTCAAATAACTTAAATTGAATAAAAATTAAGATTAAAAATGCTATAACGTTTTACGAAAAAATTTCTTGCAACTTTTCCGCAATCGAAATATGTAGAATATATAAATCATTAAGATAAAAGAAAACAATTGATTTTCTAATTTTGGCGTTTAATTAAAAAAGGCAGATGTCATGCATTACTACTCTGGCTTTATTAGACGACAACGGCAAACAAGAATTTGACCTCATGTAAATTAAACGGTATCCTTTTCCCCAGTTATTTTCTTTATTTATTATAAAATTTTAAACAAGTTTTCACCTTTCGTATAGCCAAGTTTTCAGTTTTATTCTTGCATAGAATATATACCCGCAATGCATATATTTAATCTAAAACCACTGCAAGTGCACGAAACTTTGAAAATGCGTTCTTATTGAACGAAAGTCAAACCAAATTCAGCTCTAAGTCCTTAGGAGTTTATTCTCTTTCTTCGAATTCAAACTAACGCAAGCTCCAGTACAAAATAAAAATAACATTTCGAGAATATTCAGAATTCTTGGAATGCAATATTTATTTCAAGTTGTTTTTTATTAAGCCTGTTATTTACATTTCCAGTAGTATATTTTTGTAGAGAAAATTTTGTAAAATATAAACAATATAATATATATCAAATACAAAATTACAATCAAACCCTATACAACGGATTAATACATGCCAGAGATTTTCCATTGTATAGTGTAGTAGGGTTTACCGAAGACGTTTTTTTATTAAAATAACCAACCACGATACATTTTATACAAGGGCAGGGAAATTTTTCATAAACGGATTTAAAATATTGTGTTTTTATTTTTTAAAAATATGATGAAGTTTGAAAGGTCAGTGGATAGAATGTAGCCTAGCTCAAGTAAAATCATCCACCGACACACAATGTTATAGAAACAGTGGGATCACATGATTATCATTCTCACATTGATACTCGAATTGAATCATCTATAATATAAACAGAACTTTTTCAAAACTTTTCACATTTTACATAAAATTTCCGTTTTATCTATGTTTTACTGTATCTCGTAAGATATTATTGTTTTAAAGAAAATATATTTCAAATATTTACACATTCCTCGTGAGAAAAAAAAACTCTTAAAATAGTTCTAGAACTATACTAATACACGAAAAATAGCATGAAGATAAAGAAATAATTATTATTTATTATTTTTAATTTATAGCGATATTGTTTTGCTAACACTAAATTAAATATACTAATAACATCGTTTTCCCCTCAATGTTTTTCTTACATATTGTTCTCTATACTAAGGCATCCAATCGCAGACCCCTTTTCTAATCCCGGGATTTCGGGATTGACTTTTTTCAATCCCGGGATCCCGGGATTGAAAAAAAGCTCGGGTTTCAAATTTGAAACCGTCAAAAAAAATTGTAGGTAATATGTACCACGATAAACCGTCTAAATGAAGCCACAGATAAAAAATATAAAAATCCTGATACGAAATGAAAAAAAACCCCGTGAAAAGGGATTTGCAGTTCATACAAAGTATCAGGATAGGTGGGTATGTTCCTAAAAACGCATAAAAGAACAAAATACCTAGGTAACGATAAGATGATTTTTTTTTATTAACTAGGTATCAGAATATAAATACAAAATTATAATAATCATAAACCACGTGCACCAAAAATGTTTGTAAAATATGTAGTACCTAGGTATCTTCCTAATTATGCAAAAAGTATTTGCAAGCAGAATCTTGCGCGTTTATTTTCTTCGATTCTTTTGTATTTTAATAGTAATTGTAAGACATGTTACAGTTAAATGACAAAAAATCTTCCATTGAGAATTTAAAAATAGTATAGTATAGTGGTAACTGTTTTTTGTAGGTAGTGATGCAAAAAGCAATATATTTTCTGTTCTTGTCCGCTCGCGAAATATGAGTGTGAGAGAGAATACAACACATATATCAATTATGTTTAAAATATATAAATTGAACATACCTAGGCACTCAGCTGACGGAAACGTTGTTCATATAGTAAGTCGGGTAAAAATATTGCATAGAGATTACGGGATTGACTAATTGCTCGGGATTCCGGGATTGGAAGCCCTACTCTCTACCCTTTTTTAAGATGACTAGTAAATAAATCTTACAATTTTACATACATACTCTTGTTTTTTTCAATGTCAGGTTTAAATGTTCACTACCTGCACAAAACTGGTTCTGTTGTTCAAATAAAAATACCCAAAATATGTAGCATACAATTATTTTATTAAATCTTCTGAAATTAATGATTCATTAAATTTGCGCATATTAAAATACTTTTATAATGTGTAAAAAACACGACTACATAAAATTGTAGAATATTGGGTAAAATACTTGAACTCTTCCTTTGAACGAGTGTTCTCGTAGAGTAAACTACTGGTAACTTTACTTTGGAACAGTTCATTTCATGAAGCCTTTTTTACTACTTACTTGTTTATATGACCAACTAAACCAAGATTTTATTTTAACTTACAGGTATCGTAAACTTATGAACAGTTTTACTCCCGCAGGATTCTACAATTCTGGTTGCAATGTTAACACCAAAGTATTTGCCACTAAATTTTTATAAATTATTGCTAGATAGATATTATGTAAAATTAAATCATAAAAAACAATTGAGTCATTGATGCAAATGCCGGTCTATATTACAAATACTAAAATCTTGATATGATTATCAATTCTACGTATAGTTCAAATGAGTCGATGATATTAAATATGGTTCATACCATTACACAAATAATTTAAGACATCGACTGAGGGTGCTTGATGGAATTTCAATATCAAATTTAAGTTATTGAGATTTTGTACACTTCCATGTGTTTTGTCACTAACGACCCGGGTTTTGCCTTTTGGCATCTTCAGGCATTTGAGCGCTTGAATGAACTCATGCGATCGAATGCCCGAAGATGCCGAAAGGCGAAACCCGGGTCGTTAGTGACAAAATGCATGGAAGTGTACAAAATCTCAATAACTCAAATTATTACATAAATCTTGTCATAGAGCGTTCTTAATAACGTCATCAAAGAAATTATTGAGTCATTTATTTATATATATAAATAATGATCTATGTTATAATATTGGCATGGTGATTTTTTTTAAATCCTAAATGGATCAAAAGAGTCGCTGATATCAAAATGCTTCATGTTATATATTTTTTAATCTTACCTTCTTCTTAAAGTGTATTCTTTATCGCAAGATTTTTAGTCGTAAAAGGGTCAAATAAGTCGATAATATATCAATAACGGTTTATGTTAGAAACATAAAAACCAAAAAAAAATCTTTATATTTTGAATATGAAAATTTTTAGAATTATATCTTTATATTTTCTTAATTGAAAATAATTGCGAATACGTACAATTGTTGAATTAATAAAGAAAATAGATTATCTGTAATAGTTTCTTTTGGCCAACTCTTGTGAAAAAAGGCATCACAAAATCCCGCGAAATAGATCTCAAAATTTGAAGCATGTTTAATTACTGGATAGGTATATAATTCGATTCTATAATTCAACATGGGTACCTTTCAATCGCTAAGTTCTTACCACTAGACGACAGAGACCGACATGTCATATCTGAAGTTATTTCCAGCATAGATTTAGGAACTGATTTGGCCATTTACTAATTCCATATGGTCACTAACTATTTCGATAAAACGTCAGTTAATAATTATGTTTGGTGAGTAAATGATTTTCAAATAAAGACAACAAAAATTTGAGTAGTGACAAACCCAATAAATGCAGACCTAAAGACTTATTACAATCATGTTCCCCATGCAAAGAACTGCAAGGTTAACCTATTAACCGCTACAAAGCTTTGTACTTGACTAGAAGCTTTTGGCTTAGTTATTGTTTTGAGTTTCCTAGAACTTAATTAGCTTATTTTCTTGTCAAAAAATAATAAGTGGAAAAAAATATCAAAATGAACATTTATGTTTATCAAAAAACCAGGAAGGTAGATACAATTACAAATGCTACTAATATAATGTGAATTTGACAATTATTATAGTACATGTCAACATTATAGTAAAATATGTATAAAAATATCACTAAGTGATATGATAAAGATAAAAGAAAAACAGAAAAAAATATATTTATATTTTACACAAATTCATACGAGATATAATACTATGTACTAGAGGTCTGCACGGGCCGAAATTTGATGAAATTACCCGGCCCGAGCCCGTTCACTTCAGGCCCGACCCGGCACGAGCCCGAGTCTTAATATCACACTTGTTACACTGAGCCCGACCCCAAGCCTAAATTTATATATCTCGGCCCGAAAAAACCCGATTTAAAAAAAAAATCAGTAGCATAAAATTTATTGAAATTTAACACACTTAACTTACTACCCAACTTTTTCACCTGTAGAAAAATCTATTATTTCACGAAATGATTTCCACACATCACCACAGTCACCACTTTTTAACATTTTCTTTATATCGTTGAAACTCATTTTTTACGAATCTGTTGTATTTTTTTATAATGAATTTTTCGGCACATGACACAGTCGACTATCTAAAACGAATAGAAAGCATATACTGAATAATATCACACTTTATTCATTAACGAACTATTTAAACCTACTATCCGTGATGTTTAAATAAGTAAAGCATTGTTTTACGGATCAATAACAATTTTATGAGTTTTCAGTTACAGATTACCAAAATATAAAATGATGTCTCAACACTTATCAAATAAAAGACTCTATTGTGTCCAATGATATTCAAAACGTAATAAATTATTTTTGTTATCAGCAGTATTTAGTTATCAAGAGTACTCATGAATCGAACATAGTCCGAAATATTTTTCTGAAGAACAAATCCCTTACCCGGGCCCGGCTCGAGCCCGAATAACAATTGTCTCTACCCTCCCGAACCTGGCCTACGGGTCAAGCCCAGGCCCGTGCAGACCTATACTATGTACCGTATTTTTTTACAGCATATGGCCTCCTAATTGAGGTATTTTAACAGAAGTTTTCTACGAGAGCTGCATGTTATTCAGTTGCTTGACCTCTATTTTTCTAATAGAGTTTGATAGTAGGATAGGACTAGAACAGGACCAGTGGTTAGATAATCGCTCTAGCTCCACTAAGTTTTTAGGGGTGGGTGGGAAGTATCTTTATACATCACAAACACCCGTGTCTGCAAAAAGACATCCATAGATCGATTGAATAGTCAGTGTATGAAACTGTCCGTACCGGTTCTTGAACCCGAAACATCCATACCCGTAGCTTACGACCTTGACCATTGAACCACGGACCCTACATGGTAAATATGGAGAACACTCCATAATTTTTATTGATACATTAGCATCGCTTCGATTGGCGATTAAATGGAAGAACTCAATTAAATAAGGTAAATATAAAAAATCGCTTACTTCCTGAATATTTTTATTATATGATTTTATTCTTCATTATAGGGACTTTTTAAAATACTTTATCCCTTCCATCTCAATGTTGGATTGACGTTTGCTGTGGACTTTATGTTATCTATTCCTGTTTGATCTTTGGTCCGTATTTTTATGAAATACAGTTGATGACTATTTTAGCATTACGCCAGAGTTTTGATATTTTTACCTGTGTTTTGTTTTATCCTTAGTTCAGGTATTTATCTAAAACTACTTCTGTTGGTATGCTCTATCAAAAGTCTACATGCTCCACTGTAATAACGGACATTGACAATTCTGGATAACGATTTATATACAAAATATCAGTCAATATTAGATTGAGAGTTTTCTTTTAAGCTTGATTTGTTTACTGATTCCTTCAGATAATTATTGGAATTATGAAATTATTCTTAATCTATCTACTCAAAGTCATAGTCGTGGGCGTCTTTTTATAAAATATCGTCTTGTGTGACATCAGGGATGTATTTTCTATGAGATACTCTTCCAAGAAGCTTCCACCCTTCCTGCCATTGTCTTTATCCGGGGATTTTCATAATTGCTGCATTTTTAAAAAATTATGTTAGACTCCATCGATTATATGACGCAACCCAATTTCAAAGATACCAAAATAGGAAAAAAAAACTTCCGTCTTATAATCGCGGATGTACGGTATTTCCACTTTCAAAATATCCTCACAAAGATAGCCACCCAATTCAATTACGAGTTATTTTATATGTAATTATATATAATAGAATGGAACAGAGTATTTTCCATTTGGAGGACATTTTGAAGGCAAATTATTATTTATGCATATAAACTTATAAATGTTTTAGGCAAAGAAAAATTAAAAATGAAAGAAAATTATAACATCCAACATGAACATTAATGATAATGTACTTATCTCGTACGAAATAAGCGGGTTATAAAATAAGATGAATTATATAAGTAGATCGTAAACTTTTATTTCTCTTGGCTATAAACTGACATGTATATATCCTTTAAGCGAAAAACTACTCTCCATCGTACATATCCCAAAACTTAAAGCGGAGAAATTAAAAAAAGTCACAACAACCATTACACCGTTTAATATTTTCCGGCCGATAAAGTTTATCGCTCCGTTTTTATTCCCTTTATAACCGATATACCAAATGTGACTTTCACTTTTAATGACCATTTATGTTCTCAAACTTTGGCATAGACGGAAGCGGCTTGATAACTTTGGCATAAATCTGTGAGCGTTCTCGGCGAAGACATCTCGCATCTTGGGGGGCTTAATAGGCCGTAGCTTTCATAATAAATAGATATTTCCCCAAATTGACTTGTTTATCGGAGTCCCCTGTTGAGTGAAAGTGTTACAGGAAAATTAAATTTTCTTATGTTGTGGTAAATAAATATGTTTTTAAGTTCTCATATGAATCTCGAGGATAATTTTTTAGAAAATTGTCATGGCTAGGCAAATGTTGAAATGATTCATTAATTTGTATTATACCTGTAAGGTTATTTTTAACTTGTAAGAATTGATTCTGTCTCAGTAATTTTTGTTTTTCAGATATTAAAAATTTAATGGATACTCATAGTTGCTCTACTTAAGATGGCTGTTTATTGTTCATATTAATTACATACTTAATATTTGATTATTTTTAAATGGTTCACTAATTTTTTCTTATAATTTTCCTGATTCATTATTGTATATTACATTAGTAATGTCATAAAAATTTCGTTCAGCTAAAAGGACTTTTAATGTAGCTATATTTGTGATTTCAGATTAGCATTTAATGATTTGCAAGAGGTCCATAACATTTTAATTGTAGACTCTTTTATTTGATTTATGTATAATTTGTTTGCTAATCAGTATTTTCTTGTCTCAGTTCATGAACCGTCAGTTTTATATAACTTCATTTTCACACTCAATTTTATATAGGTAAGCCTGTTATGTTTGTATTTTTATCAGTTGATAATGCTCCTGATGAGCGAAACCGGTCCTGATCATTATAAATATGTGGAAGTAGTACAAATGAATTGTGTTTTATTTTTTAAAATATAATGTCTTTCCACCAAGAATTGACAGTTAACACCTTAAAAGTGAATAGAACCATAAGTTAAAAACGCATTATCTAAGCGTAGTCAATCGAGATATAAAATATGAAAAATAATTTTTACCTATCATAACGTTTTTTCCTTTCATACATGTCTTTAAACCAATATTTGAGAGTGAATACCGCTGAAATGATAAATCATTGTATTATAACAAAGGGCTCGGAAAATGAACAAGATACTCAGACAACCCCCTTCATGTAGCAGGCCACTTGAAGCGCTTTGTTATTTGGTTTATTTATGTTTAAACTATTGGAAAAACACATCAGATAATTTATCCTTGCAACGGCCACTGATGTATCAAACTATTCAGTTAATTATACCAAATTTAGCTCACATACTGGATACCAAACCAAACTTGAGTTATTTCAGTTAGTGGTTTTATGGGGTGTACCTAACCAAGTGTGGATAATTCAAAGGGTATTTTCTTATTGATTGCGCTGGGCTCAATGTTCTGCAAGGAAAATCTTCAGAGACAATGGCGTAGGATGATCAAGGAAATCGTTATTACCCGTCAAGTACTTTCAAGAAGGTTCCTAATATGATTATTGTTTCTTGCTCGGGACAATGAAATCACTGATCTGAAAACAAAGTTAAGTTTTCAATCTTAATCATAAAAGCTTCAAGGCTTTAATAGCTTTCAAAAATAATGCTAAAAAAACAATTCAACCAAAACGAATTCCACTTTTCTTATCGATAAAAACAATTTTTTAATTTAATTACATAACATTATATTTACATTTTATTAGTTTTATGGTTACAAAATATTTCACAGTTTCTATTTCATTATCGCGATGTTGAAATCACTGCTTTACAAAACAAGGTGTAGCAATACGAGAAAAACTTGACCTATCCTGATCTAAACATGTGTCTATTGATTGAAATGATAGAAAATAGTGTGAATAGGATAGTTCGGTGTTTTAAAAACTATAGCACGTGTACCTGTACTGCCTAGAGTTAAGAGTGTAGTGGTTTTTTAAGCCAAATCAATTTCACCAAAAAAGCCAAAAAATGTTTACATAATCGCTCTTCTCACACATTTACATTTTTTTAAACCATATCCGCTCTCTATTCAGAGCATATGGCCACTACGCGGTTCCTCCAAGCTTCTCTGTCCCCCGCCAGTCTCCTCGATTTCTCCCAGGTCATCCCAGTGTCCCGTAGCTCCGCCGAATACATCCTATGGATGGTCATCAGCGTCCTTCCAGGGTAACGGAATCCATCTGGTTGGTAGAAGAGATAGGCAGTATTCAGGCTCCCCTGGGGCATCCGCAGCCCATGTCCAAGCCATGCCCATCATCGCTTTTTTTTATTTTGGACGTAATAAGAGGCTGGCCTCAGAGTTCCTGACAAAATCACGCCACTGTAACCCTAGTATTCACCGCAAACATCTGTTTTCAAATCACAGTATACGGTCACCCTGTGCATTGGTGAGGTGCCATGACTCGCAACCGTAAAGAAACACCGTCAGGATGCATGCGTTGAATAAGTGTCACTTACCGAGGACAACCGTGAGTCCGCAAGTTAAAGGTTTCTCCAGCTATCCCTAATCGGATTGTAAGCTCTTTAAGCGGATTGCCATCTCCCGTGATGTCTACCCCTAAGTACCTGAAGCCGTCGACTCTCTCGATGCAACTGTTGCAGAGCACTATGGTTTTACTCGCATTGACTTTGAGGCCAATTGCTCTGCAGTCTGTCCATTGTTTCCTGAATACCCTCGACAGATTTGTCAAATATGACAACGTCGTAAACAAACGTAGCCATCATGAATCATGACCATCGACCAATATATGTAATATAGGTTCAAATCCAATTATATAAATCCAAAAATTTATTCACGCCATTAAGAACAATTATGTTAATATTATATATTTTGAGATGTTGAAAACTGTTTCAAGAAATGATGGGACGTCTTTTAAAAACAATTACACCACTCGTACAGGTTCTGCTGTGACTTCCACCGTATAAATAAGTATTTTGTATGAATATTTTTTTATATATGAACAAATATTAAATTGGTAAGTAAAATATTCTTCAGTATACTTTATTAAAAACATTTTTACAACAAATTAATCAAAACATAAATAGCCAACACATTTTTTTGTGTCATTTTATATATTTTGAAGTTTTTTTTCATACAGTGAAGCAAATATATAATACAGAATATTAATTAACAACATGTTTTTATTGAAAATTAAGAAATGAGCCATATGCTGAGTTTTGAGAATAGATGGATTAGGGATTCCGGCGTCCTGGACGACCATTGGTATTATCCACAGGTGTACTCGGGGTTGAGGGACTCTGACGTGTCACGGGAGGAAGCAAATCGTTTAGCGAGTGACAGGGAGTCATGCGGGCGCCGTGTGATGACCATATGCTCCACATGATCAGTGAATATGGTCGAAGTCAAATAGAAATAATAAGTTTCTTTACCTAGAAAGTAAGTAAAATAAAATTATATTCCATTATTTCGAATAAAGAAGATGTCGCAAACACGAACAAACTGAAACATTTTCTCGTCGATTATGTGCCATATATAACTCATAGAAAAACAGTAATATAGCAAAGTGAAAATAACGGTTCCCATGTGCATGACCTATGGGAAACCTAAAAACATTTTCCAGACACTGTTAGATGTCTCTGTAAACTAAAATATTTTACTAAAAGCAATATATTATCCTTTATAACCTAAGCTGCATTTATAAGCCATACTTTGAAAGCACTATACGATCCAAACGATTCTGAATGATCATAATATAACTATTTGAAATTTTTATTTGTGGTATGTTGTAGTGTCAATTTTTTGTAAGGAATTCTAGCGACTTTAAAATTTTCATCTTAAAATATTATAATATATTGCTTCATAATATACATACAAGCATTTAAATGTTACCTATGTATTCAATTTATTCATTTAATTTTGTTTTTTTTATGTTTGTTTTCCTTATCAATATTTAACAACTGACAGGATCGTGCCATTACGGTTGCCAGTACGCTATACATATTAAATAAAATAAAACAATTGAATTGTTTTGTTTTAAAATTTCAATGCTTATTAAAGAATAGTTATTTCATTCACCAGGTGGCATACCACCTGCCAACATCAAACCAACACTTACACACGTACATATACAGCCATGATTTTTTGTGTTGTGTGTTGTACAGAAATACAGACAGATAAATCAATTTAGATTGATTAATTATATAATTTGATATATTGCGTCACTGAAATATCATACATTTTTTATGCAGGTAATCCAATATATAGCATACCATTTAATAATATTTTAACATTAATTACACAAATATTCTAGACTATACAATATCTATCTCTGAAGCCGCTATCCCACATTTCATCTAAATCTACTTCTGACATTAAACGAAATATCTCAAATTAAAATCGTTTAAGAAAAATACACAATATTTATTTGAATAACGGTGAGGCATTTTACGCTAGATATCTAAGTCTGGTTATCATGTCATAACTATCATTTTAAATATATCATTGGCATGCAGGCGAAAACGATGGAATGTAAAACGTTCAATGGATACATTTGTAATCTATATTAAAGCATGTTATATCAATATCAATTATGATCAAGTTTTGCAGCATTTATTTGTGGGTTGAATTTTTCCAGACTTTAGTTATATTGGCAAGACTTCAAGTGGTTCTTTAGTCCGTTTTTGAAAAATGCCACTTTCTCTTGAATGACGATGATATTTTTATTGATTTATATTCTTCCATTAACATCAAGAATATGTTAAATATCAAGAATATGTTAACGAAGATTTAATAATTAGAATATTTTCTGAAACACCACGTATTTTATTTTCAGCTTTTGTGTGATACATTTATAACGTGATGTAGTGAAACTTATTCAATTCTAAGTTTAACATCTTTATTTAAAGATGACTGCCCATCTTGAAATCTTCTAAAAGAGTTGTTATAAATCATACAAGTCGATCCTTTTATTACAACATTGTTTGCACTGAAAACTCATTCGTAAAGCGAGCGACCTTCTTCAGAAAAAATCTTTTGTTGAGATGTCGTCCATTGAGGATATCATAGACGTAGAGTTTACTTATTTTTCTATTACAGCGTAGATGTGCTACGGAAAATTGTAGAGCTGTGAGACGACCGCCGTAGACAGGCCATGACAGCTTTCGGTCGGACATGGATCACGCGCAAGAGTGGAGGAAAGAAAAAGATTCCTTTTATAATTCGCTTGTATGAAACTACTCGAGTTGAATAACCTTAGAAAAATGTCATCGTAACGGAAAAAGTTGTTTAGTTTCATAATACACTTAAAAATCCTTTTAATGTATCTTTCTTTACAAGGGTGCTAATTATTGTAAACATCATAATTAAGTAGACTTAGAAAAATGTCATTTCGTATTTTTAGATTTTTTTATTTTAAGTAATTCATTAAGGACGATTTTCTTGTAGTTACTTCAAATATCAAATAGTATCAAATAGTTTTATTACTTTTTTCAGTCAGTCAATCATCATCAAATCAGTTGAAGATATTTTTCCACCTTCTATTTTAAGGGAATTTCATAGAGTCGTGGTGACGTTTGACGTAATATAAAATTTTCTGTTTAACAATAACTGTAAACAGATATTTTTCAAGAAAATCGACATTGTAGAACAAAGAGTTACGATTTTTAAGCTACAGTATTTCGATATTTAAAATTTGATGTATTATGATATAAAATCAATCATTTTTCATTTGTTGTTATTGATCCTCGACGCTCAAAATGTTACGCTTTCATAGGTAGTAAATGAATATTTTTTACAAACACTTTTCATCAATTTCAAACTTTTAATCAAAGTACAGTGTATAAAAGAATACAAACACTTGTCGAAGCAAAATAAACTAAGTTTTAAATTTTATTTCTCTGTTGATAAATTGTGAAATATGAGGTAACTCGATGAAACATTGTCAAGGATTTCGGTTCGGGAGAACTTTTAACATCTTGTTCGAAAAAGAATTGGTTTAACAAACACCCACAAAAACGCCACACGTAGCTAACCCATCCATCCTTTAAGAAATTTCAAACTAAATTTTACATCCATTCTGAACGGGAAACTTTTTACAGCCGAGATAAAATTTACCGAATTTATGAAACTTGCAGGACAGTACGCCTTCGGGCAAACGAGATAGTTCGTGAACGTTTGTGTATATTTAGAATTTATTCATATCGAAAAAATATTTAATACTACAATGCTTGCCCATAAAAGAAAGAGGAAAATTGTACTTTTAAACTATTGAGACTTTATATGGTTTTGACATTACGGATACAAGTAAATAGCAGTCATTTTTTATGAACATACTAATAACTTCCAATTCATTAAAAAAATATAAAACATGTAATATGATGTAATATATATTATGTTATATGCTTTCTGGTTAAAAAAGAGTTAAATTTTATTTTAATAAACGTGCAAAGGTCAAAAATGTTCCCCCCCAAATAAGTGATACTTTTGAGGACAAAAAATGAGTTTTGATGACAAAGATCATATACTTTTTAGTGGTAAAGAAAATACCAGTCATGTAGCCGAGTGGTTTGTCTCTAGTTGCGATGTTCACGGGATCGAATCACAGTACGGAGAGTTTCACAAATCAATTGATTTTTCAATTTACTTATGGATTTCTAAGGTATGGATGTCGATGATGTCTAAACATATATCCTAAACCGGAGAGTAGCGAGAGCGACTAGCAAACCATTAGTTATGTCTTGGCTCTATCGTCATATCTCCACTCTCTCTGGAAAAAAGAGGTTGAGTGACTTATAAACATGCAGTTCTTATACAAAAATATTAAGAGTTCATTTTATCCACATTGGGAGCGGATATTATATCTGAAAACATAAAATATTGTTTGATCCTATTAAATCTCTTTAATATCCTTCAGACAGAAACTTTTCAACTTTACTAGTAATATGTCACATGTTGAGTAAAAACTAATAATTTATAGAACTTAGACGTCAAATCAGTTAAGGTCTTTTTATTTTTTATATATAAATTTATGAATCTACCGACTCTCTTCTGGCTCAGATTCTGGGAAAATCCTTAAACCTCTCCACCTCACTTGTAAGTTTCTAGAGCGTCCAACGATTAAAGGATAATTTGTTATTGTTATTTTTAACGATAAAAACGGAACCGTTAAAACAATTTAAAGTATTCATATATCGGCCTCTGTGGTCTAGAGGTAAAAGCTTTGTCCTAGGATTCAATTACTTCAGCTGCCGGGGCAAGTTCAAATTTAGATTTTTTCAAATTTGAATTTGATATCTTGAACATGGTTGTAGCAGATGTCTTTGTTTATCTCGAACGATTTTACAACTTGAAAATATTTGGCGACATGGAATTAACTGTAATTTCAAATATTTTTTTTTATTAAAAATAGATAAAAAGTATAAATTGTATCTGTAAAATACACCTTAATTTGCTAATCTCAACTATTTTGAATATTAAGACATATTTTTTTGTTTGAAATAAAATAATTTAACTATTCATACTTGAAATATTCTATAAGTACAATATTTGAAATGCATTTCAGGTATTCCCGTTGTATGTTATATATCTTAATTCATAATCCACGTTGTCAGATGTCAGTTCTTTGCCAGACATATATAATCGCGGTTTACTATCTTTGCTTTTCGTAAACCAACCAGTAAAGACATGATCTCAGAGTCTCTCAACTACAAAGGGTGAATAAATTTTTGTGAATATGTATTATGTTTAATTTATTGACAGTCCAAAGCAGATAAAGTATGAAGTACAATTTTCAATTAGACTCTCAGAAGAATATTAAAACTGATGAATGTGTTAAGCAGTTTTTACGCATGATTATTAATCACTAAGCTATTTATTGTTTGCTCAGGAAAGCCACTGTATTTTTTGTAACATGAATCGTCATTATTTACAATTGAAATACTATCGCCTTCATATTTACTGCTTTTATTTAGTTGTAAATTTAATAACTAAATTGAAACGCTAATATATAATTAAAATTGGTTACTTTGTTGTTCCACTGGCTGTGTCACAGTTCTTCACACAACCAGTGGAATAATTTCCGCAAAGTTACCACTGAATCCATCGAATATATTGAAACTTTATTTTAATACATAAGCGTAAGTATAGCGTTTGAGTTCGAAATTTAAATTTTCAACGAAAGATGTTGAACGACTCTTATTTGCAAGTCAACCTTTCGTTTTAAGGTACATAATCATATGAAGCTGAGATTAGAAAGGGAATAATAGTTAGTTAATACATTATATGCGCCCCATTTTCAGAATTGGATAGTTGGCGGATGGTAGGATACTAGGATGTCCTTAAAAAATCAATCTATAAAAGTTTCCATTGGTGGATTCCAAGCCTTGATCAAGCGTCTGACTTGACCAAAGCCCACTCAGCTACTACTACCGAGAAAGACTTAGTCGATACTGAATATCTTTTTTTAACAGAGTAATGTCATTGGTCATTTTCTCTTCTTGGGTCTCACGCAACTTCCACACAAATATAAAGTTGGTCGCGATAATGGAATAAACAAAAAAAAGTCAATCATGTTACTGTAATTTTTGGAATAGATCAGTTTGGTGAATAGATCAGTTAAGGTGACTAGTTTTAAACCAAAAACTTCAAAACCCGTTTTTTACCAGTGGGCATACATAGTATGGGCAAAAAAATGTTTGAGAAATACGTGTTCTGTTCCACGGGCGCCATTTTCAGGGTGCAGTTGGTCTGAGAATTGTGAGGCGAGTCCATCTAGTTTGCAACTCAATTTAAACTTTTCAAATAGTTTTATAAAGCACCAAGAAAGTAAAACTCGCATCACACACGCGGACAATTCTTATATTGCGATAAACAGCCCTGTTTTTGTCATCGAACCGGAAAACCGAGATACGTCCCTTCAAATCGGACCCTTATTTCTGACGTATCATTATTAGGGATATTGCAATACCGGATGCATATTTATACCAATACCGGTATTTCGACATAGCAATATTAAGAACAATACGTATAGCACCACCATAAATTGTTAATTTTCATAAAAACCTGTTATTTATTGTTTCTTTGAATTAAATATGACGTTAAAAATGTTTGTTGATCAATGCTGAAATCTGTCAATCTCGATCGGATCTTTTTACAAATAAAAAGCTTTCTCAGATTAAACGCTTGTTGGATAAACATTTATTCAATATTATTACTGTTTTTATATTGTATTATCAGTATTTTTCATTTCGATAACCAGTATTTCAGTATTTCAAAAGACTGTCAATATACTGGGACCCGGTCTCGAATTCCTAACAGTATCATCTCCTTCAAAAAAGGGATATAGCAAAGGCAATAAGTCTTTTATTCGTTTTTAAGGATTACAAATATCAATACGGGTCAATAAATTTTTTTATCGATGAAACAAATCGTGACATATTATTCGGTTAATTGAAATATACACAATTTACTTTCGTTATGGGTACAAAAACCGGATCGGGTCTTAGCCTCCAACATGAATTTCCTCTACCTATTTCTATCAAGTTTGCTGCTCCGAGAATACGACAGTTAATTGTCATTGATTGCAACTAACGTGGTATTCAGAAAATGTTCAAAAATTCATTTCTAAGGTGACACAAATGGTTGAGTTGGTACTTACTTTTCCACACTTACGTACTGGAATACAAATTTCAGAATAATAATCATAATTTTCTTCAGCCCAATACAGTCATTGATTAAGATAAGTACGAATCTGTTAAAACGACTGGCGTAACTAGAAAAATTTGTTCCTTATACAGAAATTACCAAGGAACCCCTGTTTCTGTGGAATTAGATTTCAAGTATCCTTATTCCTAGCTTTTCAAACTCTGCAGTCATATAATTTAAAGATATTTTCTGAGCTTCTTCATGTTCAATAGTGCTAGTTCACGGAGTCTAGATTGGCCGTTTACGTTCTACACTAGCAAAATTAACCGGCAAAGGGACCGGAACTTTCCATACAATTTTAATATTTATAGATTCTTTCGAGGACCCCGAACCTAGATTCACTAGTCAATACGTACTGTGACTGACTGCATAATTGATATAAATTAAGCTGTTACTCAATGAAACTCGATATTGTTACCACCACTACCCGTTGCAGTTTCAAACTATACATATATATTTGATTAAAAATAGGTATTTAAGCATAATCTTAATTTTTATTCTAACAATGAATCATATTCATAATTTAAGACTGCAAATCTCTTATTGGTATTCTACATGTCATAAAGTATCATACAAGTGAAGTGAGCTAAGTAAATACAGACTGCAAAAAAATTTATTCTGTGGTAAGAAGTTCATTTAAAGAACGAGTAAAGTCATGTAGGAAGATCATTAGATTAAAATTTTCAATAAACAAATTCCACCATTTTATCAATTGGCTCACTTTACTTGTTCATGGCTCAATTGTGTAATGGTGACTCTTTGGAATCGAATCTTCTATTTTTTATATTAAATTTAGATATTCTTAGCTATTTTTAATATACACACAGTCATTAATACATCTAACTAGTGCTTTGGTAATCATGTCAATTATCAGAAATATTTGTATTTTATTGTCAAGTCATATTTAATAATATATTTTAATTCACGTAAGTTAGAAAATCTCGGTATCCAAATAAATTCAATTTATAATTTAATCTTGAATACGTGTATACGTATTATTATTCAAGAAATACATTTAATCGAATAAGTGTAGAATTGAGTTTATTTTTATACACTATATAACATTCACAATTTTAAGACAGAATTTCGTTGCTCTTGCGTCGTTTCCCTTTGATATACAAATAAAATGAGTAATTTACATTTAACATCCAAAAAAGACGAGTTTTCTCTCTTTTCTCCATTTACCTGGGATTAATTCAGATACAATTTTCCTTCTACGGTTTTATTGAAGTAAAAGGTTCTTTTTACACCCTCGAAAGTATTTTATTTTACCTCCCCCGAAGCCAACACTTTTTGCCAGTGTTTCCATCCCCTAGCTCGTTGTAAGAAAAAATCCAAGTTTTTTCCATGCTGCCAGTCAATTTATTTATACCCTGGATGCGCGGTTGTGTCCAACTTTTCCGCACTTTTTTGTAAGAACGGCTGGGCTGGGACGAATCGTGGGAACTGGCATATGCGTGTGGAAATGAAGCTTTTGAGATGCGGATCAAGAAGATTGGAAAAAATGGATGGTCATCTAGCACAGCGGTGGGAAACATAAGGTATGCTTAACGCACAGTGATATATTTTTACAGTAATGTATTTTATATTTTTTGGAGTACTTTTTGAGCCTTTTGAAATAACATGCAGAAAACTTATAAGCAGAAAAAAGTAAACAATAAATATTTGATAATCTCTCAGATAAGAACTTTTATTTTTAATAGAAACATAATATAAATATGCATCCATAGGATGTATTCGGTGTAACTGAAGGATAGCTGGCACGTCATGAGAGGAGGCAGAGATTGATGAATGACACGTAAACTTGGAAAAACCGCATGGGCTACCATATATAGCTATATTTTATTCACTTATGGAGCGGATGTAATCCGAAAGGAAGGAAAAGCTATGGAAAATTCTGGGGCAAATATTTTATTTTTTTCATTCGAGATGAGACAGACAGAAAATATCAATATTTATTTGAAAAAATAACAATCAGTATTTCATTGCCAGTACTTGAACCTGAAACATTATGGTTGCTTATTGGAGCTCTTCAATGAGCAAAGAAACTGAGAATGCTTAAAAATTTCTTTAACAGCTATGTATTTTTTAAATAATAAACAAGTAAGGATAAAAACGTCTCATTATTATTCAAAGAAGTTCAAAGTTTTGTTGAATGAAATTCATTTATTATACAATTAATTCAATAATCGTAGATTGGCGATTGGCAATTTGTAATGCTTCATCGAATATTTTGATGAAACTTTTTGTCGAATTGAATAAACTTCGAATAAGCGCTTAATTAGACAGAAAACTTATTATGAATATTCAATACTATCGATAGCCGCCCCGTTTCTTTATAATGGGTCGGTTTTTACTATATTAAGTATATCTAAAAGCATAGAAGTTTTAACTTAAATTTAAATTCTAATATTATATTACAAATCATCGAATACAAAACAATTTAAATATAAAATAGTCAATCTTGTAAAAAGTAAAAGAAATAATGTTTCAAAATGGATACATTTAAATAAATGGTTTTAAAAATATCAGTTGTACCATTTTACCTTATCCACCTTACACACCACCGCAACCGACTCTCGTATCCTTAACCTTCCCCTAAAAGTAATTTTAGCTAAGATATTAGAAAAAAGGTATATCACTCTATCGCATCTAAAGTTTCCAATCCCAGGAACCGGGATTCCGTTAAATTAGTCAATCCCGTAATACCGAGACTTCCAGATTCACTGCGAATGTTAAAAAATAATTCATATTTCAAATTAAATACTATATTATCAACTACATCGGTTTGTTTATGTTCATCCTTCTTTGTAACACCTACATAATTAGTACATATATGTATTGTGGTATCTCTCTTTCTCATATTTCGTAACTGTTGTGGACAGGGACAGATAGTTTTGACAACAATAAAATTTAAATATAATCAATTTCAACTATTATCCATAAATAAAATCTTTGCAATCAAAAAATTCTTATTCTCAACATTTATACATACTTTGTTATTCTGGAAGAAAACACTAAATCGAAAAAAATACATATTGAGTTATTTATACCAAAATGTTCCTTATTTCAAATTCTACCACATGAAAAAACACACTTATTTTATAAATTATACTTTTACTTAAAAACAGTTTTGTACAAACAAACTAAATGAAAACGGTATCGTATTTTAAACATTCAAAAAATTTCAAAATCCAATTACTCAAAACCAGTATTTTTCAGTTAGTGTCTTCTTCCATTAAAAGTGACGAATGGACACAAAATTTAATTTAAAAAATTCAATTTAACTATGAAATTATGCTTAATGACCAATTTCAGGATTGAAAACATGTGAATCTCGAAATCCCGGAATTATAAAAAGGGTCCGGGATTGGATACCCTAATCGTGTAATAGAGATCTTTCAAATATGAGATATTTTTGTAAATGGTTTTATATTGCACCTTAAAAGGTTGCCAAGCGATGCTGCTTTTGTGGACCGAGGGTTTCCGAATACATGTTTTTTTAAACATTCACGCAACTTTGAATGAAAATCAATTAATTATGGGCTCGTTGATACTTAAATAGACATAACTTCAAATTGAGTTAAACGTACACTGGTTATTATTTAATAAGTTACGATTTTTATCATACAATTAACCAACCCCATCTTGTCGGCAAAAAAGACAATTTAGAGAAAGGTTCGTTAAAAGTTTCATATCCCTATAAATATAAATATATATGACTCATAAAAGTTGCCAAAAAATTACAGGTTGATAAAAGTGGATAACCTTGCAAATAATGTGACTTATAATACACGATGCGTGAAAAAATTTCAAGACTTAGTTCTTATGGACTGAAAAAAATTATAGCTACAAAAAATTCATTTTGAAACAACAGCTAAAACATTAAATATGTCTACAGTGTTAGGTTAGCATTGTACGTATGGCTACAGTCTACAGTGAACGATAAAACCCAGTTAGGGAGTAGTTGTTGTTGAAGTCAGTTCGCTGATTACCGTGACCGAGTAGTTACACCTTGAGGCCTATTACTGTGGATACTATTTCGTACTCAAAGATTCGATTAGCGAAATCTAAAATTTCTTTCACTGATTTTCATGAAGTTTATCGAAAAATTTAAATGGCTATTAATTTGAAAATATTTTTTTATTCAAATACAAGAATGTTTATAAATTAATATATCCGGGTAATCTATAATTTCTCATTGTATTAGATAATATTCACTTCGAATTTACGAATATCTGTCTCTCTACCGAATCAGAAACATGTAAAACTCTTGATATATATTATTATGTAACACAAATATTTGCTTTTACGTATCTCAACTGTCAGTTGCGTAATATATTATTATGGAGCGGTTGCTAGGCGACTTTTATTACTGCTTTTTTCAATTTTCATTGAGACGTCAAAAATATAGCGTTTTCAGTTTAATTTAAAAGTTGACAGATGAAAGTTGAAAATAGTACAGTTGACGTAGAAATGGCAGCCAGAATCGCATTTGAACAAGTCACGTAGCTACTGTATACCGTTTAGGAGGAGTTCTTGTGACCGACATACATACAAACATACAGATTTCTACTTTGTTTTGTGATATATAGTGGAGATATATATAAATTGTAATTAACTAAAAAGTATTTCTATTCTTATACCACTTTTATATTTTTACCCCATCTAACTATAATTTCTTGAAACACTTCATAATGAGCCCAAACGCTTCATGTGAACAAGACGAAAAGACAACTGCTCTATAGAGTAACCAACTATTGCCAATATGTAGTTTTTGTTAGAGAAATTTGTATATTTAATACAACATTATGATCTTATGTATTTAAATATCACTCAAAAATAAACAAATATAATCCGATAAAATAGCACACCGAAAACTCTTTACGTCTGGAAGTATATTTTTGAATTCGTTTCTACAATGCAAATATATTATATAATTTATTTGTTTAATTTAAAAAACCTTTTTGAAACATGTACTTAACCGAGTATTCAAATCCATCACATATAAAAAAATCAAAAAAGAATTTTGAGATGTTATGAATTTAGATTATTCTGAATAAGCTTACGGATTCTAGCAGTGGGGTGCGGTCAATGTGTAAAATCATTTCAATTTTAATGTATATTTAAACGGATTATGAACCTTTCTAGAAAATTTTAATAAAATTTATTGTGGAAAAATATGTATAATTATTAAGAATAAATAGTATTCGATACCTTAATGACAGCTTGGTCTATAGCCAAATGCTTTGAATGCCAGTATGACCGGTTTCATTAATTGGTATTTCGATGGATTTATGGATTCGTGTTCGAAGACATGAAAGTCTAACTCACCCAGTGCTGAGTGCGTGCGACTCGCGTTATCAGTAATTAGCAACTGTGCGGCAACCGTTACTACATTAATTACTAGGTAATTAATTTCGCAGTGAAATAGCCTCCCATTCATCCAGTACTAAAAATGCATCTTAACGAGTGCGATTAGCTTCCCTTTTACCAATTGTTTTATCTTTACTCTCTCCGAAAAAGTTAGCGTCCACATTCAAATAGCTTTTGTAAACCTGACTTGAATACATTAAGCCCGGGGTTAACAACCAGTGGGAAATCTCCATTTAGGGGTGAATTTAAGAGTTGCTGGGGGGGAATTGCTGCCGTTTATTTAAGATTTTCAATATTACATATTATATGCATATTTGGAAATTATGTTTTGAGTTAGAGTTAGATTATCTTGGGAAGAGAGGAAATTACATTATGGACATTGGTAAAAGAAGGAATGGGGCAAAAAAGGTTGGGAATCCCCAGCGTTAAACGGATGAATTGATTTGGAAATATAATCAAATTTTGTTCATTGAAGGAAATAAATGGAATTATAAAATATTATTGATACGATTGCCTGAGAGAACGGTTTTTTTGATTTTATTGATCAAATAATTTTGCAATCTCAAAATAAATATTACTATACAGCAGAGCCACCTGTCAACATTCCCTCAATACGCTTGTTGCGATCGATGCAACAATATAAAGTGTGTGTGCGCTGCGTTGAGACTTATTCACTTGATCGATTTTTTAATTTACTTTTAGATCACAAAAGGATGATATTTCTTATGTTAACGAACAATGGAAATCAAAAATAATATGCCCCCCTTCATTCGGCACGCCATTGAATGTTATCGCAAAGTTCTTGCTATGATATCCCAGTATAAAAAGACCTTTTGATCCTATCGCAAAAAGTTATTTTCATTGCATAATGTAAAAAGGACTTTAATCTCATTAGTCTCTTAGCAAAAAAATATATCTCGCAATTTACAATAGGTCTGTGCGCTTAAACGATGCTAATTTGTTTTAAAGTGAAAAACAGCTCATTTGAATTAGTGCGATATAATTTGAATATTTTTCCCCAAAAAATACATTTATAATTCTATCAAATTTTTTGTCGTTAGTACATTCATTCAAATTAAATGTGGGATTTTTTGATGGCAGACACAAAATTTATTATTTCGTTTAATTATTAACAATCAATTATCCCCAACATAAATCTTTAAAAGTAATTATTATAACAAGTTAAATAAAGCTAAAATTCATTTTTATTTTCTTATTTTCTTATGTATGCTCCCAATCTGGAACATATGGACTCATAATGAAAATGATCTCAACAGGATTTTTTTTACGAGAACTGCCTTGTTACTCAGTTGCTCAGAGAATTTTTTTAAGAGAGTAGTGATAGAAGGATGGGGCTAGCACAGAACTAATGGTTGGCAATCGCTCTTACTGTGCCCTGTTTTTTATGATCAGATGGGTGGGAATGAATTTTGGATATCATATTTCAAATAAAGATTTAAAAAATGTATTCTATGTAAAACAGTTATGGAACAACGAAAAGTCTTATAATCCCAATTGCCAAAACTTTTATTTTTAATCTAATCGTGAAAAAATGACTACTGAATATAAAATTTTTGTGTGTTTTAAATTCAAATTATTTTTTATGTCTATATTGATTTTCGTTATTTTTGAAATGCCAATTAAATTGATTCTAACTCATTAATTCTGATTAATTATGTCAATATATTTCTGAAAACTTTAAACGACTGTCTGACGTTTAAATGTTGCAAAATAAGCAAAAGCTTGATATTTTTTTTAAACATTGTTATTTTTTACCTTATTAATCGAAGTGAATTTAAACTTCAATATTTTTGATTGTTAGGGTTCATGTATAAGATATTATTTTCCTTAAATTATAATTTTTTTCCCAGTGAAAAATCAACACTATCAAATTCAAATTCACATAGCAGAATTTAAAACCATATTATTAATAAGTGTATTGAATTTGTAGAAACATAAAAGTTCGCAAACAGTTCCGCATTATAGATAGAATTGATTAATACTAGGAAAAAATACATATTTGTGGTAAAAATAGAACGATTTTATTAAAACAACCGTCAATTTTATGGAATCCTGAATGTAATGTATGAATAAATTGCGTTTATCTGTCATAAAATCCCCCTCTCTCTGGAATAAAAACATTTGTCTCAACAAGAAACGTTTGCCAATAAAATTACGTGTGACTTGAGAAAGACAAGAACGACGATTGTGTGACAGTAAGGCGAATAGCTAAGAATAGACAATGTCCAACGACAAAAAAATACAAGGAGATATCTCTTATAGCTAACAGAGGTTCTCAAAACAAAAAGAAACCAAAACAAACCCACAGATTAATTTCACATTGCAACAAATACAACAAATTATCATCGCCATTTCAACAGTGTAGGAAAGGTCTAGCAACAACTCTCACTTCGTTTAAATATCTAATGGAATAATTTTTCACTTTGGTGCTCCATAGCATCTTGTTATCAGATCCTTGGGTTCCCCGCATACATCTAGACACTCAGTGTCTAGGTGTAGAGCAGTGTATACTAATATCTCAAGGGTGACTAAACAGTGACGCATGCGCCAAACATGATGCTTTTCATCCTTGGCACATTGCATCCTTGCGCTTACTTATTCTTTTGAAGTATGTGCCATAACTGAATCCGTCTTCATATTTTTAGCACCTGAGTGCTCTCAGTTCAATTCATACAGCCTTATTACGCATCAGTTCGTCTCATTTTTTAGACAGTTTTCAATTGTAGGATGTGAACAGTGTATATATATATGAGAAAGAGTGAGAAGTTTAACGATTAAGAGAATGTGTGATTGACAAGCGATGTGATTGAGGTTTGGTATGTTTGAAAGAATATGGATAAATATGTCCTTCATTAGAGCACAGGCTGCAAGTAGAGTTTGGAAATTGAAAAATGCTGCTTTAAATTTTTAACAGTAAAATGAACTAGCTGATCAAAGAACCTTATTATTTGAAACTGCCAATTTGATATTTCATTTTTGGTTGATGGTTTTAGCCGTCTCAATAATCTAAATTTAAAACTACAAAGCAAGAATAAATAATAGCACCAGTTCATATAAAATTAAAACTGTTTATCACTCAGTTAGAAAATGAGGATTTGAATCGATTTTCACAAGAGCAGAATGAATGTGCGGCGGATAATAACAATTTGACCAATTGTATTGAAAAAAATCAAGATGTTGCAAGGTCATTTGGAAGTCGTGTTCATGATTTTGCTAAAGAATAAAACTGCATGCTAGCATTTGTAAACCCATTTTCACTTAGCAAACAAAACTTAATGCAGATACCTATTAACTTGTATAGGCAACTGATGGACTTAAAAACAAACCTATTATTTAAAATGAAATTTGCTGAATTTTTCGAGATCAAAATGCTTTTCACATAATTAATTTCTGGCGTTCATTGCCCTGTGAATATTTCTTAAGGGTAATGAAATTTGCTAAAATCTTTAAATGTCACTTTGGAACGACATGTAGATATGAACAAGCATTTTCTTCCATGAAATTGGTTAAAAGCAAAACAAGGTCGCGAATAACTGATTCAAATTTGAAGAATTCGCTGCTATTCTCAGTAAAAAAATTAGCACCAAACAGAAAGACTAGCGAAATCCAAACAGGCTCAAAAGTTTCATTAATGGTAAGTAATGTGCATATGCTGTTATAGATATTGTTTTACATACAATAAATAAATCATTTAAAAATGTTGATTATGTTCATAAACATACTGTAAAAAAATATAAGCATATGTCACGACTCCTATCGAGCAGAGAAAACAGAAAACTCCAAGTTCCAAGCTCATCTCGTTCATACTGCTCCATCTTACTCGGAGCTCTATGTCTCTCTCTCTCTCTAACTTTCGTCACATCCAACAACTGTGGTCGAAAGTTATTTTCACCAATTGAGACTCAGCCGTAGCACCGTCAGCGAGGTCCATGGGAGCGATCACCCTCTCGTCAAAAAGATCATTTCCGACTATTGTAGATTAGTGCGCTAATAAACGTGTCCTCTGAACTGGCGTAAATTAATTAATTTAATTGCGTGATTGAGTTATTCTTTTTCCTCCCCTAAGCGAAGCAGATCCTATCCATATCCTTATTTTCATACCCCAACCGTAAACGAAATAACTTAGAAAAAGTGTTTCAGCTGAATGGTGTATCGGAACTCGTCTGTTAATAAAATTGGTACATAGTATACAAAAGGGTGTGCTACCCCTGGTCTAGGCAATCAGTCTCTAGACTAAAGTCCAGATTTATACGGGGGTACCGCCTATCAGACAGCAAGATAATATTTTCTTCGCTATCTGGTGCACATAGCTCAATCAACCCATATCCTTTTAAGGCAAAATATGATTGCCTTGTAGGACATCGCTAGCATTGCTGAGTAACCCAAATCTGTGATAGTAAGAAACTTTCCTCGGTTTATTTCATAAAGTTAAAAACGCAATATTTATTTATACTATTTTCACATTTCTTTTCAAATAATAAAGAACGGTTCTGCTGATTGCAATAATTTTCAATTACTGACCATCATAAAACAACGCTTAGTCAGTGGCAGCTTGCAATAACAAGCATAAATTAATCTGGACCTCGAATTGAATATTACAGTTACCACTTGAACTGTGGACTGGATTGTCGGTGTGTAATAAATATATATCTTGTCCGGTGTAAATCTTTGATTTTCATAAATATAAAAACGTATAAACTTCAAGCTTGTGCCGTCGTTGTCATGGTAACATATATTATGTTATCCTTGAAGACAGGTGGTTCTAGGAGCAGAGAGCCATGCAGCAGAACTATCTTATAGTTGAAGAATTTTAATTAATTCATGCAGTTCGTGAAATCATTCTCCACTTTGTTTCCCGCTTCAACTATTGTTGAGGCTAAAGGAAATAATATAACATATATTTGTATCCTGTGTTACGTTTGTTGCGCCTCGCAGTTTGAGTCAGCGGGGCTGTGAAGATATCGCCACAAATGACCGCCGAAAGTCCGGATATCCTAACAACGTTATTTTGCGACGCCCTCTTCAACAGAATATTGACCACTTAGTCCGAATCCCTTGATTTATGGCAACACTTGGCGCTCCGATCATGAAATATATACCAATAAACATAAGAGAAATATTACATGACTGAGATTACGCTTCATATTGTTTATATTTATTTTATTACTGTAATTTGGGAACATTTCGTATACTACTATAAACTTATGTAATAATATGGCAGGAAATGTTTACTTGTCTTCTAAACAAATCTGTTAGCATGGAAATTTTGTAGTTTTGTCCTTATTATTTATTTGTCAATTTATTATTGATTATGATAGCAACGTGGCGGCGGCCATGTTTCCAGGGGTTGCATTTTCGAAAATAAATACACGATTCCGAAAGTAAAAATAAATATTTTTTATATACACATAATCACCGCAAGCTATATTCCATTCACCATGGTTTTTTCTCTATAAATTGTGCTGTGCAACTCGCTGACAAAAAATACTGCCTCCCAAAGCAGCATTTTGAAAAAGAATAGAAAATTTCGCAGGTTATAAACAAATAAAAATTGTTGGAATCGTGTTCCTAACTTAATAAGTAGACAAGGACTGACTTCATGGTGTAAGAAGTATAGGTGAGATGGATCAAAGATGACGTCCGCCATCTTTGCATTTGTTTACGTCATTTTGTGCTTATTGAACTACAACCTGTTATGTTTACAGTAGTGTTTCGGTGACAATAAAAATTCGGTTTGTCAAAGTGACATCACATATTTAAAAAAATCAACTATCCAGATCACCTATACTTCTTACAACATGAACTGACCTCATGGTGTAAGAAGTACAAGGTGAGCTGGATCGTTGTTTTTGTATTATATGTGACGTCACTTTGACGAACCAAATTTGTATTTTCACCAAAACACCGTTGTAAACATAGGACATTGTAATAGAATAAGCACGTAGTGACGTCAGCAAATACAAAAATGGTGATTGTCACCTTTTATCCAGCTCACCACAAGGTACACAAGTACAAAATTTCTTACACCATGGACTGACCTAAAGATGGAGTGGTCGCTAACCAGTCTCGAAGTATAAACGAAATTTTTCGTTCGATTGTGTGTGACAGAGTATTGACGTATATTTTTATCGTAAGGTAGCACTGTTTACATATACAGAAGCAAAGTTAGTTCTATTAATTCAAAGCAAGTTATATTAATTCTAATTTTGACAAAATATACTTTTTTAGGATCAGAATTTTTAAAAATGAATGGATCATTCCGTAGGTACACATAAAAACAGTTTTGATCTGTATTTCGCTGAAAAAATATAATATTTTGTTTCTGAAAAATCTAAGCATAATCATGATACTTTAATTTCAAGGGAGAACGAAGAAATTGTTGTCTGGTGAATAGTCGCAATATGCTGAATTATCATTCGAAACTCAATTGGGGTGGAGAAATGTTTTCTTTGCTGGACTCACTCTGAAATAACAGCTTCATAATCTTGCTAAGAAATATGGTGTTCTTACACCATCGATCGAATCTGTTGAGTGAAAATTATTACTGTCAATTGTGTAAAAATATAAAATTTATTTTAATGACTAATAGATTTTCAACTGAATAATAAAATGCAAATTTTATATCGACCAGTTAATACACAAAAGAGCCGACACCCCTTTTGGGTAAGTGTGAATTTTTATTTCAATAGCTTCCTGTATTACTTGAGAGAGTACGTACACGAACAACAACGACATCTGTCTCGCTCGCCGCTCGAGGGATGACGGTGTAGGAGAGCGGGGAGAAGCGGGGTGCGGGCTTCAACACACTTCAAGGCCCGCGTCCTGGGACAAGGACAAACAAAGGAGAAAACAACGGCTCCTTCGTCTTCCATTAAAACCCCGGTCGTTTATCCGTATACTCTTCTGGTTTATTGAAATTAGCTACAGTTTCACAAGACATTAGACACAACAGAATTACATACTTTTAATTTAAACTACGTAAGTGGTTTTATAGTAATCGATGGGATAAGCCGCTGCCGCGACCTTCCCCGGGAACGGTCGGGACGCCACTAACTCTGGCAGGATCGCAGGCCCTTCCCCCCACTTCAAACTGCAAATCAACAACATCAATCAACAAATACGACCCCACCCTTAACGCCTCAGGAGGGGTATTACATTCTTAAATTTTCATTAATAGGAAGAGTCTGCAGATTGGTTTTGAAGACCCTGTCCGCCCCATAAGTACGGGGCGGTGTCATACTGTACTACTCAACATATTACAAAAAAAAATAATCAAAATAATAAAAAGAGCCAACTCCGTCATTTTGTATTGAGAGCTGTCAGTGTGAGGTGTGATCGGTGGGAATTATCCTATAAACTGTATAAATCTTAAAGAAAAGGTATTATTTGTCGAATACAACTTTTTCAAGAAAATTAAATGTAAGTTCTACTACTTATTAAAAACTATATTGAAGTATGATATCGTCATTTAATAGCATTATGTGTATATATTATTTGAATACAAAAGTGTGGACTCGTTTGCGAAAAAATAATGGTGATACTAATTAGCACTTTAAACGGAATTGACTTATTTGTACATAACTATGTAGTAAATTATAATATTAATTAGTTTTTAAATTTACTTAAACAAATATTTTTTATTTTGTCGCAGACGTAACGAGGAAAAAAGATTGTGGAAATGGTCTTAAATGTCATGTCACGAAATCTTTTACTCTCGAGTCCATAGTGCTTTATGGTTTGAAAAAAAAAATTTTTTTTGATTCAACTCTATCGTAAATATGTTCGAGAAAAAATATGGGTGGAGTGGCAAATTCATGGTGGCAAAACATTTAGCTACGCCACTGATTTATACCCTTGTCATCTCTTAAAAGTGACTACTAATAAAATTTGAGTGATTGACTCACAACCAGCATTTTAAGACACCTAATCTTTTTATATATGACGTTCTCTTAAAATAAATGCCATATGACGAACTGCCAAACAGTCCTCGTAACCTCTATATCTTATCTTTACTCATTCAGATAATTGATTCACAACCCGTGATATTAACCGTCTCAAAGTGACCTATAAACTTGAGAATTAGCGACTAAAAAACAGTTGAGATTAACCCATAATCAGTTCTTTAACATGTCAATATCTTTATTTATATACCGCGACACCGCGCGTGCGCTAAAAAAATTTCGTTGAAGCTAATTTTTCAATTTGAATAGAAAAGCGATTTAGTTTTTTCTACAATTTCCCACTTAAACATTGTAAACTATTCTAATACTTTCTAAACGGCTTCACTACCTATGCTATGGATATTATTTAGTATTTTAGATTGCAAGAAGTTTTATACGAGAACTGTTTGTCACTCGTGCAACCTCTAGTTTCCAAAATAATAGGAGAATAGCTCTAGGCAGGAAATGAATCCCGATATTTCGACTGACTCAATAACCGGTAAGTAATAAAACACAACAACTACTCGCAAACAGAGAACAGTCTCGACTTGAAACTTGCAAATGTCAGTCTGGCTGTCATTGCTTATTCAACTGTGATACTTACCTCTCAACTTTCAGAATTATTATTACATTTTTGGGTGTCAATGATTAGTTTTTCTTTTTGATTACTGTTTCTGTACATGAATTATGGCACTTTTGATGAATTATGAGATTCAAAAGGATTTTAAAAGTACTTGGCCCTTTACCATAAAATGTAAAAATAATATTTATAAAGTGATTAGCTCAAAACCTAGCAGTCGTGCTGATGATGATCCCAAAGAGTTTCAGTTTTCAGGGTGATTCACACAGTCAAAACACGCCATTTTGGTTCAAGTTATCTTTATTGATGTGAGTTATTAAATATACAGTTTAAAGTTACGGAAAGATTAAAGCTTACACAAAGCACTAAAAATAAAATAGCAAAGCAAACGGTTTCCTTACAGTCAGTGCAGGGCTGGTCAACCAAATTAATAAATAATCCTAGTTGGTAAAAATTATGTGGACACAATTATTTGTGTATGAAAAAAAATACGCTTTTACGCATATAAATCATTCTAGCTTTATATGCGTCACTCTCTATTTATTTATTTTTGTTTGCATAAAAGCATACAAATGGTATTTCAACTAATACATAAGACCAAGGGTGACAAACCTGCAGCATAAAGTCATAAATAAATAATTTTCATATTTTTCTTTCATTTACAAAATTATATGGATATGTATGTTTGTTATTAGATTTTAATATAAATGAATGCGGCCTTCTGACACGAAAAGGTTCGTCACCCCTGGCCAAAACACTAGATATTTTGAAATTATAAATAAAATCAATAAAATCAAGGTCTCAAATGTTCGATTGAAAAAACCTACATTTAGTGTTGACCTTGGTGAACCCAAACAGTTTTTACCACAGCATCACATATACCCCACACAAAAAAAATATTAACGATTCTCTATAAAGTGCAATTTTTATTATGTGTTTTGAAACAAAGAGAAAATAGTACCCGGTAACAAAAAAACGCTATCAAATATACTGAAGAAATATATTTTGTCCTTTTTACAGATCCCTAAATATATGAGAGCTATGTTTACGGAAGACATTACGTATTGTATATTTAAAGAAAAATACAGCATTTCCAATACATTATTTATTTAATGAAAAAAGAAACGAAAAAAGAGAGGAGAGAAACTTCATTTATCAGAGTTTCATCGCATTAAACCATACATTATTCGTTATTCAAAACAACAGCTTGCTCGTTTCGTTTACTTCTTTGCCAAGTGATTCTCAATTTGTAAAGTGAACATTTCAATCCATTCAATATTTCTTTTATTGGTTTATTTTAATTTAATTAAAATATGTAACCAATTAATTACATACCAAAAAAATTGAGTCAATTTATAGAACTACCAAATGAGAAACTTATAATATTGAAGAAGTTATATGTATTTAATACAAGCCTGTTAAGTTGAAGCGTAAAACACTATGCGTTTTGCATTCTGGGTTCATGATAAATAAATCAAAAACAAAGCAAGAATTTTGATGCGTTTTTATCTTCGCACCATGTCAGTGATTCATTTATTAGAGATAATGAATGAAAATGTCACATTTCTTATGTGTGAAATTAAGCAAATAAATTAAGCTTACATACTTTGAAAATTAGGATAGTGAAGATACTGCAAAATGATCAAATAATAAAAAAAATATATTCAGTTAACTGTTTTTCTATATATTCGGCGGTAACTTTGTGGAAGTACATTTTTAATATAAAATTAAATTAAAAATTGATGACTTGGTTATTCCACTTGGTTTATCACTAACGTGACGCGTTTCGCCTCTTTCAGAAGCATCTTCAGACTAACCATATCGCAAGGTTATTTATTTCTAAGGTAAACGATGATTTTAATTCTAAAAAGGGTGGGGGTGGGTTTTATTACATTCTACTGGACGTGTGGAGGCGAGTAAGCTATAAACAAATCAATTACTGGCACCTGGATGTGAAAAACCCAAGGGGAATAAATTTAATAATGGTGTGCCGCCTGTTTTGTTTAAAATTTTATTTACTAATCAGTTAACTTATTTACATAATAAGATTAAGAAATTATTAATGACAAAATTTAGCTCAATCTAAAATTTAGCTTTTTCTAAAGATTCTTGATTAAGTGTTCAATTAATTACAGGGATAATCCAACAAGGCACTTTTATAAATTCAAATTAATTGTTACACAATAGTTTTAGTGCTCGAGATTTGGGAAACGCTGAGTGAACCAAACGAAAACTCCGACCAAATCCTTTAAACTCATTACAAAGTTTTAAAAAAGAACAATCCCGCAGAACACACTAGGCAAATTTCTTACCGAAAAATCTTGTTCGCTTAAAAGAATACATTTTTCACGTGTTGGTCTTTGTTCTCTGCCCAATGTAATGAGATGAAATAAATTAAAGCTTTTGCTATACCTTTTTACTGCTATTGCCATGTTACACTAATATATTACGTACATTAAATGCAATACAAACATTGTTCGCTTCAAGGTTTTATTTATAGAAACACCCCTTACTATATCTTTATGATTTCATATTCCTATTACCTCATTTAAAATATCATAATCTTCTTAAGTATCAATGATATGATTATTACAATACGTAATAAATTTCTGGGGAAAGGGGCACAATTAATTTCCAACTTCGATCACTTAATTTTACATATCTTCTCAAATATATGTAAAAAAGCTAAGCTAAAGAAGTTCTCGATCAGCAGAATGATTAACAAAACACTTCTGCCAGGCAAATCTATGAGCATTTGAATCAAAACCTAAAAGAAACTACCAAAACTATTGCTTGTATAAATAAATAAAGCTATATAATGAAATATACTTAAAATTCTATCAACATAATATAAATATTTAAAATATTGTCATATATGAGAGGTACATTATCTTGCGAAGTAAAGATCAACAATATTATCATTGAAATATTCCGGATGAATTAGTTTTGCATTTTATACCACCAACAGGAAAGAAAGATCTCGTCGGTTTGTGCACAATAAATTTCAACATTTGTCTGGTATATTTTTTTAAGGAGAATACCGCTATCGGGCTTTAGACCTGAATGGTTTCGTTATGGTTAATGTTTCGAAACCCGGTATTGGTTTGATTTTTTGGCCGATTCATAAGACTACTTCCAAGGCATTTACTATCTGTGATGTTTTCATTCTTTTCTATACTTTATTGTATCTGATTCTGAAAACGAAGCGTGGAAAGAGCGATTCTTTTACTACTACACGAATTATTTTCTAATTTTATCCTTCTATCTTTATTTTTGTAGAAAAAAGAGATTAAATGACAAAACAACCAGTTATCGTTACTCATTTTCCAATGAAATGTTCCATTATGAGTTCATTCCGTCCAAATAAAGAATGAATATACTTAAAAAAATATTGCTTTATACAAAGTTATTTACTATAGACAAAGATGAGTAATTTAGGCTATTCAAAGATTGTGTTTCTGTGTATCTTTCGTAGTACACACATTTTGATATAAATGATTACAATATATCCATCTCATGTCGCAAAAACTATCTAAATTAAAGTTGTCACCAAATCATATAAATACCATGTCCCAGAATCCAAAGCATGTCTGTGAATTAATCTTATGTAACCCGTGTCATATGGTATATTTACAGTAGGCATATAGTATTTTGTTAAATGATCACATTTGCTTAATTCAGGACATTATTGACAGTTGACCAAATTTTTGTTACAGTTTCCAAATAAAGTTGTAAAAGGGTAGCAATATTTAAATGACATTGTAATTGTAGACTATTTAATTTGATAAAGTAGTACTAGGATATCCAATCACGGACCTCTTTTACGATCCTGGGATTTCACGATTCGCAATTTTTCAATCTCGGGATTCCGGAATTGGTCATCTCATGTCTAAAATTGTATAATTATTTAAAATAAAATTTGCGTCCTTTATTGCTCTAGTTGGAATGAATGTAAAATTTCTTTTTTGGACATGGGAATGGGAATGGTTTTTGTATTTTTTGAGAATCGTTTAGAACTTTACTTTTTTTATTGAAAAAAAATATTTGTAGAATAATTTTTTTTACAAAAAATAATGCAAAAAAATGTCGATGTATGTATCGTCAAAATTATCTGTTATTATAAAAATTATGTGCATAAACAAACCGAGGTACACTAGTTTATCAAGAAGTATTTAAAATATGACTTTTTAAACATTTTTTAGAGTGAATTCCGAAATCCCGGGATTGACTCAATGACCTGGATACCGGAATGTCGGTATCCCGGATATTGAGATTGGAACCCCTAAGTAGTACAAAACAAGTTGTGTTTTATCTTTAAATATAATGTTTCATCGTGACCGTACCTCTAGTAACACCCACAAAATAAATTCTACCAATGTTAAAGGTTGAAACTAGTAATAACGAAATATTAAAATTACGCCACCTTCACTCTTGCTAAAGGACCGTAGAGCTTTTATATAGAAAGCTTGTTGATACGATAGAGTTATACAATAATTCTCGCAGCGTTTCCCGACTCATGTTAAATGCATGATGTCGTCGTGAGGGACTTATAATGCCAATCTCCGAAAAAGATTTTCGATCATTTAGTCAAGTTTGATGAGTGCCTCGTTGTAAATTCCATCGATATAGTTCAAGGCAACGTGAGGATTTTCTCGACGCAAGATATCAAAAATAATATTATCTTCAGACATGCAGTCCTAATTGTCTTCCAAAGGTAATTTGTGATTGGAGTGTCCGAATTTGTGATTCTAAATCCAAATGTGCAACTCGCTTTCATGTTGTGTTCCATTGATTGTCACTCTCAGAGTGAATGTCGTCGTGTCCTTTAAGCCAACTTAGAAATGACAGCAAGAATGACTTGTGAAAATGTTATGTCGCTACTGCATACCGTTTGGGAGGAGTTCTTATACCGACATATATACAAACATACCGATTTCTACATGTATTTTGTGCTATATAGTAGAGATAACATTCATTTATCTATAATTCACGATAATTGATGCTATATCAATATTAACATCTTCCACAATTTTAAGCGTAGGTTATCAGTTTAGATCTAGTCAATAATGTTTTTATAACTGTTGTGTATTTATTATAAAAGAGGCGATGTAACCAGAAAAATGTGTAACTCCTTTTTAGGGCAGTTTATATTTATCCATGTTAAAAACGATATGAATCTAAAAGAAATGTAAGTACCGTTTTTAAATTATAGGTGATGCAAACGATTTCTTTTTCATAGCAGCAGACGTACGTTATTGGCTGGGAATTTTTTGCATTGTTAAAAGACTTGTTTCTTTCTTTTATTTATATACTCTATTTGAAAAACTAGAATGTTTTTTTTTATTTATTTTGTAAAATAGCGTTTGTATAGTTATACCTTTTTTTAGTTTTAATGAAGATATTCATGCATCTGAAGTTCTGGTATTAAAATATTGATTGATCGAAAGGGAATGTAATCGAATTGCTTGGGGTAGGTTCTTAGATTTAAGATACACCCAAAGTACGGTTGCTACACGCGATAAAGCATCATTCCAGTCAGATAAGTCCCCTTCAAAGTTGTAATAATAAGTTGTATACGGCATCGTATGTACTATATACGTTCTGTCTTCTGTCGCCGCATTTCGTAAAGTAAGGTGAAAAGGTGGAGCGCATAAATCCCACCGACCCCCAAAATCTGCCTTAACTCGCGTAAGAATCAGATTATACGGCCACCTTAGGATTTCACTTGCGAGAAGATTTACGATCGTATAAAAACTTCGGTTTACCCTTTCGTGACCAGACTTATCTGCAACAATGCTTTTACTTTATATTTATAAATAAATTATACATATTCAACATTTCCTGAGATTACATATACTTTATTAAAAAAAATACATCAGGTAAAAAAGATTTTTTTTCCATGTCCGCTCCCAATATGGAGCATATGGTGTCCTAACGAAAGTATCTTAACAGAATTTTTCTACGAGAACTGCTTCTTAATCGGTTGCTAAACCTCTCTTTTTTCGAAGAGAGTATGGATAGAAGGATAGGGCTAGGACAGGACTAGTGGTTAGCTAATCGCTCTCGCTACGACCCGTGAGGATAGGATGGGTGGGAGGAAGGACTCAGACTACGAACAGAAATCCATAAATCGATTGAAAGAAAAATCTATGAAAACCGTCAGCACCGGGAATTGAACACGAGACATCCGTAACCGTAGCTAGCGACGCTACCAACATTTTAAGTTCGAGCAAAACCATCTGAGCTTACTTACATTTCACGTTGTTTTTATTTTTATTTACTTAGTCTAATAAATATATCTTAAACATCCAATATTGGAATTTCAGCAGGTAGTCATTTTTTGCTTAACATATTCTTTCCTAGTATGTAAAATTTAGATATATTCTCAAATCAGTTTATTTCAACATTATATTCATATTACAATTTACACTTTTCTCAGTCTCCTGTACATTTTTATGCAATTTTTTACCTGCCGTAGAAAAATTAGCTTATTACATCATTTAATCACGTTTGATACCATATAGTAAAGACAAATAAAATCTTTGAAAAGAATGGATTACGAATGAATGGAAATTTATAAATCAATCTACGGAAATGTTCATTCGGAGCACATGAAAATGAAACTAAATAAAACGAAAGTCTTAAAGTGGTGGTCAAGAAACTTGAAAATAATGGCAGCTACTTTTAAAACAGTCAGCTACACATAATACTCTTAACTATGTACCGAATCTTCTAAATATTATGCTGCATTGATCCGCTAATATCTCACGAGAAACAGATTGGTAGACGATAATTTAAAGCGTCACTACAACAGAAAATTACATTCCTGACTTTAAAACTTTTTTTTATATATACTGTAAAAGATATGTACTTTCTCATTTTACTTCTAAAATAAGTTCTCTTTGATAGTATTATAAAGAAATGCTCATTTTTTTGCGAACTCACAACCGTTACATAAAGAGTTATGCTGAAACTTCGCTCTCGTTACATCCTTTTGGTAAGAGGAAGAAATACATTTGTTTCGGATTTATTTTTTTAACAAAAAATCTCTTATGATTTATGATAATGTTGACATGTGTTTTTTGCCCTCTTACTAAGCCGCAAGTATTTTCGAAGAGCGGAACAACTTCAAAAATACTTTTTAATTCTTTTTTATAGAAGGTTACAGAGGTTAGAAAGTCGTCAATAAATTTATCTCTATTTTTTCACTGCGCAACCTTGCCAATGCGAATGTATTTTTTGCGGTAATAAACTTTTGACCAAATACAAATTCATCAATGTCATTATTTTATATAATGCGGCTATTTTTTATCATTTATATCATGGCTAATATTAAGTTGTATCAGCAGTGGGAAAACTAAGGCTCGCGAGCCATAGCTGTAAAATAATGTTACACTTCTTTTAAACTGTAGTATCAGTATCACAATAATCAATCATTTTGGTAAAGGGTTTTTTTCCACACATTTGACTGAATAAAGATATTATGTAGCTGGAAAAGGATATACATATTTAGTCTGTAACAACACTAGCCAGGAAATTAGAAGCTTCTTCGCAGACTCCACACATAGTTTCAGTAGTATAGTAGAGGTAGTTAATGAAACAAATCACAACTTGTTGAGTGTGTTATTAAGAGTGTCAGGAATTACATCAATTAAGTGTATGTTTTAAATACTTAAAATGCCCAGACAACATTAGAAGTATAAGTAAAAAATGCTCATTATATTTAATGACACCGAAAGTGTCAATAATACCTGGAGGTACGTATCACTGGCGATCCACATTTTCTGAGTAAGAGTCTTTGAAGTAAATTCTCTGTAAACCAGAACGCTTGGGATTCAGGCTTTCACTCGTTCGGAATCAAGATATCATGGAAAATTTAAAATATTTTCTATGGATTCGGTGGAAATTCATTTTCAATATAAAATTAGTAACTTTGTTATTCCACTAGTTTTGTTACTAACCTGTCGCGTTTCGCCTCTTTAAGGAGCACGTCGGCGTCCGTGGCGCAGTTGGTAGCGTCTCGGGTTCAATTCCCGGTGCGGATAATTTTCATAAATTGATCTTTCAATCGATTTATGGATATCTTTATCTGCTCGTTGTCTGAGTGTTTGTGTTGTCTAAAACTAAATAACCCCCTCCCTCACCCTCAACTTGTAGTGAGAGCGAATATCTAACCACTTGTCCTGTCCCAGCCCTATCTTTCTTTACCTACTTTCTTCGAAAAAAGTGAGGTTGAGTAACTGAGTTATAAACAGCTTTCATAGAAAAATTCTGTTGATAAACCTCCATTAGAAGACCATATGCTACATGTTTTGAGTGGACATGGAAAAAAGGAGCATCTTCAGACTAACTATATCACAAGGTTATTTATTGCTAAAGTAAACAATGTTTCTAAAATTAAAAATGAAGGATAATGTCGGTTTGTTTCGTTCTTAATTTCGTTTTTAATTCAATATCAAAATTTATCTGTGTTAGAGCGATATTAACTAGTATATTTGTCATCGATTGAAATGATGAAAGTTTGTATCAAAATGAATTCAATGATTCTGCAGGAATTACCTGCGAAACACTTCTGATGTGCATACATATATGCACCAAAGTTTAAAAAATTTAATCAGCTTCGCTAAATACTATTTTATAATATGAAAGCCTTGCTTTCGCAAATCTTTACATATACATATATTCGGTCTACAAATACCCACACTATAAATCAGAAAGTGCGCTGAATTAAAGATGCCCTTGCCTAGACCTGTACATTGGCGAATGTATTTTATATGAGCAGACAATAGATCCCACCGTTGGGATTTGAACTCAACACCAAGTTCCGCCTGGCCGAAACCGGCTGAGTGTTATAATATCACCAATGGCGCACCAAAGCATGCGGGAAAAAAGGGGTATCAAAAGAACGTAAGAGATTTATTTACATTACTGAATCTTTTTGCTTGCTACTGGTATTTATGTCGTAAATAAGTTCAACGTGAGGTTGAAATGCAATTATGTTAATTTTATCTTCCACAATTTACTCTAATATGGAATTCTAATGGAGCATGTCTTTCACTCAACCTCTCTCTTCCACGACGGTAATGAAAGAATAACTGGGAAAAAGACTTTAAGTATGATAGTTGCTCTCCCCTCTCCCCGTCTGCTTTGAAGGGTTTGAGATGGGCAGTGGGGGAGGAAATGAAAATTTTACAGACATTCGTTCGTTTATAATATATAATATACAAACCCATACTTTTTTTCTACTTCTTTTTCCAAAATTTCCATCCCAGGAATCAAGCCGTGACCCTGCAACCAAGTTTCAGCTATTTTATGTTTTAGGCGCATTCTTAATGGCATAATTGCAAACATTTTACATTTACCTACGTGTTTGAATTGTAAGCTGAATTTCTGACAGCCTAATTATTGTTCGCTCCGATGATTCACTAGAGATAACAGAAAAGTCCCACACGCATGCAAACGTGTATTAAGTAACGCTGCGTGACGAAATGTATCTCATTTTAACCATCGCCAAAAAAAAAGATTAGCAGGTTGCCCTACACGCCTATCACTATTTTATTGTCGAAATTAGAATCGACCTATAAGATTTCGTCCAAATTCCTGAACAAACAACAGAAATTGTCTGTGATCAAATATTGCAATTTATATTTCATCACTAATAAAACAAATTCGCACGGCATTATACAATATTTATTGTGCTTTGTTACAAAAATGCAAGCGCGTATAATTTATGCGGGCTTAGTGGGAAAATATAAAATTTATAACAGTTTGCCTTTGTATGCAGTGGCTAATTGGTGAAACGATGGTACTATATTTAATAATTCCGCAGCCGGCAACCAAAGGGTTAAAATAATACCATTACTTTGAATGTTATACTGAAAATTTAACATTATAATTGTGTATATTAAATGGTTAACACTGACTACATTATCACATTTAAGTATTGTTTGTAGTTTGAGTTATTGTTATCCCTATTAAAATTGAACAATGGCATTCCACAACGTAGCAAATCCAACATGACACATTTCTATGGAATCTGATGTGATTATTACGACTATGAACAAATTTAGTGACAAAAAGTTTCTCTCTGAATTGATGTAAATCAATTTTTCGCATAGTAGGACTAATTAATTCCGCTGACTTCCCGGATTGTTAGAAACCGAAATAATAATTTCAAATTTGTGATAATAAATCGGTGTATTTTTATAATTTGTTAATGATTTATTCACAAATGGATCCTTATCTATTGTTCAATGATACTGTAATACCGTGCATCACAAATATTATTTGAACCTGAACGATTCAAATCATTTATAACAATTATTAAATAATGAAGGTTTAGTGGAAATATAACAATACAACACCAAAGTTCAGATGCAAATTTTTGATAACAAATTTCCAGAAAGTGAGATAATTAATTAGTATCCGCCCAGGATGTATAATGGATTAGAACTGTGAGGTCATGGAGCTCGGACTTTCAGCCAAGATGGACGTCTGGAATCACGATCCAGCATCATCTTACACCGACCCGGAGTATTCCGCCATGGTGCCGGTTTCAACGTGTAATGTTTGGTATTGTTGTAATTGTTTTATTTATTTTATAATGTAATTTTTTTATGTATTCAAAAACCTCTCAACATTCATGAAGTGGTTGTGTAATGTTAAAAATAATATTAATCAACTCTATACATTTCTACATATAATAAATGTATAATGTGTTTTAAAAATAAATGGCACAGAATTCCTTTTTTTTAATTTATGCAACACACGTGTTTCTATTGTTTTTGCTTAGGGAATTCTCTTTTAATTGTCTTACTAAATTAATATATGAATCCACCTTGAAATAATAGAATCTATTTTATAATATTTATGGTATTTTCCTGTTTCAGCTAGTCATTTAAATCGTAACATTGCTTAGTTGCTCATTCATATTTTCAAATTAGTATTAATTTTGTAACATTATGTATTGTGCCAGTTGATAACACTTTTATTCACGTACGGGATTTAACACTTACTTTTGAAATTCAAATTATATGGTATGGCAATCCAAATTCTTTCGTATGACAATACTACAAAAACAAACATCTCATGATGATTTTCAAAGTATTACAGAGTACACAATCATGTGGCAGAGAAGAATAGGGAGTACAAAATCCTGTCTCATAATAAAACGTTAAGTACATTCTTGTAGTTTAAAGTTTATACATCAGTGTTACTCAAACTCTGGTTTGTGAACCGATACACGGTGTCGGATTGAACTGTACTGTAAATCACATTGATGGTATGTATCTGTCAAACTTTAAATTTTTAATTCAGTTCAAACCGATTGCTGTGTTGTCCAGCGATTGATACGAAATTTAAATGGGTTTCGAACTAATCGGTTTTCTAAAAAAAACGTTGTATTCAAAACTATTTCGACACGTTTAAACCAACCTAATAAAATCAAATCCATTTGGCCAAACTAATAAAAAATCTGAGAATATCATATTTATGTTGAAATATTGAAATAAATATTGGAGATAAGTGCATGGGTATTTGTGATGTCTTTTTTCATGTTCTTAAAATCTGCTCTTAGGTCAAATATAAGGGTAAATTTTGTATAACAACCACTTTACTTGTGTGTAAGTTTTCATTTGAGAAAGTACGTTATTCATTTGAACATTATGATATTGAGTATTTTTTATCAAAAATATTCTTATGAATTTAAATTTGAGCGAAAACAATGAAGAAGTTTATATTTATGCTATTACTAATGCCGTTAATTCAATATCATTGCAGTGCTATATTCAATATTAACATCTCCGGGACTGAAGGACCCGTAAATTGTTTATTAAAATAAAATGCTCTTTTGATCTTCCAAAAACATAACATTTGAGTTATGTATAGAAAATACTGTGAAAATATAAAAACAACATCGTTCTTTGAGCGATATATAATATATATTACATAAATGATGACCCCCGATAGAAATGTCGTACCACTGCTTCATAGTTTATACAATGTAAGGATTCACGAGCTAAGTCCTTAGTTCTCTCACGGTCTACAATATGTTCGTTAGACTGTTAGGCTCAAAGCATTAATTGAGTTAAGAGACTGCGTCAACTTTGATTGCTTTTGGGAGTTCTTACGCCTTGCCAGCGTTTCGTCACATCAAAGAGTAATAGTTTTAAAATTATTTAAATTGTTGGCAACCAATAAGATAATCGCTTAGAATGCTCAATAAAATCCATGCATTACCTAATTGATTATGCTAGAATATATTTATTTAGAATTGAGAGTTTACACCTTAGAATAAGTGGACAAATTAAGCATTATATTTAAGCTTTTAGGCAAAATAGGCATTATATTTTATAAATAAAACACAACAGTAGTAGAAACAAATATTGTATCAAATTACTTTTATCTTAAAAAAATTCATTATAATTCAACGCAACGTAAAGTTTTAATATTTAAAATGTTAGTTTATCCTGAACAGAGCCATCCGAACCATTCAGTTCGTCGAGCTTTTTATATACCGGGAGCTTTATAAGCTGCATACATAGTATTTTGAAGAATGTTGTCGGTACGTGGAACGTTTTTACGTGATTATCAGCAAGAGTTTGTTGGGAAACTCTTACATGGAAAATGCAAGCTACATTCGCGGCGGCAACAAATTAAATTACTGATAGCTCAAGTGGTTGGGCGCCGAGTCGTAGTTCGACTTAATGCTTGGATGACTAGGAACTCCGAACGACAGTTAGAGGAGAATTGAACTAGTTGCAACACTTATAGCTTTCCGGTGTATTTAATATTTAAGTTACACAGTTTTTACCAACGCACGATGTAGGGATATTACTTTAAACTATATTATATGAGCAATCAGAGTTCAGATATAATAGGTTGGATTGTCGAGTGTCATAATCGAATGCAGCATAGAGCAAATTGTAGAAAATTTAACATATGTCGACATTTACTGAATGCTTGAATGTGTTTATTTTTTAGTACATTATTTTATAATATTTCACATTTCTGTCAAAAAAACCAGAACCGGTTAGTGAAACGTTATAAAAAATGTGGAAGTAGTACAAAAAAAAATTTAAAAATACAATGCCTTTACACCAAGAATTGACAGTTGATACCTTAAAAGCGAGCATTTAAAATGATAATTTTTGCTAAATTTATATGTTGCCACCTACTTTTAGTTCCTTTTATTAGTATTTCTTATGCTTCTCTGCATTTATTTCATTTCTTTATTTCCTATTTCTTTTATTTGGGCAAATATTAATGAAAATTTTATAAAAATAAAACGTCCTTTATATAAATATTATGAAGCTTATTATTACTAATCGAGATGGTATTCAATAAATCTTTAAAAGTAATCGTTGAGATTTTTAAATGAACAACGTTCATTTGAGGGTCTCTGAGGATATAAAACTCCTCTTCCATTATTTTTGACAAAACCCACTGTGAGTGTAAAGCTATGGTAAGTGCAAGCTGCATTGTTTTGAGATATTAGACATTTAAGTTTTCATTTTGTTAGCATCTTTGTATTGTAAAAAACAAAATTATCTCGACTTCTTCTGCTCTAGATCAGTCTTCAAGCTTTGCATATTTTAAGTGGCAAAAACAACAGCTAAAATGAAAATATTTTTAAATGTTCTTTAATATCCAGCGTTATATAAATTCAAGCATTTTTATACTGGTATATATCGTCTCTGTTCAGGAAGAAAACACTTAATCGAAAAAATGACATATAATGACAGCTAGTTATACCAAAACTTTTTTTATTTCAAACTCTACGTATGAAAGATCACACTTTTTTTTATAAATGACACTTTTACTTTAACAGTTTTTTATAAACACACAAAATGAAAAATATATAGTATTTCAAACATTTGACAAACTTCGAAGTCCAATTACTCAAAAATAGTATTATTCTGTTAGTGTCTTCGTTCAGATCAACGACGATATTATAGATTTATGACACCAAAATTTAAATCGATTACAACAACTTACTCATGTTGTAACTAACCCTTAGTTCCCCTTTGTAATGCAGTCTACGAGTAAATCTATTATAGAAACATTAAAAAGTACTTCATAGTTCTAGTATATGACTTATCTTTTAAGAAAATCAATATGTACATACTATTAAAATCAAACAAAATACATTGCATTTTTTTATTTAGTTGCACAAAAAAATACAGCAAATTTTTGTTTTGCTGGTTTTAGGATGTAAACAATGTTTTGCGTTAACATAAATAGGCTTCAAGGTTGCTTTTCAATTTGTACCTGGCCAGTAGCGGACTGGTCAACGACGATGACTTCGTTTACGGTGCTCGAGGGCTCGAATCCCAGTACGGATAGTTTCACAAATAGATTTTTCAATTGATTTATCAATTTTTGTTCAAAATTATGGATGTCTGAAATGGCAACTGGCCATTTCCATTGCTTAGTAAGATCTTAATGGAACGAAACATAAAACACAAATATAAAAACAAATTTTAGTTTTCAAATGACTCTTACAATTAATAACGTAATAATTCCTACAGCATATATGGTGTAATGATGCCGTATGATTTTTAAAAATCAAATATTATAAAAAAGATAAAAATTTGATTCTAGGTACCAAAATAATTTGTGTTATTCGACTCGAAAGAATATTTTTATTTATTATAGGTAACTAAACAATCGGTTGACTCTTTCGTTTACGTTTCGTATAAAAGATATTTTTAACATAACACCAGCAAATTTGCAGTGATGTGTCATTCGTAAAACGTTTTTCATAATGTTGTCTTTTTGTAGAACGCTTTTAAATGTTTGCTACCCATCCGAACATTCAAAACACAAAATGAAAAAGATATTTGGCGTTCCTGTCATATTTCAGCGATAGTAAAAACGTCGTAAACACTTAGTAAAATTACCGCAACCTACAGTGACTGTCTTTTTTGCTCAGCCATTTGCATTGCGGATATATGCAAAGAGAGAGGAAATGAGTTAAAATATGTGGGGGGTTTTGTACATTCGCGCGGTATAAATATAAAATTTTGCCCTTTTAGAAAAAAATACAGTCATGAAGATCTTCCTATCTGCGTTATTTATTTCATTTCTACATTTTTACCGAACCAAGCCCGACGGACCCAAAAATACAGTGACAGGAATTTTTTTAATTATTACCACCTGCTTGGCAATAAGCACATACTTTTTTAAATTAAAATTCCAAAGAGTATGCTTAACACAGTATATTTAATAATCATACTTAGATTGTCATCTGAGATAAAATGTATCTTAGTATTATGCTGTTTTCTTATCGCCAGCAAATATTGTAAAAAAGATCCCACGTATCCATGTAATATGATGGTTTTATTAAATGCATGTAAATAGTACATTGCCTACTAAAATATGTTTCGTAGAACAACGTTCAATTTGATTTGATGTCGCAATCATTTATGTTGGGACACTTTTCTTTCAACACCAAATGTTTGTAATACTTTTGATTATTTCCTAATTTGTTTTTAAATCATTTAGTCTAACTGTACGAAAAAGCTATCCATCCTGATCTCATTTTTATAAAAGAAAGTTTTGCTGGCTGATCTATTCCCAGCTTAAAATAACAGTTGTCTTCAGTGTCATGACGCGGATTGAAAAATGAGTTATTTTTTGAAATAGAAAATTATAAATTTTAAAAAATTCAATCCCCTCTCATTTTCTTTTTGTTTACATGTCATATCGATAGTAAATGAAATACCACTTTAAATTTTATGATCCCTTACCATTTTTTTTTTTTCATAAAAAAATGCCATTTTAATTATTTATCTGAAATAAACATCTATTCAGATTTTTCAAAGCTTTGCTTTTACAGTCGGTCATGCAACCAATAGGTCAACGCTCTTGGGCCCATGTCTACTTAGCAAAGGAGTGGAACAATCCTCGAATGATTTTCCAGTCGCTTTAACTTTTTTTTCTTTCCTTTTCTTACATCTTCGAGGAGAAAGTTTGAGTGACAGATTGGTAGTGTTAAATAAAGATGTAATAGAAATGTATTGAATTTTGGTTATCTTCTTTGTTACAACTTTTAAATCATATTCTCTCATCTACCGCCTTTGCATTTTGCCCAAGAGGAAGTGAAAAAATAAAATATGCAGGTCGGTCGGCTTGGCAAAAGGACTAAAAGTTTGCCGTAATATTAAACAAATGAGTGTCCGTGGCTACGAGATGGCGCTGCCGAGCAATGCCCACTTTTTGACTATTAACATTAATAAATACTCGAGAAAAATCATACTTAAACATTTTTTTTTTACCATATTTCATAATTTCACCGTAGTAAAGCATCGCTTCCGGTTTTGAAATTTGTTTATATGTGATAAGCGGTTTGGCACATTTTTAAATGTGTTTTATGACTTTCATCACAGAAACCTAGGGATTGCAATACCGGTATTACCAAAATCGGAATCCCGGTTTTGCGGCTTATTTCAGTATCTAAAAATCGTTTTTCAAAATTAAAAATACTGGTAATTTGATATTACAATATAATATAATACGGGCTTATTTTCTCGAAAATTTAATCAATATTGACTGATTGATTACATGTTGATGAACTAGCCTTTGTAAGGTCATATTTTAATTCAATGAAACTAAATATATATTTTTCAATACCGGTAGTTAACATAAAATATTGAAATAACGGCATTGATTTATTTATCATGGTTTCAGTACTTTTATCATTCTGCTTTGCTAACATCAAAAGTCGTGGTTCATTCACCAATGAATGACAAAGAGTGCCTGATTGAGGGTAGTAAACGATTTATAGCCAAAACTTTTGTACCTACACGATATAATTAAATACAACTATGTACTATTTTCGATGGATTCGGCGGTAACATTGTGGAAATTCATTTTCAATATAAAATTAAAATTGATAACTTGTAACTCAATCATAATCTTAGAAAAATCAAATTATGAAAACGTCCTACTGGGATTTGCACCCGTGGGCATTGCTACTTAAGAGCACGACGTTTTCCACCCGGCTCTTTACGGAACTAAATAAATTTTACCGATTAAAAGTTACTCTTATCTATACAAAATAGTTATAATATGAAAATATGTACAAAACCTTGCGTAACAAAATAATTATTATGTTAATCTCCTCTATTAAAAAAATCACTGAGGTTTTAATAATAATCTAAAAACAAGTGTAACAGGAAAATACTTGAAGCTTCTATATTATCTTTAAAACTGATTTCCATAGACATACACTCAAACACATTAACAAGCACCGAGCAAAATAAATTATCATATTATGGGACAGCGTGACTTAATGCTATTTTTTTGCTCATGCAAAATTATTTTCTTAGATGAAAATAAAAAGTTACGTTTGACGTTATTTTCAGTTGGCAAGTTTATTCTTCGTGCTGTATTAAGGCGGCTTTATACACAAGCAAAATTGTGCAATATTGTTTTTATCTTAGTTAGTACAAATTGTACTTGCTTTTTTTTATTTCCTTGCTTCAACTTATACTGTTACCTGCTACAACTATGTGTAACTTACGAAATACTTTCTAATTTCACTTATTTTAAAAGGATTCGCGGAAAACGTTAAATACTTGGAAACCATTACATATTATCAAAATCTAATGAGATGTTCGTATACTTCCCTAAAGCTTCTTCGAAGAGTCTATTCATGTCCAAAATGATGTCCAAGATGACCAAATCTCGACTACAAATGCCTGGAATTTGATGGAGAAAAAAGAAAAATACATTCAAGTATTTAAAAACAATGGTATCGCAACCCTACTGACGATCGGCTTAATAAAGTTAATATCTTGATGGCAATTAAACTCGAATAAGCACATCACGTTTTTATACTCAAAAAATTTAGATCTATCCACATTGAATTTGAAGAATTTCCAGTACACACTTGTCTCTTGAAACGCTCTTAATGGATATGGATTGATGTTGCAAAATTATGGAGCATTGTCATTTTCTTTTGGCCCTTTATGTTTTTATTATATATCCTCGAGAAGAGGTCAAACGATCAGTGTCCCCGATGGTCTGGAAGTTCTCTCTTCGGAGCCGTGAAAACATCTTCTTCTTTCTTCTGCTGATTTCGGACCACGCCGTCCTACAGGCAGATGATCAGTAAAGGTGGGAGGGTTTGAGTAGAAGAAAAGCCTAACAAAATCGGTCGGTGTATGTTCAGTGTAGTCGTCAAGGAGTGAATTTATGGTAGCTTTGGGATGACCTTTCATGTAGCTGAAGAATTTCTTCGACAGTCCACTACATGGTCCGGGATGGTTTCTACATTCAAATCTCTATGTAACGTAGAGTTGCGTACGTGTCACGGCACGTCCGTGATTATGCGCAACAGAACCGAGGTAGAAACTCCCTTTTTATAGAACATGTCAGTATTGCCAGTCATCGTAGAAATTTGATTGTGAGGAATAAATAAGTCACACGACAAATTATTGATCATCGCAATACCAATTGACCGCAATAACAACAAAACAAAATTTCATATTTTGAAATATCAAGCTAGTTTATTATAAAAAAATCTCGTTATTTATGTTGTGATATTTCATTAGCATTCTTTATTAACGAGAACACACGTACGGCAATGGATTCAATAAGGAATAAAAAGTCTTGTTCTATTTGTAATCCCGCCTTAATTTTGGTAGCTATTTGCGGAACATTCGTTATCTTCCTAATGAGAAATGTTTTGCATGGGGACCGGTTTACAGAAAGCTCATGTTTTCCTCGCAGCCTAATGTTTTGAGTTAACTGATAAATTGGACGAAAAAATTATCATCCACTGACAGAACATTTTTTATGGCTAGAATATTTTTTATCCTCTATTTTAGTGAACCTCTTCAAATAATACGGGCACGGAAAGAAGTGTTTAAGGATTGACGGATTTAATAATACTACCTTTCTACCGTGAATAATTTTATTTTAAATAAATATTATGATATTTGAATACGTTATTACTGAGTAAACATAATATTGTCTATCAATACTAAACAGCGAGTACATATAGCTAAAATTTTAAGTATAGTTCTGACAATGGCGTTAAGCCTAAATAGCTATCAACTACCTAATAAAATTTTGTAGAACTGAATACTTTGACTAATTTAAATTATTGAGATTTTGTACAGTTCCATGTATTTTGTCACTAACGACCCGGGATTCGCCTTTCGTCGTCTTCAGGCATTCGAGCGCACGAATGGACTCGAACTGACAGACAGTAAACAGTGTTTGACATTTATATATAAGATAAAAACACGACAAATATTATTTACGAGATAAAATATTACAAGTCTAGGATCCACACTGATACCTGAGTTATTCTAACTGAAGATGCCCGGGTAGTTAGTGACAAAATACATGGAAGTGTACAAAATCTCAATAATTCAAAATTGATATTGAAATTCCATCAAGCACACTTAGTCGATGTCTTAAATTATATGAATACTTTGACATTTTATCTTATCATATTTTATTAAATGTCATTACAAATAAAACCAGACCTCGACTAATTAGGAATGAATATGAATGCATTGCACAGCAAACCTCACAATAAATAATAAACAAATAAATAAATAATTGCAATTTATTTTTCACCGCAGCGATGTTTAGTGTTTAATCACTAATAAACATTCAAAACCGAGGGCCAATTCCCAACAGTGCAATTTTCATGAATGCTTTTGGTTGGTTTTATACATGGAACAGTTATATCCAATATTTATGCAGTTTTGGCTCACCACGGAACCATCCGCTTATTGATTTCGGACGAAATTTATTAATCAATGAATGCAATATTCTGATTACTTTTGCACAGCAAGCTTGTTCAAACAGGCAGATACTTCCGCATATAAAAGTGCTAGAAATCAGTATTCGACTGCGGTAATAAAATTTCAAAGGAGTAACATGTTAATGTTTGTTATTTATCTGCATACATTTAAAAAACAAACATTGAATTTTAAAAATCGACTTAATTATTACAGTCTACATTAATTTCAACAGATATTTTGGAATCGCTTGACCATTGTTAAGGTTTTTTTTACATATTAAATTTCTATATGAATTTATTGTCAACTTATATTTATAAATATAATGCTTTTCCACCAATAATTAACAGCTTACATTTTACTGCAGAAGAATTTCTGTAGAAAGTTAGATTCATTATTTTTTAAGTCACGTAGAATAATGAATTAAAGAAATTCATTATTTTGTACACTTCCATGTATTTTGTTTAGGCATTCGTGGACTCGATCGAATGCCTGAAGATGCCGAAAGGCGAAACCCGGGTCGTTAGTGACAAAATACATGGAAGTGTACAAAATCTCAATAATCCAAATTTAATATTGAAATTCCATCAAGCACCCTCAGTCGATGTCTTAAATTAAATCATAAAAGAATTTTAACTTTAAGAACATGTTGTAAGTTAGTTAGTTGCTTAAAATCTTCTTTCAAGTAGTGCAGGTAATGAATAATTGGTATTTCTATACGCCGATCCGGAAGGGGTGTGTGAGACCGAAAACAAACATCACATAAATTTATTGAAATAATAACGAATGGATGTTTCCATTTCGTACTTTGATGAGTCGACCACAAAAAAGCCCAAAACCTTTTTATCACTAAACTTGACTGCGGAACCTGCTAAATTATTAACCGGTCTTTGTTATATTATGTTATATATTATCACATAGTCCTACCAAGAATTATATATTTCAATCAAATCAATGCCAAACATGGTGCTTATTATTTTGATAATGAGGCTAAGGTCCTGCCTGATCACTATAAAAATGTGAAAGTAGTATAAAACAAATTGTTATTTACCTGTTAACTTAGTACCTCAAAAAAGTTAAGTATTGTTGATGAGAACCGAGAGCACTGATATGACTTTGTGGTTACCGCATAGATGTAAGTATGGTAAAAAATTCTTTCAACCCTTTTCCGAAACAACCCTTATAATCAAGTAACTAAACAAACAAAACCTCCAAAAATTTTTCTTTATTTATTGTAGCGCTTATAAATAGTTAGGCGAAACATTGCATCTTCGTAAGCTATTTTGTGTCGGTCGTTTTTCATGACATCGAGAAAGTTATTTTGGTTTAACTTTTTGCTGTATCAACAACTACCAACTGCAATATATCGATTTCAACCATGTCCGCTAAGTGATGGGTAGAAAGGAATGAAAATAAATCCAAAAAATTGTGTTTAAAATTTATACATGGAAGCTTCCATTCGAGGATGCGCACTCTTGACTACGTATCTGAGTACGATAAAAGGTGAAGAACATTCTCTACTCAGCTATGTAACTGGTTAATTTCTTTGTATATTTTATCGAATATGAATTTAAACTTATTTGCTCACTTGGAAATAATAACCTTTTTCATAAATATTATTTTAAGTATATTCATTCATAAATTCATGGTTACCATAAAAGTATTGTTAAGAAAAAAATCGTAAGATTTTCTACATTCATATAGTATTTTGTTTGCTTATTTCTTAGTTTCAAAAAATGAACATGAAAATAATAAGGCAGTAAAGGCAATCGTCTGTATAGAAAGTTTTTAATTAAATAAGCTATATATTATTTTTATCTTTTCGCCGCCTATGTTTTTGCGGTGCGGCATTTAAGATAATGTTAATTTAATGGTATCTTTAGAAATTCGTTATTTTTCCCACAATCAAACATCTTTAAAACTTTTTTCATTTTTTACGACGCGCAAGAAGATAAAAACATGTTTTTACCGTTGCAAAGGGTGTAAAGTGTAAAACTTTTATTATTCAGTAAAAACATATTTTCCATTGACGAAAAGAGTCGGAGAAGACTTTTATAATTTTATAAAAACCTACTAATTTTATAAAAAAAATGACCCTCGAATTAAATATATATATTCTAGAAACCAACACTCTATTGCTATTGTTTGAGTAAATTCTAAAATTTGCAATTTCGGCGTGCACACTGTTTTTTTTTTAAGTACAACATTTTGAATAAGATTTGAGATTCGAGATTTCAATCGTTTCCAAATAAGTTTTTTTTCATGCCCGCTGCCAACGTAGAGCATACGGTCTCCTAATGGAGGTATCCTGACAGAATTTTCTTATGAGAAATGCTTGTTACTAAGTTTCTCAACCTCTCTTTTTTTGAAGACAGTAGGGATAGGAGAATAGGTCTAAGACAGGACTATTGGTTAACTAATCGCTCTCGCTACGCCCTGTGAGGTTCGGATGGGTAAGAGGGAGTTTTAGACATCACAAACACTCAGACTAGGAACAGAAAAGATGTATGAAAAATTTTACGGTTATCGAAGGATTGTCTTGTTTCTTGCAAGATTAAATCTGTGGCTTAATTTTTTTGATAATGGGAAAATTAATATGAATTCGTATGGTATTACTCGTCTTCAAGCATTTGGATGGATGAATCCACCAAATTACAATGTCCGAAAAAATGTAAGTTCTTTTTTTGTATTCGTGAAGACAGACCTGGATTGCAGTTTCAATTGAAAGTAGCATCACGGCATTCACAGCTTCGATTAAATATTCTGTAGAACTCCCAAATCTATCATGATGATAAAGTGTATTGTAATATGATAAGAGTGATTATTTCATTCCTTTCATTAAAATAAATAAACTAATTAAAGTCTTCTAAATGAAAAAGATACTTCAACACTGTAAACTAAAAAGGAAACATGCTGTCTTCGTGTAGATAGTAATTTTGTATTGAAAAATATTAGACAGACGTCGCTCTTTTACCAAGCCTTTAAACAGCGATTATCAACCCGTGGCTAGGGGTAAGCGAAAGATAAATCAGTAATGACGGACGCGCTGAAAAGACATATTATTCTGTTTATCAAAGGTAAAAAGAAAAAACACTACGAAGAATTCATAAAATATGAATTTTCGTACACATGAGATGAATACTTTCTTAAGCCCAAGCGTGAAGCATGTGAGAAAATGCTGTCAAATGGCAGTGTGAAACTTGCCCTACTTATACGGCATCTACAAACGAAACTTATTTAAACGTTTCGCAGCGCAAAATAAGAATATGCCGATTTTGACATCGTACAACCTGCCACTAATACAGACTATGGAAATGCGGTTGAAGCTAGTTACCTTATTGGTATTGCTAAATTTAGTATAAATCATACTATAGCAGTAAATTTTACTTCTTGTATATGTCAGCCCTTTTTACAAATCTTCACGCAGCAGAGTCTATTGCGCCTACCTGCTCGAACGCTCCGTGCCATACCAAAGCTGTTTATTCACCGTAACAACACATTTGAAATAACAGAAACAACAGAATATATCTATTGTTTTGTTATATTACTGGTAGAATTTAGCGGAATGGGCTACCACGGGGTAAGCAAGTCAAAAAAGGTTGGGAACCGCTGATTTAGAGTCTAGTGCAGTCTTTGTTTCTCCAATTATATTTAATATTTGTTTTAAACTTTTTACACTTCAAGCCATGGATATGGCTTCACATACCATTATATATGTGCGAATGGTAATGAAAGCTACATGATTAACACTTGTCATACGAAATGCAACGAAGTGTACATTACCTCCGTTGAAGCGAATACCTGTTTTTGTTCAACTAGTAGATTGGGCGACAATTGAAGATTTAAGAAAAAATATGTTTAAATAGATTATCTACAAAAATAAGCATTCCCAACCAATATGTCTATGATGCGGCGGTTAAAAAAAATAATTTTCACTTCCGAAAAAGTCATTAAAATAACACATCTGAAACAAAACCAATCATCTTAATTTTTTACAATTGTACTATAATATAATATACTATAACAATCTGAACGAATGTGTTCCCTATTTTCAAACCATCTCCACAGACTTTAGCCGCCATAATGGATATCTAGAACGGTTTCAAAATTTTAGTTATAATCTTACTGTGGGTTCTTTGACAACAGCGAAAAAAAAAAACCATTTATACAATACTTGAACTGAAATTGGAACATCAAAACTATAAAATCTTCACTCATCACTAATAAGTATTCAACACTAACACAGGACGTATACAGGTGAAAACATCAATAATTCGACATTTAATAGATGTTGAGTGTTTTTACGATGCGGAATATATACATTATGTTTAATTTAAGACATCGACTGAGGTTGCTTAATGGAATTTCAATATCAAATTTGAATTATTGCGATTTTGTACACTTCCATGTATTTTGTCACCAACGACCCGGGTTTCGCCTTTCGGCATCTTCGGGCATTCGAGCGCACGAATGGACTCGAACTGACAGACAGTAAACAGTGACTTACGTTTATATAGAATATACAAATACGACAAATATTATTTATATTATAAATAATATTTGTCGTTTTACTTAACAACTGAATTTACTCTAAGTTATAATGCAAACGATTTTTAAATTACGTCCAATTTCAAAACAAACACAAACAATCCACAAAGTCAACGGTGCCGACCACGCTGGCTGGAAGCTTGGCTCCACTCGAAAGATTGTAATCGACTACTCAAACATAGAATTAAAAGGACTCCCTCATCGTCGGAGCCACCCCTTTCTGTCAAAAATGGACTCGTCTTGCAAAAGTATCCATAGGCGATGGTCGTGAGTCCCTGACGACAGTTGGGTTGATTTTTCCGAATCATTGTCATTACCGCTGGGCGATTTCAGTTATGGACCCTAATAAAACTTAAACTTAACAAAAAAACCAGGGCGTGTCACATGAAACTAGATCAATTTTAGTAATAGACTAGAAAATAACATAAAATCCAAATACAACAATTTTCAAACATTTAGAATTTTTCCTAAATGACATTTTGTGTTTTAATTAATTATTAGATTGGTAGGTAAAATTTTTCCGAAAAACTTCAAAGACAGTTTTATAGACGCATTTTCGATAATCATTAATAATCATGAAATATCATGTAATAAATTCTACATTATTATTTTTTATTTCCTATTACATAATAAGACAATACGTAAAATTGTGCGGCAAGCGTATTTTATTTCACAAACAGACATTTTTCGAGTTAATATTATACAAACGAAAAATGTATTACCGTGTTTTAATGGTGTAAAAAGAATCACGACGAAGGGGTCATTCATAATATTTTCTTCCCCATGATACAACAACCCGTCAACCCTCGGTAATTTTAAATGAAATGATACTAATATTTTACGCGACAGAGCGTCACAAAAATGATGTTAAATACGGACACAAAATTACATTACCTATTTGGGTTTAATTTTATATTCCTTTATGGCAAAACGGCGACATTTTTATCTCATAATTGAATTTAGTTTTATTCTTTTGCATATTCTCCCGAAACCAGGCCACAAGCCGAGTGTACAATGATTTTTCAATTGCATAATACTTTTTTCTTCGTGGATGTCTGTGATATTATGATTCCTCCCACAAATCTTAAAAAAATACACGTGGTGATTGCAATTAGCTTAAAACTTGTTCTGTTCTAGTATGATCATAGCATCTTCAATCTCTTCATTAAGCATCTTAATTCTGCAAAATTTTATCTGAAATTGAAAATCTATGTTTCCGATTTATAACTTAGTATGAAACTGTCGTCTTAAGTAGGGCATCCAATCTCGAACCCATTTTATGATTTCGGGATTTTGATATTAAGAACTTTCCAATCCGGGGATCCCGGGTCGGCATTGAGTGTAATTTCATGTGTACATTTAAAATTTAATTTGTGTCCATTATTGCTTCAATTGGAACGTATATACGATTTAATATTTTTTTGGAAATTGGAATGGTTTTCTTTGTTGATTATGAATCAGAAATTAATGATCATTATGCCGTTTAAAAAAATAATAATCAAAATAGTTTTATATTTAATTTTATTTATAGAATTATTATAGTAGATTTTTTAAAACATTGTCCTCTATCCATTTTAGAAGCTCCTATGTCCTCCATTTAAAATAAGTTAACAACTGCTGTTACAAAATATGAGAAGAAGGGAGACTACAATACATTTATATTAATTATATAAGTATTTAAAGATCTATGTACATGAACAAACCGAGGTACACGTTGTGGTTAATCAGGAAGTTTTTATAATTTGATTTATGAATTATGTTTTAGCATGAACAGTTAATCCCGAAATCTCAGGATTGTCTAAGTACCGGGAGACCGGGATTGGAAGCCCTAGTCTTATGGTATAGTAAACTTGTTTATTTGTGAATAACTTCCTTGTGGAAATTTCTGAGTGCGAGTTTGGTAAGCAATTCATTCAGCAGATAGTGACCGCATACCGAACTGTTTCTAATAGACGTGCTTAGATACAAAGAACCATGAAACACTATTTTATAATATGTTTGCATAGATTTACAACATTCAGAAACGTGATTTAAAGTAAAAGTTTCACTTGCATGCTATGTGAGTAACCGGATCATCTTCAAGATTGTTAATTGATGAGCTTATATAAGGGTTTTCCTGAAACTGTGCGATCAAAATTCGTGGCATATAAAAATATGCCATGATATAAAAATATCTGTTACACTTTCACAACGTAAATATCAGATTTTGAAATGAAGTATAATCAAAAATAGTGGTGAACGGAAAAAAGCGGATAGGATAAAACCGTACATAGAAAAGAACACATTCACATTTGAAATACTTCTAATCTTTTTATGAGTTTGTCAGCTTGAAAAGTGTTAAAATAGCTAACTTCAAATAATAATCGTCAGAAACTCAGAACGTCTGACGATGAAAGATTCATTTGTTGCGTTCTGACCGTTGACGGTGGGTTAATTCTGTGTATTTTTTAGTGCATTTCAAAAATATTTATAGATCTTTCTACATTCAAATCTCTCAAGTCTCCACATTGTGACTTACAATAAACTCTTAAAAAATCATGACGTAAATCAGTTTAAAAAAAATCTTAAAAACAAGTGTCAACTCTTGCTAGACCGGCTTGAAAACCTAACTATTTCCTTGGAAATAATTGCAATATTGTAAACAAATACTCTGAGAATTCAAGTTTAAAAAAAATCGATGGTTCACGAGATTTAGACATCGGTCAACGATTAGTTTTTTTTTCACTAAGTGGAAAAAATATCTATTATATCCTCTTAATATTTAGTTATAAAATACATTTGTAGATAGAGTAATCAGTATTTTAATGAAATTTTGGTAGTTTTTAATTGAATGTGTCCATTATCAAATTACCGCAATGTATCAAAAAATAAACATTACGTCTACACTAAGGTGCATTTCTTTTTCATTACTGAAATTAAGTATTTTTTAAATGCTTATCTATAAAAATAGTTTCTATTTAAACTTAAATTCAATTCAGTTTTGATTTATAAGTCGCTATCCCATCTCTACTAGGTAGAGGTCGCGAGTTACGCTCATATTTATTAGAAAGTATCAAAAAAATGAACAATAGTTATTTTATAAAAAAAATAGTACAGACTTTTTTCATTTAGAGAACTGGCCACAAAGAAGTTTATTGATTATGAACCGTACCCCGATATATTACGGTTTTGTAATATATGGGGGTGGGGTTGTAAAAATATGATATCACAACACAAAATTTATTGGTAATATCATTGACAATCGTTACCGCCATTACAAAATTTTATTACACAAAAAATACTGCGTCCAAAATGTATCGTTATTTTTTGACATAATTTCTTGGGCATAGTGAACTAATCTTTCAGAAAATTCCCAGCACACTTTTGTTGTATTTAAAATTTTCAGTAAGTTTTGATGTTTTGTCTAGTTCATTGTAAATAGATACCGCACTACACCCTACTCGTAGTGTTTACAAAGAGAAGTCTGCCATTTTGATTTGAAAATCTACCATGCAATATTCAATCCATGGTTTGCAGACCACTTATTACAGACTTGGAATCAATTCCATAATGTAAAAGCGCTAAATGTATCTCTGTATTTCCTTTTAATAAAATGTCAAATTACTCGAGGATTTTTTGATATCCTCGTAACAATATTTTGAACAAAGTAAGTAAGAATTTAATCACAAAGACAACTTCACCTTATATTACTAACGCAAAATAATTGATTTATTTTTGAATATTTTACAGCAATATGTTGTAAACATATTTTTAATGAAGTCATTTTGGTTTGAATGATCTGATACGGTTGCAATAAACATAACCAAATATTCTTTGTATTGTGTGAAATATTAAAAAGGATAATGTTCGTTTTCTATGAGTAAAGTTATTATGTAAATACTGGTTGTCGTTAAGCACTCGAAAATTAAAATGTATTTTAACTAGTGCCCCACGCGAAAAAAAATTTATCGTTCGTTATCGACTTTTTTATTTTTTAACAATAAAGTTTTTATGCGTATTTAACAGATCCATTTTCACCAATGAATCCATAAATGAGTCGTATAGTATCAAAAGTAGAGCAATCCTTTATACGAAAAACGTTTTGTTGGCGTTTTTGAATTTTTTAAAGTTTTAAATTTGTTATGAGCGACCATATTGTGACATCACTTAGGGTAACTCTGTGATTGGTCGAAAGTATCATTTACCAAACCGTTCACTTCTGTTACCAAAGTTGTTAATCGTTCTGATTTTAGTAGCAAGCATCATTTTCTTTTACGTTTTTAAGCAACATGTACATGATTTTGATATCAAAATTTTATTTCTAGCCATACACTATGACCGGAAGAATAGTGTGGCAGCATTAGTGCAATTTCGAAAGATATGGGATTGCTCTACTTTTGATACTATACGACTCGAATAATCTTTTATAATAGTTTGCTGATTATTTCTACTTTTTACAAGCAGTGTTATAAGAAAATTCGCAATTTACGAGTGGTCCTAGAAGTCCCAGTCACTGTTATTTTTAAAATTGTATGATGGTTTTCTTCGAATATAACATATATTCGAAAAAAAATCTGGTCAGTTTATTCTGTGATTCTTAAGCATTATCATTACAAAATTCACATCGTCACCGTACTGGCAGAAGTTGATAAGTAACATATTGACAGTTCCGAGTAAAGAGCAAATGAAAATTTTAGCTTGTAGTATAAAGTCTTTTTCGCTATTTTATGTTACCATATATAGTCATAAAATCAAAATATATATGGATTTACGGCAATCTAACACTAATCATGTTAGTGATCAATAGACATGGACAATTGCTTGCCCAGAAGTCTGCATTAATATACTTACTGATAAAATAAATTGCGATGTTTTTCCAAACTGGTATAATTAATACATCTACTGAGTTAGTCCAGTAAAAAAAATAATCTCCAATAATCTTATTGTGCTCTTACCTAGTTTCCGTCATTTTTTTACTTATCAACCTCTGCCAGAACGGTGAAGATGAATGCAAGTTAAGAAATAATTAAATTGTCGCAATAAATTATATCGTACGGTTTTCATAATATATCTAGTGAATGCCACGAAATGCGATGTGTAGCAAGGTAGATTTATTAGAATCGTAATTTTTTGCAAAACAACACATTTAGAATTGTTGATTAATTACAATCATTGATTCACGACTAGGCTTCATAATCTTTCAAAGTAAGTAAATAACCCTATTTCTGTTAAAATTCAATATATTACATTTAATTATCCACTATTTCATATTATCAATATGTTTCACCAGATTTCATCGCAATTAACGAAAATTGAATAGTGTTTACCTTACATAATAACAGATTTACATTGTCTCGTGTCGATTTCGTGACTTCAAAGTAAAAGCAATGGACTACGCGTCTGCAAAAAAATGCCCACTGACGGGCCGTACAGCATAGCTTGTAATTATAGTGGACTCTGCCGTTACACATTCTTATGGGCCACCACTGATTGCAACCAATCAAATAGTATCGTAATGTTAAGTTAAGCAGCGATATTGTTTCTTTCAGAATTCTTCCATAAACGTGGACATGTAGCATTATTTATTGTGTTATTCTTTTATATTTGCGATTATCTCAAAAATTATTATCTTCGTATTAAATGGAAGAATCCATTTTTGTTGAACTGATTTAGTTAAAAGTACATTGCTTGTTGAAATGAACAAAGTAATGTCAAAATTAAGACACAAAATAAATAATATTACAATTTTAATTTTACTCATGAAACGAATACAGACTAAACATATAAATATGTAAAATAAGTGCAAATGATAACAAAATTATTAAAGAACATGGGCTGTATGCAAATTTACTGTATAAAATATACCAAAATATTTTCAATGTACACTTATTCTTTTGGACTATGACAGGTATTGGGTGCATATAATGTCTTCGCTATAGAATAAGACGTTTTTTAGTGGCACGAATTATAGTTATCTATTTTTATTTCAATATAATATAATTATTCAGACATATTGTTCACAAAAGTAACTTTATAAAATAAAATATTTCGTTATAATCCGTAATTATTCAAAACATAAAAATATTTATTTTCACTTGGTTCCCTTTATGATAAATACGTTATTCATGGCTTAGCATGTTGAAGGAAATGATGTTAAACGGAACAAATTGACAGTCTGAAGATGCTTCTTAAAGAGACGAAACACGTCACGTTAGTGATAAAACAAGTGGAGTAACTAAGTTATCAATTTTAATTTCATATTAAAAATGAACTTTCACAAAGTTACCGTCGAATCCATAGAACATAGGGAACCAACTGTTGGTTCCTTTATGCAAAATGGTAGCAACTTCTGCCTGTATTTAACTTGTCATAAAATAAAAAAAATGAATGTTTTTTTAATTTTTTTAAGTAGAGATAGAATTGTATTAATAATAGCCATAATATTCAATAGTTTTCACGTTCAAAAATAAACCAAAAGTATTTGAAAAACATGTGCAAACTTTGAAGCTTAATATCTCCATTTGACAAATTTGCAGTTGGTTCTCTTGTGTTTATCTCTATCCAATTATAACACGGTTTATTTGAAAAAATTTTATTATATGGCATGGTAAATGTAATGGTGCGATTTTTATTTCTATATACTTTTATTTTTTGAGCGATAGTTCAGTTTAACTTTACTGACTAAAGATTGACTTCACAGTTCTGCCCTACTTTCTTATATATATAATACTGACTTCTAGTTGGCACTCTGTCTTCAGCAAGGGTTGGCCCGCGGGCGAGCAGGTACAGCCTGATGCGATTACAGACCGGCCTTATCGAGTTAAGAACTGAACAACTCCCTCGGAGGCTGCCTCTTCAGCGAAGGGGTGTTTTGTTGTGGTATTCTATTTCGCTTGGTAAACATCATCCCTTACGTGAAGCGCCGCTGGAATAGATGAATTAAAAAAAAAAAAAACAATACTCCTCGTATGTTTTATGTGTAAATTCACAAAGTACTGTAATACTGTATATTGTTGTAAATATATCAAACCAATGATTATAAATTAATAATATATTATATAATTTAAGATATAATTTAAGACATCGACTAAGGGTGCTTGATGGAATTTCAATATCAAATTTGGATTATTGAGATTCTGTACACTTCCATGTATTTTGTCACTAACGACCCGGGTTTCGCCTTTTGGCATCTTCAGGCATTCGAGCACACGAATGAACTCGAACTTACATTTTTATTGATTTGTGAGATATCAATATAAGCACATAAGATTTATCAAATCTGTGTGTTTTTTTAATGTCAATCGGTAAATATGAAAACAATAAACGAATTATTCGTTGTATAACGAACATTATCTTCATATAAGTATCTGCTGTGATTGGTGACTATTAAAAGCCAATGAAATATGTTTTCATTCCTTCCTGTGTGTGAAAAGAGCGATTTATTAACTACTATCTCAAAGGTTCCCCATATCCATGGCTTCTTGTCAGAAAACGGATCACTTCAGTTATCGATATCTAATTCTACTATAAGAAAAATATTGTTTTTTATTTTCACTTAGAGCTATAGCATGATATTTTGATTAGTCAAAATTTATTTTTATATCCTATGGTATTCAATAAAAAGTTCGAGAAAACGAATTCATTGGTACATTTAAAAAATCGTTACATTCAATAAATTGCAAATTCCCTTCACATCACTTTCTTAAAAATGCTTTGTTCTTCGATTTTGTCTTAGACATCGAATCTCGTTAACCTACGATAAAACCTAATCTAGTCACCGCGTAAAGCAAATAATAGCATTTCTCGAAAACAAGTGCCAACGCTAGACAGGCATGAAGACTTTACTATTTCCATTTAAATATAAGTGCAATAGTGTAAACAAATACATTGAGAAAGCAATTATTAAAAGAAAATAAAATTTTTCCACTTTTCATATTTTTAGGCGACGGAAAACGATTTTCGTGAAATGAGAATAAAACCTACTTTTTCGCCTTAATGTAGGAGCTTATCTATCTGGAAATTGATAACTGTATAATAAAATTAACCAAGTTAGTGGCTGATGTCTTAACTGTATATGAGTTTAACCAAAAAAATAAAATCTCGTTATTACTACATCCTTTATGACTTTGAACTAAAAAAGATGTTTTGATGTTTAAAATTAGAAAATACCTACTAAAAACTTAAAATATCACTAAGTATATTGTAGCATACTAATATAGAAGGTAAGGTTTTAGTATTTATCCTAGTTTTAATATATTGTAATCGATCGTTTAACGCGTTATTTCAATATTGATTGCTTAATTAAGTTTTTTATCATTTGTTATAATATGAGTATTTTTGTTTTTAATTAATAATGAAATAAATATTTATTTTAGTTATGCCATATAGAGGGCTATCAACATTTTGCTTTTATATTGAAAATTTTCATGATTATCTAAAGAAAAACAGGTAAGTCCGTACCACTAATTTTATTGTACTATGAGCGCCCTAGAAGAAATTTAAATGGAATCGTGACGAATCCAGTTTAGTTTAGTCGCTATTAACAAAGGCGTGTTTGATGTATCGGTTTAAATTAGGGCTTTCAATCTTTAGATCCGGAATCCCGGTCAATAATGCAATCCTTTAAATCCGGTATTTCGGGCTTCAATGTATTTGTATTAAAAAGATCATATTTCAAAATAAATACTTCCTCAGTAATAAAAACGTGCATCTCGATAACCTCGATTTGCTTATGTACATTCTTGTTTATAATACTTACATAATTAATATAACTATTTTGTATTTTGGTATCGCTCTTTCATACCTAATATTTCATAATAACCGTAGACAAGAACAGACGATTTCGACAACATTTTTTTATCGTTTTTAAAAAAACAATAGCAACTATTTGACACACCCTGGTTTTTTCTCTTAAGTTTAAGTTTTCTTAGGGTCCATAACTGAAAACGTACAGCGTTAATGACAATGATTCGGAGAAATCGACCCGACTCTGTCGTGAAGGGTGTCGGAATATGCCGGCGGACATGTTCGCTGGACGAGTCCAGTTTTGACGTAAAGGGGTGGATCCGATGGTGCGGGAGTCCGATTTCTGATTTTTACCAGAGTCGTTTGCCAGCCTTCGAGCGAGGGAGACCGCTGACCCCCGTGGCCGGCACCGTTGACGTTGTGGATTGTTTGTGTTTGTTTTGAAATTGAACTTAATTTAAAATCGTTTGTCGTGTCACTTGCATTATAACTTAAAAGTAAATTCATGTGTTAAGTAAATGTAAATGTAGACTCAATTTTATGTAATTTAAGACATCGACTGAGGGTGCTTGATGGAATTTCAATATCAAATTTGGATTATTGAGATTTTGTACACTTCCATGTATTTTGACACTAACGATCCGGGTTTCGCCTTACGGCATCTTCAGTTCGAGTGCATTTGAAATAGAGGATAAAGAAGGACCGCAAAATTAACTAAACAATAAAATCATACATTCATTCAAATTGAAGCAATACACATTTAATTTTAAATATACAAATTAAAGCATAAAATTGTTGATCCTGAAATCCCGGGATCATAAAAAGGGTCTGGGATTGGATGCCCCTGCTTAAATATATTTGAAAGTACTGTCGTGTTTTGATGTGGCTTCACGAAGCAATTCCCCAAGTCCCAGCGCAATAACGCGGTCGCTCACCAATTTTATGCTATGGTCACCTTTGTACGGTCAAATAGATTGACAAATCAAAATATGATATTATATATTTCTTTTGATCTAATGTTAAATTTGTTATTTTATTTCAACAGTATAACGCAGAACATTAATTTATATCAAAATTTTGTGAACTATATCGTGAAGTGAGAAGGTCGCCACTCTACACGAAAACATGTCAAAAGTCAGAATTAATTCGTTTATTTGAATATTTGTTTTAAAATGACAACCAAAAATGATTAAAAATTCAGTATAAGAGAAAACGTAAGCTTTCATTGATAATAAGATTTATGATATCGATGGTCCATTGTAGATTTGGCGAACGTAAGTAATGTTTAGGCACGCGCAGGTACAAAAAAGTTGGCCACCACTGGCCTAATGCAAAGATACGTTAAGTGCGTTTTTTTTTTCATGTCCGCTCCCAATGTGGAATATATGATCTCCTAATGGAGGTATCTCAACAGAATTTTTCTATGAGAACTGCTTGTTACTCAGTTGCTCAACCTCTGTTTTTTTTCCGAAAAGAGTAGGGATAGAAGGATGGGAAGGACTATGGCAGGACTAGTAGTTAGCTAATCGCTCTCGCTAACCCCCGTGAGGATGGAATGGGTGGGAGGGAGGACTCAGACTACTAACAGAAATCCATAAATCGATTGAAAGATCAATTTATGAAAACCGTTCGCACCGGGAATTGCACCCGAGACATCCGTAACCGTAGCCAGCGACGCTACCAACTGCGCCACAAACGCCGACTGTGCGTTTTAGGTATTTGTAATCTTAGTGACTTGTCTATTTCTGTCAAGCAGTTATGTTCTGCAGATTGTTTGTGTTAGAACTATTTGTACGATTTTATTTGTAATCATATAAGTTTGTAAAATATAGGTGTCAGTGATATGGAAAAGGTACTAAATTCATAAATACCTAAGAAAATCACTGAACACACCTGTACGTTAAGCCAATAATATGTAGTGTTACTCAGTGGGTTATTTATTAGAAGGTGAATAAAAGAGTGCTTCATAACTATAATGAAAGAAATATACAGATCACTTAACGCTGACAATCCTAATGTGTGGTGACGTGTACAACATTGAGTAACCTGGTAAGAAAGACGCCTAGCCATTAGATAACATCTAAATAGTGTTACTGCTCTAGATAAATTGATTTCGTATAGACAAGAGCAGAAATAAGGAACTTGTGGTCTTATAGCCATTAAGTGCGGATGTTTGACACCAAATTAATCATTTTTTTCATTTATAAAATAGTGAACACACATTTTTAAGCTCATCTCCCTGAAGTTTCTTGGATGCAACCTTCCGTAATGAAAGTCTTTAATTTTGTTTAAAAAGATATGAACCGTTTTATTGTAACAGAGTAAATTATCTTTTCACAACTTTTCAACAAGACTTTTCTGAAAATGCCAGTTTGATTTGAGGTTTCAATACATCGACGGAAAACTATACAACTCGAGACATAAGACTTCTGTTGCTACACAATCAGACCACAATGCGTCAAGGTATCTCAGACAAGTCGGGCGTGATTCCGGGGCATTCCGGTGGAAACCGGAAGCTGAACGTTTGAAATCTAGAACAAAGTATCCGGCCATTTCGGGGAACAACTTTCCTGCGCTGCTGAGACGGTGGTGAGACTGACAAACTAAACTTCCAAAGCTCAGAGGCGGAGGAAATGATTTTTGAGGTTGTGTCATAAATAATATCCCACTGTTTTTGTTTTAGATGTCGTTAATCAACAAACAATTTATGATCTTTATACATCTTTTTCATTAAATTTTCTGTTATATTATATTTATGTATTGAGAAGACCCCGGATCGAAGAGAGGCGAACGGCTGGTTATCCAGAGTCCTGGAAGGACTGTGATCTCAGACAAACACCATTTCAAATCCGGTTCAAAACTTATTTATTTTTCCATCCAAGATGCAGTGGCTTAAATTTCACAAATATATAAATCCTAACACATAAAATTGATTCTACATTTACATTTACTTAGCAACTGAATTTACTTTGATTCGTAATACAAATGACACAACGATTTTAAATTAAGTCCAATTCAAATCAAAAAAAAAAAAAAACAATTCACATCGTCACCTCCGCCACGAGAGCGCAGCTCGTCCCGCTCGGCAGATCGTAATCGACTGTCTACAAATACAATTAAAAAAACTCCCAGCACTGTCGGAGCTACCCGTTTCCGTAAAAATGTACTCGTCCAGCGGACGTACCCGGCGGCTATTGAACGGCATGGTAACAAGCTTTGGCCCGATTCTGAGAATTATTGCTGTTGCCGCTGGGTGATTTCAGTTCTGGACACTAATGACATTTATACTTAACAAAAACCAGGGTGTGTCAGTATATTTAAACATCCTGAAAATTCACCTCGAAATCTCAAGACACGCTTCACGTTTGCTACGCCACTGGATACTTTCGTATAGAGTTAACGAATTGGAAAGTATAAGGAAAACATTTTTATGAACAGTGAAGAATTTGAGTTATTATCATTTTAACAAATTTAGGAAACGCATTTAAATAATTAATCGCATGGGTGTATAATTAAGTTTCATAATCTTCTTTTTTACGTTATTTGAGTTGGATTCCAAACGATATTTTCTGTATGAAAAGGCGACTGGAGTAAGCCAGTGTTTACCCTTGGCTATTGGCTACACATCAATGAATATAACAAAAACTCAAGTTGGTTGCTTCACCTCCATCCGTTATGTGTGTGCAGTCGCTGTTTCACGGTCACCTTCCATAATACAATAACGATCAAGAAAAGAAACGAATTTACTCCTCATGTTCCGAATTCGACAGCAGTGGTGAGTGGACGAGGGCATACCAGTTCCAGACACCTAAATTATTAAGGTGAAATTTGACACAATCCGTCCATCTTGTATAAGACCGAGCAGGTCTACAATTGCTTTCCGCCTTTACAAACGTCAGTTTTTCGCCATTCGCGATTCATCCATGATCCAGCCAGCCAGTTAGTATTTTAATGTAGCCATACTTTTTTATTGATCAATTAAGTTGCTCAATACGTATGCGGCGGATCCAAAATAATTATACTATAGTGGTAGGACCTTTTTTCTGAAGTATGAATTGATCAAAATGATTTTGCTAAAATATTTATATTTCAAAAATAGATTCCCGCACAGCACTGATACTGTTTTTACTGCTTTAAAATGCACTTCTTGAACGTAGGTAACGTCTTTCAATATATAAGTAAGATTCAGGGTGAAAATTTTATAACAACTTAAGCGTGCGCACAGCAATATGTTTGAGATGTCTAGACATTGACATAATTTGAGCGTTAATTAACTAATTTACCAAGAAAATTTAATTATATGAGAAGACCCGAATCGAAGAAAGGCGAATGGTCGGTTATCGAGGTCCTAAAAGGTCTGGGATCTCAAACAAACACCATTTCAAATCTGGTTCAACTCTTATTTATTTTTAATCGAAAATGCAGTGGTTTAAAATACACAAAATAATTCTAACACATAATATTGAGTCTACATTTACATTTAATTAACACATGAATTTACTTTTAAGTTATAATGCAAGTGAAAAAATATTTTAAATTAAGTCAAATTTCAAAACAAACACAAACAATCTACAACGTCAACGGTGCCGGCCACGGGGGCCGGTGGCTCTCCCGGCTCGAAGGCTGGCAAACGATTGTCTTCAAAAATCAAAAATCGGACTCCCGCACCGTCGGAGTCACTCCTTTCCGTCAAAAATGGATTCGTCCAGCGAACGTGTCCGCCGGAAATTTGGCTGGTCGCCTTTCACGACAAGAGTCGGATCGACTTCTATGAATCATTGTCATTAACGCTGTTCGTTCTCAGTTATGGATCCTAATAAAACTTAAACTTAAAAAAAACTAGGGTGTGTCATATATTGATCAAATTTTGAACAACACGTTCATAATAATCATTTGAAAAAAATGAATTTTTTGACTCTCAGTACTTGAACATCAAATATTTTTTAACATTATATATCAATTCCCAATATAGAACAAATAAGAGACTTTTTATGGGGCAACTTAAAAAAACTCGTTTTTTACAAATCGTCGTTTACTGTCGTGTACGGTGAGGGTAAGGAAAGAAGGGTGTAGTTAGTATGGGACTAGTAGTCAGCTGGTCACTCGTTATACATCCCGTTTTAAAGATCGATTGGGGGATAAGTTTGGTGGTCTGACGATGTTACAAATACTCAAGAATTTGAACACAAATCCGTAACAAGATTGAATAAGCTACGTGTTAAAGTTTCTATTCTGTAATAATATAATAGCAACGAATTATAATATAAGTAATAGTACAAAAACTTGCTAAGCAGTGACACAAGATTTTTTCAAAAGGATCGCAATGCCAAAGAGTTTGGAAACTATTGGTTTGAGTGATTGTTTCTTTAACTTGTGATCGGAGTACATAAAATATTGAAGAAATAATAATTTCAAATAATCCCCAAAAGCTAGTTACATGAGGTGATATTCGACTAGAATCTGTGATATAATATTTTATAAATACGCATATCAGAAAATTTGAATCCTTGAAATTTTGCACATTTGCATGTATTTCGTCACTAACGACAGGGGTTTTGCCTTTTGGCATCATCAGGCATTCGAGCACACAACTGAACTCAAACTGACAGACAGTAAATAGGGTGTTTGTTCCTAAAGTCAGCCGTCACCAGTAGTCGGCCTTTTGGGCTTAAAACTTAAATAATAACGGATATATTTGAAAAAACAGATTTTTTTAAATTCGTGTAGGTAGTCTTGCCACTTTCCAATGTATGTCTACACTGTACTGACCTATATGATGCAATACGCAATTAAAAAAAGCACAAAATTACTTCGCAAGTTTTGACAAATTCATGTTGTATGGAGATTGCTAACAAAATATACTTTATATTGTCATGCTTTGCATCATTATGTTTTTTATTGTTTTTTCTACTATCAGTAAATTATTTCGCGATATTTATGGAGTTTCATAGTGATGACCGAACACTGGGCAACGAAAGGCCAACCATTGGAGTTTGGGGGCCGACCACTGGGACAGTTGGCATTTTTTTTGTAAACTTCTATTATTTTATGCTTGGAATAATACTAACTATTTTAATTTAAGTTGGTTTCATTGCTTAATCCCTGTTTAATGGAATAACAGTGAAATATGTATTTATTATTCATTGACTCAAAATCCCTTTTGAAAGTACACATGTTGCTTAACTGGCTGAGCACTGGCGAAACAACCCTAGTTTATATATAAAATAAAATTTAATAAGTCTAGTTGATATGCTATATTTTTCAAATTGCAGTTAAAACCCGCCATTCTATAATAATATTATATCGGTATCTATGTAATTTAATGATAATCAGTTCTTGGTCGCCTGAAATTTATAAGTCTAATGAATTTGTAATGCTTTTGTTAATGTGATGTTAGTATGCAGATAAATGCCAAGCTTATTGAAACATAAATAATAATATATATTTTACATGCAAGGAATTTCGAAACAATACTGCCGTGTTGTGTCTATTTTCACTCGACGGTATAATTATATTTATGCAAAACTATTCCATCAACGTTAATCAATTGGACATAGTCGTATGCTATAGGCAACTAGATGTAGGTATAATAACAAACAACTGTTTTAAGCGTTCAGACAAACACATATGAACTAAGTCAATATATTATGCAATAGATGATTAGGAATGTATGGTATATTATGCCTTTCGATTTCATTATGTAAAAGTTTGTTTACATTAAAAATGTTCAAATATATTTGCCCAATTGGCACAGTGTCTAATGACGCCTTAAGTTTTCCTTTATTATTTATTCAATCATTATGGAAATGTAAAAACTTATCGTATTCCATGAATTCGATCAAGAATCAAAACCGAAATGAAGCTTTATATTGATAGTATATTAAAAATTTGTTTATAAAGTAAATATATCATGTATGAGATACTTATAGTGACACGTGCTCCACTGGCCCGGGAGCATGGTGTAAGAAGTACAAGGTGAGCTGGATCGTTATTTTTGTATTATATGTGACGTCACTTTGACGAACTAAATCATTATTGTCACCAAAACACCGTTGTAAACATAGTACATTGTAATTGTATAAGCACGTAGTGACGTCACCAAATAAAAAAATGGCGAATGTCACCTTGTATCCAGCTCACCTTGTACTTCTTACACCATGGCCCGGGAGTAAAAAGAAAGGTCATCGTTGAGAATGGAAATAAAAATGAATTTCTGATATCAAAAGTTGTAAATATTATATAATATTATGAAACAAAATGTTTTTTTGACACGATAGTTTTTCCTATTTTGATTTTTTAGTATTGAAAATTAACAGGTTTTCTGATGTATATTTGAACTGTCTTAGTGGTATCTGATTATATTTTTTAGTCATTAAATAACATATAAGTTGTACGTCGAAATTTTTAGTATCAGTAGTCCAGTGTTTTTCAATCTTTTTACACCTGGGTACCATGAAAGAATAGAAATATTTTGCGGACAATCAACGTAGGAATAATAAAATACAGCAGGAGCTGGATTTCCCGACGCTACTCGGATGGGTAAATTTTAAAAATTATAAAAGGAATTCGCATGGAATTCCAACGTGTAAAAAGAAAATTGAGTGTACATACTAAAACAATACATTTCGTTCGGTTGACTTTGCCATGTGAAACCTTAGTTCTAATTTAAAAACAAAAATCCAGCATTTGAATGATGATTATTTCTTGGAATTTTTGTATACACATTTTAAAATGAGCGGTAACTATTTGGGGAGTGCAGAAAACTTCTGTGGACCACCGGTTGAAAAATACTGCACTAGGCAAAGAGAACTCAATCGTTTTTAGGTTGGGAGCGATGAGAAATCCTTTTTATCTTAATTTATTATTGTGGCGATCGACTTCTAATACAAATCATATTCATTTTTCGAAGTTCAACTTCTATTGGCAGTGTAGTAAATGCTATGTTGAGGGACAAAGAAATCCGAATGCGGTATGAATAGCAACATAGAGAAGGGAAAGTATGGATGACCTTCATGCTATTTTTCACGTTTAAAATATATTTAATCAAAACGAAAAATATATTTTTATTGTCAATTCTTGGTGGAAATGCATTATATTTTAAAAATAAGACACAATTTTCTTGTTTTTCTTCTACTGATATTGCTCGCGATTAGCAAAACCAGTCCTGATCATTATAAATATGTAGAAGTAGTAGAAACAAATTGTGTTTTATTTTTATATAATTAGTACATTTAATTAAATATTTGACAGGGTGTGACAAGGATATTTTCGTTTTTCGTGTCGTAAAATATTATTCTTATATTGTTTCTGTAGCATGGTTTTCATTTTATGTAACAAAAATCTTTTAATGAATTTCTAGTTTGAAATAAAAATTTATTTATCCAGTTAAATTTATATAACATGAATTATGCAAAGGCCTAAATTATTAAAGGCAATTAGTCTAAATTAACAAAATATTCAAAATGCAAATAGCCGTGGCAAGAAAGTGCTAGAAGTTAGGAGCAAACACTTGATTAAATGTGCCACAATGCCTTCTCAGCACGTAGTTGTAGTACACGGTTCAAAACTGGGGAGACCAATTTAAATTAATATGAAAATCTGTGAAAAATCTTTCTAGTCACGTAGACCCGGGAGTGAAACGCGTCGGTTGGGAAGGAAAGAAAATTACTATTTTCTCCTTTCGCTGGTAAATTCAACCCGCAAAACATTTGATTACACCATCACAGATATCAATAGGGGCGTAATACTGCATAATAGTTTTATTTTATTTGATATTTTATTCTATTACTTTAATATTTAAATATTTATATAAAAATAACGTTTCACTATATCAATCTATAACGCATTTTCAATACACACATACATATATATTTATTTAAATATCTTTAAAAAATACGGTTTTGTACTTAGGCACAATGAAAACATTCATTGAAAGCAACATATAATTTTGAATGTAAACAGGCAATAAAACATTCATTACAACCACGTGACACACCCTGGTTTTTTTGTTAAGTTTAAGTTTTATTAGGGTCCATAACTGAGAACGCACCGCGTTAATGACAATGATTCGTAGAAATCGACCCGTCGTGAAGGGCGATCTGTCAATAGCCGGCGGACACGTTCGCTGTACGAATCTATTTTTGACGTTTGCCAGCCTTCGACCCAGGCGAGCCGCCAGCCCCCGTGGCCGGCACCGTTGACGTTGTGGATTGTTTGTGTTTGTTTTGAAATTGGACTTAATTGAAAATCGTTTGTCGTGTCGCTTGCATTATAACTCAAAATTAAATTTAAACGTAGACTCAATTTTATGTATAGGAATTATATTTTTGTGTATTTTAAACCACTGCATTTTCAATTAAAAATAAATAAGAGTTGAACCGGATTTGAAATGGTGTTTGTTTGAGATCCCAGACCTTCCAGGATCAAAATTGCATGCAAAATTAAACCACATCCAAGAATGTTGAGAGCCACTGCCACCTGGTAAATAAATAAAATTATATCTCTGACGGTGCTTACTATTTCTAATGAAAATTTATTACGATATACTTACTAAGTTTAAAAAGAAAATTATAATAAATATAAGTACATAGACATAATAATATACTAATTAAAAAAATATCTTAATCACGTGCCATATTCCTTTTGAAAAAAAAATTTTTTTTTGGCATATAATATTTTAGTTATTTTTTAGTAATAAGATTTTTTTTAAATTATCTTTTACCCTAATATGGACCATATATAGAGTGAAGTTTGTAAGGTAACTGGATGAGTTGCTCAATTGCTGCTTACAGGCTTTGTGTAAAGGGATATAAGATGAGGCTACGGAGATCGGGGCGTTGGGTTTCATTTATGGATTTATACCTGAATATATTATATCTGAAATGTTTTCATCCCTTTCCACTCCACCTATCCGATCGTTGAAATGGAGATTAGAGAAAACCATTGACCAACTACTGATCCAGTTACTCAATCTCTTTAAAGTAGCTAATATAGGAGCGGACACGATTTTAAAAATAAGTTCTTTAAAGTAACATAAAATTTAAAGAAGAATAAAACAAATAAACATATCCATACAGCGTAATCATCCGGTTACTGGATAGATTTTGTAACTAAAAATAAGTATAGCAAATGGCCTCCTAATAGAGGTATTTCAATAGAAATTTTTTATGAGAACTGCTTGTTACTCAGTTACTTAAGTGCGAGCTCTTAATACCCAAACCAATTTCATGAACATGTTAATTTAGTATTATAATTTTTTAAAGTGAAATTTTACTTATTCGCCAGATTAAATTGTACACGTGTTGATCTTAAAACGCCATTATATACGCTTGCGGAAATATTGAATATTCATAACATAACTTAATATTGAAATATTCCTTATGAAGTTTATGATCTTAGAACCTAATCCACATAGCTTTACCCCAGATAATTTAACCTATTCTTGAATTTGGTTTAAGGGCTGTCTCTTCCGAGAATAATCGCTCAATACCACTACCGTAGGTATGAACATACATATTGTCCCCCTTCTAAATATTTAGTATTTCTCATAACTGACCCTAATCTAGTTCTAGTCTCTCCCGTTTTAACTCAGTTTACTCGCTGAACCGGTATGCTTTTAAATTACACAAAGTTTCATTGTTAAATTTGAAATGATTAACTTAATGTTATATCGTGGATGTTTGAATCAACCACACATTATATAAAACTTCTTTTTTTATTTGAATTACAAAAAAACTGTTAACATTAATAAATTCCTCCGAATATTGAATTACTTTTTTGATATAAGTATGACATTTATTATTCCATTGTTGTTTGCCGTAAATCCTCGTATATTCCACCCTTCCTATTAAAAAAAAATACCGGTTTAACTTCAGTACGAATTTGTCAAATCAGTTGAAAATGCCGATTAACTATGCATAACCATCCATAATTATTGTTAATAAACGTGAATGTTATTATAAAAGTTAAACAATCATAATTTTAACATATCAATTAACACTTAAAGCTCGAACCGTTTTCGCACAAAATTATTTGTTAAAACGCTCATTATGGATAGAAGTAGATGAATTTCACTATGTAATGTATATGAACTATGTACATATATATCAGCTACCCCAAATACATCAAGAAGTAAACTAAACTCGTCGCATTCTTGCTGAAATAAATCGAATAAAATGAAGAGGCTGAAAAATATTTATTCTACGACTTTGCAAGCCAAATGAGTGCGGCCAGTCTTCATATACATCGCCAACACGCACACAAATCAAGCGCGTAACCGCATAACGCATAAGTATGTGTAATACATAGGGCTGACGATGAATGCCGCGTATCGACAGTTCAAACTGAAATTCCAAAGACTGAATATCGAGAGCTCTGTTCAAAAATATATTCCCTTGTGTTCCACTTGACATTTTCATAATCTGTTGCTTAATTTCTTCACCTTGAACTACTTTTTAAAGTATATATCTAAAAGTGTTTCGTTCTAGTTTACCTGGAAATACGAGATAAATTCTTGGACATGAAAACATGTCCAATGCGTTCATCGGGTTTACAAGTGAAACTTCTACAACTTAGCTATAGATGCCGATCAATCAAAAATCAATACATTGTACATAATATAAACGAATATTTATTATAATTTCAGTCTAAGGATGTTTCTCAAAGAAACACGTTTTAGATTTTTGGTAGCAAAACAGTTTTATAATAAAGTTTATTGGTTCTTGATTCAACAAGTATTAACTTGGTAGAGATCCATTTTAATAAGGAAAATAAAGCAATAGTTCTACAAAAATAATTGTAAAATTGATAGTTGATAGCTATCTCGGCAGTGCGACTTCGTCAGAAGTATGTTTAAACGGATTTTGGTTTTTCTATACTTAATATTAGAGAATACAAACTAAGAGATAAGACACTAAATCGATACCTAAGTTACAAACTATAACAAACTAAAAATCATAGCTCTAAGAAACTTAGAAAACAAAATTTTGGACTGATTTCATCTTTTATTGTACATCTATGTTTGTAGATTGAAATGAAACTCTAAGATTATCTAAAACAAATATTTTTAATATTATAAACATGATTTTGTTTCTTTCTAATATTAATAATAGAAGCTTTCAGAGATTTTACGGGATTTCGTAGTTGTTACAGTTTGGACCTAAAGCAATAATAACCACTGTCATTCTAAGGTAATCACAACTACTTGTTACATCTTGAAACTGGTAGATAGCTGGAAGCAAATTCATTCAAATCGTAATGAACAAAGTGTAATTAGGTATAAAATCGCGTATTTAAAACATGAATTTCCACAAAATTACCGCTACCTACAACAATGTGACTTAATTGTGTTATATAGCAAAAATCTCAATGAAACACGTAACGCATAGAAGAGAAGTTGTATCATAACGACAACGAAGTATTTTGTCAATCTTAGCCGAGCTTAATTAAAATTTAATTGGAAGACACAAAATATAAACACCCGGATGGGTTGATATAATCCAATAGCCGAACGGGTATCGGTCGTGATTCCTTAGTAAGTAATACTCGCATACTTAACAGTAATTCTCCATATCCGTCACTTAAGGCCAACACTTAAGCGTACAAATTCACCGGGGTAATCCCGACCTCGCTTTGGGCAACCGGTCCATAACCACCCCCCATTGAGTAACCGGACAGCGGAGGACGCCGCCTCAAGGGAGGAAAACTTGCAATATTCGAACGCAGTAAGTATTTTGTAAGTAACTTTGAATAGGATAAAATATCAAAGTATTTAGTTGATAAATAAAGTATTAAGTTACTTTGATATTTTATCATATTATAATGGAGTTCTACCAAATAAATGCCAATACAATCAGTAACTTTGAAGTTTCAGTAAATAAAAGCTATAAAATGTTATGAACCCATGAACACTATACACAACAAATAAATAAAATTTATAATCACATGAATGTTGCACAACAAGGAATGAGGCGATTCTCGAAATTTTAAATCAGGTATCAGTGTGGATCCTAGACTTACAATATTTTATCTCATAAATAGTATTTGTCGTGTTTGTATCTTGTATATAAACGTTAGACACTGTTTACTGTCTGTCAATTCGAGTCCATTCGTGCGCTCGAATGCCTGAAACCCGGGTCGTTAGTGACAAAATACAAGTGTACCAAATCTCAATAATTCAAATTTGATATTGAAATTCCATCAAGCACCCTCAATCGATGTCTTAAATTAAAATTACGATATTATCACATGATTTTCCGTTATATCTACATTATTTTTAAATAAATAACATAACTCGTTTGTATGTGAAATTGTAAATGCAAGGTTTGTTTGTATCAGTTGTATAATATACTAATAAACAGAAGTTTTGTCTCAACATATATGATACATTATACACAGTACATTACGTACGGTTAATCTCAGAAAAGCGCTGAAAAGTTTTCCGAGCACTTTACCCGTGAAGAGAAAAACATTATCAGTGGACGGTGCTTTTGTCCTTCGCACATTTTGACCGCAAAGTGGTCGGTCAATTTACATAAACATGTCCCTTCAGGTGATGGGGATTTGACACAGCCGTCATGAGCGAAATTTCCAAAGTTCCGCTCGGAAAACTTTCTTTCCAATTATCAGGCGAAAACATTTCGCTCGGCCGAGACTAATGGAGGGCGGAGGGAAAACGAGTGGGAGACCTCGGTAACCGCTTCAAAAACCGAAGCCGAGTCAAATGATGTGAATAATGAATTTTATTAATGGGTCGAGCTATTTTTGAGCATTTACGGACTATTTGGGCTATAAAAAGTTAATCTAGGATTGGTATTCATGGCATGACTGTCACTGAAAGTTATGCAGGCAACAGAAAAATGTTGAAAACTGTTCGAATGATACCATTTTTTGTTGAAACGTACTCACATTAGACCATTTTGTGGGTTAAGACCTTTTCCAGATGACCCATCCAATTATCGAAAATTTACGAATAACGTAAGCTGAATTTAAAAAAATGCATGAATATGTTTAAAAATAGTTTAAACTTATTTTTCTTGTTTACTTTCATTATCACAGAATCTTTGGCATCTATCTACGTCTTAATCACAATCAATTTGCTGAAAGATTCACCGTGGCCAAAATAGTTGAGACAGAAATGCCACCAAGCTACATACTTTTCCCCCACCTCTCAAAGGAGTAATCCCGAGGGTGTGTGAAAGCGATTTGCCTAAACTCGTTTCCAATTTTCCGGCGTGACGCATTTTCAGCCAATAAACGTCATTTTATCGGTGTTTCATTTTTCACGCGCGAACACTAGGTACCTAACGACGGCTTTATACGTAGATTCAAATTAGCATTTTTCCACGAAGGTGAGCTTTACAGCAAAAACACATCTATATATTTCTTACAAGGGACAGTCCATTTATGTTTTCCTACTGAAACTTTCTGGAACTTGCGAATAGGTTCATCAATTTCCTGAAATTCCTATCACACACGTTTTTTTGTAATCTCTTATTAATGATTCTGTATGTTGAAGCCTTTCAGCGATAAAACAATGAAGAAACACCCCTAATAAGTATTGCTTGTGAATTTCTCACCAAACAATCTAAGCAAGAATTGTTCCACATGTAATACTTAACGTGAATGATTGACATTGATGACAGTGTTTAGTAATCACATTTAAGAGGTCAACTTTGTAGAAAGGCATTACAATTATAAAAAGAAAATACATGTTTTGTATTTATTTGATAATCTGATATAGGTATGATATTATTTTTTCATCGTGAGTATTTTCAACTGAGAAATAAAACTATAAAACATACCATTTATCTAAAATTAAAATTAATATCTTAGTTATTCCACTGGCTGTCTTCAGATTAACTAGAAACGCGTTACATTAAGTAATACAGGCAGTGGAAAAAGACATCAGTTTTAAATTTAAATTAAACTGGAATTTTCACAAATTTATCGCCGAATCCATCGACTTTTGAAATTCATAAAGCAAATTTAATGAACTGTGAATGCACATGATTGGGTTTGTATTTAATTATAAGAGAAGTAAATAATAAAGATCTCTCACCCCACGTGGATGGGTACAATAAAAATAGAGATTGATCCATGTGAAAAATATACGAAAAGTGCAACAGACAGTGAAATGTTGAGCAAAATAATTTATTCCTCACTTGATCGATGCATTTATCGACGAAAACATGATTTAGCGTATTTTTGACCCAAATTAAATTTATTTGCATTTATCTTAGAAGTGATACACGAACATAGTTGAAATATTATATATTGACTAATCTGATTGTGTCTCGTATTTATTATTCGTGTATTTGTAAATAACAGAAACACTGACTGCTACAGAGGTTTTCCTCTTCACGAAGCATTACTCGTCTTCTGACTGAGAGACTGAGCAAGTCTTAATATTAGTTAACTCTTTAAGTTGACCACAGCATTACTAGCGATATCTGAGAGTTGAAAACCTGACAGATGAGAGTTGAAGAATTCTTTATTGATTTAAAGGTGTGTTAGCGTTTTCTTCAAATAACGTCTTCAGCTGATAGATCTTTGAGCTAGATAGTATTTATCTAAACTTCGCACGGTTAAAGGAAATAAATAAATAGTCTCTACCCACTCTAACAACTGAAGTAGCCAGACAACTAGACTTCGCTTTACCTTTAAAATGATAACATAGGCTTAAAAAAAGTGCATGGAAAATTTTACAATAACAATACATGAAAGACTCTAATAGGCGAGATATGTAGCTTGAATAAAAAGTGTTTGTCTAGCGAGACGTATTCTACAATGTAGGATATATTATCTTGTACCTAGATATGAGAGCTTAGGACAAAATGATAATTAATTACTCCTGAAGGAATCTAGAACCCACCTCTGTTTTTTGGGCTGATAAGATGATGAAATGTAAAAAATATTCCTATAAATAGTTAAAAAAATATTCTTAACTAGGTACGGTTATGGGTTGTGTTAATGTTTTGACCCTTCTAAGAAATCAGTTGTGATACATACGCATGTATGTATTAAAGGAAACGAAACAATTGTAACGATTCCGTGCTTATTGCTCAAACGAATTTTAATTAAATTAAGAAGTGATGCAAATGTAATTTTAATTATTATTCACCAACAATGAACATTTCCGTACGTAATAATAGGAATACGTTAAAATAATCATTGTACAACATTATTAAATATCAGCAGGGCTTTCGAAATTTTTTAATAATTACGAAACCCAGGTCGTTAGTGACAAAATACATGGAAGTGTACAAAATCTCAATAATCCTGAATGGACTCGTCAGTTCGAGTCCATTCGTGAGGTCGAATGCCTGAAGATGCCGATAGGCAAAACCCGGGTCGTTAGTGACAAAATACATAGAAGTGTACAAAATCTCAATAATCTAAATTTAAAATATTATTATTTTTTTTGATTCATTTATTTATAAAATAAGCTTTGTTCAATAATTAATTAAAACGAACAATACAATTTATTACATTCGTTTAATTGTCATTAACCTGACTGAACTCTATTATAATAAGGTTTAAAGTAGCATATTTAGTTCCACAAGAATATTGTGATATAGTTGACTGCTGTTTTGACATCACTATACCGTCTTAACTTATAGTTTCCATACAACTTATTGACAATTTTGTAATTTTTTTTATGTCATTTAATTCATCACTAGACAGGATGGCTTAGCTGCCAAGATTATCTATCTTATCTTGGCCAATGTATACAATATTAATATTTTGTATTACAATAAATTTTAGTAAACAAGAAAAATACTATTATTGTTAATAATCAATACCGTGCAGCACTGAATCGGATTAAGAGCGTTACGATTTAAATTAATTTGCGTTTGTATATTCTTATACCATCGTGCAAAATGGTTGCGTACATATCACGGTGGGACAGCCAACTTTATAATAATTGGTGTACGAAACGGTCACCGAAATGACTTCATTGTCAATATATTTATTTTTTATAAGAATAATTATAAGCCCCTGGCTTGGCTCAAAGGCATTTTCATGATCATTTTCTACATGGATTAAATAATCCACATTGCTTTGGGAAATTCTTGAGTAAATGTTAAGGAATTCCAATTAAATGGAACACAAACCTTCATGATTTTTATCTTTCTAGTGTTAACGGTCCCAACTGTTCCCATCACACAATAAAAGAGAGCGTAGGCGTGTGTTTAGTACGAAATAAAAATATTCACATCATTTTTTTGTTAAATGTCTTTCAGTAGGCGTTTAATGGCATTAATATTTTTTTTAAAATGCTGCTGACAGAGTTTACTTATATGTGTTATTACATATAATTTATATTTTTAACGATTTTTTTTCAATTTAATGCCTTTTTTTACTGTTATGTGTGTAAGACATGTATCTGATATTAGGGTATTGAACGGCTACTTAAATAAATCACACTTTTTTAAATACTGGTCTCTTGACAAAAAAATTAAGGTAGAAACAATAGTAATTCAACTGCTCAACCGTCTTTTCAGAGGCGCTAAAGATGTAGCTTTTTTTTTTAATCCATGTCCGCTCCCAATGTGGAGCATATGGTCTCCTAATGGAGGTATCTTAACAGAATTTGTCTACGAGAACTGTTTGTTACTCAGTTGCTCAACCTCTATTTTTTTGAAGAGAGTAGGGATAGAAGGATAGGGCTAGGGACAGGACTAGTGGTTAGCTAATCGCTCTCGCTACGCCCCGTGAGGATGGGAGGGGCGGGAGGAAGGACTCAGACTACGAACAGAAATCCAGAAATCGATTGTAGGATCAATCTATGAAAACCATCCGCACCGGGAATTGAACCCGAGACATCCGTAACCGTAGCCAGTGACGCTACCAACTGCGCCACGGACGCCGACGAGACGTAGCTTAAGGGGCCAGTAAAACATTAAAAGTGTTGAGCTTAGCCGTTCTATCTACGCATCGTTTTAAGGATTGAGTAAGGTACGCAGGACATAATGATGACAAAAGCATAAAATTACTGAATTGACAAATCAGGTATAGTGGAACCACAATCGATCGTTCAAGCATTCATCGCTATACATATTGCATGTGTCATTATTTTGTTCAGTCCCGGCCGTCCCAACCAAACACCGTCCATCGTTTTCCCACACTTGTCATTTTTTTTAGACCACTTCTTCACGTATTGGAGTTTCGCTGTATTAAAAACACCTTTAAAGACAGACTTTGAAGAAAAATTTTCGATTTAAATAATGAATTAAAGTACTTTGTAGTCCTTTTAAGTAGTATATTTGAACAATGTTTTATTTCATTGATACTTATGATTGAGCACAAAAATAACAACCTTCATATTCACAGATTTATCGATTAAAACAATATATTGACAAATACGAAATACATTTACCGCAATATCTTCTACAACACATAAGTGCCAACGTATCTCGGTCTGGTGAACTACCTTATACGTGCCAGCCGTATAAGACACAGGCCTAATTGGCAAGCAATTAATTAACAGGTATTGACCGTGCCAGGTGTATGTTCCACGTTAAGGGACATGACATGGCCGAATAACCACCGAGCACCTGAATGCACCCGATGCATATTATTGAATTCACTCCTTGCCATACATTTAGATACGCTTTTATCAGGTTTAACCATGGATTAGTCCCGGAACAATTTTCCATTGCAGGCTTTTATAAATTGAATATTTTAGTTTAAAAACACGAAATATGTATATATAAAAAGGAAAAATGTTGACTGTTATTAATTTGAATTCAAATTCTTCTTTCTCCGCCACTAGCTCCTGCGCTCCGCTACTCTGAAGGCCATCAGTAGTCGCTCCATCGAATTGGGGCCTACCGGGTCCTCTTCTGCCTTCGACCTTTCCTATGACGACGTGCCTTTCAAAATTGTCGGAAGCTTGCTCACGATGTGGCCAAAAAAGCCAAGAAGGCATCTTGTATATGCGACCGAGAGTCTATCCTGAATTTACAGCTCGTTCAAGATGGATGCAATTGTGCATTTGACCGTCCATGGTATACGGACCATCTTTTTCATTAATACATAAGTAGAAATAAACAAAGTCATTGACAATTTCCAAAAAGTTCATTGCTATATTTGCCACTACTGGCAGGCTATTTTATCTATCTTTGGCCACAAGATTAGTCTTGGATTTTTTTATCTCGAGCCTTGTTATGTTGCTTTCTTTTTCCACTCTGTGGAGGAGCTGTAGCATTTCTTAGAGGGATTTGGTGGTTATCGTGGTATGATTTGCGTAACAGAGATTGAAAAAGTATTGGCCATCAATGGCGATCTCCTCACTCCAGTTTTCAAGTGATTTCCACATGATGTGCTCACCGTACACGTTTAATATAATGAGAAAAAGAATGCATCCTTATCGAACACCTTTTTCCACCTCAAACTTTTTTGAGGTCACGCCATTTACTTTGACCGTTGCGAAGCTGTGCTGGTATATAAATACCTCGTATCACTTTCACGAGATGCGTGGGTAGGTAGATCCATCTCCAAAAAAACATTTCACACTGTATCCCATTTAACACACTCAAATGCTTTCTTGTAATCCACAAACACAGGATGGCGTTCACTGTAGGCTCCCTGCGTTTCTCAATAAATGGACGGAAGTTGAAAATCTGTACTCGAGCTCCGTTTTATTTAACGAATCATGTCTGTTCTTGAGGGATTTTCCAAGAGATGTGATGTTACAGCCAGCTGTTGATCACATTGAGCATTATCTTACTTGTATGGAAAGTCAGGGATACCGTGCGATAGTTTTCGCATTTACGGGTAGAAACCTTTTTGTGTATGTGCACAAATTGCGAATGTACCCAGTTCTGTGATCATTTTCCACTTTTTCATACCTTGTTGCAGATATCGAGTAGGATATTAATTCCTACATAGTCAAGCCTTTATCAGAGTTCAGCGGGGATACCACCTGAGCCTGGTAATCTATTATGCTTTTTTGATTACGATTTTGTTTTTGAAGATGTCTGGTTCTCGGTCATTTTTCTCAAGTTCTGTGGTTTGGGTTTCCTCATTTTCTTTACACCGCTTTTCACAATATATGTTTTTATCAGATTGTCAATGTTTGTTTTCTATTATTCATATTTTCAGTTTGAATTCGTGATCAAATTACTCGAAGAGAAAAGATATATATATAGCTCTTAAAGTTAGGCTACATAGGCTGACGATAATTCCTGTCTGCTATCCTTTTTAAACTAAGTTCAATCTCCATGTGTAGCAAATGGGCAGTTATTTTCATGGAAATAAGTACCTCGGTGTACACATCCCGGAAGACGGTACCACAAAGAAAGAGCTTGTTAATCACTTAGGGATAGCTGGATCCACATTTAACTCAATGCGGACTGTGGGACACATAGTTGTACACAATTAGACCCAAATGACATTCTAGCAGTGCTGCTTTACGGTAGCAAATCACGGCATCTGACGAAAACTCATAAAAGCCGTGGAGTAAGCTTCGAGAATAAATGTTAGAGTTGGATATTGGGGGTTAGATAGTTTGACTTTGTTAAGAACTTAGAGATTAAGGAATGTACCAAGCAGCGTCCTGTTACATCGGTGGTCATGGAGAGACATTGAAACTGGGTGGATCATGTGCTGCAGATGTCTCGGAGCAAATTCTTCTAAATATATAACAGCTCTGACGATGACGGTTAGTCAAAATATCTACGAAAAATATATTATAATAATTGTAGAACTACACACTTTGATATTTGTATCGTATCACTTTTGAGGTGTTAACTGTCAATTCTTGGTGGAAAGACATTATATTTAAAAAAAAAACACAATTTAAATAATCAGGACCAGTTTCGCTCATCACCAGCATTATCAATTGGTTCATCAGTACCAAGAACAAGTAGTACAAATAAATTTTGTTTTGTTTTAAAAAAAATAAATATTTTAATACAACGAAATTCCATGAAGTAAATTCAATCAATATATCGATCGATTACTTGTAAAATTCAAAATTAAATTTGTATTTAAGGCTAAATAGCACATGCAGGGTGATAATGCAATTGAATGATGTGTTATTTACCCCTCCTAGCCCGTGTTATAGCACCGCACAATGTTAACCGCTAAATTATATTGTATCAGGAAGCTCCCTTCCATGAACGAAAATCATTATTATTCAAATAAATTCACCGCAGATTCTATTTCGTGGAGTATTTACTATTTTGTTATAATTAGGGGTAGAATAGTAAATACGAGTGGTCAAAATGACATATAAATACATGCCATAAACGAAATATGTTTTTAAAATAATTTATAATATGCGCAAACAGCTTTATTTACTTTCACCTGAAATAATCAACAAAAATTGTACTAGTTATTTTGATGCAGGAACAGAACGTTATGCTGATAACGTATGAGATAATCAACTTGCTTCGATATATCAAAATGATTTTTATTTTTTAACAATATATAAAACAATACGATTTTATTAAACACTGTTTCAATGATGGGCTAATGCTGGATTATACTTGTGTATATCAATTTTTATTCGCTTTAATCCAACTCACCGAAATGTTTACTAAAAATATTTAAATAAACAACAATAACTGAAAATAACCCGTTAGCCGAAGCCACCGTTGGCTTAATTCTCATTTCATAAAAATATCGAAGATAAAATAAAGAATTCTTTAATAAATATTCCATATGTAATTCGTGAGAAATTAAAAATAATAAACGTCTCATATTTGAAGAATGTGGCAACCACGTGGTACCTTCAACATTCGTTATGCTCTGACAATAATATCCTTCATGTCCTTTAGTCCAGTGAAGCGTAGCTCCGCCGAGAGCATCTATGGATGGTCATCACTGGCCTTTCAGGATGAAAGAATCTATATGGTTAGAAGAACGACAAACTTTATTTAGACGTTGGGCTGCTGAATTAAAAAAAAAATAAGATAATATCTGCATAGTGTTATTATTAAAGATATATAGATCGTTTTGTTCGTAACTTTTTCGTAATCTTTATTAAACATCTTTGAAAATACTGAAATTATTGTGTTTTTTCTCGTAAGATTCATTGAGTGTTTTCGTAATTTAAAATGCAGATGCTAAGAAAATGGTTAAATTGCTTTTGAGTGAAGTAATCAACTAGAAATTTGGCAAAGATGTGGTTATAAGTTGGTGGCAAAATAATACAATGTAATACGAATGAATTGGCGTCAAACATTCCCCTTCCAAACCCTATTTGCATCCACTTTAAATAATGCTTAATATATCAATTTTATGTTACTGAGGGTGGCTACCCCACGAGAGCAACGGATATGAGAAAATTGGCAAAATAAAATAAAATACGCATAGTTGGGTGTGGGGTGACCATATTTTTTTCCCACAAAAAAGTTAATGTGCCTTTTTAATACGTTTCGAATTTATTTATCGTAATAGCGTGTCGTAAATTTTCTCGCTCGGTTAAAAGAATATGTTGGTATGTTTTGTTTTATTATTGGAGCGTTTTCTCGGAACATTCGACAAAATATCAAAAATTTTTGATAGATTTGGTATACGAATTTTCAATATTTAATGCAAATTAATATTATAATTTTAATAACACGTTTTGAGGTACAAAACGCGTCAGCGAAATAATGTTTTAATTTTAAAAATTTTACCATCAAATTCAATTATTTAAGTTGAATCATTTGAATAAATTCATTGTATTTATGTTTTTAGTTATCATTTGGTAGATTTTATGACAAATGCAATAGCGATTTTGAAATCATGTTTCATAACTGCATGGAACTTTGCATAAACAGTGTTAAATAAAAATTTGCTGTAATTTTGTCAAAAACTTTATCAAAATTTTTATGTAAACATTTACAAACTAAATTTCTAAGTGAGTTATTAATATATCACATAAATTCTCACTGTATAGCCTTATCTTACAGCATATGACAAATTCAAGACAATAAAAAATCGACTCAGGTCTCCACTATTGTAACTAATTAATAGATCCTGTAGCTGAGTGTCAACTCTCTTGAGAGTTCGTCTTCATAGACTTATATTCTCGATTGAACTTTTTTATTCATTGATTTTTCAATATATTTGTGTATTTGAATCCAAAGAAATGTATTTATGATGCTTTTACGCCTCCCAACCCACCCTGATCTGATACTAAAAACAGTATATAGAGAGACCAATTAGCCAAGCACTAATCCTTCCCTAGACCCTTCATTAAATAAGATTTCATGTGAAGGACATATTTAAAAAATAATGAAATTAGGTCATGATGACCATTCGCGATGATCGAGGAAATGAAAGCATTTTTTAAGAAAACAAAAAAGTATCAAAAAAATAAACAACTGTCAATTTAGTCAAATTCAATTTCCCGAAAATTTCGCACAGCTTGTCACCTTACTTAAGCATTTCCGTCTTCTTATATAGCCTTAGGCTAGAAACGATTCACCCTAAGGAACTATTTCACCCTATCATTTTATACCGCCACTCACAAAACTGGTTATGAATTTTCACATCATCAGAAATAAGAAGCTCAAATTTTCAATATTTATTTAAGACACCTAACTTTATAGTTTGAAATACAAAATGACAAAAAAACTACTCGATACAAAAATAATATTCAAAATTGATACGCGTTTGCTCTCATGTAACATCGTATTGGTATTCGCCTTTTTCGATATTGGCTTTCATGAAAGTCGCTCTTGATAAATTCCATTAGATACTCATAAATGAACTTACATATTTCGAAAAGATATATCAAATAACTGTGTTTCTACGGTGAAGTCCAGAGTTTCGATACATTTTTGAAATATTTACCAATTTTTATGTATGATTTTGTATACTAGGCCAAATCTCTAGATACGTAAATAGATATTTCATGTGTTTCAAAATTTTTTCATCAATTTGTAATAGTACAGCGACAATATTTTCTCTGAACAGTGGTTTTTATGATTACACCCGATTCACTTTTTACACGGTGGATACGTTCCGAGGACCAATGTAAAATAAATCCGTTCCATACAAATTCATTGACTATAGAAAAATTTCGTTACTTCAGATAAATTACCTTTTTTTTACCATGTCCGCTCCCAGTGTTGAACATATGGCTTGCTAATGGAAGTATCTCAACATAAATTTTCTACGAAAACTGCTTGCTACTCAGTTGCTTAACTTTTCTTTTTCGAAGAGAGTAAGGATAGGAAGATAGAGCTAGGACAGGACTAGTGGTTAACTTATCGCTCTCGCTATACCCCGTGTTTAGAATCATCCTACAATTGTAGGATGTCAGCGTGTCTGTGTGAGACAGATTGAGAAGCAGTTATAATAACAACTGGCTATTTGATCTGCCATTTTTAATTGATAGCCATCTCAATGATCTGAATTTAAAACTACAAGGTAAAAATAAATTGTTTCCTAACTCAGTAAATATAATTTCACTTTATTTAAAATGAAATTAAAACTGTTCATCTCTCAAAAAAATAAAAGCAATTTGGCCAAATATATTGAAAAAATCAAGATGTTACAATGGTCATTTGAAAGTCGTTTTTATGATTTTACTAAAGAAGAAAACTGCAAATCCATTTTCACTTAGTAAATAAAACGTACTACAGATGCCTAGTATTATACAAATGGAACTGATTTATTTAGCAAAAAATTAGATACTTTCGAAAAAAACGTATAACTCTCAAACCAATAAACAGTTTTCAAAATAATTTACAGAGCAATTGTAAAACACGTGGTTGCATATTGTCATTTTAACGTCATAATATCAGAGATTGTCAATCTTTTGTATTTTTAAACATAGATAATCTGGCATTTTATATCGAATTGTCATATTGAATCGGATATCGGGAATCGGGTAGTAAATTACAAGCCAAATATATATGTCTTCATGTATATTTGAATTGTAAACATTCTCTTCAAAAACAAAGATTTTATTAGCTCACCGAAAGAAAAATACATCCGGATGTAGCAGAGATTAAACAAATATTATATAATATGTGATCCAGATGTTGACAAAATTTCCGTGAATATTTTGATTAAAGAACTAAATGCCATGCATGTTATTCTAAGCCATGTCGAGAAACCGAACAGCCAGAAAAAAAGTGTGCTGAAGTATTGTTTTTATCGCAGAAGTATGTTTTATTTATTATTCAATGGAAATCAGGCAAACATAAAAAAATATCGAACTTTTTTTGGTTTTTTTTTTCAGCCGGTGAAATTTTTAAAAAATATTTTAACGTAAATTGTAGATTAAATATTGAATTCGTAAATATTTTGAAATGCTTAATATTTTTAATAATACGTTAAACATTTGGCTTGACATCTCTGAAAAGATTCTAAAACATTTATGGCGTTGAATGCAGATATTTTTAATAACACTAAACATTGAAAAAATAGCGAAATTCAAACAGCCTCAAAAGTTTCACTGATGGTAAATAATGTTTATGTTATATAAAAGATTTTGTTTCACATACAATAATGAAATCATTTAACAAAAAAAAATTATGTCTATAAACATACTTTTGTTGAAAAGGTTATTAAACATATGCAAGACTTCTTATAGCGAGCATGGAGAACAGACAACTCCAAGTTCCAAGCTGATCTCTCTCTGAGCTCTCTCTCCCTTTCTCTTTCATCACATCCAATAACTGTGGTCTAAAGTTACCTTAGCCAAACGAGACTCTCCGGAAGCTGCAGCACCGTCATCGGGGTCCACGACAGCGATCATCCTCTCGTCCAAGAGATCATTTCTGACTATTATAGATTGGTACTCCAATAAACTTGTGTGTTTTTGAACAGGCGTACATTAATAAATCTAATCGCGTGATTGAGTTATTCTTTTTTCTTCTCTATACAAAACAGGTCCTACTTTTTTCTTTATTTTCCAACCCCAACCGTCAACGTAAGGAGTTTGAAAAAGTGTTTGAGTTGTATGACGCACCTAAATTCGTCCGTGGAAAAATTGGCGCATGGTACGCAAAAGGTCTGCCACCCCTGCTATAGGAGATAGCATAAGATTAAAATACATTAATACGGCAAAAAAATCAAGTGCACGCTGTGTGTACTCTCAGATTGCTTGCAGTTTGGGTTCGTTAAACGCTTTTGGGTTTTAGAAATTATAATTCCCTCCATTTCTACTGCTTACTCGAAGCATGTGGCCACTACACGGTGCCATGAAGATTCTATGCCCGCCGCTAGCGTCTTTGCTTCCTTTTGAGTCATTCCAGCTTTCTATAACTCCACCAAGTGCATCTTATCATTAATTGGTCATCAGCGGGCTTCCCATGCAACGGAATCCATTCGTTTGGCAGAGGTGACGGACAGGGCTCAGGTCGCCAAGGGCGTACAAAATTACTTTACATTTTTAGAGTTTTTAAAGCACCTTTTTAACCCTTTGAAATGTTTGGATTATTTTTGCGTGCTCTTTCAATTTATTACGTTTTTTTTCCATGTCCGCTCCCAACGTGGAGCATATGGTTTCCTAATGGAGGTATCTCAACAAAATTTTTCTATGATAACTGCTTGTTACTCAGTTTCTCAAGCTCTCTATTGTTTTTCGAAGAGAGTAGGGATATAAGGATATGGCTAGGACAGGACTAGTAGTAAGCCAATCGCTCTTTCTACGCTCTGTGAGGATCAGATAGGTGGGAGGGAGGGAGTTAGACATCACAAACACTCAGACTACGAACTGAAATCCATAAATTGATGAGAGATCAATTTACGAAAACCGTCCGCACCGGGAATTGAACCCGAGACATCCGTAACTTTATCAAACGACGCTGCCAACTGCACCACCGACGCCAACAGTTATTACGTATAACAGAGTTAAAGTCCTGTGAAAAAATATCTACTGAGTATCTGGAACCAATGGTAATGAATGAAAGAATAGAAAAGACCCGGCTGATCACAGTTCAGCATCATTCCAAAGTGATCTCGATAAAAGATAAAATCGACTTCAATATTCGCAAACTTTTTCTCATATGGTGTTTATATAATATAAATTTTCGTGAAAATTGTGAAAATATTTTCACTTGAACTTTACGAATACTCTTCAGGAGCCCAGTGTTAAAAACCGATATTTTTGCATTTTCCTATTATCGATACAAATTTATATAACGGATTTTTGAGCAGGAGATATGTTTTTATTGAGAAAATGAGTAAAAAATTGATAAATCAATAAATTAAATATATTCTACACATCTATGAAGACTACCTTGATAAATGCTTTTTATGAAAAATGCAATTTACGGATTTTGGAACCGGGTACCTGACTTATAATGATTTTTTTATCTCTAGAATTTGAAGCTGAAATAAATAAATAAAATTTTTCCACTTGATTCGGGTTTTGTTTTTGCACATTTTTATGAAAGCATAGAGCGTAAGTTAGACGATTCACTGATTTGTATTGAACAAGTGATATACCACAGAAAAGGTCAATCTTTTATCACACTGTATAAAAATCTCTATACGGTATTTCACGAGAAAAACTTTTTCGTATCATTAATTTATTAAGAATTAAAAAATAAGGCTACATATATTTTTCTATGAGTAGATCCAATGTATTCAAAAACTTTTCCCACATGAAGCCTGTTAAACGGTTCTACAGGAAGAAGTTTGTGGGAAAATACACAAGAAAAACCCCTTAGCTGAATGAAGTGAAACTATATTGAGCGATATACTTATTAGACGGACAGGAATTATTAAGAAACAATTTATGAATGTATTATTCAAGGTGAAAAAATAATATTACTTTAACACATCACAGGGAAGGACGAACAAAGAGTGCAGGGTAACCACAATTAATTTCAATTTTCTGAACCGTGAAAGTTTGTCTTTTTATTTTTAATTAAATAAAGTAAATATTTAACTTCTTGAATGATTATTTCACCATGAAATATATTACAATTTATCTTAAATGTCCCAAATTAAGTTAATTATAGCTTTTATTCGTTACACCGAATTGATAGAAAAAAACATAATCAAATAAATATATATTTCATTGTTTTCTTAAAATGAGCAAACTCAAAGCCTCCTATACTTAACCAGCCATGCCGCAAGATCTGGGAACAGGTTGTGGGCTGAAAAGTCGAAAATCTGTCAGAAATCTTTCAAATGATTTTTTGTAGGTTATGTTTAATGAGTTTTTTTTAAATTTGATATGCAATGATAAATCACACTTTCTGATTGTATTTCAAAACGAAACAATGAAAAGGAAGGAAAATAATTAGGCGACGCATATTATTAAAATGTGAGATATTAGTGAACATAATAAAATGCATTTATTTGAAAAATCCCTTGTTTACTAATTTTGAAAGTACCTTCCCAAATAATTGTGTAATATCACATACTTCATTTAGATCCAGATCTATTAGAGTCATCTTTTATATTGCCTTAATTACACGAAACACTATAATATCTAAACATTTAATACTTAATATTATTATTCGGTATTAATAAGTAACAATAATTTATTTTTTATGAATTCCAAAAACTGAATAAAGAATGACAAATGAGCCAGATATTGACAAAACAATCAATATTTTCTAGAAATATACCTCTTACTCGCTTTTTTAAAAATTGCAAGTTGACTATTTATTTCATCTCTGCTACATTCAAATATATTTTAATTTCGGTGAGCTAATGACATCTTTGTTTTTGAAGACAATGTTTACAAGTCAAATATACATGAGCACACGTATATGACTTGTAATTTACTACATATCCTATTCAATATAAAATGCCAGATTACCCATGTCTAAAAATATTAAATGTTGACAGCCACTGATATTTTTTCGGTAAAATATCAAAATATTATGCAACCATGTGTTTTACAACTGCTCTCCAAATTATTTTAAAAATGTTTATTAGTTTAATAGTTATATTTTTTTAAATCTAATTTTTTACCAAATTTCGCAAATATGCCCCGTAACGAATTTGTACGACTTAAAAAGCACAATCACTATATCAAAACATGTTCTTAAACACAAATAATACCATTGAAATTGAATAATTCAATGTATATTCAACAGACGCCAAAACCTAACCTATAATATGTACGAACAATAAATGGCATTTCTAAATTCTTTGAATATGAATTATGATGAATCTTGGTAAATTTAAAAAATGATAATATGAAGCACTGGAGAACTAAATAAAAATTTTAAGTTATAACTAAAGATACTGATTTAAAAAAATAAAACACAATTCATTTGTACTACTTCCACATATGTATAATGATCAGGACCGGTTTCGCTCATCACGAGCATTATCAACTGATAATGTAATAATCAGTTGATAATGCTCGTGATGAGCTAAGCCGGTCCTGATCATTATACATATGTGGAAGTAGTACAAATGAATTGTGTTTTATTTTTTAAAATATAATGTTTTTCCACCAAGAATTGACAGTTAACACCTTAAAAGTGAATACTGATTTAAACAATTTATGGCTTCATAATGTCATAACATAAGCTCAACTTAATTTTTAACAGGAATCTATAGATATTTACTTAAATTGAAAGGTTATTTTCATAAACCAAATGCGTAATTTATGATAATATTTACTGATCAACTAGGAATGTGTTATAAGTTCACGTTTGATGTGCGATATATTACAATTTTCATGAAATAATGCGTAGCTCACTCAAACGACAAAATGGCGGCTAACCAATGTAACTTATTACAAATCATTACTTATATAGGGTGTAAGATGAATTTCGATGAACCGTGAATTGTATTATCATAGCCGCATAATAATCGCAAAATAATCTATCAAGAAAATATACACCAGCGACTAGGCGATTTCTATAGAGCTACCATACAGATCGTTAGTGGACACTGGCAATATTCAGAACAGACGTAAATTGCGAAACATCCTAATGTCAATGCTTTTTGTAATTGCTGCTATGTTTGCCATAATAATTGCTCATAATATAACATACATTCAATTGTATATCTACCGTCCAATACATTTCTCAAATATTGAAACATGAATTACTTTGATGTTCAAATAATTATCCGTGTTTGAATTGTGAGTCAAAATAATAATAACATATTTAATATTTCTAATGATTCGTTGGCAACCACTAATATGGAAACTCTCATCAGAGCGGAGTAGTATGACGAATCGCCAGACGATCGTTAAATTTGTTTGCATCAATTCACCAACCAATCCCTTTCAAAAATAATCTACCGTACTACCTAAATGCGATCTCATCGTGTAACTTTTAATCACATGAGTTATAAGTCAAGAGTAGAAATATTTCAGGAATTTTTTTATAAATTTGTATAGATTAAAAAAAATTTGATTCAGCTTCTATAAACAGCATTTTTTTAATACTTAAATCTAATAAAGAAAATTTCAATTTAGAAAATGGTCCTGCAGTTTAAACATCAATAACAGTGGTTTATTTTTTGTATTTTTTAATTTTTTATACATCTCCGATCGAATGTGGAACATATCGACTGTAGAAAGGCAAAATTACGTAACCCTCACCAAAAAAAACGTGTTAATACGATTAGTTTTTTTTCTTTAACATGTAAATGGATGCTAAATAGTCATAAAAAATATACTGAGTCATAAAGAATATACCGAGAAGCCGAATATTTGACGATTCTATAATAAGTTAAAATTGATTACTATCTAAAAAGTTACGTAGAAAACAAACCAAAACTTTTTCAGTACACATTACTTTTAAGTTCTAAGGAATTCTTGCATTGCGTGTTATATATTTTCTATGAAATTAAACAATTTTACAATTTCAATCGTAACGCGAAAGACATATTGAATATTATTCTTCTCTGTTAAATAAATAAATAATTCCAACGATTACACAATCCACTCAAATCAACAACAAAAAACAATTTAAAGCTCTTGAATAATTCGGCTATTTTTGAAAGTGGGATGAACCTTGTTGTTTCAGCTTTATTTTATTAAACGCAATGTTTTTTAACATTTATAATAATTAGAAAGTATTTTAATTTTAATTCACAGAAAGCCGTAAAAGAGAACACAATATTTTTTTGAAATATTTTAATAAAGCAAATTCTTGTTCAACGTTTTACCTTTATTACCATAACGTACTTGTTAATTACGGTTATATTATTTTTATTTTTAGGTTAATTGTCTTAAGAAGCGTCTTTTCATTTCTATCAAAAACATAACCAGCTGTTCGTTAGATCTGAAAGGGAGTAAGTAGAATCGCAGATGGCGAATTAATTGCGTAAGCACTTATCTCGATTGTAGAAGTGAAGCAAAAGACTTTTGAAAAGAGCGAGACAAGAACAGGAGAGCGGAATCCAAAGACGTAAACCTTTGTGATAAAAGATATGCCCTTGGTCTATTATTTATCACAACGAAACAGTGTTAAAGTAATAATACAACAATTTCACTTTAAACTACCATAGAAAACTGGTCACATGTTTAATAAATAATCTTTTGTATGCGCCTATGGTTTTCTTATGAAAACTCCCGTAAGAAATTTTTTAAACATAAGTGGTTGTAATTAGGGCATCCAATCCCGGACACCTACGATTCTGGATTCAGAGCTTCAGAAATTTAGAAACTATAACTTCATGAGTAATTGTACATTTAAAATTTAATTTGTTTCCATTATTGCTTCAATTGAAATGTATATATGATTATTTATTTTTTTAGGTATCGATTGCTCTCTCTACAACACATTATCGAAATTTGATAAGAAGTAGCTGACGTGACGTTAAATCGATGTATGAGAGTATCTATTCATCGAGCTAATTTTTATTGTATGTGAAAAGTACAAAATATTGAAAAAAAGTCGGAAGCTTAACTATGTTATAGAATATTATCAAAGCCTACTTTACGTTTGACAATCTATTCAAGTTATATTCTTAATAAAAACAAAAATTCTCAATTACAACGTAGTTTTACAAATTGTTCAGATATGAGATCAAGAACTTAAAGAAGAAACAACGAACGACAGACAGTTCAAGTATTCGAAAATAAAATGGTCTAATGAATACGCGATAAGTGAAAACCAAGGCAATGTACCCTTGCACCCTTTATGCCCCGTAATGCTTAGGTCACGTCTTCAAATTTGAGACCTAGAAATTTGAAAACTATCCTTAAAATTTAAGGTGATATCTCGGCAGGAAATCATCCTCTGCGCTATTCTCGCAAGAGATAGGCATAAATACGATATGGCATAATTCAATATTAATATTGAGGTTCTGTCATACAATTTTTTTTCTTTGTTAACAGCTTCGTTTCAGTGAACATGGATTTTTCTATAACTACAAATTACATAACAAAACTTTGTCTACTACCAATTATATGTCTATAATCTATACGATTCTATAACCAGTATTTCAATTTCAGTAATTTGATGCGCACTTATTTTGAGTATGTCCAATAACCCTTCTAATTAATGCTTAGATATAAAACGTTTGCAAAAAATTTTACAATCCATCCGTTAAGTCATGCATAATTAACAAAGTTGTTGCTTACTTCAAAACTTTTATATTTGTCAAATGGTGATACATTTACAGTGAATATGTATATAATATACATATCACTATTTTTATCTAATAAAATACTGATGCTACCTGCCCGAAATTAAAGTTTTGCCAATATTAGGGTGTAATTTCTTTGGTCCCGTTTCATTTCAGTATATTTAAAACACGCTTTTCAATTTTATTTATAGCGATTAATGTTTTAAAAATAAAACACAATTCATTTGTACTACTCCCACATATTTATAATGATCAGGACCGGTATTTTTATCAGTTGATAATGCTCGTGATGAGCGAAACCGGTCCTGATCATTATAAATATGTGGAAGTAGTACAAATGAATTGTGTTTAATTTTTTAAAATATAATGTCTTTCCACCAAGAATTGACAGTTAACACCTTAAAAGTGATTAGCGATTAATGTCTAAAAAAATAAAGTTTTAATTCATTTGAGGTACATTGAGAGTCTGACAAGGTATTATACAAGCATTGGTGACTGACAAGACGAAACCTTCAATTCAACTTATAATATTGAAAGTGTTTTATAATCACTAATTTACGCATCACACTTATTTAGATTTTTTTGTTCGACTCTTTATAAACGTCAAATCAGCTGTTACTATGAATACATACAAATTGTTTCTATAGGTTTGACAACTATAGCTTTTCATTCGCTTCAATTACATGGGAGGTTTATTTGTATTAATATGTAATATTTTGTATGTTCCGAGAGTTATAGTTGGAGCACCTCTATTACGTCATATCTTAATGGGGTGAAGTGTAAAGCCAGATCCTTAATTACGATTCCATTCATTGTTTTAAATAAACCTTCACGTGGAGCGGAAGTCATAACTAGCGGACGGGGTTGAATGAGACGACTAATTAAGGGAAGTTATCTCACGACTTGGGAAAGGTGCCGAATTATGTTTTAGGGGATGCTGAAAAACGTGAGGCTTTGTTTCATAAGCGGTGGCATTATTCATATAAATGATTGCAGATGGAGCGTTTTTGCTTTATTGTGGTGAATTTCTAATAAAACAAGATCATTTAGCGTATTTTCGAACAATTGCTGTCCTATAGCAATTGCTATAATTAGCCATAGAAATATTTAATGATCTAACTATTATATAATATCAGTTTTGAAAAATCAAACAAAATAAAGGTGTCTAATTCATTAATGTAATGCGGATCAATGAAGCGCATATAATGTTCTATATTGTATGAAAATATATATAGCGCAAAGCTTTTTTTATGAAACATTTTTTTATGTTTACTGTATTAACAATTACACTTAGATCATGTACAAAGATCGTAATATTATTGAGTAATTTAAAATAAAAGTGACCCAAGCCGAGTCTACGCTTTCCTGTGCAGAGATTCGTCCTTTGTATTGTATTGTTCTCTCTGCGCAGGATTGTGTACACATATTTTTTAATTATTTTATATACTCCATAAAAGAAAAGTTAACATACATAAAAGCGTAACAACGTAAATCATATACATATATTAAATTCGTGACATCACAAACATTCATGACTACGGACAGGAATTGATTAGTCGATGGAAAGAACAATTTATGAAACTTTCCGCACCGGGACATGAACCAGAGTCATCAGTAACCGTAGCCAACGACGTTACGCCACGGAACCGACTCCCTTCCATCCATCCGATCCTCAAAAACGGAGCGTAGTGAGAGAGATTAGCTTACCACTAGTCCTGTCCTAGCCCTATCCGTCTATCTCTTCGAAAAAATAGTGATTTAACATCTGAGTAACAAGCAGTTCTTATAGAAAACTTCTGTTGAGATACCTACATTAGGAGGCCATATGCCACACAACATATTTCTCTTCACATATATCTCTTGTAGTTTATAACATTTTTGGGGTTTTTCACAGTAATTTGATAAAAATATGACTGCAAAAGCTTACGGAGTTAAATAAAATATCATGGTATTTTACTACATGGGACTTTTAACTTATAGGTTGCTATGTGACTTTAATAAAGTTTGCGTTGTTATGATGACATCACAGATGACATAGATTACTTTTAGGAAAGGTACAAAGCAATACGACATACGACTACAGGTAATACAAATATGTAGTTTTCCTTGTTTGAATCAGTATCCAGTCATCTGATAGCGATCCATGTATTCAGTTGTAATGGTAACATACCCGCAATTACGTAGATAACAGAATCGGGCAGCTAATACTTTATTATAAGACTTGGCAGCAAAAATATAAGCGTTAATATTTTTACGTGGTGATAAAAATCTATAAGTAAAATTATAAACCACTCTTTTTAATTCCAAAAATAATCAGCACAAAGATATTGACTGATATTATAATCTAAACGTTCAATTACATTTTGTAATATTACATAGTTATTGGTGCTATTAAAACTTCCGGCTATTTGTTTTAATTCGTGTGATTTATTTTACTTCCTCGATCCAATAATAATGAAACTAAACGTTTACCAACATGTACCCTCAAGTATTTACCTAAGATGTATGCTAATTTATTTGTACTATTCTTCAGCACTAACAAATCATTTAACCATTAATTTGAGCATTTATTTCCATTGAATTCTTCTGAGAATAATTATCAGTACATATTAAAAACATTAGTTCATCTAAGGATATGTTGTTTTCTTCCTAAATTTAACTGCAACTATATGAAGCCTGCAGAGCGGGCTCTCAGTTTTCTAACTATTTTTCGGTTGGATACAAAAAAATCTTTATATTCTAGCTCAGTTCTGTATTGAATGATTCTTTCATCTGAACGCTTTGAATGGGTAAAACAATCAAGAAAAACTCTTACGAATTCTGATTCCGGGTAGTCAGTAAACAAAAGTGTTCAATTCATATCAAGAATTGTTTTTAATGTAATATTCTCTAACCAATTTCCGATGTATCGCTTTGAGCATGTAATATAATATTATTACTATTTCCATATGTAGTTACATCGTTTTAATAATTTTAATGTTAACCTAATTTTGCACCATGGACATAATTGTATAAATATAACAATTTTTCAATGTAATTATTAATGCACTTAACATTATTTTATTCTTCACGTAAAATTCATTATTACTGAGATTGTCATTAATATTTTTTTCACAATGTCCATTCCCAACGTGGAGCATATGGCCTCCTAATGAAAGTATCTCAACAGAAGTTTTTTAGGAAAACTGCTTTTTACTTAGTTGGTCAATCTCCTTTTTTCGAAGAGAGCAGGGATAGAAGGATAGGGACAGAACAGTACTAGTGGTTAGCTAATCGCTCTCGCTATGCCCTGTTTTTAATATCAGATGGGTGAGAGGGAATTTTAGATATCACAAACATGCATGACTACGAAATCTAAAAATCGATTGAAAAATCAATTTAAACTGTCCGCACCGGGACTTGAACCCAAAACATCCGTAACCATAGCCAACGACGTTAATCACTGAACCATGAAGCCGACATAATAAATGTATTTATTATAATATGTGTATTCTTATTGCAATAAATGTATACTTTTTGCTATAACGTTTTTCACATTTTTATTGATTGATCATCTACATAATATTATGCTTCCTTATAATTCGTTCAATTTTTTTACCATTTTATAATCATAAAACAATTATTTCACAAAACGTTTTATTTTTCATAAATACAAATATAGCCCGTTTCAATTGTTTTTTATCAGTTGAAAATAATTCATCACTGAGTAAAACCGTTCCTAATAAATTTAATAAACAATTGTGGAATAGTAATCCAATTTGTTTCATCGAAAAACAACATTATAGTCGTATAATAATAATCTGGTTTCATTTTATAATTTAGATTTATAATGATGAAGAATAAATTTGAATACGACCTTTATACGATCCAATCCCATTATATTTCCAAAATAACAAATTTTAGTGGAGGTCATCAGTGGGAAGTATTATTTATATTGTTCAATACTGACCAATGCTTATAAAAATAAATTTTATAGCGCACCTTAAGTATCTAATAATCGTTAGGATCGCTTAAACTGGCTTTGTTATTTTATTTCAGCAAACTGGAATCGTTCCGGTAAAAATAAAAGAAAATCTGCGACCGAGTAAAAGCTAAGTAACGGTTTTAGAGGTATCGCTTATTGGTCTCGTGAGCTGAATAACAATGGCCTGTGAACCATTGGTCCAGTGTTTATTTCCTCGGCTTATCCCCAGCCGCCCGAATCTCTACTTTAAAAAATCAAAGTTGCGATAGAACATCTCCGAGACTATTGCGTTCTCATTACCATTCTATCTAGCATGGATATATTTCTAGTTCCGTTTGCATTTTTCAACAAGTGTAAGAGAACCATTCTATTTCATATGTAAATAAATGCCACCATCATGAGCAATATTGATAAGTAAACAAGGATTTGTCTGATACCCGATTATTCTTATTTTTTTACTGGAGAATTTTAATTACCATCAATTTGGATAAGTTTGCCCATCTGTCAAAGATTGGCCCAATACATAGAAAATGGTGCTGTACCATGATAATACTAATGCCATATCAAAATATTTTTTAGCTAAACAAAGGTATTGAGTATCCCTCGGTGGCCAAAATATAAATTAATGAGCAACACAATTTGTTTTATTGCTGTCAGCTTGGAATGATAAAAAATAATTTAAAACCTTTTCTTGAAATAAATTTGATTAGCCATAGTTTACTATTTGTATTACTAATCTGTAAACCAATTGCTGTATATTTTTTACCATCTCAATTATGTACAAAATATATGAAAGCATAAAGAAAATTTGCCAAGACTTTAAAATAACTAGATTTATAGTAATTACAGTGATTATTTATATCGTGGACCAAAGTCACCTGATTTGGATGAAAATTTTTCCCATCTTGTTTTATATATATTTATATATATATCAATTATAACAATTGATCTACTTATGTTAACTAAATTCCATCTAAAGACATTAGTTCATTTCTATGTAGAACAATATCAAACATGAATGCAATGGTGAATCATAAAAATACAAAAACCCTCAGAACTGAGCCAAACTTACGCAAATTGATCGTTTTTTACCAAAATGATTTTCTAAAAATGTCTGCTTTTAAATTAAACGCATTTTTTGGTACTGCTGAGCAGTAACAACATAAAATGGCTAATCAATATAAATTACTTAGTTCGAGAACAATTATAACATATAGTTGATAAGTGCTTTCTCTTCGCGCTATCATCAGAAATATCGTATATAGTTTACATTAATATATTATTAATTTATATGTAACCATCACACACGTTTCCTGATGATATCTCTTTGAGGTTATAACATTTTTGGGGTTTTTTCGAAGAAGACAATAATTAGATGAAAATATGACTCTTATGAATTATTATACGTAATTTTCATTGTATTATAATAATTTACTATATTTGACATTTTTATCAAGAGAGATTATTTTTCAGAGGATGTTCGAGCAGCCCTCTCTGCGACCATTTGATGATAAAGGATACGGTGAGAAGTGAGGTAGGATTTATTGGCTTACAATTAAATGCACTTTTGTTTAGATGATATTCACTTTCGTAAAGATAGTTTTCACTTATAACAAATACATACAACAAAAAACAAATTATTTCACTAAAAATAAAGTGATGCCACATAATAAAATATATTTATATAATTTAAGACATCGACTGAGGGTGCTTGATGGAATTTCAACATCAAATTTGGATTATTGAGATTTTGTACACTTCCATTCCATGTATTTTGTCACTAACGACCCGGGTTTCGCCTTTCAGCATCTTCAGGCATTCGAGCATACGAATGGACTCGAACTGAACTCGAACTAAATAAAAATGTCAGTTCGAGTCCGTTCGTGAGCTCGAATGCCTGAAGATGCCGAAAGGCGATACCCGGGTCGTTAGTGACAAAATACATGGAAGTGTACAAAATCTCAATAATCCAAAAAAATATATTTAAACGTTGAAGAAATATGTTGCACTTAGGAAAAAATATTATCACATAGACAAAATAGTTTTCACTCAATATAAATACTCACACTTTGAAATCGATAGTTTCACAACGCTGTAATGAAATATTACTTATTCTTTACTACTTGCAACATAGGATTTTCCACCATAGACTAGTTTACTTGTCGCAACTCTATATTAGGCCGCCTGTATTGTCTTTGCTCTACGCATTAGAATTTATTCACTAGTATATTATAGTAGTGGTATTTATGAAGAAGCAGGGTTCTAAGTGGGCATGCAATATATTAATATAATTTATTTCCAATGTCCATAACATACAAAATTAAAATAATCCGTTTCAAAGTCAAGCTATCAAAATTAGTCTGTGGTAATTTGGTAAAAGAATCCGTTTCGAAGTGAAAACTATTAAAATCAAAGTTTGAGTGTACTAAGTTAATACTATCTTATACAAAGTGCAAACTATCGAAGTAAAAGTTCAAGTGTACCAAGTGAATACTAGCTTACACAAAGTGCAAACTATCGAAACAAAAGTTCAAGTGTACCGAGTGAATACTACCTAACACAAAGTGCAATTATTTATAACCCGGATTTATTTTTCTATGTGATGAGGATTCCCTATTATTTAAGTGTGTTGTATTGATTATTCTGATGTTGTGAAATCGACAATTCACGAAGATCAAATCAATTTGATCGTGAAATCAGGAAATGTACCTACATTTTCCATTGCGCTTAGTATACAATAGTGTACGGGTCCATTCAATTGTATAGTTTTATTTATCAATAATTAACTGAAAGGTATTGTGTAGCGATTAATGAAACTAGTTATGTAAATTAATAAAATTATGAAAGTAGTATAAACAATTATGCTTCATTCAGTTTTACAGTCTAAGAAAAGGTTTCGAAACTAAATATAAGTTGGAATTGCTGTTATATAGCGGTTGTCTCTAGGACACGCTGATTTTCAATATAATAGCAAAATAAAAGTATTAATCTGTCGCGACGCTTTTTTATATCGCTATTCAAAATGTCCTATCCCATAATAATCAAAGTCAGTTATATATGAAACGATAAATACACGTTTGTATCATGCCAAACAGCACCGCCCAATGGCAAGAGGCTACGTCATAATAAGATTTCAAAATGGAGCCAATGAAACACCTTTTGAAGAAGTTATGTACGCCCAGAATTTGAGAGAAAATATCTCAGCCGTATCAAGCCAAAACTCTGTGAATAATTGATGCGAATCGCTTAGGGCTATAAAAATGATAACCTGCGTAAGCTAATTTGTCGTCATGTAAACTTAATTCCAGCTGTATTTGAAACGCCAATGCTTTCAGATTGGTGGCCAGTGCTTCGCTAATGATACTGCATACATATCATCATCGTCGATCTGTAAAAAAGGAGATAAAACTAGTTTTCAGTACATCGACGTGAAATATTTTACTGTTAATTACAAACTCATACATTTATATACACATATTCACACATTGATCATGACATGTAGTATATAAAAATATTATGTTTGAAAGATACCGAGTGATACTTAATTACGGCTTATACATAATCACAATGGAAGGAAAATGATTACTATATATAGTATATATGCTACGCCGAATTGTTAAAATTGCTTATTATATGAAATGGGCAAAATTTTTCCGAATTCATGAAAAGTCGAAACCCATTGCTTCATTCATGAATTATGCAAATTATCTGCCGACTGCGTGAATTAGGCAGAGTAAGGAATTCTTAAATCCTTAGATTCTTAAGATAAAAAGAGTACATATTTATTTACACCGTTGCATTTTTGTTTCTCATATCAAAAAAATATTACATTGAATTATTTGACAATTATTTAAATATAATTAAAAGAACTAAAGAGTTTGGTTCCGAGGCAGGTAATCACAATGGAAGTTGATAAAAACATATCTCTGATAGATGATTGCTAAGATGCTTAATAAAATGTCATGTCTTATTTTTTAGAAATATGTTAAGTACAATTCTACTTTAAAAATCAGTCAGAAAAAAGTGGAAGAAAATGAACTTTTCGTTCCATCTAAAAAATCTTTATATTTAACAAATTGCAAATTCAGCTTCAATCATTATATACATTATATTACATCAAATCTTGATAACTTACAATAAAATATAACCAAGTCATAAAATAAAGACAAAGCAGTTAAAAAATACATCCGAAAACAGGTAACCACTCTTCACTAGACAGGCTTAAAAACTTAAAAAAAGTGCAAGCTTTATGAGATTTAGGCGACGGTAAACGATGAACGATTTTTGGGAAAAAAACTATTATACCCTTTTAAGAAAGCTTGCTTCTATAATTATAATTATTTATAATGTTCCGAGTTTTAATTTATGATAAAATTTATGTAATAACGGTTTTTCTTAAGACACAGAGCTATTTGATTTTTAATTTGAAAAAGAAACATGGTTGTTCATTGTAGGAAATCTTTGCATTTAGCACGCAATATTTTATTAAAAGAACGCTTGAAAATGTTGCTCACGATAAAATTAATTAAAAAAATAAATTACACGCAGAGTTGTGCCTGACGCCAGGCGCTGCTCAATCCGTTCGGTAAATTACGCAGCTCTAAATGATACATTAAGAGGCAATAAAAAAATCCGTTTACGATCTCTGTATTAACATGTAACGGCGATAATAAAAATAAGCTTTTTGCTTTCACTTGACAAAAGCTCTGCGTAAATAAAAGTTTAATCAGAGTACGCTTGGAGCTAAAAATGCTCTGAGCTTTCGTTGTGGAGTGAGAAACTCAGCATATAACTAAAATAGCGAGATTCCAAGCAACCAATCAATTTCGCTCATTATGCTTAATGTAACGAGAAATGAAGCCACTCTAGGAACATTTGCAGAGCGGTAGGGTAAAATAATTAACAAGAATAAATAATACCTCATTACATCAGTAAAATTTTTTTTTAATACTTTCTTTGAATAGTTATAAACCTGATTCTATTTAGAAAGAAGTAAGTCTAAAACAGTTTTGCTTTTGGCGTGGTTAAAAGATATTTTTTATTATATTTAATTATTTTCAGATGGCCGGCTTATTAAGCTTGATAAAAAAAGATTGTTTGTAGGCAACTTTGTTGACATACCGTTTATTTTGCTAGAACTGGGCTGGTAAATTCTTCAGTAAAGAGTTCATCGATGACAATAAATTATCGAGCTTGTGTTTTTTCACCCGGAAATACATTATTGTACTAACGCAAATACTTTTTTTTATATTCTTAACAACAATAAATTGAGTAAAGAAATATGTTTGATAACCCGCCACTGACGTGTTGGGGTAGAGAAATGCAAGGGCACTTGAGAGCCGTGAAAATCCAATAACCGGCGATTCATGCGAAAAAATGGATTCCATTCCTTTTGCTGTCATTACATTTGTCAGCGATTACCCTGGCACCCACTTGTGACACGTCTCCGAGAGTTTCAACTCACTCTTGAAGAATGTTTATGATATGTATGTACATTTCCTCTTTCATGGATGATTAACGACAAGTGTGTATTCGCACGGGGATATAAACTAATATCAATTATAAATTGAACACACTCAAATGTTTAATATCACATTGTTTTTTATTCGTATTGCCAAAAATACAGAGCATATTGTCATTGAAACCTATAGAGATTTCAAAAAATCTAATCCTTTGCCGATCGCTTGGGACATGTAGCAACGCAAAATCTTCTAGATTCACAAAGACAATAATCAAGAAACGAGGGGATGGAATATTAATAGAAACATTCCGAGGTCGATGGTTTGTATTAGTTTTATTAATTGGGTCGGTGAGTGTCTATTTGAAAAAAATTAAATACGGTATTTTGATATACGAACAATATTATATGCTTTGTTTACGTATATTGTTCTTTGCCTACTTTAAAACCACGTGGGCCATACAGACTTGAAAAACAAAAGTTATTTTAAATGAAACACCAGTCGCTAAACCTCTCGAAGGATAGAAAAATGGAATTAGGGAAGGGCTTAGTGTCAGCAAATCTATCTACACCTCGTTTTCAGAATCGGCTTAGGTGGGTGAGAAGGGATGGAAATATCATAAAATCTATAAATTTGGGTACAAAGACTATAGATATGTTTAAAATATATATATATATGAAAGTCATACGTGGTGGAGTTGTCAACGTCGTTGGTTTCAGTTACGGAAGTCGTGGGCTTGAATCCTAGTGCGGACAGTTTCATAAATTGATGTTTCATTCGATTTGAAGGTATGAATGTTTGTAATGTCTAAAAAATTCCTCCCCCCCATCCGATCCTAGAAACGGGAAGTAGCAAAAGTGATAAACGAAACACTAGTCCTGTAATAGCCGTATAATTCTATCCATATTCTGTTTGAAAAAAAGATAGGTTGAGCAACTGAGTAACAAGGAGTTAGTTTCAGGAGAAAAATTTCTGTTAAGGTAGCATCATTAGGAGTCCATATGTTCCACATTGGGAGCGGACATGGTCTAAAAATAGGTTTATATTAGTTTCCTTTTGGAAATATTCTTTAACTACGGGAGCGATACAAATATTCCACCAGTAACTCAATTAGAATCTTTCTTTGAATACAACGTTGCTTAAGGAAAAAGTTAAAAAAAAAATTAAACTAACATACAATATTTTAAATGTTATGTATGATGTAAATTATGATACATTTGGTTCTACATTGAATAAATTCAGCGCTACTAAATTCCGGACAAGGAAGAGCTCAACAATTAAAGTTTTTATGTAATAATGTCAATAAAAAACATTTCATAATGTTGCTAAAAATATTCTTTTGTCTTAAAGTCATAAAATTCACAGTCTGTGGTAATGTGTGAATTTCTCTCTGCTTGGAAGCCTTGTGTGTTCATAGTTTCATGTCCACCGTAAGCAATGCCTCTTACCGGATATAACATTACATCACGCCGTTTCCGTGGAATAGAAATGGCGTACTAAATAAGCGGACTGTAGAATGCTTTAGTGGAACTGACCCTCTTTGTGAATACATCTTGTTTGAAATGTGGAATTCCACAAAATTTGCTGATTATTAATGAACTTTTAATGGAAAATGTGGAGGGTAAGTCAAAGCATTGTGTCTTGGGTAGTTAAAACACTAAAAAACATAAATTGGTTAGCATTTGAAATTTGAAAAGTTTTCTGTTCACATTCATTTGTATTATAATTATTTCTAAGGTATTTTAAAGAAATTCTATTATATTCTAAAATGATTTCTAATAACACGATATACAAGGTTTACTAACTGCACATTATATATTTTACAGTTACACATTATTTTCTTGATGTATGTTATAAAATAATTAAATAAACATAAATTGATCATCAAATATTTCACACAACAGAAAATTTAAAAGTACGTTAGACATTTTGGTTATCAAATTTGATTGTCATACATAAAATATAATCATAAAGTTAACTATAACTTATAACCTACAGCAATTAAGTACCAAATCTTTTATTTTCACCCCAGTTATTGTTGATGCTTCATCATATAGTTACCCAGTAGCTATATCAAATTTATATTTTATAAAGTAATAGAATCTCTTAAATGGAAACGTTAATGGTGAAATAGTTATTATTATAGTCTTTCAAAAGTTGATGAAGTTTGATTTCTTTATATGTGAAGATTTTCAAAGACAATGAAGTTGTATACGACGCCATTATATAACGAAAATATGAAATTACTCATTGAGTTCAATTATTTTCAACAAAAAAAATTAATAAAGATTCACAGAATGATTCCGTTAAAATAAACTTTTTAAATGTTTTTACAGCATTTTTATATGTAATATGACGGTAATAAGGATATAATTGTTATCATAAACTCACCTAAGGCCATTCCTTGTAAAAATACACTAAAATAATAAAATCTAATACAGATGATATTTTAAATTTATCAAAAAAAACGGTTGGTTTCTTAGACTGATTGTGAGTCATTCAATCAACACTAATTTTCAGAAAAAATATAAATAAATGGACGAGGTTTAAGGAAACTAATAAGGAATGAACACGCTTGATTAATATAAAGAAAAGCTACCAATTTTGCATTGTAACGAAGTGCGAGAAATCAAAAAAAGACGTTTGGACACGCCTTGTGATTAAATAATAGAAATTAAAGTTGGATATTACCCGTTTACAAAAGTTTTTTTAATAAAATAAAAACATGCAATTTATCATAGAATGATATAAATACGGTTCTGTTCATTGCTTTCCTGTAAAATGACCAAAAGTAGATTCTGATTCAGAAAACATATGTGACCTTTATTCAGTACGTTAAATTATTGTTTGATAATAAAATATGTCGTAAATAGAACATTGCCTATGCTTTATAATGTCTTATTAAAATTGATCATTACAAAAGATTACCAAAATAGCATTTCTTAATGCGATTTTCGCAAGATTAGTTTTAAATGAAAAAATTACAAGATTAATTGGCGTATTTTTTAAATCCTTTAGATAATTATTGCCTCAGTGAGAGGAAAGTTCTTTATACAAAAAAAAACATTTAATGATTGAAATTTATGATAAACTTTTTCTCCAAAAGTTTGAAACATTTTTTTATTTTTCATAATCACATTCAGCATAAATTTCGTCGAGATACAAAATGAAGATTTTATTGTGGATGATGGATATATTCTCATGGATATGTCTTTTTAAACTGCTAATAAAACTCGAAACGCTAAATCCCTTTGAATCGGATATAGGTGTAAACAATATTACAATCAAAACGCACACAAAAAACGTGTTTTAAAACACATTTATAATATTTTTATATTTATTAAAATCTTTAACTTTAACTACTCACAGTTGACATTAAATCATGCAGACCAGATAGACTGCATGTTCCAAAGACCATCAAACGTATTAGTTTCTCTCAGATGTGTCTGGAAGGCTCGCATTAAAATTACTAAAAATGTCCCATTGGTCTCGTCAAGTTCTAACAGGGGAATACGACACCCTCAATTTCTCACTAAAGTCACTTAACTCGAAAACGACAGGTTCTCAGTGTGCGGTTTCTATACATGATAGTTTATATATATATACTTGAATTAAGTGACTGAGCTAGCCACACTTCTTTAAACGCACTAACACATGGCTCAAAACCAGTCCCGTACAGCCTTACTCGGGCCATGAATGTGAAGGGTAGATTCCTTTTTTCTGTTGATAGCGTTGTGGAAGACGGTCATGAAAGATAGACTTGAAACATATACACAATGGGTGGTTGTGGGAAACCTACTAGCAGTAAAACATAAAACTGCAATAATATGTAATGACTTTACTCTTAGAAATGCATTTACCAATTTAATTTTCTCTTACATTTTTATTAATATTGCTTTATTGAACGCAGCTTAAAAAAATTACACTCTTTTACGACAACACGTCCAGTGCTCTAGGAACCCGGCAGAATTTTCCAAGCATAAACAAAAAACAATCTTGTCAGTCCGATAATTTTGTATTTCGTAAAAAAAACTTTTTTCTTCTATTATTATATCAAGAAACTGCCCCTTTCCTCAGGGACCGCTCATCTGTCTACCTTACGGGTGAAATGGGAATTATTCTGTGGTGTAAAATGTGCAACAGAATGGGTTCCATCTAATCTTTCAAGGCGTTATATTGTATTTGTTTACCACCCTGGATATCGGAATTCAATTAAACCTAAAACCTTTATTATGCTTCAATATCCTTCTCACATTTCAATGTGTCCTGTTTATGATACCTTTGTCTTGCTCTATTTCATATTCAATATCTCTTTAACTATAATACAAAATCTTTTTTATAAACAGGTATTAATATTTAAATTTTTACTAAAAAACAAACAATTATCGAAAATCAGTCTTCAAAATAAAAATTGAAGTGTACAGATTATGAATGATAACACAACTTTTTTAACAATATTATCTTCTGACGTGGAGTATTTAAACTCCTAGCAGAGCTTATCTCTACGGAAGTTGTTCTACGAAAACTGTTTGTTACTCAGTTACTCAACCTCTATTTTTCAAAGAGAAAGTAAGGATAAAATGATGGACCAGTATGATAGAAGTGGTTTGCTAATCGCCCTCGCTAGCGTCTGTTATTGGGTAGTGGGAGGTAGTTTAAGATATCATATACATTCACACCCTCTAACAAAAATCCATAACTCGAATACGTGAATACCGCAAACGACATTAACCACGCTGTTACTTTCAGAGATAATTTTTATATTATTTAATTCAGAATACAGTTTCTGAAATGTTGTTTATTCATAATTAATTTCAATATAACCTTTGTAAAAAACGTTAAATAACAAACACATTTTTTTAAAAGAAAATGTAACCAAAGTAAGTTCATTTTGTTTTATGAGAAAATTATTAACATAAAAACAAAAGACGGGTGAAGCAATTTTGTTCGAAGCGAAAATCGAATTTTACCACTTTACAATATCAAAGCAGGCTTAGTGGTTTATTTTTTCTAATTTCTTGCTTTTTGTGCTCGTTCTTTGCTACCGCTCATTATTTAATTTTTATTAAGTAAGACGTTTGAGAGGTGGCATTGTTAACTTTCAAAAGGAAAAGGGAATCTCTCTTTCGAGGAAAATTTTTAACACTGCTTGTACAGCATTACATATATTTAAAAAAAAATGCTTCATCGATCGCCAACTTCACAAAGGATATAATTTGAAACAAAATTGAAATATATACTTTCCAGGAGTTTTTGGGAATTTATTTAGGAAATCAAAAATTTTCATTTTATTTATTGATTATGAGACGTATTCTTTTTTATTTAGAAACGTTTTGCAATAAAAACTTGTGGGCACTTCTTACTCGCACTTCGTTTAAATTTGAGATCTGTCTCCACAAAAATAGTTATAAGACGGGATTTTAAAATATAGCTCCAATTTTAACGATTTTTCCGTTTCATGCAATGTAGTTGATCGATTTCCACTTTGTCCATTTTGTAAATTCAATGAATCAATACAATAAAAATAATTACTGACGTCAAAATAAAAGCGGAAAATAAGTTTGTTTTCTTGAATCAAGGGTTACGTAATACTCGACATTCAATTAAGAAGAAGAATTTTGTAACTTGTACGTTCTAGACCCTAGATCAGTATTTCCCAAATTCATGGGTCGCGGCCTCTCGGGGGGCTGCAGGTTTTCTGAGAGGAACCGCGAAAAATCTGAAACTCTTCGATACGATGTCTAAAAATAAGTAGCATATTCCAGTCCTACTCTTGTATTTTAACACCTACAGAATATTTCGTTTTTTATTATAAAATATGAAAAAATGTATAATCACACATATAATTTAGAAAACTATTAGATAGTTTGATTTTCCTTTTCGTGATAAATTTTCTTATAAAAGCAAGTGCTTGTTGGATGGTGAGTTTATTTCCTCACTACTAAATAATGAAGAGACACCTTTGTATGTAAGTTGAATGAATCAATTATCAAACGAATATATGAAGCCAGGAAAACTGTTACGTCATTTAAATAGCATCCAGCCAGATTACAAAATTTTTCAAAGAATGCATTTCTTTGCAAGCTTAAAACAACAAAATCATTCGTTTCCAAATCAATTCAAACTGAATAATCAACTAATGAAAGCTTCTCTCGAGATCGCTGCATTAAGAAAGTTGTCAATCGTTTCCGTCATTTAAAAAATATGAAATGTTGAAATAAAAAAATATTTTCTAATAATTGTACTCTCAAAGTATTTTTTTCTACACTATTGCACTTTTATTTAAATGGAAATAGTAAAGTTTTCAAGGTTTTCTGGCAAAGGGTTGACACCTTTTTTTTCAGAAATGGTTTTATTTGCTTTACGCCGTGACTATATTAGGGCTTATTGTAGGTTATCGAGATTTGATATCAGATACAAAATCGTAGAACAGAGTATTGTTAAGAAAGTGATATGGACGGAATTTGTGATTTATTAAATATAAGGACTCTAAAAATATATTTGAAATGTACCAAAGAGTTCGTTTTCTCGCACTTTTTCTGACTGATATTTAAAGTAGAATTGTAATGAGTATATTTTTAAAGAAAATAAAGTAACAAGAAGTTCTATTATTACTAAAATCTCAAGAAAAATAATAAGAGGAACAAATAGTAATCATTTTTCGGGGATATGTTTTTATTACCGTTTCAAATTTTTTAGGCGTCGGCAAACGACTAACGATTTTCGCGAAATAGAATAAAACTTACTTATTCGCTTTAATTGGCAAAATATAAAAAATAGCTACTAATAATAAAAAAATATGCACAGGTTCGGCCATTTAAGGGAGAATAAAAATAATTTATTTTTCGGAGGGCCGCGGACAATTTTTTTCAGAATTAGGTGTCCGTGGAATGAAAAAGTTTGGGAAGCACTACTCTAGAGCATAATTGATTAAGTCAAAAGACCACAGGTTTCCCTCCCCTGATCTACATATTTCAATGCTATTGCACGAACTACATATATTTGACTGGATTCAGACTATTCTAAACTATAAAAAAATTTAACTTGTAAGTACGCCAGTTGCAAAATATAATATATATTATAGACAGAGTTAGGATAAACAATCTTCTTATACATTTTAATGATCCAAATCAATGTAAGAAAATCTTTTTGAATTTGAATGAAACTTTCTTTCCTTAGAATATACCGAAAACCAATATAGTCGTCAATGGTGGATTTGTATTGCCTCACTAAATAGCTTCTATATTATTTATTCTCCCAATCTTTTCCTATTTTATCCATCTATGCGGATTTACAAAATAAAAAGTGTCTTTTACGATTTTTTTACTATTCGGGCAACGTTGAATTATTTAGCAATCCTGAAATTGGTTCAATCTCTGACCTATCAGTTCCGCTAACAACCAATTTACATTTTACGACAGCGGACTGCGTTTTCCTTCCCTAACTAAATTCTTATACCATGAAAACGTGCAAACACATTTTTGTCAATTTACTGTCAAATAAATTTAAAAAAAACCAATTTGGTCAAATAACCATCTCCTGGTCATTTAATTTTATGCAGTTTTGTTTCCATAAAGCCTGTATTTTCAATTCTCTTTTATTGATTTTCACTGAATATGTGAATTCATATTCAAGAGAGACGTGTCTATAATTAATATTACTGATTACAGTTTTTAATGAAGATGTACCACGATCAGTACCCTAACCTTATTCTCCTCTTCCAGTGGTGGCAAACCTTTTTGAGTCTGAGTGCCAAAAAAAATTTTTTTTCAATATAATATGTAGCGTGCTACAAGCCATGGAATTAAAAAAATTCATCAAATGTTTGTCTAACTTCAGATTTTTAATGTAAATAAAGCATTAATATATCGAAAATTTTTATTTAATGGCTAAATAAAAGAGACTAAATTTAAAAAATGCAGAATCCTCAAAATTTCATTATTAGTGAGATATTTGTTGTTGGATGCTAGATGCCAAATGTTTTATATCGGGTTCATAGCTTTTAATAAAATACAAGAAGTACTACTTTCGTCTGTTAGTCTTCTTCTTATGTTTGATTTAATGAAGTTCATTGAAGAAAATAATGATTCACAGGAATAAGTCGATGAAAAAATTGTTAAAATACCCATTGCTATTTTTTTAAGAAAAGAAAAAATTTTCGGGATGGATTGCCAACTTCAACGAATTGATCTCACTCAATTTCTTCCAAAATAACTCTTAAATTTTTGAATTTTTGTGTCCATTGCAAACTCGACTGAAAAATCTACAAATTCTATTTCAAAATTATCTAATTTTATGAATTCAAACATTGTCAATTTTAACTGTTGATACGTTTATGTGTCCGGATGGGTTTTGTAATTTCTTCAAGTTGTCGAAACTGAACAAACCTTCTCGAAAATTGTTCTATTGTTACTTCTAAAGCATTTTCAAGTTGTTCTTATATTTTTCCTACATCCGGTTTTACATGAATCATCATGTTTTTTTAGGTTAAAAAAATACCTGAAGTTTCTGATCACGTTTAAATATTTGTAACTTAGCTTCAAATGCTTTAATAATATCAAACATAACAGTAATTGTTTTGTCACGGCCTTTTTGTTTTATATTTAGTTTATTCAAATGGACGCAAAATCAGTAAAGAACATCAATCTCAAAATTCACTCAAAATCTGATAACTCTCTATACTAATTTTTTTGATGGATACCTAAAAACATATAAATTTCATCAAAACCCTCGACGAAACGCTAAACTACTTTGCCGGGACTAAGCCGACTCGTACAATTTTATATTTACATTAAACGTAATGCTTATTCTTCAAAAGTATTTACTTGCTTTTTTTCAATGCTATCTATTTATGCATGAATGTCATCATTTCCTTCAATTCCGTCGTTTGCAAATCGATTGGTGAGTGAATAAAATACACATGGCTATGTCGTCATTGTTTTTGAATATTATGTATATATCTATTTCTAATTTTATTTTTTGAATTTTTTGTATAATCACTGTCATTTATTTTCTTCATAATAAAACATTCGTGTGCCATGCAAAATCGTCTCGCGTGCCATAGGTTCACCATCTGTGTCCTGTTTCTAAAGAAGAAGTACAACTGACAAATATAACAACTCCCTGTTCGAATATATATTTATTATCACTTGAAGAAAACCGTCACATATTACTGTATTATACGATAAATATAAAAATTAATGATAAAGTAAACATTTTTTTTAGCATCAGTTGATAATGCTCGTGGTGAGAGAATTTTTTCGAGATCATTATAAACGTGTGGAAGTAGTACAAATAACTTGTGTTTTCCTTTCCACCAAAAAATTGACAGTTAAGACTTTAAAAATGATTAAAGTAAACATCATAAATCTCTACTAGCTCTTTGATACAACAATATTTGGACCGGTAGATTGGGATTAAGAAGATTTTAAATATATCGTTATGATTCCTTCGTTTACTAATATTTTTCAACTACATTTGATATATTTTTTATGAAAAATACAATGTCATTTAAATTGAAACAAGCACTTTTTATGAAAAGATTTTTAAATTAAATTAAAAAAGCTTGTTACACAAAGAAGAATTATTAAATTATAACAATTTTAAGCGTCCTAATATGTAGAAACAAACTTGTCGCTTCTAATTAAGAAATATAAGTGTTTTCAGCACACACTGTAGAATCAACTGTTAATTAATTAAGATAAACTAAGTGCTGAAAATTTTCACTATTTTATGCTCGACATTTTTCCCGACGAAAATGGATTATAATGGAATTAATTAAGTAAGTAATTCTAAATGAAAAATGGTTCCGGATGCTTAAGGACGTAATGGGGTGAAAAAAAGAAAAACCATTTACTTCTTCGAGCTTTATTATTGATAGCTTTTAAAGCACTATTTTATCGTAAAGATAATCTATTCACATGTAACTGAAGTGACATTATGCAAATCATATATTCAATTTATTCCGATGTTTGGACAGGTCACATGTTTCTAAAACAATTTAGTCATGTATTAGATCAATTTTGCTTTGAACCAGTTCCGGAGGGATACATATTCTAAGGAAAGTATTCTTACCTACATTTCTGCTGTTTTCTATGGACCTATATACATGATGATTTCAGATAACTATTATTTTTCATTGCGGACAACATTGTCGAGCACATATTCTTTCGATGATATTACTTGGCTCATTGGGTAAATATGTACATAAGACAATATGTCAAACTAATATTAGTCAGCTGATAATGATGAAATGTGAAAATGCGCCACATTTGATGAAAAGTCAATAGTAGTAGGTGTATTAAAGTAAAATGCACCTTTCGTATTGACGAATCGTATCCGTTGGTTTCAGATCAATATCTTTATAATCAATATTCGCCGTAGCGCAAAAGTTTAATCTACTCCACGTTGAATCTACAGAGGAATCGAGAATATCCCACTCCCTATATGAGGTTAAAAAAATAGTCTTAGAGCCCTTCAAATATTGCAACTCCAGAGCTTAATGTAGAGACATTAATAGAAGTACAATTGATCTCACGGCCAATTTTGTTCACAAAAAAAATAACTGATAGTCAATTGACCGCAAGAAAAATTTATTATGATTGACATTATGCAAAGCGTAAAAATTGAATATCGTTTAAAATTTTTCACATGTACTAATTTAATTTTGTCTGTAGAATAAAAAGAATTGATACATACAATACAAGTGGCAGCCAACGATTCTTATTCTACTAGATGTTTATTGACGCCGCGATCAATTTAATACAATGAATTTTCTGTATACGGCTTAGGCGTCTAACATTTTCCGAAGCATCGCTCCACTGAAATTGAAGACATTCATAATGATAATTGAAATAACATGAACTGTGTAATAATATTTTAGCATACACCAAAAGCAAACACGCAAATATAAATTTGATTAGAATTTTCCGCTTTGACATTAGGCTTTTATGCGCTTCTAACATACTCTCCGCCTCGTCATGTAGAGGAAGATAATGAAAGTATAGAGAGCACTTCTCCGTGTATGCCGTGAGGTGCATAGAGAATTGAGTGAAAATGGGAAATGTTTCTAGTCGCAAAGTCTCCGTGTTCAACCAATAAATCAGTAGAAGCTCCTCACAGTTTGCTCAGTTTATCTCGTCTGCCAGGACCGGGGCACATTCATTCCATACCGTTTACATGAAATATTAATGACGCAACTAGATAAAAAAAATATTACGTTGTAAGATTTTATTAAAACAGTTTTAGTACTGTAGACACCGTCAACTCAATTTAAGTTATTCCTGCATAAAATTATGAATATTTTTGAAATACACATGGAGGCAGGCGTTATTATTTTGACTAGGTTTCATTCGAAGAGTGCGGATCTTTTCATGTCGGAAGGCTGCAGTCAATAAATTTCAATTAAAAATAATATGTAATACTAATAAATGTCTATTAATTCCAGCCAGCTTCCACTTTTACTTGAGACAGCTAAAAAATATTTTTTTATAAATCTTTTATTTATGAGGAGTGATAAAAATAGTATTATCTATCAGATTATATAGTTTGTCCTCGATTCATCTCTGTAAGTCACTCACAACCTAAGAGAAAGCTGTTCTGCAACAATGTTCTAGAAACATCTTCCATTAAAAGCTCGGCGACACGTCAAAAATCCAAATATATCGAAAATGCGAGCAAAACCGTTTGGTCGGTTGGATGGGCGCGAGGCCAGAATATCAATTGAACATTTTGATGAACACTGAAACGCCAGGATAAGTTTTACGATTAATGTCACTCAAATGACGTATCCTTCCCAATGGAGAAACTTCAGAATATACTATGGTAATATAACCTACATATCGTGGCCAGCATAAGAAAACGCTAGTCTTATTTTATTTCATCGTTTATAAATCCATACAAATTCTGAAATGTCTCGCAAAAAGTATGCTTGGTTAGCTCTATGGACATTCTTCGTTAATGAAAGCAGAGCGAACAAGTTACAAGGTTTTATGAATGTTTTTTTCATGGGACATTGTTTAAACTGATACCCACGAATATAAATATCATACTTCTATAAGTTAAGTAAAATAGCAGCCAAAAAAAATCAGTGAAAATCATTTCCCGACAAAGTACATTAACTTGTTGGTATTAAATAAAATGCAGGCTAAAAAAACAACTCGCAATGTCAAAGAAAAGTTGGTATTTTTAAGTTGCAGAGCAGTTAACATCGATAGCGATAATAAGCATCGCTTTCTACGCCATTAAGGCAGGAAAAGATTCCTCTGACTACAAACAAGAGTAAATTTACACAAATCACGCTCTGACTATGTTTCGCTACTAGCTCTTCGACTTAATAGATTTACAAGTTATATTAATTATTTTCCAAAAATCTATCGTTCAATTGATCAAAAAAAAATTCATCTTAAATATATTTAAGACACCGACTGAGGTTGCTTGATGGAATCTCAATATCAAATTTGAATTGTTGAGATTTTGTACATTTCCATGTATTTTGTCACTATCTTTGTTTCGCCTTTCGGCATCTACAGATCAACTCGAGTCCATTCGTGTGCTCGAATGCCTGCAGATGCCGAAAGGCGAAACCCGGGCCGTTAGTGACAAAATACATGGAAATGAACAAAATCCCAACAATTGAAATTTAAATGTTTTATTGATTTAATTTAGTTTCGAATTGAGATGTTACGCGTTCAACGGACGACCCAAGTTATCATTGATATGGTTGTCCCAAATTATTATTGTTTCGTGACAGATAAAATTAAAATTTCATTTTCGAGCAATGACTACACTGGAACCATTGATAATTATTGAGATTAATGCATGAATTTACCAATTGTTTTGTCAAAGACTTTACATGTAATCTTGTCATCTTAGAGACGGCTGCCGACGGTTTTGGATTTTTTGACAGCCTAGGGTCCACCCAATAAGTTTGGACGGTCTCATAAGTTATACGTATATTTGTTTTGCAAATATTAACACTGGTTTTATGAAAATAGATAAAAGTTACTGAAAAAAAATAGTTTCTAAAAATTGGGAACGCATTACTCAACAAATAAATCAATACTGATTTTATATTGACTACTGACGTCATGAGCACAAAATACTTAAATTTATTTTTTCTTGGAATTCAAATTAACATTAAAAAAGCTTTTTCATCAATGTTAGAATCTGTAAATTTTAATGGGATATTCGTGGAAATAAGTCCGGCAGCAAAAAAACATTCTAGTAGTCAACGCTTTTTGAGGAAAAGATCATTAAATAATTGTACAGTAATGTATGGAAGTATTGGATCGCGGAAATAATTGTATTTTACATTATTGTACCTAGTATTGAAAAAACAGCTGAAATACCGGAATCCCGATTCGGTAATATCGGCATGGCAATCCCTACTTGCAATTGTAGGTCCGGTTTTATGACGCAAGAATAACGGCGCACAGCGGACGAGTCTGAGAAAACTTTGGCCATCTTGGTCAAAAAACTGCCCCGTTGGGTCTGATAACTTCGCTTTCAGTTACGTGGTGGCGTATTATTTCCCACCGAGTGCGTAGTTTGTTGTCGCATTATATTTTTACTCTGACGTATGATTCAACTTGGGGGCATAATAAATCCTGTGAAAAATTCTGACAACATAGCAAATAAAAGATTTTTGTGAAAACGTATCGCTGATACACATAGTATTGCCCGCAAGTCACAAAATACTTTAGAATATATCACCTGAAAATTGACAAATAATTTGCAAATTCGCTAATAATATGCAAAAAGAATTATTTACATATAGATAATCCTGGTGAAACTGTAAACTATTGATAGCTATTATAGGGTAGCAGTTATAATTCCGAAAGCGCTCAAAATAGTTAAAATGCTATTAATAAGATATTCACAATATTAAATAAGATTTTTTAATTTTTTTTAATAAACATTTAATTTAAAATCTGGGGCGTAAGTGATGGTAACACGCCTTCTATTCAAGTTGATCCATTTCAAAAATATCTCGTTAGATGGCCGATTTGTCAAATATTCAAACTTGAACATTTATAACTTCCTCAAATTTTTAAAAATATAATTATTTTTTTTTCTTCATTGCAAGAAATTTTTGAACTATTTTTAGATTGCAAATTAGAAGCGTAATAATTAACACGCCATAATTGGGTTTTAATCGTACATATTAAAAATCTTTCCAGAATATTTAGTATTTTTAAAACGGTGCAAAATCGATAAGCATTTATACTAAGATGACAATCGAAAATAATCATTTATTGTGAGAATTGTTTTCTGAAAAAATCGAACATGAATTAATTATCAAAAAATAGTTTGTTTATACAAATTTAAATTTACATAAAAAATATATTTCAAAAGGGTAGAATACACATAGATGCAAATTAATTCTTGAAATGAACTAATTTTTATATATGTTTAGGAATCTTTTATTATGTAACTGTATTATTACAGAGATTTAGTTTGAGAATAGATCGACCTTCGACTCGTTCAGAAGCATGGACGGACCTGTGCAGTTGACGGCCACTGAAATAGTATTCTTAATTATTTAAAAAAAAACATATCTGACATTATAGCTGACAGCCAAAGCGCCAAATATTTTGAAAATTAGGAAATCATACGAGAAAAACTCGATGAGAATTTAGAAGCCATACATGTCCAAGATCACAAATTTAAATTGAGAAAATCTAAATTTGATATTGACCTTGCTGGGAATTGAACCAGGACCAACCTAATCGCTAGGGCAAACATTTACCACTAGACCACAGAGGCCGAAGAATTAGTTTTGTTGACGAACGACAAGCATTGTTGTCTGTCCGTGCGTGAGGTAGTCTGGCTTATCTGACGGCATTGCGCGTTCTGTCAGTGTGTCTGCTCCTGCCAGACACTGGCAGATTCTTGCCAGCCGTATTGATTCGTTCCCCACATCTGCATATTTTCATAAACCGATTGTAGCTTTATTTTATTCACATAAAAATTTTAACATTTTACAAATTCGTATTTATCAAAAACAGTGTTCCCTTTTAAAAGTTTCTCAAATGCAAATTTTGAAAATATTTGTTTTACAAACTTTTGTATAGGTTTCTACATAAAAAATTTCCGGTAGAGTTTTATTTAATGAAATTTATGGTTTTGATTCTGAAAAATACAGTAATGGGCTGAAAAAATTTCTTTTCCCCTGCAGCCAACACCATTTGCTTCAAATATATTGTAAAGCACTACTCAATTAAATGGAATGCCAACTGCAATGCCTTCCGTAAAGGGTTGCTGGAACTAAAATGTGTGTAAACAAAAATAGAAAAAATCCTCTGAAATATATCAACCATTGAATTCCTAAGATGGACGTTTCTTCTAAAATTCAATTAACAAAAAAAAAATATTTAACTAAATTGAATTGAATTGAATTGTTATATTCCCGATAAACTTTCAATCAGCGACAAGCAATAATGGTTATTCATTTTCAACTTAATTATTTATTAATATTCGTTACGCATATTAATTTAAAAGCAAACGTTTTACGGTTGCTTGCTTATCGTGCTTACATTTTTTTTCCATGTCCGCTCCCAATGTGGAGCATATGGTCTCCTAATGGAGGTATCTCAACAGATTTTTTCTATGAGAACTGTTTGTTACTCAGATGCTCAACCTGTCTTTATCGAAGAGAGTAGGGATAGAAGAATAGGGCTAGGACAGGACTAGTGATTAGGTCATCGCTCTCGCTACGCCCGTGAGGATGGGTTGAGTGGGATGGAGGACTCAGACTACGAACAGAAATCCATAAATCGATTGAAAAATCAATCTATGAAAACCGTCCGCACTGGAAATTGAACCCGAGACATCCGTAGCCGTAGCCCACGATGCTACCAACTACGCTACGGACGCCGATGCCATGATTACATTGTTGCTTAATATTTTTCGATATTCGGGTCTGTAGCTGAGTGGTCAAAGTCGTTGGCTTTGCTTGAAGAGTTCACGAGTTGAATCCCAGTACGAATACTTTCATAAATTTTCTTTTCAATCTATTTCTTTCCCAAGGCATGAATGTAAATTATGTTTTAATTCCCTCCTACTTATCCTATCCTAAAACAGAACGTAGCGAGAACGATTAACTAACCTGTTGTGTTTTTTATAATAATTAAAATGTGTAATGCTCTATAATTAAATGAAGTGCTGCGACTTATCCGCGGGAAGGGGAGGAATCACAAAATATGGAAAAAATGGGAAGCTCAGCGGAGAAACTAGGATTAAGTTTTCACAGGGAAGTGGATAAGGTTTGCCAATCTCGGTACACTTTACTTTGTTCTGTAAGGAGAAATATATGGGATAACTAAATTTTGGGCGCCAGGCGTGAAGGTACACGCCGAATGAAAAAATAATAATAATTAAAATACGGTTACCGTTAAAAACACATTTAATAGAGATGCGGAAACCGTAGATGTACAGAATTTACATTACGAACAAATAAAGCAGAAATTATACGACGAAACAATATTTATGAACAGATCGTTACACTTAAAAAGGAAAACTATTATAATATATAAATATAAATTACGACCTTGGATGATAAACCATCTCGGCGGCGAACTCGGATGTCCGAGGCCAATCTCCAGCGCGTTAACGGCACGTCCTACTCGTTCCACATCCTGGCTCGTAAGCAAGTTTTAACGTAATTCTTGGCGAGGCTTCCCCTTCGTCTCCTACCAAAGACGCAATGACGCAACGAACCACTAGTCTTTTCCTAGCTTTATTATTCTATCATTACTCCCTCCAAATGGGAGAAGTTCAGCGACTGAGTTACTAGCAGATTTCATAAAACAACTGTTGAGATAACCGCCGTAGTAAAAAAATACTTGTCTATTCCAAATAATGAATCTTGACATTGTTACTAGTGTAATATATTGTTTACGCTTAAAATGGCTTTTTATCTAGCCAGAGCACTTAAATTGCTAGCTTATATTTGTGTAACCATTTCATTCTATATTATTGGAATTATAGATGCCATTAGATAGTCTTATCAACGTCAACTTGACTGGTCTTTCAAATATACCAAGCATCATTATGAACCATCTTTTTATATTATATTTTCCAAATCATCAAAACTTTATACCCGGACCAGAATGTGCAATACCTAGTTAAAAAATATTTAAAAAAATCATAAATATATTTATCTTTAAAATGGGATCTACAATTTATTTCTTTTGACATTTAAATCAGAGCACAGTGGGTTAGGAATCCGAAAGCAGCTGGAGTATTTTTTTATTAAATTGAAAAAGGTTAATTTAAAAAAGTTTCCTGTGGATCTTCAAAATTATAATATGCCATTGCTGTGTATTGAAAAGGCAGAAAGAGCTCTAATTGTGTAAAAAAACAACTATCTTTACTAATTTAAGACATCGACTGAGGGTGCTTGATGGAATTTCAATATTAAATTTGGATTATTGAGATTTTGTACACTTCACTCAGTTCAAGTCCATTCGTGTGCTCGAATGCCTGAAGATGCCGAAAGGCGAAACCCGGGTCGTTAGTGACAAAAAACATGGAAGTGTACAAAATCTCAATAATCCAAATTTAACTATCTTTACATTTACATTAATTATTGAATGTAATCCGCATATTTCCATACAGGTTTTTTTCTGCATTTTATCATTATATTTTTATAATTTGTTTCATCTGAGTAATTTAATACAGTGAAATTGCAAAGAGCAGGAGTGAAGCTTGAATGAATGTCAGAATTTAACTGAATGATATTGAAGTGTGAAAAAACCAGTAAGATACGCGTGCGGTGTTCAAAATTAGCGTACAAATGTTGATGTGGAATTGTGTGTAACATATGAATCATTTCTTTGATAGAACTGAATACTTAAATATTTATTCTATTATCTTCAATATTAATCATCTCAATCTAAAGGCCACTTATACCAATAATTTTGCAAGGACTTTATGATCTCCTCTTCGTTTCATTTAACATTTTTTTCTTATACTTAATATTTATTCAAATAATGATACTCTATGTCAGCGTTATTTTAAGCGCTATTGCTATGGAAAGTGTTCAAAGTTTATCGGATTACGCAGTTCTGTTATTAATTCTGATTAAATACAATATTATTTGTTGAAAATGAGCCGAATTTAGTAGCCAAAGTGCGCCTATAAATCTTTTAATTGAAAACACCAAGTTTAAAGTTATTTTGTAATAATATTATTTATCGCTCAGGCGGCGCTGGCGCGGTGAACAAAATCCGTAAATATATTCGTCCGCTCAGTGAAAATTAAATTCACTCAAAGCTCAATTTATTGAAAATATCAATTACATAAATGGGTACAAACTCGATTAGGTACAGGGAGTTATTGAGAAAGTAATTTCGTGCTTCATCTGATTCAATTAGTTTTATTCATTTGGGTTGTGATTGGCACATGCTTTCAAAGCCACCCTATACATTCACAAAAAATATGCCAGGTCACCGTAGAACTGTGCATGAAAATAATTTGAAAATTTCTCTTCGATATCTGGTCCATACATATTTTTCATTGAAATGAATAAATTAATATATTATCAACGACATGAGTTAATTTAAAAAATATAGAATATTGCTATCACTTAACTTACGTGAGTTCAGTGGCGTAACTACTATGGTGCAGGGGTAAGCTGTGCCTGCGGACTTTTGGGGTTGGGGTACTTTGGGGGATTTCCAAATATTAAACAAATATATTTTTTTTCCCATGTCCGCTCCCAATGTGGAGCATATGGTCTCCTATTGGAGGTATCTTAACAGATTATTTTCTACGAGAACTGCTTGTTACTCAGTTGCTTAACCTCTCGTTTTTTTCGAAGAGAGTAGTGATAGAAGGATAGGGCTAGGACAGGACTAGTGGTTGGCTAATCGCTCTCGTTACGCCCGTGAGGATGGGATGAGTGGGAGGGAGGACTACGAACAGAAATCCATAAATCGATTGAAAAATCAATCTATGAAAACCGTCCGCACCGGGAATTAAACCCGAGACATCCGTAACCGTAGCCAGCGACGCTACCAACTGCGCCACGGAAAACGACTTGGACGGAAAAATATATTGTAAATAAAAATTAAAACAAGAATAATGTGTTAAATAAATTCAACAATTGCACATTTTCATTTCCAAACAATTATTATTTTTCAAAGTTAAAGTAATTTATAGCATTATTGATAAGATTCTAGTGCAAACAAATGAGCGTTTTTTAGAATATATTAAAATTATGAAGATTTCAGATGAGGATAGTTTTAATCAGTGTTCAAAACTTACTTTTTTACCGAATTCGTTCCCAATGTGGAGCATATGGACTACTAATGGAGTTTATCTCAACTGAAGTATTCTACGTGAATTGCTTGATACTCAGTTGCCCAACATCTTTTTTGAAGAGAGTAGAGATAGAAGAGTAGAGCCAGGAAAGCACAAGAGGTTAGCTAATCCGTTTTTAGGATTGAATGTGTGGGAATTTTAGGCATAATACATTATACGTCATGCTTTCGAAAAAAATCATAAATCGATTGAAAAATAGATCAACGAAACTGCTTGCACTATGATTCGAACCCGTAAGCACTACAACCGATGCTAACGATGTTGACCTTTCGGCCATGAACCCGACAATAATATATAAGAGTAAATGAAACATATATATATATTCAGTCATAACAACCGATTACCAGTGTGCTTGATATTTAAAAAAATATAACCAGGTCAACTCTAAGAGAAAAGTTATCACAAACAGCCATTCTTTATATATCAAATAAAAAAATAAGATTATTATATCGATGTTGCTGAAAATTAAACTCATAATATTTTGATCGCTACACAGAGCTTTTACCGCTTGGTTATAGAAGGCGATTAATATGAAATTGTAGTGAATAATTGGCAAAACAGCAATATTTGAGAGTAACATCAACATTTTAACCATTAAGTAGTTAAGGGGGGTGGGTGTCGAAATTGTTTTAGAGTAAATATTATTTTTCACATCTCTGAAATTAAGTTATGATAATTTAAGTATTAATAAAGCAGTTTACGCGTATTTTCATTACCGTATAATTTCATGTTATTCCATTCTAGAATGGATTAACGTTAAAACAAATTAACATTTTTTTATATCTGTCTATCAAGTGGTGAAGAATGCTATGTTGGTTGCAAAAAGGATTTCTTAAATTATTGTCGACGTAAATTTAAAATGTGAATGTACGATTATTTTGTTGGCACCCCCATTTTCAATGTTAAGCAATATTTATCACGCGGAAACGTTTGCTTCCCAAATTCTTTTCCCGGGTCTTACTCGGAACAAAAATAAACGTGTCCAGAACTTATGGTAATGGCGTGTAGCTTATTCTCATTTTGCGTAAAAACCAGCTACTTATCCTGGCATTTAGGCGAGTTCTTTTATTATGCAAACTTGTTTTTTTGCCAACAACACTGCGGCTTAAATGTAAATTATAGCACGGTATGTATGCAAGAATATTCTTAAAAGTTTAGTTTATGCATATAAGTTTATTTTGCTCTTAGGATAAATTTCAAAGTTTCTGTTTCTGAATATTTTCTAATTCTTCCTTACCTTGTATTAATGACTCAATATCTAGTTCAAAATTTTCAAATACGAAATTGAACGGTCAGTAATTTAAGCATCGGTAATTATATAAACTGAATAGCCAGTCATTCATAGAAGTTCCATACCTTATCTAACCAAGATCTGACTTTCATGATTATAAATGTCCGTATATTATTTATTCCAACCACTTAAATAAACACTTGATGACCGAATAACTAGGTGCCTTCTTCTCTTTGGTCACCGCTAAAAAATGAGTCTTGTATAGTTTTTAACGTCACTTTTTCACCACTTTTACACTTCTCATGACTGATGCTCAAAATATCGTTAGTTCATAAAAAAATGGTTTATTGATCGTGTCTGTTTTGCTTGTGACGCATTATTTCAAATAAAATCGTCTCTAGAAATAAGAAAACAGACAATTTGAATTTAAACAAGTTGCTTCTTTTTGAAAACTAAAACATCGCTATGAACTAAATACTGGTGACTGCAATTCGAGAAAAAGGAATTTAGAGGAAAGTGTTGTTTCCGATTATGAGAACAACTGCTTATTAGAATCAATGTTCATTTGATAAATACGAACACAATAAGCGGCCCCTACTGTGTTGGGAAATTGTTTCATTTGAAAGTACCTAATGCTGTCTCGCTACGGAGTACGTAAATTCGGATTGGGTTTACCGTATAGTATCGTGGGAATACACAGATTTGGATATCTGATTAAATAGATAGTCATGAAAAAATCGCACTACTATCTAATCAGATATGCAAACATAAGCATTTAACTACGCAAGCATGAATTGGGTGGATAAAGTGTACTGGACTTTTCTTGTTATTTTACAGCTTCTTTACAAGAATAACAAGGATGACAAGTTATCAGTGGTATGAGAAATATTACGAATTCAATTTTCGAAAAAAAGGGACAAAAAATGAATAACAAGTAGTTCTATCTAGTAGTTCTTATAATCTAATTCCATTTGTACATGCCATTGCCAGTGCGTCCTTTTACTCAAGAAAATAAATCACAGATCCTCGAATAATTCATCCATCATTGCTTTTTCAATGTTTTGCAAAAAATATTAAATTTTATATGCAGGGTCAACTACAAACGCCTTGCTCATATATTTCTTGCAATCATATTTTTTCAGACTTCAATTTGATATTGCTTAAATATAAACTAATATTTTCAGTGGATATTGAGTACGTATTAATTTGAAAACTTAACGAAGAAAATGTTGAATATTCAATTGAATAAAACTTTATAAAAAAACAGACGAAAACCGTATCGTAACTGGGAAAGTTGGTAACATTTTATATTCCTTGGCATTTTAGAACAATAATTATCTTAGCTGCATTTAAAGACTTGCCAGAGAAAACGTATTTTTGTAATATAATTATTTTCATTCCACAAATGGTTTTGACGACCGGTTTCACCCAACGAGTAAGCATTTTTAACAGATTATTCTGACAGTACTGCATTTCTTATTTCAATCAATGCAACGTATGATGGATAATTGTTGCATGAATGGGTAGATAACATGAATAGAGAAAACCATTATTATAATATGGTTTACCTTTTTTTTTTGTCAATCGCTCTGTTAAAATACCTTACCAAAATACTTAGAGTTCGGATTGATTTTCTCTTAAATGCTTTTACAGATATTTCTACAAATAAATTAAACTGATTACTGATTTTAACACTTGGCCCTCATGATTTCTGAGTTACAACAGTATTTTACTAACGATATCATAACAGCACTACAACAAATTCATCGAAACGTTGATATCAGATACCACCTCTTTATAAACCATAAGTTAATTAACAAATGATTTTTCAACATTAATTGAATTATTGGTTTACCAAAAACTTCATAGTTTGATTAAATATTGTTGTGTTATACCACATTATAATATCTGAATGTGGTATGGAAATGAAACTTTGGATTTTTCCTAGGAAACGCCCTAGTCATATTCAAATATAAAACCTCGATACAGCGGACAAATCGGTATTCATTTAAATCAAATATCGGTAATAATGTTATGAAGTAGGCTTTTCGAAAGCACATCATTTTATTTAAAGACAACTGACAGACAAAACATTTATATACAAGACATTATTTAAAGTTTCCATAAATGAATAAGAAAAATATATGCATGCTTGGAATGCATGATGTGTAGACCTGGTGTGGCTTAACGCACATCAAATCGTCAGCCAAAACACGTTAAAACTGACGGTTTTTAGCTTCAATCATGCCTAACAATAACTGGATATTTTTTGCAAATTTTGTTCTATATATTCCGTTAAAAATTAAAGTTTGTTGTATCGAGGTCTGTTATATCAAAGTTAACACAATACTTATAGATACATAATGTTGTATGAATAACACTTTAAAACTATAATATGGACACATTCCAAATCTCGATGTTAACATTATATATAATATCGTTATAAGAAGTTACCTTAAATAATAAAATACTCAGAGTTGATAATATAAAATAATTTAATTATTCAAATTCATTTATAAGGATTAAACAAAATCCGATTACCGAAATTCTGAAGTTTTTCGAAATTCACCTCCGTCAATTAAAAAAATTACTAACCTAGATCAAATATAATATAATTTGTGTTTGTGCTAGGAACCCTCATAAAAAACAAAGAAAATAAATCCAAGTTTATTCAAAGGAAAATTTTAAGTTGGTGAAAATTTGGATGGTGATATTTATTAAATATAACGTTTTGGTGCAGAAACATTTATTGCCTTGTATTGGTACAATTATAGGGTCAAAAAATGTATGTAGAGACCTTCTTTAAAGTTGATTGTTTTCATAAATATTAAGCAAAGATGTGTGTTATTTTAAAAACAAATCCAAAGGATTTCGCTTTGTCTGAGTTTGCATTATATAAGTTAACCAAAATCGATAAATCTTGACACTGGCATTCTTTCAAACATGGAATAGCATTTCGCTCGACAAAAAGCAATATATCGTAAGCCAGTTATTTATATAAGTAGATTACGGCATATTGCTGTATCAAGGATTAATTACGTGTGACACTTCGCCCACAAAATATGTATTAATGTATATTTTAGAAGGTGGGATGGATTTAATCAATAATAAATAAAGTTTATCTTTTAATAAATTGATGAAAATGTTAGGGGGTACAAAAAAATACTTGCCGAATCGTAAAGTAAATATCTGCCACCTGTCGATAATGCAGATTCTAAAACAGTGATGCACAAACCGCGGCCCGTGGGCTGTATGCGGCCCAAAATTACTAGTACTTTGATATCAAATTTTTCATTGCATTTAAAATCTGTGTTTGATATCTGAGCAAATTATGCCGTAGTGAAGGAATATAGTCTGAATTATCAGAAAACGAAATGCTATTTTTATTATTTAATACGATTATATTTTCACCGGTAAATATTTGCGACCGAAAATCCTCTTTTTACAATGAGTCTTTGTCTGCGATACAGGTGCAACTAGAGTTATCGATTTGTTGAACAACGATCAATTCAGATCGAAATATCAGGAAGGCGATCTGAAGAATTTTTACAAATGTCTTCCGGAATAACAGTTTCCCACTCTACGTAAGAAGGCTGCGCTTCGTGGAAGTCTTTTTAGAAGCACCTACATTTTTAAGCAAGTGTTTTCTTTATTAAAACTAAACAAGTTTCAACACAGAAACCGCTTGAACATGATAGCAACCACAAACATTGAACCCGACATCAAAATGCTTGCTGCCAGCATACTGTGTAAGAAATCTCTCCAAAGTTGATACCACTAACTACAGTTGAAGTTCCATCGAGCAAATATGCACTTAATGCAGATTGGAGAGAGATTGAAGTAGTCGATAAAACTATGTAACTATTAAATGAAAATTAACAAAATGCAAATCTCGTCTAGTATAATATGTCATTATTTTCCAACACTTTTACACTGTGCTGTCCATGAAAAATTAGAAAACGGATAAATTGGCCTTTCTTTCAAATAGGTTGTGCACCACTGCTCTAAAAGTATACTTTGATAATAAATAAGGTACTATACTTGACAAGAAGTAAGTAACCATCGATACATCATGCAGAGATTCTTAACTTCATTGCGGCAAGGGCCGCATTTGAGATTTAAGATAATGGTGGTTGGTGGCCGCACACTGGATTTCTAAAAAACAAGATTTCAGAATTATGTGTTACATTTATTTTGTCTGCTCCCAATCTGGAGCATATGGACTCTTAATGGAAGTATCAAAACAGAAGTTTTTCCACGAGAACTGCGTGTTACTCAGTTGCTCAACATCTCTTTTTCGAAGAAAGAAGGGATAGAAGGATAGAGCCAAGATAGGGCTAGTGGTTAGCTCATAGCTCTCGCTAGACCTAGTTTTTAGAATTGGGTGGGCTGAAGGAATTTTAGACATCATATATATCCATGCCTACGAACTGAAATCCATAAATTGATTAAAAAATAAATTTATAAAACTCTCCGTACCGGGACTCGAACCCGAGACATCCGTAACCGAAGCCAACGACGTTGATCACTGCACTATGAACCCGACATGTATTATATTATTACTAAATTACTATAATAAATAAGTCGGTAAATTATACATTTATACGCTTGCAAAATTACGCATTTATAAAAGACTTCTAAAAAACCATACAGCTAATTATGTAAAATAAAAAGAGGCAAAATACAATAAAGAGTAAATAAAATATATTCAAAATTACAAATCACAATTAGTACGATTGATTGCATCTCACTTAATATCTTCTCAAAGTTGGAAAGTGTGTGATGATAAATCCAATTGTTCATCAAGGTTGGCAAGTCAAAATCTTTGATTTTTGTTTTTATTATGTTTATGGTGGAAAATAAAGATTCGCACAACTATTTACGACCGAAATAGCATTCAATTTTGTAATCTTCTTTTGTAAAAAGTGTAAATTTTATGGCCAGCTAGTTTTCTTTCGAAACGTGAAATTTCAAAATGACAAATCCAAAATCTTTTCTTCAACTGTTTGTGCTTCTTCTTGAAGAATTTCCGGTATAGACTTAGCAATTTCAGTGATGTATAATAACAATATTATTACAAAATAGTATTTAGATCAAATTTGGGCTTTTTTGTTATCAAATTCTTTGTAATGGGCTTGTGAAAGCTGCTCCGTGAGCACCCATGGTTAAACAATCCTGCATCAAAGTGTGCAGTGATATATTGCGATACGAATGTTCAGATGTAATGTAAAATATTTAAAAGGCGTTTCTAAATTACTTGCATGTCTTTTAATTAATAATCCAAATAAGCTACTACGTTTTTCAGGATTGGACATTGAAAAACGGAGGGACGAAAGCATCACAGATATCTGTGCCTTTTACATTTATGCAAATATATACAACGATTGAAATATAAATGTTCGAACGTGTCCGTTCAGGGGTTTTAGTCAACGAATGTCAAAGAAATTTGACTATATGTCTACGGCTTGGAAATTTATTAATTAGATAAAATTAAAATACATTTCATTGCTTATGTATGTGCGTGCTCGAACGACTCCCAATTGAATGAAGGGTCAAAGTTGGTTATGGCTGATTTCCTGTAAAACGTTGTACCGGAATCTCAAGATTCACTTAGCTGATCAAAAGGGAGCCATAATAAACTTATCATATAGTTGAAGGGGTCAATCGGACAACCAATTAAGAGAAATAGCTCTGGTGACTTGTTTCATTTGAAAAACTAACTTAAACACAATTTAATGATGGCTTACACTTAAATGCACTTTTCTTTAGACTTATAACAAATAAATTTCACAAAAAAAAAAAATTTCAATAAAAATAAAGTGATGCCACATAATAAAATATATTTTAGCATTGAAGAAATATATTACACTTACGAAAAAATATTTTCGCATAGATAAAATAGTTTTCACTAAATATAAATACTCTCACTTTAAAATCGATAGCTGCACGAAGCTTTAATGACACAAACCAAGCCAGACAAACCCTAACATAGCCTACTACAACTTAACTCACTTTGTTAAAAGAATCCGTGACTAAGTGGAAACTATTAAAATCAAAGTTAATACTATGTAATCCAAAGTGCAAACTATCGAAATGAAAGTCCAAGTGTACCAAGTGAATACTATCTAACACAAAGTGCAATTATTTATAACCCTTGAATAATACACTATATGGAGTCTATAATAACTCGCAATACTTGGTGGAAAATCATTAGATTTTAAAAATACTACACAATTTATTTTGTAATACTTCCACATTTTTGTAATGATCAAGACCGGTTTTGCTCATCGCGAGCATTACCAACAGAACTGATAAAATGTAAATCTTAACAAGGCTATTTGTTTAAAATTGAGTTTTAGTAATTACAAGATATATCAAACAATTGGTTCAAGAACGACAAAAATCTATGGATTATCATAGAAATTATACACAAACGAAATTCAATAGTTTAAAATTAAAATGTTAAGCACCTCAATGGATACTATTCCGAAATCAAAAATTAATGAGTTTAAAAATAATTCATTAACGGAAATAGCAGATGGGAAAATTTTACAATAAAATTGCGAACCACTTAAATAATTTAATGACAATTAATGAAATATTAAATAGTAATTAACATTGACAAAGGGAATGAAGAATTTTTTTCTGTCAGGAACATCCCACACATAAAAGACAGCAATCAATTCTTACGAGAAAAGTTAATAAAATATAAATATTAAGTAAGTTTGTTGATAAATATAAATTGTATAATGAACAATATCGGCAAAGACGGGAAAATAATTTGTTCATTCAATAAATTTAAATTTGGCAAGAATTTCTTTCTATTCATTTTTGACACTTATTATTTAGGTGCAGTATTTTTTTGGTCTATTTATCAAAAGTATGTTTATTTAGAAACAAATTACTTCCAAAAAAAGACAATTCATGATCTTTTTTGGCAGAAGCTGAATGAAGAATGTTCTTTAATTCTAATATTACACGACCTTCCTATTTGACCAACATACCTAGCTTAATTTATCTTTGAAATTTACTTTACGATGTAATAAGTTTCACGATGAAAGAAGCCGGTCCTGATCCCTACAAAAATGTTAAATTAGTACAAAACAAATTGTGTTTTATCTTTAAAATATTAATTCTGGATATAAGCAGTATTTTGTATCCCGGCTATTCGCCCTCAGAGAAGGATTAACGTTGTATGATTAGGGGACTTAGCTGATTACGAATCAGCTGGAAGAATCATTTGGTCTCTGTTTGAAAATTTTTCTTGTATGAGACCGGCAGTTCACAAGCCAATCACTGAAATTTCGGCGGAAAAATGGGTGATGGATTTCCACTGCTCCGTTGATTGGAGAATGGGAGATAGACATGCATATCCTAAAGAAGTTTCTTTACACAGTCAATGTGTATCAATATAAGCCTAAATTTCATTATCTATTTTTTTTTTTAATATTTTTAAATTTTAAAAAATCTTTGTCGTATAACAACTGACAGCCAATGCGCCAGATATTTTTAATATTAGAAAAGCATACGAGGTAAACTCCACGACATTTTTTTTAAGTCACTCATGTCCAAGATCAAAAAATATAATTTGAATAAGTCTAAATTTGATTGAGCTTGCTAGGACTTGAACCAGGACCCACCTGATCGCAAGAGCAAAGTTCTTGCCACTAGACGACAGAGACTGACAAATCTTGCATATATTGCATGGTTAATCGCACCCATGTTTTTAATTACCGCAGCATAGAGAACCTAATATATTATGGGTATACAAATTTTATTATTTTCTTTTAATGTGTTACAATTTGTACGCTTATTACTGGGAGGGATGGTATATGGCTTCATTATGCTCCTTCTAAGTAGATCCGGCCCTGGTCTGCGCAGTTACTTAAATAAGCCACTCTCCTCTATTGCTTAGGTACGAATTGCACCGTACCGCAGTGGTATTGCTACTTTGAGTTCGGCGCCCTAATATTTACCCCTGCTAACTTTATGTGAAGCAATGACGAGTATAATTGATTTTAAATCGCATCACCTGGAATTCAATTAAGAGTCTGTCTGGCTAGAGGCTGGAGGTAATCCAGCCTCCAAATTAGACAAATTGACTACGTGTCGCTTTTTACTACCAGCGTGTGCACAGGAATTTTATCCAATGCCAGGAAGCGTTTCAATCATCTTATACCGAATATAAACTAATTGAGAATCGATGAATGCTATTAAAAATTTTATTGCGTTTGAAATTTAGATTTTGGGATATTCACATTTAAATAATTTCAAATTATTTCACTATATGGTTGAGAAAAAATTTATACAATCTTTGATAATACATTATTTTTTAACATAGCAAGAATATAATACATATAAAATAAAATGTATGGATTATCGATATTAATAAGCGTGATATTTGTTAGCTTTTGATAGTTTAGAAGGTAGGGAACATTGTACAATACCAAGCAGAAGACAAAATGAACAGACAATTACCTGAGATCACCGCGAAGATAACTTTAAAGTCAACAAAGATCAAATCGGTTAAGAAATTTACCAAAACTCGCACACATTTTTCCAGATCCCAAGTTTTCAATTGATGAAATCAACATTCGATAATAACCTTTTCAATAATAATAAGTAAAATCTGTTTAAATTATTTAACCAGCATTATTCTAATCTGTATTATTCGTTATTATTTTTAATGAATTACTAAATGTTTACATTAAGACTCCTGAGCCCAAAAGTATTTTCGAATCTGTCGATTTCGTGTTAAAAACAATGTATATTTAAGAAAGTTTACTATGGATACTAGCAAATATTTTGTTAGAGATTTGAGTAATAAAATTAAAGAAGAGTTGTTTTAAGACGATTGTTTTACTTCACTTTTAAGGTTTACTGTCAATTCTTGGTGGAAAGATATTATATTTTAAAAAACAAAACACAATTTGTTTGTACTACTTACACATTTTTATAATGATCAGGACCGGTTTCGCACATCACGAGCATTATCAACTGATAAAAATACAAAGATAACAGAGCTATTTATATAATATTGAATGTTAAAAACTAAGGTATATAAAACAGTTGGTTGATGAACTAAGATAAGAATTTACTGAAGAACAAAAAAAAATAATTTATATTTCACAAATCCATTAATTTGACACTGTAAGGGCTCAACGTAACCACAATATTCATAAATTTATTTCAAATTTTATCATGCCATATATTTATAATAGATTTCCCATATAAAATATTGAAGCATCATTACAAAATTATTTATAAGACACGCTCTTAAAGCGCGCTGAAATAAATTTCGTTAGGAAAATTGTTTATTGTTATGTATCCGACGACTTTCCATTACTTTTATAGCATTTTTGTGTTTCTGCAAGCAACGCTTTATTCAATTATATTGCATTTATCTAGGAAAGAGAATATAATGGACAAACCAATTATTTAAATCGAATTGGAACGCAGTAAATGAGAGGATGGCGCCGCTAACTCTGTTCATTTCCTGCTTCTAGAAACCTAGAATAGCCGTAACATAAAAATCAACTAAATATCAAATCAAGTAAATAATCCAGTTCAATTAAAAAAAAAAGTTGTTTTCAAAAACAGCAAAACCTCGATATAACATCTTAATGCGGGCGAAGGGGTGAGCGATAAATTTGAAAGTTCGCTATTCGTTTTAGTGATATATTTAACGACGCAATATATTTATATGCAAGGCAATATATGTAATGTTATTTGAAAAAAAAATACTATTTGAATATGGCTAAGCGCACGTAAAATCATTTACGGTACGCTATCATAGCATCTATGAAAAGAGCTTGCTTTGTATCTTACACCTAAAAATGGATCCCGAGCTAGGGAATAATGGTGTTGCTAGGGTAGGTATGTTGGTTTTGATGATGGTCTTACTGATAGTTGAGTTAATGACCTCGAGTTTAATATTAATTATTTTTTAATGACAAGAGCGACTTAAGCGCCTTCACGACGAGTCCATGTGTTTAAAATTTGAGAAAACATTATTGAAATTTCAAGTTAAAAACTTAGCATTTGAGATTTTTGCACTTCTAACAGAATTAAGCGGTTTAAAATTAAGATTTTAAACTCAAAATAGGCACAACAATAATATGTACTGAGGTACTTTCGTGCATAGCCCCACGCACCAAAACACGAAGTGATTGAACGGTCATCGCTGCAACCGCCATCCAAGTGGGGCGTTACTCGACCGATTTAAAAATATAAACAAAACATTTATACCATCCATATTCATTCTTACTCGAACACCCAGTTTAAACCTCCAATTGAGCGATATTCATATGGTCGTAAGCAAGTAAAACTTAAAAGAAGTATTTGGAGAGGTGCGCGATGCGCAAACTGCAGTAAGATTTTTACAATCGCACAATATAATTCCGCGAGTGGTTACGTGTAATAATGAATACTTTATTTTAATGCAATTAATACTGAACGCGCATTTGAGATGCATTAACTGTAATTTTAGAAGATATTGCCGAATTTTGACATTTTATGGAGAGTCAAAATCACGAAAATTGTCGAACGTTGGCAGCGCTGAAGCGGGGGGCGGAAGCAAACATATATAGGTGAAAGATAACTATATACATGCCTGCACGTCTGCACTCTGCAGGTATACTTGTTGTGAGTTATGGAACGTGTCATATGTCATATTATGGATGACTGAAACGTAGCGATCATTTCGTGACATGGTGCCTGAGGCTATGCATGGGAATGAGAAAAGACAAAAAACAATTATAAAAATATTTAATTTAACCCATTCTCAATTATATTTCAAAAAGAAAAAAAAAGTTGATTAACTGTTATCATGATTTCCAGTAGATTTTTATATCCAATGAAATTTCCTTGATAATGTTTACGAAAAAACAAACCGAAGTATCTAAAAGCTGCTGTTACTGACACTTATAATATCTTCCAGAAATAACTTTTCAAGCATGAAAACCGAACACTTATTTTAAGCTCAATCTACTCGTGGTCTTTGAATTCAAAAGCTCTATGAACTGTAAAATATTGACAGCTGCAGTCGGACTTGGCAGTGGGGGTCTTAACGTACGGCGCAATGAAACCTTGAGCATTAAAATCTGAAAAAAATGAATAAGTAATACGTGTTGAGGTACTTTCCCTAAGTGAAAGCTCTAAAACTGTAAGTTTATTCTATGAAATACTTTTATCACTAAACATTTTGATATTCGCCGTCAATGTACATTTTGTATAAACGCTTATTTTTTGATGCGATAAAATAGCTATGTTCTTTGTTTTCGAAATTGTTTCAAATATTGTACAACCTAGCACCTACAGATACTTTGTATTTTTATTTATTTTATAGAACTTAAATATATTATTTTAGTTGATAATACTCGTGATGAGCGAAAGGGTCCATATCGCTATATGGTGTTAGTAGTATTAACCAATTCTGTTTTATTTTTTAAATATAATGCCTTTCCACCAAGAATTGACAGTTAACACCTTGAAAGTGATATTAAAGTGTAGCTATAGATTATTATATATTATTTGCTAAATTTTTATTTTATGAATGGAAACGTGTAAAAAAATAATCTGTTGATTTAGTAAAACATTATTTATTTAGAAAAATGAAACGTATATTTATGATGTATTTTCAACAAAACTTATACTTCATAATAATTGGTATACAATTGGAGCAAAAAACAGCCAGACTGCTTGCATACAATAATATTATTCAAACGAGTTGCGAAAAATTCACGGATTTAAAATCACACGTTAAAATCATGAATGTTGTAATAACGCATTCCACAATAAGAAAGTACTTTATTATTAATATTTAAAACTGATGTTTAGTGCTCAAAACTGAAATGTGCTTACATCTCTGCTAATTAGTCTCTATCCAAGCTGGTATACGTTTATTGTGTTGCATAAATGATGGCATTTAATGTAAATCGATGAATTTCAAAGTCCATCATAAAATTTGATTTTTTTCTGTCTGATTTTATTTAAGCAAGTGAAATTTTATGGTCAAAAGTGTCAAATGAGGAAAGCTCAAATTTTTATTTTGAAAATTGACTAAATTATAAAAGTAGTAAAAATAATAAATTGATAAAAGTTGTTGAATATTTTTAATAAATGTGGCTTACATGAATTTGTTATTCATCAGCCTAATTATTTGACAGTATACAGTTACTAACTCTCTACACTATATAATAACTTGAAAATTGAAAGAGTCCTTCTTTCCTTTCAACATCTTGCAAGCTATAAGAAATGTTTTTATTGCACACCATAGCTAATTTGAGTTTTCACGCTACCAATAAGAGATTTCTACCAGAGTACCCCATTCAGATGTCATCGTCACCCCATCTCTGTGTAAACCCCGAAGAGTGAATATTAACACTTCAATTTCAAAGTGACGCGAGAAGAGTTTTTCAGTGTAGTACAGGGGAGGGAAACTTTTGGCCACATAGGCAATTAGTTATGGCCTTTTGAATAATAGTTATTTAACTGGAAAATTAACTATCATCCTTTAGGTACTTATTTTGTTACGACAAATAGTAACCAAGCTTTTTTATAATCAATATAATCTCTTTTTCACAATTTGTTGATTTTTTTTTATTTATTTGTAAAAATATTAAAACGGTTTACAGCATTACAGCTGACGCCAATGCACCATACATTTAACAACTTTACTATAGTGCAGACCTGTGCTGTATACAAGAATATTTGCAATATTAATCATATAATTTTACCAATTCTCAATTGTAAAATAGTTGGGAAACACTTAAGCTATAGCAAATCAATCAAATAGAATTGAAAAAAAGTAGAACAGAAAAACTACATTTATATTAATAGATAAAAATTCCTGCTTGATTCAAATCTATTGAATGAATCAATCGCCACTCTTATAACTGTTTCGTTAATCTATGCATATTATCAAAAAGAAGTTCTTGTAAGATTTTGGTCTCTTTACATTTGTTTTTCAGATATCTTTTTGATGCTCTTAACTTCATTCCCAATTTATCATCTGCTGTTTAACGTCAATGTAAACTAAAAATTTAATGTCATTAATTCTTATAAAAATATTTAAGTGGTTCACAACATTCTATTATAATTTCCCATTGGTTATTTTGGTTAAATTTATAAAATTACTTTCAAACTTATTACATTTCTTTTGATAATTAATTTCTAATGTGGCTAATTTTTGATTTCTGATTAGTATTTATTGATTCGTAGGCGGTCCTTAACATTTTATTTGTAGACTATTTAATTTCATTGATCTTTATCTTTATCAGTTAATAATGCTCGCGATAAGTGAAACTTGTCGTGATCATTACAAACATGTGGAAATAGTGGAAAAAAATGTTTATTTTAAAACATATTATTCCTTTTAAGTTGAGACGTAAATCTGTAGAGTTTTAAAAAAACAAGGTGTGAACCAATTGGTCCACAGCCATTTTTTCTATATTATGATTATTGAAATATTATTATAGCCGAAGAGGGCATCTCACCGAATGCATTAAAACAGGCTTCTCAAAATTGCATCATGCTTTTAACTTAAAAATATTTTATCTGGTCATACTAGCAAGTTTGATAAAAATGATAAGAATAATGGAAGAGTATTTGCTATGCTGTTAATAATAGCAATAATATATAATAATTATAATAATATAAATAAGTTTGATAATATAATTATAATCGTGGAAATATCTGAAAAATAAATATTGACTATTAGACATAGACCGTTTTTTTGTAAGATATGTACGCCGCCGACGGCAAGCTAGTCACTGCCCGGAGACTATAAACTCAAAAATATAATTTTAACAGAAAGCGTTTTATAAGAAATGGTTGCTGTGTAATGAGGCTGATAGAAAGATGATGTGAGAAAATAATGTACTAGTTCGCCACACGCTCATTCCGTGTCCCGTTTTCAGAATCGGAAAGTTTCAGTAGAATGAAACAAAATCATCACAAAATATGCCTATGTATACATATTCATATATCTATTGAAAGTGTATGTATGAAAATGCCCATTTGGAAACTCAAACCCATGACAGTGCAACCGAGTAAAGCAAAATCCTTTAAGCGTTTACAGTCAGCCAGGGCAGTGCTCCGCAACCTTTTATCACCCACAGCACACCTAAGCAGCGCGTAGAGTTTTGCGGCCCACCACTCGATCAAATATGGAATTTTCAGAAGCATAATTTACATTTATTGTTTTTAGTTTTTTTTCTGCATGAATTAAATTATATCAAATGAAACACTTTTTAACTTATTTAGATGGTTCTTAGCCTTTTGAAAATGATAGAACACTTTTGATGTTTTTTCGAAACAAAAAAATAGTAACCAGAAAAAACGTATTTCTGAAAACTAAAGATTAAAGAAAATACATTGATAAGAGTTGTATCTAAAAATTTAGGTTAGCCACACTACATACATATAAAAAATAGTATATAAACCGCGATTGAGCTTGACGGTTTTTAATGATTTTAGTAATATTATGTGACATTGTTTATTTCATCGTTCATATTTTGTAGATTATATGTTATGTTGTTCGTTTCTTCTTTTTGGACGCATTTCGCCATGGCACACCTAGCATCGTATCCCAGCACACCGGTTGCGTAGCACTGAGTTAAGGAACGGAAGTTACTTCGCTTGTTTATTTTACCACTACAGCCCTCATCTAGTACGAGGATATACAGGAGAAAAGTAGTAAATAATTAGTACTGTAAATTTTTAGAAAAATATAATGAATGCTACATAAATTGAATGAAAAATTTTCATAGAATTGATCTCAATTCGATTTCTACGAATTTTTCAAACTTTAACGAGTATGAAAATTTGCTGAAAAAAAAACGAATTGAAATTATCACAATTGAATAGATACTCTGTGCGTATTATTCTGACGAAAGCAATTAATTCATTTACTGAATCAATCAGCCCGTCGAACTCTAACAAAATTGCATTTTTAAAGCAGCTCTTTTTAGGTCATTCTTTGTTGAACGATTAATTGTTATTACATAATAGATTTTGTTATTTGAAATCATTTTTCAAAAACTGGTTATTCTACAATCATCATCATTTGAATTTTAAAGGGTATGACTTATAAAACTTTTGTATGAGAGCATTCAAATGAAGCTCATTGAACAAATAGTTCCAGCATATTTTTTTACAATAATTTACACGACATTTTTATGAATTTTATTGATTAATTTTGTTTAGTGTAACTAATAACGATGAATATGCCATTTTTACTTCATATTCGATCATAAAATGGAGCAGATTGTCTTTTAATGGATCATTTTAACAATGCTTATATTTTTCACTCCGATTGTCGTTTTAAATTGTTTAATTAATAAATGTGTCACTAAAATTTAAATGTAAACTCAATTTTGTATTTTTACAAACTACTGCATCTAATTTAAGACATCGACTAAGGTTGCTTGATGGAATTTCAATATCAAATTTGAATTATTAAGATTTTGTACACTTCCATGTATTTAATTCGTCAATTCGAGTCCATTCGTGCGCTGGAATGCCTGAAGATGCCGAAAGGTGAAATCCGGGTCGTTAGTCACCTTCAGTCGATGTCTTAAAATATAACTGCTATTTAACAAAAACCAATTTTGTCAGTCACGTATAACAATATGATTAAAATAAAAGAGACATAGAGCGATCGATACGCTAACAACATCTTTTTCAATCCCATCCTATCAACTTGTCAGTCTCTGTAGTCGAAAAATTATTACTAACTCCTTTCGATCAGGTGGTCTAGGTTCAAGTCGTCAATATATGACACACCTTGGTTTTTTTGTTAAGTTTAAGTTTCATAAGGGTCCATAACTGAAATCGCCCAGCGGTAATGACAATGATTCGGAGAAATCGACCCAACTGTCGTCAGGGACGCACGGCCATCGCCTGCGGATAGGTTCGCAAGACGAGTCCATTTTTGACGGAAAGGAGTGGCTCCGACGATGCGGAAGTCCTTTTAATTTTTTGTGTGAGTAGTCGATTACGATCTTTCGTGTGGAGATGAGCTGCCTGCCAGCGTGGTTAGCAACGTTGACGTTGTGGATTGTTTGTGTTTGTTTTGAAATTGGACGTAATTTAAAATCGTTTGTCGAGTCATTTGCATTATAATTAAAGTAAATTCAGTTGTTAAGTAAATTTAAATGTAGATTCAATTTTATATTTTAAGAATATTTTTGTGTATTTTAAGCCACTGCACTGCATCTTCGATTAAAAATAAATAAGTGTTAAACCGGATTTGAAATGGTGTTTGTTTGAGATCCCATCCCTTCCAGGACGTCGATAACTAGCCATCCGCCTCTCTTCGATTCGGGTCTTCTCATATAATTGTTGTTTTTTTTCAATCTGATATTTGAAGTCTTAAGCATGAGTGTGTATGTATCATATATTTTCTGTTCCAGTTAATCTCGTGTGATTTAAAAAAACTAACTTTTACTGATGGTGGCAGCGCGAATGGTCCATGCATCGGTATCTGGGATCGGTGCTTGACATTGAGGTATGTGAAATTCTGCTCGAAGATGAATACGAGGTATGAATTGTGATGATAAGTATGACAATGGTAAGACATAATTATTATTGTACAATTCATTAAATTATGACTTGACATCTCTCTGTGCTGTGATTACTCCATCACGGTTTGAGTTCTCATTGTCTGCATTCTCAATTAATTTGTATCGTTATTTTTTGTAATATTAAAAGTTTAAAGATTTCAGTGTCTTTGGTTTCGGTAGTTTATTACGGAATTTGAGCAATGCTAAATATAACTTAAACAAGCCTCTTACAACGCTTTAATCTTTTTAACCATATCTATATATCAGATAGAGAATAAATCGTCTTATGATAATAAATAACACTCACAACATTTTTAATAATAGTTGTTGATTAATCAGTAGTAGTTTTTGCATGTTATATTAGTACAGCATCCGTGGCGCAGTCGGTAACGTCGTTGGCTACAGTCACAGATGTCTCGGGTTCAATATCAGGTGCTCACGATTTTCATAAATTGATCTTTAAATCGATTTATGAATTTCTGTTCGTAATCTGAGTATCTGTGATGTCAAAAATTCCCTCCCACCCATCCGATCTTAACGCGAAAGCGATTAGCTAACGATTAGTCCAATCCTAGCCTTATCCTCCTCTCCCTACTTTCTTCGAAAAAGGAGAGGTTGAACAACTGAATAACAACTAATTCTTATAGAAAAATGCTGTCGATACACTTCTATTAGGAGACCATATGCTCTACGTTGGGAGAGGACATAGGAAAAAACATAAATTAGTACAATGTTTTTTTCTCAGTTTTAACACACTTATCAACATAGCTTACTTCATGTTTTCCATATTATTCGATGTAACTATTCTTTTTCGTATTTGTTTTAAGGTTTTTAAAACATAAACGGTGGTTTCAGAGTATTTTAGATCATAAATCACATGCTCCAATAGATTTGAATTACGTATAATCATATTCTTGCAAATATAATTTTCCTTTCACATATTACCTGTATTCTGATTAAATAAGTGCTTTTCTCTCAATTCATTCAATTTGTACAAGAGACGGATTCAATAAAGTAAGTGAGTATTTATTGTACTTTTTCAAAACGGCCGATTTGCCCATTGATCCTCTGTTTACACTCAGTAATACACTCACTGAGTCGATTGTTTCCGAAACAAAATGTCCGTTTACACTTTTTTGTATATTGGGCTTTCTCTTTAAAGCTCTCTGTCTACAAACTCTACAGCTTGAGTCCAATTGAAATAGTAGCGGATTTAGGAAATATATTTTCATTGTTTTCTTATTACAATGTTTTAAATATGCTCAAAACATTTCGTTTTATTTCTGAATTAAGTTATTTCCTAAGATGGTGTGAGATGAAAAGATGAAACGGAGAATCATTAACCAATTAACCTGTTCTATGTAAATATTTAGGATCTATTGTAATCCAATATACTCTAAAAGTTGAAGCGAACATAAATTCTTGTCGCAAAATTTGGCAAACAATACGGAACATATTTTTGTTCACGTTTCGTCAAATAAAAATTGGCTCTCCAACCAATCCTATGTCCATTTGTGTGGTTGATGATTTTATGCCTCCCTTCTGTGATACAATACCACGCATAATAGCATCGGAATGATTTTTAATATTGTACTATAGTGCTTTAAAAAGAAGATAAAATAAAATAATTCAAAATAAATTCATTCAGTGCCAGAGATATTGACACTAGTATCGTAACTCCTGAAATACTCCTTATTTCATTTATATACGAAATTGAAATTTTTTCTCTCTAATATTTTGTAAAAATTGCATTTGATATTATCTAATTTATTAACAGTACCGCTAAAGTCTGAAAGTAGTATTATAAATTATAAAGTAATAAATCAAGTGAAACTTTTTTTAAATTCTTGCGAGTGATATAATTATTATAATATCATTTAGGTCAATATTTGTGTGAAATTCAATCACTAATCAATTGATGTCACTTTGGGAAAATCTATATCATTTCTCATCCCTTAACTATTGCAGGTCAACGATCGTCAAATCCAACACTGTCTGAAGACGACTCTGCAACAACGCCGACGGCAGGTGTTTACGAGAGTGTAACGTCTTTACTTCGGTGCCTCTCTATTTACAATGTTTACCGACGCGAACTAATAAAATCCGATGTAAACTTTATTTCAAAATGCCACAAACTGACATCTTTCAGTGTAATGAAACCACTATACATCCGCGTGAAAAGTGCCAGATGTTTTAATGAAAACTCTTCTGACTATGTATTTACTTACGCGAAATAGTCAGAAGTAAAACTGTCAACAAAGCTGCACGCGTTTCAGCTTAAATATTTTATGTTCTGTTCCGAAGTTTTCTTAGTTTTAATTTATAATTCTGCTACATGCACAATAACAAATGCGTAAATCATTCGTATTGAATTTTACTAAAATAATGTGCTGATTTTTTTATCACACACATAATTGAGTAGTAAACGAAAATTTGGGCCCGTAACAGTTTGTGCTTCCTTTGAATTATTCAATGAATTAATCCCGCGACACACCCAGCGTCACCGACGCAGTAAAAAATTCGCGTGTTTATCAAATGTAATGGTGAAAATTTTGTCAACCGGATTATGCAACGTCTGTTTTGCCAAGTGCAGCATAGATTTTAATTATTTTCGATGACATTTTTTTATGAACGAATTCAATCGTGTCGACATTTGCAACGTAATAACCCCTCCGAGTTACGATATGATGGTTTTGGAATTAAGCCCTAACAAGTTCAACATCAAATTTTTACTGTTTCAATTAACCAATATGAACCTGGTGTTTGATATATTTCTTCTCCAGTATTTTCGTAGAAAAATCTCCAAAAAAAATATCTTTTGCGTTGGCAATGAACTATTTATTCTTTTTGATTTATTTGTTATCTTAAAAATAATACTAGAGATAAATTACCCATATTTTTGCCAGCTTTAATCATTTTCATTTTGGTTGTTTCTTTTATAATCGCAATCTTTTTATTAGCAAAATGTAAGAAATGCAGACATTGACTTTTTGCAAATGGAAAAAAATACAGACAAACTCTCTTAAATTTCTCAGTTCTTCAATAACTCCCGTTACACCATGGCAGTTATGACAGCATGATAATAGTTATTGTGTGAGAAGACCCCGGATCGAAGAGAGGCGAGCGGCTGGTTATCCGGAGTCCTGGAAGGGCTGATCTCAGACAAACACCATTTCAAATCCGGTTCAAAACTTATTTATTTTCCATTCAAGATGCAGTGGTTTACATTACACAAATATATAAATCCTAACACATAAAATTGATTCTACATTTACATTTACTTAGCAACTGAATTTACTTTAAGTTATAATACAAGTGGCACGACAAACGATTTTAAATTAAGTCCAACGCAAACAAAACACAAACAACTCGCATCGTTACCTCCACCGCAACTCACCCGGCTCGGCGGATCGTAATCGACTGTCTACAAATAATTAAAAAAACTCCCTGCAAAGTCGGAGCTACCCTTTTCCGTAAAAATGGACTCGTCCAGCGGACGTAGCCGGCGGCTATTGAACGCCTGGCAACAAGAAAGAGCCTATTCTTCGAAATATTGCTGTTGCCGCTGGGTGATTTCAGTTCTGGACATTAATGACACTAATACTTGACAAAAACCAGGGTGTGTCATATGATTGTCAGTGTGACTACAATATGCAGTTTAAAGTCACAGCACTATTTTGAGTATACTGTATAACAGCCGAAGCCTTATATTTAATTGTATTTTACGTCTTTGTGAATAAATAATGTTAAGCTTTCAGCAAACAAACAATAAAATAGCACCAGTTAATATAAATATTTGCCGACTTCCACTCACTCTGCTGCGCGGCCATTATGGAAATACTTAGTCGTAAAAGTTGTGGAGTATAAACCCATCGTAACATGTTCGTAAGAAGGTAAGTAGTTATGGTTGAGAGCAAAAGGGTCATAAGAGCTAGATTGTGTGATAACAGCAACTACTATCATTTCAAATTCTACCATAAGGTGCAATATTACACTTAAACCTTTATGGCTTATAAGCAATATCACCATTTTCATGTAAAAAAATGTGCTACCCCTAAGCTCACGACAAGGATAATCTTAAGGTAGTAATTAAAGACATGTAGACTTAGGTCAACATAAGTAATTAGGTCATCATAATAGTACGATTTCATTATTATGTTTTACCTTTAATTTACTATTTGTCGATTCACCGTTGAAAGACATCACAATTAAAAAAATATAACACATCTTATGTACAAATTTCCCAATTTTATCGTTGAAAATGCTCGCCATGAGTTTAACGAAACCTGTTTTGATCTTCATATAAAATTTTGGTATTAGTAGCACTATTTCAACTCGTTCTAATCTTTTTTTTCTGCATCGCACGAGCTCGGAAGCATATTTTGTTATTAATATTAATTATTTCGATAATTCTCGTAAATTACCTAAAAAATGATTAAATTTTTCACTGTCGGCGGTAGCGAGTCTTTTACAACATTTTTATGTAGATTTTAATTAATTAAGCGTCTGTACTTTTATTAAAACAAGTATTACAGCCGTACTTTTAATCCCCGCTTTTTACTTGTTTCATTTTTTAAATAAAAACAGCGTTTGTTCCTTTTTTGATAGGACAACATAACGGTTTTTTGTGTAATCAAACGCAATAATAACCCAAAACAGTAAAAGTTTTACGGGCTCACATTTCTTTCGAGAAGTCATTCACTGTTCATAAAACGATTTTTGCATTTAATGTACATGATATTCTTGGCATAAGAAGGCTGCGAATAATTCTTCACCGAAATCCTCTTACATCCGTCGCAATAGTATTTCTGAATTGTTTTATAGTCGCAGCCCCCTGGAATATTTATGTGGTCCTTGTGTTTGCAGTTCCTTAATAATACTCTAATATATATATCTATAATAACTTTACTCTTAAATATTGATTTTGAAAATTAAAACACTCACAATGCCCTATAGATGACTTATCCAAAGCAGAAATGAGGTATTTTTGAAAACGTAGATATTTTTAGTTTACAAAAAAAAAATGTATGTTTTTCGAAATATAAACAACGAATTCTTAGCGCACTATAGTTATATTTTGAGCAAAAATCTACATGCATATTGAGGACACCTCACTCAGGATACAATTAACAATAATAAAAAATACGCTTTAAATTGATATATATTTATATTACATTATAATTGGTGGAAAATTACACACCACGCAGAATTATACACTCAAAACAAGTAACACCAACCATAACATCGGTCAAGTTACCAATCTAATCACCGTTCCACCCAAAAGCCGTGCAGTCCTAATTTAGAATCACTGCATTTCGATAAATCAGCTGTCCCTGATATAACATGTTTAACCATCACTATATCACCAAGTTTTATTATAATTATTTACATACAGATTTTTTATTATTTTGTTGTAAAACCATACTTAACTACAATACTGGAAAGAAACCTAGTTGTCATTAACAAAAAAGAATGTTATAATAAAATGTAGTCAGAGAATTGGCATATTTGTAATCAGATGAGCCTTAGTTCAAAAAATCTTCTAAAAGTGAAGCAAAGTGATTGCTTTACAAATAGAATTAGTTTTAATCATCTAGCTACAATCAGCGACATCGCTCTTTTTGTTTATCTGAAAGTTTAATCTAAATAACTTTTTTATTTAGTTCTTATCAATTCATTATTGCAAATTATTTATGTTGTTAATAATAACTTCTGTTTATACAAAAAACAAATGAAAAGACTTCTATTTCTCATCGATTCTAATTTTCATAAAATTTTATACATGAAATAAAAATTGATAATTCAATTATTCCACTGGCTGTGTCACTAAATGCGACACGTGTTTCGCTTCTTTAAGAAACATCAATGGAATAACTAAGTAATCAATTTAAATTTTATATTAAAAATAAATTTTCACAAAATCACCATCGAAAACATTCGATATATTTATAATTATGTTTTTCTTTATTACCTGTAGATAAATAAAACCATATCCAGACCGTGATTGCAGTTAATAATAATTTTCCCCATGGAAGTAAATCTTCTTTAAATAATTGATTATATTTCTTGATATTTCTATGGTGGAGAATCGTAGAGGTGGGCACTTGCAATGGGCCGCTGTATAGCACTCAGCAGTAGTGACAAGGGGAATTTTAATAACTTTTACGAGCAGTTTTCCGACTGAGCTTCCAAGGAATTTGCGAACAAGCAGTGTTCATAAGAAAATGAGAAGCGATTTTCGTTTTATATTTTTGACAAGAGCGTTAAATTCGTTCATTGGGGGTTTTATCGTCCAACTCTCGAATTAATCAAGTGTTTTTTACCAGTGCCAAGTGATTATTGAATGCCTCGACGAGTTGAATCCATTTAAAGGTGTACCCCGAAATCCGTAAAGTTTTTATGAGCAAATATAAAATGATTGAAATTTCACACTACCTAGCTAATAATTTGACCTTTTACAGTTATACTGTCATGTTTAGCATGGTTTTGTATTTTAGAGTCTGATTTTTATTACTGTTTTCTCCTAAATTCAAATGCAATATATTTCTGATATACGATTGATTAAAAATTAAAATTTTGACCACTTCTATCGAACACGACACTGTTGTGTTGGTATCAACAAAAATTTTATATCTAAAATCTCAAAACAATACAAAGCGTCAAAATATCCCATTGTATGTTTCCCTCATTTGTTTAATTTTATTATTCAAAAGGTAAAAAAAGATTAACTTTATATGCATACATATTTTGTATGTGGCACAGGACAATTAATTTTCAATCAATATATCACTTCATAAATGTAATACATTATTGAAGACATCATTCTTAATCCATTAGTGTGATTCGACAGATTAAAAACCGAATTCTTAGTGGAACATGTATAATAAAGCTTTGGAATTGGATTCAATTGCAATATTCATTTGGTATTTTTAATTAAGTGTGTCGATATCTTCGAAGCACCCGAGGTGGTTCTTGGCCACCTTCCGCTAATCCAATGAGGTAGTTTTCAATCTTGCTCTCATATGATACGATAGTCATCGACAACTTCATCAAGCCAGGAAAGTCTTGGCCTGCCTCTATTCTCATGCCTTACATGACTTTTTTAGTATTATTGTATTTAACAACACTGTACATATGAATAAACCAGCCTTGATAGATTAAATTGCGCTGAAATCATCGTAAAATGCGTAGAACTCATAATTATTATAATTATAAGCAATTCAGTAAAATTTCTTTATGTCTGAAAGGAGATTATTATTTTTTTTAGATGTATAACAAAATAAACTTCCTTTTATCAAACAGTAAATATTAATTCAACGAAACACTTTAAAAGCTTTGCAAACTTTCACACCGCTTTGACTCTGACACAATTTCTTCTAATTAATAAAGTGCAATTTACTGTTCGATCCTATTTTCTTAACAAAGAAAATGAATTCTAAAAACTCGCCATTGTTCAATTCATGTAGAAGCGAGAGAATTGTTATTAAAATTACATTATTGTATATGTTGCTTCATCATTTATGTTCATGTATTGTTTCACTCATAATGCCCAACACCTTCAGTTTTACCTATTTGTAACACACTTCCATGAATACAGTTATAATATTTTAACATTGAAAAATATGTCGTTGCGTAAATTTTATATAATATAAGTTTGCGGAGTTGTGTGTTTTAGTCCCAGAACGACAATTATACTCTACCTGTATCCTTGGGCTTCTATCAGACACGAATTCAGTTGATTACTGGTTAAAATATCGGAATGGAAACATTCATTAATAGATCTTCAACCGTCTTGTTTCCAAATTCTTAGATGTTTAGATACCTTCCATTCCTGATATACATATCTTAAAGGTGGGTAGCTACCTTCTATGTAGGGCGTAAAGAGAGTAGTGATTGCAATTTACCGTCAACTTTATATAAAGGTAAACGGTAAATAATTTCTCTAAATACTTGTTTACCAGTATTTACCGATAAATTAAAAAAATAACGTAGATGGAATATAACATCAGATGTAGCCATTCATACTTTGTTTACATCTAATACAAATTCACAGTTAAAATAATATAGCAAATTGAATATTTTATTGAAATTATTGAAAAAAATAATATTGTGTAGGGTGTAATAATTTTTCTGAATTAAATTGGGCTCTCAGAAAACAAATAACATTAATACTTTCATCTCAGACGTGATCTGAATTTTGTACATATTCGTCCTGCACTGAAAACGCTGGTTCAGTTTAAACATTAGTTGGTATGCAAGTCATCAGATATTGAAGTGCAATATTTAAATAATTATGTTCCTTGATTTCAATAACATTGTATATGTATTATTTTTTGATTTATCTACTTATTTCGTTTTTTATTTTTGTTATTTATTGGTAATTGAAGCTTTTCTTTCTAATGTTAATATTGGGTATATTTCTATTTCATTTTCATCTATGCTGTTTTCTTTAGAAATAATACCAATGTCATTCTCATTCCTAGGCAACTAATTATTTAGTCAGTATCAAACGGTCATTAAATATTAAATAAACGGTCAGTAACAGATGCATAAAACGGTCAGTAGAAAAATAAAAATGGAAAGTAAATATTAAAGATACGGTCAGTAAATATTGAATGGCGGTGAGGTTAGTTTACATCGTCCTTTTTTTTTTATTCGTATTATTATCTGTAATTTGCGAAAATAAACCGAATGTATTTACGTATAAATATATCATATAATAAATTGAGCTCTGTAAATAAATATATATTTTTTTTTGTGAAAAATCTGTTCAATAATATGTATTAAATGAAAGAGTTGTAAAACCACCTTCAATATATTTATTGAAACTTAATTTATATTGGCTTCTTTCAAAGCTAAAGCCAATTAAAAATGACTTATTGTGTCATGCAAAAAAATAATGATTCGCAATAATGCTGCAGTCGATAGTTAATACTTTTTATGCAATTTCAATTTCAAATTAAAATTCTATTATCAATTCTTAAGTGAAAAAGAAATATTTAGTAATGAAATTTTCTACGTCAAAAGGGTACTATGAAGGAGGTGGCTCTGTAGACGTCATACAAAATACTTCTTTTGTCGTTGGTTAACTGGTTTTCTGATTGGATATTTTCTATTAATGATTTCAAGTTCTCATTTTTTCAGCACAGACGTTTTTTGAAAAAATAATGTAGTAGTGATTTAAAAGACTTTTTTAGAAAAGCTTTTAAATGATTTTATGTTCTGTAAATGATGTGCAACACTAAATTCAAGAAAATGTCGTATTGTAGTACATTGTATATTTATACTATTTTTAATACATAATTAAACAAAACTAAAATGGTCTCCGTGGATTAAAACTAACTGTATATGGCTGTTGCACAGTCAAGAGTTCGAATCCTTAAGTGAAAATCTTCGTGCGTTGATTTTTCAATCGATTAATTGTATTGTTTCCAAACATATAAATTTGTATTTTGTATGGCGCTTGTAGTAAAATTTTTGCTTTCTCGCTCAATTACATGTTAAGTGATGAGTGCAAGTGACATATACGGACAAGCTGGGGATTGCTCTTTTATCCTACTTAACGTTGTGTGATTGAGATATAGAGAGACACATCCACCGCAGACCTATGACTATTCATCGCACTGCACTGCCATTATTCGTTTATAATAACGGTTAATTCAGATAACGGATAGTGTAAAGCTAGACTCGTCCTTACTTTAGTCTTCTATCTTTACTCTATCTTAAAATAGAGGTTGAGGGATTAACAAACCAATTAAGTCCTATTGAGATGCTCCATTAAAACTCCAAATTGGGAAGCAGCATTTTAACACACACACAGACACACACATATATATATATATATATAGCAAAATACATAAACGAGCACCGCGAAATGGAGTTGAATTCCTGATCGATTAAAATTACACATTAAGAATTATTGTCCAATGGTTATTGTGAAAAAATGGTATGTAAGTTTTCCTAAGGCACTATTTTCTTAATATGTAAACTCATTAGTGTATCTGAAAACGTTTGATGCAGTAACAAAACTGTTCTGTAATAATTATGATATTATTTGGCAACTGCTACGGTACTAATAATTTAGCTGTGAACTTATCGTAATGGTTGCGCAAAACATTAGGCAACGGACATTAAATTTGTTTACTTTTTATTTAACTCATTTGTTTGATCGCGGCTTCGCGCTTCTGGTTTTTAAACGAAGCAACGTATAAGCTTTTCGCCTTTCTTGGATGTAAAATAACACATTTATTTATTACATTTTTTAAACCATGTACGCTCTCATTGTATAGTATATGGCATGTCTTTAGTTTTAGGCGGTCGTTATCATTTTAATTATACTTCGTTTCGTTTTTATTTAATTTGAATTAGAATTTAGGTAAATTATTTTCATTATCTATTTACCAATTGTTTCGTATCCCTTCTCATTAGTCATACGTATTTTTTTAATGAATAACTCTCTTATTATTTATTTTTCATCATTTGTAAATGCTAGCGATTATCGAAACTGGTCATGACTATATTAATTGCGAAAGTCATACAAAAAATTTATTTTTTATTTAAGGGATTACTATTTCAATTCAATAAATTTAATAAAACCAAAGGAAATACTAATGAAAGTACAGTCGTTTAAAAAAAAGAAATGGTACACTTATTAGGTGACAGTAGGTCTAAAATCTTATGTTCTATATTTGGAGAAAACGTGAATCAAAATATGATTAGATTCTGGTGGTTATTTAATATTATTTATGTATACATTAAGTCAGTGACAAACATGACATTGTTGAATAAATCGATAAGCAGATTTAACCACTACATTTCATATCACACACAGAAGTATTTTTTGAAGCGTAAAAATAAGTAATGTTTTGCATATTTGATAAAACTGAAAAATGCAAAATATTTACGCTACGACGAAAAAAGCTATCCAATCGAAATACAAATACTCCAATGAAGTGAATACAGTGTATACCGAACTAAAAAAAAATTACACTGAATATTTCGACCCGTTTTGTGTTTTATTTTTATACATTCTGTGTATATTCATAAAAATACACAACGTGTCATGTAAAATTTTCTATTGCTATTAATTTATATATTTTGCGTGAAAATTACTAAGTTAAGACACACGTTTATTAAATCTAGTGTTGTCGAACTTACTTGGTAGAATTTTTGTTGATTGTTTTTTTCAATACAAAATTGAATTTTGAAAAAACTTAGGCATCGATTTATGATCTGAGTTTATCACTAAATTTCGAAACAACTAAGTTTACTCAAGCGTTTTAAAGATGCGAAGTATAAGGTGGAGTGACCGGGTGAAAGAGAAACACAAGAAAGCAACTGTTTTTTTCTTTAAATCGGATATATGACGTGAATATTGAAATATCTTGAAATATCAGACAGCCGAGCAAAAGTTCTACTCTTGTTGTTCAATACTAAGATATTGAAGACGTTTGGTTGTTTCTGAATTGTGTACGTCAAGAGCTTTGCAATGTATGCCCACGATATTTGTATGTTAAATAAAAATGTCGTGCAATATTTCATGAAATTTTGAAATAATACACCTATTCGTTATAGTATCTATCAATTCGACGCCAACATTATAGTTCACAGTGACGCCTCCAGCATTTTATACCATCGACCGATCTAGATGCTTTCCAAACAGTTTCGGACCAAATTTTTTCACTGTATCAGATATGAAAAAGTAACGTAAAGTAATTATAACTTAGCAAATTCCTTTTGAACTAGACATAGAAAAAAGACCTTAAAAACCAGTCAAACTTGAGTAGATTAACATATCCAATGCATTCATTTGATTAGAATAACTACGTGACGAAAACGTGCTGCTATAATTGTAATAAAACAATTCATTTGTGAATGTCATTATTTTTTTACACAAGCAAACGACTGACTAGTTGGCAACTAAGATTAGAAAACTTGGATTCGCATATCTACCACAAACCAGCAGAACGATGTAGGAGAAGATAATGTTAAGAGGAAATAGATTTGTTTCCCATTTGGCGAAAATCGTAAAATTTCTTTCGTCGAAAACATTTTTTTTAATAATCGCATTCTCAGAGTATTTGTTTACACCTTTTTTTTCATTTTTTTCTTGGAAATAGTTAAGTTTTGAACACTGTTTAGCATAGAGTTGAGACCTGTTTTTCAGATATTTTAAAACTATTTTATGTCGTAACTTCTTTACAGTTTATTTTAAGTTGACGAGATTCGATCTTTAAGAAAGAATCGTAGTAAAAATTTTGTTGTAACTGTAGTGAAATTTGCAATTTATTTAATATAATGATTCTATAAAGATTTTTGAAATGCACTTATCATCACGTTATTTTCGTCCACTTCTTCCGACTGATATTTAATGTAGATACTTAATATAGTTATAAAAAAATGAGATGCGATTAGTCACAAATGACGTACAAAAGAACATTGAGTGAAACTCAATAATGGAATGATTACAAGTATAAAATCGTTTTACTGACAAATGGGTACGTGTGATAAATTGGTAATCATATTAAATAAATTCTGTTTCAAACAAATTTATTCACCCAGCAACACTTTGCCAGGAGTAACTAAATAACATTATCTCTCATAATATTCCGTAAATAGTTTTATCACAAATTGCTTCACTTCAATACAAATCTAACATTGGAATCGCTAAAGTATAACAAAGCCCCAGGTGGAGGAGACTAGATTGCATTCAGACCGTACGTAATAATAATTTACATCCAAGTCTTCTGTGGAAACTAACGTTCTGTAGTAAACACTCTTTGCTAGAAATAGTAGTTTGTCGCTTTAGAAGCAATATTAGGCGTTGAATATGACAGAATAATATTTGAAATAATACAATAGTATCATGGAGACAATTTATTAACTAACAAGCGAATGTAAATCTTATTAAACAAATTTACAGCAATTGTATCTTGCATGCTTTTGACGAGAAATAAATATTTTATAATTAATTTTTTGAACCACTTTAACGGTATCAACAAGTTGTCTTCAAACGTCCGCATCCCCCTCGTTGTGTATGTGCAGACAATGTTTCATACGCCATACTAATATAATAAAGTCTATTAGTCTCAAATACTAAGCTCAAGTAAAAAATCAACAATGTGTAGGTGTTAATAACAACTGTCAATTCTCGGGGGCAAAAAACCTCTCAGGCTTCTACCATAATATGCCAGTCTGTTTCAGTTCCGTCAAATACATACTGTGGGTAGTAGGTAACCAAGTGTCTTTGAAGACACTGAATTCTTATATAAATATAGTAGAAAGGATCGATGTACTGCAAAATATATTATTGTTACTTTTTATTTTAGGTAACGTAATTTCTTTAATAATTAAATCATTTACAAATCGAGCATTCTTTAAAATTTGGTTTTATTCTGAAGGTACTTCAGAAATTGCCTAGCTTAAATAAAAACTATATGTAAATGTGTAAGTGACGATTAATTTTACAATAAGGCGGAACCCCTACATATTTTAGCGCCATCGCTGCTCACATGAACACATGTTTCTAAGATTATACTGTATGTATTCATAAAACTATTGATACATTGATTGAATTAACATTTACTTGGTATAACTCCATTATAATCGGATAAAATAACAAAGTATTTTGTTCTACAAAATTTTCATTAGGTATTTGATAGCTATTTTGGCTTTACGCCATCGTGAAAACTATATTAGTATAGTATATATATATAGTTTTGACGATGGCGTTAAACCGAAATAGCTATCAACTAATTTTGATACAGTTTATTTTGTATACAGTGATGGGATTGAGTACGATAAGCTTACAGCTAGTTCATACTTAGGTATGAACTAGCTCCGTCTATCTTACTCTCTCTCTCTCTCTTGAACGCCTGAATTGAAACCATTTCTTTCCTGATGACATCCTTATATCCTTATTATCTCCAAAAACAGTCGTTGAGCAACTTACCTATAATCTATAACCATTTCTCGTTAAACGCCTGTTATATGGCACACCTAGTAAAAGACTATGGTAAGTCTAAAAACTTCGAAGGTGAGATTTTTACACAGTAACATGGATAATTTGAATACCTTTATCGTGTAAGACAATCGTAGCTCTAGGTGGATTATAAGTGTAGATATTTTATTTACAATAGTCCCCAACGTTCCCCAATGTTCCCCAACCTTGATACACCTGCGGACCGGTAAAAAGGGAAAAAAAATTGCGAACCACTAATACTGAAATAAAAATGGTTTCCCATGTAATATTTTTCTAATTTTATATTATTCCATATGGACATAACTATAACTAACAAATATAAATATGAAATTCTTGGAAATATATTTTGTTAGAAGTTTGCATCTGGGTTCACTATCCAAGAGCAAATATTTCCGTTCTCCCTGAGTGTACCTGAGAAGATTCATGACTGTCAATTCTGAGAAACCCAGCGACCATCGTGTCACATCATCCTACCAATTATTATTATTCGAAAATAATTAAAAATGCAAATAAACGTGCAGGCGAAAAAATCCTATAATTAGTATTTTTGGATGGCGAATTCCATGAAATTTGGCATACTATTCGCGACCCGTCGTAAATTCTCTGCGGCCCGGCACTGGGATGCGGACCACCGGTTGGGGAACACTGGTCTAAACCTCCATTTTCATTCAAATGTTTTCAGTGCAAGAGTATTGCAATTCAAATTTTGCTGTTATGTTGCAATTCTTATATTCTGTCATTTAGAGAGGTTGTGGATTTGATATTGTGTTGTATTAATTGAGTGTATCGGTAGTTTTAAAGATGAATTCAATTGAAAAAACGAATGATCTACCGTGGAAACCATCAACTCCCGCGTGAAAAAAATGCTTTAGCGATATCGAATAATAGCGACATGTAAAAAACCGCACACAGAGTAGAAAAAGAAGTATTCACATTTAAAATACTTCTTATCGTTTCATGAGTTTTTCAACTTTAAAAATGTTAAAATCAGATGTTTTTATTTTAAATAACGTCAAATAATAATTTCCAGAAACTCAGAAGTCCGACGTCGAAAGATTTATTTGTGGTGTTCTATCTTTATTTGAAAGTGTTGAGTATATGAGTAATTTTGTCACTTTTTTAGAAATATTTTTTTATAATATATAGTAAAAATAGTTATATGCATTTGATTTATTTAATTGTACATTAATTTATCCAATTTAACTATTCTTGATCGACGTGTTCATCAAAATTAACGATGTTATAATAACAATAAAAAATTAGTTTTGAATTTTTCAAAATATTCACTAGAATATTTTTTTATTGCTGTTCGTGATCATGACCAAAAAGAAACCTAACTTAATTTATTACTCGAGAAATTTTTAATATTTTTTTAAATATTTGCGAATATAGTATTTATAATTTAAAATTTGAAGCAATTAAATCGTATAATACAAAATCCAAGATTTAATCATCATAATGATGATAATAAAAATTTAGAATCACAGAGCCGTGTAATTTTACATTTTTTTTTTTTAAAACTGCTTTACGAATTATTATTTTGATAATCTTTTAAGTACGGTCCAGCCATTTATCGTCATAAGTTACATTATAAATTAAACTTTAAGGGTAATTTTAACGGCAATATTAGCCATTCTGGACGCGTTCGTTTTTATTTATTCATGTTCCTGGAAATATTTAAAAAATATCGTGTCTTTAGGGAAATTCGCGGAACTGTTTCAGCTGGAACATATTTGCAGTTTTTATTATAATATTTCCTACAGGATTTTAAAATTTAATTGAATATACGACCGGTATACTCTTTTCATATAGCAAAATGCATCTGCAATATTGGAATAAATATAACTTATATTGCTAATTTTCAACTCGAAGAATTTCTTTTTTATATTTTGAGCTATATTTCCTATTTACAAAATAGAATATTTTAACTTCTAGTTCTGGCAATTTTGTATAAAAATGGCTTCAACTATACTAAAATTTGGGTTTATTTTAAATTTTTAAACAATATAGTTTAGCCAAAGAAGTTTTATTGATTGATTGCTTAAACTCTTCTTACATCAATAGGCCTCATCGTTTTTGAGTTGAAAAAAACACCTCTTCGGATAGGTTAATTAAAATTGAAATATTCCAAATGTTTATTTAAAATAAAGCTATATATTAAACTGAATATAATATAGGACATTGTCATCGTATTAATGTTTTAGAATCTAATCAATATTTTATATATAGTTTGCACGACAAAAAAGCATTTAAAATAATCATCGAACATTAATGACGACTATTTTTAAAAATATTAAGTATGATTTTAAAAAGAGAATAAATTAAATTCTGATGGTACTTTTTTTTTTAAATTATATGCGTATAGTGTCACTTCATACAATTTAATGTATTCACGTTTTGGCGTCTCGTATAGGAATATTCCAGACAAAAATAATTGACACAACGAGTAGCTTCAATCTTTTATTCATAATAATATAAAGAAGTTGCGATAAAAATACTTGTCAGATAAATCGTTTATATTTATTTGAAAGATTAAATATCTGTTACTTTGAAAAGGTTCTACTTGCAAATATATGTATAAGCACATGCGCTTAAAATAAATCACCCGTTTGCGATTTGCTCGGAGATTTGCGCGCATACTGTAAATGAAACATTATTTACAATAGAAGTATTCTGTGATAGCTTCTCTATACTAAAATACTTTATGAGTACAGACTACAGACTGTTCCATAAATATTAGCATTAAATATAAATACAGTGAATGAATAAAATTCTTTAAGACAATTGGGGATCGCCAGATTGAATGTATATGGACATATAGACAGCGTTCAAAATTACGGTGTCCCCGTTGCACTTTTTTTGCAAGTAATAGAAGTGAGATTTGAAAATGTTACTTTACTTACGAACACCACCACGTTGCACCAGCATGTCCAGAACTCCCTCGAATCATCTCTTACTGTGCAATTAGTTGAAAAATAGGCAGTGGCAAAGCAAATAAATATTTTTTTTCATAATTTGTTCATTTAAATTCTATTGTCAATAAAAGTGGAATATGTTTGCATATTATTGCACTCTAGTCATGTTTACCGTTCACAAAAATCTATCTATTTGTACCTAATCACTTTCCCGGTGATAACATTTAACATAAATATTTCTAAACACAAATAATAAATTAGCATAGACCCGTAAACCGACTACCACGTAATTATTTTTTTATCGGGCCGAGCTGTTATACACATTTCTCATAATTAAAAACTTTAAATTTCATTTAGTTTATAATTAACAGTTTAATGGCACGCATGTTTTTTCGCATTTTCGCAAAAAAACTGTCATTTCACTAAATTCACTATAATTTGTAAACCAATTGAGATATCTTAACCAAATTTGATTTTATGGCTTCCAAATACTTTGCACCATAAATCAATACCGTTTGAGCAGTGTTTCTATATTTGTGGATTGCATACTTATGTGGTGTAGTGAAAAAAACTTAAATCTACTAAAAAATCCCTGCTTCTCATATCATCCTTGTTGCAGATGTTACAAGTCATCCTGGGACAGGACACGGTTATCATAATGACTCAAGCACCATAAAAAATTTCATATGACCCATTCAATAAATCACCACGCAATCTGTAAATAATAATAACCAATACTACGAGAGAGAGAAAAATAAACGTGTACCATCTAGGGGTAGTTTTAAAAAACTGTGTGGTAAAAGTATTGTTTATGTTTTGTTAAATAATGCGTTGATGTGTATACCACCATCCCTCGTTGACATTTGAAGTCAGACTCGATTATAATCCAGTACTTTTTAAATAGAATGGAATGTATGACGTAGGACTCATATATGAGTCCGCAACCATTAACCTGTTTTAATAAAAAATGTGACGTGTTCCACTTATAATCAATATTTGTTGATGTATAATACAATGAATACTTTTTGATTTACTGCATAATTTTAATGGTGGGCTTGGAATATAAAATACATTTAAATAATTTAATAACCGGGAAAGAAATGTATGAAAGAAAATCTTATGCAGTGATTAAATATATTTATTTGTGTTTAAATTATAAATACCTAGATACGAAAAAAATATTATTTTAAACTTGTTCCATTTTCTCATGTTCTGTTGAATCTTATTCTGTTTTGCCATGTTCTGCTTTTTCGTGTTCTGTTTAGTCATGTTCACCAGCGGTGAAGCTGTGTGATATAAATACTTAGCGTTCGAGTGTTGGTACCCCAACCTCAACCTTAGTAAATTTCATTTGTAAAATTCACTTAATGATTTTAAATTCTAACTGTGTATTTTAAAATATTTTTTTGTAACCATTATTAACTTCTGTAATTCTACAAGCAAATGCAATAAATATATCGTTCTAGGAACGACTGGGGTGTTTTCACTGGTGAATGGTCCTGGAAGGTGTTTATCTTTTGCTGACGTCTACAGAAGAGGACTGCAACCCCTTTTACCTCCACCCCCACCCGACCGATTGTATCGACCGGGTGATGGTAATCTTCAATATAAATGACTAATAAAGATTTTAGACAAGGCTTTGTATCAATTTCATCTAGAAGTTGTTGTCATTTTATTTTAACTCATTGTTGCATTAATAAAAGTCAAATTTAGACACCTAGACAGAAAAGAAATGAAGTAGTAAAAATTTAATACAATGTTACAGTTACGCGTATTTAACATTAAAAAAGGATATTTTTTTACCATAACCGCTCCCAGTGTGGAGCATATGGACTCCTAATGGAGGTGTCTTAACAACAGTTTTTTTACGAGAACTGCTTGTCATTCAGTTGCTCAAATTATCTTTTTCGAAGAGAGTGGAAATAGAAGGATAGTGCTAGGACAGGACTAGTGGTTTGCTAATCGCACACACTACGCCCTGTATTTAGAATCCAATGGGTCGGAGGGTATTCTAGACATCACAAACATCCATGCCTACGAACAAAAATCCATAAATCGACCGAAAAATCAATTAATGAAAATGTACGTACCGAAATTTGAACTCGAGACATCCGTAACCGAAGTTAACGACGTTGAGATCTGCACTACAACCCTGACATGATCACATACGATTCCTTCAATTTATCAATTGTAAGCAAACATTTCCTTTTATTAGATATTTTGTGTTCAATTACTATACTAGTAGTCGTGGGATGGGGCTATTTTCAGTTCATATATATCGAACTAATCACTGGAACCTCGTAAACTAGACTGGATAAGTACTTTTGCCAGTTACATTTAATTTACATTCTAATTCACAGCACACTTCAAAGTACACTTTTATACAAAGAGAAAGAAATGAAGTACTTGGTCCAGCGACCTTTACGCGCGGGACCTTTGCGCACCGACGTATGCGCGCCGTCTTTTCTGTGCAGTATCAATATTTTTTACATTATAATTACAAACAATTATTTTTTACATTGAAAAAAACATTTATTTTAAAAACCGTAAATAGATACGCGAAAAAAGAACCATAAGAAATAATTTAAAATATATATGTACATTGAAAAAAACATAGAGATAGATAAACAACATCTATCGGTTAAGCGTTAATCATATAAAAGTAGATAAATACTCACAATATATGTATTTTAAATAAAATTTGAAAATTTCGCGAGGCGGAATAATTTCCTTATGGTGGAATTATGTTATTATGTCTTATTTTTTTTTTCCAATCGATAAAATTTTCTTGGATAGATCTGTGAAAGTACTAATTAATTTTAAAAACATAAGATCTAGTTTTAACATAAAGATTATCATAAGTAAGTAAATTTCTTTAAAAAAGCATTTGGTCAATTTTACAAAATAGTCGTATATTGCGCGCAAACGTCGGCGCGCTGAAGTCGCAAGCGAAAAGGTCGGATTTTTAATGCGCGTTAGGGTTCTGTGCGCAAAGGTCCGTGCGCTAAAGGCCACGCACAAAAATTGGTTTGCCTAATTACGTAGCTGAGGGCAAATATTTATTGTATACTAGTGAATAAACAGCATACGTTGCAATTCCACTCAAAGAAAGGGAGGGTTTGTGTGTTAATTCTGTTTATTGAAATGCTTTTGGAATTTTTGGATAAACAATACTTTTTTTCCGAGATGTCGCTGTGTGTCTGTCAAATAATTTAATACATCAAGTTTATGAAGTCTTAAAAGAGTTTTCAGACATATTTTACGTATTATAGAACTACCCTGTTTCTAAAAAATGCATTTTTATTCACAATATACTTGCTTGCAATTACGAGATTGGTAATTTACATTAATGTCTGTGAATTACTTGAAGCGTTGCAGCAAGTAATATTTATATATAAATATAAAAAAAGCATTTACCACATGAATGCAATAAAAAGAATCAAATATACCATAATACCTACTTAATATTGCAAGGGTGGATTACACAAAATGAGGTAAGTGAAAAAAATGAGAGAAAAAAACAGAATTTCTGAAAGGTGACATTCGAAAAATTCTCCGACATCTGTTTTTTTTTTCTTTTAATTCTTTTGAAAATTATTTTTATACTTTAAGGAATATACAGATGGGTAAAAATTTTCTATGTTTACAAAAATGTAATATATTTTAAAAATAAAATGTCAAGAATTGACAGGTTTACATCTTAAAACTGATAAATATTATCTAAATTGTTATTGGTTGAAGAGTATAATTTATCTGAAAATTTAAGACATCGACTGAGGGTGCTTGATGGAATTTCAATATCAAATTTGGATTATTGAGATTTCAAATACATTTTGAATTTTTATTTTCGATCGGTTTTCTGCTGCAGTTTTCAATAATCAATGACAGAATTTTTGGCAAAGTGCCTTCGTCCTGATACTGCTGCTTTACGCTTTTGAATCATTTAACTGACATAAAAACCGTATACTGAGATTCGATAATAGATACTTGAGTCTGATATTGGTGGTGGGGTGAGGTGAGATCGAATGGCATCTAACTATCAAATGCATTCTTATTTCCTTACCCTTTCCAAAGAGAAAAGTTAGTGGCTAATATGCAACTAGTTCTTTTAAATCAAACAACATTATGATGCTCGATTGAGAGTATATAAATAAGACTAACATTGGGATTGCATACAGTAAAAAATAACATCTAGCCAAATCTTAATCTAGTTTCAAATAAATCATTGAAATAAAATAGAGGAGTTGAAACTGTTTCCTTATTATTAAAAATATTTCTCATTTAATGCATCTAATAGGGTTCTTTTTCAAAAATAAAAGAATTTCGGCGCTTAACAGATTGCACCAATTTTCCTACTGGAGGAAAAACAACGTAAAAAGACTCATTTGGTTGGGAAATTACCGCTATAAACCACCCAACATATGTATGCGAGCCAAAAGTAATACCAATGTACTTATTATAATGTTTTAAACGATAATTCTCTAGGAAATATGAATAATTGTACATCTTTATGCAAGTTTGTAGAAGTTTACGAAATCACCATAATCATTAGGCGTCCGGTTCGGCTGAGGTTTATTATTACACATTTTAAAGAATTAACTTTATAACTTTACTGCAGAGCAGAAAATACCCGTTCATTTTTTTAAAACATTATTGTTTAACAAAAATTAATTATTTTATTTATGAAATCGTCAATTTATTAATTCCACTAAAGTAGATAGTTACTGTTATTAGTTATGCGCAATTATTGTACAGTCACGAAATTGAAGATAGAAATTTCAAATAGTTCAGTTTCCTTTCAGAGGGACGATTACCATAATATTTATATGTGATGTGTTAAAAAGTAGAAAGTTTATAAAATTGCATTCATAAAAATATTACAAACCAGATGAAAATACTCTTTTAATTTTCCCAACGGTTTTTCAAACATGTTCGCAAAAATTTAATTTTATAAAAATGTATAAATTATATGTTTTATAGAAACGTTAAATATATACATCTTATCGATATCTAAAATAAACTTAACACGCAGAAAATAATATTATAGTTTCAGCAATGAATACTAAAAAAAACATGTAAGCCTATAAACAAAACATTACTGTTACGTTATATTTTCTGGAAGCAATTCTACACAGAAAACTTCGAATGAAAATCATAACGTGTAATACAAAACAAAAAGTATTTTGTAAGAGTACCGCTTCTATTTTCCTTAGGACGTCTATTCTCCGGCCCTTAAGATGCTTTTCCAGACCCTTGTTTTCTCATGGGTGATATTGAATGGCTTCATACATAACGCGTTAGAAAGCTCTCCCTTACAAAGACAACCTGTTACAACCCTTAAGTATTCATGCACTCGATTTACTTGCCTACATATCTAGGATAGTGATCTCACTGACTACTTGAAGATTACTGTGCAAAGCTTTAAACAAATAGTTTTTTATTTGAATTTCTCCAGCATTTTTACTTTCTATTGGCAAATATACAAAATTATAGCATTATATACCTATATATATATATACTAGTAATAGCCATGTGGCAGTGCCACGTTTCTTGTTTTTGGATATGACTTAGTTTTCCAAGAGAATTTATTTTGATGTAGACATTAAATTTTATTTGATAATAGAAATTTTGACACTATAAATGGGGATTGAATTGTATAATCTTTCGTACTGCCAACTTGTTTATAATAAGTGTTTTTATTTTCTAACAATTTCTGTTTAATTATACCTAAAAAATATTATAACATTTCAATAAAAAGAATTCATATTTCACGGTTTTACATTTTAAAAATTGTCACAATTAGAAATTTTCTAGAACTACCATCTTTTTCAATAAACCATGTTGACAGGCTCACATACGGTTTATATTAACTACACATTATTACAATATTTGAATGAAAAACATTATTTCATTTTACAGTTTTATACTAAAATGGTAAATGCGCTACAGAAAGATTGATAAATCAAGAAATATACAATATGTAGACATGGTGTGAAGAAATCATTTCGTCAATTGATCAGACTCTAAATAAAATATTTTTATTAATAAAACAGTGAATAAGTAAACCGGTTTCGTTAGAGGCATTTTTTTAATAAATGAATACCGCGTGCTAGCTACACGTTCCGTCTAGGGCGCGTATATGAGCAAATAATACGAGAGTAGTTAGGTTGTGGCATAAAATAGAAACATATCTTTCTTTTTGTCTCATAATAATCTGAAACGACATGATATTTGCGGCATATGTTTCAATCTGCAAAGTAAAGAAATGTTTTATATATTACACTAGTATTTTTTACCCGATTTTTCCCGAAACAGAGGGCACTTATATTTGGTCATTTAGACGATGGGATTATTTTGGTGCTAGCTAATGTTGAAATTTGCAGGTTGAAAGTTGAAAAGAGTACGGCGGTTGGCCTATGGTCAAATTTTGCTACATCTCTTTTGCAATTTGGAATTAAGGTGTATGGCTTGCCTCCATGACGAACGTGCGTAATGACTTTTAAGGTGTTAACTGTCAACTGTTACAGGTTATTTTTAACTTGTAAGAATTGATTCTGTCTCTGTAATTTTTGTTTTTCAGATATTAAAAATTTAATGGATACTCTGGTTTCTCCACTTAAGATGGCTGTTTATTATTCATATTAATTACATACTTAATATTTGATTATTTTTAAATGGTTCATTAATTTTTTCTTATAATTTCCCTGATTCATTATTGTATATTATATTAGTAACGTCATTACAAAAATTTTGTTCAGCTAAATGGACTTTTAATGTAGCTATATTTGTGATTTCAGATTAGTATTTAATGATTAGCAAAAGGTCCATAACATTTTAATTGTAGACTCTTTCATTTGATTTATGTATAATTTGTTTTTTAATCAGTATTTTCTTGTCTCAGTTCATGAACCATCGGTTTTATATACCTTCATTTTTACACTTAATTTTATATAAATAAGCCTGTTATGTTTGTATTTTTATCAGTTGATAATGCTCGTGATGAGCGAAACCGGTCCTGATCATTATAAATATGTGGAATTAGTACAAATGAATTGTGATTTAAAAAATAAAAAAAAAAAGTACGTTATGACATCTTGAACATATTCATGTATGTTTTGTAAACACCCAGTAAACGTTGACCGTAAAATTACCAATTTTCCATGATTAGCTGTATCGGTATCACTTGCAATAGCATCTTGCAAATGAATATATCCATCAAAAAGCAACTTTTTTGACTCAGGTTTAATAAATAACAATCGCTTCGCCTCAATTTAGGCACACTTTTCAACCAATTATTCATGTACAATTAGCCTGTAGTTCAGCAAATGGTTCTCTTTTGATCGCACCATCCAACATTAAGTGAAGAATGACATTGCAGATACCATCTTATTAATTTTATTTGAAGTTCCTGGCTGGATTTGTTTTATATTAATAGCATATCCATCCTCGCCACGTACAAACATGAGTTCATACTATAAGGTGTCGTACAAAATGTTGGTCACGTAAGTATTCTTCAAGTCTAAGCATTGTGAAGACAATATCACTTTTCTTAAATTCATTTCCAGCAATGATGATGACAATTTCATTTACTACCGGTGCGTTAAAGACACGAAATGAGAATGTCACTCAATTGTTTTATAATTTTGAAGAATGGATAATTTTCCGCTGAATCTTTTGATTTTTTACAATTTTTACGATTCAAGCACGAACACTTATTACTTGTGGCATTTATACTACACCATTTTTATAGTTGCTAAGCAACATGCTGCTATGACGATGAAAATCATGTGTGGAACAGTTGCTATGCGATCTTCCTCGACTTTTGTTGATTTTTTATTCCGCATTGAGACGTGAAACATCTAGTGCTTTCAGTTTAAGGTTAAAAGTTGAAAGTTGAGAGTTTAAAGTTGAAAATAGCATAATTGACATAGAAATAGCAGCAAGAATTACTACGCTACTGTACACCGTTTGGGAGGAGTTTTTGCGACCGACAAACATACAAACATACAGATTTCTACATGTATTTTGTGTTATATAGTAGCGATTGTGTGAACAGTTAACACTATACAATCACTAGAGGAAATGAACATGGTTGACTACATAAAAACCTTCTAAGCATTTTGATTCTCAGCTTTAAGACCTTCCAGAACAAAACATTGAAAACTTTGGCATCGTTTTCAACGGTGTTTATGTGATAATTATCTCTTACAAGAGATTCAAGAGTCTGGTGCATGCCGAGTTATCAGCATAGCCTTGGATAATTCGTATCTAAGTAAAACGTGTCCTGTAAAGAAAAATACCGTAACTAACCAAAATACTGACAAAACTAAGTGTTTACTAACCAAGAACTCCTCTTTAAGAAGGATCTCTAGACACGAATTCATCACCAAATCCATCGAAAATATGTACAGGACGTTTATTAATTTTGACTGACCGTTTGTGTATTTCGTTACTGACCGATTCTTTAACTACCGTAATGTCTACACAGTCCTAATCAAGTATGATTTATAAGGCAAACAAAGAATGCAATCAAAATTCTCACAACTTTGTTCATTTGTAGAGGCTTCACAACTTAGTAATATGTATACATCAGTTGTGACTAACCATTTGAGTGCGATAGCGTCATAAATCAGAGGCTTCTTAGGTTTATTGGTCCCGCGCGGTGGACGCAAAACGACGTCGGTTAATCGTTGCGCACGTAATACCACAGACGCCGGGGAAATGCAATGCTAAGGCTTTGAAAACAGATGCCTCAAGGATTTCAGATCAACTAGAGCAATCAGCCAGACTACATACAGCTCAAATGGTTAAAATGTACTACATATTAAACCAGTGGTGTCCCGCAGGTCACTCGTGTCAAATAATTCTATTAATAAATATTATATTTTGGTAGCATTAAGCTTCGAAGCAACGATGGGCAACAATTTGTGGTTAAATCTATTCAAATATGAGTGGAATAGACGCTGAATAGACAAAAATAACAAGGATGGCAGAGCATTGGATTGATCTCGCAATAAATTGCTTAAAAGTTGGTAGAATAATATTTTTTTTATTGTTCTTTGATGATGAGATATTCAATTGTAATATAGTATATTATTTATTGGTGGAATGAATGAAATAAACACATGGAGATTTAGTTGATCTTACGTCCAAGAAACTTTATTGCATAGCAAGCAAGTCTTAACTTAACCACTTCTAATACACTTTTGAATGTGGATAATGCTGATGTGTTACGGCATACGTCTATTAATTTTTGTAAATACTGGAAATCTGTACGGTTAGTGGTCCAATACAATTTTTCTCAGCAAATTAACATTTTAAATTGAAAATATTACTACTTATTTTAATATTGATGCCAGAACTACAAAAAAAATACTAGAGCAAGTCGTGAATTCTCTTTACGCTATAATTAAAAATTAATTAATTGAAAATCACCCCTAAGAACGCACCGTACTCAATAAAACAAAATAAAAATACTCTAAATCGGTCTAAATCGATCTCACTTATAATTTTAACCACCCCACTTTACGTCTAAGACATATAAGATCCTAAAAAAATATTTAAAATGTCGAGTATGCCAACATGGACCGGGCTTAAGTAAGTTTAAGTTATCTTTTCAGAAGGGAGCAGAACATAAGAGTTAGAGTATGAAAGTAATTTTTTGCACATCATTATTACAATTTAAGGTTTATTTGGATTCATATCGCAGATCACATATAGGAAATCTATTGTAAAAAATTGCCAAAATCGAGGCTTAATGTGAAGCATATGGACTACTAATGGAGCTTACCTCAAAAGAGATGATTACAGTCGTATTTACAACAGAACGAAAACAGATTGTACTCAGTCGCTCGGTCTTTCTTTTTCAGTGAGAGTAAGGATGTAAGCTACGTCAGGACAAGTGGTCAGTAAATCGCTTTAGCTTCGTCCCGTTTGGTGGAAGAGAATTCACACATCACAAACATCCATGCCTTGGAACATTAATCCATAAGTAAATTTATGAAACCGCTCGTACTGGTATATGAACTGATGAAAACCGCAATCGAAGCAAACGGTGTTGACCACTTGACTATCGATTCAGTGTGATGTGATAATTTAAAAAAACGCACCGTTTTATAACTAAGGCTAATCAGTTAATATAAGAGGATATACCAAATGAAACCCTACATTAGGGATGGCGAACCTATGGCACACGTGCCACAGGTGGCACGCGAGACGATTTTGCATGGCACGCGAATGTTTTATTATGATGAGAAAAAAATAAAAGTGATTATACAAAAAATTCAACAAAGTTTTAGAAATAGTTTACAAAAAAAAATTAGAAATAGATATATGTAATATTCAAAACCAATGACGACATAGCCCTATGTGAATTTTCATCGTTCACCAATCGATTAGTAATAACGTTCGTTGGCTTAGTCGCGGCAAAGTACTTCAGCGTTTTGTCAAGTGTTTTGATGAAGTTTATATGTTTTTAGGTAACCAGCAACAAATTCACTATAAAGAATTATCAGATGTTGAGTGGATTTCTAAATTGTTCTTATCTGATTTTTGCTCCCATTTGAATGAGATAAATATAAAATTACATGGCAGTGGCAAAACCATTACTGTTAGGTTCGACACTATCAAAGCATTTGAAGCTAAGTTAAAAATATTTAAATGTGATTAGAAACTACAGGTATTTTCTTAACCTAAAAAATACATGATGGTTCTATAAATTCATGAGAATTCGGATGTTGGAAAAATAATAGAACAATTTAAAAGTGCTTTAGAAGTAACAATAGAACGATTTGTAGAAGGTTTGTTCAGTTTCGACAACTTGAAGAAACTACAAAATGTATACCCATCCAGACACATATACGTATTAACAGTTAAACTTGACAATGTTTGAATTCATGGAATTAGATGATTTTGAAATGGAATTGGTTGATTTTCAGTGGAGTTTGATATGGACACAAATATTCAAAGATTTAAGAATTATTTTGAAAGAAATTGAGCGAGATCGATTCGTTGGACCAGCCCAGAGAAATGCCCAAAATGAAGTACTTACAACATGTACTCATTCTTTCAATGAACTTCATCAAATCAGACGTAAACTAACTGTTACGATTTCGTCGCAACATTACAATCGTCACCTATCGGCGATACGCACCTCGCTGCGTCGTTGGTAGGAGACGAAGGGGAAGCCTCGCCAAGAATTGCGTTAAAACTCGCTTACGCGCCAGGATGTGGAACGAGTAGGACGTGCCGGTAACGCGCTGGAGATTGGCCTCGGACATCCGAGTTCGCCGCCGAGATGGTTTATCATCCAAGGTCGTAATTTTATGGTTATATATTATAATAGTTTTCCTGTTTAAGTGTAACCATCTGTTCATAAATATTGTTTCGTCGTGTAATTTCTGTTTTATTTGTTCATAATGTAAATTCTGTGCAGCTACGTTTTCCGCATCTCTATTAAATGTGTTTTTTTAACGGTAACCATATTTTCATTATTATTATTTTTTCATTTGGCGTGTATCTTCACGCCTGGCGCCCAAAATTTAATTACCCCATGTATTTCTCCTTACAGAACAAAGTAAAGTGTACCGAGATTGGCAAACCTTATCCACTTCCTTGTGATAACTTAATCCTAGTTCTCCGCTGAGCTATCCATTTTTCTATATTTTGTGATTCCTCCCCTTCCCGCTGATAAGTCGCATCTTTTCATTTAATTACATGGCATTGCATTACACATTTTAATTATTTTAATTTTATCAAAACACAACAGTGGCGCCCAAATGAAAGTAGCACTTCTTGTATTCTATTAAAAGCTACCAACTATGAACCCAATATAAAACATTTGGCATCTAGCATGCAACAACAAAAATCTCACTAATAATAATGTTTTGAGGGTTCAACATTTTTTTTTTTAATTTAGTCTCTTTTTATTTATTTCTTTTAATAACAAGTACTAAATTAAATTTTTCGATGTACTAATGCTTTGTTTACATTTAAAATCTGAAGTTACACAAACATTTGATGCATTTTTTATTTTCATGGCATATGGCACATGACATATGATTATATTGAAAAAAAAAATTTTGGCACTCAGGATCAAAAAGGTTGGCAACCACTGTTCTACGTGATGTCAGCTGTTGACGAACACGTCATGGATATTGGGTATTATTTAAATTTTGAAGCTTAAACACAAGACCCAAACAAAAGAGATTTATTGAAGCTTGCAACGCCATATATTTAATTTCAAACGAACTTTTGAAACATCAACAACGGTGACTAGCTTTCCATAAATATTTCCTGGTTTCCAGCTCATAACGTAAGGCAAAACAACATGTGCAGTGGAGAACTACAGTCTGTGGAGCATATGGCGTCTTAATGGAGCATCTCAATAGAGTTGTTTTACGAGATCAGCTTGTAATTTAGTCGCTTAATGTATTTTGAGGGGGTTAGGAAAAGAACTAGTGGTAACTTAAAAGCTCTCGCTATGCCACGTTTTTTTGATGTTGGGAGTCTACAGTGTCTTCACTCCCCCGTGATTTGTATTTATTTTTTACGATCTTAATTGAGTGATTCGTTTGTTTATGCATAAACTGGCAGTTTAATCAGTCTCTTCTCAGGGAATATCGATGGCTTAGTGACAAAATATTTTCAGTACCGAAAAGTCCGTGGCGCAGTTGGTACCGTCGCTGACTTCGGATACGGATGTCTCGGGTTCAATTCCCGGTGCGTACGGTTTTCATAGATTGACCTTTCAATCGATTTATGGATTTCTGTTCGTAGTCTGAGTCCTCCCTTCCCCATCCTCACAGGGCGTAGCGAGAGCGATTAGCTTACCACTAGTCCTGTCCTAGCCATATCCTTCTATCCCTACTCTCTTCGAAAAAAGAGAGGTTAAGCAACTGAGTAACAAGCAGTTCTCGTATAAAAATTCTGTTGAGATACCTCCATTAGGAGACCATATGCTCCACATTGGGAGAGGACATGGAAAAAAAAAGTCAAAAAAAAAGTTGAGAAGACTATTGGATGATTTATTTATATCAAGTATAATAATAAAGTTCTAAAATAATACTATTTATACGTATAAAAAATGTGTGTTGTAAAAACAATACAATTTATATCTTTCTTAATATCTACAATTTATGCAATTGACCAAATGATAGTTTTATATTTCATTTCCCAACAATCAACATTGTGACTCTTAGACATCGATTTAGAAAGAGGGTACGCTTAAAAAAATTCCAGCAGAAAGCTAATCCTAATCTAAACTCCCCATTCATAGGATTCGATAAAGGGTGGTTGGGATGAAGTTTATAATTTTAGGCATGCATAGCCTTGAATATAAATCTCTTCAAAATTCAATTAGAAATAATCTCCATTAGAGGGCTCAAACCCTTGACTATAGCAAATGTCCAAAAGCATTCAGCACTCGGCTACGGTGCCAACTGAATTAATTATTAGTTATTAAATTCATTTAAACTTATAAATTTTCTCTTTAGCTTTGAAACTCTGTACTTTTTAGAGATGCTCGGAAACGGTTGGATTAAAAATGGGTTAAGCGTGACTTTTTTTTTTCTTTAGTGGCTAATCTGGGTATTAACACCCAGAGCACGACCTCTGCAATCTTTTTCATCGTACTAATTTACGAGACTAAGAGGATTTAATTCGTTTGACTCAACCATCAACTAGAAACTATTATTCATAATTGAATAGGATCACTTCTTGGATCCTATCAAAAATTAATGGCTCTCGCTTTACGGTTGAAGCTTTTTAAAATAAATATTTCATACGGATATAATTTTAAATTGTTTTTGTTTATCTAGCTAGAATTTTTAACAAATTTATTTTTGATAAATACGACGGATTGGCATTGTGAGCATATTTAAAAAAAACGGTCTTTATTCAAACTTGCATGAATACTAGTTATTAAGTAATAATGTATTTAACTAAGTAAGTGATAATATAAAATATTATGTTATACACTGTTACAGGTTACAGAATAAAATCATTTTTTCCGGACTTCAATTAAATGCATTAACATTCATTGAGATGAAATAAAGTATTTTTCTGCTATTAGTTGATTCAGTATTATGAACCAAAATGTTAAATAAGTTATTTTATTTTTTAAAAAATAAAACACAATTTGTTTGTACCACTTCCACATATTTATAATGATCAGGACCGGTTTCGCTCATCACGAGCATTATCAACTGATGAATGAATGATCAGTTGATAATGCTCGTGATGAGCGAAACCGGTCCTGATCATTATAAATATGTGGAAGTAGTACAAACAAATTGTGTTTTATTTTTTAAAATATAATGTCTTTCCACCAAGAATTGACAGTTAACACCTTAAAAGTAATAAGTTATTTTAAATAGGTATCTGTATTTTTCCATATTCTGAAATCGCTGTAAGAAAAAGAAACACATTGACAGGTACACACAATAAGTTAAATATAGTACATCCATTTGTCTTGATTTATCTTATTTAAATAACCCTCTGTAAAGCACAGCATAACATTGCGCTTGCGTATGATGTACAATAAGATGATATGGAGAGATGGTTTTGTATGAACATAGTTTTAAAGCGAATTTTGACGACATTTTGACGAATTTTGTGACACTGCCACATTTCAATAAAGAAAATTGTCATTGACAGTATTGCCGATAAAGAAGTAAATTTATCTTCATATTTTACTTGAATTATGGTAAAAATATGTGAATTGGAAGCGTTTAAAAAATTACATTATCCCCTGAAACGTTTTTAAATTGATTGAAAAATTAATGTTTTAATTTTCGACAAAAGCCCCAGAGTATCTCGGTCACAATATTAGAATTATCATACATTGAGAGAAAAAACTGAACTTTACATATTACATTGTCATTATATCTGCATAATTTTGGCATGAACAAACATTGGAAAATGTTACATTTGTATATACATACGTAAATGTATTGGTGTTATTATTTCTCTCGTGGATGGTTTTTCACGGCATTAAAAAATGATGAGTGATATAGATTATACCAGATAATTTCATATTCTCTGGGAAGATATTTCATGTAGCACCTTGTCGTAAAGTAGCCTGAAAGCCACAATTTGTCAAATAGTCATATGGTGCCGACTCAAATAACCAGAGCGTGTTCTATTAATGTTAATATAATATTTCATTTTTCAAAACTTCAAAAAAAACTATAAAAATATCGTTAGTTTGTCTGTCGTATCATATATCGTATATGATGTGTTTATTTAAATAAAAATATATAAAGCAAATGGCTACCTCAAAGCAACAGCAGAAATAATCTCTTTATTACATACAGCTTGTGAACAGTTGTATTAATTTATAACCAAAAAGACGTCATTGTCTGAATTAAATTAAAACCTCTGGAATATTTGTGCAACACATAAATTGTTTTGTTTAACTATTACATTACTAGTAACAAAATATTATTGTCTTTTTTATCTGTACATATGTAACGGAGCACACACACTCCCTCTCTCTCTTTCTGCACATCATTCACATTATGTGTACTGTGTTAATGCTAAGAAGTGGTACTGCCACCTGATAATAATTTCTTCTTCATTAATATTTCGAATGCCTAAGTAATTTTCACATAAATATTCATGTTCATTCAAGACACTTTTTTTGTTGATCGTCCTATTGTTGGATTGATACAGCGAAATACTAATTTTGTGTAAATATGTGTTTAAAAGACATAAAATTATTTAAATGTTTCGACTTCTGTACGAGTAACGCTGTTAATATGTATATTTATTCCAAAAATGTACACACTATTTAATGTAATTATACGGGATGGAACATCACAGGTGGTAAACGTCAATTTAGAAGTTTTCATCCAAGTCGAATAGTTACTCTCCGAATATGAATATCAAATATTTTTACAATAAAACACAATTGGTTTTGTACTACTTTCGCATGTTTACAATGATCGGAACAGGTTTCATTCATCACGACCATCGGTTCTGTAATGCTCACGGTGATCGAAATCGCTCCTGATCATTAGTTATAAACATGTGAAATCCGTACAAAACAAACTGTTTTTCATTTTAAAAATATAATGTCTTTCTACCAAGAATTGACAGTTAACACTTTCAAAGTCAAAAAAATCAAATATGATTACACAAACGAACGTCAACGAGAATAAGCCATCTAAATGTTAAAATAAATTTCTTCATCTTGTTAGATGTTTGTCTCCGTTGAAGACCAAAGGTGACGAGGCCACAAAGATGTGAAATATTCAATATTCTCCGTTATGTGTTCGAAGGAAACCCCACAAAAAATAAGTCATTGAGCCACCTTAAGAAATGTGTCAAAATGATCATATAAGAAATAAACATGAACGATATGATTGTCCACGGCTATTTTTCATAGATTTTTATGTATTGTTAATGTTTTGAATAATTATTGGGTGAACAGCCTGTAGGTATAACTCGGTAGAAGGCGCTTCTAAGACTATCTATCATTCACATAAAACTTCGTTACGTTTTGCAGATTAAAACACATTCTGCAAATAGCATGCCATTTGAGATTATTATAAAACAAAAACAAACATGTGTATTTATTCCATTTTTTTAAATTATGCTTTATTATGCTTTAACTGAATTAAACAGATATTAATTCTTTATATGTAAACCCCAGTTTTATATGGTTAATACACAGCAACTCAAAAAGCTTCTGATTATAAATTTATAATAGTGATTATCTGAAACTCATTATTACTATCTGTATTAGTTCATCATTTTCTGACAGGGTCGATCCACTGATGGGTGTAGGCTTCACCCAGCTCCTTCCACCGAACCTGACATGTTCGTCAATCAAAGGCCACTTAGTGCCCCTTGTGTACCACTGAATGACTGCATTCGTCCAGCGGTTGTCCGCTCGTCGTACGACATGTCCGGCCCACCACCATTTCATCAATTTGATGACCTCTATCACATCTCGGACTCTTGTTTGCTTCCTTATCCATTGGTTTATTCTGCACTTCTAACGCGTTATGCCTAGCATGCACTTTTCCATACCACGTTGCGCCAATCTCAATTAGTCCATGTTGCGCAAGCGTACATTAGCACTGGTAGCACACATTGGTTGAATACTTTACGTTTCAGGCATAATGGAAAGTTTCTCTTGAAGAAATTAATAGTAATATCTTCAATTAGTGCATAAAGAGTGGTAAAAATCTGTAGCTGAGTGCTCAATGCTGTTGATCATTCGTTATATTTGGTTGCGGATGACGGGTTCGAATGATTTAACGCACACTTACATAAATTAAATTTTCAATCGATTTATAGATGGCTTTCGGTGGTGTTTACATTTTTTTTCCTGATGCTTACTATCGAATCCAAAAAACGGCGTAGAAAACAAGAATAGCCAACTTTTAGTACTTTTAGTACTCTCCAAAAGGAGGGGTTAAACGATTGAATTACTACAAGCTTTCTAAAAATATATTCTGTTGAAATGCTTCATTAAAAGTCTAATTGGAAGTGGACATCATAAATCAAATTACCTGCATTTCTTAGTATCAAATCGTTATTTATATAGTTTCGTTGAATACAAGCTACTCTTCTAAAATATTATTTTATGACATAGTAAGTTTATAAGCGTCAGACTTGCTTCCATGAACATCTTATTTCAAATTGAATTATCAAGGCTGTATTTGTATAAAATATGCATCTGTAGAAACAAGAAATTTTCCGAGGGAGCAACCTCTTACTAATGCAGTTTACAGGAAAGGCTCAGCATTTTCGTTGTCAACTTTCGAAGCGCGTAATCCTACTTCGCTCCCAGCAGAACGCAAACTTACTAAATGCGGTCGCATAAACTTAATAGAGTTGAGTGTATTATTCATACAGACGGCCGTCGCGGCGTCCCCAAGGCTCTATACTAACCCCGTACTACCCTTCCTACTTGCTGCTAAACACAAAAGCTCGCGTGGAGCGGTGTAAATATTCATTAAGACTGTACCTTTTACTTAATTTCTTAATTGCAACTGATGCAAGCTATAAATGTAGCTTCTCGTTTTTAAATGCTCACCAATATTTGAAAAATAAACTGATATTTGCTAATATACCTGTACTGCATAGTCAATACTAATCATTATTGCAAATATATTAGCATGCATTTTTTGTGGATTAACAAAAATGAGACGGAAATCTGTAGATTCTTTTCAAAGAGATAAAACAACCAGTGGAATAACAAAAAAAGTGAAAAAATAATAAAGGTATAAATTTTAAAACTGACTGCACAGTTTTAAAATATGATCTGGGCTAGTTCCGCTTGACAAGGAGCATTTTTGAGCTGAGTTGAGGTAAATCGGTATTAATTAGAAATTGCAATACCTCTCAGATATATCAATATCGATAACAAAAACAGTTAAAAAATTAACAAAAATAATAATAATGTTTACGGTAAATTTCGAACGCAAAACTCGTCAAAAATCATCGCAATACAAAGTGAAATAGTTTAATTTCAGATGAACATGATCAAGCAAAATAAATAAATAATTCACATATTTAATCAATGAAATTGCAATAGTAACCGTGAATTCGATAAAATGACATAAAAGTGGCTTATTTTCTGGCGATAGAGTCGAGTTTGAACCTTGACCGCCTCAAGTATTCTCCACGATAGTGCTCCGACCCTCTTTTTTTTTTTTTGTTAAATTTAAACAAATTTAAATTTACATTATCGTTTTACCTAATTTTCAATACCGAAATACCGGTAATTAACTTTTTAAAAACTAATATTTCGATATTGAAAAATATCCAAAATATCGGAACACCAATGTCGATACTACCGGTATCGGTTAAATCAGTTAAAACTGCGAGCGCAGCCGCATAGCAGTTATAAAACCTCCGCGCACTCGCGTCGGTTGGTACGTAATTTATTATTTGAATAAGCAAGCATATTCAAAATTAATTCAGTTTTAATAAATAATTTATTATAGTATAACAGAAAAAAATGGAATAACTTTTATTCACTTACATAATTCTCTCTTGGCTTGTTTTTTATATATTTGTAAATTAAAATACATGGCATTATAGTTGATGCGTCATTGTTGAAATATGTGTTCAACATGTCGGTTTCAAGCCTTTAATTGATGAAAAATATGAAGACGGATGTATGAAAACATCCAAGAAGACCTAAAAGACAGACATTTTAATGACCTACAGATCATTATGTACAATATTTGTCAAACTTTCAAGTAACAACTGCCGAATGTAAACATGGATTTAACTTTATGAATGCTACCAAATGTGAAAGTCGCAATGAATTAGAGTTTTAACACTTGAATAGTTTAATAGGAACTAAATTTCAAATTTTATGTTATTTGAAAATTACATGATTTATTTATGCTTAATGTTTATTGAAAAAAGTTTCAATTATTCCACGTATTTTTCGGTTTGTCCTGCTCAGTTTGGATTTCTACGCAGTAAACCAGTCGTGTTAGAGGGAACATTGATCGCAATCCCTAGTGCTAATATTATTTTAGAATGTGGAGTAAGCACTACACATATTGGTTTATTTGTACACTTATATTTATATAGTTATTAATATTTCTAAGATTATCAAATAAACATTTCTTAAACTATCTTTGTAACGTAAACATTCAAAGACCACACCACAATATTGGATTCGCAAGTAATCAAAATCTTGTTCAAAGATTGAGCTCAACGATTCCTTCGCCGCAAAATGATATATTGCATGATATCTTTGAGTTGTCCAGTGCCGGACGTAGGAAGATTTGAATAACTAACTACTATGCAAACAAACAATGCACCAGTTACGGCCATAACTCTTGCCTGCATAAATAAATAGCTCTGTAGTCGTTGCATTGAGCCCAGTATATTTGCACAACCAGATACAAGGCAAAATATATGTAAATTATTTTGAGGAGTTTGCTTTACAAGGTTGACCATTATTATTTATTAACGAGTGTCTTCGTGCATCGATAGAGTGTACAGTTTTTAAAATGTTCTATTAAACTCTGTTTCAATGTCTAATAAATAGAGATTCATTTTATAAATATTATTCTTACAATGGTAAACAAACATACACAGTACTAAGTATATTATCGTCATCGTTAAAAAGACAACTAAAAATATTCTGAGAAACATAATGCTATTCTTGTGTATGTTTGTGTGTGTAATTTTCATTTCTAGTCATACACGCCTACCCGAATGCTTGGCTTAATATTATTTATTTCATAACAACATATTTTTTACCTGTGTGTTATTTCATTAATTGATTTTCAATCGATTTATTGATTTCCGTTCGAAAGCATGGATGTTTGGAATGTCTAAAAATTCCTTTTCACCCATCCGATTCTAAAAACGAGGGGTAGTGAGAGCGATTAGCTAACCACTAGCCATAATATAGTGTTCTATCCCTACTATATTTAATATATTTCGTATTTAAAAGGATACAATAAAAATCTAGTAACGAATTTTACAAACAAAAAAGACAATAAATTTCCAAGCAAATATTTCATACGGTAACAGAGCTCGCGTACCATATTCAACTTTAATTGAAACTACACTATCGCCGGTACATTTTTTGTGTAATTTCGAAATCTGCTTTTTTTTATATCACCGCTGAATGCGAACTCTTCCCGCAGGTTTACACATGCCATTCGATTTGATGCGCGCAGCAAAAATGAGGTCATCGCTGTAAATAAATGGGAATTTCCCTACAACGGGTCGCCGGGGCTATTTGTGCAGCGATAGAATATTATAATTGGTATTATATACTGATATTTTAAATGAAACTGTATTTATTCGATTATAAATCGCCCTCTTATATTTAAATACCAATAATAAAAACGTCATGAAATATGGAGGACAATGTAAATCATTTTAGATTGGTACATTATGTACGTACTTTCTTTTTCAGTATCTCTGTCGGAGTTTTCAACTCGTTAAGCTTCAAGTCCGAATAATCTCAATAGTAGTTTTGTCTGCGATGTTCTATAAAATATAGTGTTATGTGCCATCAAGAAAGGATGTGATGCATCGTTTCCCAAAAAAACTTCGTAAAACGCTGCATTTTCGACGATTGTAAGACACGCCCCAAACTCAGAGACAACGGTACTGAAAAAAGCGTGCGTGTTATAATTGAGGAATCCAACGACAAATGATCGCTTTTGGCTCTGCCTAACATGAGTTAAAATTTCGACCAATTGCAGGAAACGTTGTTTACTTCGTTTTCCGACCAATGAAATTTATTGAGAATATACTACCGTACAATTTTCGTATATAGAAACTGATTCAACGTACAGTTTATAATATGAGAAGACCCGGATCGAAGAGAGGCGAATGGCTGGTTATCGAACGTCCCGGAAGGGCTGGGATCTCAGATAAACGGCATTTCAAATCTGATTCAACACTTATTTATTTTTAATCGAAGATGCAGTGGTTTACATTACACAAAATATAATCTTAACACCTAAAATTGATTCTACATTTACATTTACTTAGCAACTGAATTTACTTTAAGTTATAATACAAATGACACGACAAACGATTTTAAATTAAGTCCAATGCAAAACAAACACAAACAATTCACATCGTCACCTGTGCCGCGACGAGGCCGCGACTCGCCCGGCTCGACAGATCGTAATCGACTTTGTACAAATACAATTCAAAAAAACTCCCTGCATCGTTGGAGCTACCTCTTTCCGTCAAAAATGGACTCGTCCAACGGGCGCGCTCGGCGGCTATTGAACGGCCTGGCAACAAGAGTCGGCCGATTCTCCGAATTATTGGCGTTACCGCTGAACGATTTCAGTTCTAGACACTAATGAAACTTAAACTTAACAACAAAAAACCTTCATGAGGACCTTCAAACTAAATAATATTTTTAATGCGATTGCATAAATCTTTGGGTAATCGTATATTAAAAATGCAATATTGTGAAGAAATATGGTTACACCAAGTATAGTTACGATTTTGAGTGAGATGATATCGAAGGGAAATTCATCTTATTTTTAGGGGCAAACATCCTATGAAAGCATATTTTAAATCTTTTCACTATAACCAAACTCTGCTTTACGCGGCAACGACAACTTCAATCTTATATATATATAAAGTGATCTCCTAGTCAAAAACTTTACTATCAGTGAATATACTGAAAAGTAAGTTTTTTTTTACTACATACATAAAACCAAATGCTATCTGTTCAATGCTATACTGCTATACTGAGCTTCGAGAATATATGCTTGCGTCGGATATTGGGGATGACATGATTTGACTTCCTAGATAAGAGAAACAACCAGCCAACCGTCTGCCACGTCATGAAGACTCGTTGGAACTGATTGGGACAGTGCTGCTGATGCCTCCGGAGAGCCTCATGTGTGATCTAATTGTCTTCCAACTGGTGAGATTCTGACGTCCATAACCATAGAGCACTGAAATATTGATACTCTTGAATATTTTGTTTTTCATAAAGCTTAATTGTATATTATAAATATTTGTATATTATTATAAATAAGTTTTCTTTATCAGTATGACATATAACGAATAGAAATCTTTTATTTTTTTAAAGGTATACCTACATTAATTTAAACATTTTTATTTATATTAGACCTTTCAAAACAAGATAATATAATGGGTCTTGCATACCTCAATTTATTCGTATTCTTTTATCAAAAATATTTTCATGAAAGCTACCCAAATGGATTTTCGGTGTACGTTAAAACCAAAAAGTGAGTTATTTTACCAACAGTTTTATTACGAGAAACAACAATACACTTTCAATTCGAGTTACGATGTGCTTGTACTAATTAATGAGATAAAAGCGTAATGAAATAATTGGAGGAATATATATCAAATTACAAAATCATATTTTTAATTGGAAATTACTAATTGTGTATTTCCCACTTATTAACAAGTTTTAACCAATTGATGATTTGATAAATTTTCCCACAAATAAATATATCAGTACATATTTGTCAAAAGCATATACGCTATTTTTTGTACTTTAAAAGTGAGTATTTTTAACGTTTAAACGAGTCCAAAAATCAGTAATTGAAGGAAATTGAATAATTTTAACTTAATTAGAATAACTCTAAATAATTCGATTTTCTTCAAATACGTACTGATTTGTGTAAATTCTTTATCTTTACTGCAAAATACGAAAAATTACATTACATGATTTTGGCAAATAGGTACCTACGGATATAATTTATGCAATCGTATTCTTAAACGTATACCATAGTCAACATTGCGAATTCTAAAAACCTTTATGGTAAAACCTTTCTCATTCGGATTGATTAGATCAGTGCACATCAACCAAATGAAATTTAAAAACCAGGTCTAAAAATGTGCAGAGAAAAAGTAATATTTTTAAAACAAAGACCTCAGCAACGATAACCAAAAAAGTTGTATAAATATAGTTATGCGACTATTTAAAGAGATTTCCTTTGCAGTGGTATATGGAGAGCGAGTAAACCTCAACTCATAAAATCTTTAAGTCATAAACATAAAGTAAAAGACAGTTATTTCTCCAGAACTCTTTGGTGCATAGCAATTGGTACAGTGTTGACTGTTGCGGATCATTTCTGGTAATCATTTCAGGTCTCAATCTATCAGGTATTCTGTGTTACAAAATATGCCTTACAAGAGTTGTAAATTTGTATCACACTACTATAGGAATTACTTAGAAATATAGAGATTTGCAAATTCTGTAGTCTTGTAGTCAATGATTTTGTCTGTTTTTCACACAGTTAAATGGTCAACACTCGAATGTCAACTTACATTCATTGATTTTTGAATCGATATATGGATTTATTTTGAAAAAACTTGAATTTATATTATGTATTCATCCCTCTCTGCCTATCCTCTATCCGATTTAAAAACCTGTACACAGAAAGTGCGATTAACTTACTTTTAGTCATTTTTCTGTACATATTCATTTCTACCAACAGTACTGAGTACTGACCCACCAATTATCTAATCCTGAAAAACAGGGATTAGAAAAATTTATCAGCTAACTTTTTAGTCTCTCTGAAAAAAAAGTTTAGTCTAGTGAGATGTAATTTTCAATGCTCAATTAGAAGTCATGAGTCATGACTTAACTAAAAATAATATTCATCTATAAAAATAGTATTCTTAAGAAGTAACCTCTCGATATTTTTTCATCCATTGTCTAGTGCAATACTGATATAGTATAATACATTATTTCGGCTACAGCTTTTGACACCCGGTTTGCAGCGTGAATGATTTCAAAGAGGTTCTAGATCTTCAATACGGTAACAATGACGTCGGTAACAATGGGAGGTGTCAAATCATTGTTTGTATTTCAAAGATGGTGAACAAAAGTTTCTTGTTAAAATCCAGCGTTCTCAACTTTTATGTGACCTATTTGCAAGTTTGCAACACCCACAGATCATTTTCTAAATATTTATTTACAATTTTCTCCTCTCATTAATGATATATGTGTTCACTTTGATATTTTTTAATAAAAGAAACTTACACTTCAAATAAATGAAGTTTAAGTAATCAAAAATAACATTTTTTGTTCCATTTCTTATTCAAACTTCATTACAATAAGCTTGTTTTTAATCAATTAACCATTAGCTATCTCACACATGAAATAATGTACAATATTGTATGTTGAATAGACGCATTGCCCAAATATGAATTCCAATATTTTTTGCTTAACCTTGGTTACGTAACCAAATGGTAAAATTTGTTAGGTTTTCGTCATACTAGATTCGAATCCCCAAATGGAAATTTTCATACATTGAATATTCAATCGATTCATAAATTTATTATCTGAAAAGTATGGGAATATTTAAATAAAAACAATATTTTCATTCGTCCTAACACTCTCAACCCATTGGCCATCCGAAAGATTTTGCGCGTCCTGTCTGCATTATAAGATTAGTACTAAGAAAGAACAAGTATGAATCTAATCGCTCTCTTTAATCCTTGTTTTTAGGATACAATTTAGACTTCATTATATTCATGCTATATTTGTACAAAATTCTTATAGTGTGAAGTCATTTGGCTATCTGAAAATATCAACTTCTTAAAAACAACTTTTGATTGTTCATAAGTATTTGCAAAGCATTTTTAAACCAAAAATGCAAGATGAGCGTCGAAAGGCATTACGAGAAAGCCATGCACTGACAGACAAGTATTGAAATGTGTAAAAGTCGACGCGTCGAGTTTAGTTTTCCGGTTCATGAAAAAGAAGCTATGATAGAAAATCTTTGCTCTTTCCCAGTTGGCATAGAGAAAAACTTAAACGCTATCTTGAACGGCTACATCAAAGTATCAGATTCTAGGTTAATTCACCTTTACATTATGTTTTGCTACTTCAGTATAAAAAAATCTTTACTTAACAATTGAATATTACATTTTTTTTGTCAAATTGAACTAAAACAAATGTTAACTCTGGTGAACTTACGTTCAACTTTGTTGTGAAGACAATGGTAAGAATCCCCGATAATTTTATAAAATTATGTCGATTCATGGATTTGTGTTCAGAGGCACGGATATCAGTGATTTGTTCATGGAAACGAGGTATTAAGAGCGTGGTAATCCAACTTCTAATACCTAACCGGATATCGACTGAGAAAGACAGATTGAGCAATCGCCTTAGAACGCTTATTCGTTTTCCCTTGTCAGTTTTCGTTCATTCTTTTGAAACGCTTCATAGTGGGGTAAATATGCTCAATGTTGTAAATATACATTACAGTATATTCTCAATATGTCATTTAAATATTAATCTTGAATCATTTCAAATAAAACCAAAGAAAAAAATTTATTAGTTGTATAAGATAAACACCGAAAACATACATATTTTATAAATTTCTAGAATACATTATTGAAATGAAAAAAAAATGTTTTTTTATAAACCTTACAATGACTTGAACTCCTAATGTATAGATGACTGAGTGACGGTCTGACCTCTAAGCCAGTGCTTGCCAAACTTCATGGGAGGCTTCTGCAAAGGGCCTAAAAATGTTCCAGTAGAACTTCTTCTCTTGGACCATATTATTTCCTTATGTGGATCATATAGCCACCACGTGGCGCCTTCGTGATTCCATGTCACCCACCAATCGCTTTTCTGCCTCCCATGACATACCAGAGTTCCTCAGCTCCGCCGAGTACATCCTGTGGATAGTATCCAATGGTCGTCCAGGATGTCGGAATCCCACCAGTAGGAAGAAGAGGCAAGCAAGACTGAGGCTCTCCAGAGGCATCCACATCACGTGACACAGCCAGTTCCAACGTCTCTCCATGACTCATGATGTAACAGGGCGCTGCTTGGTACGTTCTCTAGTCTCCGAGTTCATCACGAAATTAAACCACCTCACCCCCAGTATCCGACGCAAGCATCTGTTTTCGAAACTCAAAATACGATTTTTTTTAGTCTTCGTCAGGTGCCACGATTCGCTACCGTAAATCAACACAGGTAGAATGCAATCGTTGAACAAATGGCATTTGGTTTTAATCTTGTCGAACTAGTAGTAGTAAAGTATTTATTTATGCATTATTTTCCTTACACATGTATCTATGAACACATTTGTCATATTTTAAAAACACATTATTCGTGATTCTACTAGAATTTTATCTTTGAAGCGATTGTAGATCGCACGTGTGTTTAAAGTTTTTGATAACTAAATTGAAATTTTTTTAGGTTAGGGGGCCGTGATTTATTTCTTGCAAATTTTGTGAGCCGTCGAACGAAAAAGCTTGAGAAGCACTGCTATAATCCATAGAAGGTGATATCGACTAAATGGAAGTGTGTAGTTGCAAAACATTGAGGAACGTAATAAAAATAGCGATTAAATTAATAGGAGTGGTAAGCAATTAGATCTTTGAAGCCTTTTGTTTTGTGAAGTGTTTTGAAAATTCAGCAGCTCAAAAAACCACGTTGAGCACTTTAACGAACCACAGAGAAAAAAAATGTTATTTCAATATTATCATATTTAATCGAATTAAAATATGGAGTTTGCTTATTAATAGTTCTTAATACTTTTAGAAAATCACTAACAATATCTAAATATAAATGTAACTGAATAAATGAAATGTTGGCCTTTCAAAAATCTGTGCGGCTAGTGGGACCTTTTTTCTTGTTGAAAGCTGCGGTTATCAAAATACGGTCCGCCAAAAGTTTTCATCCTGCAAAATTAAAAAAATTTGGTGTAAAACGTATTGTTGAAGGCGACCAAATAATCTTTCACTCAAAATTTATTACAATTCTAAGAATGTAGTGTATTCAAAATAGAACAATATAAATGTCCGAATAATAACCCGAATCGAATATATTCAATTGTATTTCAAAGTTTGAAGAGTAATCGCTTGATTTTTGTAATACTTGAAGTGAATTGGTGGTGATTTCTCTATTTGAGGTTTCGTTAACTTACTTTGAAAAGATTCTAACTGACATTTTGGTCTAAAATAAACTTTTAAATGGATAATGTTTTATTAGCCACATTCTACCATATACGATGATTTCGTAGTCATACATTGTTTAATGAGGGAGTTAGCAGTATTATGAAGTTCTACCTACACATTTTTTTACATAATTTTTTTTATACGGTTCTATGAATCGATATAACTGCTTATTTTCATCTCACAGAAAAAAAATACACATCACAGTTGTTTGGAAAAGATTTTAACGTCATGTCGAACACTCTTTGCTCGATGGTTGGTGTGTGTTTTACCCTTTACTTCTATTTTTCTATCGATGTGGTCATTGAAGAAAGTTAGCTGAGTTCATTCAAACATTCGAAGTGTAATTGTATTATTATTATGTTGTATTATAATATTACTGTTAGCTTATATGGTTTAGCAAGTCATGATAATATATAATATTAATAAATATCTAAATAATCAGAACATTTTGTTTGGTAAAATTGAAATAGCTGATAAAACCTGTTTAAACAAACTATTGTTGTCTGTTCTAATTAAGGCTTTAGATACCCATTGTTTTCTAATATAGAGGCTTTAGTTAAAATAAGTTATATAGAAATCAAGTAAAATATTTATATGTATAAATATTTGCCAACTCACTAATTAAAAATACATTTTTTCCTTCAAAATACAAATAACGATCAGTCAAAACTTCAAACGCTCATATCTCAAGACATGTACAAGTGCAATCAGAACCTTTTCAAAGTAAGGTAACGGTTTGTTATGGTAGTTACTCAGATGATTTATATAAAACAGAATAAATAAATTGATATTCCAACTGGCTTCCGATATGAATTTATTTTTCGTCCGGCCTCCCAAGTTTTTAAAAAATTCAATCCGGCCCGTTTCTTAAAACGTTTGGTGACCACTGGTTTATAGTGAGAATTTGGCATAGCAAAAAGAGTTCTCTCATTTTGTCACTAACGACCCAGGTTTCGCCTTCCGGCATCTGCAGGCATCCAAGCTCACGAATGAACTCGAGCTCGAACTGACGAAATACATGAAAATGTACGTTGTTTCGACAATTACAATTTGATATTCAAATTTCATCAACCACTCTCAGTCGATATGTTAAATTATAAACGGTTAACATTTTTTTTTATTTTCCGGCTTTACTTTTCTTAACCGCTTTTGTTTTATTTTAAACGTTTCTTATTGAGCAAGTTCCATTGCGCATAGAATTTTAGTTCATTAAAATAAAAAAAAATCAAATATCGTAATAAACGCGCTTCTACGGGTTAAAAAATCTAGCGTTCTTTGCTCCGTAATGTTTGGAAAAACCATCCCTTTTCTGACACGAAATCGATACAAAAGCTCCCGGACTTGCATTTCAGTTTGTTGACTCACGCCCAACGTACCGTGATGTATGCAGTATGTCCACACTTGTTATGCGGCTCAATGTCTCGCCAACAAAGTGAAAATAGCATCCACACCAACACCCGAATAAGAGACAGGCCTGCGGTTCTTGGAGAACGTGCCTCCATGTCAGCCACTGCATTTTAGTATGTAGAACCAGGCGGCTTATTGGAATACTGACGCGGTTTCTCTCACCCCATCAGCTGTCTGTCTGATACTCAAATTGCCAAGTAAATAATATGGTTAGAGATGAAATCGAGTGAATGCAATGTTAACCCTAGTTAAATTTACCCTTCTCTTGGGTTCAGTGGTCAAACTTGCATTCTTACACCTATATAATGTCAATTCTATTAGTATTATGAGGTTACATAATAAAATAATTATATTACATTTAATATAAAAGTTAAGTTAAAGTTAGTAAGTTATTAAGTTAAAGTTAGTAAGTTATGACATAATATTTATTTTTTTTACCGCTGAAAAAGTTACTTATTATTCTCACATGGTTATAAAAAACCGTTTATAGTTAAACGGCATAATTTAAAAGTAAAAAAAGCGAGTTTTTTTTCACATGTACTCACGGCTCAAAGGTTGCATTCCAATATAAAATGAATTTACTTTGGTTTATATGCTCAAAACTTTTCCGAAATTGTTGACCCCGTTGAACCTAATCTCATGGTGCAAGAAGTATAAAAGGTTGGATAAAAAATGACAGTCGTCATTTTTGCCTTTATTGACGTCATCGCGCATTGATTTAGCTACAATTTACTTTATTTACAACAGTATTTTAGTGGCAATACAAAATTTGGTTCGTCAAAGTGACGTCACATATTTTACAAAAACAACGATAAAACTCACCTACTGCTTGCAGTATATTTGGTCAGTAATTAATTCCACAAATGGTCAGTAAAAAATAATAAATGTCCAATCAATAATTATGTTCAGTTTAGTTTTAATTAAAAAACCGATCGTTTTATATAAATATTCGACCGTTTAATTTAATAACTGACAATTATATAAATCACTGATCGTTTATTTTATTAACTGGCCACGTGTATACTGACAAATGGTTACTTACCATTTCGATTAATTACTGACCATTAATTAAATTTACTGTCCAAAGATTGAAATAGTTACTTACCCTATAAATGCACTTATATGATAACCGCTTCACACCTCAAACTGATTGGTAAATTTGTAGCCAAATTCTATCCCTTAAGCTAAAATCTTATCCCAACCTTCATTGGAATAGTGGGTTAAGTGAAATACTTATCCTCATTTAACATCGACTTTTTAAATTTTAGAGACTTTATGTTTTAAATTTTATTTACAAAAAACATCTGATTGAATCAACATTAACCTGAATGAACTCCCACATTTAAAGTGTTAACTGTCAATTCTTGTTGGAAAGGCATTATATTTTAAAAAACAAAACACAATTTATTTGTACTACTTCCAAGTGTTTTAATGATCAGGTTTCGCTCATCACGGGAATTATCAACTGATCAATCTTCAGCTCGTGTTGTGGAAGTAGTACAAACAAATTGTGTCTTATTCAAAAAAAAATGAAAGAATGAACTCTATTCAATGAATGTCACAATTAACTTTATTATTTAGTTCCATTTGAATTTTCTATTGAAACGTATTGTTAATAGCATTTTTGGCATCGGAACATCATTCTCTCAAATAGAGCTCATCTGACAATGGTGTCATGCTGGAATAACTATCAACTATATTCAAAATAATTCTTGTGGAATTGGAAATATTTTTCTCTTTCAAGCTTAATAATAATGTTTCTTATGTTTCTTAAAATAATACTACATTTTCAACTCAAACGTTTAATATAGCCTTGGCAAAACAACGGCTCGCGAGAGTCGCGAGTAAAAACTATGTATTAGAGGTCGGCTGAGGCCGAAATTTGGTAAAATTACCCGTTTCGAGTCCGGCATCTTCCAACCCAACCCGACCCGGGTCCGAGTTTATCACACTAAACTTGTTACTCGAAGCCCATTATCTTTTTTCAGTTTACAATATTGTTGAAACTTGTTTTTAACAAATCAATTTCATTAATTAATAATGAATTTTCGGCGTAACGAACTTTCAACCATCTAAAACCAATGGATAGCAGATTTATTTATGTACCAATAAATAATATAAGTATTATGGTCATTCGTAAATATAGAGAGCATTGTTTCATATTTAGGTTTAATTAGCTCATACAACTTTATGGGCTTCTTATCAAGTGTCTGAAAAATATTTAGGATGACGCCATATATATAAAACAATAAATGATCGTGTTTCCATATTTGAAACAATATTCATAACAAATATGAAAAATTATTTTAATTATTAGCTGATGACCCGAGCCCCAAGCAGTTTGAAATATGCCTTTACCCGCCTAAGCCTGGGCAGGATGGAGGCCCTCGGGCCAAACCCGGCCCCGTGTAGACCTCTATTATATATTAAACATTCTAAAATCATGTGCTCTGTATCAGTGCTTTGCAACCTTTCATCCACGACAAACCTAAGTGCACCTCAGAATTTCACTCCACACCTCAAGCAAAAATATGTAAGTTTACATTTGTTTGATGAATTTTAAAACTTGTTTTATTTTAAATTTACCAATTAATCCCCGGTTAAGTGATTCTTAACCATTTTGAAATACTGGAACGATTTTGATTCTCAAAATATTTAAGAAAAACCGATTAATAAAAAATACTTTTGAACTTAAATGTTTTTGAAAATTACAGATAATAAAATAATATTTTCTATAAGTTTTAACTGAGTTTAGCTATAAAATATAAATAAACAATTTCCATTTATCGCCTGAGCTTTTGCTGATTTCAGTTATCTCAGGTCTAATATTGTATAACATGGCTTATTTTTTCTCAGGTCATATTTGGTAGATTTATGTTGAAATATCCAGATTGAAAAAATTGTTATGATAATACAGATGGTTATTTTGATTTGCTAAAAATCCTTCTTGTCATTTTGGACGCATTGTACCACGGCACACTGGTTTAGGAGCACTGCTACTTATTATCTTGTTGCAACACATTCGTCGTAGGGTGTTGGATGCATGCATTTAAGCGTGTATTGGAGGTTTACTTGTGTAGGTACTAATTATGTGTCATTATGTCCTGCTTTCTACTTGTTAAGTAGAACAATACAGCGCCGTTTCATCTCCATTTTTTCATGATACTTAATTATGCATATCGAAAATATTATTTTGCTGGGCAGCCCGCTATTCATATAAAATCCAACAATACACTAAACATAATAATATAATATTTCGACATTAAAAAATAATTCTTTCAATGTACATATATATTATAAAGTTCTTTATTTTTCCATGCCTAAAATTGACAGCTGTGATTGCTTATCAATGAAATTGCATACTAGATTTGATTTTTATTATTCTATTTAAAACATCATGAGCAAGCTTCTTTTGTCAAGACATATTATCGGATCTCTCTCAAAACAAATAAAGAAAACATATTATTAATATATTCACATAATAGCACTGACGTCATGTTTCGCATCCCGGATCATGTATTCTATCATGAGGTTCTGCGCATGAGGTTATGAGCATGAAGTAATTTTATTTAATATTGTTATAGATTAATCGACAATCTATAAAGATTTTATAGTGGCAATTCCTATGAAAAGCGTCCTATATGTACTCAACATTTGAAAATGGTTTTTTTTCACCTCAAAAACATTATCAGTTTGTTCTCTCACATATTTTTGCCACTTTTAGTATCTTGGGAATGGCTTTTTAGCACTTTTGTGGTATTAACAGGGTGACTACGAGAGTAATGTTGGACACAAAGAAGAGTTTCCCCAACTGTAAAGAGTCACATGTCGTCCTAATGTGGCGCGGTGAAAGCACCCACCAACAATATCTTAATGCATTTACCGTTGTCATATTTTTCTAGTGCACTCTGCTGCTTGTCTGGAGAAGTTTTAGCAACTGCGCCGAATACTGAAGCCTCGTGAATAATATATATACTATTAAATAATTATAATGTATATCGGATACAATTCAAGCAGATAGGATTATCAACAGAGTTAAAATCAAATGGTTTTAATTGAAAACATGGTTCTTTTCTCTGTTAAAAATTCTACGCAATTCTATAATTGAATAAATATTGTATATCGTAAATATTTAAAAAAAAAATAGTTTGTAAGTAATATTTTTCAACTAGTGTTGTTTAAACTTAATAAATTTGATATAAAATAGGTAAGTTAAATCTAATTTGTCGAAAATTTGTTTAATTTTATTCATTTATGTCTTTTCACCAAGTAACAATTGACAGTAGAGTTTTGCACGAGCCCTGGCTTGGCCCGTGAGAATTGAGGTTCGGGCAAGGGTAAGGAATTCATTTTCCAAAAAAATACTTCAGACTATGTTCGAGTTATGTTATGACTCATGAGTCAGCCATGCGGCAGTACTAGTCATAACAAAAAGCAAAATAATTTATTTAACATTTTATGTTCTTCGATGGAAGCATTGTTCGAAAAGTGTGACGACGTCGCAAATCTTGTCGGGCACAAGAATCTGAGTGAACCGTAAAATTGTGTGAGCCGATTGAACCTAGATGCTTTCTTTATTTATGAATTATCAATGGTTGTATTATTTCTTCATGCATAAATAAAAAGTGTGTACATTAAAGCTGCTTTCCGTTGGTTTTAGATGGTTGAGATTCCGTTGTGTCAGAATATTCAATATTAAAAATTATTTCTTGAAAATTTAATTTCAACGGAATTTTAAATTTTAAAAAAATATGTCATTTTTTCGGGCTGAGAAAAATAAATTTTGTGATATTAAGACTCAAATCAGGGCCTGAAAGAAACGAGCGCGAATCAGATAATTTTATCAAATCTAGGCTCTTGCAGACCTCTAATAGACAGTCAACAATGTTCTATGCATTTACAAAAAAACATTTTGCCGACAATCATGTAAAAAATTTAATCAAACAAATGCTCATAAATATTTGTGTGTCAATCTCAAAAACAATGAATTGAATTTGTTGTTAAAATATCTTACAAATAATTACTGCTGACCATTGAACGTACATCAATTTTATTCATTAATTTTTTGAAACGTATTTATAAAATCGTGTCAAAAAAAACATTTTTCTACATATAACACGTGTTCTAATATACTTTGGTTTTCAGATGAAGTATTTCAAAAAGAGAATATAACAAAAGTTTACACATCCAGTGATCTTTATTCATATGTCATAGTAAGTTTAATGTAATGCATCAATTATTGTATACCAGACAATTCGTATGATGCAATATATTCTTTACTTAATTAATTATTTCTCTTACTACTAATGAACAACGTGTGTGGTGATTTGATAAAATCAACGTATTATAATTATGCTGACATAAATTAAATTTTATCTGAACATAAATTCACATATGAATGTTTAAATAGTATCATACGAGGCGCTCGTTCCTTGAGTATGTGAAAAAAGAAAAAGTAAGCATGTACATTGCATTAACTGGAAGTCGACTGAGAACGGAACTAAACGAATATTTCATTGAAAGGTTATCTTTAGCAGCAACCTCTAATGCTCTGTGTATTATTCAGCCATTCTATTTTCTAATATTAGTGGTACCTCTATTCAACTTAACGATTGCCATGCAAATTATTATGTCTACTTATTTCCTACATAGTGTTAGCAAAACAAATTGAAAGACAAAATCAGTATCTGCAAATGTTAAATGGAATATATATATTTTTTTTATATTAATGAAGTAAATAATTAAGTCTGTTAATAATTATTAATAAAATCTTGTCAAAAAGAACATTTTACGACATACAACTCTACTCTGGAAATAATTTATATCTTACAGATGAAATACAAAAATATAATCAATCAATTTAGATACGAAAACATATTTTTTAAACTATGAGTGGCAGAGATTTGGTTGTTTTACGAAGTATCTTCAAACCGAATAAATCTTACAAATCAATTATATAGGTAGGTGTTGATTCTCGTAGTTTGAATGTTTAAAGTAAAACAAGAACGTCCCTTAGTTTAATAGGGGATGAAATTCGTGGACGGATCCCAAATATTATATTGAAAAAATTGACTACAGATGTTGACCTTGAAAGGACAAAGTTCCAAATCTTTTAATTGCTTTTTTTTATTCCATGTCCGCTCCCAATGTGGAGCACATGGTCTCCTAATGGAGGTATCTTAACAGAATTTTTCTACGAGAACTGCTTGTTACTCAGTTGCTCAACCTCTCATTTTTCGAAGAGAGTAGGGATAGAAGGATAGGACTATGACAGGACTAGTGGTTAGCTAATCACTCTGATGGGTTAGCTAATCAACAGGATGGGATGGGTGGGAGAGAGGACTCAGACTACGAACAGAAATCCATAAATCAATTAAAAGCTCAATCTATGAAAACCGTCCGCACCTGGAATTGAACCCGAGACATCCGTAACCGTAGCCAGCGACGCTACCAACTGCACCACGGACGCCGATACTTCTACTGCTATAATATTTGAATAGTGTAAATTGACAATTATTGTTGGCCAAAGATATTATATTTATTAACATTACTGATGAAAATGATCCATCGCTGAGTAAAATCGCTCTTTAGCACATTTCAACTATGGATTACTTTACAAATATATTGGTTGCTTTTTAAGAGTAGAAAAAAATTCCAAAGAACATTGCAATCGAAATTCTATACATATTTTTGTTGTTTGTAAAATCTTGTTTTGCAGTATATGTTTATTTTTTTCGTGCACAAATTAATAAAATTTATTCAGAGCTTAATACAAAAGAGTTCATTATATTATGAATGAACGAATAGGTGCCTAAAAACTTATGTTATTGCTAAATATGACAATTAAATGAAGCCTGAAATGTAGCATCATTCACTGTATGTATTGTTTCCATGTCATTCCTGGTTAAATGCCTGAAAGCGTTTTGATTGGAATACATTTTTATAATGGGATTCTAAGATTGTAAGAGTTATTCCTTTTGTTTAAAATAAGAAAAAGTCGCGTCTCGAGACCAATTGAAAGATAATATTAAAAAGTTTCCAAGAGAAAGGTGAGGTGGTTTTATTTTACAATTGAAAAATTCTTTTCTTTGCTTCAAAGATTCTAAAAAGAAAATTATTAGACCTTCTACTCCAACAAGATTCTATGTTATTATAGGAATAATTTTATATCGCTAAAATATATTTTACTATTCTTGTATGTTTACTCAATTAAAACATCTCCGCTCCCAGTGGCATATTATGGAATCTTAAGCGGAAGTTTTTTTAACGATTACTTGTTGTCAACCAGCCGCTCAACCTGTCTTCTAAAAGGCTGAAAAAATATGGACGGACTTTGAAAAGAATTAATAGTATTATTTAAAGTAAATTTCAAAACAGCAATGATTATACATCAAAAAATAATTTGGAATAATGATAAATATATCTCGCGTAGCACATATTAAATTGTATCTCTTTTTGATTATGTGTTCATGGTTAGGACCCCCAATCCCGGAATCTGGGTCAATTATTCAATCCTGTAATTCCGGGATTGCCTTAATATCGATCACGGGATTTCGTGATTCACTATAATTCATGGATGACAATATTTTTAAGTCGAATTGAAGGACATGTCATCTTTTTGGATACCATCTGGTAAAACTTATCTTAATTATGTAATAAATAAAATAACAAACCATTTTTACCATCGTATCTGATTCAAAATCAATAGATACTTTCCAATTGAAGCAATAGTGAACAAAAATTAAATTTTAAATTTACAATTTGACACATGAAATTATACCTAATTATGCCGAAATCCCGGGATCATAAAAAGGTCCGGTATTGGATACCCTAGTCGTGGTGAATTGCGATCAAAGCAAAAGTTTTTTCACGAAAAAAATACTTTAAAGGTATAACACAGTAATTTCATTTTTTTTTTACTTGCTGTTCCTAGAATGAGTTTAATTCTTTATTTCCCTAGACAAACACTGCCATCATCTGCGCACCACTAGAATTGCCTATAGTACTATGTGTCGTATGCATGTATTACGTCCTTTACGGCTTCCGAGACGACGGCTACACTCTCCAATATAGCGACATCTTTTACTGCAAGTCTTCTGCGACATTTTTGTGTCTTTGCCTTTGCGGCCGAGCATTATTCGTGAGGCGAGACTTACAAGCCCTACCGTTTCCTACCACTTATTATTTACTTAACAATTTACAGACAAGTGGCTTCTGCTAAAGAGATGACTAAAAGAGGCGAAGCACGTGTCACAATTAGTTACACAAGTACGAGAATGACAAAGTAATCAATTTTAATTTGATATTTTAATTACTGTGTCTATTTGAAATATATATAGGTATTGTGATAGTCATTGTACAGTATTTACATCCATAAATCAAACAATAATACCCTCTACGTTAGCAGTATTGTTTAGTAAAGTTAGCAATGAAACACGCTAAAATATTTCAGCTATAGTTTTCACGACACAACAGCCTTGCACCCCTTGTGCCATAAAACAGGAAGCTGTAATGCTGTAAAAGGATATGCCATAAACGCTTTGTACTTGGACCTTTGTTCTCTACTGACCACCAAGAGACAATCATGTGTAAGTAAAAATCTACAAGGCTCTCTGAGGCCTAAGGGAACAAGGACGCGTGTCAACCATTTGGCCCATGCATTTATCACAGAATACAATTAAGCCGTATAGTGAAATATTGAGTTGGTTTTGAAGTGCATAAAGTTCTCGACTCTATTAAAGCTTCATTGAAGTAAACTTGTGTGGTTTTTGTTCTATTGTTAAATAAATGCGCCATCTTACCCTTCCTATAAAATCAGCACTTTTATTATAATTATTTTCTACCAAGTTAAGAAAATATTTTTATATTTAGGTCCAGGGAAATTTAAGGCTAACAATAAAAATTTAGTGACATTTTTTGATGTGGACAATACGCTCGGTTACGTAAATATTTATGTAGGTTTTTCTAGAAGTCAATTCAATAGATTAGCTTATCAAATAAAACGTTGTATATTATTATATGTAATTCATTTTCCCATAAAGTCTCTCGTCATTACTTCTTTCAATTAAAGGTAAGGGAAAAGTTGAATCTTCTTCTACATTTTTTTGTGTTGGTGAAATAAATAATCTAGCTGGCTAGAATTATGAAAACGACTCAGTTAATAAATGTATTCCTTACAATACTACAACCTATTTATTGGAAAAATTACTCCATCCAAAAAGTTTTTTATTCGCCATAAACAGAAGATGGTTAGAGTGAAATTATTGTAAAAACAAATGTTAGGCAACAGTGACGTTTTACAATTTCTAGCTAGCTCGTTTTCATCAATTACAGATTTTTTGTAACAAGACTTACAAATTTATATCGTAAATGAATGTCTCTATCACAGAATTTTCCCCTATCTGTAAAGAGACACTTTAAATCGATTAGGGTTGTGATATCGGCTGTAGTTATTGAAATCATGACTATTAGACAGTTGCTTGAATTCTGTTCAAAAGAAAAACTCTTTAGGATCTTTTCTAAGCACCTCATTTAGAAAATGTATGCAAAAAGTTAAAAAAAAAATGATAAAAAAAATGGAAAAAGAATCAGAAATCATCAATAGACTAATCGTAATTTTTTATTTCTCAATCATGTTCGCTCTCAATGTGGACTCCAACAGATATCCAACAGAAGTTTTTCTGTGAGAACTTTAAACGCATAACTATAGACGCCCAATATTTTTTTTCTGGCGTAAAATCGCTCATTATCATCTGTTTATGCGTTCATCTACTACAGTTTTTTTTATGTTGATTTATCAGTGTATGGATTAGTATACATTAGAACATCCAATCCTGGATCTTTTTTCTGATCCCGAGATTTCGGGATTAACACTTTTTCAATCCCGGGATTGAAAAAGAGCCAGGTTTTTGTGTTTGAAATCGTCAAAAAAATTTTTTTTGTAGATAATATGTACCACAATAAAACGTGTAAACGAAGCCAGGGATAAAAATATTACAAGGTTCAAAAAACTCAGTGAAAAAGCTTTGTAGTTCATACAAAATAGCAGGATAGGTACTCTAGGTAGGTATGTTCCTAAAAACGAATAAAAGAACATAACATCTAGTTAAAAGATGATTTTATTTGCTTACAATCAAAATATAAAATAATACAAAAAAAAAAATTATTAGCACGAGCAATCACATAAAAAAATATTAAATATTTCATTCGAGTCTTGTTATTTGTTGGACTCAAATAAATTTAACACGATGTTAATAATATTTTATTACATTTATACAGAAAAGAGTTTTGTAAATACAAAGAGACCTGGTATAATAACGAATAGACATTTAAGTTAATCAAATACTAGGTAATTATATCACGAATATTCTTTTTATATGTAAAATTATTTTAATATTTGAATACAAATAATTTGCATTCCATTTTAGATGTCACTTTATTATGTAGTAAAATAAACACTTACTTATCTTGTAATTATATCTATTAAAATGTTGTTTAAAATTATAAATGCGTACATATTATATTATACTCATTTTATAAATTGAATTCATCTGAACATGAACACCTTCAGCAGATCCACATTTTGTTTTTAATTCTCACTTTTTACGCTCTCTTTATTGTCCATCACTTTCTCGCGAAAAGTATTTCCAAACATAGAATATTATAGAATATTCATAGTAAATTGCGCGCTTATTGTCGTCGAAAGTTTTTGTATTTCAAATTTTATTAAAGATAGTTGTAATGATTCAAAATTAAATGACAGTAACATCACCATGTGTACGTGCAGGTGGCCGTATAAAAAATGAATCCAACTGTTGTTTGTGGATAATGTCACAAAAACAATAAATTGTCTGTTCCTGTCTATAGCTGATTCGAAATATGAGAGTAAGGGAGAGCGCAAAACAAATATTAATCATGTATAGTAAAAAATTATGTACGTATATAAATCAAAATAAGTTACACCGGAAACGTTTTTTATTTGTATAGTCCATTGAGTAAGATTAAAATCAAATTATCCAGATTACGGCTACTGTAATAATCCCGATAAATTTAGATCTAAAAAAAGATAACTATTTTATTGCAAATATTCATTCATTACAAATACAATTTAATATAATTTAAGACATCGACTGAGGGTGCTTGATGGAATTTCAATATCAAATTTGGATTATTGAGATTTTGTACACTTCCATGTATTTTGTCACTAACGACCCGGGTTTCGCCTTTCGGCATCTTCAGGCATTCGAGCACAAAGACATTCTGAAGATGCCGAAAGGCGAAACCCGGGTCGTTAGTGACAAAATACATGGAAGTGTACAAAATCTCAATAATCCAAATTTCATTACAAATACGTTTTTGAGCCGTATACAAATGTCGTATTAATTTTGTATTACAATTATTTTTAATATCAATATTTATTACTACAGAACCGTTGGTAGCCACAAAAAAATCGTCTGGTGGCCGCACATTAGAACCACTCAAGAGCACATAAGCCGGTATGTTATGACAGAAAATATGTCGGTTTTATTCTCACATTCAATATTATATCTGATTTTAATATGTACTCGACTAATAATGTAGTATTTCAAAAAAAGAAATGAAGAATTTCTTAATAACAGCCGTGGTTGACATTATTATAGGACACAGGGAAAGTTGGCGAAGTATAATATATATATATATATATAAAAACAATTAGAAATTCTTATGCGGTATATTTTAAATACAACTAAAAAATTTCCGAAATTCTTTCCGTTATTCGGAATTATATAAGTGACATCGAAATAAAACAAAAGCATTTCTAAAAAAACCGCAGCCGCTTTAAAATTGTCATTGTCCCCAGTACGAAGTTTTCATAAGTCATGAATATTCCAGTCGACAGTTAAATTTCTTGTTGTGACAAAACAAGTGCCCCTTTTGAAGTATGCTCTTTGTTTTATTTTAATTAACAAACAAAGGGGGTGCCTGAAAAATGAGGCTTGAATTCTGAACGGACAAAGAAATTTGTTCTTTTTTTTATTTCTAGAGGTTCACAATGAATATAAATTAAACGCCGTGTGCGTATAGTGATGAATAGGGTCGCGAAGAAAAAATACGTATCAAGCTTTCTTTTCGAATTCAGGAAGACCTCTGCGCTATCTAGTGAAAAGTTAAAAAAACATCACAAAGCCTTGTCACCAGGAAATTTTACGCTTCCTTTACATTCTCGTTTTTAAAAGCGTATTTTTATGTAGTTACTAACTTTAAGACGGTGCATAGCTTATTTTCGATTAATAAAATCATGTTTTGTTTGAAAATGTATGGAAGTAATTACGTAGTAAACTATACGAGTTTTAATCAATGACTCGTGCTTTATTGAACACAATCCTTAGTCTCATGATATTAGCAAATGGTTAGGATAGGAATGGTTAGGAGAAAATTATTATGTCCGCTATCTATGTGAAGCATATAAACTTATTTAGGATCATCTAAACGAAAACTGTTGAATATTCAGTTGCTCAACGGAGCTAGTATTTAACTTACTGCTCACGCTTCTCCCCGTGGAGATGAAAAGTTTCATGTGTTTGAACACGAATTCATTAGCCGATTGAAAAGTCAATTTATAAATTTGTCTAAACAGGGATTCGATCCTGTGGAAACCTCAAGTATACAACAAACGCTCAAGAGCCTAGATCACTTCTAAAGCACCGGCAATCATTGATTATCTATTTTGATCATCCTACATATTCACCTAACTTAACTCTCAATGGTTTGTAATTATTTTTAAAAATTATCAGCAAATGTTTTATAATATAATTGATATCAATATCAGAATTCCGTACTCCACACTGTGGTACTATGGAGTCCAAAGTATTACGGAAAATCAATTCCAGCCTTGATTCCAGAAATAGCTCCGTATAATGAAGTACTTTGAAGGTATTTATACTATATTTTAAAGGTCTTTTCTGCTACTTTAATTGTAACACTTCGAACAGTAACAATAGTAAATACTAATAATTTACAATCAAAATAATAACATGTGAATCGTAATGAATAATAATTTAGTGGAACTTTTGAGACTTACTCTTGTTAGCACCTCAATATTTTGCCATAGAATATTCCTTGTCGTTAAATTAATTGAGCAATATAGCCACCGACATGACAATTTTCTGGGTAATTGGTTAGGGTTTCTCATTGTTAACCCCCGCGAAGGGCAGGCTGCATTGACTTTACGCTTCTAAGGGGTGTCGTAAACCCCACAACTGCGTGAATGATTGCCGTATGTGTGTTTTTATTTCACTCAATCTTACAGTTCACCAAAATTTTCAATATAATAAGTATAGCAAAGTAAATATAATCCTATTTTTTTAAGCTGAATGTGTGGAAAACTATATCTAGTACAAATTTTTATATTTAGAATTAAGGTTTTTTGCTTATATATATATTTATATATTCAATTGACTAATATTGTATTTAATAACTTAATTGATCATCCATTATATCACCATTACACTATGTTACTTATGCCATGTTACTTTTCTCTATTTTTCGATGGATTTGGTAATAACTGTGTAAATTCATTTTTAATATCAAGAATCACAACACACAGTGCCAAACAGGCGAGACAGAATGTGAGTCATAAAGGGACGAAAACTGCTTTTAAATGAAAAGGAAGAGTTATTACTATCATAATTCACGTTTTGTCTCTTCTGTTAGTCGATTAATTTATACATTCATAGAGAGAGACTTAAACAGAAACCCTAATTCAAATGGTTTTTCGTTAAATTTTAAAATGTGACAGTTTTCTAAAGCTTAATTTGTAATATATCTCACACTCACGCTCCCGAGTTGAACATCCAAGCGTACGCGTATACATTTTATTTTATTTAAATATTAATTGTCATTGTTTATAGTCCTACAATGCCTACTCGAATATTGAGAAATTCGATAAACAGAAAAACAAGTTGGTGATTTTTTTGTAGCCCATCTCCTATTTTAAATTCAGTTCTGTCTTGATTTATGCGATTTCCGGCAAACCACCATCCATTTCCATAAAGGCTATATGCCTCGATTTACATGATTTCGTTTGAACCAATATTTCGTAATACGTAAATCGCGTTAGAAGAGAGATTAGAATTCTTATCTTTCTTACAAATGAACTTTTTGCCTTGCACGTTCTTAGTTTTTTAGTACTTCAAGAATTGTACAGAATGTGTATTGCTTTTGAATAAAAAAATTGAAATATTTGAGATCTTGTTTTTCTGAAAAATATAATGAAATAAGAAAAAGTGCTTTGAAACGAGATCGAAAAGTTCTCCAAGCGATTGATTGTCAAGGAAAGAAAAGAAAAAATGTTCTTCAATAATTTAAAATCCATGAAGTTGACCGTGAAGGGCTGGCCCATTTGAATATTTTTACGATATAACAAAAATAAAAACTTTTTTTAATAGTCTAGCAACATAAGATTTTTATTAGGAAGTTTTTTGATTGTTACTCTAAAATATTTTACGTTTATTTTCAATGTACATTATATTTATTAACTAGTATAAATGTCGTTTTGACTCAGTGTTCCAAATTAGACCATAGTGCAGGCGTTCTTAACCTTATTGCATTAGCGGGAGCTTTTGAGATTTAGGATAATAGTGGCGGGCACACGTTGGAAGTCTAAAAAACATATTTAAATATTTATTATTTATTACTCTTATTATAATTTGTTTAATGATACGTACATTTATGTGTGTGAGAAAGCATTTACAAAAGAGGCATAAAAAACCCACACAGTTTCATATACTAAATAAAGAGAGATAAAATACAATAAAGAGTAAAAAATATATTCAAAACAACAAAGCACAATCAGTGCTAGCTTTGACGTTGCATTTCACTTACTAATTTCTCAAAGTTAGGAGTGTAAGATGATAGTACCAAACGTAAAAAAATCATCAAGATTGGTATTGGTAAGTCTAGATTTAGATTTGACACAGATATATGAAACCTTAACAGCATTTCTATAGTCAACTAAATTCCACAAGTTTGTATTCGGACCGTAAAATTTTAATGACCAATTTTGTAAACAAAAAATGTCTTCTTCAATTTTTGATATTTTATCTTGAAAAATTTCCGCTATGCATGTGTACTAAAATGATGAACAAACCATGTAGCCACTGGATCGATAATTGCTGTAATCCACTTTCAAATTGCTCCAACAGCTTCATAAAATGTGTAATAAATAATTTAGGTCAAAATTATTTTCGCCAATCATTTGGGCCATGAAAATACTTTCGGCTAAGAACCCTTGCCATTGTGCAACGGTATGGAAAGCCGATTTGTAAAATCCGTGGAGAAAAGCGCCCTACCCCGTAATAAATCACAATTTTCGAAATATATTTGAAACTTTTATCAATAATTAATTATTGCCAAAAAATATTGTGTGCAATATTGTTGAGAAAACCGCACACATGTTTATTGCCGACATTTGTCTATGATTATCGAGGGTTTCCAAAATTTTTCGTTATGGCCATTTGATTACACCCGATTAAATTTTATCAAACGAATATACAAAAAAATATACAGCAAATAAAGGAAAATTTGAATACATTTCTTTAACATTTTACTAGTATTGATAATTCCACGAATATCGTTAGTCGACCTGAAAATGTTTCTCAAGGAGGCAAAACAGGTGTCACATCTATAACCAGATGACATACAATAGAATATCAACATAACATTTTTATTTCACATAAAAAAATAATTTTGTTACTAAAAAATGCTTAAAAATGTAATCATCTTTTACATAATTTATCCGCAATAATAAATTAACATATTTTTTAGTTGAATTCAAAATAAATGCTATGCTTATTCAGTTACACTGTGTAACAATAAATTCAATAATTATTAATAGTTTTATATTTTTTATTATATTATATTTCAAAATTACCAGTGTGAAATAATATTATAATTGTATCGTTTTCTTGAAACGTCTTATTTAAAATGCTAAAAAAAGTGCATAAAGTCAACCATTTACATAATTTGGTGATTTTTTCTAGTCTAAATTTCAAAAGTCTCATATTTATAATCTATTATATATATACTATTCACTCAATTAAATTGCAAAATAATTGTTCTTATTACCGCTTTTCCTCTTAATCCTATTCTGCCACGATGTGACCATATTTAGAGGACACATTTAGTCATATGAAGCAAGACTTTTTACATAAATTCAATAATACTTTTCCTTAAATATAAAAATGGACTTTATTTTAATTTCTTTCGCTTACTTCTCAATATTTGAGAATTGGTTTTTTTTTTAAATTAACTCGCTTGTCTGATTTCACTTTGCTTATCGAGGCGACAAAACGAAAGATATTTGATAAAACACAAAATCTAAGTTCATATTAAATATTTGAATTTCTCTACGGCAATGCTCGGACGGTTGAACTAATCGAATATTTTTCAAATTATCTAAATGCCATAGAGTCGTAATTATTCAATAAATTTGCATTCATAAAAATTTAAACTTGAAATAAAATATAAAAATACTTGAATGTTTAAATTTTTTTCGCTCAATGAGATACTGAAATACAAAGATATTGCACTTACGTTTTTATTCGCAATATCAATTTTGAGTTAATAAAAAAAATGCCACTTTTGATTTGCAATATCAGCGGCCTACACAATGTCCACCGAAATATGATAACACAAAGAGAAAATCTTTTATGTTTTGATCACAATCACAAAACACCCAAACACATTAATATAATTTAAGACATCAACTGAGGGTGCTTGATGGAATTTCAATATCAAATTTGGATTATTGAGATTTTGTACACTTCCATTAAAAAAAGAAACTTAATTAAATTAAAAAAAGAAACTTCGACATTCGCAAATCACTTGCTAATGGAGAACCATACGTTTAATGCGGATGATGGGGTTAAACTGTTGCATAAAAACATGGGGGATCATAAATTATTTTATCAAGAAATTTTGGAAATCAATAGAGTCCAGTTAAATTCCTTGCCAATTCTGAATGAGCAGCTGAACCTTCCTAATTCTCCGTTATTATATCCTATACGTTGAAACAGATGTCACTAAACGTGGAATGATTGTATATATTTACCCTTTCGTCGAATTGCATCCCGTCGAAACCCACAATGCTATTATAATTGTAAAATGACTGGTAATTCTAAAAGAAGTTGGCCACTTCGCCACTCTGTTAATTTGTTGTTTACAAAATAAGGATTAAGGCGATTCTCGAAATGTTAACTCAGGTATCAGTGTGGCTCTCAGACGTATAATATTTTACCTCGTAAATAATATTTGTCGTATTTGTATCTTCTATATAAACGTTAGACACTGTTTAATGTCTGTCAGTTCGAGTCCATTCGTGTGCTCGAATGCCTGAAGATGCCGAAAGGCGAAACCCGGGTCGTTAGTGACAAAATACATGGAAGTGTCCAAAATCTCAATAATCCAAATTTGACATTAATATAATTTTATGAAAAAAAACTCAATATTTTTTCCTCATTTGTCTTTTATAATGATCATTACTCGTGAACATTTTCAACTGATCATCATAAAAAAATGTGGAACTAGTAAAATATAAAATGTTTGCAAACATGACGCCTTTCTACCAAGAGTTGACGTCCATCAGTTTCGTGTCTATCATGTACTGTAAACTGTAATCCATAGAGTGTATTCGGTGGAACATAAAGACTTTGGCAAATAATGAGACGAAACATATGTTCTTTGAAACCCAACCAGTTTAGCCCCACTTCATGCCGATATTATAGGAAACTTGATATGGTATAATGTAAACTTTATATAAATGACGCGGTGTACGATATGAGTATTGCTGCAAACTTTGGTGAGCAAGTCCTTGTTGAATAAGGTATACCATCATCCGCAACATAGTGAAATTTCTCTCACGGTTACAGCGAAAAGTTATTTATTGCGCAAGCTATCAGTCACACGACAAAAACTTTCCTATTTGTCACATTTTGATTATTATCTACAATACTGTTCTTTGTTAATGATTTATCATTATTACTCAGATGGGTTAGACTGCACGCTGATTAGCTACTGTATTTAAATATCTATAGGATAATCATTCCTGTATGTCTACGTGAGTAAATAATATGTTTTATCTTCGCCAACAAGTTGAGTTTTAGTGAATAAAAATCATCGATCTCAACGATAAAAATTGAGCGTGTATACTTTCATTATTTTCGTATTAAAATTTCGCTTACTACAATAAAACTTTGTCATTCATCGATTAAATAATTATACTTAGGATAAGTGTTTCAAAATGGCAGTTTAAATTGAATGATATATAAATTATAATAATGATTTCGTGCGTATATCATTGGGTTAACAGTCCAACGTTTCATTTTTTTTTCTAGCCGGTGTAAACAGTCAAAGGTTAGTCAAACTGTATTTATGAATACTATAAATATTTAAAGAATTGGAATTGTTCACTATTTCCACGATTTAGATTTTAAAAAATATAGTCCAAATTAAAAAATACTTTCGTCCCTGAGAGGTTAGCAGCCACTTACAAATCGATTTGGCTTTAAAACGGTAATTACTTCCTAATTATAGACGTTTAAGTCATTATAAAAATGTTGTTAAAATATGTTAGAAAATAAAAATTGGCAAACCTGACACACAGGCGTAAATTAAGAGCCTTAAATATGCAAATTTTCAAATTCACGAAGCTATTATTACTGAAAATAGATTATTTGGATTTAACAAAACTTATGAACAATATCTTATTGCTTTTATTCACTCAACATAGCCAATATTTAATAGTTTATCTTAGTTAATTAAATGCTTTCAATATAACATAAACATTTTTATTTAATTTAAAATTTTAAAGTGTTGTATTAATGCATATTATTTATTAATATTGTTTTTCTTTTTTTTACCGATTTAGAAAATCAAATCAAAAGTCTTCATTTTGATTTTAAAAACCACGTAGCAGACTTAACTTACATTTTATGCTACTATTTGTAACTCATCAAATAATAAACAAATCAATAAATGTAAGTTTTGTTAATGAAACTTCTATATTTTTATTTGTGGTGTACAGTGAAATTCTAATGAGTGATTAGGTGTGCAGTGGATGAGAAAAGGTTACGAAGCACTGATTTATATTATTCGTCACCAAAACTGAAGATTTGACATGGTCTAAAATAAAAAAAATGTATTCCTTAGTAAAAAGCTTGACAAGAAATGAGTTCGGAAACCTTTAATTTAAAAAAGGTTTAGTTTTTGATACTAAATTTATATGCCAGTACTAAGAATAAAATTTAAAAAGTAATATTTGCTTCAATAAAAGCCCCGACAACAGCACATCGTATGCCGTGCTCAACGGGCGAGCGTGTAATTGTCACGGGCGACTAAAACTTTAATAAGCAGTAGCTATATTTTATTGGAAATATTAATTATTACACAGCTGAAGAGTTGCTTGAAAAGTTCACTATTTTCTGAGATATAGTGAATAATCTTCACGGCATTTCTGCGTCTCAATTAAAATTATGGATTCATAATTTCTACTCAGGCTTGATTCCGATTTATCCAAGTGTACTTTTCTAGCAGGAATATAACAACATTTATTCGTTTGAAGACGCTGTTTGAAATTTCCATAAATTTTCAGGCATTTCTGTACCCGAGAATACTAGACTGCTATTTCAGCTGCTGTTTGCATGATCACGGTAAAGTGAGATTCTTACGAGGTATGAAATATCCATATATTCCAAATAATTCCTAAACGCTACAAACCTGATAACAATAACCATAATAGTTCATGTGTAAATTATTTAATGTTCATTCTTGGTTAACAAGTATATATATCATATAAAATTAAAATTGATAACTTGATTACTCGACTTGTTGTGTATCTATATGCGACACACGTTTTACCGATTTGAAAAGCGTCATTAAACTAAATGAATTGAAAATAATTACAAATGACAGGGTGTTACAATCTTTTTGCATATACTATTTATAGAAAATTACGAAATCAGAAATGCACACATGACAATTGCACAAGAGACAGATTTGCACAAAGTAATAGGAACGTATTTAGACATTTATTTGAAAAAAAAATAATATATTTTATTTTTGATTAATTTGACGTTGATAATCGATGTGTCTATGTGTACGTGTTTTTGTGTGCGCTATTGTCACTGTGCACATTTTTCTATGTGAACACTCGTCCCTGTCTGCCTTTTGAATAATTTTCATTTGTGCATATTTTGCGTAAAAGTAATGAAATCATTGTTTTCATATGTATAGAATGGCTCTAGGGTTTTAGACTTACTCTACTATATAGTCAAGTATTTGGATTCCTGAATCGACTGATCCATATACTGCGATTGAGTGAATCGATGAATTTGTATCAACAGGAAATGATATCAATGATGTTTACATCGCATCCACAAGTTCTTATCCTATTGAAAATTAAATTAAAAGGCCTCCCATCTCACACTTGTCACTAAGTGAAAGAGCGTATTATAACAACGTGTTGGTGCAGTACCTTTGTGTATTTAACCTTTTCTCTTCCCAGACACCAAACGCGAATTATCTTCCCACATTCAAAATTTCATGAATTCATTAGACAGTGATAATATTAAAATACAATTTAACAGACGTACATGAAAATAGAAAACACTCCGATATCTTTTTATTTGGCTTATATTTTGCTCCAATTCTCATTTTTTTTAAATATTGGAATTTATTAAAATAATGAATATCACGTTATTTCGATAGGTAACATGTAAAATCTGGTGTTTCTCCGTTTTCTCGAGGAAAGCTCTCGATTCAAATAATCAATTATGCCGAATATCAGGTAATACCAATATATACGAGGTGGGCGTGTGGCGAGTAACTCTTGATCTCGTATAATACTGGTTGGGCAGCAATGGGTTTAGATGCTTCGGTTTTGGCTTGTGGAACGGTGCGATGGCGGTGATCCGATTACCCATGCTTTATGAAATGTAGAAAAAAAATATTCAATTATTGTAATTTAAAAGCTGTGAACAAAGGCACTGTATTCGTTAAAATTCTCGTAGAAAATAACTCATAATGAGACAATATAGAACATTATTTAAAATGTCTGCGAAATATTTGAGAAGAGAGTGTGGACATGTTGTTAATAATGAGAAAACTTCAACTCCTACATTTTGGATATTAAATAAGTTTAGTGTTTATGATCCTAGTAGATGTCATGCCCTTGGGTTACATTAGAAATGATCAAAGTTGAAATTCTTAGTATGTATTTACATTTATTAATTGTAATTATAATCGATTACATGTTTGTCGTCGAATTTAGTTAGTGGTCGACAATCATTTATTGTTGCTATCGAATTTTTCATTGAAATATTTCAAATAAAAACTTATTTTTAAAAATGATTAATAAAAAATTACTTTATGTACAAATTTCAATTTTTCAAATGAGTCATAAGATTTTTTATCACTGTGGTAGTAAACATTTTCAACTGAAGTGATTTAAACTGTTATATACATATATATTTATATACATATTGAATGTGGAAAGGAAAAAGGACATAACCCACACACAAAAAAATGTGGTGTGTAACCCAAAAAAACGTGTATAAAATTGTATACATTGTGATTATTGAAAAAAAAGTACTTTGAAAAGACAGAGGGATAAGTAGTTTTGCCTTTATACAGTCAATATATTATATTTTATATATAAATACAGTGTATTAGCACGTTTTGTGTGAGTTATTCACAATATTTTTTTGTGTGGGTTACGTCCTTTTTCTTTTCCACGGTCGATATTTTCATATAAATATTTCAGTATGTCAACGAGTAAAGTCCGCTTATTAAGTTTCGCTATTAAAAAAAATATTTTCAAGTTCTTAGCATTATTTTAACGAGTGGCTATTGTGGGAAGCATTGCAATATCCATGGCTTTGAATACGAACTCATACATCGATTAATAATTAATTATAAGAAAATGACCTCTGGGGAATACAATATCCTAGGAAATGTCCTAGGAAAAAATTTTCAAGACTGTTGCTTGCGCTATATTGTGCATAACGTAAAATAAGATATGATAGAAGTTTTATCCCATGAACTCTTTGAGTGTCTTTGAGTAATTCGCTCTGGATGCAACCAAGTCGTCAAAACCGAAGGCATCTGGCCTCTGTTAGCCTACGTACATGAATTTCTGTTTTTATCAAAGGAATATATTTAGTAGCACAGCATGTCACATATTACGCTACCATTGTTACAATAATAATTATTTTGCTAAAGCCACTAATTAGCGGTTGTAACATAATAAGATAAATGTAACCTTTTCAATATCACCCGCTGTCTGCTTTAAATTTATATCATATTATGTCAACACTCTAATTGCATATTGTATTACATGAATATTTTCTTGTTCCTAAATGCCTTAAATTATGGAACCATAATCATCATCAGCTACTATGAAACATGATATTTAAGGCGGTTTGACACTTTGTCATCCTAACAAGAACAAATCCAGCTTTGGTTGAGTCTTGAGAGAACACAATAATAATAAATATAAACTCTATCGTTCTCTCGCGCATTATATTCTTTTTTTTTCCTGCCATTTTCCTATTAATTCTCTACTCCAATCGACTAGTTCTAGTCCAGATAATCAAGTTATGGTAGGATACTATAATTATGGAAAAATTAACACATGTTTATTATATTATATGTAACAATGTCTGCTCTCAGTATGGAGCATATGGACCTCTAATGAAGTTTTTCTAAATAGAATGTTCTACTAGAGTTGCTTGCTACTCAACTTCTCTTTTTTCCGGAGAGTTAGAATGGTTAGCTATAACCTATAGCTATCGGATGTTTGGGAGAGAATTTAGACATCACAGACATTAATGCCTTCGAACACAAATCGATTGAAAAATCTTATGAAATTGACCGTACCGGGTTTTAAACTTGTGATATCCGCAACCGAACGCACCCGATTATACTTCTCAATCTACTCAAAACCAGTATTTCCGTTTTCTGTTTGTTTACCAAAAGACTGTGAATCTATACATATTTTTTCAAACGGTGGCAAAGTTGTACATAAAGGAAGCCCTTCAATTCTAAGTATTATTTATAGGAAAAATAATATTAAGCAGGTATTTTTGTAAGTGGTTTTGTTTCATTTCATTGACATGAGAAAAAATTTTGCTTTTCTTCAAATCGAAAGTCCTCTTCCCACCAATCCCATCCTCGCCTAACTAACCTAATTAACTAACTAAGCTAACCACTAGTCCTTTCATAACCCTATCCTTCTATCCCTACTCTCTTCGAAAAAGAAAAGAGAGGTTGAGCAACTGAGTGACAAGCAGTTCTCGTAGAAAAAAATCTGTCAAGATACCTCCATTAGGCGACCATATGCTCCACATTGGGAGCGGACATGGAAAAAAAAACGTACCCGTCATAGACGAGGGTATTGAAATTGAAATACTGAATGTCTAAACTAGCTAGTACGTCAGATGCATTGTTTACACAGCGAACGCTTAGGTAATCAGAAAATTTCATACTTACATGTGATATGTGATAATAATAAAACGTCTACAGAGAGGTCTGGGCTATTATATTTAAGATGGTTCCGAACAACCACGTGATGTTTATTAAAATTATACAAATACTCCAACATTGTGACATATATCTCGTGAAGAGCTGTATATAGATATAAATGTACGTTACTGTTGCTGTTCTGTTTATCAGCAAACATGCTGTATCGCCTGCTCAGTAGATCGGCCAACAGTGCATTTTTTTTAAATGCCCTAGGGTACTCAACGTTGTACCCACCAACACCCACTACGGCTTCACACTCTTACAGAGTGTATTCCGCAGCGTAACAACGTTATGTGTGTTCACATTTGTGTTTGCCATGAATGTCCGAGGAGAAATTCCTCAAGACTTGGTTGCATGCACTCTAGTGTGCAGGAGGTTATGTTTAAAATAAGTGTTAAAAAAAAGAAAAAAAAAAACAAGGGGTTTAATGTGTTAAGGAATTGGGTTCCAATCGCTTTCCATAGGACGCCGTAAGCTCTTTAAATGCCTTGTAATTTGTCAGAGATGCCGACAGATCCGACCGATGAGTCGTATCGTCTTGAGCAATTTTTCCCGTTCGTTGTTCATGTCTGGACATTCCCAAAGGATGTGATCAGCATCCTGAATCATATTACCACATTTACATAGTGGACTATCTACCAACAGTGCATTGATCACCCATGACTCATTAAGCTCTAAACAACTGCATCCAGAAAATTTAATATTTTGTATCATAAGCAAACCATTCAGGGGCCCCGCCACGTCTTAGTAAAAAATTTAACGACCATTGCTCTAAGCTGTACGGTTAAAATAGAATTATTCTAGCCAACGATTTCACTAGTCATATAAACTATTACTTGACAGACATCCTAAATATTATTGAAAGTAATATCCAATAAGGTAAAGTAAATAAAAACAAACATACGAGTATTGCGTTTCATTTCCTTTAGTAGAGTCAGCTCGGAGTGTACCAGATGAAATTGCTGCTTTTTGCCAAAATACGAAAACAGCTTTTCTGTCATACAAACGAAACGGGCAGTAACTACATATTTTTCTTAATGATTGATCCGGAAGGAAGAAAATGACGATGAATAATATTTGATACATTACGATAGATGGTATTTTAAATATTATTATAATGTTATTTTTTCTGAAAATTTCTTTGTTTTATAAAAAAAATGATACCAAATTTTTGCTGTTCAAGTTTTGACTTTATATTATATTTATGTTGATATGTACTTCAATTTTGTAGATTGGCTCTATGTGTATATATTTAATACTGATAGCTTTAATTTTTAAAATGTTGAACCAACGTATTACATGCATAACTTTTTCATCATACGAATATGTTATAAATTATGTATTTAATGTGTAAAATTATTTTTAGTTTCACTAAATTACCATATCACCAAATTGTTTTTAATTTTGAACCATTGAGATCAACTCAAGTATAAACCATCACAAACGCCCGACCTATTGAATCTACAATTTTTATTTAATTTAAAAAAATGTTACTTCTTTCTTGCTGGTAGAAGTCACAAGATAAGTGTGTTTAATCTTTAGGATTTTGTATTATATTTATTATTCCATTTAAGCAAAATCCTTTACTTACATACTTTCTATGAAGTGTTCCAAAAATACTCTAATAGTTAACAATATGTTATTTTCTTTTTGAATTTGTGTGTATATTGACTTCCCACATATTTATTTTAAGCTTTCTATCCTCTCAATGTTTTATCCAACCTTCTCTTTAGTGGGCGGGTAAATAATTCTTAACCCATTGATATCTGGCAGCGTCAAATTGACGGATCTCTTAAATACTGCCATCTTTTTAAATATATAATTTAAGACATCGACTGAGGGTGCTTGATGGAATTTCAATATCAAATTTGGATTATTGAGATTTTGTACACTTCCATGCATTTTGTCACTAACGACCCGGGTTTTGCCTTTCGTCATCTTCAGGCATTCGAGCGCACGAATGAACTCGAACTGACAGACAGTAAACAGTTTATTGTCCATAGACAGACACTGTCAAATCTCAATAATCCAAATTTTTTAATCTAGTATTTTGTTTTTATTTTACAATGAAAATCAACATGTATACGTTATTTGTGTACGCAATTATCCAAAGTTGAGTAAAGATACGCTTTAAGTTTAAAAATATGATTGTTAAAAAACAAAACAGACTAAAACTATTATGTTTATATGTATTCAGGACTCAGTGGGTTATATTATATGTGTAGATCATCGGTGTGCGGTGGACTTATCACTATCTCTATCGCACAACCTAATTTGGGTATGAGCAATAAGTATACAAGAGCATGCGCCGCATGCCCTTGCATCTCGCTTGCACCTTCATTTTTCATGTGATTGAGCGAGAAAGAGATAAAGCCACTGCACGCGCCTGGTGTAGATGCTTGAAACATATTTACCGCTCTCATGATTACCTGAACAAGGCAGAATGTACCTATTAAATTATCGCCTTAAAATTAAGCGCGTAATGATAAATAATTAAAAAATTGTAAGCACAGCATTTTTGTTTTATTTTAAAAATGATAAGTACTTAGTTTCATTAGAATTATGCTGAATAACAAAATAAATACGAGAGCTTAGATGTTAAGTTAGTACAGTAATCTCCAAACTATTAAGACTAGGTGCCACACTGACTCCTCCACTAAGTTTCAAAGACCTAGCTAACTAATCATATCACCATACTGTAGTTTTGAATTACACGAAAATCTCGGTTGGTTGTCAACGACATTTCATTGCGGCACAGATAGCCGATAACCGTCAATTATAAAACCAGCTTCTGACTGATTTGCACACCCATATTAAGTTTTTTCGACCAAAAATTTGGTTGACCAATTGCATAAATTTGCTCGTGACTTTTTCCTGCTTTCGCTACTAATTTTAAAACTATGAATTTTTGATGCATAAATCCTAGCTTTTTTTAATATTACGTGAATACTTTTATAATTTTACTTCCTATTGTTACTTTGAATAACACGTAATCTGCCATTTCACAAAACACCAACAAGTCTTCGTTTAATACTCACTTTTATAATATTTGGTATGGAGTTTCCTTTCTCTATATTGGTGTAGTTCACAAATGAATAATTCACTTTGAACGCGTTATATACTAACAAAAGAAATAAATAAAATTCTAAATATAACAGAATAAATAATAATATAATATATATCATAGCATTATTTCGACGCAGAGCGACCGTAAAAACCCGGATCCTGAATTCACGATAAATAAATTTATATACGAAAACATAAGGACAGATAAGTAAGTTCCATGTGACAAAATAAAACATATTTTCTGTATTTATAAATTGTGGAAAAAATAAATAAAGGTAGGTTTTTCTAGATACATATAATATGATGAGCCGCTTACAAAAAGTTTTTGTATATTAACTCTATGTTATCTTATAAAAATACTTATTAATAATATGTATTATATTGATTTTTCTCAGAAATATTATTTTATACTTCGATTTTTTTAATATTATATTTAAATAAACACGTTTTTCAAAAACGCTTTTTATTGTTATTGTTTCCCGAATATTTTTCGTCAGTGGCAACTGCCATTCAATCTTCCAACTATTCTTCTTTCTTTTACAAGACAGGTCAAACCGTGCAAAAAATGGAAGTTTTAGCATTTTATTTTATTTAATAATGCATCAAAAAAAGACATTTTAAATGAGAGTCTGACTCTGCATTGAATTTGAAAACTTGGCTTTATTTTTCTATTCAAGCCGCTTATTCCATGGATTAGAGTTCCCCTCTCATTAGAGATGATATGGAAAGTAAACACATCATAATTTTACCTTTACGTAATCACTACAAATTATTAGCAGGTGGCAAAACCACTTGATAGCTTCGGTCAATGCGCTTGTTGCGTATGCACAGACAGAGTGTGGGTTAAAAATTCAATCAAGACTTACCCTCACACACACGCACACACTCTCTCTGCCCATGCGCTGAAAGAGAGAGAGAGAGAGAAGAGTTGGTGTGTGTGCTACGCCAGAGGTATTCAAATAAATCAAGAAAGATATATCTATAATACAATCATAATTTAACTACAACAATTTATTGCACATAAAAGACAGTTTTATCACAAATGGTGCACTTTAATATATTTATTGTGTAAGCGAAATTGTCATTCTTTACTATGACAAGTATGTGTGAAGACCCGGATCGAAGAGAAGCGAATGGTTGGTTATCGAACATCCTGGAAGGGCTGGGATCTCAAACAAACGCCATTTCAAATCCGGTTCAACACTTATTTATTTTTAATGAAAGATGCAGTGGTTTACAATACACAAAAATACTATTCCTAACACATAAAATTGATTCTACATTTACATTTACTTAACAACTGAATGTACTTTAAGTTATAATGCAAATGACACGACAAACGATTTTTAATTAATTCCAATTCAAAACAAAACAAACAGTTCACATCGTCACCTGTGCCAGCCATGTGGCGGACAACTCGCCCGGCTCGACAGATCGTAATCGACTGTGCACACATACAATTAAAAAAACTCCCTGCATCGTTGGAGCTACCCCTTTCCGTCAAAAATGAACTCGTCCACGGACGTGCCCGTCGGCTATTGAACGATCGGCCTTGGCAACAAGAGTCGGCCGATTCTTGGAATTATTGTCGCTACCGTTGGGCGATTTCAGTTATGGACACTAATGAAACTTAAACTAAAGAAAAAAAACCAGGGTGTGTCATATGATTTGTTTGTTTAATACATGTCTAAATTTGCACTAACACTATCTATTGACAAATAGTTTAAGATTTAAAAATTAATAATATAATTTAATCAGGAATACGTAACTTTTTCAAAAATAATTTTCGTTAACTAACTTTTTAATCAAATCGACATTACCCAAATATTTTTATGGTTACGCAAAATTTTCTAATAATTATGATTGGTATAAATATTTAAAAAATTGTAATAATTATTATTCGTGTGGCTCGGGTTCTTTTTGAGTATACGAGTGTATTTTTGATAAAAATAAGTCAAAATTTCTAGTTGTAAATCCTGGACACCCGACTAAAGGGCAACAACAGGTACGTCCAATATCGTGAAATTACAAGAAAATGCGAATACAATTTCGGCAACAGCTACTGTTATGTGCCAAAACCAAATTGGATATTTTCCTTTCCATAATAAATGTAAACAAGACGCTTCTTCACTTGTGTTAGTGCCATATATGTGAACATAACTTCTATATATATGCAATGACCCATGCTAACCTACGCAAAGGCTATTTTTAACGGATAAATTCGGATTTTCTTTACGTTCTTACGTACAGATTAACTTTATCACTACACCATCACCAGCAGAAGCTTTCGTACCTCAATATTTACTATAGATTCGGCGGTAACTTTGTGAAGTTCATTTTTAATATTAAATTAAATTAAAAATTGATAACTTAGTTATTCCACTTGGTTTATCACTAACGTGACGCGTTTCGCCTCTTTGAGAAGCATCTTCTGACTAAGATAAACGATGATTTTATTCTTAAAAGGGTGGAGGTGAGTTTTATTACACTCCACTGGACGTGTGGAAGGGGGTAAGCTATAAACACTATTACACTATAAACAAATCAATTACTGGCACCTGGATGTGAAAAACCCATGGGAAATAAATTTAATAATGGCGTGTCGCCTGTTCTGTTTAAAATTTTATTTACTAATCCTCCATAACTGTTAATGGTTTTATTGATTTCTAAAAATTCTAAGCTATTCATTTTAATACCTCTTTTATTTACAAGATGGAGTACTTCTACGTTATTATTTTTATTAAAAGGATGATCATTTTCAATTAAATGATTCGCAAACTCTGAAAAATTATTACTTTTTAGACATATGATACGTTCTTTAACTCGACTATTAAAGTGTCTACCTGTCTGTCCTATATAGAAAGCTTGACAGTCTTCACAAGATAGGCGGTATATTTCACACTGTGACAATGATTCTATTCTATCTTTATTGTTCAATAAGATTTTACCTAAGTTGTTAACTGTTAAAAGCTGCCTGCAAGTTATCCGGTAACAGCTTTGACATTTTTAATGATGTCTCTCCAAAATAAATGATTCTACGCTAGCTAAAAGTTCTATCATGTGCTTGGTCTTTATAAAGATAATCTAGTATTAATTTATTTGATTGTTTTCGTTTTAATATATTATTAATAACCGTTATTGAAGGCAATTTACTTTATGGTATTTAACCTCTTTCTTACTTCAACTATTATTTCTTACCTCAACTACTATTAGTTTTCGATAAACATTTTGCTTAAAATGCATTTTTTAAACCGTGTCTGTTATCAGTGTGGAGTTATCTCAACGGGACTTTTTCTACAAAAACTGCTTTTTACTCAGTTACTCAAACTATTTTCCGAAAAGAGTAAGGATAGAAGGATATGACTAGTGGTTTACTTATCGCTCTAGCTACGCCCTGTTTTAAGATTAGTGTGACGGAATTTTGGATATCACAAGCATCCATGCCATCGAAAATAAATTCATAAACTTATTGAAAAATCAATTTATGAAACGCTCCGTACGGGACTTGAACCCGTGAGATTCGTAACCAAAGCCAACTACGTTGACCACTCCACCACGAACTTGATATATTATTATATTATACATATGTGAATTTAATCCACTTGTTGTTTAAAAATAAAATACAATTTGAAGTTACTATTGCAAAACATAGTATGATCTACATTGTAGATGGAGATGGTTTAAATATATATCAAATGACAGTGGATCCCCGATCTACCGTTTTCACATTCATCATTTTCCCGCAATTAACGTTATTTCTATTGTTGGTATGGGGAATTCTTCAATCACCTTTTTTTTAGTGGGCCTTAAAAAAACCAGTCATTCGCTGTATTCGATAATTTCAATTCCGTAAAATGACCATTTTTTGCATACATTTCAAAAAAATCAATGGTAGGTAATTGCATTAGCTTAAAAAAATAAGATGACAACAGATTTTGCAAAACAGTTTCCTAACTGCCAGATAAGAATTCTTGGATTTTGTTTCGTATGTCTTCCTTGGGTAAAACTCCGATAAATAAACATAGGAAAGCTGGAAGTGACCAAGTTTTCCAAAAGCAGACAGTTCGAGAATTCTATTCGAATCGTGACTGGAAAATTTAAAATTGACCACTGCCGTTCCACTCTTTCAAACATTGTTATAAATTTATTCTTTTACCTCTCACAATACATTTTTATTTAGTACATATTCTACAATCTTATTTGAACAGGAATGGTTTCGTTCAACTGATACAGAGGTTATTATGATAACAAATATGACTAGTTTACTTTTAAGGTATTTAGCGTCAATTCTTGGTGGAAAGGAATTATATTTTAAAAAATAAATTACAATTTGATTTACACTACCTCCACACTTTTTATAACAATTAGGACCGGTTAGGCTCATCGTGAGAATTGATAAAAATCGGTTGATCATTTTAAAAAATGTGGAAGTAGTACAAATTAAATTGTGTTCTATGAACTAGTTATAATATAAACTGAAAAAGAGTGTCACATTTTTAAAGTACCATTTTCATATGTTGTGACTCGTACGAGTACATTTTCATGTTATGTAAAATGTTAAGGAAAAGGCATTAAAAATTTGTAGAATGGTAGAAATAGTTTAAATCCATATACATATATATAAATGAAAATACATGTTGAAGCCGAAAATAAATATAATACTCGATCATCTCATTTAAAGAACAAACGAAATACTTTCCCGGATCACTTATTTGTTCTGACAATGGCGTGATACCGGAACAGCTATTAACTTTACTTTACAATTCTTGTGTAAACAAATACACTGCTAGATACAAATGCAATCGCTGCCAAAGTAAATAAAGGAGGATATTTAATTGTCACCATTAGAGTAATCGACGTGCGATTGCTTTGAAAAAAAATAGTTCTTCCTCAGAAAAACGATTAAGAATAATATTAAATAAATAAAGTTACAAATTTTTAAAAATATTCTTTCAAACATCAATTATTAAAAGACAATAAATATATACTTACCGAGGTTTTAAGTACACTGAAATGAAACGTAAATACAAAAGCGCAAATTCCAATGAACGACGTCATTTCGGGGTTTCACTATAACGTATATGACTTCGAAGAGAAGAGAGTTCGTTGAAAGAAAATATTTTGCATGTTTTATTATAACAATTTGAAACATTTCATATAAAGTACTTATGTTGATTTGTACATTTTTGTTAGTTTTAGCACTCCGCGTATATCTGAGATATGCTTTGAAATAAATTGAGCAATTTAAGATAATATTTAATATGCCAGAGTGGGAGCCGGCTAAAGCATTAGTATACCTTACGTGTAAAGTGGTTACATTCTGTCTACTCAATACGCGTGTTATATACGAATCCATATTTTTTATATGAACTTGAAATGTATGTTCATCAACCTTCCTAGCCTAAAAGTGGAAAGAGCTCTACTAACCGATAAGAAAGTTTCGAATTCAAGTCCTAAAAAATTCAATATGAAATATCGATTGTTAATCAATATAGCCGGTCCCATTGCTGAGCGGTTAATATTCTTGATGTTTTGTTACTTTTGGTTTTGTGGCTATGTTCTTGATTCTCCGAACGGAAACTTCTAATCATTCTTTTTACAATCGATTTGTCGACATCTAAAGGAATGAATTTCGGTGATTTTTTCATACTTTCCCACTCACCTTTATCCCATCCTGAAAACTAAGCGTAAGAAGAGTGGCTCATGTAAATTAAATGTGCGAGTTGCATCGGCTTACACTCAGTGTAATGTACACATATCCTTCAAATATACGTGTCGTCCGGTCAAACATGGATGTCCATTTGTGGTCCAAAGATCTAATTGCTGACTCTACAAATGTATATAGGTCATATCTATGACCAACGCAAGTCTCCGCTAATGCAATATTTCTCATTTTGCATCCACATTATTGTTTAAAATTTTCAGGTTAGAATTACGCAACGAAACTCCTGCTGGAAAGTGCGCAACATGCAGGCAATTCACGCTTTTTGATAACCCACTGCTATGCCCGCGTGACAGTTGTTTAAATGTACATTCTTTCCGGTGTTCCTAAAGTCAGCCGTCGCCAGTGGTCGGCCTTTTGAGCTTAAAACTTAAATACTAGTGGATACATTTAAAAAAATGATTTTTTTAATTCGTGTAGGTAGTCTTGCCAATGTATATCTGCACTATACTGACATATATGATACAATACGCAATGAAAAAAAGCACATTTTTACTTCGCATGTTTCGACAAATTCATGTTGTATGGGGATCGCTAACAAAATATAGTTTATATTGTCATACTTTGCATCATTATGTTTTTATTGTTCTGTCTACTCTCGGTAAATTCGTTTGCAATATTTATGAAGTTTCGCAGTGATGGCCGAACACTGGGCAATGAAAGGCCGACCATTGGATTTTGAGGGTCGACCACTGGGAGAATTGGCATTTTGTTTCAAAAACTTAACAGTAATGTGTTGTATTTTTTTAGTTGCATTTTAATTGTTTACCTTTTTTAATAGCAAAGTAGCTCTTTTTAGTGAATAATTACTTCACTAATTATATTTAAGTAACGAGCTCATTTTAAATATAAATACTAATAAATACACTATAAAAAACATTTTCTTTCATTATGACTGGTGCAATTTAACTTTTAAATTGCTTTTGTTTTTTTATTCGGACGAAGTATACCAACGATAAGCTCATTTAACATACAGTGTGTTCCAAAGTTAAATGATAACAAAAACTTGAAACTCGGAATGAGCGCAATTAGAGTGTAATTAAAACTGAATGACTACTTAAGTGGGTTGAGTTCATTTCGGCTTCTGCGCTCTATCCTGCAGATAAACATTATTATACTATTTGTATGATCCTGCTTCCCTTTAAGACAGCTTTAAAGGGATAACACTTAACTATTAATCACGTTAAATGGATAAGAAACATTAATATAGAGTTTAGTGTAAAATTTGTTTGCAAGCTCTTTATACCGGAAAATACTTATGTCAATACTTAACATGCCGACATTTTTAATTTTGTTGATATTTTATAAATTCACCTTTACACTCTAGTGCGGTAGAAGTAAAAGCTTTGAGTTTCGTCACTCGTTACGATATTCTCAAAAAATCTTTCAGTTTGGTCAGTAAAGTTAGGTGCCTATACCAAGCTCTAAATACGACAATATGATACATTATGCGGATAACATTCTCTGGGAATGCCCATGTATGAAAACCAAACGTGAAGAATTGCTCAATACGAGATAATAGTCGTATATATCGACCCGTTCGGACTCGCTGACTCGATTGCATATAGGGAATATTACAAGAGCGCACTTCAAAACATAATGTATAGAGAGCAAGTAAACTACCACTTTAAGATGCTCTTCCATTATAAATAAATAAATGTCACATCCACTATTTTTTTCTTTTTGCACGTTGCAGTGCACGCAATCAAATCTTAAAACATTTTCTTGAACACTGCTGGAAAAAAATACATTAAACGATGTGAAATAGACCCCTGAAGAAAGATGATGGTGGGTAAAGGGTGTAATACTTTTGAGAATTTAGCGATCACTTACTTATTATCGTTTGACACCACCCTGGCGGACAGGGGTCTTCCAGCGATTCAAGACCCGTCTACAGACTCTTCCTATTAATGCAAATTTAATATGTAAAGTCTCTGCTAAGGAAATAAGAAAATTCATTATTGAGCATTACGTTCATTGTTATTAATCATTTACATAATTCACATATTTTTGTAAATATGTATGTACCCTAGTATTTTTACCGTTCAAAAATAATTTGTCATATTTGTTTGTTTACCGTTAGCAGTAAACAAAAAGCGTGCGACGTCTAGGGCAGTGGTTCTCCTGTGCGGCCACCAGAGGATTCTTATGCGGCCACAAACGGTTCTATAGTAATAAATATTTATGTTAAAAAATGTGTAATATAAAATAAATACGACATCTGTTTATTCGTATTTCGTACGTATGTTGTCCGAAAACGTATCTGTAATGAATGAATATTTTTAATAAAATAGAGATCCTTTTTTAGATAAAAATTAATCGGGATCAGTAAGGTAACCCCATCGGGTTAATTTGTATGCAGTGCATTAAGTAATTCCATATGTTGTAAGATAACGAATTCATTTTACAATTGTGTAATTATCATTGACAAGAGATTTTCCAAATACATAAAGTATACCAGTGATTATTATTTTTATAAATATGGAAGCATCTGTATATTATGCTATTCTTTATTTTTCTAATTTCGAAGGGAATTTGATACCATCCCCGAGTTAAAATCGATATGAGAAATTATCTATAAACAATCATTCGGAAGGATGAGAATGTAAAAATCTAATGACTAATAGATTTTTAGACATATTTGAAAAACAAACCTGCAGGACTGTATAATATTAATATTAAATACAATATATTTGTAAATGACAGGATTGTAAAAATATAGTACGTATTTTTAAAGAAATTATAATAAAACATACAAATTTTCTGCTTGCGGCGCAAAATTCTGCATCGTGGCGGTTTATGGGTAAAAAAATCTAGTAGGTTGAAAGTCCCTTTTTTAGTATATGCATTGGCCAAATATTTTAAATCACAATTGAAAAATTTGTTGCGGCCACGAGACATTTCCAAAAGACCACTGAGGTTCATTGTGCGGTCACGGAGAAATTTTCCGTGAGAACCATTGGTCTAGAGAAATGGTTACTTCGCACTCGGCGGATCCGAGGGGCTGAACGTCGCCCGCAAGGCCACAGTGGCTTAAGGTCGAAATTGCGACCCTATTGTAAAACCACTTGCTGCGTTTTTAAATTCAAATCGTGTATTTTAAACTGTGTTTTTGTATCTGTTACTGCCTTCGAGGAAGGTATTATTATAAACTAACTGCAAATAAAGAGAAAGTCAACTGACGGGCGAGTTTCAATAGAAGACAAAAGAACCTGTGAATTATCCTTATCAGAAAGCCGGACCTGGGGCAGTCAAAGTGTGTTGACGCTTCACCTCCCCGTAGAGTTAAATTCTTCTCACATTGTCCAAACGTTGTGTTAAAACTGAAAAGCTTGCAGTAATATAGCCGATACGTAATCATTTTAATTTGAATTTATTTAATACGTTTTCTCGAAAAATAAGGACATAAATCGTTGCTGTTATACGACATTCTTTGTGCATTGACCTTTGATAATTAGTTTAGCATTTTAAAAAGCTGTTCATTATATAACCATTTCTTCGTCCGAATATTTGGATGCACCCCTCCGATGTACTTGAATATTTGGATTTATTGCGAAACATTTCCGTGGGAACACTGGGTGCGGTGAACGAGGAGTCCCACCATCCCGTATGGCCACCCACTTTCCGCTCACTCTTTATTGACAAGTGGCTCGGAAATAAATCATGAGATGCGTCTAAAGGGTGGCTACACATCAACTTTGAAACATTTCGCTAAGTGAACGAATTTTGAATATGTATCCAAAAAAATAGCTTTCGTTGGTCACAAACAATTTCAGCGATATTTTTGTTTATTCTGGAAATAATGAATTCACTGCGATGTAAACAAAAAATGGAATGAGAGCGATAGCAATATAAATACGATCAAATACCACTATTGTGAAATATTGACTCCTCCCTCGATTTACGCTGATCGAAACCGGTCATTTTGTTGATATAGAAATTGTGGATTATGTATTTTGTATATTTTTACGAAACTTCAACTGATTTTATATTATGATATTTTAAGATTCTATTCGCATTTAAACAAAACTATCTGCACGTATTTAATGCACAGGAAAATAAGCCAACGAAATTATTAAGCGAGCTTTCAGGTATTCGCAACACGGACTGTGGTAAATTTTATATCTCTTTGAGAGGCTTGAGAAAGTAATCTCTTCGCGAAAATACAACAGATTGAAATAAATAAACTAAGTGGCTAACACCCGACTGGTTTTTTTCGACTCCATGATGTTGATTCAATGATATACCGCTTCTCGATGAAGATTTCCCACGAGGCGAAAAACCAATTCGATTTTTTCCCACAGAAAGCTAGAAGGCTAGAAACCATGCTGACTCACTTAAAACCGTCTTATAAGAAATAATGATTTTTATAGTGTATTTTGCACGAAGATATCTACAAACCGATATTGTATTGTTAAAAAAAAAGTTTATGGATTGTTGTAGTTGAGGTTGACAAGTTTTCGTGCCATGAAGCTTTTTTTGAAACTAGAATAATAAAAATTTCCTTTTCAATGCGAAGAATGAAGCTTAGAATCTACAGTGGTGATTTGCAACATCAACATTAATACCCAGGACGGACACAAGTATAGTGTGTATAACTTACATAATATGACAATGGTTATGTTATCCTATTTTGTTTCAAATCAATTTATTAAAATACCCTTTATGTATAATTGGCTTGTACTAGATAGAACTCCACAATAAGAAGGTAAAAAACGCACAGTTCTTTCACACAGTTTTAGTTCCACGAGGTTTATATTATATATGTGATAGCTATTTCGGCATCACGCCGTCGTCAAAATTAGTTAGAATTAGATGTTAAGACCGCGGGATCCACGATGAATAGCTGCAATTCAAACTTAAAGCTTCCCCAGCCCTGGCGACAACCGGTTTCCGGACTTCCGTCGTAATCCGTTTAGAAATCAAAGGTTCTAATTCCCACTTTTTTATCAGTTTGAAGGCGACGTAGTCTCGCAAAAAACAAAATTTCCATTTCAAAAATCAAATTGCTAAAAAAAATACGGTCAATATTAATGAAAAAAACATGTCAATATTATTTTTAATTTTCAACCATTCTGCTCTGCGGTTTTTTTTCCATTTCGAACTTTTTAACAAGACTTTGTACGTGCATCTATCCGTCATATGCGTTTGACTCGGCCAATGTATAATAAATAATTGCTCCTGCTTCCCTTTGATAAAACTCAGTGGTGGAGAGACTTTGTTATAATACATAAAGCTCCTTACAAAGCAATACAATTTCCCATAACAAATTATAGAATATATAGAGTGTTCTTGCGTTCTTGGTACATAATGTAATCGTTTTAGAACAACTTAGAACAACATTTCCAAATTATATTTAGTTGCGGAAACCTTTTATATTATGCGCAAAAAGATATATGTCAGCAAGGTAAATGCAAAATCGGAGCCGTTTTGGCGACACCACTGCACAAATGTGTATCTAATTACAATGTGTATATTCTTATATTACTATTAATACATCTCATATACCTTACCTTATATAAAAGTAATACCAGCTTACCCGATGCATTAGTTTGTCGCATTTCACATAGAAGCAAATCTTCTTCCATACGTTTGTCAACTCTTGTTACTGTATAAAAGTATTTTTATATTTTTTTACTATTAAATGTGAACGTATTTGTTTAAAAAAAAACTTATTCTCGGGATCCCTTTCGGGATTCCTTGTTCAATCGTATCATGAAATCATGCTTCGATGGGTTGCTTCTAATACAGTAAGTAGGTATATTAATCATTCTCTTGAATTAGATTTAAAAAAAACTTACATTGGATAATGGCAATTGCAATGGCAATTAATACATTTCTATATATTTCGTCTCTAAGACTTGGCATTGAAATTTTATTAAGCACTCTCAGTCGATATCTTAAATAACATTTTTCATCATATAGATGTCACTGTCACATAAGTGTAAGTTTTACACTTCACTTTATAAGCCAAATTTTCGTTTGCTTTTCCTTTCATTTGTGACCGTATTACTTTGGTAAATGTCAATTATTAGTATGAATAATCATCTACTGTGAAAAAATGTCTTCGAAGAAGAAACAAATAAAAATTGAATTATTTGTAAAATAATAACTTTCGATTAGTATTTATTCTTATATTGATCACATCAATCATCGATTAGTTTGGATAACCGAGATTCTACTGTAAATATTGTGACACTACGCCCATGGTCAGTTTAGCTATGAATCAAGCCATCATAACAGGACTGGCATCTAGCGGATATCTCATCTAACACAGACTGTGTAGCAATTTGCATATAATTATTTCACTTATGTAAATTTTACACCGCTGTCAATCTACCTGCACTAAATTTGGAGAAATTAACCAAATTTAAATAAACAGAAAAACAGTTTACTGCAGTCTATTTATTTCTTGTCATAAAAACACCTCAAAAGTGACAACTAAATTTGATTCTTGGGCATGGGTGTTCGTAAAATCTTTTCTCCTTTAGTAAATCTCAAGTGATTTTCAAAAAAAATATATGTGTTGAGTTATAAGCTGTAATACCAAATATTTAAATTACTCTCTTTCTTTCATATGACAATAGAACCATATCAAAATCTAGTAAATAAAATTAAGCAAAACAGAAAAAAGATGCAAGAACCGACTTATCTTGAGATGAAACGAAATACAAAGTTGAAAATCAAGAAACTTGTATTTTATTTTACAACAATATCTGCTTCCGATCTACACAATATTGACTTCTACTGGAACATATCAACAAAAGTTGATTTCCCGACTGATTGTTATTTAGCCGCTCAACCTCTCGTTTCAGAGACAGAGGTAATATATGAATGGGGCTTGGACAAGACTAGTACTTGGATAATCGCTCTCGCTATACCCTTTTTGGGATCGAATGAGTGGCAGGGTATGTAGACATCACAGACATTCATGCATTTGAACAAAAATCTATAAATCGATTGAAAAATCAATTTACGAAATTGTCCGTATTGGGATTCGAGCCCACAGTCACTGCAAACGAATTGGACGGCGTTGACCCCTCGGCGACTGCCCTGACTAATATTAGATTCAGCTTCACTTTTCATGATTGAAAAGAAAGGTACACAATCACAAAAGTAAAGTAAATCTCTTAGTTTACGTAATGATTTCAAAATTAAAAAGTATTCGTCCCTGAGGGTAAAATAAAATTAGTAAAAATGAAATCTCCTGAGATAAAAAAAAAAAGAAAAAATGTATGCCAACGTAATATACCACGTGGTGAAAACTCTCCGTTCTCTCTCTAAAAAAATATCACGCACATAAATAATAATGTAAAACATTTGACAAATGGTCACTTTACTGAAGCTATAACGCATTTACCTCTGTCAATGACAGGTAGCACGTGGCTTTACACGTATATGAAATGATACCTAGGCTCTGCAAGGTTGTCATGGAAACTTTCTCAGATACACGCACACATTCGCAATATTAATACTATTCATAACACACAAAACAAATGAACGTAAATATAAATACTTCTACATGTGTCAGATTTAATAGAAGCTTAGAATCAGCCATAAACAATGAAAAAAGATATAGTGCCGTCACTGACATGTATACCCTCCTCAAAAACTGTATTATTGAAAGAAATGAAACACACTAATTATTTTTACTTGTCCTACTATTTTATATTCAAACTGCTGAAATAATACATTATTGAACGTGGGTCTTTAAGCAAATAAAAATAATTTGAGGCACTTTAACCCTACCTTCTCACATGTCATCAATAATTTGTAAATTTTCTATATTCCGAAAAGCCTCACATTTACTACTACATTAAGGCGAAACCCGTGCCGTTAGTGACGGAATACATGGAAATGTACAATATTTCAACAATTCAAATTTGAAGCATATAAGTTCCTAATATGTTATCTCAACTAAACTTATACGAAAAAAATTGATAAAATAGCTCTCTTGCTAGAAATCTGAAACGACTTAGTCGGTTAAGGCATTTCTTATAATACAATTTAACTCACCTTTTACTATATTTGCTGGGGCACTAGTGACGTCTTCAAACAGTGATTTAATATTTTTTCAATTATTTAAGTCATATTTAATTTTGAAAGACTAGCGAAAAGAAATAGCGTAATTCTACCCAATTTTTTCCCAAATCATACAAAATTCCAGTTGCTATTTCGATTCTTAATTAAATAACTAATGTATGTATAACAAACCTAATTGGAACACATTTGCTCCGCATTGGAAACGGATGTGGTTGTGCTGAAAATGATGATGAAACTTGTTTTATTTAGGTACCAATATTCCAGATTTTATTATGAATTCCTTGGGACCAATTCGACTATTATTTGCCTAATATTAATATTTGCATATTTATTGTTGAATAATTATAGCACTCATTAATTTAGCAATCGCAATAATACATTCAGCACACTATTGGGGATTTGGAAATGAAATACATTACGTAGGTAATAAATTCATTTACAACTATGTACTATTTCAGGCAGAAATTTTATATTTCCTATGGGAATATGTGCGACGCTAATGCTGGGAATCCCTTCCAAAGAATTTACAGGTGCTCTCAACACGATATGATGATATATTATATTCTACAATGAAAAGTAAAATTATTAACTGTAAAACAATTTAAGACATCGACTGAGGGTGCTTGATGGAATTTCAATATCAAATTTGGATTATTGAGATTTTGTACACTTCCATGTATTTTGTCACTAACGACCCAACTAAAATGTCAGTTCGAGTCCATTCTTGTGCTCGAATGCCTGAAGAAAAGTGAAACCCGGGTCGTTAGTGACAAAATACATGGAAGTGTACAAAATCTCAATAATCCAAATTTGTAAAACAATTATTAAAATTGTTCATATTACTATTCTGTCACAGAAATCTATGACATTATTTCAACCTTGTCACACTTTATGTATAATTTTATATTGCCAAAAATTATTTTATAATACTTCAATATTAAATAACGTTTTGAAAAATACAATTATTTCTTTATTGTCAAAATATTTGTAAACGATTACAATAATTAAGGTGGCAACCTGTAGCCGTTTGTCTTAATCGACTGAGTTTGAATCTCCGAGTGGATGGCTTTATGGACTGATGGATTTTTCCAAAGACATGGATGTCTGTAATGTTTACATTACTTCCTTCCCACCATACGACCTAATAAACGGTTAGCTTAAAAACGTTCTGCTTTCATTGACGTTCGAAAGGAGAAAGAGATACGGTACAGAAACTGACTTATAGCTCGTTTTCGGATCAATTAGACGTAGGTATACTACACATCGGGAGAGGACGAGGAGGTGAGTATATCCATCCCCTGTTACCACCTGTATCAGAAGAATTACAAAGCTTAGTAATAATATGTTTGATGGCGCTGTGTTATAATAATAAGTACATACATAATAAGTAATAAAACTACGCGAGGAACGATTTAAAATACTTATTGGATATTAAAAAATAAAAACCAGAGAGAGAATAAAATCGAAACATAGAAGAACAACATGAATGTGTCAAAATCAATAACAAGTCATGCATGAGTCATGAATTCATACTTCTTAAAATTTTCCAAATGGCAAAAATGACGATTCCAATAATCACAAAGGGCCTCTATTTAATAAATGCAAAATCGTCCGTTTTATTAGACCGTGGAAAAAGAGAATCGAATGTACTATTAACGTTTGTTTCTAAACCTTTCGCAAAGTACATTAGAAAGAAATAATCTCTCCCCACTCTTCATTTTTTAAGATTAGAATAAGAAACATTATTTACCTTAGAAATAAATAACCTTGCGATACAGTAAGATACTTCTCTAAGAGGCGGAACACGTGTTACATTTAGTTAGTATCACAAATCACAACGAGTGGTATAACAAATTCATTTTATACAAGACAAAAAAAACAATTACAGTTACAGTAGAATGCTTTATTTAAACACCTGCTAAAAAGTTTACGATTTCGAGAGCTTCCCACAATGTTACTAATATTATTAATCGTCCATGTTAAGCCACAACATACCCTTCAAAATATTACCCTCTAAATTTATATTTGATTGGCGGCCTATTTGCGAATATCTTGATTAATTCAATATTCACGTATGTGATATATTAAAAACATTATTCATTGCTCGCCCGGGGACGGCATATCAATTTGTTTAATTCGCTCGCTAGACTAACATAATGAACTTATGGATAGTATAGCTTCCCAGTTAGTTGGTCGCGAAACCCCAAACGGGCTGCGTAGTGGTCCTGGGTTTTAGATTCTTGTGCATTTTTCTGTTCTTCTTCGTCGCCGTGATTATAATCCTGAAATTCGCAAAAGACTGTAACCTTACATGCTCCCAATTTTTCTTTATGTGGCCAAAACCATAACCAAACCTTTCTTTTCTTAAAAACCTGTTCTTCGCGTCGGTCATGTGGGTCAGTAATTACAAATTGCAAGGACTGTTTGGCTGATCAATGCATTGCCTAGAGAGCTTGACATTTTCACGAACAAATTCAGTGTGTCTTTTTTTTCTTATATGAATTTGTATTTAAAATTTTTTCGTTCTCTATTCTATTTTTCTCAATTCTTTAAAATGTTTCTTTTACTATTATCTATTCTTTTTGTCTTAATTATATTTATCAAATTCATGGCACAGTAGTGTCAGCTGTAATGGCATTTATTGTCATTTTTATTTACAAATAAATAAACATTTTTTATGAGAAAAAAATATTTTCTAAAATATCGAGCGTTTCGGTATGTGAAACTTTCCATTCTGTGTCGTATTAAAACCGTCGAATGAAGAGGATTTGGTCTATCAAATTAATTGTAATCAGATCATAAATAAACGAAAATTCTAGCTTTCAATGGCACCATGCATGTTTTTTTGAGGTCCGCATGCTTTATGAGATAGTTAAACTGCTGCGAGTGAGGCATTTTGTGATATAGTGGTTTGATTGGAATAGTGAAGTTCATGAAGATTCTAGGTTTTTTCAAACTCAAGCAGGCCCATTTACATGAAGCTTAGTGGATTTATACTACATTCTAGGGAGTAATGAAAATTAAAACATACGTAAATTCAACAGAAATACAATTTCAAAAAGAAAAATTTATATTGAATGATTTCTACACCGTCACCATTTTAAATATGTCGTGAAGGGTGACGCGGACTTCTTGGTCTCTATAAAATGGTGTGGTAGCTCGAAAAGGATTAAAAAAAAAATAAAGGCTTAAGAACACATATGCTAGTCTAAGAATATGGGTAATATTGTATTACAATTTGAAATTTACTTATCTCTGAAATATTGATTTTTTATACAACTTTTCCACTTTGGTTCCACGACGTATTTTGAAGTGAATTATATCATTTTAAATTGTAAATAACAGTCTGCAGTTAATCAGTAATTGATTAAACACAGAAGTAAATTAATGCTTATTTAAAAAAAACTGACAAAGCTTGTTAAACAAGTGCAATTTAGGAGAATTCTGGTATGAGAACAACTCGTTCTTGGAAGTACTTGTATGTTAGAGTTTAATAGAATTCATGTCACTTTAACATTGGCAACGTGTCAGTTGATTAAAATATCATTGGTGCACCGTCTCTCTATTATTCAGTTTACATATGAAAAATAATACAAAATGTGAATACAACCTCATATAATTGTTTTCTTCAGTCAATACTACTCTACCTGAAGAGTCAAATAAGAAAAAAACTTTCGTGGAAAACTCCATCTATAATGTTAAGATAAAGGGCAGCATCAGCGGAGCAAAACCTTTTAAACACACAAAAACTTAAGCCAACGTATAAGTAAGAATGTATATCTTGTGTAAAGCAAATTAAATGTTATTTTTTTCTTTTTTCGCAAGGTTGAATAAGAAACACAACTTAAAGAAGATTTCTTCCTGTTTTTAAAGCATAAAAAAGACGATAAAGCGTCGACTCTATTTTTTCTTGCTTTACATTCCGCCCAGAAAACATCACTCCGCACCGAATAGCTTGAAACTAATTGAGCACAGTCTAATCGCAACCCCCGGAAATTCACGTCAATTCCATGACGTGAAATTGTCGAGATTGCGATAAGAGTATGCATTACTCCTTTTTTTCGCGAGTGGTGGTTGTGCTGAAAACTTAACCCATTTGCAACAAGGTGAGTACTTTTAGGTTTTAAGAAAAAGCTCTATGAAATAAAATTGTTTCTTAAAACTCTATAATACTGGCCACCATTTCTACGAAATTGATATGTTGATATCAATACTATGTAAAAACCAGAAAATACACGTTTCATATCATTCAGGCTTCCATTTCTTGATCTGCGTTATTTTAAACTTTAAACTATATTTTGTAGATATTTTTAACTTTCAATATTAACTAGCACCAAAAAAAAGCCAACGATTAAATGATGTAATGTTAGCGCCAAAATAACGCTTCAGATGCAAATATTTTTGTTTGCGGTGTCTGCGTTAAGTGCGATACAACCGGGAAGAAGCCGGAAAGTACACTTACCTATTCTATTAATAGAACACAAACACTATATTTACAGAAACGTGGTATTTAATCTTCCGTAGTCCAGTTGAGTCACATGTTTATGATATGGGAGAAATTTTACGTGGTATCTTGGTGGTAATCTTAATAAATAAAGAATGAGTTTAAATCTATCCCGGGCGAAGCCGGGTAATACGTAATATTTTAATATATAATCCCATAATTTCAATGTTGGCTGCTGTATATTCAAATTACAAATCCATTAAAGTCAAAAATACACCTAAAATTTGAAAACGGATATGTTTAACTGCTGTGCCTGTAGCCGACTGGCGAACGCAGTGCTCTTCAGTTGTGGTGCCCACAGGCTTGAATCCCAGCACGAACACTTTGATTTTTCAACCAATTTATTAATTCGTGTTCAAAGTGGTATTGACTTGATGACTACGCTCCATCACACCCATCAGACCAGTGGTCGCCAACCTGGTTCGTACTGCACTTTAGTGGGCGGTGGGTAATTACCTGAATTATCATCTATAACACCTGAAGAATCCAAAAAGTTTAGTTGCCACATTAACGAACGTAAACTTGATATGAAAACACGATTCCAAGATATTTTGAATTTGAAGGTATATAATTGGATGATAAATCCTTTTACTGCCAATTTGGATGAGGTTGATTTAACTTACCAAGAATAACTACTAGAACTAAAATATGACGAAGAAAGTGAAAATAAATTGTATCAAAAAATTTGGAAAATGGTAAAAGATATATTGATATATTGATATATTTTCCTACCTAGAAGAATCAGGCTTCAGTGTGGTTAATATTATTATGACCAAGCAAAGAAATCGATTAAACATCACCCAAAGGGGAGACCTTCGTAAGTTCCTATCGAAAATTGAACCAGACATAAAATATTTAGTCTCAAAGTGTCAGGCTCAAAGCTCTTATTAACCATTAAATATAATTTAAAAAATGATAATAATGAAGTTCCTTTTTTTAAATAAAATAATTTTATTTGAACAACTGATCAGTTGATAATGCTCGTGGTGGGTGAAACTAGTCCTGATTATTACAGACATGTGGAAGAAGTACAAAAAATGTGTTTAATTTTTAAAATAATATGCCTTTCCACCAAGAATTGACAGAAAACACCTTAAAAGTGATTAATAATGTTTTTGTTTTTAAATTCACACTATTCTTTAATGTTTATACTAATATACCTTTCTACAGTGTAAACAAATAGTTAGATTTTAAGTTTTTTTTTCAAATCCTTTATCTTCTAGAAATGATTACGTCTGTTCACTGGATTGAATTATGTACTACGGTGTTGGTGGGCTGTAAGGAAATTTTATTATAAAATATGTAAAAATGGACGATATTCTACATCTTTTCTCTCTAAAGTAAGAGTGGCTTAACTACAGAATAACAATACTCGTAAAACAACTTATGTTGAAATGCTGGTATAACAACTCTAACTTATCATTATGTGGTCGATTATATATTCACCACATTCACTTATAGGTTTATGTTAAAGCAATATTTCCTAACCATATTCAATTCAACAAAACACCACAACAAAAATATTCAAAAACGAAATTACACAATTGTTTATATGCAATTCATATACAAATTCATATACATAATGTCAATGTGCACTAAAGCGTTATTGATGCAGAAACCTCGGATACACTGACGCAAAGAAATGAAAGAGCCCATCTGACAAAGATGACTGATTGCATAATCGTAAAATGCAATGATGCAGTCGCCAGGAATAAAGCGTTTACTCACTGCGTTTAATCAATCACTGATTTTGATTTGGCTATTTACTCGATTTTTTTCCTCTTCCAAATCCATTTCAAAGCCTGATTTTTCCTTGGGCGGATTTATAAGCTTACAACGACAAAAACCAAAATATCAGACGTGAGCGTGTCACGAATCTCGCGGAGAGCTACGTCAGAGGTGATCTCATTAGCAGTTTGCATACAAAAAGGCCTAATAATGCTGAAGCCAGGCGCCCCCGTGGGAACCGCACATTGGCGATCGTTGGGTTTTATCATAATCATTCTACAGCCATAGAATATTGGGGCTGGTTTGCAGAGCGCAACTAACTGTGGTTCGCGATTTATTTACGTATTCCCAAGCAGACTATTTTAATATGGATTTTTTACATTTTTATGGCATCAATCTTAATCAGCACTAAACATAATATCATGGCTGTTATATTATACAACCATTTTCGGTTCTTAATTGAAGTATATAAGTGATATACGACATTTAGGGGTATAAAGTAAATGATGTTATAATTATTATAAACTAAATAAAAGTATTGAAGCCTAAATATATCTAAACGCTGCACAGATGTGTTACAATATACACATAATATAACGGACCTTAAATACATAACTGGTGTCGGCGGTACATCGTCATAATAACTTTCACGTCAATGTTCATTAACGGAGAAATTAACAAATAATAATAATAAAAAAATATAGTCGAACCTTCGTCAATACAAAGATTCAAAAAAGTATCTTTCAATATTGGAAACCACTGATTTTTTTACGAAAAACTCTACTTATTAAACACAAAAGATTTATTTATTATCTGTAGGTAATTAATACCCGTTAATGTTCAGAATATTACAATTTTAAAGATGGCAACAATTAAAAGTTAATTTATAATGACCTACATTTACATTTTATTGAGGGCATTGCAGCGCTGAACATCATGCTAGCACTTTATATAAATGCCCTATTTATAATATAATATGCTGTAGAACCCCTATCAACCGTTTTCACATTCATCGTTTTCCCGCATTTTCCGTTAGTTTTTTATAGTTCGAGAAAAACACCATTTACCGTCTTTCCGCACTATTCATTGAATCTATTTTGATGCTTTCACATTAGACATTCATAGCTAATTAATTGGCGAAATAACAACTACAAAATATAAAATTTAGGTAAAAATAATGTAACAACTTTTATGAATAATTGTTTTCGATATTCGGAAGTAGGTACCATTCTATTTGATAAAATTTAAAAAAAACCCATACATTATTATTAGTGAATTTGTATGAAACCTTTCAGGTACCTACATATCTATATAATTAAGTAGATATTATATTGTAATTTGATTGTACTAATTAATAATACATTATGTACAGATAATGCGTCTTGAAGTGAAGTTAAATTGAATATTGCATTGTTCATTTCTTACGTATTTAAATCGACTATAAATCAGACAAAGACAGCAATATCTTGAAATCGTTAATTGACAAGTTCTAACATGTTCCTTCCAATAAATCGGCAATATTATCAAATACCTACACAATGTTTGATTTGTCAGAAACATTTAACTTGCGAGCTCATGAGTAATATTTGAATAAGATTTTTGTTTGTGGATATATTTAAAAATTACATTTGAAAATGACTTGTTTTAATTTTATACGATTTTGCAATATTTTATTTTTAATTAATACCTCGTGCAGGGTTACCGATGGAATACCTTTATTTTAAATTAGTGTTTGAATTAGTAATCAAGGCCATTGGCAAAAAAACAGTCAAAGCTTTACAAAGAAAGAATTTCTAAATTATTTAATCGGACACCGACATAAAACTTTTTCATCAGAAAACCATTCGGGAGCATGTGCGATAAAAAAATGAGACTGATTGTTGATCGCTTTATTTTTCATTTTTATCTGCGTAAAGGATAGGAAGATAAAGATGAGAACTGGTTCGAAAGTTAGTTAATCTTTATATAAATAAATTATGGCTTTCAGCAAAACACATTTAAAGCACGGGCTAATAATTGTAAATCAATCGATCAACCTCCTCCTTAAAAAAATGTAAAGATTGGTAAAAAATATCTTCCATCTTAGATTAAATTTGTACGTTTTTATAATGTATGTCTTCATACGAGTATTGGTAGCACACTTGATAATTAAAAGGAAATATTGTTCATTCATTTCTGCAGATTTTTAGAGTGAACCTTAATAATTAAACTATTTTTAAAATTGAAAAACATAATGAATTTGATTTTAGTATTTCCATATTTTACGGAAAGTTTTGGTCCCCGACAGTGTAGTTTCCAACCTCTGTATAGAAGTTTCAGTAACTACCACATTAGTTAATTTGGCAATTCATTGTCTGACGATCGGAACTTATCAAATTTTATTCTATGGGTCGCCAATTCAGTTGTATGTAAAAGTGTGAAACGCTAGGTTGTATTGTTATTTCTGCCAAAAATAGTTTTCATAATAAAAATTATTCAATGCTAGTGATATTTTATTGAGTGTGATAGTTTATGAAGTGTTTCAGTGCCTGGTATCGAAAGAGATATTATCTGTTATCATGTTTACAAGAAAAAAGAAGTAGGTTTACAAATTTATTATTTCTGCAGTTTTTGAATTTGTTTTACATGGTACAGATACTACCACACATTTTTAAATTGCTTACCCATACCATTTGACACTTTTACCAATAAAATTGACATGTGGTATGAACAATTCGTCTATTAAATGTGTCTTAAATATATTTTATTTAAAATTGCTTGCTTAAAAAAGTATTTCTCCACCGTACATTGGTTTAACTTTAAATTTTAAAAAAAATGTGGCACTCCTGAGCATTTCATATTTTCGACTCGCATCCGTATGCTTCTCAGGTACATACAGATTTTATTATGACAACATAGCCATCTTTAAAATTGAGATAGTGATAATTGAAATCAGAATACTAATAATTAGTCATTTCTGAAACAAATAAAATAAATAAATAATATGCTTACAATATAGTTTATTTGTCATAAACAATAAAATATAGCACATTTCCGGTAATTTGTTATTATTAACTGATTTAGATGATTTTAATGTATGGTTATTTAGCTTTCCCATTCATGACCAATAAGGAAGAGCACAATGGTTCAAAGTGACATCTATAGATGAAAAAAAATGTTAAGAGATTTTTTCACAAATATTCGTATATTAATTATCTTAGTTGATTAAGGCATTCCCCACTCCTTGAAATACTATTTTACTAAACTTTTGCAGTATACTATGCAGTATATAGGATGGATAGGGTGCCAGTGGCTTACTAGCTCAACCCAAATGTCTCTTTTAAGCTGTTGTAACTGTCAATTATTCATGGAAAGACATTATATTTTTAACATAAAACCCATTCTTTTTTGTATTTCTTTCAGATTTTTATAATGATCAGGACAAATTTCACTCATTGCGGCCATTGTCAGCTGTTCATTATAAAAATGTGGAAGTAGTATAAAAAAATGGGTTTTATTTTCAAAATATCTGCTTAAGCACCCCAATGACCCTATATCCTCCCTATAGATTAAAAGTTTAGTGGAATAGTGTAATAAGGAATCAACTGAGATATTTCTTTAGTTTTAGCTATCTAGATTTTGTGAATTAGATGAATGTTCGAAAAAATATATTTAACATTTTGTTTTCGCACATAGATGTCACTCTGAACTATTTCACAAACCATATCAATATATGGCCATGTAATCATTCGCATATAATTTAAAGAATAAATTTAATAATCACCTCATTCACATCAAATAAAAATTACGATAAAGCAATTAATAAGATTTGGGTAACCATTAGGTACCTAAATATTTTTATCCATTCCACTCTTAGCTAAATAATTGTAGAAAGAGTAAAATGCTTTGGAACTTTATTGCATTATATAAATGGAAATGATAATTTTTAGATGTTTCTTTCCTAAAAGAATAATATCTAGTATTTTAATTGAGAAGAACTAATTTATTGATAAAAAACGGTCCTGTTAAAATACTACTGGCGTCTTATTCAACTGACATTTGGTGGAACAAAATATAAGGGAAAGAGTTGCAATAATGTTTATTAAAAATCTTTTTAATAGTCACCAGCATCGAAACATTTCCGTTAATCTTTAAAGCAGGGTTTCCCAAACATTTCTTGCTAAGGGAACACTTTGCAAACCCTAAAAATTGAACGTAACACCTTGTTTATTTTGTTGGATATATAATATGAATATGAAGTCAAACATGGTTGAATTTCCTGCAGCTGCAGCAGCATTTAAAATCATTTCAAGTTTTCGCGGAACACTTTATCCCGTTCAGCGAAGCACCAGTGCTCAGCTGAACATATTTTGGGAAACCCTGTTTGCCTATTGTCATTGCTATGTGTACTAAGAATGATTTTATGTATCTTAATAGGAAACAAATTAAATGAAATATGTTCGATGGGCGTGGTCTAGATTCTCAAGAAAATTTACTAAAATGTGGCAACATGAGTCTTTAAAATATATTATTATCGCTTCACTGAGTCGCTAAACACACTCCTGACGGTTTTTAGAGTTGAATAAATCACGAAAAACTTTTATAGACAGTATGATAGTTTTCCAGTGTATAAAGAAAAGTAAAATATTCATTTACACTGTCGTTTTTTTGGAGCCCATCGACCTTTTAAAATGAGGATCGAAATTGTGTAAAATAAGAAGAAATTCCAGACTTGCAACTGGAAAAATTGACGGAATTATTGACAGAGCACATACGTACATTAAAACTTATTTTTTTGAAAAATCGACAGAAGCATGTTTAACGACTCGTATATGAAATCGGTCCGTAGCATTGGTATCCATTAAACATATGATGGTAATATTAAACGAGCTTAAACTATAAAGTGGAACCCCATTCTCTGGAGACGATTGAACGCAAGAGTGAAAGTCCAATAAGGAGTCTACATTTAATGAGTTTGAGGTGACCAACCAGCACCCACTAGCTGAAAACATTCTTATTGATGGACCATAGTAAGAGGAAAGGCTTTGGAAATATGTATTTGAAGCATTCCCGCATTTATCGTTTTTTTTAAAGGTGGTTCCCTAGAAAAACCTAGAATCGGGGTTTCACTGTATACCACTTTCGTTTATCACTGTATTGTCACATATATAAAATATACTTTAAGGTTAATATACTTATTGATTGCACTGGCATTTACTTGGTAAAATTCCATTATAATAGGATAAAATATCAAAGTATTTTGTTCTAAAAAATTTTGTAGAACTAAATACTTTGATAGTTTATCCTATGTTAATATACTTTATGTTTTATGTAATATATATATAACTAAATATTTTATTTTGATTTTTCAGATCCTCGAAAAATGATTTGGTTGGTGTGTTCCGCAGTATGTTCGCCAGCGACCATTCAAAGGAAAATTTGCAGTCACTACAAGGAGCTTCCAAGAAAAAAGATAGCCTTAAGCCCCTATTCAGGAGGAAGATAAAGCTTCCATCTTTCAATGTTCCAGGATCTAAGCAGTGGAGAAAAGAAAATTCATCATTGCAAATGTCCCCTGAGCGACGAGGGCTCTATAATGCGATTATATCACCTGATTTGTGTTTTGAAAAAGTAGACTTAAATATCTCAGTAAGTAGTATTTTGAAAAATTCTAACACGGAACAGTTGAGTCACAAAAAACGATTAAGATTTTTAGATGAATCGAATGCAAATAATATCTCAATCAGTACAGACACCGATACAGCTAAAATCAATGAGTCTATAGTAAATGACACCATAACCACTGAATTGGATTTGATTGAAAATGACAAAGCATACTACACTAAAATGAAATACAAAATGATAGATAGAAATAAGAATATACGTTACAAAAAAGTGAAACGAAGTGATTCATACAAGAACGAGTTGACTCAAACAATGCCATCACTACAGAGAGAAGAAAAAGACTTTGAAGACACTTACCAAAATTCTAACAAAATTTCATCTCCAGAGAGAGATGGCATAAATAATGAAACTTATATTATTTCCGGTTCTCCACTACAACACTTGTCAAACTGTTCTGAAATTAATTTTGTGGACATACAAACCGTTAGATATGCTAGCGCAGCCTCTTTGCCTACGGAACTGGTTAAGCGATAATGAAGTCAAATTGAAAGTTGAAAATATTCAACCAGTAAAGCCATTTAATTTAACAACCCCTCAAAAAGTGAATCAGTGAGCTCAGACTTAGCAACTGTAATCAGAGAAAATCAGCTATTCAGTTCAGAAACACAGCACAACCTGTGCAGTAAGATACTGAATTTGAAAAAATATAGGAATAATAGATTTGACCCGTTGTCCAAGAATGAAACGTGCGGAGTTGCCATGTTAAGGAATCAAAAACGTAATTCATCCCGAATGTCGTGGCAGCAACTTGAGAACCTCATTTAGAACAGCCAAGTTATTTTGCATATTTTATTTAATTATACCATAATTTTTCTTTTTCACTAGATGGAAAAGAGAAAAATTAATAATATTTTTTTATATTTTGCATTGGGTCGCCATTATATGAATGTTTTTTATATTTGTACTATAACCTTATGTGATAACTGTTAATTGATTTCACTCAATAATCCATACTATTATAATAATTCTATATTCAGTTAATTAAATAAGATAATTAAATTTCTTACATTTAAAAAAATTATTGTCATTTAACATTCAGTTTTATCTCAAAGATTAACACTTAAAAAAAATATTTATAATTAATTGCAATTAACATATTTTTTAAATAATCTTTCAATTTTTATTATTATGAATAATTTAAATATTTATTTTATGACAATTCAGCTCACAGCAGGAATAATAAATTGGTGAACTCTTAACAGCAGATGGTTACTGGAATAGCATAATACGTATTAACTAAGTCCTTTAACATTATCTTTCTAAATCATATCTAATTGGATGTAATAAATTACCCAAGTACTTTTATAAATATCTATATTTTTTTTTCTTATAAATAGATATCACCGTCACATAAGCTTCAGCATAACAACTTATTTTTTTAGATTTATTTATTACCTTGTTGTGTATTTAAACTCAATTAAAAAAAACTTTCTTATTGTCATCCATGCAATGTATTCAAAAATTGTCAAAATAGTAATAATTTATGCCATGACAGAAACCATTTTTATTTTCAACCAATAAATATGTCTTAAACACAAGAAATAAGTTAATTTAATGTTTCATTAAATCACAAATTTTATTGGACTTACATGTACTTTTGTCCTATTGATTTTTTTGTAATATTATTTAAAACTTTCCATGTAATGTGTAAAAAAAATATCAAAATACCAAGAGTAAGTAATTTCTTTTTATATTTATATGTAACTTTTTTTCAATAATTAAACTGTATGTGTTAGAGACAAAAGTGTTTTATTAAAATAATTGTAATCTTGGTTATAACTTCAATTTGTGAACAACAGAGAGCAAGACATAATATCAAACAATATAATGTTGTACCGGACTATTTTTATATCTAGATCTTGCTATCTGCGTAAAAAAAATATCTTTAATACAAACTAACGTGGCCAATAGCAAGAATACAGCTTAAATAATTTTGGTATCTTTTCTTTATTGTGTTCCTTATGACGATTGCGATACAGTAACAATGTCTAGAAACACTTCAGCTCTTAAAATTTTACTCCATGTTTCGGCTGTTGTTTTCCAGTGATTTCCTTAATCTTTTTGCTCTCGTACTTAACACTCATTCAGTTCCTGTATTATCAAAGTGTCCAGTTAACAAAATCTTCGCCACCACGTGTAAAAGGCATCAATGAATTTTAAAATTCATTTGTCTCCAGGCTTTCGATCCATCATAAACAATGGAAAAAGAGACGCTTTTTATTTTGAGTAAATTTATTGAATTATGTATTTCTAGAATTATTTTAATAAATTGAAATGATTGTTTTTCTATTTCGCTTTTACTATCTAATTTTATTTGATAATGATTATTACTAGGTAAATATTTTTTTCCCTACTGATGGCTCTCATGCCAGCAGAGTGCAGGAGCAAGTGGCGAAGAATCGTCAAGGGACACAGAGTTGAGATGATGAAATGATCACAACCCTCACCAGTGAGAAAAACCATGAAGAATAATTGTAATTTTTTAAATCAAATTTATTGAGCAAAACTATGAATTTATTTTAGTAAAATAGATCAAAATGAAATAAAAATGTTTAGTTTATTCAAAAAATAAAAAATTAAAATAATGTTTTACATCGTAGTTACGACACCTATGAATTTACAGTGCTACTAAAAGCTTTCAACTGGAAATTTTATCTCGAGTAAGAAAGCTTTCCTCATATATATGTAGATGTCTCTGTATAATTTATTATCTACATGTTCAGTAATGAAAATAATTATATTAGAGAATATCGATAACCTTATGACAATATTGTTTTCTATTTAGTCGTTTTCCTCACTGGTGAGGGTCGCAACCTCCACTTATCGCAACATCTTCGTTTCCTTTGATGATCCTTCGCCACTCGCTACTGCATTCCGCTGCTCTGAGGGCCATCCGTAAGGAGAGACCCGTGGCGTCCCTTATCTGGTCACTCCACCGAGTCGGCACCCTTACGCGTCCCCTTCAGCCTTCGACCTTTCCTGTGACGACGAACCTCTCAAGATTGTCGGTAGGCTAGGTCAAAAAAACTGAGTAGGCGTCTTGGATATACGGCCGAGAGTCTATCCTGTATTTACAACTCGTCCAGGATAGATGCGTTTGTGTGTTTGGCCGTCTATGGTATTCATTTTAAATATCATGGTATTGAATTTAAAAAATCATAAAGCGTTATCAGGGCATACAAATGAATAACAAGAGATAGTTAGGATACAGAAGACTACACATGTTGGTGAGGTGACGAGCTCACACAATGGCGGTAGATTTGAGACTGCCTACCATATCGGAGTTTAATAATTCACACTATTCAGACTGCCCATTAAATAAGTTCCGGGAAAACCATGGAGGGCCTAACTATTTGTCATGTTCCGATCTTTTTAAAAGTTTGCCAGCATAGCCGTTAAGTGTGTTAAATTTTTAGAAAATAAAAAAATATAACATCATACTTCAATAGCTGTCTTCAGTAGCTCAACAATTTAAATGTCTACGCTGCACTCCGACTCAAGATTTCAAAAACCGAGAAGTTGGGTGCGAATCGTGTGGTTCAAAGTATTTACGAAATTAGGGCCGACTCTGGAGTTGGTTTTTCGGGATTCAAACCGATGCCTAGCGCTTACAGCGACCCTGCGCTTTGAAATATCAAACAAAATTTGTTTTTTTCTGTTGTAGAACAGATTAATAATATTAATATTTACTAAAAGACATTTACATTGTTGGCTTATTGGTTATTTATAATAAATAGAGAGACGAGGTTTGTTTAATGAATGAAATAAAAATGTTTTTAAATCATATTGAATTTTAAAAAATGTTTAAAAATAGCTTACTCACAAAACCTCCAGCCGGCTCTGTATGCAATAGGAAAATATCAATCTTCAATCCAGAATCATTTACCTGTAATCATTTTTTATAACATCAAAATACCATTCACAATTATTGTTTTATTGTTGATACATTGTATCCAGCTCGCTCTAGTTTTGAAAACGTGTTTATTAATTTAGTTATTACTTAACCTGCAATAGAATTCCACTAACCTTCATATGTATAATAAAACAGTTATGGCGCCAGTGGCGTACTTCAAATTAGATAAAAATATCAGAGTTGGCAGCTCGTCTGTATAGCCACTCGTGTTTATTCGTTCCATAAACAAGTTCATCTTTTTTCTGAGTGAAATCTTCTTTCACTGCTACTTTCATCATTGGTCACGTCTTCGATAATCGTTTCGACTGTTCAATATTATTATTTCACACCCTTTAAAAAATTATGGAAGGCGTTTCAAAAATGTGACTATATTCGGACGGAGGGGTCAAAGATTTAGCGCCGAAATATGATATTGGGGAGAAGACCACAAAAACAGCTAAAATTGTGTGACGTCATTTATGAACTAAGATAATTTACTTTTATTTTTCACCGCTTATATCCTTTCAATCAGTTCTTCCCTAACTTTCTCACTCCACAGCCCACAAAATTTTCAATAAATAAACCATGGACCCCTACCCCTAAAATTAAAAAAAATTAGTTTTCAAAAGCTTTACCTATACCTATACATACACTTGCATTCTACAATCGCCTCGAACACAAAATTGTAATAAAATCATGAATAGTCTGTTCTTATAATATAAAGAATAGATACATATTATGTAAAAGGAAAAATGATTAATTAAATACTTGTAGCTCTACTCGAACATCTTGTGGCCCATAGTTTGTGCGTACTTGAGGCTTTAAAGCAGTGTTTCCTAACCGGTGGTCAGCGGCCCGGTGCCGGGCCCCAAACAGTAAATATTTCAAGAAATTCACCATCCAAAAATATTGGTGAATGGAATAAGCCGTACAGGAGAAAAGCGAGAGTGGAAGATGAATATCCATCTTTAAGCTGTAAAGCTATAAATTTATTTATGTAATTTTCAACAACCTGTTCATGCCAAAAAGCATTTTCGTCCATGTCCTCAATAATATCGAAACAAATGAATAGACTGGACGTGAATGCAGCACTTCGTCTGCCAGAGACGGCACTGCAGCCTAGAATAAATACATTACCAAAGATGCATCAGCAGGTTTCGCATTAGTTTGTTGAAAAAACCCCCGCATTGTTTTTGTTAAATTTTAATTGTATCAGACTGTTTTATATATATTTGTTAGTTATAGTTATGTCTATCTGTCACAATATAGGATTAAAAAATAATACACAAAAAGCCATTTTTATTTCAGTATTAGTGGTCCGCGAAAACTTTTTTCTTTTTTTACCTATCCACAGGAGTAAAAAGGTTGGGGAACACTGCTTTAAAGCATAGCAATGCTTTTAAAGTACCAACATTTTTTACATAGCTACCGAAGTATAAGCCCGACCCTAATAATAATCGCTTTATTCTCATGCATAACAACACAAAATGATGATTTTGTATCCATCTTTCTTAATATATTTTATATTCAAATCTTCATAAAAATAATTATATTTTAAGTCGAGCTTAATACTGCTTAATAAATGCAATCGAATCTGCCAATCATCGCGAGTGCTATCTCAAAATAAAACATTGATTTAAGATATTATGTTTGAATTAAATTTAGAGGATAAACTTGTGAGATATATAAATTAATATTATAATGTCAATTACGTCGTACAAATCAACCAATTTCTTATTCTGTTTAACAACTATTTTATGTTGTTTAAATGTAAACTTGTGTTAAAAAAATATATTTCATTGATTATTTTTTCATTAAAATATTTATACACAAATATGCTGTTGAAAACTTTGACCAGATCTTCAGTGCCCTCATGCAGAGAGCTGGGTATTCATCTTGGACAAAAATCCAAAAGTCCTCCATAGTCCATAGTCCTCCACATCAGAAAATGATTTTTAGATTACGATTCATTGACAAGGTGACCAATTCTTCTCCTTCTTGGTATGAAAATTCACAACTCAATGTATAAATTGTAGCAAATGGATTTCGTATCTTGTCATAATTCTCTATATTTAATGAAGGAAAGTAATATGGGAGAAGATTCAAGAAGGTTAAATGTTCTGTTAAAGCGGAAATAATTCCCTCGTTAAGTGAAAGAAACATATTTACTTTATTTTGTCCTATTATTCGAAAACCACTCGACGCAAGGCAACACGTGCGATCGATTAGATATAATCGATTCGTCGGCTATCACAATTTTGCGAAGCATTTTTTCGGTTTTCCACATTTCGCGAATTTTTTAGTCTTATACAATATTTATGCGGTGCACTTGCAACAAGCTCACGGTGAACCAAGTGCACCGCGGTGCACCGGTTAAGAATCACTGGTCTAACGTGTAATTTAAATCACAAATCATGTTAACTTATTATGTATATAAAAATATTTTTGTACAAAAATAAACTCGGATTATTTTCGAGTTACAGAATTTTATATTTTGGGGGTATTTTAAGTAATGGAATATATCTCCCATTTTTACATGACCACCTTATCTTTTTTTCACGGTTTTTTTGCACGGTTGTCTTTGGAATGTGTCCCCGTGGAAAATAGTATCGGGTGTACATAATTATCCGTGAGCCAGAGTTCAGATGCCTTGCATCATAGCTTCATCCAACAATTCATCGTCAAATTAAGCCGGCAAATTCTCGGTCAAATCGACGCGCATAGTAAATCAACTTATAACTTATTAATGCTTTCCAATGATTGTAATTGCATTTTTTTTCATGATTGATGTTTAATGTATTTCGACATAAGTTTAGAATTAAACGTATCTTCGCTCAACCTGTAGAACATGTGGCCACCACGCGACACCTCTAGGTGCCTATGCCAATTGATTTCATGTTTCCTATGATATACCAGAATCATTTAGTTCCGTCGAGTTAATCTAAGTTTCTCTCCAGAGACATCGGCAGCTAATGTCCCAGCCAGTTTCAACGTCTTTTCATGACCACGGATGGAATATTGAACTACCTGGTCTGTTCTATAATCTTCTAATTCTTCACAAGGTCAATGTGGCTCTTGGCTTTCACTGAGTACAGCTGCGTGTTCCAGTTGATATTCTGCATTGAATCAAATGTGACCCCAGCTAATTCTAGGCGAATGACGAGCTCCTTCTTTGCACTGCCATCTTTCGATATGTGTACTCTTAGGTATCTAAAGCTGTCGATCTTCCGATGATCCGTCCCTTATTGCTGAAGCGTAAATGTAATCTGAATGTTGCAATGTAAGATTTTTTTTGAAACCACTGTATCGGAATAAAAAAGATTAACCGGACCGAAGTGGCGTTTGTATTGACATCTTCCATTCTATCCCGAATGCCGATAAACAATGATTTTCTGCTTTCAGACTGGCTTTCTCATATATTATAGTGCATGTAGTAGAGTATATGAATAATTGTTTAGATTGACAACTCTCCTTTGGTGCTTGATAAACACGATTTCAGTTTTTCATTGTAAAATATTATTTGCGTCAATATTTTTTTACTCGGTGAAGTTTACACGTTTACAAGTTTTTTACTGGAGGACTGGGATCTCAAACAAACGCCATTTCAAATCTGGTTCAACACTTATTTATTTTTAATGGAAGATGCAGTGGTTTACAATACACAAAAATACTATTCCTAACACATAAAATTGATTCTACATTTACATTTACTTAGCAACTGAATTTACTTTAAGTTATAATACAAATGACACGACAAACGATTTTAAATTACCTCCAATTTCAAAACACAAACAATCCACTATGCCAACGGTGCCGACCACGAGGTCGGCAGCTCACCTCCACTCCACAGATCGTAATCGACTGTGCACACATACAATTAAAAAAAACTCCCTGCTTCGTCAGAGCTACCCCTTTCCTTCAAAAATGGACTCGTCCAGCGGACGTGCCCGCCGGCTATTGAACGAGCGTCTCTCGGCAACAAGAGTCGGCTGATTCTTCATATTATTGTCGTTACCGCTGGGCGATTTCAGTTATGGACACTAATGAAACTTAAACTTAACAAAAAATCCAGGGTGTGTCATATATTTAGGTACTCATTTATGATCATTTTCAACCGAGGGAAATCAAATAATAATTTTTTCACAAAGGATGATAAACACGGAAATTATAATATTTGTTTTTATTTTTAGGCTTTATTTATGTTTTTAGACGATTTCTGTTTTTCTCGTATTGAAATCTTATATTTATGTAGATTTAATAAAACTATGTATTTTTTTATACGAGTTTAAAAAAATCTAAGGCTTGTGTTTTTTACTGTATTTTCAACTTATTCTATTTTATTGTGAATCCTCTATAAAATTTCTGCAAATAAATTACAATTAAAATATAAAACATAGATTTACGATAAGGTTTATTAAAAAATCTAAATTATTTTTTATCGAATTGCAATTACTTTATTTGAATGCAATCAAAGTCTTATCAATTATGAACAACTCATATATTATCACTATACATTTTTTCTGATTTTATCGTACCTTTATTTTAAAGTAGAATGATGATAAAAATATATGTAATTTTGATTTAAATTATCATTACCATGTTGAATAACTTATATAACGTTCTGTCATTAAATTTCATCATAGTTGTATTGTGAACTTAGCAATCGCTGCATCTTTTATATTTAAAAATTATCTAACGTAAACCTATAAAATTTTTGAAATGTGTTTTATAATGAAAAAAATTAATTGTGGGAGCTGGCGCATTTGTACTTAATAATATTCTGGCTATATTTTCGGTCAATATAATAACCGATAAACTATTCGTGAAAATCCTTTTTTTTTACATAGTTTAGTTTGAGATAAAAATGGATAAAGAATATTTGCGAAAAAAAAACTTTGTGAGATTTAAAAAAAAAAAAAAAAATGATTTCCGATCTAAATTACTTGATTTTCTTTATAGTGTGCACGTTTCTACTTTCACATAAAACAGTTTTTGCACAAGACGAAGTGCCGTGTATTAAAGATGACTTTGCTGAAGGGTCGTTGGGAATTTTCAGTGAACAATGTGCTCGGGACGAACAATTCGAAGTGAAGAAATTTTCTGATTTTTTGGATTTGCCCAAACCAATCAAATCGAGTGATTACTTTGTTACAACGCACGATACAACGACTAGTTGTGGAGAAACGGGAAGTTTCAGTGTGAAAAATGGTACAGAGATTATTTTTTCATTCTTCACAAGAAATACGGGTCCGCAAATTATGTCGACAGTATCCATTCTCACCAATAACAATCAGTTCATCGATCTTATTCGAATCTATATAACTAATAGTGAAAAATGGATGACAACAACATACACATTCAAAAAAAAATACGATAATGCAAAGGTAATAAATTAAATTAATTATAATCAGTGTTTCGTGAGGTATTATCTTACTCAATTTGTATTGTCACTAAATCATACAATTTGTTAGTAATATATCTAAATGGCCAGAAGTGTGTGATTTCCAAATTATAATAAAATCTATCAATATACACCACAGTTTGCATAAATGGTGCAATTAATGACAGAATAGTTTCTATTAGTTAAAATCTATTCGTTCCCCATAATATGATGCCATATAATTTTTTTGATGCCTTGCAATAATTTGTTATATATGTACATGCAACCAAACCGACTGACAAATCTGAGCGACCGTCGGTACCAATCAAACAATAAAATCTTTTTTAAGACATCGACTGAGGGTGCTTGATGAAATTTCAATATAAAATTTTAATTATTGAGATTTTTTACACTTCCATGTATTTTGTCACTAACGACCCGGGTTTCGCCTTTCGACATCTTCAGGCATTCGAGCGTACGAATGTCTCCGTTGTTGTATCCTATACGTGAATGATTTCGTTAAAATATATTTATATATATTGATATTTCCACATTAATAAATTCATCTCTTGGTCACCTAACAGAAGCCACTAAATGAGGAATGGTTGTATATTTTTATCCTTTCGTCGAATTGCATCCCGTCGAAACCCACAATGCTATTATAATTGTAAAATCACTGGTAATTCTAATATTAGTTGGAAAAGGCAATTCGCCTCTCTGTTAATGGGTTTGTTTACACAATAATGATTAAGGCGATTCTCGAAATTTTAACACAAGTATCAGTGTGAATCCTAGACTTATAATATTTTATCTCATAAATAATATTTGTCTTGTTGTATCTTCTATATAAACGTGAGACACTGTTTACTATCTGTCAATTCGAGTCCATTTGTGCGCTCGAATGCCTGAAGTTGCCGAAAGGCGAAACCCGGGTCGTTAGTGACAAAATACATGGAAGTGTACAAAATCTCAATAACTCAAATTTAATAAAATCTTTAATTTCGTTGTTCATACAGAGAAATTCCTAGATGTTGTTTCCGCGCCCTGAATAATATTGCGTTATTGTAATTTGGTCACACAATTGACTGGATGTAATATATTGGACATTTCCACTTGAAATCACATTGAAATAAGTGGAACGTTTTCCTTCATATATGAAGTTTCTGTAACAAACCTTTTTAAGAAATCTCAATATATTTTAGCTGATTTTCTCTGAATAAATAAAAAAAATACATTTACATTACAAATATATGACATTTTATGCACCATAAAAAAAACAAGTTTCTTAAATACCTTGATGGATTCTATACCTACTGAATAATTTCAAAATTACTAATTTATTGATTGTAGTTTTTAAGAAAACAGTTATTTTTCAAAATAATCTAAAACTATTTAATCATAAAAACTCGAAGCTTGTCATTACACGACTATTATTTTATTTACTAAGTATTTTTATAATATTTTACTACTTTCCGTTTTATGAAAGCTTTTACTGAAACTCTCATAATTGTATTATTTTCATGGTGACATCAATAACAATGGTAACTACTGTAAACAGTAAATAAACATTTTTAGTGGAAAAACATTACTTTATATTATTTTATAAAAATTTTATTTTAAGAAATGAAAGAATTTTTTTTTTTTTAATTGGCGAATTTTTTACTCAAGAAGTTATCTACAATTTATATTGACCAACATTTGTAATATAAAATTGATAACTTAGTTATTTCACTTGGTTTATCACTAACGTGACGCGTTTCGCGTCTTTAAGAAACATCTGCAGACTAACCAAATCGCAAGATTAAAACAATGATTCTTATTCTTACATTAAAAGTAAAGGGTGGGTTTTATTCCATTCTACTGGTCGTGGTAAGGTAAGGGGTAAGACATAAACACTGATAGACTATTTACAAATCAATTACTGGTATTTGGAGATGAAAAACGCAAGGGTAATTAATTTAATAATGGTGAGCCGCCTGTTCTATTTAAAATATTATTTACTTATCCCCCATTACTACTAATGGTTTTATTGATATCTGAAAAGTCTGAGCTATTCATTTTAATACCTTTTATATTTACTCGATGGAGTACTTCTACGTTATTATTTTTATTAAAATGATCTTTCAGCCTTCATTTTTTTTTATTATGTCAGAAGCTTTGTGGGCCATTTTTTATACCGCATCATTTTTTCACCGCACCATCATTTTTTATACTGAATTTTTGTAAAACAGTCACTCGGTATACTGTTTATTACTCTTAATATAAAATAATGTGCTAAATAATATATGCCACCATAAATATGTATTTGGCATTTTTTATGACATACTTTTAGTTATTTTATATTTTTTGATATACATTATGTAAACAATTTTTTTTTTATATGTTGCAAAAGTTGATACACGCGAATTCAGAATATGATCAAGGGATTAAATCTATGATGGGTGGACTTATACCATACATAACTCTATTTTTGGTCATTTAACGATAATTACAAAAAATAAGCAATAAACAATTCAGTGGGACTATCAGTATGAGTCGCAGATGCTCTGCAAATCAGATTATTTTCGTATTTTGTAATAAATAGAAAATATTCAGAATTATTAAACTATAAAAAATACAAAAAATTATTATAAATCATAGTATCATGCGGTAGAGTCTGCCGGCAGAATTTAAGAAGAGTTTGGATAAGTTTAGGCTGGGCTAAATTTACCCAGTATTAATACTTATTTGATTGAGCCCACTAAAAATGACTTTAACGTAATGTACAACCCCGACAATAATATGAAACAACTATTTAATAATAAAAAACATAACCAATCAAATAATTATAATTCAGCCATTAATTTCACTAAAAATTAATGATCTTGCAAATTGAACACAGAATAAATCCAGACATCCAAACTGACAGCTTACAATATCATCAATTAATCAAATAGTATGCATATTAATTCATATTTTTACCACTACGAGGGTTCTTTATACCGAATTATTATATATATGCGAACATTATCAACTGATGAAATATAAATTTTAACAAGGACATTTATATAAAATTGAGTGTTGATAATTACCGGTTTATGAAACAAACTAAATCGTCAGAACTATCTGATAGAAGATCAAAACGACTATCAATTGTTAAATTAAATACACAATGCAATCAATTATTACGCACTGTATTGTGAAATTCTGCTTTTTCACTACCGTAGCGGCATTCCGATTTGTTTAAATCTGTATGAAGTTCAAAGAAAGATTATTTCAAATGTGTTGCGAACATTTAGTAATTCTATGAAGCGCAATCATGGCAGAGAAAAATACTGTACAACACTCACATATCAAAATCAAATGAACATCGATTAAGTGATTTAAACATGTTCTATTCGTTTGGAAACCTACATTTTAACTATCATGAATGGAAATCTGTCTTATGTGGATAAGAGCGTTATTATTTGTGACTATCCGTTGCTGATACAGTGGCACATAACCATTAGAATAATATATTATAGAATTGACGGAGAAAAAATTACACATTCAGTATTGAAGTGTCTGGGGAAAATCAAAAGATTAGATCTGGGATGTAGATAGTCGCAAATCGCTCTCCGTACACGGAGTCGGATGAGGATGGTGAAATGCTCATTCGGGTACTCCAACCGTGGCCACCGCAATCGATTAAAAAGCTTTGCTTTTAAATAATTACTTTAATTTGATTTATAAAATCTTATCCACTTTATAAATATAACGTACACCCAATTCATATACACCCAATCTTCTTTTTACGCCATACATTGGTTCCATAAATGGACGCGTAAAAATAAATCGAGTAAAAAAAATACCTTATTTCTACAAAAATTTACATGTTGGTTCCAAAAAAGTCGCTTAAAAAGTATCAAGAATGTATGGAAAACTAAATTTGGTTCTTTAATTTCGTGTAAATTTTTTTTATTTACATAAACCTTTAATTTCCTTAAAATGAAACGAAAACAATAAGATTATTTTTATTGAAAATATATAAAGACAAATGCAAAATAAGTGTGGTTTGAATTAGTTCGCTCAGCCGGGGATAACTCTTCAAGTTACATCATCCCATTAGAATACGTCGCCAGCGACACGCGTTATGGGAAATTGACAAAATAAACTATTCTATCATGATTAAATTGCTAATAGTTTTTGATTTTTAACAAAATTATAGAGATTCAAAACTTCTAGAATTTTTTAGGTACTGTAACACCACAACTGTTACATGTGATATTTCATAAGCGGTGGCCATGTTAATATAAACATGCGAAGTAAATCATATTAAATTATATAAACTTTTATATCGGAGTCACTTGATGCTTTCACTATAGGTGACGAAATGCATTCGATTGCGATTTTTTGACTTGTTGAATTTCGCTCGAATTTGAATTTTGTTCGGACTCGTTTGATGAAGCTCATTGAATCTGATGGTTTACTGATTGTTGATTGAATTCCATTATATTAAGTTAAAAATATAGAAAAGTATTTAGTTCATCAATATTAATAAAAATCATATTATATAATATTTATACATATGTAATATCATTGCATCGATATCTTCTGCCAGTTAAAATTTCTTAATAATTCCAAGTTCCAGTGTTAAATTGAATCTTTGAAAAATATTTAATTAGTGAAGTTTAATCCCATATTCCAAACTTCAATAGTATAATTAGACATTGTCACTGAAGCCAAGATAAAACTGAATTGATATGACAAACGAACTGCTTTAGTTGTGAATACGTAAATTTAGTAATACCATGTCTTTGATCACATGTTATAATAGTATTTTTGATCAATGATAAACACTTTATCTAATCAATAAATCTGTGATAATCTAGACCAGTGGCCTGCAACTTTTTTACTAAGGCAACCACAACGTAAGACTGGCTTATATAAAAAGGCAATATATCTTAACTTTGTAGTGTGTTGGAGTTGGAAGTTTAATGTGAATACTCATATATTTAATTGAATCGCATTCAAATTAATTAATTTGAATACATTACATATCGTCCCGGCAAGGTCTGAATCTGAGACTTTCGGCATGACCTGTGTATTTTATGTCTATTGTCCTCAAGTTAATCTGGAGTGATTTAAAAAATCTCATCGAGTTGATTTTATGTGGTTTTAAATTTTCAAAATATCTAGGCCCTAGGCATCTCCTCTACTTGTACTCAAGACATCTCCAAATAACCCATATTGAGATAATAGGAAAAACAATATCCAAATGGTCACTGTAAGTCAAATATTACTACTTTCAAACCAGTGTTTTATAAATTTTATAAACATGTGCTTAATAATGAGGTACTTTCCGAGTATAGTCAGTAGAAGGATATTTAGAAATATCCTTTTAATATCAACCAAAATATCAACAATTAGAGGTAATCGGCCTTAGCATTTTTTGAGTTATATTAGAACTGAATCAGATAGATCGCAAAATTTTAAATATCTATAACTGAATATTTAGCTTTAAAAATTTTTTGGTGTTGTCTGAACTACACGATCGTATTCTTGGCTGTAATAATTTCGTTTTTTACCTTTATACACCGTTTTTCAAACATTGGTTATAGCAAATTATTACCTAATTTATCAAAACCAGGCACATAATCTTAATATCCTGTTTTCAAGAAGTCTAAATATGAATTAGTTTGTCATGTCAACTTAGATTTTAGACACTTAATGTTTTAAAAAAGACTTTTTCGTGAATATTTTAGAGTAAAGTAAGTAGTGTTGCAAAAAACTCAGGAATCTTGAAATGGCGGGAAAAACAAAAAAAAACCAGGAAAACTGGGAAAATTCGGAATAAGTTAAATATGATATTTTTCATTGTTTTTTCAACATTTTGAGTCCAGGTGCACATAAAACAAAAACAGAAGCGTTTCAGTAAATATTTTATGTTGACTTCAAGTATACATACATGTCATACGTGATCCGATATTGAATAAAGTTTATTACTTCAATTATCACCAAACTAATAACTCTCCATAACCTGAAATGAAGGGATACAACGTGTACATAAATCAAAAATGCTATGCTTTTAAAATTAGCGAGGCCGGGTAAAAATTATCTCTAAGATCATCATTAGTAAGAGTCTATTTTTGAACACAAAATAAAGGATAATTATTCTTATCAACTAAATTCCAGAATCGAATGATATCTTTTAGAGTTGAAAGTATTTACAAAACATATTAATAAAGAATCTAATTCTAAAATGAAGATCGGTAACAAGTCACAATGCAATTTTTATACGTTTAAAAGACGATTTAAAAGCGATTTCAAATTATTTATAAACTAATTTTAGTGGCGAGCGCTTTTCATATATACCTACTAGAGGTTTGCACGGCCCGGCCCGTTTACCGGGTTCGGGTGGGTAGAGACAACTGAAATTCGAAAAATCAGAAAAATATTTCGGACTATGTTCGAGTCATTAGTACTATGGATGAGAAAAAGGTAATAACTAAACTAATTTATTACGTTTTGAATATTAATGTAAACAATAAAATCTTTTGTTTGAAACGTCTAGTGGCACCATTTAATATTTTGGTTACACGAAACTGGGGAGCTCATAAAAAATATGAGATCTAAATAATGCGAAGTCTAAAACAATGCTTTGTTTATTTAGAAATCAACGATAGTAAGTTATAGTATTCCTTTGTACATTAATTAAGTATGAATTGACACCGCCTCTTACTTACGGGGCGGATAGGGGTCTTCAAAACCCGTCTACAGACTCTTCCTATTCATGCAAATTTAATATGTAATATCTCTCCTAAGGCGTTCAAAAATTATTTGTCATATTTGTTTGTTTACCGTTAGAAGTAAACAAAAAGCGGGCGAGGCTCAGGGAAAGGGTAATTGTTACTCGGCCTACCCCGAGAGATCGACGTTCGCCGACAAAGCTACAGCGGCTGAGTTCGAAATTTACGACCCTATCGTAAAGTCACTTCGTGCGTTTTTAAATTGAAATTGTGTATTTTAAACACTGTTTATGTATCTGTTATTGCCTTCGAGCAATTTATAAGTGTAAACTAACTGCAATTAAAGATAAAGTATACTGAATACGACCGAGTTTTAATAGAAGACGAAGGAACCTGTGAACTATCCTTGTCACCACGCCGGACTTGGGGCAGTCAAAGTGTGTTGACGCTCCACCTTCTCCGTCGAGTAGCAGACTACTTCTTTAGACTTTTATTTGATAAGTATGGAGACATCATTTTATATTTTGGTAACCTGAATCTGAGCTTATAAAAATGTTATTGATTCGTGAAACAATGCTTTGTTCATTTAATCATCACCGATAGTAAGTTTAAATAGTGCGTAAATGAATAAAGTGAGTTTCAACAATATAAAGAATAGGTTTCCTCAAAAGAAGCATGTTAAAAGTAATGTGTGGAAATAATAGATTTCGTTACATGTGAAAATGTTGGGTAAGTTCAGTGCGTTAAATTTCAATCGATTTTCGGGCCTGAAGCAAACGGGCTCGGACCGGATAATTTCATCAAATTTCTTCACCTGCAGAACTTTAATACCTGCAGTACACCCAAGTGTCAGCAAGCACCGGATTGCTGCCCACCCATATATACATAAGACGTCCTATTGTGATCAAAATTATTCTTTCTAAGAAATCACGTACACACACAACTTTAAAAGAGACAACAAAAATTAGAAACAAAAAAATATTGCTCTTTTAAAACGGTACGTGGAACACACGGTGCAAAAATTACAACAGATCTCCTATAACACGTTTTCCACAAAGCAAAACTTAATCATTTTGTATATCTAAAGCAACCTTAAGTTACAAGCCGTGCTATTTTCAATTACGAGTAGTCCTGGGAGTCCCAGCCTCAACGAACAGATTGTATTGTGGTTGTACGAAGATCATATCGCAACACCGTTTTTCGTCGTATTATATTTAACATACATTTGAAAAGATTTCTTGTGAGTTTATTCAGTGTTTCTTTACTATAATAATTATATAATTTACGATTCATCGAAATCCAACATATATGCATGTTAAGTAATAATTAAATCGTCACAATAAATCATATCGTACAGTCGTCTTTATATATGTAGTGAATGGATCGAAATGCGATGTGTGGCATGGTATATTTATTAAAATCGTAGTTTATCGCAAAATACACAATTTTAATTGTCGATTAATAACAATCTTTGATTACGACTAGACTTTATAATTATATTCTTTCAGAGTAAGTAAACAAATTTATTCCTATTATGATATTAAAATTGATAACTTAGTTATTCCACTGGCTGTATAACTAGATGTAGCACGTTTCGCTTATTTGAGAAGCATCTTTAAACTAACTATTTCACCTCCAAACACTAGTAATTATTTTTATAATTAGCACTATCATCGTTTGGGTCTTACCTTTCTCTCCCCACGCACAGTAGAAGGAAACAAACCAACTCTAATTTTCATTTTTAATTAAGATGCTACTTAAAGAAGCGAAACGCGTTACATTTAGTAACACAGCTAGTAGAATAACTAAGTTATCAACTTTAATTTAATATTAAAACACCAAAGATACCCCCGAATCCATCGAAAATTTCTATTAACATTATAGATATTACATTCAATTACCCACTATTTCAGATTATTAATATATGCAGGAATTCATAGTAATTAGCCCTAAATATCGATTTCATGACTTCGCAGTAAATGTAATGGACCACTCGTCTGTAAAAATACCTGCTGACGGGCCGTACAGCATGGCTTGTAATTATAGGGTGCTTTGGTAGATCCCATGACGTTGATGAAAAAAGGGGAGATTAAAATCAATATGTTTTTTTTTACTGATATATTGAATTTGTTTTTTCAATTATATATGCGAATGCTTTAAATCATATATTTATATGCAGGGTCGGTTTCGCTTAGCCTATAAAAGTAAGATATTCATAAAATTGCGGTTTTGAGAAGACATCGTGGTATGATTAAGGTCAATGACCGATGTTGCGAATACGGGCTTCATTTTCATGAGATGCAATACAATAATTATGTATAAGGACAAAAAAGACATGGAAATACACCGCTAATACCTTATAATATATAGCGGTCATGTGTGTTGGAAAGTTATATCGTCATACGCAGAACAATTACATCTCAACTCATGGAAGTTTTCCATTATGCAATATCATTTCTTTTCAAGAATACGTAAATTCTGAGGTAATTGAAGGCACTAATGCCACTCATCCAAAGGCGCTCTTAACGCTGATGCGTTACGGGATATGCCTAGAATAACGGGCTGTTAAGCCGTTGCAGGTACAACATTGAGCTCTTTTAACCATGTTCGGTCCGAATGTGAAGTATATTGACTCCTAATAGAGTTTATCTTAGCAGAAATTGTTCTACAAGTACTGTAGGTTACTCAGTCGCTCAACCTCTCTTTTTCATAGAGAGAAGAATAGAAGGATGGGACTAAGACAAGGCTGGTGATAAGCAAATCGCTATCCATATAACCCTTTTTTTCAGAATAGAACATGGATGTTAACATTCCCTAACATCCATACCTTTAAACACAAATGGATTGAAAAATCAATTTATGAAACGGCTCCTAGTAAGATTATGACTATCGACAAACTTTTCCGAATTCCCGTATATTTCTAAGGGAATAAATTCAGACACGCAAGTCGTATGCTATAATTCAGCTATTCCTGAAATATCTGTTTATTTTTCGAAACTTTCCAGCTTATTTTAACAACATATGACTTATGTATGTGGAATACACTAGGTTAGATATAAATCTTTCAGGGGGTTTTTGTCATACAAATATTTCATATAAGAGCCTCTGGAGTAATATATATATATACATATACATAATATATAAATGCGCAATAACGCAGTCATTAACTTTCATTTAAAATTCTTCTATAATTATAATTACGGGTTTTATATTAGTAGCTGGGTTTCTTTAAATTGATTTTGAAAAAATATATTGAACATAACTAACGGGTAACAAAGTGATTCATTTCTCCCGTGAATTGTCATGCATTGTCATTTATGCTCAATCATATTTATAATATATCAAATAATTTATGCTATCTAATTATAATTTAAGATATCGACTGATGTTGCTTGATGGAAGTTCAATACTAAATTTTAATTGTTGAAATTTTGTACATTTCCATGTATTTCGTCATTGTTGTTGGGTCGGTGTTGGGATTAATTCAGGCATCAATGTAGTTCCTAGACTTACTGATAATATTTTGTCGTATTTTATCTTATATATAAACGATATCAACTATTTACTGTCTGTCAGTTCGAGTTCATTCGTAAGATGCCGAAAAGCGATAGTCGAGTTTTATCCCGAGTATTTCTATTTACTCTATTATATTTCCAGCAAATGTAATAAAATATTGTGTATGTGCAACGGATTTTTTATTTATCAGTAAGTTTAAGAAGTTATACGCTTAGAAAAGCGTATAACAGCAAGAATGCATGATGCAAAAATCTGATAATAGTGATTATAAACCAATATCGAAACAAAGTGAAAAAAAATTAATCAATAAAATAATAAAAATATATAATATCTAATTAATTACTATCTTTGTATTCTTTTGATGCAGAATAGACTTAGAATATCATTCTTTTTACCGGCTTCAGTGCCATAAATTCATTTCTTTTAGTATATAGGTCCATTTTTTGAAAGGATTGTCGTTCCAAGCTTAAATATATAAATCTCGTAGTACGATTTGGATCCCTCTACATTATTAAGTAAAATGTCTCAATAAACTGTTAAAAGCATTGTTTATTGAGACATTTTTTCACTCCTTGAGAAGACATGGCATTTAGTTTATGATAGCTTGCCGAAATATAATTCTCTTCCGTATTCATTTTTCTTTGTTTCATAATCCTCTTCCATTTATCTCGTTTCCGCATATTTTTGCTCACATACCATGATGGCTGTTATTTATTTATAAAACATCATCTCTAACAGAATGTTACTCGATGTCGACGACATTTTGAATTTTATTAAAAATTCTATGCAAAAACAACGTGTAAGCCATCATGTGCTGCCACATGCCTAATTTTATATGAACTTGTGAATTTATGAAATGTATTCTGGTAAAGTAGATTTTGAGACAATTCACTGAACAACAGGATATGAGCGTAGACGATCTTATTGCACCCATATCTTCAAATATTTATCACAGAGGCATAAACCGTTGCAATATAAAAAAAAACACAAAATTCCTATAAGTGAACAAAACTAAACTTCGAGGAGAATAATATAAGCATTCAGTATGCATTGCTTGTATTGGCTTGTGAGAATTCATTATACCTACATATTTCTTAATTCAGGGAGGTTGAAGTTGTACTGAAAAAAGAATTTAAGAAGAAACTTTGTGATTTGTTTCCTCCCAACAACAGACCAATATATTCGAGACACACGAAAGCATGCAGTTATGCGATTGAGCTTGCAATATGAATTTAATGAGTTCAAAAAAATTTCAGTTCAACGGAAATGCAGATAATAAGAAATGGTGACAGTGTAAAAACTGTAAAATAAAAAAAATTGACGGGAGAAGGAGAAATCAAAACGATGGCTTTAATACACAAATAAATAAAATATCAACGTGAGAGCAAACAAAAAAACGAAAAGGAACAAAAATATCAATTAAAATAAAAAATACCCACGCCTGAAAATAGTTACTAGTAAAATATAAATTCAAACAAAACTATTTTGTAAACTTTCAGATGATGTTTCAATGCGAAGAGCTGCCATCAAAAGGAGCATTCTTAGCCATTGACTATATTGCAATAAAACCACCTGATGAAGAAGATTGCTTAAATGAAATTACGACAACAACTCCCACGCCAACTGAAACGAGCACGGTAACAGAACCAACTGAAAATACAACATGGACATCATCGCAATCTACAATTAATGTAACGATGCAGTCAACGTCTTCAACTGATGAGAATACGAACTTATCTTCTGAAACATCAAATCCAACATCGCCTAAAATCTCATCCACTACAGATTCAAGTTCATCAACAGATTCAGAGAACACATACACGTCACTAAGTCCATCGGCATCCACCGACATAACGACAATTTCACCTTCTGAAACGTCTGACCCGACCACATTCGAAACATCATCCCCTACGGATGGAAGTTCTCCAACAAATTCACCGACTACAGACTCGACAGTAAATTCATCGGCAACAGATTCACCGACCACAGATTCCACGTCAATTTCATCGATACCCACCGACATGACCACAGTAACATCTCCTGAAACGTCCGCCTCGACAACACTTCTCCAACGGATACCCTACGGATGCAAGTTCTCCAACGGATTCACCGACTACAGACTCGACAGTAAATTCATCGGCAACAGATTCACCGACCACAGATTCCACGTCAATTTCATCGATACCCACCGACATGACCACATTAACATCTCCTGAAACGTCCGCCTCGACAACACTTGAATCTTCATCCCCTACGGATGCAAGTTCTCCAACGGATTCACCGACTACAGACTCGACAGTAAATTCATCGGCAACAGATTCACCGACCACAGATTCCACGTCAATTTCATCGATACCCACCGACA